>JAGVRJ010000004.1:0-1435684 GCA_019059635.1 Proales similis
CTAAACCTAAACCCTAAAAACCCTAAACCTAAAACCTAAAAACCTAAAACCTAAAACCCTAAAACCTAAACCCTAAACCTAAACCTAAACCCTAAACCTAAACCCTAAAACCTAAACCTAAAACCTAAACCTAAACCTAAACCTAAACCTAAACCTAAACCCTAAACCTAAACCCTAAAACCTAAACCTAAACCTAAACCCTAAACCCTAAACCTAAAACCTAAACCTAACCCTAAACCTAAACCTAAACCCTAAACCCTAAACCTAAAACCTAAACCTAAACCTAAACCTAAACCTAAAACCTAAACCCTAAACCCTAAACCTAAACCCTAAAACCTAAACCTAAACCCTAAACCTAAACCTAAACCTAAACCTAAACCTAAAACCCTAAAACCTAAACCTAAACCTAAACCTAAAAACCTAAACCCCTAAACCCTAACCTAAACCCTAAACCTAAAACCTAAACCTAAACCTAAACCTAAACCTAAACCTAAACCTAAACCTAAAAACCCTAAACCCTAAACCCTAAACCTAAAACCTAAACCCTAAACCTAAACCTAAACCTAAACCTAAACCTAACCTAAAACCTAAACCTAAACCTAAACCTAAACCTAAACCTAAACCCTAAACCTAAACCTAAACCTAAACCTAAACCTAAACCTAAACCTAAACCCTAAACCTAAACCTAAACCTAAACCCTAAACTAAAACCCTAACCTAAACACCTAAACCTAAACCCTAAACCTAAACCTAAAACCTAAACCCTAAACCTAAACCTAAACCTAAAACCCTAATAAACCTAAACCCTAAACCTAAACCCTAAACCCAACACCTCTGATTATGTCAGGGCCAGGTGTCATCACAACCCAGACATTATTATCATTTTCTAATATTAATATGACTTTATTCTTTTTAATACGCATGCTTCAGAGCGGCTAGTTCTAATAAACACATTAAAATAATACTGAACCTTCCTTACCTCCCAACAAACCTAAACCTATAGTTCGGAGCTATTAACATCTCTATGGATTTTGTCGAGTTCTCGCGCCTCTCCGACTTGACAAGCGATTTTAAATCAAATGGAAATTTCAAGATCTTGCATCTTCTCCAATTCGGCCTTTCAGCCGAGGAAATGAACCGACTGGGACTGTCGATCAACACGAATGTGAACGCGTTCTTGCCAAGATACGAGCGGCCGAGTAAAGAAGCCGAGGAGTTGATCAAGGATATGCAGACAATCGGCTTTGGTCAGAGCGAGATTGACCATTTATTCAAAGTGATGGGCGCCATCATACTCATTGGCCTATTGATCGCACGCCAAAACGCAGATGGCGTTCTTCCTCGCTCGTTTGAAGCAAAGCTGGCCGAGATCGCCTTTATTCTGGAGCTGGACCAGGAACACTTTGTTAAGTCTATGCTTGTCAATAACACCGGCGAGGAGTCATTGAACGAGAGCTGCAGGGAAAAACTCTTTATTTTGGCACGCGCGCTCTACCATTCATCTCTATCTGTGCTCATGCAGAAAGTAAATAGCTGCCTGCCTGCCAACGATGAAGCTCACACCGACAGAAAGACCATATCCATCATGGACTTTCCAGGTTTTGAAAACTTTGAGGCACCACTAAACGGTGTCGAGCAACTGTTTATAAATTTCATAAATGAAAAAATCCACTTGGCATTCTGCGAGCACGTCCTGAAGCAAGAGGAGAAGTGGATACAGATAAAAGGCGAGGACGCACTTCAAAGGTCAAGAGACGCAACTTGCCAAATTGAACGAATAATGGCGGCATCAGAAGATCGAAGCAGACTGAAATACAAGTCGTGCAGCGAGGAGGGCCAAAATAATGCCGAGAATGAACTAAAAATAAGCCATTTTTGCGCTACGGTTCAATATAACAAGCAAAGCGAATGGCAGACTCGCTTGGAAATAGAGTTGCCCGACACTTTCAAAAAAGTTCTTGACAAGTCTCCCAATCATTTCCTGGCCAACCTGAAAAATCCGAGCGTTTTGGAAAGAGGGAAGCTTCCACGAAGAACTTTAGCGAGCAGCCACCTTGCCCAGATCAAGACGATCGTCAAAAGTCTAATGGGCAAAAATATTTATTGGATTAAGTGTATTCGTCGGCAAAGTAAAGTTTTCGCTCAAAACGCTCAACCGGAATCTTGAATTTGCGTCCAAATTTTTTTCAATTTTTCCTCCTCTGTTTTTGTCAAGACATTTTATTGCTGAATGAAACATTCGATGTTTCACTTGAAAAATGTTACAGTTGTAAAAGATAAAAATTGATTAACAAAGTTATAGATAACATGCTTGAAGACATCATGGTTTTTATTACAAGACAAATTGTTTCTCGCTACAGTAACTTAAAATTTTGTTACTGTCGGAATCTTTTAGTTGATACGAATTTGAAATTTTTACAACAGCTAAAAATAAGATAAAATATTGTCAGAGATTCGAAGAAAAAAGATGCAAAAGTCAAAAAGCTTACCGAAATAAGTTCTAGCTATTAGACAGAATTAAAACAATTTAGCACACTGCACAACATGAATATTATTGACGAAGCCCTCAAAATTTACAAGATGACGGAGATAAAAAACTGGCTTAAACTGAATATGCAGGAACTGAATTGAATCAAGGTAAAATAATACAAAAACTATATAAACAGAAAAATAAAAAACTGAAATAAAAAGGTTAAAAAATGTTCGGTAAAAGGAAGCTAAAACCCAAAAATTTAAAAAAGAAGAAGATCGCTTTAGGCGATAGAAAAATAAAACGAAAATCTGGAAAAGTAACGGTAAAAAATCTAAAAACTTGCGTTTTCAGCACTGCGCGCTTCAAAAATTCAAAAATTGCAAAAATGAACCGATTGGGCCAAATTTTTGCATGTGTTCATATTTTGCACCAACAACAACACCCTCAAAATTTGGTGAGCTTCTGATGCTCCAAAAAAAAGTTGTTCCGATTCCTCAGCCCCGGGATTGGAACCCTGACCGCCAACATGGGCCAAAACTCAACATTCTCCGATTTGGCTCAAATTTTGGCAGCAAGTGCGGAAACTCGATTCTACTCGATTGCCAAAGTTTCATTTTCATCCGACTTTGCGTTCGCGAGTTATCGTCTGGACGGACGGACGGACGGACGGACGGACGGACGGACGGACGGACGGACACCAGGGGTACCTCTAACACCTTCGCGTGAAGCGCGCAGGTAACCTTCGCGTGAAGCGCGCAGGTAAAGGGGTACCTCTAACACCTTCGCGTGAAGCGCGCAGGTAACCTTCGCGTGAAGCGCGCAGGTAAAGGGGTACCTCTAACACCTTCGCGTGAAGCGCGCAGGTAACCCTATCTCGATTTTTTCGAAAACGCTCGAAAAGCGTGAAATCGTCGGGAAAATCATCGAGATAACCTACGATAGCCACTCGTTTTGTTTATGGTATTCCACTGTTGCGCAGAAATGGTCTACTTTCATTGGGCTTTGGTCCACGCCTCGGCTTGGCTAGTTGCCAGTGTTTATTTTAAGTCGACTTCGATCTTCCAACGCAGCAATGCACCGCTCAATTTTTCCAGTGGCGTTTTTGAGCTTTTGAACAGTTTGCTCGCCTCGTTTCTGAACCGATTCTTCCTCTTGCTTTAGGTTTTAGGTTAGGTTAACCTTCGCGTGAAGCGCGCAGGTAACCTTCAGCGAAGCTTGGAGGTAACCCCTAAACCCTAAAACCGGATTTGGAAGCCCCACCCGCGCACCAAAGAAAAGAAAAAAAAAAAAAAATAGAGATCCAGTTTATTCAGCAGCAATCACCAGGCCGTTCGTGAAAATACCGCCAGCCACGGACCAAGCCTTCCTCGACCAGGACGTCGTGGACCGGCGGCAACTGCGAAGTGGGGACGGTGTCGGGTGTTTGGGCACACAGACAAGCCAACCGATTTATTTGTATTAAGTAGAGAAGAGTTACATTTATTTATACTATGAAGAGATTGTTTGAAATTAGGTGGCAAGCGGGTTTACTGATTGGTCGCTCTGCGCGGGAGTGAGCTTTCCGTTAGTGACGGGAGAACCAATCAGCTGGGTTGGCTGAAGACGGGATGTATCTAAACGTTAAGCTGAATTTGCTTTTGAATTTGGCCATCCTTCATGCCATAAAGACTGCTTCCGCCGTTGATGTAAATTTGATTTTTTCCTTTGTAGCGAATGCTTTTGCCGCAATGTTATCGGTCCAGATAATGTAATTAGAGTGGGTTTAGAAACCTAAACGGCTGGCGGTTGGAGAACGGGCACGACGGGAATCGCCCGTGCTGCGGGCCCGCGAGGAGCGAACTTCCCGCAGCCGGTCGACAACAGTCGAAAATTTACTAAGCTTCATTTTTCAAATGGAAGCAATCGACCACGCGGCGAGAGAAGTTGATTTTTTTTCCGGGAGGGGCGGGAAGGATGTAACCGACTCAGCGTTGCATTCGCAACTTTGAGTTGGTTCCGCCCTCCCCTCCCCCTGTCTTATTTAATCCGCTGCTTGCGTAAGCAAGGAGCGACAGTCAGAAGAGCAGTTTTTAAATAAAACACAAAGACGAACAAGCTTATCCGCCACTTTTATTGGGGATAAGCTTACGACAGTTTGGGACAAGCAACCAAACTGTTACAGGGTGTTGTTTTTTTTGAATTTTCTTTTCGATTTTTTGCTTATTGTAAATTATATTTTAATTCTATTCTATTCGATTTTAACGAAAATTGATACTTACTTTTTTTCGAATTTCTCGAGCTTTTCTTCGACCCATAATTGAATCTGCTGGAAATAAGTTATTTCGAAGAAGTCAACGATCTTCAGATTTTCTGCTGTCTTGCTTTTCTTGAACGTTTCTTTTTCGGATAGATCGCGGATAGGTTGAAGACTTAAGGTTTTTGTCATCATTTTTTTTGAGTTAGTTAGGTTTATGATTTTTGAATCTATCTCATTTAATTTTTAGAAAATCAGTATGAATTTAAACAATCAGTTACTCGTTTTATATTCACCAAATTACTTAATAACATGCAAATAGCTTATTTTAATCCAAGAGAGAAATCAAAGCATTTGTATCAAAAAATCAAAACAAACCAAACATTGTGTTGCATTGTATCAAATAAAAGTTCTAAGAATTTTTTTCGATCAAGTTTCCGGAAGCTTTTTTAGATAAAAACCGAATTCGAGTGCTTCAAGAATTGTTGCATCCCACTCAAAAAAAATGATAAATTTTTACGATTCAATAGTCATTAAATTTAATTATTAAATACGCGCATTGAGAAAATGACCATTTTGACCAAAAACTTGATTATGCCGGGGTCCGATGCTTCGTGCGGACGGACAGACAGACGGACAGACCAAATCTAATATATCGAATTTTTCGAAGTTTCTAAAAATCGAGATAACCTAAACCCTAAACCCTTAACGCTGAAGCGCGCAGGTATGCGAAGCTTGGAGGTAACCCTAAACTTTACTGAGAAGGACCTGGTCCATCATACTTTTTTATTGAATCAAATTCTTAAGCTCATATTGGGTTTTTACATCCCAACATAGCTAAAAGTTCTTGTTTGAATTTAGGCTTGAACAAGTAGAGCATTATGAAATTCTCCAAAAAGCTTAAAGAAACAAACGTTCTGGAAATACTGAACAAAATTGGACATAGTGAATGAAGCGAATCAGAGGTTAAAATGCAGACAGGCAGCACGCTTGCCTGTATTCCAAATGTTATCATAATGACCGAGGCAATGATTTCAGGCGACTTGAATAATAATGAAAAAAGTCCATTCAAAATAATCATCCTTGTAATTTTGGACTCGACTTCTTCCTTTCGGTTTTGGTCCTTTCGGCTTTTTTTAAGATAGAAAAGAAGTTTTAAGTCAAACAAGGA
Source organism: Proales similis (assembly GCA_019059635.1). Taxonomy (NCBI): domain Eukaryota; kingdom Metazoa; phylum Rotifera; class Eurotatoria; order Ploima; family Proalidae; genus Proales; species Proales similis. Next base: position 5,877 of record JAGVRJ010000004.1, read on the forward strand.
GTTGAGAATGGGAAACAGAATACTATTTGTGAACGCTTCTATTAGATAAATGGCTTTCAAAAAGCCTGAAGTCTGTGCCGAATCAAGGTTGTTTTTTTCGCCTATGTAACTATACGTTAATTGTATTTTCTTGAGACTTAATTGCTCATTGACCCAGAGCTTAATAAGACTGAGCAAAAAGCTCGCAACAAATGCCCAAGGTAAAAGCTTTCTGAGTTTCCACGTTCGGAATGCTGCTAGTCGATCGAGATTTACTCCGTAGCGAAACAGCACAAACAGAAAGTTGGTTGTATTGCTCATCAGACGAAATGCGTTCGCCAAATAGCTCAGAATGAAGAGATTGTAATACAAACTGAATGAAGTTGAGAACAGTGGACTGCAGTAGATTCCGTTGTATTCGATGCAGCTTGTGAGTGGGGCAATAGCATAAATTACGCAAAGTGCGAGAATTATCACAGAGTTGAAGTGGACGTAGTCCCACATGCGTCTGTTCTTGTCGGTGAGCTTGTTCCTGCGGAACTCGGGTGACTTTTTCACCGCCCTGAAGGTCAGAATTACGAGCAGGTTTGCGACGATGCCGAGCACATTGATAATGGGACCCAGCACGATGGCGAGTATGAACTCGGCCATCTTGAATTGGGTCACAATCGTGTAGATGGGCGGCTCTTGATGTTTGTTTGGCTTGTAGCTTTCGCAAAAGGACTCGATTCTCTCGTAGTCACATGTGTCATTTTGTTTGATTTGAAGCGTCTTGCATTGCTGACTTAAAGCATCATTATGGTATATTTGATTCTCGTACGAGGTACAAACAGAATTTTGCAAGATCCATCGATGCTCGCAGTTTTGTTTGTTGTCGGTGTATTTGCTTTGCTCGAAGTCAAATATTTTGATATTCAGATTTCTTTTCTTTATTCGATACAATAAGCAAAAGTTCGTGTCTTCAAATAAGTTTCCTTTTTCGTCTAATTCTGTCAAATACTTATGATCGCCCGGGTTGGCTTCCTCTTTGAAAAAATACAAAGTCAACGTCTCTTTTGATTGGCGTCTATCTGCGTAGTCAAGCCAGTTGAGGTTGTTTTGCCAAAATACGGCTCCATTTATCGAGCGAAAAATGATTATATATAAGATCGAGTGAAGGAATATCTCGGAGTCGAACGAATCAATCCAACCGTAAATAGTAAGTTCTTGCATTTGACTGAAGACTGATCTCGGAAGGGTTTTACGACTGATTTCCATTCGGTAGCCTTTAAATTCGACTTCCGTAACGGAAGAACCAAGCTGCTCAGGAGTTTGAGACTCGATGAATCCGAGCTTGTTTACCTTCACTAAGGAGTTTACATATTTATCAAATGTCACGTGGAATACATTGGCATTCATAAAAAGCTGGTCGCAAGTGTTTTCATAAAAGACGCAGCTACGCCAGAAGTTAACGCTGGTATAAGATGCAGTGGGTCGGATGGGCCTTGTTATATTCTTGATGGGCTCACAGGCTCGCAACAGACCTGTTCCGTCTGATCTGACTATTTGAGTGTGAAAGTAAAAAAAGTTAAGCTCGCCTGTGATATCGTCATTTCGATAAAATTGCAGCTCGGAACTGATTCGTCTTCCGTTCATGAAATTCCAATTAATTGAGTCGACTCTGCCTCTGCATTCGATTGGCAAGTAATCATTCACGAAGACGAGGCTGTTGGCCTTATTTAATACTCTATTTTTGAGTTCAATTGACACTAGAATATTAGCTATTATCCGATTTGCTTTGCAATGGGATCGAATCGTGTCAAAGTTGGCAGCATCAACCGTTATGTTGTCCTCCTGATTGAAATCGCTTGAGACATGTTCACAGATCAGATCAAATCTAATGCCATCATCGTCGGACCCAATATTGGCCACCGTACAAGTCAGGCTTGTATGCACAGAGAAGATTTGAATGAGATTTATGAAAACTAATGACAAAATTTTTCTCTTGAAATCAATCGCCATCTTTGCTGTAGCTAAATTGGTTGGGCAAAATTCAAATTGAAATTTTATTTAAAAGCATAAATATTCACCTGAACCAACAATCGATGTAATGTATCTTTATTCGTCCCCTTATTTTCTGGTAGAAAAACGCTTCGCCTTCCCTTAAGAATAAATTTGACAATTATTTGATCATCTTAAAAGGCCTTTTTTGGTACTACCGTCACCGAAGGCGAGAGCAAAAATTCAATACCTCTTGATGCATCTTTGGTCTAACTAAGAAATCAATTAGCATATTGCAAAGCGATTTACTGATTTTAGTCGTTTGGTTTTAATTTTGCCAATTTCTTTTGCTTAGAAATTTAATTCCTGAAGAATCCCTAATCGAACATTATGGCTTTCTTACGACCGGATTTCACTAGTCTGTGGAGTCTTCTTAGTCGGATCGCATCACAATGTGAGCTATCGGCTAAGTGTGACTTCTCCCCCTGACATCCAACTGCTCTTGCTCGTTTGAGATATGTGTTTTTCAAGCTCGTCGATTGTGAAAAATACCCGCAAAGTTCGCTCGGGCAGAAGATTAAGGTTTATTTCGATGATATTTCTCGCGATTGTACGCTTTACGAGCGTTTTCGAAAAATCGAGAATCGAGAAACCATACATTGGTTAGGTACACGGCCAGATCCGCAACTAACTAAGAATCGAGGCACGTAACAAGGAAAAGAGAAACACAGCACACACACGTCTGATTGAGTCCAAATTTTTCTAAAATTCTCAAGTTGCAGCAAATGACTCAAAAGCACTAGATTCGTGCAAAAAAGGATTTTCAAAAAATTTAAAAAAAAAAAACCGTGAGAAAAATCATCGAGATAACCTAAAACCCTAAAAGACAGTTCTTATCAAAAATTGCAGCGGCCTTATAATTTTGCACTGCAGTGTTATTTTTATTCTTCTACTATTTTTTCGTCTAGTTTCCAATTTTTAGTTAGATTAAGTTTACTCGCACCAAGCGCCAATTTCGTTTCTCATAATATCTGAATCTTCATCAAGTCGATACCGATATAGTGGCGCTTGATATATCCGATCATACGAGTCTCTAAATTCGACCTTCCTTATGCATGCGGGTAAAGATACGTCGAAGAGTTGATTGATTGATTCCTCCCCAATCTCTTTTCCTATGCACTGGTGTCCTTTTATAACTGCTAGATACGAGTAGAGAATTATGGTTTTCTTTTCTGATATAGTTGGCTGATTCAAGTTGTTTGCTTTCGTGAGTGTGATATCCATCAAAATTTTTTCATCGTAGTAATTTTCGATTGTTTGTTTGATTTTAAAATCAATCTCAATTTTTTCCCATACGTTGCTTAGTATTTTTAAGTTAGATGAATTGAAGTATTGGAAGTGAGACATCTTTCTATCCTTGACGGTCACGCTTACTAGGCCATCTATTAGCCCGACCACTATTCTTTCTTTTTGCATGTTGCCTAATTGCCAAATGATTCCACTTTTTTCCTTTGTGTTGATCTCAAGTTTAAGTTTCGAAGCCTTTCGCCTTGTAAAAACAATTGGAGTTTTAGCTTCACAGATAAAAGAGTTTTTTCTTAAACATATTCCCAGGTTCAATGAACTCCAAGTCCCCTGGTCTAAAAGGACAGCTCTTGCGTCTCCATTTTCTTTCTGGGAAATATAGTTAAGGTCTTCTAATTTTCCATTTAGCGAGAAATATGCAACTAAAGCATCTAGTCGAATGCTTTTCAACGCCAACGATTCAAGTTCGTGAGGAATAGAAGAAATATTGTAACCTCCTAAAAAAACATTCATTTTTTTTAAAATGAATTTTGGAATTATTTCGGTTGAATTTTCTTTTGATTCATATTGATAATATTGATCGTCGGAGTTGTATAGATCTTTCACCAGTAAACTGGCTCCATTTGAACCCATCTCAAACTCGATTAAATACCAACTGCCGTTATTGATTCTAGTTTCATTAGCTTTAAGCATTAAAGTCTGCTTATCCTGTGACTTATACATAAGCTCAAGGATACCGTTATTTATGTATACTGCCATATAATCTGTGAATTTTGTCGGATTTTCGATAAATATTATTGGTGAATTAGCCGCAAAAGTTCTAATTAGAAATTTTCCATTTATTTTTTCTGGTTTATCGTTCAAGTTTCTTTTGAAATTCAATGGCGGAAGCGTTTTGGTAAAGTTAGTTAAAACAGGAAGTTCATTTGCTTTTTGATTTATCTGCTGAATAGTTTTTTTTAGTTCACTTATTTCAAATGATAAATTCTTCATCATATTGGTAGTTTCATCCATATCTAATAGTATATTATAAAAAGAAGGTTTTTGAGTAAATGATTTTTCCAACCCAACTGATTTGAAAAGTGAAATTTCACTCTTAGCAGTTTGGATGTCGTCATTTAAATTTTTCAAATCTCTTGAATAAAAATCAAGCCAAGTCATTGACCCGTTTTCATCATCTAATCCGAAAATATCCATCAAAGAGAATATGCTGTCCACGTCATTTTGAACTTGCACGGAAGAAATTTCTTTTTCTTGAAGCTTGGACTGTACCTGTTTCAAACTATTTTCGAATTCATTAAATGACGCAACGGTTTGATTTAATATCTCATTGTAACTTCTTATTGATTCTAATTCATTTGGAATTTCATCCCAGCTTTTATTGATCAATGCCCACTGCTGCTTAACGCTCGAAATGTTTGCTTGATGATTTGTGATAGACAGCTCAGGTATATATTTTTTAAAATTTTTAAACTGGTTTAATTCAGTTTGCATACGACTGTTAGAGTTCTTTAACCATAAAATTTTCTGATTTAAACTCAGGCTTATATTTTCTAGATGATGTTTTTTCGTTATTGAGTCGTTGTTTGAGAAGGTTCCGTTAAAAGTAATAGCCATGTTTTGAAGGAAATCTTTGTAACTTATCATTTTATTTTCGGCAACTTGAGAAATATTTTTTGCTTTTTGATAGGCTTTGTTGAGTAGAATTTGTTGATTTTCAAAATTCAAGAAAACTTGTAGTTCTTCGACTTTTTGAATCGTTTGATTTAGATGGACCGTGGCTTTTTTTCGATACTTGCCAATTGATTCTCGCTGCAATTTTTTGAAGAACTCAACACGATTTTCAAAATTTGTTTTTGATTCAAATATGTCCAGAAATTGACTCTTATTAACTAGCTTCTCATACTCCATAGATAATGTGGCATATTTTGTTTTTAAAAGCTTTAATTCGGCTTGGGGCACCAAGAGAAATATTTTCATAAAATTTACGGAGTAATTATTTAGGCTTTCATTTTTCAAATTAAGTTGATTTACTAACTCTCGTATTTTTCTTAAATTTGAATAGTTTTTCGTAAGGATTTTGTTGAAATCGAGATTGTCAATAGATTCGTGATTTTTCTGAGAATCATGAAGTTTCGTTACTTGTTTTGCTAAACTCTCTAGTTGATCAGAATAAGATAATTTACTATCATGGATTTCTAAAGCAAATTCTTCTTGAATACGCTGAATCTTCTGTTTTGAATGATAAATATTGAGCATGGATTTTTTCAGATCCTTTGATAATTCTTCTTGTTGTTTGGCAAGTTGAGGAAAAGCTATATTTAAAGTTGAATTTTCTCCTAAACTAGCAAAATGCTTCTGAAAATTAGCTAATAAAGTTGAATTCATATAAAAAAATTGAATATTAAGCAGATATAATGATTGGTTTAAATTGTAAGGCCAAGCTTCAACGGAATTATTTAAATCATCCAAATGGGAAAGAACACAAATATCACATTTTACACAGCCTTTGCCCTTCTGCAAGATATGTGTAGGTTGGCATTCATTGCATTCGGTTCCACCGACCCCCTCAATACATTCACACTGTCCAGTTTTATTGTTGCAATGATAACCATTATTCTCGTCGGTCAGTGTTCCATTCATAAAACAATTGCATTTTATACAACCATTATCTGATAAATTCCAATGTCCAGGCAAACAAGAATCACACTTTTTGCCCCCAACTCCTGGTTTACAAATGCACGATCCATTTGATTGATCGCAATCGAAACTATATGATCCTATAATATTGCAAGCACAGTCTTGGCATCCATCTTCAGAAAAACCCCACGTCTGATTGGCGCATATATCACATCGCTCACCGATGACGTTCTTCCTGCATAGACACTTTCCATCTAATTCATTGCATTTGAGAGATCCAGTCTTATTACAATAGCAAGCTTGACATCGAAAAGAGGTTTTATGCTCAGGTTGTTGAAAATGCCATTCAGAGCATTTATGACAGTTGTCACCAGTTGTGTTGTAAAGGCATTTAAGACATTTTCCATTATCCGGGTCACAGGAGTCGGGGTCAGAAAAGTCGATGTTCCCATTGCAGTTGCATCTTATACACGCTCCGCTCTGTTTTTGAGGATCCTTGTAATATCCAGCCGCACATCTATTGCATTTTTCACCTTCGTAGCCTGAAAAACATTCACAGGGAGTCGGTTGCTGTTCAGCTGAATCATAATGGCAGCTGCCAAAAATGTTCCCATTTACATCTCCAGGACATGGACATGGTTGACAATCAATATTAAGACCCGTTGATAAATTATAGAAACCGGATCTACAATGCTGGCAATTAAACCCTTCCGTATTATTTCTACAGTTAATACACTTTCCTGATATTTGATCACAGATGTCAGCCAAGCCATTGCACTCACATTTTTTGCAACTAAATGAAGTATGATTCGTGCCTTGCGATTGAAAGTAACCCGGTGCGCATTTTTCACATGAAAATCCTTCATAACCCTCCGGACAAGTGCATTTCTCAATCTTTGCTTTTAAAGAATCATCGCTCTGGGATTCATAAGCTAGGTCCATCGCAAACCATATGACATTAGCGGCCTTCAGATATATTGCGTCGAGGGATGAAATAAGTCTAAGAAACTCAGATCTTCTGAATTTACGCCTTTCAGAACCAGACAAATAATCAAAGTTTGTTTCTAATAGCCGAATCATCCCACTTTCAGATTGAGGATAGGTAGAAAGTATGGCTGCGACAGCCCTCATCGATCCATTTTGACCTGTTAGTATAATATCATAGTTGGCTTCGTCAACTATAGTATGATTATTATAAAAGTTGGTAATATTTTGCTCAAGTTCAATTTCGTAAACCAAACGACCACCGTAAGATGTTACTTTATTCCCTAAGAAGAAAGAGGGCGCTCTCAAATAGAATCTTAGATTTCCATCGTTCCTAATCCATGACTCATTATTCGGATTTTCGACCAATCTATGAACCAAGTTATTTGCCAGTGAACAGTTTGAACTTTTTCCTGAACAAAAACACTCTGAACAGCCAACAAAGTTTTCCGAATTCAAGTCGAAAAATCCTGGTTTGCATTTTTCGCAAAAACTGCCCTCTACATTTTGTTTGCAGAGACATTTTCCGGACTTGGAGTCACAAATATCGTCAATAGTCCCATTTACCGAACATGAGCATGGGTTGCATGTAGGATGCTCATAAAAACCTCGCGCACAACGTTCACATTTGGCTCCAACTTGACCTTCTAAGCAAATGCACTGACCACTTATTGATTCACAGCTTTTGTTTGAAGAAAATTGGCATTTACAGGGTTCACATCCGTATCTCGGGTGAAAGCCAAAATACTCATCTACACATTTATCTCCATTTGTGTTTGGAGGAAGCATGCAATCTCCCGTGAATTCATCACAAAAGCCATATTCACACTGACATTTTGTACAGTTTGGAAATCCGTAATAGCCAGCCCGACAAGAGTTGCATCTTCTGCCAACAATATTATCTTTGCAAAAGCAACTTCCACCCAAGGGTTCACATTCTTCGTTGATACTGCCTTCAGAATCACAACTACATGGTAAAACAGTTTGGTAGTAAGAGGCCAAGAGCCTCTTAAAATAATTTTCCGAAGGTACTGCAGCCAATTTAGAACCATTCTGGCATTCTGAAGATGGTTGTGAACTTTGAGTTATTTGATAGGATAGGAAATAATCTTTGTTTTGAACAAAATCGTTAAATTCAATGAGATACAGTCCTTCGACCATTACGAATGAACTGTCCAAGTGAAATGGCTTTTCCATTTCAAATATAAAATCAGTCACGTTTGAATTTAGAACTTGAATAGCGATCCTGCACCAAAGTCCTTGACTACAATATTTGGCTTCAAAATGGTACTTATTTGAGTATTCCTTTATAATCAAATAGGCCTCTAGTTCAAATGGTTGGGAGTAATCAATCATAAGCCAAGATTTCTCATAGACTTGATGGTGAGCTCCTAATTTGACCGTGAAATGGGGCTAAGAGACTTTTTTTATTCAATCTTTCAAGATAAGTTTAAGAATGTTCGAGCTCACCTCAAAATTGGATAATTTAAAAAAGCCCCTATGTCCTATTGAAGTTTGAAGCAAATTTTTTGGTAGAATTGGCGTTAATTTCATTTCTTCACACCTTTTTGTTGGTTCTTAAACTTAAATCGGTTTTAATTATGCTTAGATTGCTTACATCGTTCCATAACAGCTCGGTACTGGTTTGAGTAAATCAGAATTGAAATATTTTTCATCTATTAAAAATGCTTTACTAAGAATTGATTGGAAGCTGCAAATTTCGATTTGTTTGCCGTTAGTAAAATTCTCATCTGTTAAAACCAAGAAACCTTTCTGATCTTTGTTTAACACTATATGTCGGCAAAAGCTTGAAAATTCGCATTCTGGTAAAGAAACTATGCCTATGACTTCCCCTTCGGACTTGATCCATGCCGATCTATTCAACATTGTATTTTCTTCTTCAAAACCTAAATACTCAACCACAAGCACAAAGTTTGAATAATTATCGGGATAACTTCCAAAGGTCAGATTAGTCTCAGCACTGGAGCACTATTTTTAAAATTTTGATTTTCGATCATTTGATCAATTATTGTTTTTGTCAAAATTACTTCATAAACTTCAGAGGTTGAGTTGATTTTAAATATATTCAATTCAATAGGATCAAGATATGAAATTGGAGGATAGACGTAGCGAATACAACTAACAAAAAAATTGATTAATTTTACATTTTGGATTTTAAATTTATTCTTACTTATTCTTTAAATTGTTTGAACAAATTCCAATATTCTCCGGATTTATTGAAAAGTTTTTTGGATTGAGTGTTGATAATTCGACTGGCAGTAGAATAAAATAGTCCTGAAGAAATTTTATTTTTAGAATTATTGCAAATAATTTAATCAAAGTTACCAAATAAAGGTTCTCATCTAAACTCTCGAACGCTATTTCATATGATGTATCTGGATTATCTAACATCAACAATATTTTGGTTCCGTTATTGAGCTTAAGAGGATGTGTTTGTGGTGCAGGGCACGGTGGAATATTCTTCATGTTGAAAGAAATCTTGAATTGAAAGATGCTTCGATATATAAAAATATTCTTATACCGTTTCTTCTCTTCTCCTTGTTTCATATTGATCTTCTACCGCGCCAAATTCCACAAAAATCACTGAACTTTCAACTTTTGTAGTCTGAAAGTGTAAATGTATTTCATATTCGCCTTTCTTTAAGCCAACCGGAAGTTGATAAAAAATTTTGCGCTTTTTTTGTTGAAAGATAAAAAAAAATAAAAAACTTTTTTAGCTTAAGTCAACCTACATTAAATGGATATAGCTGAACAAACCCTTTCCAAGAAAAGTTATTGAAAATTTTGTCATCATATTCGAATCTAACAGGCAAATAGTCATATAAGGGCCCCCTATGGGCTTCTTCTAATTCAAATTTGAGATGGGAAAATGACGGCAGAAAGAAGCCTTTTTTTGGCGAATCACATTGAGTTCCTTCAACATTATCTTTACAAGCGCACTCGCCGGAAATAGGATTGCACTCAACTGTAAAATTTGTAAGGCCTGGAAGGCATCTGCAAGCTTCACACCCGAAGGGGTTTTGATTGCTTAGCCCATAAAAGCCTTTTTTGCATTTTTGGCATTTATATCCTTCAACAAATAACTTGCATTTGCATTGGCCGTTCATAGAATCACATTGAGAACTTATTCCATTTAGAACTCCACTAGTGTTGCAATCACAGGCCTCGCAAATCTCAGAAGAATTTGATCGAAATCCGAAGTATCCCTCTTGACACCTATCGCATTGTTTTCCAGTAACATTTTGTTTACATTTGCAAGGTATATAAGTCATATTCTTGACAGAATTGGAGCATTCTAAAGATTCCTTTTCAGATCCTATAGGATTACAGTTACATTCTTTAAATTTAAATTAAAAAAGATTCTTTTGAGTTTTTTCTTAAAAGGAAAATTTACTTTGACAAAGTGGGTAGTTAAAATGATCTGGAGCACATTCAGAACATTTTTCGCCAATAAAATTCTCCTTGCATTTGCATATCGGGTCACAGGAATCGCCTTTTGACCCGAATTTGTCGCAATTACATGCAGTGCAGTTCGGGAAACTTGATATCATCATCACAATAATTTAATATATGATTTTTTGCTTAAAGGGTCATCTTACCCGAAGTAACCAGCAGCGCACTCTCCACATTTAAATCCTCCATAACCAGGACGACAAAGGCATTCTCCATTCTCAGTGCAAGTGGTATTTGACAATGTTCCATTCGGATCGCATTCACAGCCTTTTGAGGAAATGATAATCAGATGAAATTTATCAAGAGGTTTTCGTTTTCAGAAGAGTTACTTAAGCATTCAGGATAATTGAAATGGCCAAATGCACATTTTTGACAACCTTTTCCAGAAAAGTTTGGTAGACATAAGCACTCTCCGGTTGTTTTGTTGCAGTTTTCAGTAAAAGTTTTTTGCTTATCACATTGGCTACAGCTTTTGCAAATAGGATAATTAAAATAGCCGGAATCACAGTTGTCGCATTTAAGACCACTGTATCCGGGTTTACAGCTGCATTGCCCGTTATTTTGACAATCAATATCCAAACTATTGTTTTGATTGCATTCACAGACTTGATTAAATATCAGAAAGCTAGCCAAGATTCCGGTTAAATTAAACCCAAACCTACTTTTGCAATCTGGAAATCCGAAATAACCTTCAGCGCATTTATCACATTTGCTTCCACTGAAGCCAGTTTGACAATTACATGGACTAATGCAATTGCGATCTGACGTTCCTTTCCTAAAGCACTCACAATTGGTACAATACGGCCAGTCAGTTGATCCATCAGCACATCTTTAAACAATCGGAGAAAAGGATTTGAGTTGGATTATAAGCTTTTACATTATTTTCATTCAAATCCTTACTTTTCACATTTTGGTCCTGAATATTTTTTATGACACAGACACGTTCCGTCAGTTTGGTTGCATTTCTCAGTGTAATTCCAGTTGCAATTACACTCTTTTATTCGATTTTTAAGATTTTGTTTAGTTCAAAACTTATGAAAAATTCGCTTACCAATACAGCCAGCGTACCTGTCAGTTCCATTTCTGTAATGTTTTTCAATACATGTTTGGCAGTTATAACCTTTAGTGTTATTCTATTACACTTTTTAGTTATGAGTTCTCGCGAATTTAAAAACACTCTAAATACGCTCGAACCTGGCAATTTTGACACTTTCCACCTCCATCATATTTCCCGTGAATATCAAGACTCAATCTAAGCTTGGCAACGTTATCATCATAAACACATTCTTCGGTGTGTCCAAAACACTGGCAGGCTGTAATGCATCAAGTCTTAATAACTTCAGAATAAATTAAAATTTTGAGATGTAGTCTTACGTTCACATGCAAAATCATTGGTGCTATTTCTAATTGACCATCTCTTTTGAACGAAATTAGGACAGCAAGAATGGCAGTTTTCTCCACATGTATTATGTTTGCACAAGCAATGCAGACCAGATTCAGATTGCTCACATCTATCTGCATGTCCATTGCAGACACAATGACCTCCTATCTTGATATGCTGAATACTATTTCGAATTTATTATCCTAGGCATTAGTCCGGATATCACAAGTAAGCGTCAGATAATTTTTACCTGTAATAATACTAGATTTTTTTAGATTAAAGAAAAAACACTATCATCTTAAAGCTGCTTACTCTTTTTGTGACAGAGGGGTCACGTTGAACAATAGGCATAGTATGACCCAGAAGGTTATTAGTGTGCAATAGACGGAGTCTCACGTTTGTTGCTTTAGTCCATTCTTGTAGAGAGATTGAGTCGAAAAAGTTCAAAGATCCTGGTCGGTTGTTTATTAAAGATATAAGAACCTAAGTTTTTATGTTGATTAGAAGATATTTAATATAAGCTCATATTTAATTTACTTCGCCCCATGCCAGTGGCATCACTTTGGAGTACTTCGTGGTACATGTTATTTGATCATCTTTGTCCAGTTTGAAATTGAAAGAGTCTTCTGAATATAAGATCGGCGTATCGAAATATTTGATACAATCGGATGGAGATTTGGCAAAATATTGCCAGGGTTTAAAGGTCTTTCCAAAATCCATAGATCTTTCTAGAACCCAAACGGCTGGCATTGGAGAATTACCCATTTTTATATAAATATAAGCGACGTGAAAAAGCTGATTTAAGTCAATTGTAATGTTGATGGAATTGTAATCTAAGGATCGCGAGAGAGGTGGACTCTGCCACCACCTATTAGTTCCATCATTAATATATTCTGGCTTGTAGGATTTCGAAGGATTATTCAAATCACAATAGTCACATGCAAGGCCCTTGATATCTATTAGAAATAAGGAGCTAAAGTTTTTGATAGGAATTTACTTGGAACCCAATCTGTGGTGTAAGTGACGCAGAACTCGTCAGTTCGCAAAATGTTTCATTAACATAACCTTGATCTCCACATGTTGCCGAGACGGTAATTGGTTTTTTATAAGCCAAATCGAAAGTTGGAGGCATAAGAAGCTCTCCTTGAGTAGTTATTATTAAACAACTCACAAGTAGCAGGCTTATTTGATATATTTCCATTTTTTTAAATACTCAGGGAAAGATCAAACTGAAGAGGGAAGACGAGGTTTTTAGCTTTATATTCGAAAGGAGATAAAAAAAAAGATAAGGAAGCAAAGTTGAAATTTGATTCTTTTGGCGTCTTAGCATTCTCCGATAAAATTGTCTAGCTAACTGTTGATATCTGACATTTATCAATCGCTGAGTTAAAGAACGCTTAAGGAAAAAAATTCATCGAAGTAACGCTAAAGAGAGCTTATTCAATCATAAGAATGCTATTTATTTCAAAAAAGTTTATCTTATAGCCTTTTTAACTATAGGTTCTATTGGACTATCTTTTCTGATAGATTTTTCGATAGCCCAAACTAGATCTACTTCAAAACGTTTTGCCACGTAATTAACCACTAAGCCATCGGTTTGTTTCGTTGAAGAGTTTCCTTGATTCAAATAATCATTTAATCGACCTACTCGTCCGGCTCTGTGCAAATAATCTTCAACTGTAAAAGGCATTTCAAAATTGACAATCAGAGAAACATTCACGGTGTTAAGACCTCGAGATGCTAAATCAGTACAGCTCAATATCTTAGTATTTCCACTTAAAAAATTTTTCATCACCTCGGCCCTTTTTTGATTAGGGACCTGTTTGGTTAAAACACCACATTCAATACCTTGTTCAGACAGAAACTTGCTGACAAATATAGCCGTATTAGACCGTCTGGAAAATATTAATACACTTCCATTATTTTTCTCTTTTGATGTATAACTTTTGAGTAATGATACGAGAAGTTCTTTTCGATTAGTCGGATTCGTCCGAATAAATTTTTGTGTCACATGAAGCAAAAGTCGTCCTACTCGACTGGTTTGAATAATTTTCAATTTTTTGGTATCAACAAATAACTTTTGAAGCATTGATTCAGTCTGAATGGGCATTGTAGCTGAAACAAAAGTGATCTGGGATGCTGGATCTTTAAGCTTTTTGCTAAGAAATTCCTCAAAATTTTTAAAATTTTGGTTTCTTATATCACTTAGATTAATAATTTTGCCATTTAGATTAAAATTTTTCCCCTCTTTACTTTTAATATTACTGGTCTTCTCATAATTACCTAAGGAAGAATTATTTTGACTTGTACCATTTAATGAAAAGACATTTGAATTCAGATCATAATCAGATCTTAGCTTTGTTAGACAATTCATTGTTGTTTTAAAATTGCTATGATCAAGGAGCGTATCTGCTTCATCTAGAACAATATCTTTGAGATAGGTTGAATATGAAATATTTTTTTCAGAATCATAGTTGAGCAATGTATCTAATTGCCCCGGAAGTGTAATAAGAATATCTGTAGGTATTTTTTCCCTTCCCTTGGTCTTGAAATTATTGAAAGAGCATTCTTCAAACTTTTCCAAAGATTCTAAAATAGAGTGATGCAAGTTAATCGCAACTTCAATATTAATCAACTGCTGCACAAAATCGTCGGGAATGGTGTTGCTTTGTTTAGCCAAAAGTTTAATATCGCTGAAAGTTTTATATACTTGTACTGCAAGTTCTCGAGTTGGAACGAGAATGATGGATATTGTTTGGCATCGATTTCGAACGACATTAGACTGTTGAAGAAATTTCTTAAAAGAGAGAACTTTCTGAATTATTGGCAAAGCAAATGCAAGTGTCTTCCCACCTCCAGTTTCAGCGACTAGGAGGTGGTGATGGGAATGTTGCAAAACTGAATCAATTGCCAGGTATTGAATCACAGTTGGATGCTTGAGTTTGGTAAGTTGCTGGAGGAGTTGGCAAAGACTTGGGTTAACCAAGGTGTCAGAAAACTCAAATGGTTGACCAAACAGATTTTGATATCTTGAAAAATCAATGAGGGACACATGTGACCCTTTCAACGAGTTGATTGTGAAGGATTGACCAGCACTTCTCCTATTCTTCCAGCCATAGGATACTAAACTTTTTTCTGAAAAATCTGTGTAATTCTGGCCAGAATAATGGTTGAAGTTTGGATTTGGACAAGAAATCAATAGCTGTTTAGTACTCGGCGCGATTCTTGAAGAAGATTTTGGTTTTTGGTTGACCAAGTACTTCTGACGCTTCTTTTCAATTTCTTTCAGCATCTTATGTCCTATCTCAATTTTGTTCTTTGTTTCAATTCGCGATACAGATGCAAATAATTTGAAAGCATCAGTTCGTGAATAGAGAGCATTGGAACTAAGTAACGGTAATCGAAAATTTCCTTTCAACATTCTTCTCACTAATAGTGAATAAAACTTTTTTAAAATAATCTCTTTGCCCATATTCTCAAGATTTTTCTCGTTTCATATTTAATATAACAAATGAGCTAGAATTTTTTGTTGATCTTTGCAAGCTTTTAATATTAGGCGGCCCGTTTTGATTAAATACCATCTGAATTTTCAGAATATTTTTTCGAACTTTAGCTGCAACCATGTTTCAAAAGAATTAAATTCAAACACTTCCGATGAAAAACTGAAATACAGCAAAGCAGAAAGAATTTTAATGAGCCGAACAAAAATTTAAGTCTTGAATAATCGAAAGAAATAAAGAAAAATAATGGCTCTTTAGCGATTTCAACTACCGAGGTCGTTTTGAGGTATCAATCACAGTTCTCCGATCTCGAGATCGCTCTCTCGAGCGCTCTCGGTGATGAGATGATGATTTGTGATACTTTTCACCATCACGAACCCTTCGATTTCGCTCTCTATCCCGTTCTTTTTCTCGATCGCGTTCTCTATCTCGCTCTCTCTGCCTTTCACGGTCTTTCTCCCGTTCTCGAGAATCTCTTGATCTGCTTCGCTTGCGGTCCCTATTTGAAGATCTTTCACGCCTTCGGCTACTTCCACGATGGCGGTGACTCTCGTGAGTGGAAACATCATACTTTTCCTCAATAGCTCGTTTGTTTTCTTGTAATGAGTTAATAAACATCAAACAGCGTTCATCTCCAGAAATTTTCGATTGCTTGATTAAAGCTACAGCAGTACTCAAGGTATCAATTGCTGACGTATACTCTCCTAGATATGAATGTAGATAAAATGGTCAAAATGAAAGCGGTAAACCAAAAAATATTTACCCACGGTGACGTCCTGCATAGCTCGGGCGATCGCACTGTTGTAAATCACTCTATTTTTCTCCAATGCCTCAGCAGTTTCATAATCAAAAGAACCTCCGGGACCCACGCTAGGTCCTGATCCTAAGCCAACTGATCCCGTCAAATTGGCAGTCATCAACGGCCTCCCATAGGCATCAGACTGTGGAAGTTGACCGTTTGGTCCCATGAATTGCGTGTTATTATTAAATTGGCCAGGTAGTAAGGCTGATTGAGATCCTGGTCCGGCGGTTGGTCCCTGATTTGAAATATTAGGTCTTATTTGATTTTGAAACATAATTTGGTTTTGAAACTGTCCTTGAGATCCTATCTGATTCATGAGCATCGACTGATTGGAACTCATCGGTCCTCCTGGGTTCATACCGAATGTGTTGAAATTAGATGACATTCCATTCATCATCATTGGCCCGCTGCCCATCAGGGACATATTTCGAGTGTCTTGAGGCATACCAGTAGTGATTGGCATTCCCATCAAGCTAGATGGCCTAGGCCCCATCGCAACCGGGGGTCCACTAGGAAGGAGCGGTGGTCGATTACCGATGAGCGGAGAGGTATAATTTGATTTGTTAAATGAATTTGTCATAGCTGGTCCGTTTTGATTTTGCCGATTTAAAATTGGCATTCCCATCAATGATTGCTGTCCACTTCGCTGATTTCCTGGATATTGCCCGATCAAACCGGGCTGGTTATTAATTGAAGTTGAATTACGCCCCTGATTTAGAGCGCTGCCTCTTGTTGAAGTACCTTGACAAAAATTAGAAATAAAAGTGATCTAGCTTGATGTAACTTAAGGCAAACAAAATGGATAATTGCTATGCGTTAATTATAAATATCTTGCGTTAAAGGATGAATGCGATGTCCGACGCCCACTTAACTCATAGCTAAGGAGGCTAAGTGCAAAGGGCTGGTGTATTTAAATAATTTATTTTCGCCTTAAGCGAATATTTCGTCCGTTTGGATGTTTTCATCAAATGATTTGAGAGCATAGAAAACAGATTATAAGGCATAAAATTGATTGACATTGGGATGAAAAAATTCCATTAAAATAAAATTAATTGACAAAGATAAATGAGGAATAATTGAATTAGAGATCAGGATTTTATAAATAAAAAGGATATATGAATGAATCAACATTTGAAAACAAGACAAAATGAGCTAAAATGCAGAAATTTTTACATATAAAAGACAAAAACATACTCATAAGTGGAGCCGCAAGTTCGCCTGCCGAAGTGGCAGTATCCTTTCTTGCTTGTTCTTCGAACTGATTAAGGTAGTACTTATTGAAATGAGTAACTATGAGCTCTTGACCGTTTAGATTTGTCTTATTTAATTTATCCATAAGAGTTCGAAAAGAATTTTCTGACGCAACTGTTACGAGAGCAAAGCCTTTTGATTGGCCATTAATCTTGTTTTCATAGAATTTAATCTCGATTAAGTCATCAATTTTGAGAGCAATAATGGCTTCACTGAGATCTTTGTCACTTGTCCACCAACTCATGTTACCTACATAGCAGGAATATCTCTTGTTGTAAGTTCTAGGTTGAGCAGCATTTGAATTCGTAGATGCATATGAGTTTATCTGCTTTGCGCTTGAACTTAAATTTCCATTAG
Organism: Proales similis; assembly: GCA_019059635.1. Taxonomy (NCBI): domain Eukaryota; kingdom Metazoa; phylum Rotifera; class Eurotatoria; order Ploima; family Proalidae; genus Proales; species Proales similis. Next base: position 23,530 of record JAGVRJ010000004.1, read on the forward strand.
ATTCGGCCTGCAGCTCTTCGCTGCTCTGTGTTGGAGCTGTCATAACATCATCATAAAGGTCATCGTCCTCTTCTGGATTATGATGCATTGCGTCTAGATCATCATTCTCGTTAATTTCTACTTCAAGAGCATTGTTTTCGTCGTGAGACGTAATGGTTTGATTCTTTTCTTCCAAGTTTGACTGATTGTCCTGATTCGTCCGGCTATTTTTCTCAATAGTTGTCTTTTTTATTGGATTCTCAAACTCTATTGCTTCTACGTCGGCGTATAGATCAAGTTCAACGTCCCCATTTGTTCCGGTGTCGAACCCTGTCTTTTCTTGGTCCGTAATCGGAGCTGAAGCACTCATTTTGGACCCGAGTTAGCCTTATTGAAATAAATATTAAAAAAAAACAGAGGTTCTTTCTGATATTCACTACGATTTCTCCCTGTAATAAGTACCCAAAGTGTGCATCATAATCAATAGGATATATTGTGTCAAAAATATTGTCTGGATATAAACGTATATAGGAATATAAATGGAGCTTAAAAACAAGCAGTATTTTCATAATATCAAGCTTTTAGATCTTTTTAATCAATTTATTTAATTGTACTCATCTTGGAAGGAAAATAAAATAGAAAAAAGAACTGAAATATGGAAAGACTGGAGCTCTATTGAATTAAAGCAGATTAAGGGAGATATTCGGACAAGTCGCCATAAAAATGGAAAAAGAAAAGATAGTTCAAGTTTAAATAGATTATCCCAGAAAGATATTCAGCACGAGGATCAGACGAAAGCGAAGCAGAATACCCCAAGAGACCTGCTTTAGCTAAATTAAAGAACATTAAGCTTATCAAAAGCGTTATGGCAGAACCGGAATCGAAGTACCATATTTGAATACCCAAGCTTGTAAAATGCCTTTCTTTCGCTTTTGTTCTTTCAATCACTTGTGCTAGAAGAGTTTTAGTAACAATTTTCCGTTAAACTGAAATCTCAAGGTACTTCTGCAATTTAGGTCTCTAAAAAGCTATCGATTTCAACTCTACAACAGCATTTAATATGAAATTTCCAATGAGCTCGCTGACATTCTTCACTGCAGTATGAGGCGTTCCAACAACAAAAATAACGAGACTCTGAGTCACAATTGACGCACTTAAAAGAAAAACATTTTAAGGATCTATTCTTTAAAAATTCATGAGCCATCAGCATACCCAATTTTTTCGCTTATTTTCTTTCAACTTTTTTTCGTACTCATCTTTAAGGACATTTTTCTCTTTTTCGTGCTCTTCATAAATCGTTTTGAGCTTGACATCTGTTATGAAAAATTTTAGTTCCTTTTGGAGGGAGGCTTTCGGAATTTAATTTACTTGATTCACTTCTAACATGCTTGAGAATTCGTTCATAATAATCCTTCATTTCCGCAAGAGCAGCATTTTGATTATAACAGGTTTTGTTTAAATCATCTTGTAGAGTAGTTTCATCACCGTCGTTAGCCAAAGATTCTTGAGGATTAAAGTCTTTTTCAGATGGAGTTATCGATCTTGGAGGCCATCTTATTCTTATTTTAGTAGATGTTCCATTTTCATTCCCGTTCGACCGTCGAGTTGATAAATTTTGTTCAACTTCAGAACTAGCCGGAGTAATCTGACTGGCACTGCTCATAGATTCGGGAGAGGCATCTTCTGTAAATTGCATTTCAACTGTGTTTTCTGAGTATTCACTTCCGTCTTTGAAGTTAATAGACTGCGTCTCTGCATCACCTTCATCTGGTTCACTTTCTAATTCTCTGACGGATTCCGTATTTGACGTAGTGGTTCGATGCGATTCAATCTGTCTCCTTTTGCAGTTTTTAACCAGTTCGCCAAGTTTTAGTTTAATACCTTGTGCTTCTAGCTTGTAATTTTGACCACTCTCTTCGTGAGATCCCTCTATCCTTTTTATGCTGTCTATCGTGTTCATAGGACATGCAACCAGGTCTTTCTCTTGATGCCGAGTTATCTTGATTTTTATTGGACTCAACCTCATTTCTTCTTTTCCACAGTTATTCTTTTCAAGTTGTTCCTTCTCCTTGAGTAGTCTTTTTTCCATTCTACGTAGTTCTTTAACACCAAGCTCACGTGTGTGTGTCCCTATTAAGGATTTTTTAAAGTTTCGCCAAATAATCCAACAAAAAAACTCAACTCACCAACGGAGCTCGGTTCCAATTTCCAGTCTGAAGCTTTAATATTTTGAATTTCTTTTTTCTTGATCGAGTCAGTTGTTGTATCCAAGCTTGACATTTCGTTTGATCTAGGGCGTGTTCGTTTATTTGTTAAAGTCTGATCTTGAGATTCAACTTGCTCATATGATGACTTAGGTTGTGGTGAACCTTTACGTTTTAGAATCATTGTCTCAACAATGAAGCTCGAATCGTATTTATTTGAGGATTTGCGTAGCCGTGTGCTCCTCTTGCATGCACTCGTAGTGTCTGACATGCTGCCCCTTGGCCAAATAGACGAATATTGATTGGGAAGTAACAGTTTGTGCCGAGGAGTAAACTTGTTTCAAAATTTTTCTTAGTCACGTTTACACTACGAAAATTTTCTATTTAGGCGCAGGTCGATATTTCTTTGTACAATTTTAATAAATAATTATAATTTCCAAATATTTGGTCTAAAGAGTTCTGACCGTATGCAAATCTAGCCCAGCTAAAGCAATTAGTTCTTATTCTGAAATCTTTTCGGACAGCGGTTAGAAAGCTAAGTCGAGTTAAAAAGAAAAGAGCCCAAAAATGATATATAAGCTTATTCTCTAGGCAAAAAGTCCACGGGCAAATTATTCGCATAATTATTAACCGCTGAATTATTTGTCTTGTCTCATTGCATTACTCTTCAGGCTTAACGACTCAACGGGGCTTTTGCGTTTAAACTTCAAATTCGATACTATTCGATTAATTAGAACCCATTTATTTTAAAGTTTCTTTTGTTTTTTAATTTCTGAGCATAGCACAAATCAGCTTTGGTTGAAGGAAAATATTTCGGTTCTTTCCTTAAGTTAACATAGTTTATGAAAACCAAGCCTAGGAGTGGTTATTAAGTCAAAATGATTTCCTATAAATTCAAGCGGCAAATAATGCTTGGTTATCAGTTAATTCAAATGAGTACTTAAAATTGAGGAGTGAGCTAAAAGTCTTATAGGTTATCGCAATTCGATATTTATAATTTCTTTACACGGTTAATACAATCTCAAGGCGTGGAATTTATTTTCCATCGGCCTAAACATAATTAGATGCTAAATCCCTCACAAAGAAGACTAAAAATGTAATGGCGAATTTCTTAATAAGCTAAAGAAGCGATTTGATCTGAATTTAGAGAATATTATTGGTATTTTACCAGAATGTTGAAAGTTTCAAAACAAGCTTTTGGATTAAATCCATTAAAGGTGTTTGGTAAGTAACCTATTTTAGCATACTTTTTATACGCTTGTTGATTATTAACGTTCTAAAGCTGGAAGATTTTCATCAAGTAGCATTTCTCAACAATTCACTTTAAAGGAGCCATCTGAACCGAAAGTCTTAACTGATATACCAGGTCCAAAAACTCAAAAGCTATTGCAAGATTTAAGTGAAATTCAAGTAAGCTTTCATTTAATATTATTATTTAAGCCAACTTTCGATCATAAAATTATTTAAGCAAGCAGGTTCAGTCTCTTTCTTTGCAGATTATGAAAAATCAATCGGGAACTATATAGTTGATTCTGATGGAAATGTCTTACTTGATCTTTACATGCAGATAGCTTCTTTACCTCTTGGATACAATCATCCTGATATAGTCCAAGTATTACAAGATCCGAAAAATCATGTAAGAAAATCGACTCGATCTAAGATTACGATTTAAAGTTTAACTCTTAACCCAAAAAAACTAGAATGTTTTCATCAACAGACCCGCTTTGTCCATAACTCCGCCGGCAGAATTCGTGGACAAGTTAAAAACCGTATTACTAGAAGTTAGTTTTACATAAAAATGTCTTGAACTTATTCCCTCACCGTTAATTAAATCGTAAAGCTTGCACCTAAAGATCTTAAAATGGTACAAACAATGGCTTGTGGTTCATGTGCCAATGAGAACGCATATAAAGCAACATTTATTAAATACCGAAATGAAGAAAGAGGAGGAAAAGCTCCCTCTGCCGAAGAATTAGAAACCTGCTTACGCAACCAGCAACCTGGATGTCCAGACTTGAGCATTATGTCTTTCAATGGAGGGTTTCACGGGAGAACGATGGCAGTGTTGGCTACCACTCATTCTAAATCAATTCATAAATTGGATTTCCCCTCTCTTGATTGGCCAATAGCTAGCTTCCCTAGATACAAATATCCGCTTAATGAAAACGAGGAATACAATCGAGCTCAAGATGAAAAGTGTTTGATCGAAGTAAATCAGCTGTTCGAGATATACAAGAATGTTAAAAAAAGGCCAGTTGCTGGAATGATCGTTGAACCTATTCAATCTGAAGGAGGAGATCATCATGCGAGCAGTTATTTCTTCCAAGAACTACAAAAAATTTCTGAAAAAGTGAGCTAAAATAATTTAAAATAGTTAATCTGTTAAATGTTTATTTTTTGTTTAAATTTCGAAAGAACAATGCAGTTTTTATTATTGATGAAGTTCAAACTGGTTTAGGAGCAACTGGAAAGATGTGGGCCTTTGAGCACTTCAACTTAAACAGATCACCCGACATACTCACATTCGCTAAAAAAATGCAAACAGGTGGTTATTTTTTTAGGAAAGAGCTAAACCCAAATCAGCCATACCGAATTATGAATACATGGGTTGGTGACCCGGCCCGCGTATTACTTTTGGAAGCTACTCTGAAGGTAATAAAACGTGATAAATTGATTGACCAAACTCAACAAACAGGCAAGCTAGTCATTCAAATATTTTCTAATAATATTCTAAATATAAAAAAAATCAGGAGAATTTCTGCTACACAATCTTGAACAGATTTGTAAGCATTATCCGAATCTGGTTATGAATGCGAGAGGCCTCGGAACATTCTGTGCAATTGATTCACCTACAGCGAAAATAAGAGATCAGATTATTGGTCGACTGAAGAAAACAGGTGAACTTGCTTCGTTTTTGACATATTCAAACCGCAGTCTAATATTCTTTAATTCACAAAAATTCTCAGGAATTTATACAGGTGGTTGTGGAGAAAGTACGCTTAGAATAAGGCCGGCATTGATTTTCACAAAAAAACATGCCGAAATATTTTCGGATCGTTTATCTAGCTGTCTTAAAACATTTTAAAAAGTTAACTCGATTCGGACCTTAAAAACTGTTAAAAAACCTAATTTAGTCAAATATAACTGTGCCGTGAATTCATTTAGAATAAATTCTGAGAACTAAGTTTTGCTTCGAAAATTTCCTTCGAGTTAAAGAGCCTAGTTCATACCCATCAGACTCATGCACTTAGTGTTTCAAAATGATTAAATATTACACCAAATATCTTGGAAGAATCGTGTTTGATTTTGATAAAACAATTATTGAAAATATTTTAAATATCTATTCAGATTTAGCTTTTTTATCAGAATGGACAATCGAGAACCATGGTATTTTCAATTTTTAAAAAATGAAAGTAAACTCTTGTAAATAATTCATATAGTCCTTGGCGCATCGTTGAAGACTGCGGTGCGGCTTTTGCTATGGGAGCTATAGGTGGATCGGTTTTTCACGGAATCAAGGGAATAAGAAACGCTCCTTCGGTATAGTTTGCTTTACCGAGATGAAACGCTAAAAATCCCAATAATTTCCTAAATAAGGGATATTCAAGAAGACTTGCGAGCGGAATAACAACAATTCGACAAAAAGCAACCCTCACCGGTGCTAATTTTGCCGCATGGGGTGGCATGTTTTCTGTAGTCGACTGTTCATTAGCCTATATAAGGCAAAAGGAAGATCCATGGAACTCGATCGCCAGCGGCTTCATTACTGGCGGACTTCTTCAAGTTAGACGTAATCTAGCCTTTTCTCAGAGTGATTCATTCGCTGCAACAACTAGAACTTTTTTAAAGAGGGCCCAGCTGCGATGTTTGGAGCTGCTGTAGTTGGTGGAATAATTCTTGCTATGATCGAAGGAGTTTCATTAGGTATATCAAGAATATCAGGTCAAATGATGCTTAACGAACAATGTAAGTTTAAAAACAGTTTATTTTTTAATTTCGTGGCATTAATTTTTTTAAGTGGCAGCCCAGCAACAAGCTAGTGGAAATTAAACTTAATCCATCATAAAATTACTTTGATTTTTGTTAAATTTCCTCATAAGTTTTTCAAAAGAAAGTCTTAAAATTTTATATCTCTTTTATTAAGCAAATTGTATTGCTTAGTTTGCCTGGTTTATCAACGAAAAAGTTAATGTAATAGAATGAAAGTAAAACACGTAGAAAATTGCTCTTTTCAAAACTGGTATCCAAAGTTCGCTAGTATAACAATCAAAAGGTAAAATTCATCGTGGTTATTCTAAGAATTTTCTAATAGAATTTCCAAGTCTTATACTTCCAATACCAGATGAAGTTTTAGATTATCTGCGTAAAGGCTCAACAATAATACTTCCTAAAAGGTAGCTGAAAAAATAGGAAGTTTCATAAACTTTTCTGAACCTATTCTATTTCAAGTTGCCAAGAGGAACTTGATGCTGATTTAGAGGCAGTGAAATTGAGTAAAAAAGAGAATTATGACAATGACGATGATTCTTGGGAGGATGAGAGCGAACCATCCGAGGGCCAGCCCGATTTTCCAGAATTTGATAGCGCACTTCGGGAAGCATTAAATGAATTGGACGGACGTGCGTTTATAAAGTTAAATTGGAGCTCTCCTAAGGATGCATTCTGGACCCTTAACAAACTTTGCTGCCAACGATTGAGTGATATTTATATATTATTAAAATCATCCGATTTTGTTGCACATGACCTTTTGGACCCTTTTGAACAATGTACAGATAAACATGAAGCTGTTAGCTCTATTCGATACTACCTTATTCTTAGAGAATGGAAAAAAATCAACCCTTCTACTGAATTTCGTTGTTTTGTTGGCTCAAATCGATTAATAGGTAAAAAAAATTATTCGCCATGATTAATTTAGAAACTAAAGTAAAAAATGAAAAGCCATATGCCAGCGAGACTGCAGGGCTTACTATGAAAATCTGAAAGAAAATATTCCAGAAATGAAAAGGAGAATTAAAGAGTTTTTCGAAAAAGAACTGAGAGGAAAGTTTTTTGATCACTCTTTTGTTTTTGACATCTGCTTAGGCAAGGTACATGAAATTAAAAAAAAATTCACAATCCCAATTTATTGATTTGTTTAATTTTTTAAGAGCACAGTGAAGCTTGTTGATTTTAATCCGTTCGGATCGCAGACTGACTCTTTACTTTTCGATTGGGCAGAAATTCATGAAAAAGCTACAAGACCTGATGAAGAGATTGAAATAAGAATCAACGAAGCTTTACAAAGTGGAAATAACTTTTCCAATCCTTATGCTATGTACTCCAGGCCCTTGGAGGCACAAATGATAGCTGATCCTGAGTATGGCCAATCCCTTATTTCCCTTCTCCAAACTGCAAGAATAAACCTTGAGGATAATTTCAATCAATTTTAAAAGAAAAATTTCAATATTTGAAAAAAAAGATCAGCAATAAAAAAAGCCTGTCAAAGATCTTATAAAAGCAATGTTTGTAGTACAAGAGCTAAAACTCTTGATAAGTAGAAGAAGAAATGAATGTTTTAAGATGGTAACTAAATTTCAGAGCTTATCATGACAAAGCTAATTCAGTGGCTTCTATTTTTTCTGTTGTTCTTGGCTATATGGGGTGCAATGATCTTCGAGTTGATACCAATTTCAGTACAGCAAGAAAATAAGTTATGGCTTTACTTGGTAAACCCAAATTTAATAACCTATTTGTTTAAATGCTTAAAAAAAACTTATTTAAGTTTCCCCTGGTTGCTGCCTTTGCCTTTGGTGTAAGTTTGTGTGTATTTTGAGAGTTTTTAAGTTTAATCGAATTTATAAAAGCTTGTGTCTATGATTATTATCATATATCGAGTAATAACATTTAATGATTGCAATGAGGCAGCTCGAGAGTTAGCCAAGGTAAATTGAAAAACAGCCTTTCCTCGACACATTTTTGAACGATTTTTGCAAGGAAATCGAAGACGCTCAAAATGATCTCAAAGCAAAAGGCTTTAAATTTGAATAAAGTTGAATTCATGCCTGATCCTTTCAAGCGAAATACTTAGCTAACACTTCTTAGTCACGTAAAATTCACTACATATTTCTCAACTTTTAATCTAAAAAATAAAATCGATTTTCGGATCCGAGAAGCCCTTAACCTTACTTGTTCTAAAGTATTCACACATGTATTGACAAAATGATGTTTCTCAGATTAGCTTATCAAGCCCATCTTTCAATCAAAATCTTAGCGACATTTTTCATCAATTAACTGCGAGACAAAGCCATCTGCCAGGCTTCTCATTAATCGAAGCCGGAATTTTATCACCAAAGGATTTTTAAATCTACTAAATCAAATCGTACGATCGACAACTGATAAGCCGGCATTATATATAAATGATCGACATTAAAACATTCTTCATGTTAAACTAGCTTTAAGCCTTTAAAATGCAGCTTATTATTGCAATTGTTGCGCTAGTCTGCGTAGTCCCCCTCCGTGCTGAATTCACTAAGCTCGAGTGGAATGATTGTGGCTCACCTCAAGTTGATCTACGAGATATAAGCATCGTTCCGATGCCAATCATTCAACCAGGAGATGCAAAACTAACTTTCAGAGCCATGCTTCGAAGAGCTACTTCAGGCGGCCTCCGAACTGATTTGAGCATTTCTCGATCTGTTGCGGGAATCAAGCTTCCGATCCGCTGGTAGTTATCTTTAAAATTCAATGTAAAAATCTAAGATAAATCTTGTTCTTTTATCAAAGCTATTTGGCTGCGGGAGTCTATGTAGGAAGCTGTGTCTATGACGATATCTGCAAACTAGTCCAAACACTCTTGCCGGAAAGTTTTAACCCTGCTAGTTGCCCGCCAGAAGTAGCTGAATTCGGAATCGACTGTACCTGCCCTTTCAAATTGAGAGCTGGAAATATCGACATTATCGATCAACTTTTGGAACTTCCTGACGCCTCGACTACTGTTGCTACTTTCCTGGCTTCTGGTGACTTTGATATCACAATTAAAACTGAGGACAGCCAAGGAAAGTTCGCTTGTGTTCGCATCCAATTTACCGTTAAACCTAAACCCAAGCCATAAATAAAAAATTCAAATTGCTCAATAAACGTTGAACCAGGACTTTCTTTAATTACATTCATTGGAGATAATTGGAAGTCAGATGGTTTTTGTACAAATGCGTAACAATTTGGTTAGGTTGTACATTTCAGACATCATATTTTTGTAGTCCGAATCAAACCATTCATCATTTAACAAAACCTTCGAGAAGGCTTCATTACCCAAAGTTTTAGGGGTCATGATGTCCTATATTTATCCATTTTTTTGATAATTTTTGTGAGGTAGCGTATATTCCGCATACGAATTATAAATTCGTTAATTTTAAACACAAATGACCTGAGTAGATGGAGCTAACTTTTAACATACTAAACGAGTAGATTTGAGAAGGGAAATTTGCACTCTAAGCTCGAAGTTTTTGAGCTTTTTAATTGAGTCCGACAAGCAAATAAGTAATTTTCAATCCAATCCAAGATCATTAAGACATGTGAACAAGCTCTGCTTATCTTTCAAGGTAGTCAGGGACTTATAACAAGTACTGCTAAGGGCAAATCCCCAATTTTTACAGGTGTGATGATTAAGTTCAGGCAGTTTGTTATTGGAGTCTGCATTGCAGTCTATGCATTAATTGTGATTGTGGGCCTACCACTGCTTATTTATGAAAGAAATCTACACTATTCAAGTAAAGTTGAAGCATGGTTTATCGGTGGAATATTCCTCCTCGTCACGCTTCCATTCTCGATGTACGGAATTATTAAGCATGTCATTAACTATAGTAAACCTCATTTACAAAAGTTCATCATAAGGTATGGTAGCTTTCATGTAAACATTTATCTCTACTAAAACTTAATTTTCAGAATTCTGTTTATGGTTCCTATATATGCTATGAATTCTTGGATCGTTCTCAAGTATCCTCAAGCATCGATCTACTTAGACACAGGTCGTGAATGCTACGAGGCATTTGTGATCTACAGCTTTACCATGTACCTCGTTAATTACCTAAAGTAATTAAGATTTTTTTTCACTCTTCACAGCTGAGTCGCTTGTATTCTTGGCGAAAATATTTTAAAAAATTTTAAGATTTGAGGTAGAAAATAGTCAAGAGGTTTTGGTATCTAAAAAGAACATTCAATGGTTCTTTTGTCTTCCACCTTGTAGAGATGGAGCTTCTCTGCTAGGAAAGTGTAAATTCGGGGTCCTACAATATACATTAATCCGTGCTCTCACCGCCATAATTGCCTAGTAAATTTCAAATTTAAATTACACTTGAACAATTATGGTTTATTTCAACTCAAGTATAACTGAAATATTTGATGTTTATCATGAGGGACAAATTGATTTTTCATATGCTTGGGCTTACCTGGCCGTGGCCAACAACTTTTCCCAAACGGTAAATAGGAAATTTAGACATTAAGAAGCTTGTTATTCACGACTCTTTTTTTTATCAGATAGCAATGTTCAGCTTAATATTGTTTTACACCGTTTTTAAAGACGAGATTACCCCGCTTAAGCCGATTCGGCAGTTTCTCTGCATTAAATTCGTCGTTTTTGCTACATTCTGGTAGTTTTGACTGTTAAAACAGAAAAAGAAAAAAAACACTATAAAAAAAACTAATTCATGAATAGGCAATCTATCATCATCGCTATTCTGGTTAAAATCGGTCTTATTACAACTGATGAGTGGCCATACTTTCCTACTTTGATTGACACTGTAAATGGTCTTCAAGTAAGCTGAAATTTTTACTGAATCTCCGAATAGCCGCTTATTATTTTAAGGACTTTTTAATTTGCATCGAGATGTTTATCGCCTCGATAGCTCATATACTAGCATTTCCCTACACACCTTATCGAGTTGTGCAACCGTTAAACGTTTGGCAAAACATAGCGAATGCAGCAGACGTTTCTGATTTACATGGTGAGGTCAAGGCTCACTACCGAGTAGCTTTCGTTCGAGTTCGCAAATTTTTTACTCGCAAGCAATATGAGGGAATCAATGCATCCGAAACTAGTCCCCTCCTTGGAAGTTACAGCGAAACAGTTGCTACGTCTGACCTACCACAATTTTTTGATTCAGAACATTCTTAAATTATTTAATAACAGAATGTCAAATATTTAGCACGTCATCAGTCGAGTCAGAGGCTTTATTCAATAAATAAAAGATACTGGCCCCTGTTGGTCGAATGGAAAAAAATCTCATAAAAAAAAGAAAAAGCAAAATATAAAAAAGTTTCAATTCAATAGGTTATTGGTCACGTTTTATTAAGGCAACATACAGCTGCCAAGAAAATATACTTTTTGATGCTGACATGCGTCTAGCAACTTTAACTTTATAAGACTTATGTAACAGATCGTTATCGTAATTTGATTTATATCTTTTATTATGTAAGAGCATAGTTCACTCCTACTTATCTAGCAAACCTCTTCATTCCACTGCAAGTGTCCACCTTCTCATGTCTAGCGATAATGACGCGGCAATAAATGGTAAAATTTGTTCGTCGCATTTAGCTACTGATCATTCATAGAGTGAATGGCTTGCTGGCGATTTAATGCAAGGCTCATTTGCATTGCGCACATAAATACTTCGATATCGTTCTTAAATTTAGAAGCAAAGAAGAACCAGGCCTTTCAGTTAGCAAATATCGAGTTATTGCAATCGGGTTCCGCCTGACTACACTAAGATGAAGACTGAGCAACAAGATCTTATGGCTTCCACAGCAGCGGCCTCCAACTATGATTACTATGAATTTAGACGTTCTCGAAGCAATTCACCGAATAGCGAACCTGAAATTTTAGACCTCTCATACATGGATCTAGGTGACTGTGATTCAAACCTAAATGCAGCAACACATAAAGAACAATATAGCCTACTGATGCTTAACAATAACCTACTTAAAAACGTCCCTCCAAGTATAAGATTATTTCAGAACTTGATTACTCTAGATTTATCGAGCAATCAGCTAAGTCAACTAGGTGAAGAAATCTGCACTATCAAGTCATTAAAAACTCTTTTGGTTAAAGATAACCATCTGGACGACTTTTCGCTCCCTAAAAATTTCTCTTCAATTAACAAGCTTGAAGTGATAAACTTGAGCGGAAATCATTTGACGCAATTTCCTTTTCAGCTGTTAGAAATGAGTAGCTTAAAGGAAATATACTTGGGCAGCAACCAAATAAGCGTATTACCAAGATTTTACAAGAAACTTGCTAATCTTGAGCTGCTTTATCTCGGTGGCAACGAATTGAGGCAATTACCTGAAGAAATCGGGCAAATGAAACGACTTTCTACTTTAAATCTAAGTTTCAACAAAATTCAATCGCTGCCTAAAAGCCTCTTAAGGCTGAAAAACTTGAAGCACCTGGCTCTGCATTCAAACAATCTTAGTACGTTACCTATTGAGTTGGTCAAGCTTAATTTGCAAGAATTGAGTCTTAGAAATAACCCATTGGTGAACAGATTTGCCCGAGAATACTCGTACAATGTACCTTCTCTGCTTGAATTAAGTGGTCGTGTAATCAAGATAAAAAATGTTGAATATAGCAGTAAAGGGCTTCCACAGCAGCTTTTAAATTATCTCGACTCAGCCCAACAATGTTTAAATCCTCGCTGTAAAGGCGTGTACTTTACTTCAAAAGTCGAGCATGTTAAGTTTGTTGACTTTTGCGGAAAGTATAGAGTTCCGTTTATGCAATATCTTTGTTCTTCCACTTGCAACGAGAAAATATCAAATCCGGCCGCTTGGCTCTCATCAGATTCATCAGATTGTGATGAGACCTTTGAAGACAAACTTTTAAGAAAGATTCTCATTGGTTAGAAAAGGCTACCAAGAACCTCCAAAATGATGTCATATTGTTTTTGTTAAATTTAAAGATGAGAGATTTTTTGACAATAAATCGAATGTTGTTTTTAACCATCCATGAAAACGTCTTTTAAATAATTCGTTTTATTTAATTAACTGGTAGAAACTTAGATTTAGTCTCGTAGACGCTTTCCCACAATGTAGAGTCTAGAGGCTTACTTAGTTTTGAAATAATTATTCGGCCTCTATTTCATTATGTAGAGATCTATCAGAAATTTTAGGTTTAGGAAGAGCTTTCTTGCTTAGTTACTTATATTTTCATGAGAAATCATATGAGATGAAAAGCTTGGCCATTATTGGAGCAGGCCCTTCTGGTCTTGTATCTGCGAAGTATGCATTACAAAACAATTTGAGACCAGTGGTATTTGAGCGCTCTAGTTGTATTGGAGGGCTATGGGCTTCAAACAAAGCAGAAACAGCAATTTGGAAAGGACTTACAACCAATATTTCAAGATTTACAATGATGTTTTCCGATTTTCCCTGGCCCGAATCAAGTCCAATGTTTCCTAGTGCCGACCAGGTTTATGAATATTTACAAAGTTATGCTTTAAGCTTTCAACTCTCAAGCTATTTACGCTTCGATTCTAATATTAAGAAAGTCTCATATACTAGTAATAGACTCTGGAACCTTGAATGGATGAATAGAAGTGGAAGAATATTTAATGAAAATTTTGACTATCTTATTTTGGCCAGCGGATTACATACGACTCCATCGATTCCATTCAAAGCAGAGTCCAGGCCTTTTAAAGGACTTCAAATTCATAGTGCGGACTATCGACTTAAAGATGACCGGCTCGCTGGCAAGAAAATTATAGTCGTTGGTTGCTCAATAAGTGCCACTGATATAGCTGCTTCTCTTGTGGGGCATGCAGAATCTATAACAAATATTTTTTCTCGGCCATACTTAATCGCTTCTCGTCTAGTTTCCTTGAGGGAAGCCGACGAAACCTATCAGATTTTACCCATAGACTTAATGGTCAATCGTCGATCTTTAACTTACAGGAATTCAGACATAAACGCTGAAGAATTTAGGAATCGGAGAATTTTTTTTTTTAAGCAACTTTTTCACAATCAATTGGAGGGCAATACAGTTCATCCTTCTCTTGAGGTTGACCTCGAAAAAGATGATATAATGATCGCAATATCGGATCGATACATTGATTATGCCAGAGAAAGAAGAATAGAACCAATAAAAGGAAGGATTGTAAAATTTGAACCTGATGGAGTTCACTTAAATGATGGATCATTTAAAAAAGCAGATGTCATTATATATTGCACTGGTTATGATCTTCCAATGAAAGAATTGGATAGAAGCATTCTTGAAGCAATCCACTGGAACACTACCAAAAGAAAGCACATCATTCTTCCGTACAAATTCACCTTTGCCCCTGGATTTAATAATTTGGCTTTGGTTGGCCAGCTGGATGGGTTATTTTTCACAGGTTTCGAACTTCAAGCCCGCTGGGCAAGCGAATTATTCGCTGGGAAGCGGAAATTACCAAAACTAGAAGAAATGCTAGAGTCGATTGAGACGGCCGACAAATTAAGGGAAACGAAGCCTGTCGCTCAGTATCCTTATGGATCGCATACAAGTATGGCTGACAAGCTAGCCAGTGAAATCGAACTCTTACCTGATTTTAAAAACATGAAAAAAGTAAATCCGGAACTATATGATATGCTTTGGAACAACTGCATGAACAGCAGCCACTACAACTTGAAAGAAAATCCCAAACAAGCTCTCAGAATTATTCACCAAATGGACAAACTTTGCACCCAAAAATATTCATTTTCTGGCCGATCGCTTCTTAAGTACGATGATATATCTGCAAAGTTTTATGAAAAGAACTCATAAATTGTAAAAAGTTAATAAATTGTAAAGTTATGAATATTCTTAAATCACAGGTTATTACTTATGACGGTAGAATTATGAATGCATAAAATTTTCTGGTCCAAGACGGTCAGATATTGAACGAGGCTTATTTTTTAAATTTTATGAAAATGCTTGGTCTGGTGAGTTTTGCGAAGCGTCACAAAAAGAAACTCATAACACTTTTAATTTTAATCGGAGGTTAATTTCATCTGATAAATTACATTATAATTTGCTAATATTTTTCCCAGGAAGTTACTATGGATCTTGCTATGTGATTAGGAAATTTAAGGAGGCACTGCTTTTCCCACATGGCTTGGATCCAAAGCGATTGATGATAATGAAAAGACATGAGCACTTCGAAAGTGTTAGACGAACGTCAGATCTTGCCAGTAAAATACTCCCCTCTTAATATTTAAGAAAATAATAAAGCTTTCTTTGGTTTAGCTAGAGAGCTTCTCAAACAACTTCGAATTAAAATCGATGAAATACTCAATACTCAAGAGCTTTTAGATCAGTTAAAACAAAAGTAACACTTTTTTGAATTGATATTCTTAAGCCTGAACTGATTTGCCACCAGGAATCCAAAGAAACTCGAAATTTGGGACAAGTTGAGAGTCATAAGTGAGTATTTCACATAACTCAAAGATAATGGCTATAATAGCTTTGGCTAAGCATTTGCCAAGTGTCTAGCAAGCATATATATGACCGCACTTCTGATACTACTGGTCAAAATTGAGCTTAATATGATCGGAGGCTACTTGTTTATCAATAATAGCCAGGCTGTAATCAATGTTTTAAATATTCATTTCAAAATAAAAAATTAAACGTTTTCTTTACAAAATCTTAAGGAGCAATCTGATTCACAGACAACCAGCAAAAGACTCATCCCTGAAGTTCAACAATCTTTCTTTGAAAATGTCGAAAGGTTTATTAGCGAAGGATTGAATAGCATCGTTGAAAAATTCATTTTAACAAGCGAACTCGTATTGAAAGAGTAAGTTATTTCTGGACGAACGATGGTTAAGTGTTTTACTCAATGAATCAATATATAAGTATTGGTCTAAAAGATTCAATATCTGTGGATAAATTTGAATCACTAATGCACAATGCGATGAAAAAAATCGACTCCAGTGACATATCAAATGAAAGCTATGTGCTTGTGCGAGACGGAAGCCTTGAAACAAGTTTTCGCATGAGTGACAGTGGAATAAGTATTTCGCTTCTTTCAGATTTTATTCAAACTTGGGAGGTATTGTTATTGATATTTTATTCAAACCAATTGTTTTCTGAATCCTAATCGTCCTAAAACTACTTAAACCAAGACAACTGTGACTTATTCTGATGTAAGCGACGTTTCAATCGGTGAAATTAACATGGAGGCCCAAGACGTGTTAGGAAGGTAAAAAAAGAGAATTTGTCTTCAAATTTCATATTCTTAAATATTTGATTGTGAAACTATATTGTTAAGCTGCGACACAATTGAAATATTTAATCGAATCAAGCGTACGCTCAGTGAGGATTTTCTAGAAAGAATCAATAAAGCAATGGTTCATCAAATTATAAATGCTCATTCGTAATTTTTATGTTTTTTTTAACGATTTTAATTTTTTTTAAGTTTTAATTTTAAGACCCGAGCAGCCTACTAGTTCAATTTTAGTTAGTCTTCCCTTTGCAAAGCTTATTCCCATTTTAGAACAAACTAGTTGCCAAGCCGAGACTTCTTTAAAAGTAATTTATAAATCTAAAAAGTCTAAACATCAAGACTAACAACTCTTTCCAGATTATCTTGAATGATCATAAGCTGGTTCATTATGGTGCTAACATTTACGAGGCTTTCAGCCAATTCATCATGATGCCCGCTGATAAGAGCAATTTAATTTAAAATCAAACATAAAATTGCTACATTTACTGCAAATTCAGAATACAAAGATTTTGCGCAGCTTTCCGAGTCAATTCTTAAAAAAGTGTTTTTCCAAGTATTTCAAAATGCTATTGTTTTTGTGGGCGTCTTTTGGTCAAGAGTTTGCTTGAATATTTGTTCGAGTCAAAAATTCTTTTTCAATGCCTCATTCTCATATTTTAGTCGTGCTATTTCTTCCAATAGTGCTTGATTTATCGAGAACTCTTCAATTTTATTCTCGAATATTCTCTTAAATTTCATTAAGTGGGATCAACGATAGAGCATTGAATTTTACTCACCTTCAGGTTAGAGAACTCTCTCAACATTTGAACTTTGAATTTGAAATTCTCGTTCAAGAGTTCATCTCTCAAATCATCAATCTCATCTTTAATGAAATCTTTTATCAGCTCGACAGATGGTGCTGTGTAATTCTTTTCTAGCATAGGTTTTGCATTTTCAATGCCTTTTTCATCCTGTTCTGGTACTGATGCTTGATAAGTTTCACTCATTGATACATCGTTATTTAAATCTGGTGGCCTGTACTCCTTTTGTGGATCATTTTCTATGAGTTGATCATTCAGAACTAGGACAGGATTTATTCTGTTTCCATGATTCGGCGTGATTTGCATTGGAATCTTTTCATTTTGGAAAGAATTCGTATCCGCCACTTTGTTTGTTTGGTTAATTGGGGAGTAGAGATCTTTAGAACATCATTTAGATTCGGAAATAGAATTAAGGTGATTAAATCTGGTTTCTAACCATTATTGACGATTGGAGAAGAAAAGTTCATTGCTTTATAGGCGTATTTCGCTTTTTTAAGAATTGGGATTATCAATTAGAATATAAAGTAGAATCATATATCACTAACCATCTCTACCTACAACACTCTGAAAGAAATTTGGCGTTGATTCTTTACTATTGTTTAAAGATGGAAGCTTTGAATTTGACACATTCGAAGACTTGATTCTATTTAATGATAGTTCGTTGATACTTTTTTCATCGTTTACAGTCAACGGAAAATTTATCTTATTGGTGGAGCGGCTAGGTTCCGGAGAATAAAACTCATATTCATTCGCTTTAAATTAGACACATGACTCTTAATTCAAATAATATTAAATTCATTTTCTTACACAAGTTGATTGAATTTTTTCCCAAATCACAATGAGAACCAATATTTGAGCTAAGCGAAGTTGATTTCTTTAAAAACGGGCGCTCTGGATCTGAAGAGCTCAATGATACACAAGAAGAAGATCCTGAATAAGAAGGTAAAGCACTATCCTCTAGATTTTTGATGCTTGAAAATTTAAGACAAAATGTTGCAGTTCGATGAGCTTTTATAGAACTAATAGGTTTGTCCATCTGAGCTCGCAAGTCATGCAGATGAATTTCTCCTTTGAGATTGCCTATCGCTGCAACGTAGCCGTTCTGGTGCAAATCAAGCGAAGTAATTGCGTGTCCTAAACTCACTGTCTGTATGGCTGATTTTGACTGAGTATCGTAGAGACAAAGCTTTCCATCAAGTCCACCACTGAGCATGAGCATTTGGCTAACAGGGCTTAGGACCACACTGGTACAGGCTAGATTGTGGCATTTAAATACACAACTTGGCTTTGAATTATTTGTATCCCACAGGAGAACAGATCCGTCGTCGTAGGCGGCCGCTAGATTTGCCGATCCAAATGATGAATACTGAAGTGATATTGGCGCTCTCTTTGTCTCTGAATTTGCATAGTTCAGGACAACATCAGATGGCCGAGAGATGACTGTGTTTAGAATCGATATTGAGCCGTTTTCGTGTCCTGCAGCAATAAATCTTCCCCTTTTGCAGAGACTGATGGCCATCACAGAGGAAGATGACATCTTAAACGACTTTCTTTTCGATTCTATCATCCTTGCGTTTAAAACTTCAACATGTCCTGTCGACTTTCCAACGGCCAGAATTTCATCGGATCTATCGTAGCAACTACATGTCGAGCTAGTCTTAAAAGGGTTTGAAACATGGAAAGAGAGTCTGGAAGACAAATGTAAAAGTACCGATTCTGTAACTAATCTCTGTGAGCCTTTGAACAAATCTAAGATAACGATCGAGTCACGGTCAACGATAGCAGCAAGTTCTCGGCCTAATTTTTAGAAAATGATGATATATTGTATTATACTCTTATACTTTTAGCTCCAATTACCATTAGGTCGTATACTGAACTGATGCAGCTTTGATTTTGCATTGGAAAGGTTTTGAATGCTATATTCCTGTATTTGGCTCAGATCGTCTGAGTTCCATAGCTTGATTTCATTGCCGGATGAAACAAGCATTTCAGATTATGGATGGACAGCCAATCAAGTGGATGAAAATCTAATTGACCATCAAACTTTTCTTTGGCTCAATTTTGATCTCAAGTCACGTATAATCAACTTCAAGTCAATCTAAATATGCTTGGCCTCTAATGTATGCCTTTTCGACTTTTCATGCACATTGATTTGCTCTTTAGATTTTGGCAAACGTGAATTCATTCTAGTATTTCTTTGAAAATCTTCGGATTTCCCTTGAAAATGCACATCCGTAATGCTCAGGTAGCTGATATTAGATTTATGCTTCGATTGAATCATGCAAACATCGACTCAAACATTATATTTTAATTAGCCAGAAGACTTGATTAATATGCAGAATTGTAACTTGCTCTGGTAAGACGGTCGAATATAATAGTAGGCAACTAATCTAAAACTGAATTTAGCTTGCCTGAAAACTATCAGATGAAATATTATATGTACCATGGTCTATCTTGGCCTCAGCTCTCATATGTAGCAATAGATGAGAGCGGAAAGATCGCTGGTTATGTACTAGCTAAGATGTAGATTTCTTTTTCCAGTTACTTAGCGGGTATAGAAATCTAATAGGCGGAAATTTTACAGGGAAGATGACAGCTCAGAGGATAAAACACCCCATGGTCACATAACTTCATTGGTTAACAAACTTTTGAACGTTTTATTTTCTAATAACGCTAAAAATACTTCAGGCAGTGAAAAGAACTCATCGTCGATTGGGAATAGCTCAGAAACTAATGGAGCAAGCCTCTCGTGCAATGGTTGAGAACTTTGATGCTCATTACGTATCATTGCATGTTCGAGTAAGCAATAGAGCTGCATTGCATTTATACCAAAATACGCTCAAGTTCTCGTAAGTTTCAAACTGATTCTCTTTACCGATGACACTACTCACCATTGCCGATAAATCTAACCAATTAAGAATTGTGGACGTTGAGCAACGATACTATGCTGACGGAGAAGATGCGTATGCTATGAAGCGCGACCTGGGTCACTTAAGAGAAAAGGTAAAATATCGAAACATTCGGGATATTAAAAACGCTTTAAATGGCCGTTTATAGTTCGGAACCAGCAAAAACGAGAAAACCAGTCAAGTGGACTAGAAATTTATTAAACAGGGTGATTTTTGAAAATTAAAATGGGTCTTAAATAAACATGATCGAATTAGCTTTTAATTTTTTTAAAGAGATTATCTTCAAAACATTCGAGCTGAGCGATCTCTTTTTTTAATCGGCTTGCAATCGGTTAACGCAGATGCGTCTGATTCGTAAGAGGGATGGCTTGTTCGAGACGTTTTTTCAGTACTGGGTGTTGTACCGTTTGTCAGTCTGGAAATTTCCTGTAGTATTTCTTTGCTTGTTTTTGGCTTAGTTCGACAGTTTGATAGAGTTGCTGATGAAGACACATTCGAGCAATCCTTTAGACCAATATTTTTGCTGCTAATAGCTCGCTCTCCTCCCAATATCTTGGAAGAATCTTTGGCGCAAACCTTTTCAGTTGATCTTTCATTGAAAACCCCAGGCCCTTTTGCTGAGGATTCAAGACTTGTTCTCTTGGAGACCAGGGTAGAGGCTGATATAACTGCTTTAGATGATAGAATTCCAGTCTTGGTCCAGTGCGATTCACTCAAAATCGTTTGAGTTTTATATGCATCCATTTCTTCATTACAGGACGAATAAGATAGCTCTGAATCATCTTGAGTTACTTTAATCATACACTTTTCTTTTTGCGTTTTACTCTTTTGGTGCATCGATTTCTCTTTTTCAGTTTTCATTTCACTGTGTGTTTTATGCCGACTCTTAGGATTGCAAGGGTCATTTGGCCTAGGTTTTGACTGGTTTCCATTTGAAAAACGATTCAGCTGAGAATCATTTAAAGACGAATCTCTCTTTTGAGTTGAGCTTAACTTTCCAGGTTTTTGGCTAAATTGGCTGATGGTCGTAAGGCTCTTTTCCATACTATTTGATTCAAATGCATTCGATTGAGAATGCTTCGCTCTTATTTGATGAGCTCGATCACGAGTATGGTAGCTGCTACTAGTAGCAGAGGGAATTACGTCGATAGGTGGAGGGGGAGGTGGCTTAAGTGGCGGACTGAAAACTTTGCGCCCTTTTTCATGTCGCTGGTCTTCTCTTGATTGATGGTCGTTATCGAACTCCACATTCCGAGATTTTGAACGTTTCGGATGGCAGCGATCAGAAGATGAAGTGAATTCACTTCTTGCAGACGAAAAAGAAACATCTACTTGTTTTGAGGGAAGCACAGGTGGCGGTATTGTCTCAGCTTCACTGCGAGTTTTCCCCGTCGAAAGTGCTAATTTGAAATGATTTGTGTCGTTTGGGTTGGGAGCTGGTTTATCAGGAGGACGAAGTGTTTTGGCTTTTTGTTTTGCTTTAGAAATGAGTCTTTTCGTATTGTAATCTAGCTTTGCTGTCGCCTTTTTGCAATCTTTTGAATTTTGATCCTTGCTTCTAGACTTGACAACAGCCAAGTTGCGCTGGACCATCGAAAGTGACGATTCTGATGGCGATTTTTTAAACGACCCAGAAGAAAGATCAATCAAGTCCTGGTCCAACGTAGATTCACAATCAGCTTTGTCGATGTTGTGAAGAGAAGTAGTGAACAGCCGCATATCTTTCGATTCGTTCAAATAGCGCGAAACCTTTAGTTGTATTGATTCCGGAGCCATGTTGGGCAAGTTCAACTTGGACTTTCCCAATTCTTTTCTATTTTTTTGCTCAGCGGTCAAAGATCGTGCTCGAGGATGACACATATCATCTTGTTTACTCGTTACATTAAGTAGTTCACTTCTCTTCATCTCTTTTCTATCTGAGTTGATTTGATCGTTCGAGATGCCCCTTACTTTGTTTTTGACATTATCATTATGCTTTTGCTTTTCTTTTCGCTGATTATCACGAGCTCGAGATTTAGATTTGTGATCTTTCTTTGTGTTGATTTTGTTGTTTTTGTTTTCAGGTTGCTTCCTGTTTTCTGCTTGTTTATCTGCTTCTCTGCCGGGCAAAACAAGTCGTTTGTTTTTAGGAGATATTGCGGCAATCGTTGCCTGAACCACAGCTACAGCAGCTTCCTGAATTTCATCTTTACATTTGGATGGTTCATCTTTGGAAGCCCCTTCACTTCGATGCTTTGATTTAAGCATATTTTTCAAAGGCGCCAGGTAGTTGTAACGTTCATTTTTAATCAAATCCATTTTGCCCGGTTTTAAGTCCTCTTTTTTCTTTTTAGTTTTTCTCAAATTCTCTAATGTTTCCGTGTTTCCGGATTTCTGAACAACTCTTGATTTGCCTGAAGTTTCTTGGTCAATTTTTATAATAGAATCTGCTATTGTGGACTGTTTGAAATTGGAGGGAAACGCAACAAGCATAGATCCAGCAACAGATTCAGATTCAGGTGGACTCCTTTCTTCGGGAAAACCAAAGATAATGTCGCCTTCGACGGCTTTGAGCACATCACAGCGTTTGGAGTTTTCTTGTTTATTTTCAACCACACAAGTCTCATTCGGAGACATCATCATTTGTACATCTGCTTCTGCCTCTTGTAAATGTACTCCATGAGCTGTTGCGAATGCCGAGTTACTTTCAAAATCATGAGTGAATTTTTCCTCACTTGAGTTGAGAATTAATGAATTGACATTTATGTCTCTTTTTAAGTCAGTGAGGTCGCACTTTTCATCAGAATCAAAATGTCCCGGCAAAGGCGGAGATATAAACTGGCCACTCGATGAGGAAGACGAATAGAGCGCCATTCGGCTTTGATGGTTTTTGAACAGTTGATTAAATTCATTTTCGATAATTTCCATTTCTTGTCTGGGCTTTGATTCGCTATGAGCTCGTTTTACTTTGCATTCAGTCGGGTTCGTAGTACTTCGTTGGTGATTAGTATCTGATTTGCTAAGGAGCGCATTGCATGCCTTGTTCTCAAACACTTTGATCTTTTCCATCACGCTTATGCCGGTTATTATTCGTGGTTCACTGTTCGTGCGATTTTTGATTCCGATCGGCGATTTGTGGACAAATTGCTTATCTTTGGCCTCTTCTGGCTCCCTTTTGACCATTTCAGATTTGTCACTATTGTTATTCTTTTTTTGATCCTTTTCTTTGCTAGGTTGAATTGGGGGTTTGCTTTTATTAAAGTCGGTGCTTTCTATCGGTAGCTCGTCATAGATTTGATGGTCAAATGCTAAGCCGGGCTCCATCAATACTGGTTGTTCTTCACTCACTGCATCTTGTGTCGGTCCATCGTAAAACTCGGACTCTCTCGATATTGTATTCTGCTCGACTCTTTTATTCTGGCTTACTTCTTTACGTTCATTTTGTTGCGGGATCAACTTGGGTCTAGGAAGGCCAAATAACATATAAAATTCGGGGCTAACGTCTAAGCGTTTATCTTTTTCGCAAATTTTTGACACACAATTGACCAGGCCAGGATCTATTCGAGCCACCATTTGCCTTGGCGATAAGATTCCATTCTCTGGAGCATTCTTGGATGAGTTGAGCAGAAATGAATGAAGAGCCAGACTCTCATTAAATCTGGTCCGCCAAATGGCCCAGTCATGCAGTGCGCACTTAATCTCCCAATCACTTAAACCTTCATTGCCTGTATCGATTGGATCGCGAATAAAGGTATTTGCTGCACTGTTTCGAGGCGAACACCAGCCTTCTTTCATCAAATAAAGCGGATTCAATCGACTTGTATTGGCGATCGGATTTCCGATCTGTTTGAAATAGTCCGAGTTATGTAAGGGACTGATAAATGAGTGATCACCGAATCTGGAATGGCTGAGCATCCTGGAAAAATTTGCTGATTGAAGTTCTGGAATCTGCTCGATTGCCAGACGTTGCGTGTCCTTAGCCGATCTCATGGATGTTCGGTGGCGAACTTTCTCATTGTCTTTTTGCTTTTTTGGCTTTTTCTCCAGTTGTTTGATTCTGCTCCGCATCTCCAATTTGTCTGTGGGACGAAAAGATAATAGAGGTTTGTTTAAAGAGTAAATTCATAAATTGTGCTTAAGGAGGACATGAGGGTTCATAAGGCTGACTAGTGTTTATTTACTAGACGGTCAACAGGGTAGATGGACTTCATCTCCACAGCTTGCCATCCTAAAACACCCAATATCAAGTCTAGCGGCCTATTTAATTGTTATGATCGAATATATATCGCTTTAAGGGCGGTTAGCAAGGGCCAAATAATTAAACTCTAGCTTTCAATCGTCAAAACGCAAGCGGGTTAAGATCGAAGGCGCTAGGTAGACAAAAATAAACTCTTAGGGGGCCAATGACAACGCTGCGATTTGGACTGTCAAATGCCACTCGGATTTGTTTGTGCTCGTCCTATTAATTAGCTTTCTATCCTCGAAAATAATTTGTTTAGTTAGCTCGACCAGCGCATAAGTCGTGCGATTCTGTTTGGGTTTGGTAGGAGCCTATCTAAAAGTGACGAGCCAAGTTGTTTCCTTGCCATTTCGATATTCTTTTTAGTGCAAGCTCAGCTAAAGAACAAAGTGCTCGCACGATATTACTTACAAGTGGTGGGGCAAAACAATTAATCTCTACTAACAAATCTTATTCAATGACTTTGTTATTGAATCCAGCCAAGAGAACATCAATCTGATTGAAGACAAAACTTAAACTCACCTTCATTAACGGGTTGAAACATTGACTCGTTGTAGGTAAGAGATTGGGATTTGAAAAATGAAACCCAAGCAGTGTCCTTCAGTGTGCTTAAGGCTTCGAAGTTTGTCATATTCCGATTGATAGGTCGTTTATTGTTGAAGTAAATGTGGTCAAGACGCGAACTTAGAGAAAAATCAGGTTCAAAAGTAGCCGGAGGGAATTTTTCTTTAGAAGCTCTCTGTTTTAGTTTTTTGTCGAGATCAGTGTTTTTTTCATATTGAATGATGTTAGCAGGGTTGCCGGTTGAGTAAATGAAAGGGTTACGCAGGCAGTTTTGAATAGAAGAAAGTTTGCTCACTGACGAAACTTCGGTTAGTTCATCTTTTCTATTTCTTTCGGATTTTAACCCTTCAAATTGTTTTTGAGATCCCCAAGCGTGAAAAGTTTTCGGTTTGCTATTATCCTTGGAATTCGGATCATAGTTATATATAATTCTAGGAGCGATCTCGTAATAGTTTACATAGCCACTCTCATAGTAATCACCATTGCCATCTTTCTTAATGCAAAAAATTGTGCGCCCAAGACATGACAGTATGCCCGGCCTTTTTTTTTTCTTTCTCTTGATTTTACTCGGAAATGTTTGTATTTGAATGAGATCCATGCTCCGCCTGAAAATTTCACTGCCTTGTTGTGGCAAGTTATCGCACTCACTCATTTGATTTGTTCTCGGCTTTGGATAAGCGATTCGGATTTGGTTTGAAGATCTTGTTCCTCGCGAGTGAGCTAATAAAACGCCGGATCTGCTTTTCAATGGTTCAATAATCGAAAATAGACAAGTGCTTCTGATTGACATGCTATCACCCTCAACTGAAATTTCACCTCGCTCGTATCTGATTATGGAAGTAGACGTCTCTAACTTTGGTCTGATCGATCTGCATCTTTTTTCTGTTTTTTTCAACTTCAAGTTTGATTTCCGTCCCCTAAGATTGATTCTATTGAATTTGGCCGTATGAATATAATCACTTGTTTGGCTGTGTGGAAGACCAGCCAAATTTTCATCAGACTTTCTCTTATTTCGATTTTTGACAGACTTTCGACGAGAATGATTAACTCGATAATTTTTTGATTTCTGCGGATTAAGTAGAATCAAATTTTGTCTGAAAGGCTTCACCAATTTCGAACGCCGTCTCTCTGGTGTTCTTTTATCAAAAATTTTCTTTCCACGGCTATGTTCTTGATAGTATTTCAAAGGTTTGGCTTTGAGCATATATTCAGAGTCCTTTTTTTTAGAAATTGTTGATTGGGCATTTTTTTGTTCAATTTTATTCCAGATAGCTCGATTCAATGTTCGGCCTGGAAGGTAAATATTATTTCGAACTAATTTGCATTTTCCAGCTGGAAGCGGCTTGGCGCCTGACAGCTTCTTCTTGTCGTTTTTGACTGAAGTTTTTCTCAACGAAAAGAATCTAGCTTTCTTCTGGATAGCTGCCGATCTCGTTTTATCTGATTTTCTCAGCTTTGCAGGCTCGTTGTATAATTTTTCTTCTAAATCGACTCTTGGAGTACTGCTCCGCACTTGAGAAAAAGTAAAATGATAATTCTGATTCTCTTCAAGCTCTTTTGATTGAATTGAACGCTTGAAAGATTGCGTTTTCCAACTTTTTTTTCTTGTTGGCAAACCTTTTTCCCTACAGAGTTCAAAACAAAAGTTTTATAATTCATCCAATATTTGATCTTAAAATATGCACCTGAGTTGGGCCCTTGACGAAATCATCCATTCTAGCATCTGCATCTTGAAAATAATTAGATAGCCTAAACAAAGAGCATTGGACTCAAAGATGCATGTTGCGTTGAAAAATAAAAGTGATGAAGACTAGGCCCAAACAAACGCTGAAAAATTATTTAATCCATGCAAGGCCTGTTTTGCCGACCAAGCAAAAACAAATTAAGATCATTCGTGTAAAAGCTTACTCTATCCGATCCATTAGTCAGATAAGCTCTTGTTTACAACTGAGATTAAGAGAATAACTAGAATTTTATTCGCTGTCAAAAAGTAAGACTCGTCAGATGATTTATTTTGTATTCTTGGATTACATAAAAATTAGGAAAATTCTGATTTTAAATTTGCAAGGATTTCAAATGTCTCATCGTTTGTTGTGACATGTGGCTTGGAGAATTTTCTCATCAAGGAGATAAAAGTGTTCATATTTCGGTCGGCATGTGCTGCTATGATATTCTGACTATTTTCTTGTTTTAAAAACTTTTGAATTTGGGTTGGGTAAAGAACAAAGCGAGAATTTAAGAACTTAAAAGAAGCGCCAGTTAAGTTTCCCAGCGTACCGGTAAAGTAATAATCGTCGACCCAAAAGAATGGTGCATGTTTAGTAGCATTATAAAGCGATTGAATCAGATCGCCGGTAAATATTATTGCAAAACCAGTACAGTAAGGACCAAAGCGTTTTGACGGGTATTCATTTTGTGAAATAAACCATTTGGACTTGGGATTTCGATGGACCAAAGAAGAACGCCAGCCATGACAGCTGAACATCTTTTCCTGCTTTTCGGCTGTACTAGCTTTTAAATAAGAGATCAAAGCGGGCATGTTTACAGCAACGTCATCGTCTGTTTTTAGAACATATGGCAGGTGTGAACAGTGGCTCGATAACCATTTGAGCGAAGAGATACATTTGTAAGTTAGATTTTTGTAAGAATCAAAAAAGTCAGATTGAAGTATATCCTGATAAATAGAATTTTCTTCTCGCACGAGTTGATCCGTTTCCGAATCGTATGAGGATCCCATTGAGAAGAATAATGCAATTTTCTTGTATAAACTTCGCTTGGCCCATGTCTCTCTGATAAATGTCCGTCTTCTTAAGAGGCCGGGAGTACTGTGCACGTAAACTATCAGATCCAATGAATTGTTTTTACAAGTGCCGTCATACGGCGTGAGTATAAAGCGAAAGTTCAAGTTCAGCGAGTCTGGTATGATCAAAAGAATGAGCAGTGTCTTTAACAGCATTTTGTTTCAAATTCATGTTTCTAAAACGCACAAGAAACGTCTTGACGAAGAGAGCCAAAAGATGAAGAATTTGTGTAGATTTAGTTTTTCTCGCGAATGCTTATACGGCAAATATTTAGCTTAATGTAATATTTACACAATTAAGCCTTTCTTTTGAATAGAGCATTTGTACCATAAAGAGTTTAGGCTAAAAAAGAATGAGAGAATGAAAAATTGAATAAAACCATCTTCGGAGAGCTGACCAATTAACTAACTGGCAAGAATAGCTTTAAATTTAAAAGGCGACAACAAAACCTTTGTTAAAAACGCCTTCAGCTAGGGTAAGTCTAGTGCAAATTCAGCTCGAATTAAGGTACTATTTCTCTACAATCACAATAGCAATCTAGTCGGGAATTAAAGCCGTCTGGTATTACAGAAGCAGATTTCTATCTAACTCAGTCTTTTGAATAATGCCCTATGCTTCCGTTGAAATGAAATTGTTAGCACGTTATTATGCGACCCAGATATTTTCATATGTGATTTGAGAGCTTATTTGACAGGGAAAAGCGAAAAAGTCAGGAAGCAACCAAGATCTGGATTGTCACTGTGATTTATTAATCAAGCTTTTTTGTAAATGAGAAAAAAATCGATTTCGAAATAACAGGGTCGTTTATATTGCATGGACCAAGGTAATCAACAATCAGAATAGCAGGTGTCTTATAAATAAAAATCGGAAAATAAGAAAGAATAGAATGAATAGAAAAAAAACGTATAGCTCAAGCTCGTCCCGAAAATTTCAATAATAATTGGATGGGTTAAGTAGCAAATATTCAGACAAACTGATCCATTTTGAGTAGAAGAGATGTGCGCTCACCAGACACCGAATTTTGCTGAAAGTCAAGCTCAGAGTTGAGTAAATCGATAAGGATTCGGTTTATGTCGAATTCTGCGTTATTGCTGCGGCAGAATTCAGCTTCTAAATCACTAGAATTTACGCAAACCGATGTTGACATCAACAGTAAAAAGTAAATTATTTTTATGCGAATTGTGAATGCTTGGAATTGATGCTCAAGGGCCCTGACTTGTTTAAGAATGTGCTTTAGACGATTTGAGTTGAATTGAGTGTCAAATGCTAGTGTCTGCTCGTTCAATATCAAATTATAGCCAAAAATTGCACAAAAAGATAAGATTAAATTGGTTGAAAGACAGTGTGCTTTTGTTTGTGATGGACGCTTTAGGCTTTGCGAAATATCTTCATTCGGTGAAATGAGTTCGATCGCCTGATGATAAAACTCAAGTAAGTTGCCTTCAAGTCCGAGTCGATTGGTGATAATCATTGAAAATTTGCTATTCTCTTTGTTGCATTCATCTCTAGCGAATTGTCCATCTGAAATAACGTCTAGCGGTATTAACAAGCATTCGCCAGATGAAATATGCTGCTCTCTGAGACAGTAACCTCTGTTCAATTTTTGAGAAAAGGACTCAAACAAATTAGAAATTTCGGAAAACAAATCAGTCACTCTGGCATTGTATTTAAGCTTTTGTATAGAAGTATGCCTTCCAAATGTAGTTCGATTTAGCCCCATTCCGACCGCAATACACTTCCTATAACGGCATTCGGGACACGAGCTTCTCGTTTGTACAGTGACATGACAGTTTCGGTGGGCACATTGGGTAAGAGGTTTTGAGTCGCCCGACGAGCTGCTTGAGTTCATTTGGGCTAGGGCTGTTGAGTGTCGTCGAAAGAAGAGCTTGCATGCTTCACAGGTAAGCGCTCCATAGTGATTTCCGGATGATTGGTCACCACAAACCCAACATTTAAACTCATCGTATCTTTTGTATTTGCTAGAAGAGCCAAACGATGCTGGAGTTTTGCTGACTGAGTGAGTTTTGGCTTCTTCATAGACAGGCTGGTAAGACGCAAGATTATTTTCAACTTCGCATCGTATTACAGGCAGCTCGAAATCGGCTGACTTCGAGTTAAGAGAAGAGTATGAGAGGGCTTTGAATTTTTTGGCATCTGCAGAATGGTATCGTAGGTTACTGCTTTGACAGTGAACTCTCTTTCGGATAGGTGAAGAAAGAGTCGATGAAATTGAAGAAGGCGACGAAATGGACGAGGTGTTGCAGGATTTTGGCTCGTATTTAAGTGGATACAAAGCAGAAGGGGTCGAATTTGAAGGTCGAATGGAAGAATCTGAAAAGCGCTCTAGTCCGAGTAAGTTGGCGGAGTTCTGACCACTGGTAGGCATACTGTGCGCAGCAGTCGCCTCTGCTTGCACAGTCGAGCCAATTAAGCTGTCTATAAGAATAGAATCAAGATGAGGATCGAGCTCGAACGAATAAGATTCTGAGCTGTTGCCCGGTCGAACTGCGTTATACGAATGGGATTGGGATGCCACTTGAAGATCGATAGAATGCAAATTCGAACCAGCTTTGCAGTTAAAGTTTGATCCGCTTTTAAAGTTCGCTTGACCAAGACAGTTGCTGAATTCGAATTCTTTATTCGTATTACATTGAAGGTTAAACTCGACTTGGGTTGAACGTAAGTTGGCTGATTCACAAGTTGAATAAGACTTTGTTGGCGCAGGGCAGCTGGAGTTGCTCAATAGCAAAAAGTCCAGGTCGGCTAGCAGAAGCTCGTCCTGTACCACATTACTCATTTCTGAGCCGCTTCGAATCGAATTTGGCGTATTATTTTGATTCATTGCAATCAAATTGTCAGTGTGAAATACACGAGAGCAAGCTGAATCTGATGCCTGCGAAGGGAGCATACCAAGTTCTGATGGGCTTAAGGCACTTGACGCAAAACTCATTCAAACACGATACCGCTGCATTTCCTATAAAGATCTCTAAAGATAAGTAGGAGAGCTAGCATGAGATAACGGTTAACCAGCTATTCGCATAAGCAGGTCGTAAAACAAAAAGGCAAATCGCGAAGCTCGAGTGGGAGGTTTGAAGTGTGCGATGTGAGGACATAGCCGATCCAAAGCGAGCCGCTTCTCTCAAGCTTGATTAATAGGCCGTGGTGAGCAGCGTAAAAATAGCAACGGTCGATTCGTGAAGAGAAGAAAAATCCACTACTGAATGGACTAGC
The DNA here is from genome assembly GCA_019059635.1 of Proales similis. Classification (NCBI taxonomy): domain Eukaryota; kingdom Metazoa; phylum Rotifera; class Eurotatoria; order Ploima; family Proalidae; genus Proales; species Proales similis. Next base: position 54,450 of record JAGVRJ010000004.1, read on the forward strand.
TTCACGAGTGAAATTATATCGTATGCTGCCGGGAATCAAGCGTGAATCTTAGAATAACAAAATCGCACATAGCCGCTCTCGGACGTGAGAACGTTATAAAAAATAACAAAGAATTCCAATTGACGCTAGCGTCGCAAACGGCTTGAGCGCCGCTTAAAAATAAGGGCAAAATGAGCTAAATTAAGAAATTCGGTCAAATCGGCCAGAACAAGAGGTGATTGACGTCGGACGAAGAGCAAACAAACTTGAAATATCTGATTGAAATAAGCGCTCGACAAGAGTACAAGCGTGCCACATAGACAAAGGCGATGAAGCGCGCCGGTTGTAACATGAATTATTAATGATGCACGGTCGCGGCGGTATGAGTGGCCAAGAAAGCAAAGTGGATTAGAATTGCCTCAAGCGCTAGGCTGAGAAAAGAGAGAAACAGTTTGAATAAATGAGGGGCCGCCTGCTAACTCCCATTGCTCCGGTTTGTCTATTCGGCAAGTTGTGCTCTGGGCTGATGGCTTGCATTTGGCCACCCGAAAGCGTCCGAATGTAGGATTGTTTACAATTAGCTAACGATGCAATGAATGCATAAGAGCCGAGCCATTGCTGAAGAGCGCCTAAGATTTCGAAGAATTATGCGAGTTTCTTCAACATTTTAGCTTCATGCTGCCTTCAAAATTGAATCGGCAGCAAGAATTAGCACATAAATTATTATTATATTGGAGCCAGTAACTTTTTGATTTTTTTCGATTCTTGAAAGCGTTTATGTAATTGGTATCAAGGATGGCGAAATTAAAAGCTTCTTACAGATACCTTGTGGAGAGCAACTAATCTGTTTGGCAGGTAGCCAGTCAAATGATGCTTCGATTTGGGGATATTGCAGTGGCCAACGATTTGGTTGCGCTTGGTTATTGAGGCGTACTCAACAATCGATTTGCCTGAATGATGTTTGGTTTAATTATGAGCGTGAATCGATGGAGAATGGAAACCCTAATCAGTGTCATTTGCATTCACGTGCCTCTTCTCACACCAATGGCTAATCTCATTGTGTTCAAAAGAATATTTTCAAGAAGAAGAAAAGATTCTCGATCGATTTCTTCATTTCGGCTTTCCACTCGGTTACCGGTTCTTCTTGTCTAATCTTCACGGTTCAATTAATCATTAGAAAAGAAACAAAGGCAAGAGCGATTGAAACGAAAAAGATTCGAAAGAATGAAAATCTCGGTTAAAACTGCGATCCGAGGTGGAGAACGCACGACCTGCAACAATAAAAAAATCATTGTGAGCTTACGCTAGAACTGATTGATAGATCAACGCAGCCCACTCTCGTATGTTCATTTACTCATCTTCAGGCTGTCTTCGAAAAATTGGGTTTTCTAGTTGAACAAGCGTATGATGCGTATGAACGTAAAGAGAGAGAGAGAAATAGAAAGATAAGAATTAGATTAGAAAAACACTTGAAACCAAATTGATGTTCTAAACGACTCCCCTGAAACGCCTCAGAGCTTATTGAGCGAGCAACAAAACGCATACGTGCCGATTAGAGCAGGCGCCACTCATCCGAGCTACCGAATGGGCCGTTCGATTACTTTAATAAGACCCTTGGAGAGGAGCAGCCTAAACAGCTCATGGGACTGACAGAATGACCTGAGTGGTATGAGTGCAAGCTCGGAAGTAAGAATTAGACCAGTGCGGCCCTATCAAGTTCCAAGTACGGAAGCGGCTTTATAATTGATAACATACGGCGAGCAAGACGGCCTAAGTTGCTTGGGTATTGGTATAAATCTAAGGCGTGCAATTAGGGCCCTAAGAGAGAAGGCGCGAGACGCTCATGTTTACGAGAGACTAGTTCGGGCCAAGATACTGGAAACACGCGGCAAAGAAAATAAACAAGTCACGGGCATCGCTCGGTGAGTGCACTGCAGTGTGCCATCATCTCGTTAATGAACGGATCTCATGTCCGCACTGGCCATGAGCTTGTTTATCTTGACAAGGCTCATAACATGCGGGAAGAATCAAGAGGGCCAATTATTGAGGTGCTTTGCGATTGGCATTCTGGATGGAAGCCGCACAATATAACGGCGAGTGCGCAGCATAAACAGATGAGTAAGAAAAGGCAGCCGTTGATGAAAATTTAATCGGACAGTCGAGATCGCCCTTTTTAGCTCAATAAAAAGGGACTTGGCAAGATAAAACAGCTTCCTGCCCAATTTTGATGTTTATCTATTCTGCCGACGAGTGGATCTTTCTGGCTACTGATGACCACTCAATCACTGAATCAATTAATGAAAAAAATGTTTAGCTACGGAGCGGGCCTTCTTAAAGTTGCACATTTAGCAAAAGAACAATCTAAGGCAGCAAACCTCAATATACAATATAAAAAGTGATTCTTAAAAAAAGAGCTATCGACTTCTGGATAAAGCATCTATTGAATGTATTGTGATAAAAAGAAAATTAGCAGCCACGCAAAAGCATCGGGGCTGACAAAGCAGTCTCGCGCTCTTTGAAGCATACACAAGGCGAATAAGTAGCTGGAGGAGACAACTAGAAATTCGATCGATGGGCCTTGCTTGCGTAAGTGGTTGTGCGAGCGCAATTAACTCGAGAAGAACACGCCTGATAACGCTGTATAAGGCGAATGCTCTCAATCGATCTCAAATTGTCATTCCGTCATTCATCTAGTGTCACTCACGCAATATAATGAGATGAGCCAAATTCCTCTGAACGAGCGAAAATCTGCTAATTCTAAGAATGCTGAATAAGACTTGGCTCTAGTTGGTTTGATTATATTCCCCAAGTTTTTAGTCATCATCAAAAATGTCTTAGAAAAGCTAAAAAAGTGAAGAAATTAAGAGCTGCGTGCTATTGGATCCTTTGAGCTGCATTAATTAAGCGTGACTAGCATCTCATTCAGACTCGAGCACGGGTCGCACATCAAAGGTCTCTTAAGTTTTTTTTGTGACCAAGAAACGAATTCGATTTCGGGGCGATGAAAAAATCAATTAAATCGAGCAGCCAAAAGCGTATCGCCGGAATGCTTGCTATCGAAACAAGCTTTGAAATGAGAAGAGGCATATGAAGAGAATTGATTCACAAACAGAGCACTTGTATAGACAGCTTGAAAAAAGAGACCAGAAAAAAAGGTCGACAGACTCATCTCAACGTCGACAGGGTATCGGACGGCGCGTTTAAATAGAATGGCTTCAGGACTGGTAAAATATTCCCTCGGTAAATAACAATTAAATTTGCCTGCCAAATTCAACTTCCTGTCAAGCCAAAGTAAATTTGCTTAGTACACACAAGGCATGGTCAAAGTATTGGATGTACAGAAACAAAACTAGCGAAAGCAGACTCGCAGGGTCTCACCCACCATCTAGTGATTTTCACATGCATAGTTAATCTAGAACTATTTGAGTTACTCACCGACATGTGTACAAGTTTTGTCACTTTTTCAAAGAAATAATCAGGCATTTCTCGGCAAGGAGTCGCCCACACACCGATACGAGTTGGCTATCTGTAAAATATGACGAAGATTGACTAGAGTTCAATAGATAAATGCAGGCGATAGCCGGATTGGCCGCCGGATGGAAATATCTATGTTCTTTTCGGTTCGGATTGAAAATTTATTATTAGGATCAAATATTCACTCAAAAGGCACGACGGGAATCAATATTCAAACTTGAATTTGAGGTCGTATAGATGAGAAGAGACCGTTCTATCACAAGAAACTTATCTCTATTTACTTAGGAGTTGTCCCCATACCTCTCCCTCCGATGTATCCACTCCCCTCCCCCTGTCTTTCTCTCTCCTATTTTGCATTGCCTTTTGCTGGGCTGGTCGAATCCAATTTTCTATTGCTTCATCGTAGCAATCAAAAGTAAATAATCCAAATGTCCGCTAAGTCTGGCTAAACCTTTTGAACCAGTTTCAGGACATATGCATTGAGACTGCTTGGCAGCTAGCGACCTTTCACAAATTAGCACAGTTAATGAATTTTATCCTGCCTTTTCTCTCTCTTTCTCTTTGGTTGTCATCTAGTCGCCCTGATAAGCAATGACAGTCTTGAGCAATTCATCCAATTCAATATCACTCGGAACTTTTATTTTTGCCGATGTCATAAAAATCGCCTCGGCCCCACATGTTTTCGCCAAGAATTTCAATTCTTGTTCAAATATTTGAGTAGTATTCGCTTACACACACTTGAACAAGACACCAGTGAGTCGAGAAAGCGATCCATCCTTCCATCTCATCGGTATTCTGTTCTCGTTAAGAACAAACTCGCCGATTCTCCAAACATCCGAATTCTACACCCAAGCATGCACGTTTGCCAACTGAACCGGACAGGAGGCAGTAAACATTCACTTTTAAGATACTCTGGTCAAACTTTTAGCTCCCTCTTTAATCCAATAAAGTTAAATTAGCGCTATGAATTTATTGACATTGAAGACAACAAAGAGTGTCTTAATTTATTCGAAAAAAAAGTTGGCCCTTGCGAAAATGCAACTTTTAACTGGTTACGACTACGGTGAGCGTTTTATTTATCTATTATTCTTGCAACATAATAAATTGAGCAAAATGAATAGCGGCGTCTTGGATGAAATCAACCGGATGCTCACTTTTCTATTTGAAATCGGAGATCAATTCGAAAATTCAAAAATATTTGATCACTATAGTTCTTTAAAAGAGCAGCTCAACCAAAAACTCTCTCTTGAGCATTTTCAAAACAAACTGGGAGTCGCCAGAATAGATCTGATAACTCATACTCTTAAACAGCGAGCTGTTGACCTAGAATCAATTGGAGCTTTATTGTGTGCGAATAACTTTTCAATCCAACCCAATTTAACATTTCATACAAACAACATCTCATCAATCAAATTGAATTTGAAAGGTATATTTAGACGTTTCGAAGGCTTTGACTCAGTCAAAAAGATAAAATACGCAAACTTACTCAATTTGCGGTTATTTCAGTCGAGAGAGCTGTTGGATGAAATCTGGGCCAGCAGAGGCTATCAATTAGCGCGAGTTATCCTTTTCGGGTCCAATAAACTGCTTGTTTATTTGAATCGTCTGGATCAAGGTTCGAATGACGTGATTCAGCTAAAAAGTATTCACTTGAGATGTATATCAACTGAAAAAGAAAAACAAGTTCCGAAGCGCAGCCTTTTTCCATTTGGTCTCAATATTGTTCCGTTCCAAGATTATGCATTTATGATCTACCGTACTAGTTTCGATTCCTACCGACTCGAGCTTATGGACGCTCAATTGAACTCGGTCTATTCCTTAAACTTAAATATTTACTACGATTTTACTGGCGCCGATTTGATAACAACCAAGCAGCATATCATCCTAGATCTAAAAAGTCATCATTTTATATTCAACAGTGATTTGTCGAATTGGAAAACATTTGGACAAACTGAGAGCGAGCAAGCTCCTTATTACATTGGTGGCAAGAAACTAATCGATATGGATGCACGTTTCGCATACTATGGGGTTTACAATCAAAGAATGGAATTTTTCATTGAGACCATGGATATTTCCTCAGGCAAAATCTGCTCTAAAGTAAAGCTTGCACTTCCTCGCAATTCGACTATAAGTGAGTCGTTGGTTGTAATTCCTGATGAATTCAAAGTTGTCGTTAAATCACCTTCTACTGAAAACATTTTTCTTTTTGCTTTACAGACAGGAAAGCTCGAAGCGATGAATAAGCTTCGATTAGAAATAGCGCAAGAAAGAGAGGGGAATCTAAATTACAAGATAGAGATGCGCGACTTTTCTCATCTTTTTTGCAGAGAACGATACATGGTATTTAACTGTTTCGACTCCACCTATCGTTTAGTAGCATTTTTCTTCATATGAACTAATTAATCTAAGGAGAGGTAAAATTTCCTCTTGAGTTTCAACGATGTGATTTCTCTTGAGGAATTTTAGCTTTCCCTATTCCAGTCTCGCTTTCAATATCTACGAAAAAATCTTATGACGACCAAATTGCTCTGCTCCATTCACTTAGACGCAATTCGCATAATTTACTGAAAAATTCCAATAAATGTATGTGGTGACAAAATATCCTTATCCGCAGTCATCTCTTTCTCGAATGCAAGAATTTCTCGGGGACTGATATGGAGAAACGATCGATTTTTTGCTCAATTTCACTGCATATTTAGACTTAGTGCCGTCGTTCAACCGCTTTGAAAAATCGTCTTGAAGAATATATGATCATCGAAAAACCATGGGACATACGGTGAAATTTGCGCGCTGGCTTGGAAAGAGCAAAGATTGGGAAACAATTGTTAGCGTCAGCCTCGCTACTGGCTTGTTTGTAGTTGTAATGGTGTACATGCTTGGACTCAAGCGACGCTTTATGGCCAGATTAAGATTCAACAAATATAAAAATCACCATTGGCGAGTGAGTGATTTTTTCCACAAGCCCACATACTGTAATGTTTGCATGGCTGTGATTGTTTCTGGCATTTCTTGTGCCTACTGTACTTTGCACGTGGACGAGCGCTGCTTGAAGAAAGCTGAAAAGCAGTTCAAATGCAAGCAGATTTGTACCTACAGCAATATCGGTCTGGAAAATAATAAAGATGAAGGACATGTACGCAAGTGGCAGCATCATTGGGTCAAGGGTAACCTTGAGCTCAATAGCACATGCGCGATTTGCAATGATGATGACTGTGGGAATGAGCCTTACCTCAAAGATTTTAAGTGCGTATGGTGTTGGCAGACCGTGCACGAACGATGCCTTGAGTCGTCCAGAAGCCCTGCAGTTACTGAAGAGTGCAACTTTGGAAGATTTAGTCGTATCATACTCCGACCAAATCTTCTGATCAAATCAAATGGTTCTACCAGTGCCATCAAATCACTTGAAGACGTACACATAAATGAAAATTACCTGAAAGCCAACGATACAAACTGGACTCCACTATTTGTGTTTGCTAATTTAAACAGCGGAAATCAAGACGCAGAGCATATTATCAATTCTCTCACAAACTACCTCAATCCTCTTCAGGTAAATTTTTCCGATGTATAATTTATTTTGTTAAACCAAACTATCTTTCGTTTAAAATTAAACATTCAAAGGTCCTCGAAATGAACGAAAAAGAATTGAAAACAGCGTTGAACTGGATGCGCACCTATTCAGATTGCATACAATTCAAAATATTAATATGCGGAGGCGACGGAAGTGTTGGCTGGCTGCTAAAGGAACTGTCCAATGTTGAATTTAAGGTGAATCCAGAGGGCAATTTAATCTAAAAAACATATCTTATGTTTCAATTTCAAGAGTTACCAACCGGCAATCGGCATTCTTCCTCTCGGCACAGGAAATGACCTTTCGCGAGCTCTTAACTGGGGTGAAGGTTTCGTGGGCGAAAAAGATTTTGAAGAAATACTTGCCGATGTGGAAAAATCGAACCCAGTTAATTTGGACAGGTAAAGTTTTAAACACGATATTTAGTGAAAAACTATACGAAATTTTTACTGCGATCAGATGGAAGGTGAGAATTCAAGAATTTAGAAAAGGGCGTGTTTCGATAGATGAGCAAGCAAGCAGTTTGAAAAAAAAAGACAACACTCATTTTATGAACAACTACTTTTCAGTCGGTTGTGATGCGCTAGTTACCCTCAATTTTCATCGTAAACGTAATACTCGGTTCTTCTCTAATCGGATCGCGAACAAGGTAGTTTAAGTTTTAGCTGACCGACCATCTGGTTTTTGATTAGACAAATTTACCCAAGATTGTTTACTTTAAATATGGAACTATTGACACATTTTTGAAAGAGTGCCGACATCTTACTGAAAATATCCAGGTAAAAAAATTGAAAAAAAGAGTTTAAGTAAGCCGTGTTAACGGATTTCAAGCTTGAAATGGATGGCAATGTAGTAGAGCTCCCTCACTTGGAGAGTATTGTAGTCCTAAACATTCCATACTGGGGAGGAGGAGTGAGGCCATGGACGATTGGTATGGCCAAGACTAAAGACAGAGTCCCAGAGGCGAGAATGGATGATGGGCTTTTAGAAGTATTCGGAGTATACTCTTCATTTCATATCGCTCAGCTTCAAGTTGGTATTGGCGAGCCCTATCGAATCGGTCAAGCCAAAAAAGTGAAAATCATGATCACAAAGCGCTTTCCCGTTCAGATAGACGGAGAGCCTTGGGAACAAGAACCTGGAATATTGGAAATAACACCATTCAATCAAGTGCTTATGTTAAAAAATTGAATTCTTTTATTCACTGTCAGTTCGTTCATTATTACATATTTGCTTTCTGTCCAATAGCTTCTGAAAAATTTTATTTCAATATTTTCACCAATAATTCTGTATCATCTAGCGCTTTTTGAGAAAATAATCAAATAAATGTTCCATGTCGATTATTACCTGATTTTGATTTGTTGATTGCTGCGTTTATTATATGATGCTCTAAACTATATAATGGAAGTGAAGTGAAATAATTCCCGCAAACGTGCCAAATGCCCATTTCTCTAATCATGAGCCTATATAGTTTTGCTTGCTTCCTTTAGTTTGAAAAATAATAATGTGAGAAAAATTTTACTCAGAAGAATTGCTTCTATTAGTCGAAGGTAGGATGAAATTGATTGAAGCAATACGGCCGTTTGGGGAAACATTTTAAATAAGACTATTTTATGCTGTTTCTCCTGCATCTTGGAACTACTTTCTAGAAAAAAATTTTTGTCAGAAAATGAGAAATGAACAAGCAGCAAGCGAGCTTGCCTAATGGAAAGCAATAGACATTGAGGCATTATTCACGTTATGCCAAATCAGTTGCTCCACAAATAGAAAGAGAGAACATGTGACGAGGCATGAGCACACAAAACAAATTTATTGAGCGAAAATCGATCGTGTTTCTCCAAAATTACCATCAGGGCGTGGAGAATTTCTCTGATTTATTTTGACTTTGAGCGACTTTTAGGCCGAAAAAATGATTGCCTCACTCTTGGCTGCCCAACTGGCAAAGAAAAAGCGTTCGATTCGTCAACAGCAAAAGGAACAGCAAAGAGAGGCAAACAGATCTGGCAAGTCTACTATTAAAAAACGTAACAAGTCTCATCTGTTATTGTCCATAGAATTTATTGCTTATTTTTGTTTTAAGCTAAACTGGCTCAAAAGAAAAGAGATGACAATGTTGATAAAATGGCTTTGTTGAGTCGTTATGTGAATCTGATTAAGACAACTGTGATTTCATTCTGCCTTAGCACTTTTCTTCATATCGGCTCAGTTGCTGGCTATTATTACATTTTCTTGTGGCTTAATCCGGACGATCCGGGAAAGAAAAAGTTCTATAGCGCGACCACAGTAAGTTGGGATGAATAAAGCTAGCTTTTTCAAAGCCTAAAACTTTCGAAATCATTCAAGTCATCGCCCGGAATCAATATTGGAGGAAGAGTGGTTGGAGCAAGTGGAGTGCAAACAAATAACCATAAAAGTTATTTACTTCATCTTGTGCGCGAATTCTACCAGAACCATTCGACTTTATTCTTCATACAATTCTCGACCCTCTACTTGCTTATTTTGTGCTTGTTCAAATTCTTTCCGGAACGTGCTAAGTTAAAAGAGGACACAATTGCTGCATTTCATTTGGACGAAGAAGAGCCAGTGAAGCGCGAGAAATCGATTGAACCTGAGGAGAGTGTACTTAGAAAGAGAGTAGTAAGAAAGAGACTTGCTAACCAGGACTCTGATTATGAGGATCTAGATGAAAACGAGTCGAGCGAGCTGAGTGCCCAATCAGATGGCCAAGAAGAAAAAGAGGATAAGAAGAAAGTTTAGAGTATTTTTTTATTCAGCATTTAGGACTCTTAGCAACACGACTTAGTTGTTGACTGTATCTTGATGTGTGTCGCATCTTGGGTTTTGGCTTAAGAATAAAAAACAATAAACAATACAAGTCAATGTGAATTTTTCGATAAAGCTAGAGCATTCGAACAAACCTGAGTCGAGTAGATTTAAACTAGCAATCGATCGAGACGTGTTTGAGCCGTTAATTTGCTGATTTAAAACAATTCTGTTGAGCAAAAGAGAAGCGAGTCTTTCAAACAGTGAATCGACATTTTTGCCAGTGTAAGAAGATACGCTCCAATATTCAGCATTGAGCCTACAAGCTAGATCCAACGCCTCACGTTGAATATCAGCGCAACCACTCTGGCTTTCCTTTCATAAAACTGTTTAACTTCAGCCTATATCACTAAAAAACTTTCTAGCTTTACGATTAAATCGAATTTGGTACCGACTAGAAATATAATGGGCAGTTGATCAGTAGGGTGAATTGAATTTAAGGCGTCATTCAGCCATTTTTCTGCGTCTTCAATACTGGATTTTTGACTTTGATCGAAAACAGCCAATATTGCTTGGGCTCCTCGATAATAAGCTTTATGGAAAGTTATGGAAGAAAAGACAAAACCGTCTGATAGTCATTATTTACAGCTTGCTATACACCTAAAGCGCTCTTGTCCAGCCGTGTCCCATATTTGCATATTGAACGGGACCCCAAGGATCTTGAAATTCTGCACCTCAAAGTCTACGCCAATCGTTGCTTTGTACTCGGGTTTGAATTTCTGCTCGACAAATCTGTGTATCAAGGAGCTCTTGCCAATGCCCAAACCTCCGACCACAACTACTTTACTGCTTATTATCCTGGTTGTTTCAAATCATTTAAAAAAGCTTTTTTTTACACTAAGTCTTATGCTTACCCGACTTGTCTGCTATTGAGTTTATTCAAAGAACAGAACGACTTGACTAGTGGATGAAATTCAACTTCATAAGGGCTTTTCTGGTCCCAATCTAGGCCCTTGAAGAAAAAAGATTTGGTCAAGATAAGAGCATTTGAAAATAGCAGAAGATCAGTACCTGAGGCATGACGCAAATATTCGCTCGATTCGTCATTTTCTAACCAAGAATCAGGTGAACTGACCTTAATCGCATTATGCTGGTTCTGACATCCATTATTGATTTTTCATTTTATTCTTGAAATGCTGTCCACTGATTAGATAGAGGAGGTAGACAAGTCTCCATGGAAACAATCCTCGTTAATCTAGGTCGGCTTTGGAGAGGTGACCACCACTATTCACGCGATTGTGTCTTCGCTCTGACGAGAGGGGTGGGTGCGAGCTTGGGCAGCTCTCGGGGCGCTCATTAGCCGCCCGGGGTCGAGTACGGCTTCAATTGGGTAAGAACGAATATAAAGCGGTTAATTCTGAAAAGAGGGTGGTGAAACAATAGGAGCGGCAGCTGTAAAAACTTTCATAGAGCTCATTTTCTTTCGGTTTGTCGCTGCTGCAACATAGAAAAAACCAGGTCGACAATAGAGAGACGAAAAGGTTCCGGCGTTGAGTAGGGGTGGCTATTCATCACATAATTTTCGCTGAGTAGAGGCCTCAAAGCGCTTGCGATGCGCTTGACTTTCACTGGCTTAATATGCGTGATCCGCCTCAAGAGATTAATTTCTCACGCGCTGTTTCAAAGAGCTGGACCAGCTAATCTATCCATAAATATTTGAGATGAGAGGCCGTTCGTGTGTACCGTAAGTCAGGCCGTAATTACCTTCTCTTACGCAAGAGGCTTTTAAAATTCATGGGCTATTAGCTTGCCCAACGTTTTTGGAAAAGAAGCCATCGATCTTTTTAGTTTATGCTTTTATGTTGATTATATCTTACTCTTAGAATTGAGCTGGCGTTTAGACGCCTTTCAAAGCCTTGTATTCTTGGAACTCATTTCGTGGACTTCCTGCCATCCAAGTTCTCTAATTATTTAACCAACAATTACCCGAAGTGTCAGATGAAAGAGAGTAGTATTTTTATTGCCAACTCGAGACGATGAATCGTTTCCACGTCCGTACTTTATCTCAGTTTTTTCGCTGCCGTCGTCTTCGTTCAAACGATTACAAAAAAGCTCGACTTGTTTTACTGTTCATTTGGATGTGCCTTTTTATTTCGTTAAACCTGAAATCTGAATGGACTTCAGCGAGAAACAACAGTTTATTATTTGACGACTGCGACTATTTAAAACAGTTAACTATGGTGACAGCCAGAAACGCGTATTCAAACGACCAATGTGACTTGTTGGTTACAGTGAAAAGTTCTAAAAAAAATTATGATCGGAGGTTGAGGAATCTGTTGAACACTTGGATAGCCCAAATTCCTACCAGAGTAAAGTTCTTTCAGAGTTTTCTCGTTTTCTTTATTGTTGCACTGACCTGCTTGAATTCTTCAAGACATTTATAATCACAGACGAACTAGACAGCAGTTTAACAACTCAAAACAGTAGGCGAAACGATCTCTTTTTTTCTACAACACAGTGGCTTTTACCTTAAAAGAAGGCAATTTTGTTTCAACCTCTTGCGGAACTGATCACGGAAGGTAAACAGATTTCGGCGCGATTCATATGCTTTTTAAGTAACAATGTGTGCAGAGTATCACTGGTGTGCAAGATGAAACATGAATTTGCAGTCTACTACGCTAAACCAGCAAGGTACATCGAACTCTTAGAATAAAATCTATTGCTAGCTGTTCTCTATTCTAAATAGATGGTTTTGCCACTTTGATGATGACAACTATGTCAACGTCCGACAATTATTTTCGACATTAGCAAACTATGATCCGTCCAAACCATGGTACCTTGGAAAACCAAGTATCTCACATCAGCTCAATGCGTTCTATTCAGGAGTAGATAAAGCAGATTGAAATTTGGTTTTTTGTCTAATCGGTTTTTTTAAGAAAAACTACAAGTTCCGTTTTGCTACTGGAGGAGCTGGCTTTTGCATAAGCAGTGACCTGATGAAACGAATGAAATCTCATGCAGAGTCAGTAGAAATATTTCTTATTTCTAATCTATCAAGATGTTTATTTCTGAAACTGAATAGCACTCTGTCTGAAATCTCGGAAGCGATCGGTCTTCCGGATGACTGTACAATAGGATTTGTAATAGGTAAAATGGGTCGGATAGAAGGAATTATGTTTATTGATCCCTAACAAATCAATCAAAGAGGGTCTACTCGGAATAAATCTGACAGTGGTCGACAAATTTCACTCCCATCTTGAACGTCTAGCCAATTTGGAGGCCGAGCTCCTAGGCGACCAGGTTATTTCCAAGATGTATATTAAACAATCGCCTGTAAATTATTATTTCATCAAACTGTCAGGTATCGCTTAGCTACGGATTTAAACTTGGTTTACATGAACCGGCAATGGTCTTGAATTATGAATCTGGCGACTTACAAGGGTGAGAATGCAAATTAAACGGTAGAAAAGAGAAATCGCTATTTTCCTTAAGCTTTAAGCTCCTTCACTGTCTCCTCTACCCTGACGAGTCCGTGTGCGGGCGCCATTTAACCAAACGACTATATACATCTTGAAAGGGAAAACTTGCGCTGAGTAAATGACAATCTATTAAATAAATGTCTTTCGATGCTTGAAAAGCTTATTATTGCTCTTTGGCATAAGGGCAACCTTTTACTTTTAATTTCGGTAGAGAAAAGCGTGAGAGAACACCAACAATTTAAATTTTCGATTTTATTAGTTGTTAGCTCGATCAGCGAGGCGTGGCTTTGTTGCGATTGATGATGATCTTATTAAAAAGAAAATATTTGGGAGGCATCAGGCGATCAGTTGACCCTTCTGGTGGGACTGAAATTATAAATGCGATCTGGTTAAGTAGTTGAATTCTGTCATTTTTATATTGCATTATGTCAATTCGGTGGCCTGGCCCGCGACCAGGTGCGAAGCCAAGCAGCGGCATTTGTATTTACTTGCATAACATTGGATGCAATTGAAATAGGCTCATAATGCAGGGAAGGAGGCAACGAAAACAAGCGGCTTAACCTCACACTCATAATTTAAATGAGAGCCATTTTCTACTCGGATTTTGTTATTCTCACTTTTGATTGCTTATTTTAGAGTAAAATCGTTTCAGGAGACATGCCTCTAAACTCAAAAATCCTTGATCGTCTTAAGCGATCGAATGAATCAGCCGAGCGCGAGATTTCTATTCAACACGTTGCACTAGGCGTATCGAACATGATCCTGTTTGGGTTTGGTTTACTTTTATTCGTGGTCGGAATTTTGTACGCCAGCACATTCCGCTATGACTATTCATTTACTTGGTACTCGCTCACAATGATGGCCGGCATATTCATCGCGTTCGGAATCTTGATTTGCTTGGGCACCGTTGCGAGCGTCTATTTCATTCAGACCAACAAGAACATCTGGGTTTTAGTACTGATCAACGTGTTTTTTATTTTCTTCCTCGTTCTTTTGGGACTCGGTATATGGGGCTCAGTTGTGGCCAATGAAGAAGAAGACTTGCGCTATGAGGTTGAGAATGACATGCTCTTGACCATGAGGAAATACTACGATCGCAATGAGCCGGACTTTTACCGTCTTAAAACCGACTGGCTACAAACACGCTTCAACTGCTGTGGAGTAAAGAGCTACGCTGAATGGAGTTTTATTAGCAACTGGGGCGGAGTTCAAAACTTCCAATTATCAAACACGGCACAGTACACTTTTCAAGTGCCCGACTCCTGCTGCATCAATAAAGTATCAGGCTGTGGCCGACAGATGGCAATATCGAGCAACGAGTATCGAAGCCGAATCATTAATGAAAAAGGCTGCCTGGACATCTTTTTGATCAGTCTCATCAGAGATATTCGTTTTGTTGCTGGCCTGAGTGTGGGCATATCAGTGGTGGGGATTGTGATATGGGCAGCCTCGTTGGGGTTCTTATTGTTCCTCAAAAGACTTAGTTAGTTTATTGGTCCATCCTATTTTGTAAATATAAGTACTTTTTTGCATGAAAGCTAGTTTTTACGACTTGAAATAAAGAAGACAACGCGTAACAAGTGGCCAAGAATCTTTTATTTTGTAATTTTAACGAACCATTCACAATATAGCATAATTCACTACTTTGGTGAATATTTCATATTTTAATGAATTTTTTTCATGCCTTTTTTGTATGGTTTAATGCTGCGGCGGCTCTTGAGCCATAAGCCTGGGCCCCTTCACGTTCCGGTCATGAAGTCAGAGATTGTCAAGTTCCTTATTCATGAACAGTTGGCTTCCAGATCTGAGCTGGTTAGATCGGTCTTTTCTTTTTTTTATTAAGATGTGGCTTGAAAATCCTTGGTAAACAGCTCCTGCTAGACATGACCTTTGGGGCAGGTGGACACAGCCGCGCTTTCCTTGAGGCCCATCCCCGAACCAAGCTAATATGTCTGGATCGAGATCCGACTGCAGTCGAACTGGCTCATAAATTAAGTCAGGAATATCCGTAATCACCAATCAGAGTAAAATCAGTCGATTAATTTTTCACTCCTCTTCTCATGCAGCGGAAGAGTGACTGTATTTCAAGCAAAATTCAGTCAACTGAAGCAGGTAGTTGGCGCAGAGTTCAAAGGAACTATTGACGGCGCCTTGATCGATTGTGGAGTGTCTTCAATGCAATTTGGCCAATCGGAACGCGGCTTTTCGCTCAGCGAAGAAGGGCCATTGGACATGAGAATGAACCCAAATGAGTAAGTTGGCATGGCGAACTGCTACAGAAGCGCTCATCAAGATCTCAAGAGAAGAAGGTTCAGTTACTGCTGAGGAAGTGGTCAACAAACTAGACGAAGAGGCTCTGGCCAGAATTATTTGGAAATACGGTGAAGAGCGGCTGTACAAGAAAATAGCCCATAGCATTGTCTATTTTCGAAGCGCTCACGGGCCCATAAAAACCACGAAACAACTGGCGGATCTGATCGATTCTGTTGTAAGAGAGTAAGCTGCCTTCGAGTTTGGGCAATATCGGAGTGGTTAAGTTGCTTTAAGGCGTCGAATGGACTCATTAGAGAGGCGTTCGCATCCGGCAACTAAAACATTCCAGGCGATAAGAATATTTGTAAACAATGAATTAAACGAGCTCTACAACGGTATAACTCAAGCACACTCATATCTTGGCCGCGGTGGCCGTCTTGCGGTCATCTCGTTTCATTCGCTGGAAGATCGAATCGTCAAAAGTCATTTTAATGAAATCGGAGTTAGAAAAGGAATCGAGGATGCACAAATGTCGGCAAAGCTGACCAAATTTAGATTGAATTCACCGGAAGCAGAGCGCCATTTAAAGAAATTGTGGACTCCGCTTAATCGAAAAGTGATTCTGCCAACTGAACAGGAAATAAATGAAAATGCTCGAGCGCGTTCGGCCAAGCTTCGTGTCGCAATAAAGAATTAGAAAAGAAACGTGATCATTTTCTGGTTTCTGAATGCCATTCGAAGGCGTGAATTCAGCGGAATTCGAGCCCTTCTAGGAAGAGGAAGAGGTGGCTATCCTTTTTACGCTAATTCGATTTGGCACCTGAAGAGCTGTCGGTTGTTGACGCTGACGTCGCTGATTGGCAATTGTTTGATTTGGTCAAGATGCGATGAGAGCCGAGAATGGAATGCGCGAGATGATGACTGATGTAACAGAGGAGACGCGCTGGAATTTGATGCAGATTGGATAATCAATCTCGCCGGTCGCTGTGATTCAAAGCGACCATTTCAGAACAAGGCTTTTAGGCGGCCTCTTAAGAAATATACAAGAGAGATCATATTTCGACCTTGATGGCAGATAACGTGAGCGGCAAAGTGCACACGAGTGGTCGTAAATTGGTCGCACATTCTTTGATGTCGACATTCTAATTAAACTTTCTCAGGGTCAAGCCGACTACTAATTGAAGGCATCAGCTTCGTCGATTTTTTAGACAACTTTAAATTGAGCCGGACTCGGTTGTCACCGATTTTAATGAAATCAATTAGGCGATGTGCCTAGATAAGGGGTCGAAAGCACGTGAAATGTGTCAGCTCGATTCTATCCTGCCCGAGGTGTGTGTGTGTGTGCGTGTGTGTCTAATCACGAGCGTTGACGTGAGAGAGCATTAGATTTAACACAAACATGGATTTGTTTGCTTTGGGTTGACCAATCGAGCGAAGCCCTCTACCTGGGAACGCGAATCCTAGACTCTAATTAACTTTCTTATTTAGAGCTGAGCATTTCGATTCCTACTGACCCCAA
This sequence comes from Proales similis, assembly GCA_019059635.1. Classification (NCBI taxonomy): domain Eukaryota; kingdom Metazoa; phylum Rotifera; class Eurotatoria; order Ploima; family Proalidae; genus Proales; species Proales similis. Next base: position 71,485 of record JAGVRJ010000004.1, read on the forward strand.
CCATTTTGGCTCAAGCATGATCGATTTTGGCCGATTGAACAGACTGCGCAGTGAACTGCTTCTATCGATTACAAGCGATGATGTCCACGCAGTCCGTCAACTTTTGAGGGCCAATACGAACGAGTCACGAGATCATGATCAGCTTTACATAAACTTGAACTTTTTGGACTCCAATGGACAAACACCGCTGCACATCGTATGCAAAAATGGCCAGCTCGAGTTAGCCAAAACTCTGATTGAATTTGGCGCCAGCCAAGGAATACGCAACCGGGAGGGCTGGTTTCCCATCCACCTAGCCTCATATTTTGGACACATAGCCCTCGTCAACTATCTTCTGGACGCAAATAATTTCAAACAAGAAGCAGTAGTCGCAGTATATGACCAACAAATCAGCCTGAAAGCCACTCGCATCGCCCATGTGATTGCTCGATGCAAGGAAAACGACGACGGCAGTGATGATCAACTTTCGGACAACGAGAGCGATGAAGACGATTCAGACAGCAGCAGTGAAATCGAATCAGTAGACTCGAGTCTGACGCAACTTCTAGAAGACCTGAATATTTCCGACTTGAAAGAATTTTCCGATCTCGAGCTAGTCAATATTTCTCATGCTCATCATCTTTGAGTTAATTTTTCTTGTTTTCTTAAGCTGCTCACTCCCTCTAAATTAATTAAATACAAATTCCGATTCGAACGCAATGATGGGAATATTCCCTGGGGCCAGACTCAGGCTTATCAAAACCATTCTTGGACGGGAGGGGGGGGGCTGCAACGAGCGACATGGGGTTGAACGATCCACGGGAGCAGCTACCAGGTGTCACTCGGTAGGAGGAGAAAAGAATAGTTGAGCCGCGTTCGAACTTCACACTGCGTACTAGGATGGTCGTAAGAGATTAATCCGATTAGTCGATTAATCCGGTCGAGATTTTTATGGCTGAGAAAGCGGCCGTCTTGTGATGCCCACTATAAAAAATGACCGCACGATAATAAACAAGAGATGAGTTTATCTAGCTGGCCACGGTTAATTTGATCTCGCTTCTATTTGAAGAATAGACTACGTTCCCACCCGGCTTGTTTAGTTTGGTCGCGAATAGAGAGCAGTATTCGGCAAACAAAGCGACGCAAACGAATCTTAAATCGATCGAGCGTGTAGCGCTTTTACTTCCGCGAGTTTAATCTTAGGGTTGCCGTGCGACACAAGATGTTGGCTCTACCGATTGATGCCATTGTCGGGCATGTAGCTCGTGACAACGCTTCCACTCGCTCAAGCTCTTGGCTCTGTTTCCGGCCTGTTTTGTCTCAATGCTAATCGTTGCTCTCTGTCGATGTGTAACAGAATAAATATTTTAAGTAAAAGCCTCTTTGCTTTTCTAGCTCCAACACTCCGCTCTATTTCTCTCTCCTTACACTCTCCACAAACACTGCGTTCTCGGGTTGCTTGAATTCCTTCAAATGCTTTTATCGGTGTGCGCGCGTGCGCTCTCGCTCTATGCTCATGCGCGGCGCAAAGTCGCGATTTATTTCGTTTTAATTGTTGCTATCAACAACGCACTTGGTTCATTGTGCGCCAACGGTTGGTTAGTTAGTTCGTTGTTCTTAGGTTTCGCCTATCCCCTCTCCGCTCATTTGTCTATTCGTCACTGTTTGACAGCTTATACTCATATCATATAGAAAAAGAGAGAAGGAGAGAGACTATGAAAGAGATCTTTTGATAGGCCGGTGTACACAGCCATCAAGCATCCTAGCAAATGGCTTCTCCAGAGCTCTATTTCTATGACCAGTTTGAGCCGCGCAGGACGCAATTGCGGCGTCCCCGGAGACTCGATGGCCAAAAACTCAGCACCACAGTGATGATTAAAAAGCTTGGTACCAAGTTTGCCAGTCTAAGTGACTGGCTAAGCTCAGCAATGGAAGAGGATGAAGAAGTTCCGATTGCCACTCGGATAAAACAGCTGACGGCCACTCAACTACGACAAAGCAACTCTGCTTCAGCCAGCAATAGAGTTCAGGCCCTATTGTATGCTGACACCCGCTTGCAGGCCGTTAACTATTTTACGGAAGATTTAATCGTTGAGCTTGACGAGCAGCTAGAAAAATTCTACCAAGCGGGCGTTCGACCAATTTTAACTGTTCCAGTTGTTTATGATTTGCATTCTGACTGGTCCGATTTGACAAATGATTGCTTCTACCGCAAGCCTAAATGGCAAACAAAATCAGGAAAAGACACGTTCATGACCGCAACAAGTGAGCTGAGTACAAAAAAAGAATCAAACGAGTCACGCATGGAGACAGGAGAAGGCCGCAACTCAAGGCGTCGCAGCAGCATGTCTCGTAAATCGGTCCAGCTTAAGCAACCGTTTACACAATCTAAATTGAGTTCGATCGCAGAGGGCACTAAAACAGTAGAAAGTCGCAGTCAATTATCGCGGCGGCAATCAACTCTTCCCAAGAGTCGCCTGGTGGTTCGCGAAGGTGGCCTTAGTCTACCGGCCTCGCTTCTAAATTACCAACTCTCTAGCAACGTTTATCGTGAAAATGGCTGGACTGTGATGGAGCGGAGTATTGAAGATCAAATCGTTTTGTCTCAAAAAAAGATCGCCGATTTACTGAAAAAGAGTCTCGAGAGCATGTAAGCATAATAGTACGACAAATTGAATCATTTTCATTTAACTCGCTGCATTTCGGTCAGAGAGCGAGTGAGAAAAGCTTGTGAAGCTCAAGGTCTGCAAGAAAGTTGCAAACTCAAGTTTTATGGAGAACATCGACGAGAGCAACTTGAAAAATATAAACAACTCAACTTAAGTAAGCAGATTAAAGGTCAATAATATAGAGAATTGAATTTTAACGATAAGTGATCAAGGGCCTCGCAAGTCAGAGTTTGCTCTGAGTATCATTCGGAATGAGGTGCCCAAGTGCCTTGACTTGGATCGTATTATGGAAGAAATATCAAATCCTTTGCTTGGATTCAAATCCAGCCACCCGGCCAGAATTGGTTCGCCCCGTGCGGCTTATCTTATGTTTTCCAATTCACTAGACGACCGCCTACTGCCTGAAATGAACGGCCTTCGGCCTAAGAGCGGCCTTCCGTCTCTCTCACCAAGTGCAACCAAACCACCCTCTCTCCTTAGTGTTCAAATCAACGACGGCACTCTCAGTGTCTACTACCCCAACGGTGAACTGGCGCTTTTATCAGCGCATGTATTCGGATACAGCCTTGAGTCTTCTGCTGGAAGTAATAACGCATCTTCAATGGGCTTTAATGCCTCAGAGTCAAGTAGAACAGGAATGACCAGCCTTAATCATACCAACGCTAGCAATCCAAACGGTTCGAATGGGTTTTTCGCCCAGCACGTTTGCGGGTCATTTACGACTGTTTTATTCGACCAAAAACGAGTCAAATCTCGAGTGGCACCTATCAAGCGAATTCTGGATGTTGAGGAACTATTTGCCAAATCACAAACACCCGACATAAAACTCGAATGCAGAGAAAAGCTCGACTCTAACTCAAATATTTTGGCTCTTGTATCACCATCAGGTCAATGTGTTTGCTTTCGACCTGATGGCACGGTTCGGTAGGTCTTTTTTTTTGTTCGATTGAGATTAAACTTGAATATGTTTAAAAGATTTGTGTGCAATGAACACGGCGGAACGTTGTGCGATCGCGAAGGCGCCAGCGCATTTCAATGGAAATGGAGCCATATATCGTGGAGTGAGCTCCAAAGAATCCAAAAAGAGCTTCAACTTGATGTAAGCGAGAATAAGTCTTGTTAATTGATCAACATGAAAACCGAAATCATCGCGGATATTCAAGCTAAACCAGCATATTCGCCTTGAATACAATAATCCGAGCGAGATCAAATTGAAGTTCAAGTGCCTTAAAGAAGAATTTGAATTCGAACTCGGCGTCGTCAAAAAGAACCGGTCCCAGCTAGCCGATCTGGTAAGACAAATTTCAATCGTGGGAGTTTAAGGTGGAGCATGTAATCACTTTGATATATTTTAAGCTAAACAAAACTCTGAGCGGCATTGTCTTCCAAAGCCGACAAGGCCAGTCCCGGCTCAACATGAATCCGAGACAAATGGCCCAACTCAGACAACAACATCAGCAACAGCAACATTCACACCCGCAAAGAAAGGTAGAACGCCAGTTCCTGCGGTTGAAATTCAGCTCGATGTTTATTTTCTGCCCATAAATAGTCTTCAATGTCAATGCATACCAATAGAAATAGCGTGAACGTGCGTCTAGACCGCATGATTGAATCTAAAGTGAGCCATAAGGACGTGCCAGCGATGAAAGAGCTGCTTGTGATTCAGCGCAAAATCCGCTCAACTATTGAAGACTGGCTGAGCCATTGTCGTAAAATGCTCGACGTTCTCGAACCGAACGTGCACATCTTGTCGTTTGAATCAATTAATATGATCCGGCACGGAAACTCGGGCGACCGCTACGCAGCAAACGTTAATCGATATTTATTAGACAAAAAATTTTCCCGATCAGCCGAACAGCTAAATCGGCCGTTTACGGACTTCCAGAAAAATTTGAAAAAGCTCACTTCCACTTTGTATAGAGATGGCTTCTCGTCTAGCTCGGTAAACAGTGAACGCCGCTCGAGATCGGCGCTGATTTGTAAGTAGACTTTCTTGATTGTTTTCGCTAACCAATCGTCAAAACTCCAAAACCATGAAAAAACTAACTTGAACGTGTTGAATCAGGCGAGCTTGAGAGCCTTGTTCAAGTGGGAACAGCCTATTTTGAAAAACAAGAGAGTAGGCTTCCACTCGGTGTATTTTGGTTGTGTGCATATGTTCTGCATGCGATGGCGTGCACACATTTTATTTAAGAGGCACTTGGATTTTTTTTGGAACCTTTTAATAGGTTCAAACTAAATCCTGTTTACGTGTTGTTTGAACCCGATTCCAAACCCGAAAATATTTCACCAAAAAGTGACCACTAAACTCATAACTAATAAGGTCGAGATAACGGCAGTCGAAATCAAAAGAAAAATGACCGAAAAGGAAACAGATCGAATCGAGAGCAGATAATCGAGAAACTGGGAGGACCAATAGTACAAGCGTCGAAGCAATTTTTGGATCTGGCCGAAATAAGCACTACAGCAAGAAGTGTCAATCAAGGCAAAACAGAGAGGATCTATCCGAGCAATGAACATCTTAGTCTGCTATGTCCGGTGAGTTTACACCAGCGTCTGATTAGTGGCGTCGAAAGCGATGCCGAGTGCAGATGCAAGAGACATGTTGTGCCTGTCGTTCGTGACGTCGAATTTGATCTATTCTTAAATGTTGCACCGCCTCATCAGTTGGTCGTATTCGTTGTAATCGATTCACAGTAATATTGAATGTTTATGACCCTTCTAACTTGGGCCAAATTTAACTTCTGTTTTCCTTGTGAAGTGAAAAAGAGCTCATGACCAACGCTCAGAGCATCGTGGAGCAATTACACCAAGGAGCCAACTTAAACCAGGCGCAACCGTGCAGAAGCACATTTAGACTTAAACAAAGATTCTTCTTTTACGATATTCGTGGAGCTGCCCAGCATTCCGACCATATAGAACCGCTTTTAGTGCAAAGGCACAACGTTGCCGTGGGCATGATGCTGGTATCTGCATAACCTTTTCGCCATTTGTTAATGCTTGCATTTCTAAATGCCAGCTTATTTGGCGCTTCAAGATTTACAAGCAGGCTCGACTCGTGTTTTGTGACAACATATTTAACGGTTGGCCGATTAAAGCTCATTCCTGTTGCTATTTTTGTTAATATCGACAATCAATCGCTTAGGCTACGGCTTCGGACGCAACGATTTGGAAAAACAACTGCAGCGCTCTAACGACGATGCTGCTCTCGGAAAATACTTGCCTTACAATTTCCGCTTCCAGTAAGAGCGACAATTGATTATTGCCCTGTCAACATCTCCCATAGAGTTTCATTTCCAAGGCGGTCATTTGGCGAAGCGGGCAGACGAACTGCGTGGGGCGGGCAGATTGGTGCAGTTCAACTGCGCGAGGAGGAGCCAGTCCGTGACAATTCAATAGAGCGGCTATTGAATGAAGAGCGCAAAGCCAACAATGAGATTGTCATAGAAACGGCCAGCAACTCGCCGGCATTTACTCCGAATCTGCCTGGCGCTAAGTTGCTCAGAAACAACAAGCCATCTCAGCCGCTTAAAATCTGAGACTATTGCATGAATTATTAATAACTCTCGCTCGACTCTGTCTGCTGCAAATTCTCTGTCCGACCACGACGGTGCCTTCATTAAAATTGAATTTCGACACGAATAAGCCATAAACGAAAAATGCCAGAGAATTCTATCAGTTTGACCTCACGGGCAATTATAATTGGCAGTGAAGCATTTAAGCGAGGCTAGGGAAAGACGGTAGGGGCAGGAGGCAGCGTGAATTGCAAAGCAGGCGAATTGTTGTTTTAATTGAAGGCATAAAAGCAATGAAAGCTTGCGTTTAAGTGATGGTGTCCGATCTAGACGGGTTCTATTCGCGAACGCCGGCCAACTAAAACCGATAAGATAGAGAAGATAGGCATCACGTTTCATCTTTAGTATCATTATTCAATGAGCACTGAAAGCGCTCAATCAAGTATTGTTTGCGAGGCCCTGATGCCCATCTTAGATTAGGGTCGTGGTAAGTGGGCTGCCCAGTAGTCGGCCAGCCCTCTGTAAACGAATAGAAAAAAAAACAGAACGGCCGTGCAAATGTAGATTAGTTGATGGCGCTCGGCCGGCGGGAAACGAGCCACACAAACAAAGAATCGAGCACCCGCGTAATTAAGCATCCAGTCGGCCACATTCAGTCGAATCTATTCACATCCGATTCTGGCCTCCTCTTACAATAGATAATTTATTTCGCTTTGACTTGAGCGCTCTTCTACAAGTCGTGACCGCTTTTTTGTTTTGGCGCACTTGAATCATTTATTTCGCTTTTTATGCTAATTCGCCAAGCAAACCTCACCAACAACCAGCGCCAACAACTATCACCATCCTTTCTATCACTATCATCGACACGGCCAAAACACCAAAACTATCGCCGCCTTCTCTACGCTAGAGCAATCAATCGAGCACTGCAAAAGGCTAGCTTTCATCGTCTATTTTTTTTTCTTTCTTTCTTTCACTGGGCCGATATTTATGATCTTGTCTCGAGCAGTAATTCATAAGCCAAGCTAAGCCTCGCGTTTGCTCACGCACGCATACTCAAATAATTATTTTTGGTTTAATTTAGCTCTCGATTGAGCAGCGAAAGTTTATTTGTGTTCATCCTCGTTGTCTAAATCTAATTTAACTCGATTGACGCGTTCGTTTGCAGTGCTAAACGCCGAGGGCTCGTGAGGAGTGGACAAGAGCCGAAATGGTCGACAGCATAAGACAAGAGATACAAGAGCAAAAGAAGAAGGTTGAACAGCTTCGGGAAAACTGCGACCAGCCACAAAAACAAAACGAACTAGCCGATGAGCTCAACTATTTGGGCTTTTCCCACCTCAGACTTGGCCAGACCCAGCAGTCACTTGACTCATTTAAGGAAACATTCGAGCTGAGAAAGCGGTTGGAAAATCCGGCTGCGATCGCTGACTCGCTCAACAACATCGGTCTGGCTTATCTGATTCGCGAAGAGTCCGAGGCAGCATTAAAGAACTTTGAAGACGCCCTAAAAATTCGCAAAGCCGTGTTTCGCTACAATCATGTAGACGTGGCTCAATCGCTAAATAATATCGCCATGGCTCACGGTCAGCTTGGGCATGCAAATGAATATGTTCGATTTGCGTTTGAGTCATTGACTATGGCCAGAGAGCTGAATGATGATAAGTCTGTGACGGCGACTGCCCTATTCAATCTTGCTCTTGCGTATGGTCACCTTGGCGAGCCTGATAAGCTCTTGAAATATTCACTTGATTCGCTGCAGTTATATCAAGAACTAGGAGACGCGTTCTTCATCGCACATTTATACTTGAACATTGCGTTCGCATTCAAAATAATGGAAAACGCCTACAACTACCTAAAGTACTCACTGAAGGCGCTTAAAGTCGCCGAGCTCTATAAAAATCAGGACATAACCTACGACTCTCTAATCAAGTACATCCAGCTGCATGTGGCCAAAGCGTATGGACTTAACGGTGACGCTGAAAACATGAACATTTGCCTAACTAGACTTGCTCAAATAGAGCAGGAGTTTGAATCGATTTATGGCACCGAGCTGATAAACAATCTGTTTAAGAATTTCGACATTCTAGCGCAAAATCATGATTAAGCACCAACGCCGTGAGTCAGCTTGTAAATGGTTTCTATTCTCTATGTCTGTGATTATACAATTTATGATTGTGCACTTTTTGTTTGACCAAAATAAAACGATTATCTCTGATGGCTTGAGAGCCCAGAACCAATTTTGTAATTTACTTTCCCAAAACGCCTCAATTTTTTAGCCTGCAAGAAGCATTCTTATTTATTGAAAAATGTTTCTTTCCATAATTCTAATTGACGCCTATAAAAAATGAACATACTCATTTCTTGTGTAGTACTTGCAGAGGGTTCTAGTCGAGAAAATTTCTTGCTTGATTGGCCATTGGCCACTTAGATATTGAAAAAAGTAGCGATTATAAGGTGACAACAATTTTTTTGGGACGAAGAGGGCCTCACGCAGCCTCTAAGACCATAGCTAAGCAAACCCTAAAACCTTTTTAATGGATCGATGGTCTCGATCTTTCAAAGAAGGTGAAATACTTTGACACATTTCACTTTGACCTGACGAGGACCTGCTTTTTATTTAGCAAAAATAAGACTTGGTAGGCTGAGACATTGCAATCCGCTAAGAGAAAAAGAAGACCAAGAGACGGTTATTTTTTAGAAGCTAATCTTGTACAGTATGCTGGCCGCGATCGGTTATCGCAGCAAGAAGGACATGCTTTACTTACTTGCGCGCATTTCATTTCCAGTTGCGCTTCTTTTCATAACACTCGGACTAATATTATCGTGGATATCGTTCAGTGTCCCCGACTGGGTCGACTACCTGGCCATAACAACAAATCAGATAAAATTCGGTCTTTGGAGATCTTGTTCACAATCTATTACCTATTTCAGCTCAGGGTTCGTATGCAACTCCTGGGCCAACTCTGGCAATGACCTACCAGGTAATTCAAAAGCCAACATTAAATAGGTTCAAAGTTTTAATTCAAATTCTAAACATTTAGACTTTGTTCGCACCACGCAGGCGATGATTACCCTGAGTTGCATTTTTTGTACCTTTGCGTTTTTCCTAGGTCTTGCAGCAATATTTCTCAAGTCGGGCTTCTTTAAGATTTTGCCATTAACTGCCTCTTTATGTGCCCTGATCAGCGGTAAGTGCTTGCAGATTCAGCCCTTTATTGAAAATAAGAGTGATTTTTGTTGAGAAGTTGTCTTCTTAATTATCGGCATCGGCGTATTCACCGGCGATTTTGATCAATATATTGAAAATATTGGTGGAAGTGCTGGATCTAGAAGATGGGGATTTTGGATAATGGTTCCTGCTCTTATAGCAATAGCAATTGCTGGTCTTTTGTTTCCCCTAAATTTCTTTTATAAAAACTTCATTGCCACTCGAATATTCGATTTCCCCGATCGGTAGATTTTTAAAAAATTCTTGCAGCAATGTTTTCTAACTAATTTACAAAACAGGGAAATGAAAGTACCAATAGGAATGCCGGTTCAAGGTCAGGTGAGGAGAGTTTTTTCCAAAGCCGAGTCTGAAAATGAATATATTCCCAAGCATCATTAAAAGCGACCTATAATCGCTAGAGACACTGACCGTGATAGGGACCGTTTTCCATCTCAGCAGTTTTTCCAGACACAAGATTTCCCAGAGCCGATACCAACTGGGCAAAGATGTCCGTATCAAGAGACTTCACTAAATAGCGAGATTCGATATGACCCTTTAAATGTGGTATGCCACTCGCTTCCTCGTTGTAAGCTTTTTAATCTAACAGTCTTAAGGCTCACCGAATGGGCCCGGAAGTTATCTACGACAGGAGAAATGTTCGCCAAGCTGTAACTAAACGATAACTCATTAGACTGTATTTGAATGAATATTCAACGCTATTTTAAAGGACGATCAATATCTCTGGTATGGAGCTGAATACTATTAAAAGAAAACTAGCTATAGGCGTTTGGAATGAGATGCTAACTAGCCATCTTGCTCGGATTATCTGAATGGAAGCAAAACTAAAGAGTTTGGTGTGCCAAAATCCATCTTGATTTTAATTTATTAATCAAAATTGTTTGGCCTTTTCGGAATAAAAATAAACCAATTTCATTAAAGATTTTGATTCTCGATATACATTCGCTAGAGGAACTGGCCAACTACTTGTTCATCTTGATTCGTTGCATTTGCTGCTCTAATTCGACGCGCTTTCTCTCTTCTTCTTTTTTCTTTTCGTAGCGACGTCTGAGGATTTTATACTCATCGGCAGTGGGTAAATTGGGCAAGGTAAGCGAATTCTGTCGCAGATAGTTCATGGAATAGAATCGGATATTGCGCTGCAGTTTTTGCTCGTCTTTTTTGCCATTCTCTTGTTCGGCGTTCAATTTCGCTATTTGTCCGCTAAGGAGTTCGATACGCTGAAACTGTAAAATGAGCTTTTGCCGTAGTTCTTCTGCCTTTTCCAGCGAATAGGCCATTTCGCCTGAACTAAAATCCGGGTGAAATGTTAAATTAGCCTTTCCTCCAAGTTTTTCTCAGTTTTACTTTAGCGATTCGGCCATCTTTAGATATGCGGGATACTGACGATGTGTATCGTCGATGATAGTTTTCAAATTCTTAGGCGACGAAGGCAAATGAGTAAGGTGAAGACAAGTGAACTGAGAAATTTGCTGCTACCTCGTAAAGACTGAGAAGTGTGGGGCGGTGCATGCTCTCTCTGATTGCTTTGTACTTTTTGAATATCTGCTCGGCACAAATGGAGCACAATCGCAAATAGAGCTCTTTCGGGTCGGTTTGATTTGTGGGGCGTTTGGATGGCGAAGGTTTATCCGGAAGGCGAAAGTAAGAATTGACGCTGACCAGACTATCAGAACGGCGCAGTTGAAGATAATCGGCGTTTTCTTCTGAGCTTGCTCTTTTCGAGTTGGCACTCTCTCTGATCGAATCGGGGTCGCCAATTCTTCCTTGGATTTAATTCGTAAAATGATGCCTGTTTATTGACGAGACTTTTACTCACTGGCTAGGAAATAAGAAAGAAATCGTGAGCACTTGTGACAAGTGATGGCTCCGCACAGTCGACAATGGTGTTTGCGTTGAATCAAATTGAACCTTTTGGCACAGTTGGGACACAACTTCACATCTCTATCGTCAATCCAGTTCACCATTGACTTGTGAACGTCTTGAAATTAACATCGAAATTCAGAATCAGGAGTAACTGAATCATTTTAGAACTGAAAGCACTCACTGTCGCGTTCTGCATCGGTGCTTAACTTGCTCAAGTCGATCGATACTAGTTTATCGAGTAAAATAAGGAGCTTGTTCGTCTGGACAACGTATCGACCAATGACTTGATCCCGGGCCTTTTTAAACTCGTCTGTGTGATTTCTGATCAGACCTTCTGACTGAGGTAAAATCTCGGCAAATGTGTCTATTGATCGGTTGTTTCCGAACGGCAGGTCGATTGGAATGATTGAATTCTGTCTGGGCGCGTTCTTGCCCGAGCGCTGATTCAAATGAACAAGCTCAAAGTGAGCCTGCAGCATTTCGACGCTGGACAAATCCTGTTGGCATTCAGGACAAATGAAGCCCTCGACAATCATTGAAGTGAGAGCTGACGCAGCAGCTCCTTGACGATTATTGTTGGAGTCCATTTGGCACCAACTTGATCGCGTACGCCCGAGCTTAGGCTTGAATAAAAGCGCCTCCTTGCTTAATTTCTTTCTTTCGTTTTCACTGATTTATGCAGCCTGGCAGGTCAGATGATTAAGATTGAACACAACGTTTCAAATTATGAAGCTAAAACATAAAATTCCTGGCGATTTCACTCTGTTACATGTAACAGCCCTTTTAGGATGGGCCCTTTTTGCGGCACTTTCTATTGAATTGAGCCCTTGGCGCGGATAAGAACGGAATCTTCGAAGGGTTGTTTGACCGGTAGCGAGAAAACACCCTCTCAACGACAAATTCGAAATAAACTCGTCATAATTCCCAAGTTAGTTGAAACGTCGACAAGTGATGGCTTCGAGTGCTTTTGTCTAAAAACAGTTGGGTTCTAGCGATTAAGCCCTTTTGTTTGATTGATGGCCATTACAGCTTAAGTTAGCAGGGAGCAAAGTTGGCCTGAAGAATGTGCGCAAGACAAAACGAGTGCAGCACTTTGAAGTTGTCGTCATCACATTTCAAATGAGGGCAGCGAACACGCAGACAAAATTATGCCCGGCTCATATTTTGAACAGCAAATAGTTTCACCAAGCAAGCCGATTGAGCATTTTTCTTTGTTAAAAGCGGACAGCAGCCGATCGTGACTGAATTAAAAATTCATAGTGTGAACAGTTCGAGGTAATGTCATTCTTTGGCAGTGGACTATTCGGCATAGGTGGATCGGGTGCCAATTCCGGCAGCTCGTCATCGATTAGTGGCGCCGAGACGGTTCGTAGTTCATTTTTTCAAAAAAAAATTTCTTTTTGCTTACGATCGGTGACCAGATCGAGCGACTATGCGACCGACTTCAGTCATCGGTGCTGATTGATGATCGACGAGAATCTCTTGAAGCAATTAAATCGCTTTCACTTAAATACAAACTGGAAGTTGGCACTCAAGCAGTGCCCGTTCTGGTCGAAGTCCTTCAACAGAATCGGTTAGAGAATTAAATTAGCTTGAACCGAGTATGCAGGTCGATTGATCCTTAACCTTCATCCAGAATGGACTCTGAGCTGTGTGGCCTGGCGCTAGACACGCTATACAATGTGATGACCGATTTGCCTGAGCTGCAAGAACAGAGTTTACCGGCCGATATTTCGAATCAGTTTACAGAAATGTTTATCAAAGACCTGAGAAACGACGAGCTCATATTCGACTTGTTTGACGAGTTTGACTTTCAAATTCGCCTCAAAAGCATTCGACTGCTTAATTCGCTGATAAGCAACCAGTGCGAGCAGCTGCAAGAGATAATACTGAAAATTCCGCGCGGCATCTCGAGAATAATGGACCTGCTGAATGACAGTCGTGAAGTGATCAGGAACGACACCATTCTGATGCTGATCACGTTGACGAAAACCAACGCCAATATTCAGAAAATAGTCGCGTTCGAGAGCGGGTTCGATCGCATTATGGAAATAATCGAAGGAGAAGGCGGTCTAGAAGGCGGCGTGATAGTTCACGACTGCTTCGAACTCCTTCTAAATCTTCTTCATACCAACTACTCGAACCAAAGTTTTTTCAAAGAAGCAAACTACATAAAGCAGCTCGGCAAATACTTTGATCTCACTCAGACCAACTCAGGCGATTGGAACTTTCAAAAAGCGAGCAATTTGAGTCTATTGCTCAGCGTATTGAGGTGCCTTGTGTCGCCAAGTAATCAGCAGCAGATTATTGCCGACTGCCAGCGCATTTATAATCAGTGCGGATTGCTTCATCGCCTTTGCGCCATGCTAGTGCTGCCCGGACTGCCCAGTCAACAGCTGAGTGAGGCGATTGTGACACTGGGCGAGGTTATTCGAGGCAGCTCCAATAACCAGCAGCTTTTTTCCACGGTGGTCATGCCTCAGTCGAATCCGGCGCAGCCGATTATCGTTGTGCTTTTGATGCTCATGATCAACGAGAAGCAGACGCTTGCTCTGCGATCCTCTATTTTATACGCCTTTCAATGCTATTTGTTCAAAAACGAGGAAAAGAAATCGCAAGTGATCGAAAGCCTCTTGCCCAAATCAGGCCAAAGCGAAAGTCAGATAAGCTCAGGGCAAATTCTATGCTCGGGACTGTTTAATCAGCAAGATCACATCTCCAACTGGCTATGCGCGGTAGCTCTCTCGCACACAATAAACGAAAGCGCTTTGCTCAAAGAACAGCTTCTTCGCGTGCATTTGGCAGTGAACGGCAGCGCACAGCCAGTACAGCTGCTACAGCAATGCATGAACGTTCTCATCAATTCGAAAGATAGTCTGAAATTTCAGACAGTGGTTTCTACTCTTATGCTGGTTGGCACCTGGCTGAGCGAGTGTCCGAACGCCGTGACCAATCTACTCAGTCAGGAACAGAATGTTCCTTACGTAAGACTCTCATTTGCCTCATTCGTTTGCTCAAAGTCAATTGATTTATTGTCAAAACGAAATTTCAGCTCATTTCTCAAGCATCTGCAACTGACACCGAAGAACGTTCCCAGATCATTCAAGGCCTGAGTGCATTTGTCCTCGGTCTCTGTATGATTCACAATTCCAACCAGGTCTCCATTTATTCCACGTAAGGCCTTGATCGAACAGTTTTGTTGGTCTTACTTTGACTAAATGCACAATGACATGGATCAGGGAGAAGCTTCAAGATACAATAAATAAAAGAATCGGCGTCGAACAGTTCGGAAACAAGCTTGAGTTTATCTCTCAGCACGATGCCTACGCTAAAGCTCTTAAAAAGCCGACCTACGCCCTCAAGTCACGCAGTGCCAACGATCTCCTGTTTGACTATGAGTTCACGCGACTGTTTAAAGCCAACGAGACGTCAATAGTGAATTTTCTCAGTAAAAAATCAAATCGAACAAACACGCCTTTAGGTGGACAGTTTGACGATTCGCGTTCTCTATCCGGTGGCCTCCTTAACGGACATTTGACTCAGTACCAGCAAATTGTGCGCGAGCAAGACGAACGACTAAGAGAGCAGTACGCTCTGAATCAAACTCTCACGCTTACGTGCGGCCAACTTCAAGAGCAGGTGCAATATTTAAGCGAGCAGTTGAATAGAGCGCAGAGCACAAGTCCAGCTGACTTGAGTGGCTCAGAGCGAGTGCAGTATCAAGCTAGAATTGCCGACCTCGAGATCAGAAACAGTCAACTCGAAGAGAAATGCTCAGAGCAAGAAGACCAGTTGAGTAAATTACAGCGAGAAAAAGGCGGCTGGCAAGAAGCGTTGAATAACTTTCAGACCTCGGACAAGAATGCTCAGCTTTTAGAACTGCAAAGCCAAAATGCCACTCTCAAGGGCGAATTAGAAGAACTGGGACAAGAACAAGAGAACTTGCTTGTTTTGCTGCAAGAGATGGAGGCAAAGATGAAAAAGTATAAAGCAGAACTTAGACGAACTGGACACCCAGTTTCAGATGATGAGGAAGACGAGGAAGCAGCAGCAGAAGAGGAAGTAAAAGAAGGAAATGAAGGCCACGAAACAGATCATTTACCAAGTTTTCAGGCATCGCTGTCCAGTCAACAGCCAGAGCCAAACTTTATCCAGCAGATCCCGTCTGTGCTCAGTTCATCTTTAATCACTGCGACCACATTGAATAATAGTGTGAGCAGCTCGGGCACAAGTAGTTCAGACACTGGGACGAGCTCTAATGCCTCTAGTTTTCATCCGGTTTACAACCAAGCAATGTTCAGCGGCAATGTGCCTCACGTAGAGACCATCCACGCACAATATGCTGATCAGCAGCAACAGCAGCCGATTCCCTACCTAGATCAGCTCTCGTTGAACACCAACTCCGGCACACATCCAATTCAGAATTATTTCCAATGAACCATTCCGATTTATTTCAATCGACCGTATGCGTTAAACCAAAGCAACTTGTTTTAATCTAGGCGTCCAATCATTGGACCGGCGACTACTCGTCCCTTTTTTTCGTGTTCATTGAGTAAACATAGAAAGTGCGATCACTTAAAATTGAAAAAGAAATGTTCAACTTGGCGAGTGGAGGTGAAGCTCTGCTTAGAAGAAAATATTTAAAATTCGCCTTAATTAATGATAGTTGGCCTTTGGGCGCAAAGTTGTTGCGCGCGCGGGCACACAATGAACGAAACGAGTGGAAACGCGTCGGATCCAATTAACATGGAGCATCAGATAGTCGAGCTGTGCTCCAAGCATCCGGACGGAATAAGCGATAAGCAGCTACAAGATGCGCTTCCCCTGATTTCAGCTGAGCAGCGTCTAGCCGCTCTCAATCGAATGCTCTCTCTCGGTCGACTCGATCTGCTCAAGAGCCCCCAGCTCGGCATTCTCTATAGGATAAAAGACAAATTCGACGTTGCTTCAATGAGCATCGCGACAAGCGACTTGGAAGAGAAATTAGTTTACACCGTGATAAAAGAGGCAGGCAACAAAGGCATTTGGATTCGTGACATAGCCAGCAAGACAAATGTTAAATCGACCGCATTAAATAAGACATTGAAAAGTTTAGAAACGAAAAAGCTCATAAAATCAGTGGCGTCTGTGAACGCCAACAAGAAAAAAGTGTACATGCTGTACGATTTGGAACCGGATCGATCGATCACCGGTGGAGCCTGGTACTCGGGCAAAGAGTTTGAGAGCGAGTTTGTTGAGATTCTGAATGAGCAGTGTCATCACTACCTGAAAAATCGGCGGGGCCAGCAGTTCGCCCTCTATCCGAACGATCCGGTTCTCAGACGAAAAGCGTCGTTTGCAAGCAGCAAAGAAATTCGCGACTACATAAAAAATTTGGGCATTTCCAAAATCGATTTGAGTGTGGACGATATCGAGACAATCTTGGACACGCTTGTGTTTGACGGAAAAGCTGAGCGCACTGTGATTGCTGGTGTGGACACGTCATCCAATTTGTACCGGGCCGTAGAGTCTATTCTAGACATGGACCATGGCTCAGCGTTTGTTCGAACTCCGTGCGGTATTTGCCCTGTCATAGACAAATGTCAGCCGGGTGGTCAAATCAATCCTCGTGATTGTGCTTATCTCAAAGAGTGGCTTGACTTTTAGATCTCATTTCTCTCAATTCTTGGCCACTCTTTGTTCAATTAGCATTCTATATCTCAGGAAGATTCGAACACATGAATAAAGCACCCGTCGGCTTTCTTAATTAACTTGAGCCTTTTTTATTCGCGATTTTAGCCGCTGCGCTAGCTAACGTGTTTTTTAATTTTTTAACCCAACAGTTCTATTTGGCAGAGATTGAATGGCAAATTATCTTTCAGAAAAGATTTAGATTGCTTTTGTTAAGAGTAATGGCTCAGCAGTCAAGGCGTGTATCTTCATCGAAGATTGGCAGCCAACAGGCGGTCGGTCTCAATCGACCAGTACAAAGTGCCAAGGACATGCGCAGCGATCTCCTCTCAAAAGAAGAAGAGTACAAGCGTTTAAACGAAGAGCTAGAGAAGAAGACTGCCAATTTGGTTCAAGAAGCCGAAGAGGTACTCAAGGCTAATGAGAGACTGCTTAAAGATGCAAGTTATCTGGAGGATATAACTGAGATGGATTTTTCCCAGTTCTCCGCAAAACCAAATCTACGAGGCGGCAAAAGCCATAATGATCGTATTGTCGACCTGAATGACTTGAAGAGCTTTAAAAAGACTTTGAAAGACTTGACAGGCGAGGAGCAGGTTGAAGATGGAAGCAACAATTATGATGTCGACGATATCAAGTCTACTCTGATGCCCAAAGTGGCAAATGAAATGAGTAGCGAGGCTCAGATTCGCTTTCTAAAAGCCAAACTAAAAGTTATGCAAGAAGAAACAGAGCGACTGAATGGAGAGTTGAACAAGAAAGAAGAAGAGAATCTCAAATTAGCGCAGCGATGCAAAGATCTAGATGAGGAAAGAGCCAAGCAGTTGAGAATAGCCAACTCACATCAGACTCAAGCAGAAAAGCTCAGAAAGCAAAATGAAGAGCTCGAGTCCAAGTTAGCCAATGCCGAGACTCAGTCAGCCGGATATAAAAAAGAAAACGAAAGCATGAAAAAAGACCAGAAAAAGTTGGAACAAGAAAATCAGCAAATGGAGATGCGTCTGAATCGAGCCGTAGAAGAAATAGACAAATACAAAGCGCAGATTCACAAGAGCAAAATAGAATCAAAAGATACGAGCGAAGCTGAAAAAAGAAGAACAGAGCAGTTGGAGATTGAAAATAAGCGGCTCAACAAACAGAAAAATGAGCTCGTTCAGGCGTTTAAAAAGCAGCTTAAACTTATCGACGTGTTGAAGAAGCAAAAAATGCATTTGGAAGCTGCCAAAATGTTGCAGTTCACCGAAGAAGACTTTCTCAGGGCGCTTGAATGGAATGCGACCAGCACCACACCCAAACAACCAGCATCAAGGCCTCCAAGTGGCTCGTCTAGACCGAGGAAAGCGATTAGCGTTCGATCTGGGCAAGTCCCAGCCACTTCAGATCAGTCTGAAGTTCCGGATAAAAAGAAAGATGGGTTAGACGGCGTTGATTTTGATGAAATGGACGATCTAGCACAACAAGCATCTTCTGATGATGAATATGAAAAGTTTGAAAACGAACAAATAACCAACGATTCTGGCAAAGAGTAATCGTTCTTATTGAGAATTTAAACAACTCTCATTCCTTTGTTTTTAATCCGTCCAATTTGGTTTAATCAATCTACTGATTAATAAAAGCATCAGAATTTCAATAACTTTATTCGATGAAATTCTAGCTTGAATCATTAAGAACACATTAAACATTAAAACTGGTCAATTTAAAGCCTTTGTGGTCAAATGTTGATAAACAACCTAAGAATTAAATGGCTAGCGAGTAGCAGCCACCCGCCTCTTGGAGGGCGAAAGAACTATAACGCACGCTCGCGCAATAAGAACGAAAAACTCAAAATAGGTGAGTACGCTGATGCCCAAGAAGAGTCCCATGGTGCCACCTATTGCCGAGCCAAGGTCGGAGATCGACTGTTTGGGCAGTTCCTCTACCAACGTGTATTCATGACTTTGAAGATAAATCGCTACTGAAAGTGTTCGTTTGGCGATCTGCTCGGCCGTGATGGTTTCATTTATTTTGGAGAGTATGTTTGGATTGGCGGCCATAAGCTCGGAGTAGGATGGAGTTGGAAATCGGGCCGAAGAAATGGTCAGTTTGTATTTAGCACTCTCGCATTCAAGAGGACAAGAAGTGCCACAGAGCTCATCAATCGTCATTAAAGAAGTCTTGGAAAACTCTCTGAAGCTGCAAAGGATATCTTTGAAGGTGATACAAGGAGGATAGCCATACAAGTTTGGTGCATAAGGATCATAGCAATCACATTCTTTCACGATCCTCTCTTGAAGACAAAAGTAGCTGCAATAAGTCTGGCTATAAGAAATGTTTTTTTTTCTAAATGCTTCCAAATATAATGGATTAGCTCCTTTTTGATTTTCTTGGCATGGGCTATATGGATCGGGAGATCGTTTGTGAAATTCTCTTTCAACCATAATCGCCGTGCTGTGACCGGCCGCTACGGCAAATCCCAAATTTGGATCGATTCTTTCAGTTTGGTTATGAATGAAAACATGAGCTCCAGATTCGAATGAAAGGGAGAAAGAATCATTCTGCTCGCCGACGTATAGCTCCAATAAAAGGCCGTTGTATTTGCCAGGTCGGCCGATTCTTTTGAGTGGCACGGTCGAGCCATCTGGGCGTTTCGCCGAATTGAATTGAAAACAGCTACCATAAACCAAATCAAAGTAGTCAACGAAGTCATCTGGCGAACAAATAGCTGCATTAAACAAACAACCGATTATAAACTTATCTTTTGAAAAGCCGAGTGCTTTTCTTTCTGCGTTTGACATGTTAGGATTACTGGTTGATAAGCCCACAAAATAATTCAAAAACAATCGATCTCCCATAAGTTGGGAATCTCCGCTTGATAATATGCTCAAGTTGTGTACAAAAAACATATTGTTATCGGCCAGAGTCTTCCGAACGTATTCGTAGGCGGCCGGAGTGGCGAACGGATTGCGATTGCAGACTGTCACGGTCGGGAAAGTGATTGGGTACTCATTGACCACTTGAACTTTGGTTACGGTCTCATAGTCCAAATATGTGAGCACCAAATTGACAATCACAAGTATGCAACAGACTTTGCACGCAAACACTGCTACAAACCAACTGCAACGAACCAGAAAGGGTAGGTCTCGAAGGATATTGGCCAGACCATGAGCGGTGGTCACCTCAATAGCCTCTTTGACAAGGGCTTTTAGCTGCTTTAGCTTCGCCGGCGACTCTCGCGGCGAAATCTGAGAGTCGGCTTCTTTTTCTTTGTTATATTCAGCATACATTCTTTTCTTAGAGGATTGAGTTTTTACCTTGAGACTAACATTTAGAACCTGTTTATCGATTTTAAATAATCATCTGGTAGACTCGAGCTCAATAAAGCTATGCTTTTAACTGATTAAACATCCTCTCAGATTGCTCAAATCGGGCTGAAACGATCTCCATCTTCTCACAATTTATTAAAGAAATCTCAAACATGGCGTTGTAGCGTCACTGAACGGAAAAAGATCCGTCATTACGTATAACGCAGTTTATGATTGCGTCGGATTTAAGTGCCGAGCGCTGCATTAGGACCAAATTGCCTGTTGCTGCAACACCGATTGACGTTGACAAGTTTATATATTTAAGTTTTCGTTTAGTGAATATCAGAAATAAAATTGATTTTTTTTTATTGTTGATAAAAGGCTTGACAGCAGCTAGATATTTGGGTTTCCTGCTGCAATATCGATACATAAAACTACAAACAGAATTTTTGAATTTCTTTGATTGGCTTAATTTATTATCGACTTGATTCGAAAAAATGCTTACTCACGCGTTAAATTAAAGTTATTGTGGGAATAAAATAAATATCTAATTGAGATTCTTAACATCAGAAACAAGTCGTGAGTAGTTGTCAGGTGTGTCCTCTGCCTTGATGTAAGGCAGATTGAACTCGTTTTCTGAATGATAGTCGTCGAGAAAGAGCGAAGGATCGGAAGTGAGCTCAGGTTTGAAGTTGTGCAAGACATAGACAAGAGCCTCAAACTGGCGACCGGACTTGTTGTCTCTGACTTCAATCCAACGAGGCCGATACAAATCGTCAGCAACCCCTTCGAATTCATCAAAGAACTCCTTGGCCTCTGAGTCTATCATGTAGACCTCGCCTTTCACATGCTGGCATTTGAAATGAAACGTTCTTATTTGATAGTTATTTCCTTAAAGAGCGAACTTACCTTTCCGGTTCCTTCTTGCTCAAGAAGAAACGGCATGTTGACAAACCCGGCTATGATAAGTGGCCACCGTTCGACAGTGGTCGCTTCGCAGACAAAATGAGCTCGATTCAAGGCGACCTGTTCATAGTTGGGTTCATTTGTTTTTAAAGTTCCGTAGAAAAAAGCCGGAATGAGTGCTTTGTGGCCAACTAAATCGTTGCTCATGTTGTTTTCTTGCTAAGGGAGAGTCAAACTGCCTCGCACAGAGTTGTGATTCTAGACGCCTCGACCCAGTCTCGTGCTCAGCATAATCGCTCATAATATTTCATAAATTCTAATTTTATTTTAGTTTTGTCGCCCTCCAGATTTAAACTAACGATGTGTTTCGAGTAACTTTTTTAGGCACATAGCATGCTTGAGTGGCTCAAGTCAAGAAGAACGGTCGCCCTGGTCGTTTTACTCCCTTTTATTCTCATTTTTCACCAAAGTCCGGATCCGAGTCAAACTGGAAAGTCAGCGATCACTGTGAAAAATCCAAAACACATTGTGTTCATTCTGGCTGATGACTTGGGTAGTTGGCTTTTGGGTTAAGGGATGAAATACTTTATTTTAAACACGAACTAAATAGGCTGGTCGGACCTGGGATGGGGTGCGAGTGAAGCGATCACACCCACCCTGAATAAACTGGCAAGTGAGGCAGTGATTTTAAATTACAGCTACACGTATTCGATGTGCACCCCGTAAGCGATCATAGGAGGCTAGATTAATGATTCGTTAGGCTAAATCCCTTCGCTCGAAGATCACGAAATTCGATAATGTCGGGTGTATATGCGGAGAAGACTGGACTTCAGGTGACTGTCAATCATATCTGCATAAAAGAAAGTGACCGATTGAAAGTTTAAAGCATTACGTGCTACCCAACAGCAATCCGATCGCTGGAGGTCTGCCGATTAATTTTAACTTGATTCCAAAATATTTGAAGCCGTTGGGATATCGAAGCCACTTGGTAGGGAAGTAAGATGAGCTTGGCGAGTAGTTGTTTCCCACTTGTCACAAATAAGAAACCACTAAGATGGCATCTAGGTTCCTGCGGACTGAGATATACTCCAGTTGCTCGCGGTTTCGACTCATTCTTTGGTTTCTTTAATGGCCTTAGTGACTATTATTCTCATCGTGGTAAGAGGAGCAATTTAATTGAAAATGAAACTGTGTGCTCTGATAAGCAAGAAAAGTTGATTACAAGGAAGGAAAGTCTGGCTTAGACTTTTGGCTTCAGACAACTGATCATCTGGAGCCAGTTTTAAACAAAAATGGCACCTACTCAACGGTAGTGTTAATAGACTTTGCAATTCGGATCGAGTGCTAAATATTTTATTAGTTGGCTTACGTGGAAAGGATGAAAGTTATTTTAGGCGAGCACAATTCGGCCGAACCATTATTCCTCTTTTATGCAGCTCAAAATCCTCACTCAGACAATGATTTCAATGTGCCAGAAGAGTTTGAAAATCTTTATCCGAGCGAGAAATCGGCATACCGTCGAAAAACTCTTGGAATGGTTTCAATGCTTGACTATTCAATCAAAAAGATCCTAGAAGCTCTAGAAGAGAAGAACATGATCGAAGACACCCTAATTGTGTTTTCAAGCGATGTAAGGCGCGACCGTTTCTCACTCTATTATTTTCAGTGATTTATCTAAATCTCAAGAATGGCGGAGAGATATTAGATTATCAGCGAAACTATCCGCTCAGAGGTGGCAAATCGACTGCCTTTGAAGGCGGACATCGAGTCCGTGCTTTCATTCATTCTAAAGAGCTGAAAAATTACACGTACAATGGCATGTTTCACTCTGTTGACTGGCTGCCTACTTTATTGAGTGCCGTGACTGGAACCCCGACAGGTAGTCAGAGATAAATTATTCAACAGCTGAGTTTATAAAGTCTGCTGGCAGAGATCGACGGAATCGATGGACTTAATCAATGGAACGCAATTAGCCGAAATGAATCTAGTCGGCGTACATCTTTCATTTACAACATTGACCCATTGGGGAACAGAGGGATGAAAGGAATCTGTGATTTGCCAACTGAATCGATAAGGTGAAAAATCAACCAATTTCCTGAAAACCCATCAGTTTAAAAGCTAGGCTTTAATTTGAACAGATATGGTCAATGGAAACTCATTCGGGGCTGCGCTGGACTTTTGACTGACCATTACAATTTGAGCGATTTTTCCGATCCAGACATAAGCAACAGAGATCGAGGTGAAGCTCTGGCTATATCTCATTCTGATCCAAGTTGTTTGGATTCGGCCCGTGAAAAAGTGAATCGATACTTTTTGTTCGATTTAGACAGTACGTATGGTGTTTTCAAGCGAAGCTGATAGCTCTAAATAATCTAAACTTGCTATTGATCGTTCAAAAGACGACCCGCTAGAAGAGAGAAATCTGGCTTCAAAGCATCCGTGTGTAGTTCGTGATTTGGAGAAGATTCTGGAGGGTTATCGATCGGCAAGCGTTCCGCCCCAAGTCAGAGAGCCTACTGAAAAATACGGAGATCCGGCGGCTGATCCCACTAAATGGGGCGATAAATGGTCACCTGGATGGTGCTAATTGATTGCAGCCTCTAACTAATAATCAAAGACTAAAATATTCTGAGAAATTTTGAAATAAATTCATTTCGAGTTTAGGATTCAATCACATGGGGAGCTTTTATTAATTTAAGTAGCTCATCGAATATTTCTGGCGCATCACCTGCTCTCTGATAAGGCCTCTCTTCGTTTGATTCGTAATTTGAAATGAACGAATTGGGCGAACCAAGAAGCGAGCGGTTAAATTGAGGTAGCACATATGTCCATACTGAAACCGGGGCACCAGAAGCAAGGTCTTCTACTTCAATCAATACTCTTTTATATAAATTTCTGTGCACTCGTTCGAAGTGGTCAAAAAACTCTAAGGCCTCAAGCGACACTGAATATACTTCTCCTTCTATTCTCTAAAGGCATAAAGTTAGTCGAGCTCGGGCAGGGTAAAAGTCGAAAAGTCTAACATGACCAACGCCGGCCTCGTCTAGCAAATAGGGTGTGTTGAATCTTGTTGCAATAACCAGCGGCCAATTTTGAAGTGTTTTAGCGTCAAATTTCAGCACAGCACCCTGAGCTTGCATGTGCCTGTGGTTTGGTTGTCCTCGTTTAAGAGTGCCATAAACAAACAGCAAATTTGTTCCGTTATCAGGCGCCATAAAACCCAGCCGAGAAATTATATTTTCGTCTCTAAACTTGATAGTTTGATTGCTCGAACATGTAAAAGAAAGGATTTTATTAAAATTCATTTATTATTCGTACTCATTATAAATTCTAGATCGCATTAACTTGACGCGAAAAGCTTGAAAATATCTTGAATTTAAATATTGTGGCGATCAAATTGTTTATCTACTAGCAGATCTCGATCCGATTTTAGGAAGAAGCCGATGAGTTTATTTTACCCGATGGTCTCGTGGCTATCAGGGCTATAATTCGCAAGAGAAGTGTGATAATTTCGAAATAGCTCAATATGCTCATGCCCATAAACAGGCCCATTGTTCCGCCAATCGCTGAGGCCAGTTCGGAGAGAGTTTGTTTAGGTGACTCTTCAATACGGGTATAGGAGAACGTTTCTAAATAAATGTTCACAGCCACCATTTTTTGACTAAATTCGTCCGCTGCTAGAGTTTGGTTGATCTTGGCCTGTAATCCCGAATTGCTTTCCATTAGTTTGGCATATGCTTCGCTTGGAAACTTGGACGATGCAATCGATAGTAAGTAATCGACGCTTTCGCATTCTAGAGGGCAAGATTCACCGCAAATTGTTCTCAATGTGTTCGGTCTGGAGTTAATCAGGAATTGTTCGTAGATACAGCGCAAGTCCCTTCCCCCAGCGCATGGCCTGGCATCAGAAGTTGGCGGCCAAAATGTGTCATAGCATCCACAAGCCTTGATGACTATTTCCTGAATACAAAAGAACTCGCAAACACTTCTAGAATAGCTTAAATTGAACTCGCGAATCTTTTGCAAATAGAGCGGTTTCACTTTTTCAAAGTTCGATTTACATGGCCCATAGGGATCGGGCATTCGCTTATAGAAAACACGGTCCACTACAATATTGTTACTGGTGCCCACAGCCAAACTCTTTCCGAGTGTTGAATCGGGCCATTTTGTGTGGTTATGAATGAATATTTGCGCACCAGCATCATAGGACAACGAATTAAGGTTGGAAGGATTGTCGACAAACAGCTCGAGCTGAAGACCATTGAAGCGTCCCAGTCGGCCCACAGTTTTTAGAGGCTTACTACTTCCGTCAGGGCCTCGACCAGAGTTGAAAACATAGCAGTTGCCGTAGCTCGTATCGTAGTAATAAACCAGATCATCCGGTAGACAGTCAGCCGAGTTGTACACACAGCTGACAATTAGCTTCTCCTTAGGAAATCCAAGAGTCCGTCTCAGCTTATCATCGACATCGGGCAATTTTGTCGAGACAGAAACCAAATATTTGACAAGATTCAAGTCGAAAAAGAGCTGATATTGGCTGGGGATCACAGAGAGATTGGAAATATCGGTTATATTGTTCCTGGCCAGAACTTCCTGGACATATTCAAAGCCCTCGGGAGTGACGAATTGATTGCGATTGCAAATGGTCACAGTCGGAAATGGAGCTGGATGTTCGTTGACGAGAAAAACCTTGGAGACGACTTCATACTCGAAATATTTCAGAATGTGCAAAATGATCACATAAACGCTTGCTGCCTCGCAAATGACAATCGCAATCAGCCAAGCAGCGCGCACATAAATCGGCAGT
This sequence comes from Proales similis, assembly GCA_019059635.1. Lineage (NCBI taxonomy): Eukaryota > Metazoa > Rotifera > Eurotatoria > Ploima > Proalidae > Proales > Proales similis. The sequence goes on from JAGVRJ010000004.1 coordinate 97,404, forward strand.
TTTCTGGTTAAATTCGGAACGCCATGAGTGGTGGCTGCTTCCAGGCTCTCCTTGAATACTTTCTTTACTTCTTTTAAACAGTTGGATTCAGATTTATTGTTGTCTGACTCAATCTCTTGAGTGAGCTCTACTTTTTCATCGGGCAACATCCTTGTATGTGGGAGTTTTTCTCAGAGTTGACTACTCGATTAAAGCAGACTTAGGCGAGTAGATTTAGAAAAATACCAAACTTGATCACGTTTCTCGGCGTTATTCGATCTGTGATAAGTTCTGACGCACTTTATAGCTCCTACTCGATGCTGATAGTTTTTCATTTGCCTAATCGATGCAGAGTTAGACTATTTGCGTAATCAATTCGCATCACGATTTATTGACGCAGCAGCAGCTGGCCAAAATTCTGCACATGCTCGACATCAGACAGAGTGCTTCTGATTTAAATTTGATAGCTTGACGGTTGCAAGCGGCAATCACGCTAAAATTGAAAAACGGAAAAATGAAGCATTAAGTAATGAGCCCAATTTATTCGTTTCACTTGTTCCATGATACACTAAGCATTTAAATTATTCAGAAAAATGAAGCTTTTGTGATAAACTTCTGGAGGGTCAAAATGGCTAGCGAGTAGCCGAGACTCGGCTCTTGGAGGGCGAAAGAACTATAACGCACGCTCGCGCAATAAGAACGAAAAACTCAAAATAGGTGAGGACGCTCATTCCCAAAAAGAGCCCCATGGTGCCACCGATTGCCGAGCCAAGGTCAGAGATCGACTGTTTGGGCAGTTCCTCTACTAACGTGTAGTCGTATCCTTCGGGGAAAATTGATACTGAAAGTGTTCGTTTGGCGATCTGTTCGGCCGTGATGGTTTCATTTATTTTGGAGAGTATGTTTGGATTGGCGGCCATAAGCTCGGAGTAGGATGGAGTTGGAAATCGGGCCGAAGAAATGGTCAGTTTGTATTTAGCACTCTTGCATTCAAGAGGACAAGATGTGCCGCAAAGTTCACTAATGCTCATTGTTGAAGATTTGATAAACTCTCCATAGCTGCAAAGCAGGTCTGACAGATTCGCACAGGTGCGAACATTCAAGAACAGCGGTGGCATCAGGGGATCATAACAATCGCAGTTCTTTATGATTTTCTCTTGTAAACAAAAGAAGCTACAGAAACTCTGGCTATAAGAGATGTTGTATTGATTGAATTTGTTCAAATATATCTCTTTTACTTCATCCAGGTCTTGTTTACAGGGGCTGTAAGGACTGGGAAAGCGTTCGTAAAATGTGCGGTCGACCACAATAGTGTGACTAGCTCCAGTAGCAAGAGGATAGCCCAGAGCTGTCTGAGGAGGAGCGCTATGGTTATGAATGAAAACATGAGCTCCAGATTCGGATGAAAGAGAAAAAGAATCGTTCTGCTCGCCGACGTATAGTTCAAGAGTTAGGCCATTGTATTTGCCAGGTCGTCCGATTCGTTTAAGTGGTGCAGCCGAACCATCTGGTCGTTTGGCTGAATTGAATTGAAAACAATTGCCATAGCTCATATCATAGTAGTAGACCAAGTCATCTGATGAGCATGACAGTGAATTAAACAGACAGCCAATTATAAACTTTTCTTTTGAGAAGCCGAGTGCTTTTCTTTCTTCATCTGGAATTTTGTCCGACCTGGCTTTGACAGCCACCAAATAATTCAAGATTGTTTTATCAATCAGAAGCTGGTTGTCTCCGCTTCCCAAAATTCTGGCATTTTGAAACGAGGATATATTGTTTTCTGCTAAAGTCTTCCGAACCAGCTCGTAGGCGGCTGGAGTGGCAAACGGATTGCGATTGCATACTGTCACGGTCGGGAAAGTGATTGGGTACTCATTGACCACTTGAACTTTGGATACGGTCTCATAGTCCAAATATTTGAGCACCAAATTGACAATCACAAGTATGCAGCAGGCTTTGCACGCAAACACTGCTACAAACCAACTGCAACGAACCAGAAAGGGTAGGTCTCGAAGGACATTGGCCAAGCCGTGAGCAGTGGTCACATCAATAGTTTGTTTAAAAAGGCTTTTCAGTTGGGTCGACTTGGTCAGCGGCTTGGATTCGACATCGGAGAGTTCATGTTCTTTTTCATTTTTTGAGTCGATTTTCATTATCCGAATACGATCTAATAAGTGATTTGTCATGTAGTTTTTTCAGCGTCTGTCTGAAGTTAATATGAAACTTATTTAAGTCATATCGAAAAGCGTCTTGACAAGGAGCTCTTACTTGACGGCTAGTTCGGTAGATGCGTCATTTTCAATAAGTTCATTACTTAGCTCAGCCGAAAAAATTCCAAAGAAATACTCGATGATTATTTTTGAGAATTGCTTACGCATTTTATGATTCAAACTTAGTATAGACGGATGCTTATTTGATTGCAGAGAGAATCAATCATGAATGTTTTTAGTTTTATTTAACTACAAAATACATTGAACTATTATTTAAGCAAAGAGACCAAGAGCAATTGCTAAATGTAGACCGGCAACACGCTCAACAATCATTTCTTAATTTCAACATTCAATTCCATAACTGTTTGCCTGGCTCCTCCAGTTTCTTTTCCGCATCTACTTGAGTAATGCGGGAGCTGATCAGAATGATTAAAGCTTTAATGCAAATTGAAATAATGTCAAAAAAACTAAGTAGACTGATTCCCATGAAAAGGCCGAGAGTTCCTCCGATTGTCGACGCCAAGTCAGCAAAAGTCTGCAGCTCGACTTCGGTTATCAATGTATAGTCGTTTGTTTCCGGGTAAATACTGATCATTAGCATGCGCCGGGACAAGTCTTCTTTAGTCAAGGTCTGGTTCACTTTGGCCAAAAACTGGTCACTTTTCAGCAGCAACTCGGCATACGAGTCACTAGGGTATTGAGAGGTCGAAGATGAGATTTGATAATCAATGTTCTTGCATTCAAGTGGACAACTGTCACCGCAGAGTTCATCCATGCTGAAAGCGGAAAATTTCAAAAATTCCGCGTAAATGCAAAATAAATCTCTTAAGCTGGTGCAAGGTCGAACATCGAACAGAGGAGGTCTCATAGAATCAAAGCATTCACAAACTTGAGTAATCTTCTCTTGGGAGCAAAAATTGGAGCAATATTGCTGCGAATAGGTGATGTTCAGCTGCTTTATTTTTTCCATATATAGCGGCTTCACTTTGCTTTCGTCTTCTTGGCACGGACTGTAAGGATTCGGAAGCCGATTACGAAATAATCTATTGTAAATTACATTGTTGCTGGTGCCTACTGAGAAGCTTTGGCCGATTGTTGTTTCTGGCTTAACAGTATGATTGTGAATGAAAATGTGGGCTCCAGAATCGAATGATAGTGACTCACTGCTTGTGGGATTATCCACAAATAGTTCAAGCCGGAGCCCATTATATCGGCCAGGGCGTCCGATAATTTTCAACGGCACTTCTGTGCCGTCTGGTTTCTTTCCAGAGTTGAACTGGTAACAATTTCCATAACTGATATCGTAGTAATATACCAAATCATCTGGCCGGCAATCGGCCGAATTGTAGAGGCAGGTGACGATGAACTTTTCCTTGGGAAAGCCAAAACTCAGTCGCATCTCGTCAGTAACGTTCGGGTGTTTGGCTGAAACCATTGCCAAGTAGTTCAGCATGAAATTGTTCATAAAGAGCTGGCTTGAACTAGGAACAACTGTCGTATTGAGGAGACTTTGAATGCCGTTGCTGAGAAGAAGCTGGCGAACAAAGTCTTGGCCTTGCTGTGTAATGAACGGATTGCGGTTGCAGATTGTCACTGTGGGAAAGGTCACTGGGTACTCACTAAAGACGTTCGTTTGGGTCATCACTCCGAACTCGAGATAAGAGAGCAGATTGGTAATGCAGATGAAGCAGCACAAGACCGTTGACGAGACAAATGCTATCAGCCAGGCTATTCTTACTACCATCGGATTATTGCGAAATATGTTGGCGAAGCCGTGAACGGTGAAAACTTCGACACTTTCGCGCAGCATGGTCTTGAGCTTTCTGCTGTTGGTTTCTGGTTGAGGTTTACCAGCTTCAACTTGAGAGTACAGCTCCTCATGCTTACTTGTGTTCATTTTGCTTTTGGTTCGATTCTATTTAGACTTCAGTCGTACGCTTTTCTATTAAAAAGTTTCGTCACTGTTCAGTAGCATTTATACACTGCTCAAATATTACATTCGGGAGTAATTAAACCTCAAAGGCAATATCAAGCCTCTAGTTGACTAAGCATTTTTTTTCCCATTAGATTGATTTTTCTTAATTCAAATTGTAAAATGGCTGTGATTTGGCAAAATTAAAACAAAAGCCTTTTGTCTCCTTTGTTCTGTAATAAAGATTACATCAGAGAAGAGGAAGTGAGAGTGGCAAAATGAATTCAAAAATCCGCGTACATTTTAAGTTTGATTAATTGGCTTTATTTTCATCGATATTATCGAGTTTCATAGTTTGCCAAGCAAAATCGATAAACATGACCTGTTGTGCCAGCTTGTTTATTCTTGCTGCATGTCGCTCGGTGTATGGCGTAAACTGTTCGATAAGCTGCGTAGCAAACTCTTTTGTTTCTGTCGCCTCCTCGTCGCCGGTAAACAGCTCAGGCGGGAAATTGCGCATGATAACTTCCACCAAGCTCTGGGCAATATGACAGAATTTGGTGTTTGTGTTCCACTCAATAGCATATCGAGCCAGAGAGACTTGGCGACGTTAGCGATTTGAGAATTCAGTAAATTACAAAAAAATAAAAGAAAAATATCTACTCACTTATTTGATCGTCTCTTAGTTTGAGTAGAGTTTGCTCGAGGTCTTTTTGTCCCGCCCCTTCGCTGGTGTTTGTTTGCTGAAGAATTTCTCTGATTATTTCAAAGCATTTAAAGGGTCTGTCGAGTTGAATGGCGAGGCCGAGCGCCTTTCTCCATTTTTTGCTTTTTAGCAAATTGCTCAGCTCTTGCTCTTTGAGTAAAATCTCTTCGCGCTTTTCGAGCTCTTGCTCTTTCAGTTCATAAGAAACATCTTTCCAAATGATGAGGCGTCCATCAGCTCCTCCGCTAACGATTCGATTTTCGCCCTTCGAAACAGCCAGGGCCCAGGCCTTGTCATCGTGCTCATCAAAAGTGCCCACACATTCGTTGGTCTTTAAATTCCATAATTTGATCAAACCATCTGAGCCAGCAGAGACCAACTGTGTTCCGTTGTTAATAAAGAAAACTTTGAGAACCGAAGCGTCATGTCCTTCGAGGGTTTGAATGCAGTTAAAGTCGGCCAGAGACCAGATTCTGATTGTTCCATCAGCGCTGCTGCTGGCCAGGGTTTGATCAACGGGCGAGAATTGAACGGCCCATACGCCTCTTTTGTGTCCGCGCAATACGGCCAGACAAGCTCCGTCGGCTGAATTCCACAGTTTGAGAGTCTTGTCTGTTGAGGCGCTTGCAAACAGTTTGTCGTTGGGAGACACGCACAAGCTGTTTATGTCCTTTTCGTGCGCTTTGACTGTGAACGTGACCGCGAAATTCTGCGTCTTGCTGTTGATTTTCCATTGCTTTATGGTTGTGTCCATACTGCCGGACACCAGATATTCAAGCGACAGATTTGAGAACGAGAGGGCGCCCACGTCCTGAGTGTGTCCACTCAAAACAGCCACGCACTCGTATGCGCCGTTTGCTTCAATTTTCCAGACTCGTATCGTTCCGTCTTTAGAACTCGATGCTAGATAAGTGCCTTTAGGGCTTGAGTAAACACTGAGGCAAATGATTATGTCCCTGTGACCTTTGAGCAGCTGGCAACTCCACGTCTGTGTGTTGTAAATCTTGAGCAGTGGACTGTTTGTGGCCATGGCGATCGTATCTTCATTGCACCACTGTAGATCGAGAATTTCACCGTGATCACCGATGAACTGCTTAAACGGTTTGAAAACATCGGCGGGAAAAGCTCGGCCTGATTGATCGGCCAAGAATTCGTCCAGCAATTGAGTGCTGACTTGGTTAAACACAATCAGCTGGTCACTTGTTACTTGCACCAAAGAATTAAGCTGCTTATTATAAAGGCCTTGAATAAGAACCAAATCGTCCGATTGCTCTTCAGCTTTTTTTTCCAGCTTGAGAGAAAAGCTCTCAGGCTGTTTGAACACTTGCTGTCCGGTCTTGGTGTCCCAAATTTTTATGAGACCTTCATTGCCCAGTGTGAGCACGTAGCGATCTCCGGCCAATTTGCCACTCAGTTCAGAAAGCAAAAGCAGAGATTCAATCGATTCGTATATGGCAATAGTGCGCAATTTCTCATAATTAGCCAGATCCCAGACCATGACCACTTTATCACGGGAGCCACTGATAAGGCGATCAAACTTTTCCGACGATTCACTCCGAGCGTATTCAATACACGTCACTGAACTGTAGTGCCCGCTAAGCAATCCGTCAATGCTGCTAGTGTTCAAGTTGTAGACTCTTATCTGACCGTCGTCCGAGCCGCTGACGCACTGCTGCACTTGTTCGATGTCAGGATAGAACTTTACGCAGCGAACTATGCCGGTGGCACCCTTTAAATTGTGAGTTATGTATTGGGCTCGTAGATCCCATATTTTAATGGTAAAGTCACTGCTGGCCGTGGCCAGAAGACTTGAGCTCCTGTCAAAGCACATGAGCAATACAGGCGCTGAATGGGCGGCACGCCACGTGCGAGTACATTTGGTCAGTTTGAGCTCAGTTGAAGCTTCAAACGAAGACCAATTGTCCCACTGCTTTATCAAAAGACTTCGATGAGCAGTTACAAGGTGCTTGTCGTCCGGTGAAATAGCCACGCTGGTCACTTCTTCCTCTTCCTGAAAATAAAAACGCGTTAGTCCAAGTCAGCACAATTCGTCTGTTGGTTTTGGAGGTACACTCTCTAGAACTCGCTTTGTTTCGCCACTTTCCAAATCGACTATGTTCACCGCAGTTCCGTAAATGCAGAACAAATACTTCCCGCTGCTGCTCAGGCAAATATGTCCACTGGTGTACTGGGTCTCTTTGCGTTTCTCTACGCTCAAGCTAGAGGGAAATAGTCAGTTCTCGCAAGGAAAGCACCTTGAGGCAACTGTGGCATTACCTAAACTTCAATTGCTTCATTTTCGCCAAGCGCCTCTTTTTCAAAAACCATGTGCTCTATCTCAACGCGCATAATTCAAACTCGCTCTCGATGCTCAATTGATAGATGCAGAGAGCAAATCTAACTCCTTCCAAAGCATCATTAACGCCGCCAAATCGAAGCATCCCGTCGTAAATAAAAAAAAACAAATAAAAAGATGAAAAAAAGCTTTATCGCTAAACAGCCGGAAAAGAAGCAGCAAATAAAGACACAATTTCTATGCTGAGTTTCAGACCCATCGTTTAAGCTTGACGCCTTGTCTAAAAAGTAAAAAGTCGAATGCATCCTCGGCAGTGCGCAGGCCTGACAAATACTTGTGATATTCAATAAGCATCAAGTCTACAAGACTGGCTGTGCCTGTTTCAAATAGATGTGCCAACAGCTCGTACTCTGCTCCTTCAATGTCCATTTTGACCAGAACGAAATCGTCTTGTTTGAATTTTTTTAAAACAGAGGCAAAGTCAACTGACTTGACGGTGACTTTTTTCTGTCCACTGCTCAGCACGTCAGGGTGAGATTTTAAAAGACTTGAGCCAAAGTAGCTATTTCGCTTGTTTACAGTATCCAGATAGAAGTCAATTGAGCCGTTATAAGTCCAAGCAGCAGTGCTGTTGTAAATAGTGACTTGATGTTTGGACGGAATTGTGCTCTTTACACTCAGAAGAGATTTGTCGAAGCGGGGATTAGCCTCGAACGCAAACACCTTCCAACTGACCATATTTACTAAATCTTGATCTAGAATGGTGGGCAAATCATTCGAAAGGCCAAAGAAATTCAATAAAGAATCGCCGTTGTTTGCACCCAAGTCGATAAATACAAAACTCCTCTCTTTATTATTCTGAAACTCTTTGCGCAGTTGATTGAGGTCCAAATTTGCGTAAAATTCGAGGTTGGAATGTGGCTGAAAATAAGAGATGAAAACATAGATGCCCATAAGAAAGAGAGAACATGTAGTGATTGCTCTCTTGAAACTTCGAATTTTAACTTCCATTATTATTATTTGGCATGAAGCGCACACGCAGCAGAATTGGAGAACGTTTTCTCATGAAAATGTTACCGACTGCTACTGCACACAGATGATGAAGATCGCGGTGACGATGATAATGAAGATGACTCTCTAAATAAGATGAATGCGATTCTAGTGCTACAGTATCGTTTTAAGCTCGATTATGCTCGCTCTACTCCTTCAAAATCAATAATTCTTTTTTTTCAAAATCAGATAGCCAGGTGTCATAATATTGTAATGAACAAGATGGGCTCTAAAAGCTAGATTCAATTTATTACTAATTCAAAACAGGATCAGAGAAATGCTCGAGCTCAGCAGGATTGCGTTTTTATTAATTTTGCTGCTATCACGCCCAAGTGAGTTGTCGTAAAATACTTGGCATGATTGATCATCGTATGTCTTTTTATTTTGCTCATTGATCGTCAAAAGAGACATTCTCTCGCTTATGCTGTTTATTCTTCAGCCGCAGTTTATGCAAAGTCGATGTAAGGGAGAAGATTGCTTCGTCCTGGAAAGCGCATTGTTCAATTTGGCGCAAATTTGAGACATCTGCGACAGGACCCAAGTTCATTATGCATATTCGTCTGCTCGCTCTTGGCCCAGCGCGCAATACGGCGTTGTGAAATAACCAGTTTTACAGAAAGCAAATTAAAGAGTCGGCTTCCATTGCCAACCAACTAACTCTCCCGCCAGCAAAGCAAATCGAGACAGGTCGCCGACACAATATGCATTTGTGTCCGTTTAGAAACCTGTCCGACAATACGATAACCTATTTCAAGTAAGCGAGCTGTCTTTAAATTCTACTCTCATCTATGAGCAACAAAATGAGTCATAATTAATCAACTTGAAGCTGTCCCAATGTTAAATGCTGCAACAAACTTGCGCGTACTTTGAAGGAGCTATGCGTGTGCAAAAATAGCGTGAGCGATGAGAAGGAGTTTCTTAAAATGATACGAGACGCCTCACATCTCAAACAAAACAGCCACGGACATCCTCTAGATGAAGAGGCTCCATTTGACATGGCCTTCAATCTTCTTTTCATATTCGGGTAATTCGAGATTCGAACGCAAATCGCCTTAATAATGGCTTTATGTTTACGGCGACAGGATCCTTTTGGCTCTGGTGCTTATTTGGCTGGTTTTGTCTGAGGCGGGAAGTAAGCAAGACTTGAAGCCTATTTTCTATTATTTATTTATCTTCTTCGCTAAATAAGGAACATTCTGGCGTTTATTTATGAGAAGACGACAGCGTCAGGCATTTAAAGTGTATCCAGGCCAGCTTGACTCGGAATCGGGAGGATCGGAAGGCGAAGATGACGAACAAGACCAACATGAGAGCAGGCCGTTTTATCCGAAAAATTCCAAAAACGCTTCACCGGGTTCGGCTTAAGCGATTTTTGTGTTTAAAAACAGAAAATCTGTTTTGCTTCCTCTCTAAATTAAACCAAAATTCTCAGCCTTCTCAAAGAGACTTGAGCAGAAATTGCTAATAAATGTAAATTAAAATGAACTGTTCTAGCTCGCAGGTATCTCGTTTCGATGGCAATGAAATTGCATAATTTTTTTTCTTTTTATAGATGAATCATTACGCTTTTGCGGCTTAAATTTAAGCCTTTGATCGAGGCGTAAGTTGAACTTACCTGCTACTGTACATTGATGTCGGAGCATTTCTGCAAGGCTTTTTCTAGAAATCAAACAGTTTTTGTTGAGTGAGTAGAACTGCTGCATAAATAAGCTCGCTCTAATTTGACCATTACATACATTTTAAGTTGTAAGAAAACACGATGTTGTAATGAAAATTACTCAACCGACTTGAAGGACATCTGCGTTTGCAGCGAGGGAGAATCGTCAATTGGCCCGATTATTTACGGAATCATTATTGGGTAACTCAAAGTGCTTTTTGTCTAGATTGGCTCACAACGCTATTTTTACCTAGATTTATTGCCCTTGTTTTCCTTTCAGCTTTCTGCTTGAGTAATCTTCCGAAATTTCACCTTAAATAAGATCAAGACTCATTTGATTCTTTAAGAGTTTGTTTTACCCCAGAGATCTAAAATCAGAAGAAAGCTGGACAATTGCCCATGTCGACTTCCTTCGTTCAGGAGATTAAAAGAAATCAATTGCTTCAAGTGTTTCTCTGGTGGTCAAACCAGCCATAGCCAACGGGAAGAGAGGAGTGTTGAAAGTGCTTGGTCTCATCAGCTAGAAAGTGACAGAGAACCAGATCCCTCAGAGCAGAGTCAGACTGAGTTGACTTCTACAAAGCCACCAGATTATAAACAAGTGATAGCTGAGATGGAACGTCCCGAAAGCTTTGAAGCTCCACCGCCTTCTTATGGAAGCACTCAAGAAGCAGGTCAGGGAAATGAAAACATCGAATAATGCTGCAGTCGGCGAACATCTGTAAATACAGTTTAATCGAAACTTTTGAATTCTACCTTTATATAACAAACAGGTCGTGGTTTCTTTTTCTTTTCCCCGGCCAAGAGCTGATTCGCGACTGGCAGACTAAAAAATCGAATAAGAATTCTACAAATGATCACTCAAGAGCCTTTCACGGTAGAACCGGTTTTTATTTAATCATCGTTGTAAGAATTTTGGGCCGATCGAGCTCGAACAGGGCATAAAGCCATTTTCTGACAAGACTGCTTTATGAAATATTTAATAAAGAAAGTTGACAATCGTGGACTTAAAATTTGACGCTCTCTTGCATTATTGATTTAAAGGCATTGAAAGACCTGCTGTTACCTCAGCGTATTTATGCATTCCACATAAATTTTGCTCTTGCGATATAAAATCGCCGATAAATTCCAAGTCAAATAAAGCAGTGTATGTTGTGTTACGTTTTTCACTCTGCGCCTAAATTTACATGTTGAGAGCTGAGGGCTGAAAGCAAGTTTTTATAACTACTGCTCTATTAAGAATTAAAACCGCTTCAAGAGCGTCATAAACACAAAACAAGGCCAGGTTCTTTGTGATTAGCCAAGCAAGCTTCAGATTGCATTTACTTGAGCCGCAATTACGATTCTCTCCCTCTCTCCTTCAAAGCTGAACCTAATTATATGACCTCATTCATGAGTTAAATACAATTCAGCGCAATATGAATTCTAGTTCAACTGACTCTCCCTTGAATTCAACTGAAAAACCCGAAACGACCTTCAACCGTACGTCCCTGGTGATTATTATTGCCACATTGCTGTAAGTTTTCGTTGAGATAAGAGCCAGTAAACATGTTGTTAATTTAGTAATTATCAAAAGTTTTCTCATCACTGTTCTCATTTTGTTCGTTAGAAGCATTCTTCTTCAAAAAAGTAAAAAAATACTTGAGATGCCAGTAAAAGCCTCTTTTAAATCGAAATTAAGGAAATTTTATAACCAATTTGTTGGCTTATTCATGCTGTATAAAAACCAATCAGCCGGTTCAGACAATTGATCGTGCTGAACTACAGCAAGCAGCTTCGGCTGGACGACAGAACTCAAGCTACGTGAATGAGCCGGCATCAAATTCTACTTTTGGACTTCCAACTTATGAAGATCTTGTAAAAGATGATACCAATCATTCTTTTCCAACTGAAGAAAATCCGCCCCCAAAATACGATGAACTAAGGTCAACAAATTAAGTTCATTCACAACTAAATTTCAATTCGCAATCATATTTTGCTGCATTATAACAAAATGAAGAAAATTGGAATAAAAATGCCGTGACCAGGATTCGAACCTGGGTTGTCTCGGCCACAACGAGAAGTACTGACCACTATACTATCACGGCCTGGAGATGCCGGGTATCGATCCCGGTACCTCTCGCATGCTAAGCGAGCGCTCTACCATCTGAGCTACATCCCCGTTACGGCAACGGTTCGAGTCTATCGAGTTTTATTTTAGTTTCATTTAATGTTTTATCCGCTACTTTCCAATTTAATTGTTCTACTTGAGCGGCTGTTTCTTTCCGAAGCTTTTCTTATCAAAGACTTGAAAACATCATTAAAACTTTTGGTATTCAAATACTCAAGTTTTTTAATCTTATCAATTGCTCAATAAATGGGCGCTCTTAAAGTTTTATAGTCAATTTGTATGATAGGCTTGGCTAAATAAAACTAGCATGAAGTAAGAAAGCATAAGAATTACTTGAAATGACATTAAGCTTGCTGATTGTCGGATTCTTAGCGCTTCAGGTAATAACGTATGGAAGCGCAAAACTTTACCCTATTGCAGTACGACTCCCTCTGAACGGAACTCAGCCTGACCTTGGTGGCTCAATCTGGCCTAAACCTGTCAGTCATTTATCTTCCATTCAATATTTCTTTGTGGACCAAGAAAAGTTCTTTATAAAAATCGCCGAACAATTAACAAACTGCGAGAAAGAACTGTTGAATGAACTCTGGAACACAAGATATAAAAGTGTTCTTTTTCCGAAAAGAATCAAATTCGATCCGGTGGATAATGTAGAGAAACTTCTCAGCCATCTTGAGTTCACCTTGAAAACATCGCGAGAGCAGCCAAATAATTCTTTCTCAAAATCAGTTCCATGTTCAAAGCAGCTTTATCCTTTCATCACAGATACCAAAGCCGAGCACTGTAAGTAAAATTCTTTTCGAATGAACATGGAAATTAACCGGAAAAAAACAAAAGACGAACTCGATGTTAATGATAAAAAGGCAAAGTTGTCCTCGTACACTATCTGGGGATTAGTGAGAGGCCTGGAAACCTTTTCTCAACTTTTGTATACAATGCCAGGAACAAATATGGTTAAACTAAATCAGCTTTTCACTATTTTTGCTCGGTTCCTAAATTTTTTCAAAGTTGACGATAAACTCCACTAAGATAATCGATGAGCCGCGCTTTCATCATCGTGGTATTATGCTCGACTCGGCCAGACACTTCATGCCTCTGCCTCTGCTGAAAAGACATCTGGACGCAATGGCATACAACAAGCTGAATGTGTTCCACTGGCACATTGTTGATGACCAGTCATTTCCGTACTCAAAAGAAATTTAATCTCAATTGATCAGCGCTCTTAATATTGAAATTTCCTTAAAGCTTTGAAACTGAGGTTTATCCTGAACTTCATCGGAAAGTAGGATCCTACGAAATTTAGCTATTCGACTTGCAAACCTACTGATAACCAACTTGCAAACCTGATACCTATTTTAGGGAGCATTTTCCACCAAGCACTACTATAGCCGGGTAGAAATTGCGGAACTTATTGACTTCGCGCGAATCAGGGGTATAAGAACAATAGTTGAACTTGATACTCCTGGGCATACCTATTCATGGGGCATTGCTTACCCTGGTGAGTTAAGGTCTTGGTATATCGAATCATGATTCATTCTTATATGATCTCGAAGAGTTGCTCACGGTTTGCTGGGTGGACGGTCGGCCTCTTGTGGCGGTATATGATCGACACGGAGAGCGTGAGATACTGAATCCGATGTCGAATTTCACCTACGAGTTTGTGGGAAATGTGATCAAAGATGCGAAGAAAATATTTCCCGATCCTTATATTCACCTTGGAATGGACGAGGTCTACTACAATTGCTGGAAATCAAATCCGGACATTGCTAAATGGATGAAACTTAACGGTTACGAAACTATTAATCAAGTAGAGGAGCATTATATGAAGCGAATACTTAAATTTGCCAATGATCTCGGCTACAAAGTTGTTGTCTGGCAAGATGTCTGGGATAACAAAGTTCCCGTACGCACAAAACTGCGCTCTTGCACAGAAAAATTTTTTAAACTCGACTCATTCAGGTACTAGAGGGAACTATTCTGCAAATGTGGAAAACGGCCGGAATAGGTCTAAAGGAGAACACTACTTGGCAAGAATATATCTCCAATGCAACACGAGACGGATACCAGGTTCTTTTATCGGCTCCCTGGTACCTTAACGTAATTAAGTATGGCAGTGATTGGTACGACTATTATCGAGTTGAGCCGACGGACTTTGACGGAACAGAAATTCAAAAGAGCTTGGTTATTGGCGGTAAAATCACGAATCGCCTTATTAAACGACTCAAGATAAGCTATTTTGTCTCAGGTGAAGCGTGCATGTGGTCAGAGTTTGTGGATGGAGCGAATAGCATTTCAAGGCTCTGGCCCCGAGCTAGTGCTGTAGCCGAACGGCTTTGGAGTAGAAAAGAAGTGAACGATGTCGAAGAAGCCAAATTCAGGCTTGATGATCAGCGTTGTAGAATGCTAAGGCAATTGATTATTCCTCAATCAAACCGATTTCATTATTAGATTTTTCTTTTTAGACGTGGCCTAGAAGCTGCGCCAATATTCAACAGCTTCTGCGGTGATTACGAGCCCTACATGGACGGAAGTCTTTTGTACGAAGATGATTTCAACTATTTCAAACAAGAGCCAAAATCAGCCGGTCAAATAATTTCAGCCTCCTTATACTTAATTACATCATTCGCGTTGTTTAGATTCTTATATTAATAAAGGGCGTTTGAATTAGGAAAACTGATTTCTGTTTTTATATCGTTTTGATCAAGGCCAATCGACTAGACAAGCATGGCACGCCCCAGAAAACTGATCAGAAAGGTTGGGAAATTGTTTTATGAAAGGGCGTTTAATCATGCCGCGTTATTATGGCTTGAGCACGTGCATGGGTGCCTGGCTAATTCCTGGAGGAGGCATATTCATCTAAACAGGGCTGGTTTGATCATGCCACCAGCGAGTGCTACACTTTAAGGGCTATTGGGCGATCGCTGAGTTTTTCAAAATCACTCAGGGTGTAGCTGTGTTTACAAAGGAAGAAGCATCAGCTCGGAGAGTGATACGATTGCCGAATTATGAATTTTATCACGTATAATTTTTTGGCGTAGCCCTTTTATGCGTAACAAAAATCAGACAGTTTTAAGTAAGAAAAGGGTGTAAATCGGAATGGCCTGGTACCTGACTAGTATAAAAGAACCTGAAGCCTCAAGTGCTAAACAGAGCACTGAAAACTCGCATCGAATCTACACAAAGCATTCAGAAAGAAATGGACCTTCTTAAAATTGGAGGAAATGAGGTACTGCGAGTCTTAATTTGAGATTAATTCACTAAAATACAAAAAATTAATTTGCTTTTGAACCTTACAGCCTATTCGGCCCGGAGTTTTTATCGATATTGACGGGGTGGCTCTAAAAGGCGGAAAGCCATTCCCTTGGTCAGTTGAATCGATCCAAGTAAGCGCGTATTCCGATTCCCTGCTCTTGTGGAATCTTATAATTTGCTTCGTAGAAATTATGGGAAAACGAAATTCCTTTCATTTTCGTCACAAATGGAACTTATTCGACAGTGGAATTAGCCGACAATCTCTCAAAAATATTTGATTTGCCGTTGACCACCAATCATGTGGTTGTAGCGCCATCACCTTGTTGCTCTTTGACCGAATATCACGACCGAAGAGTACTTGTTTGTGGACAAGAAGACTCTTATGAGCTACTGAACGAGTAA
The DNA here is from genome assembly GCA_019059635.1 of Proales similis. Classification (NCBI taxonomy): domain Eukaryota; kingdom Metazoa; phylum Rotifera; class Eurotatoria; order Ploima; family Proalidae; genus Proales; species Proales similis. Next base: position 112,978 of record JAGVRJ010000004.1, read on the forward strand.
GAATGCACACCATATTCCGCATGTGTCTATCTAACAAGTTAATTGAAAATTAAGGATGGGATTTAGAAATTATTTGACAATTGAAGATCTTGTCGAGGTGTTTCCTGATTTGGACTATGTAGATCACAAGCGTAGAAAAGAGCTTGCGGTGAGGATTTGAATTCGTTGTTTTAGAAATTTCTGCAATAACAAGCAATTTGCTTAAACAGAAGCGAGGCCTCACTGATGAAATAAAGCAAGCACAAAAAGAGTTCGAGCCGATTGAAGCCATTCTATTACTTGCCGAGCCGATAAATTGGGAAAGGTCGCTGCAAGTGCTGCTAGACGTGTTGATGACCAACGGAGATCCACGATCCGACTTCAAATATACTCCCAATCCTCATTTGCCGATAATTGCGTGCAACAAAGACTTGACCTTCAAGGCAACTGCGGCACTGCCTCGATTCGGGCATGGTGCTTTCCTCGAGTGCTTAGAAAATATCTTTAAGGTAATGAAAACAAGCTTAAACAGCTCGATGCCCAAGAAGATTTTATCATCAACTCTTTTTTCTAGAAAGTCACTCAAAACGATTTAGTCTATGAGTACATAGTCGGGAAACCATATCTCATCACTTACGAGTATGCGTCTGATTTGATTCAAAATCTGTCCAAGGACGGAGAACGAATTAACAAGTTTTATATAATCGGGTAATTGTTTCGAAAACGATCACGCTTTAATCGAAACAGAAATCCTAATCTGAAATTTAAAAAAGCGATAACCCAGAGGTCGACATAAAAGGAGCAAACATATTCAAAGATCACCTTCAGGGTGCCGTATCAAGATATTCATCACGAAGATCCTCTAGAAGATCTTCTAGGCGACCAAGCATGAATGACCTAACGCAAATCGACATGATTGAGACTGAAAAAACCCGACATGTAGAGTCATTATTGGTCTGCACTGGAGTCTACCAGCGGCGAAATGACTTGCTGGTTCAGCTGGATGCTTTGATAGATCAATCTCTGATTCTCAATAACCCAAAAGATATCAAAGAGATCAGAATAGACTTTGGAATGATTCAAGACAAAGAAGAACTTCGAAATGCCATTTCTAAAAAGAATTCTTTCATGAGCTACTTTGACGATGAGATGAATATACCAGATGTAACGGTCGAGAATTTACTTGACGCGGTCAATTACATAGTTCAGAAGGAAAGAGCTCAGCAAGCTTAAAATTTGAATAAACTTTGTAAATATTTGTGACTAAACCAAGCCTTTATGAATGGGTTTTGAAATGACGGGTTTTAGGCCAAGTGTAAAAGTCTAAAGAGAAAAATCAAGGAAGTAAAAATGCCGTGACCAGGATTCGAACCTGGGTTGTCTCGGCCACAACGAGAAGTACTGACCACTATACTATCACGGCCTGGAGATGCCGGGTATCGATCCCGGTACCTCTCGCATGCTAAGCGAGCGCTCTACCATCTGAGCTACATCCCCACACTTGGCCGAGGTCCGACAAGAGATTCATAATTTAAACATAATCTATTTAAAGTTTGGTTCATGCTAAGACATTTAAAATCTATTCTATGAGCAGAGAAAGCAATGATTAAAAAAAATAAACTATGCGAGTAGTTTATACTGGCCCCCGATAAGCTAAGGTATGACTTAATATTACCCATCCTCCCTTCTCACAGGGGATGTAGCTCAGATGGTAGAGCGCTCGCTTAGCATGCGAGAGGTACCGGGATCGATACCCGGCATCTCCAGGCCGTGATAGTATAGTGGTCAGTACTTCTCGTTGTGGCCGAGACAACCCAGGTTCGAATCCTGGTCACGGCATTTTTACTTCCTTGATTTTCTATTGTCATTTATACTTGACTTTGGTTAAAATGTTTCACTTAGAATCACTCAATATAAAACAAAATCTATTTCTCCAAGTTGAACTTTTTTCAGAAGACCCAATGTTTAGCAACGATTGCAATTTTGGAAGAGAATATATCAAATAATTATTATAATAATCCAAATAATTTTAAGAATCGAGTAGCTTAGAAGAGAGAGAATAAATCGCAACAAGCTTGGGTATATGCATAGATGAGCAAAAAATTTCTCGGAGCCAGCCCGCGACGCGACTTGTTTGGCATAATATCAGGGCGCTTTTGAAGTTTTTATTGCGCCTAATCATCCGTTCACAAAACGCAATTAGTCAAGAAAAGGAGAACATTCATGGGAAGAAACTTGTCCCTGAAGCCAAAAAATGCATTACCGAGGTGAAAAGAGCGGCACTTTACTGTTGAGGCCAAAAAAGTAAGATACGTTCGGTTATAAAAAGATCGAGCGGCTAAGATTTTCAATTATCAGGTGGATGAACCCTAGGCCTCAGGGATGCTGCCCTTACAACCCCACGACTCTAGAACACTATGCCAACGTAGTAACACATGGAGTAAATGATGCTTCCTTACAGTCCAAGTAGTTTTCTTTAATCCTCAGCAAGGCCGTGATAATTCCGAGTGCAATTGCAGCTTTCTACATGATAACGAGCTCGAAAACAAACGACCAATATAAATCAACGCTTATTTACGGCCTGAGCCTTATACTCTTGTTTCTGATCAGCACTCTTTTTCATCTGTTTTCTTTGTTAAACATAGACAGGTAACTCAAATCAAGCAATCAAACTCAAAGAGTATAAACTAATGGTTCCATACGAGGAAATCCAAATGGAAGACGTTTTTCCATTACTGCGATAGAGCGACTATCTATATTTTTATTGCGTCAAGCTATACACCTTGGTAACTATCCTTGAGAGCAAACAAATTTGAAAAATTATCTGAACAGAGTTTAAAAGGCTGTATCTGAGAAGCACAAGCTCGATCATGGGCGAATACGTAATATCAATTGTTTGGATCGGTGCGTTTTTGGGAATAGCGTATCAGATCGTGTTTCATGAAAAGTAAGCCAGTTTTTAAGTAAAGCTAAAATAAAGCTAAAATAAAAAAATACACGCCTTAATCTCTGTCAAAGGTACAAAATGCTTGAGATTATATTTTATTTGGCCATTTCAATCTGTCCGTCAATAGTTGTTCTAGACATGGTGAGTAAAGCTGAAAAGCTGACCGTTTGTGTTTATCCTGGGTGTTATTCAACTCCTGAATATCAAGATCGATGTGTCTGGCCTGGTCGAGCTTGCAATCGGAGGCGCACTTTATGTGACTGGCGTTTTGTTCTTTAAATCAGACGGAGTTATTCCATTCGCGCATGCAATCTGGCATCTTTTTGTTTGCATGGCAGCGAGTGTCCACTATTATGCCATTTTTACTTATCTTCTGAAGTGAGTTGTTAAGACAAAGCATTGCTGACAATCGTTTCAATCCATCCACACATCTGGATTGATATACTGTATTCTACTGCAAAGACTTTTTAGTCACTTTTCTTTCACCACTTAGGCAAACTGTCCAGCCGATCTAGGTTCAGCCCAAAGTTAATTACTTTAATAAGAAAACTAAAATAAACTAGGAAAAAGAAAAAATGCTTTCTAACTGATTGGACATTTATTCAAATATTTTATACTAAGATCTCTTGAGCGAGTCTATTAGTGTCTAGTCTTGATCGGTGATCAACTAGATCTATTCGGTAAGTATTTTGGCTTTTTGATCATAATTGTTTAGACTAAGAAAGAGGGAAACAAGACTTGTGGGCTGTGATGCTAAATATGATAAATTCAGCCATTGAGCTTAAGCCTGGTCTACTCTTTGCATGTGCTTAAGCAGATCGATGACACGGTTGCTGTAGCCAAACTCATTGTCATACCAGGAGACCAACTTGACAAAGTTGTTGTTCAATGAGATACCGGCCTTGGCATCGAAGATGGAGCTGTGAGCATCGCTGATAAAGTCGGTTGATACCAAATCCTCATCAGTGTAGCCGAGAATGCCCTTAAGCTCGTTTTCGGAGGCGCGCTTGATAGCGGCCTTGATGTCATCGTAAGAAGCAGGCTTCTCCAAGCGGACAGTGAGATCGACAACAGAGACGTTGGCAGTCGGCACTCGGAAAGCCATACCAGTAAGTTTGCCATTGAGGGCAGGGATGACCTTGCCAACGGCTTTGGCGGCACCAGTTGACGAAGGAATAATGTTGGTGGCAGCAGCACGTCCACCTCGCCAGTCCTTGGACGACGGACCATCGACAGTCTTCTGGGTGGCAGTGTACGAATGCACGGTGGTCATGAGACCTTCAATAATGCCGAACTGGTCGTTGACAACCTTGGCCAAAGGAGCCAAGCAGTTGGTAGTGCACGAAGCGTTGCTGACAATGTTCATAGATGATTGGTAAGTAGCCTCGTTGACTCCCACAACGAACATGGGCGCGTCAGCCGAAGGGGCGGTGATGATAACCTTCTTGGCTCCTCCGTTAATGTGGGCCTGAGCTTTCTCAATGGTGGTGAACACACCAGTGGCCTCAATGACGTAGAAAGCGCCGACTTTGCCCCACGGGATGTTTGACGGGTCCTTCTCGCCAAAGACCTTGATTCGCTGACCGTTGATGACGAGCTCACCGTTGTCGTGCGAGACCTCGCCGTTGAAGCGTCCATGAACCGAGTCATATCGGAACATGTAGACCATGTAGTCAAGGTCGATGAAGGGATCGTTGATGGCAACAATCGGGACACCCTTCAGCAAGGCAGCTCTCAAGACAATGCGGCCAATACGACCGAAACCGTTGATGCCAACTCCGGACATTTTAAGCTTATTGATTGAGTTTTAGATGAGAGAAATTGTTTGATCTAGACAGATTGAGAATTGAATTTTTAAGCTTAGAATTTAATATTTAAAACGTGAAACAGTTTAAAATAGCGCGGATTCCTGAGCCGAAACGAATGAGAAACAAAACTAAAAACGCGCATGAGATTTAAACTGAGCTGAGCGATGCGATTTCTTTTATACCGACGCTTAGCACTACATACATAATGTGCCGCATCATCATCGTGAACGTCATGCAAGCAATGAGTGAGCTGAGAGCCCTGGATAGCATAAATTTGAATTGGTTCTCTATGGCTTAAGCAGGCTGACATTGCCTGTAGAGCCTGCAGACGCCAGAGCGGCATTTCTGATTGGCTGTATAGCTCAAAGTGGCAACAATGCGTGCCCGATTGGCCTCAACTTGAGGAAGAATCTTTGAATAATGATCGAACGAGCATTCGGATACCAACGGGTCATGCCTTTTTCCGTGCGTCCTTTTTCATGCATATTGCTCTTATCATAGAAAGAGCAGATGCTCGAGCTCCGCCCGAACAGTTAGAGGCATCAAACTACCTCTCTCCGCCATTCCCATGTTTTGAGGCACGCCCACCAACAAGTCTGTAAAAACGCTCGCTCCCTAAAGCTATTTTAACTCTCTCTCTCTCTCTCTCTTTCTCTCTATTTTTACTTCCATTAGTCTAAAATCCTTTTTTTTAAAAAGCTTGTCGCACCTCAAACGAGCTTGCATAAAACCGCTCGATTTGAATAAGAATGAATCGAAATCGAAAATAGAACTCGGCCTAGGGGAATATGGCTGAATTTAAAATGAACGAATTAGAAGAGAAAGGCGAACATCAAGTTCCTTCTGTTGACAAGAATGCTGTGGAAAATCAAGAGGTGCTTGAAGAGTCCCAACACATATTGGATGAACTGATTAAGTCTGTGGAGCTATCTCAAAGTCCGAGTCAGAACAAAAAGCAGATTCTGGGCCAGAGATTGGCGGCCCTGATGAAGAGGAGAAGATCAGAAGGACAAATAGCAAAGCCAAGGTCAAAGCAAAAAAAGGCTGGAATCCTGTTCCCGGTAGATTACATAAGAAAAAGATTTAAGCTCATGTTTCCAAATCGAAGACTGAGTAATGGCGCAAGTGTCTACCTGGCAAGTGTGCTAGAGTACATGGCTTCTGAGATGCTTGACTTGTCAGGCACTCATGTGATGAAGAACAAGGGAAAGCGAATTAAACCCAGAGACTTAATGTTCGCGGTCACTTTGGACGAAGAGATTCATACCGTTCTGAAAGATGTGATCATCGCTGGCGGTGGGGTCAATCCGCATATTCATCCCGAGCTGTTGGTCCCTAAGCACAGAAGGCAGAGCATAAAAGCAAGCCCAAATTTGAATGTTTCGATTTCTCAAGAAGATTTCGACCAAGCTCCAACAGTGTTTCTGAGAGACTCGGTGGTTCCTGAAAGTGCATCCGAGATTCAAGAGCCTGTTGACTCTCTGGGCTCTTCGAGTCATCTAGGCAGTAGAAGTGAAAAATATCAAGAGAATCGAAAAAAGGAAGAAGAATCCCTAAAGAAGAGGAAAAGCTCAAAACGGTCAAAAGGACAGACTGACCACGGGGAAGATAAAAGTGAAGAGTCCAGTGACGATGAGAGAAGGCCAAAAAAGAACAAGCTTTCGTCACACTACGAAACAGCAACCACGAGCTCTGATAGTCAAGATGAACAGCAAGAAGAGACGGAAGAGCCAGAAAAAGAAAAAAAGACGAGCAAAAAGAGACAGGAATCAAAGCAGTCAAAGAAGACATCGCATCGAACCCCGTCTCGTCAATCTTCTGACGCCGAGAGCAATGCGAGGGCCAAGAAGAAAAGAAGATCCCGCAAACAGAGCTCATACGAGGGACCAGCTACAAGAACGCGGTCGCAATCACCGATGCGGAAAAAAGCCCAACGCGGCCGACAACCAACTCCACACCGAAAGTCCGGCAAAACGGTTGACCTTGGTCCAGCTGACCCAGGAACAAGTCCACGTAGTTCAAGTCAACTGCCGCCTAAAAGGAGAATGAGAACGGTCAAGACACCGTCGGGGACTTTTAAAGTGCCCAGCCTTGAAGCAGCCAGCCTGGGTGGTCAGCATTCAGGACAGTCTAAGAGACGAGCCAGAGAAGAATACGAGCATGAGCACGGTATTCAGCCGTCAGAGACAGAGGAAAGTGGAGAATATTCTGAGAGCGTGGAATCGGCAGATGGAAGTACAGAGAAAGAAAAGTCAACTGTTTCTAGAGACCAATCAAAAGACGGGCCATGCTTCGAGCTCGAAATAAAAAAGCCCGGGAATCTGGTTATTCGCACCCAGTCAATCGATGCATTAAGTCAAGTTTGGAAAGAGCTAGAGTCAAAAGGTTTACTGTTCAGAACGATTCATTTCGAACAAGAGCTAGAGCAGAAGGAAAAGAGTGGCGATGATAAAGAGCAGGCGCCTCCAAACGCGCCACCCTCGTCGCCAAAGCTTGAGCTTTTACCTTCACCTCAATACTTTTCGTCCGTTCTAAGCGAGAGAAATCCCAAAGTCTATCATACTCAAGCGAACCCGTGAGTTCCCTCAAGTGTTTAGTTGTTGATATTTTCCGAAATTTTTATCATTCTTAAATTCCCCGTTCAAGTTCTAGTCAAGTTCTATGTTCGATTTCCTTCAATTTTCTTTTTTTCGTTAAATTGTTCACCAAAGCAAAATAATTTGTTTCCAAATGTTCGCATGTTGGCAAATGCTAATTTCACCTTTTTCTGTCCCGCATGGTTTAAATAAAAAAAGCCAATCAGTTGATTTGAAAATAGTCTTGGTCAAATTGAACACAGATTTAAGCTACAAAAGATCTTTGAGCCGGATTGAATCTGTCCGGAATGATGAATCGAGAAGAGCCGACCTGTGCGGCCAGAGCAGCGTCGTCTTTCCCGGCGTCTCGTTGGATCAGCATTCGACCCTTGGGAGAGTTGCGATCAATCAATATTCGGCCAAGAAAGTCTGTTTTTCAACGTCGACCAGTCAGCAAAAGATTCAAATTGAAATGAAAACGAAAATAGAAATGAAAAGGAGCCGATCTTACCTCGATTCGCCTCGTTCTCTGCCTGATTCAATTGATGGCCGAATTCCTGTGATTGAATTGGCTTCCAGAAAGCCACTTAAAGGTGTTCAAGATTAGCCGGATTCCAACGAATTTTATCAAACTCACTTGTGAATAAAAGAGCGAGAAGAACAATAGACTTCATTTGTGTTTTAACTCGAAGCTGATTGATTTCATTCGAATGCCTGATCGACATTTATATGCGGCAAGACTGAACCCGTTTAAGGCTAATTGAACGTCAAATAGCTGGTTGTCACAAAACGGTGTCAAATTCCGAGTCAAATTCAAGCAAACTGACAACGTAACAGACTGTAGCATTCAGTCCTACGGCCTTATCAGAGAATCAAGACGACAATTTGTTTTTATTTTCATCAGAATTTTTTCAAGATTAGCTCAAGTCAACTAGTCAAGCGAAATAAAAATGATTAAATAGTGTTTGGCAATCGGGCTGTTTAGCTCTTGTGCTCTTCAGTCGTATCCAAAGTTTTGAGCCGCTTGTTAATGCGAGTCTAATGCATTAAAGTTAATCAAAAAAACTTGGAGCTGAGCACGTTTGATAGATGATTCACCTCAATGTCGACCTTGGCAATAAGCTTGTTGACTTTTTCAGGCAGAAGAACGTCAATATTGCGATCGTTCCAGTCCTTGTTGTCGTCAATGTTTAGACCGCAGTTGATCTGTTTATCAGATTTGACTCCGACCATTGAGGCAAAGTAGTCCCACAGATAGCCAAAGACCCTTTGTCGAGCTCCGGGGTTGGCTTGCTCTCGGCGCACTAGCTGGAAAGCGAGCGTCACCAGACTGATGAGCAGGTTGGCCATCACTATCGTCATCATTATGTTGTAGGAGACGAGTATGAGAGGGCCAAATGTGGGAAATTGACGCACAATCTCATAGCTCTGAAATTTGCTCAAAAGCATTTGGAACGAAGTGCCGAGCGTTTTGGCGAACGACGAATAGCTCTGGAGCTTTTCGCTAAAGAACAAAAACATGAGCTGAGAAAAGGAGAGCCAGAGAAGTGCGAATATAAGCAAGAATCCGAGCAGCTCGCGCAGGCAAATACTGAATGTGTTGGCAATGGCGTATATTCGATTGTTGTATCTGAAGAGCTTGAGTAAACGAACAGTGGCAAGCAAGCAGCAAACGCCGAGCAGCTGGCAGAATATCTGATTCCACTCGTTAAGCCGCTGCAGGTTAATGTAGCCGTAACCGGATGTCGCTTTAAAAAAGTCCAACACTCGTTTGGACTCGTACATGCGGTAAAAGTAAATGGCAGTCGAGACCGCAGCCAGGGCGATAATGGCCAGCTCAATCCAAGTCCAGAATTGCGTGAAATGCTTTCGTGGTCCGTTTCTAATCGACTGCTGAATTTGCTTGTAGACAAAGTAGGCCATGAACAAGACAAACGCCACATTGCAAATTATGTAAAGAGCGTTTCCGTTTGTGAACACAAACAGATTGATCGGGTCAAAGCGAATGGTGGTCACGATGCTTCCGGTCGGAATGATCTCGAACAGAATCTTGTTTGCTATGATTAGATTCACGTTCGGATTGTAGACGGCGAACTCGATCATAACCGCTCGTGTGTTCAAGTCGATCCAATTGTACTGCTCGAGCAGGGACAAGTTGCCGCGAATATGCGCAAGCTTGCCTGTTAGCTCATAGACAAAGCCGCCTCCCGAGTAGATGCCGTACTGGCCGAACGTTGGATAAGTCTCTAAATCGGACGAGCTCGAGAAATGGAAAGCCTTGTAGATCGAGTCGAAGCCGTGCTCGGGTTTGAAGGAGCTATTGAAGAGTGTCCAATTGTAGCCGAAATGCGCATCTTCTTCATACAGGCCGCCAGAGTCTCCAGAGCATTCGGAGCGCGACCAGATCCTTTGGCTCTCACTTAGACAGGTTCCTTGGTGGTTAAAGATGAAATTTAATGAAATCGTTTTTTAAGCCCTGATCAAAGTTTACTATTTTTCATGCGAACTTGACGCACTATGCCGTAGCCGATAATTCTTGACACCCGGTCGTCAAGAAAGCCGGCCAGACCACGCGGTTGTTGACCGTTGTACCAGACCTTTGCGCGCACTGTGCTTGGAAACTCATATTGCAGCCAACTCCACAGATCTTGTACCGAGCGCACACTCTGAAGCGAGCATTGAATTTTAGCCATTTTTTGTTCGACCAGGCAAGAAAAAAAAACATTTTGTTCACCTTGGCTGAGATGAAGGATTGTGTGAGAGAATCTTTGCAGAAAAACGCATTCGACGAATTGGTGCCGTACGCATTGCCGAACATAATAAGAAGGAAAATAGAGTAGACGGTGATTTCGCGCACCAATCTCCAAGCCGCCTTCTCGTTCAAGCGACGCTGCCTGGCTTCTTCAAGCGCCTGCGGACTTGCAATCGGCTCTGGGTAGACGAGACCAACATCTTCGGTCGCCGCCTGGTCGGATTCGCCACTGTTGGCCACTATTGCCTTTCCGTCGTCGTCGTAGTCTGCGTCTTCTTGGGAACCGATCGCACTTCGACAGACAATCACCAGAAACATGGCGAACAAGAACGCCTGAAGCGGCTGAGTCAATAGGACAGACGAAAATATAGAGACCAGGAGGGAAGTGAGCCATTTTTGGACTTTTTCGTCGCCGAACTGAATACCGCGAACGATAATGAAAAACGCCGACACTGCAATGCATGCGTAAGAGACTACAAACGCCAAGTAGCGGCACCACCAAGGCAGAAGAAACGACCACTTGGAATTTTTCTTCTTCGTTTGCGGCTTTTTCTCTTTTTCAAAATTCAGATTCGATCTTAAATGAATAGACGAATGGAAAAAAGAAACAAATTAAAGAATAACTTAGGCCGAAAAAGAAATTCAGAAATTACTCTTCAATATGGCTTTCGACCAGATTCCTCAGACGTTTTGTTCTCGTGTGTCGTGTTTTAGACCTGCGAAACAACTCTACAATGATGAACGAAGGCGGAAACGTGAACAAATTGACCATTATGCCGACCGCAATCTGAACGATTTAGAACAGTCAGAGGAGCAGAGTGGACTGCTGGGAGGTTTGCATGAATTAACCTGTTCGGCAGTGAGATGAAACGGGCCGACGCGAAGCCCGTCAGAGGAGTTCTCGCTTGCGACGCCGTAGTACATGATGTTCATGAGCATGCTGATGAACAAGAGCACAAAGCAGCACGTGGCTCTTTCGAGTCGACTAAATGAGCTGTTTGCCGGCTTAACGAACAGGGAGAACCACAAGTGTTCGTCGCTGATCTTCTTGCCGACTTGCTTCTGCATTAAATACTTGAGCTGAGTTCTTTGCTTGTCGCCGGCCAGGCCGATGATTCTGTCCAGCTTGCCGTCCGACTTTTCGACCGCCAGCCAATCCTGACAAATGAAGTAGAACTTTTCTCTTGTCTGAAGGTCGTGAACAACAAGGTGCTTGAGGAACCAGGATGCCATGCTGCCCTTGCCCGAATTGTCGTGCCAGACTCTCACATAGCGAAGGAAGCCAAGAGGGCCGCTCGTGGCCATTACGAACGAGTCAATGCCTCCGCGGCGGAAAGCTGCCCTATTCGGATCTCTGAGCACTCGTGTGCCTGTTTCACCGGTCTCGCCGCTCACCGCAATTTTCACCCTGGAGTCGGTGGCCGCCTCCTTTCTTGACCCCGTGAACACAATCACTTCGTAAAAGTAGTTGTCACTCATCATGTTGTCCTCAAGCAAGCAGACGCCCACTTTGCGCTTGTCTCGCCGGTCCATGAGGAAGCACAGCACTGCAATTATTAGATAGAGACTGATCAGCGCAATTACTGTCGAGTAGATGAGCGGGTTGCGGTCAAACGACGCATTCGCCCAAACATAGTTGAAGTCAATACTCGTCGGCAAGGGCACCAGGCCGCCAGCGAAATCGGTCAAGTGATCAGAAGTGCATTTCACGCTTGACATGCCGTTTGAAATGAAGTTTACACCGGCCGAGCTCCATTTTCCGCTCATGTAATCGTAGTAGAAACAGCCCACGGATAGGACTCGGACAGCAAAACTAGAGCTGAATCTTGTGCTGCCCGAAGGTGGCGAAGACAGGCTCGAATCGCCTGTGCAGTATTCATCTGTTTCGTTTACCGATAGCTCACGTATGGAGTAAGTAACCAATCCTCGGTGGTCAGCCACTTTGGCCGAGTCGAACTTGAGTTGGTAAGAGCCGGTTTCATTGTTCCATTCGCCTTAGAAGTGAATCAAGATGAGAGAGAGCTAGATGCCAGCGAAAGCAGGAATTTACTCGAGTCAGGGCAGAAAAACGACCACTGGTCGAAAACTTTGCTGGTAGAATTGATCGCTGCCGGCTCAGAGATTTTCACCAGAATCAAATAAGCAAGCGTTTGATTCTCAGGCTGTAGCTCGATCAGTAGAGAGGCGTTCGTCATGTTGATTTGAACCGCATTGAGCAGTAAATAATTCGACTCGTCTGGCTCCCATTCGGTGGCATTCACAACCTGATAGACGAACTCGGTGAGGTTGACAATGCGCGGAATCTCAATCTCAATCGGCTGACGAGAGTTGGTTATTGACAACACATTTCCTTCCGGGTCGATTAGCTCAAGGCCAACAGTTTTCGAATAGCCTACACTGGCCTCTTCATCGCCATTGTAGCCTGTGGGAGCAGTCGAAGCGAGCGACGACTTGGAGTTTGAAGCTGTTTTAAGAGTTTCAGGAGGAATAGGCCGAGAGAACGACCTACCCTGATTGTGATAGGCCTTTGATTGCAGCTGTTCTCTGCAGCTTCGGTTTCAATCAGAATGCCCATTTGATTGGCGTTGTTCCACTCAACTGGCGACTCATCGAGCAATTCACACAGACTCGGGATTTTGAAGCCGCCACTGCCAACCGGAATTACCGGCTCAATTTGGTCAGCGGTTACTCTTTTCACGCTCAATCTCATGCTTGCTGAGTTGACCTCAATCGATTGGCCGACTGAGAGACGATCAGCCAGCGACTGCGTGACGATTCTCAATGCCGATGCAGCTTTTTGAGCGGCATCCACCGACTGGAATCGCTGCTTGGCCTTCATCAGAGCTTGATTGCGCTCAGTGCCGGTCAAGACTTGTCCATTTTCATCAACCAAATTGTCTTGGTAGGTTTAGAGTCAAGTCTAGTTGTATTGACATTTGCCGGTTCTATTCTCTTACTCGGATTGTTAGAAAAATCGAACATGTCGGTGTCGTATTCGCCGTCGGGAAATACGGCGCTTTCGTAGTCGGCGCCCAGAAAGCTCTGTCTTGACGAGAGCGCCAAGTTGATTGCCTTTTGAAAGCGTTCATTCAATCGCATGGCGGACGATGAATGAACAATAAAGGTCTTAGGGGACAATAAGACGATCTCTTACCGACTGGACATTGCCGACAATGTTAAGAATGCCAGCTGCTGCCTGCTGCACCTCGTCCTCTGAGCTCTCAGAAGACAGTGAGTCGAGCGAGAGACTCAGCCGTATGGCTTGATTGGCAAGTGTGTCCTTTGTTCAGATATAAATCCAAGTGAACAAGAGAGGACCAGAATCGGCTGACTTACCACACTCTCTCTAGAAATCTCGTCTGACTGCTCAGACAAACTGGCCAACAGAGAAGCCTGCATTCGAACCGAGTCCATGTCGGATAAGCTGAGGTTGTTGGCGATTCTGACCATCTGCTCTCTGAACTGAGCTCTTTCGTTTCGATTTTCCTCGTATTCTGCTGCGTTCACATCAGACTAATTTAAATGAGAATTGATTATTTTATTTTTAGACGAAAAGTCTCTACTCCAACTGACCTCTTCGACATCGTCCATTGAAGTGTCGAGCAATGAGTTGGTGATCAATGAGCCTATTTATGTGAAACTTGCGGTGAGATCGAACCAAAAAAAACAATTTTCTTTAACTTGCCTGACTGGCCGGCTACACCTTTCTTTTCAGAGAGACTCATCGAGTTGAGGACCGAACTCATGACCAGTAGCTCCTGAGTAGCAGCCTGAGAATTTCCTTCAAACAAGAGCTGGTTGTCGCGGACTGATGGAGTCGTTGAGCCCAGGTCTGCCAATCGAGATAGGACCAGACTATTGTCGGCTTCGACTCGAATTGCGGATGAGATGTTCATCAGAGTGATTGCGCCGTCTTCGTCGCTAACTTCCACCTGAAGCAGAATTTGATGGTTGTTTGAAGAGGGGCCCATCGGAAGCTTAGTACGAATGGTCCCGTTTGTGCTTGAGCCGAGAGAATCACGCGAGTTTCGACGCGAAGCTATCGCGTAGAATGTGTATCTGGTCACAACACCGTCTGGGTCTGACCAGCCAGAGCAAACGATCTCGAACATGGTGCTGGCCGCTATTCCGGAGCTGGGCGTCACCGAGCAGGAACCAGACACCGGTGCCTGATTCACATTCAAAATAACCGAGCTCGAGCCGGACACGATTCCAAATGTGTCACTGAGCACACTCATCGAAAAGTCGATTTTCCACACGGTCACTTCTGGATTCAAGTCGAAAGCGCTCTTGAATATCACCAGCTCAGAGGTGGCTTCTCCTGTACAATACCGGGCACGAGAAATTCTCCATTGATTTCAGACATCAATCAAAATCAGTCTATTTACCCGAGAACGTTGAATTTTCCAAATAAGGAAACCAGCGCTCCTGAGCCATGGACGATTGGGCCCGGAGCTGATAGATGGCGAATGTGTAGCGGTAATCGTTTATGCCGCTACACATCTCCTCGCACCTGCCGACCAGATTCAACGCGCCGGTCGGATTTATCCTGAGTCCGTTGGACGTCGAACGGCAAGCGCCGCTTATCTTGCATCTTCAAGGAAGAAATCGTTTTGAGCTGATTTTGAGTTGAACCAGAAGAGGCTTACCGAATCGAAACAACCGGCAATTGGCTGCTAAATTCGATTCTAACTCGAATCTTTTGCTCATAGTTGAAGCCGAGATGCTCGGTGGCCACTAGAAATTCGTACTGCTGCACGTCTGACGGACTAAGGGCTGATTCGTTCAGGAACAGACTATTGCCTGTCTGATCGAAGTAAAAGAACCCTAATTAAGCTCAAGTAGAGAGCGAGCGTATGAAATCGTGTGAAAAAGGTCTAGTGGCTTACTGCGGCTCTGTAGACACGTGGTGTTTGTACTCATTGGAAAAGAGGTGGAAACAAATTTCATTGTGTAGAGGTCGAGCGGAGTGTTGAAAAACTCGGTCGGATAAGCGCCGGCTATTCCGTCATTGATCACGCGGCAGTAGAATTTAAAGCTCAAAGAGGCCATGCTGACCATCGAGTCCAAATCGTAAGAGTAAAGTGTTGGCCTCAGGCTGATGGTTTGTCTTATGCCTCTCCTCAGTTCTAAAGTGCCTCCGGCCGGCATTCGAGGCAACGAGGCAATCATGATTCCGCTGGGCGCGATTCTCACATAAGTGATGGCCAGCGAAGAGTAGGCGTCGTCGACTACTTGTCGCCACCCGATTTCTACCGATACCAGCATGGTCACTCGGAACACCAGTTTGTAGAGACCATAGGACAAGCTGGCCGGTTCAATTACCAGCTCGGAGTATTCGATTGTAGGATTTCGAGCCAAGAAAACTCGTCTGAGTTCAGAGCCATCTGCGGGACTTATTTCGTAAATGAGCCAAGTTTTGTTGTTTTGAAGACCAAGGCTGCAGTTGAGAGAAGCGGTGCCTTTAATTCTGAATCGCTGTGAGCGCTTGAATTCAGTTGGTTCAAAGAAATTGGCAGCTTGCGGCGTGATTGCGATCTTGGGCGGCTGGCACCGATCATCTGGCGTGACCGTGAACGGACTCGATAGGCTGACAGTGTCGAAAGAATTTCTAAGCTGAACGGAGAGCATGTAGGCGCCGACTTTTCCGAAAGACGAATTGAATGACCATCCATTCAACAGCGATAATGAATAAGCTCCGCGGTAGGGAACGTTCGGGAAGTAGGAGGCGCAAACTTGAGAGCTGGTTCCAATCGTGCCGAACTGAAATATCGCGCCGTCCTTTTCAAAGTCGATCTTGCCGCAAGAAGGCTGGCCCAAATCATCAAAAGCCACAGAAAATTGATGCGCCTGTCCAAGTGGCACTGCTCGCGTGATGGCGTTTATTCTCGGATTGCGAATTGCCGAGTCAACTCGAATTGAAGTCGACAATGTTGTTTGGAACATATTGTTGCTCACTTTTACGCTCAAGGGTCCCTTCAAACAACAAGTCAAGGCCTGTTTGAAATGGAGCATTAAACCGTTTGAGACCAACCTGGAAGTTTGCAACCACTTTATCGGGCTGAACCGGAAGTATGAAGCCAGAAGAAAATGAGTCGCCTATTGCGCTCAGTTCACTCATTTCTGTAAATTGATGAGTCAGTGCTCCATTGAAACTTATGCTGATTTCGGTCGGATGGGCATCTGGTCGTTTTATTTGATTTTCGGATTTTATCAGAAGCGAGAGGAGGGCGAAAAACGTTTACTAACCAGCCGGGAACCAAGTGCAGTGCAGAAACAGTTCAGAGTCGGCTCTTACGATCGTAAGGCCATTGACTGGCCGATAGGCGATATGTGGGGACGAGTCACTCGGAACAAGACGCCAGAAAAGACCGCAGTTCAAATCGGAAAATTCTCTCTCAAGCGACACCTGAATACGATCAACACAAGAGGCCTTGACTCTTTCGATACGTTTGAATTTCAAATCGATCGCTTACGGTCAAAGTCTCTGTCTGGGTGGAGACCTTATTGAAGACGGTTATCGAGACGTGGTAAACTCCGCTCCTGGTGTAAGTATGAGACAATGTCATCGATGTGCCGATGAATGGCGAGGGCAGTTCAATCGGATTATCATCTCCAAAGTCGACCAGATAAAACGGTTCAGTGGGTGTGGTCGTCAATGAAACAGTGAAGCTAAATGTTCTCCTCTCGACGCCTAATCGCGCAATTAAATTCAATTTTTAGATTGGAAAAGGACAGAATTGGCCGGAGCAATTACTTCCGTCATTGCCTCTGACCAAATCTCCGACAGGATTAGCCGTAAAAGACACAGGCTGATGAACGCTCAGAGTAAAAGAGCGACTGATTGTTACCAAATTGACCATGTCATATGCCTGCGCTTCGACTACCACGTCGGAACTGGGCGCTGTATACGGGGAACTTTGGTATACAGGCGGGAGAAGAGAAGCAGGCGCTTGACAAAACTAGACAAGAAGCGAGCAAAGGAGAGAGAAATAACCCAATTCTTACAGAAAGTTGAAGGGCCGAAAATAGTTGATCCGGCAGCCAAAAAGGTAAGCTGAAATTGGACCCTGGACAAAACGATGGCGGTGACGTTCACTATTGACGATGGAGCGGCAATCGGTGGGTTTATGTCCAAAAAGAAGCTTTCAATGCTTTTCACAACATTGACTGCCAGAGTGAGAGTGACGTTCTCCAGTTCGTTTGAAACGAAGAACGAGGCAGAAAAAGAGCCCGTCTCTTGATAAGTGTACGATAGGGACAATGTGCTTGTTCCCAGTTTGTAATCCATGCCGAGCGAGAAAGGACCCAAAGTTCGGTTGAATCTGTCTCCGGGCCAGAACGTGACCTGCGCATGAGAGCCGGCCAAGTTGGGACCAGGCTGAAATCTGAATTGGCCTCTTCCACCGAATGCACTTGTGAACACTACTGGACTCTGTACAAGGACGGGCTGAAGACCGTTCATTTCACTCACAATGTGAATGGTTCTGAGGAACGTAAAGCTGCTCAACGAGTTGGAAACGCTTATTTTCAAGTCGTAGTCACCCGGATTACCGAATTTGTGAGTTATGTTGCTTATCAAGTACGGGTTAGAATTCCACTCGTTGGGAGCAATCAAATCAATGGTCGGCTCTTCGCCAGGCTCTTCGTCGCCGATTGTTATTTGAACTCGCACATTGGCACCGGAGGTCATGCTGATTTGAAACGAGATTCGGTCCAATGTGCTAAAGCGGTAAGTGTCTGGTCTTATGTCGCCAAGAGGACTGAGAGCAACGCTCGGGTTTATTATTGGCGAGCTCACATCAAAATAGCCACGGAACTCGTTTGTCGAAACATAATTGCTGACTTGGAAATAAACGCTCAAGAGTCTGGTGCTGCTCTCGCCAGGCAGTTGCTCAGTCCGAGCAACTCTTCCGATCAGTTCAAAAGTTTCTTGATTTCCATCAATCTCCAGGTAACAGTCGAACGGCGGCGTTCCAACTGGGACGGTCAATTCAACTCTGTAAGGATTGAGAACGATGGTACCGGTGGAGACCAATCTCGGCGTGGTAATAACTTGCTGAACGTGGTGGCTGAAAACCAAACGCTCGAAACTGACTTGGTTAGAGCAGTTGATGGACACTTGGTAAATAGTTGCCCGACTCGGGTAAGTGTGCTCGATTAACGAGTTGTTCAAGCCCATGCTTTGTAAAATTCGCAGAGAAGTCGAGTCACCGAATAGGATTAAGCAAGAGTAATTAGAGCCGGCGTCTAAACTGAAGTAAAAAGCGGCTGATTGACCCACAATTGAAGCGCTTTGTTCCGCGTCACCGGCCTTGAACGTCACGCCCGAAATCGGCAGCTCAACTTGAACCACTCTGGCAGCGAACTTTTGCGACATATTATTACTAGCTTGGAGCAGAATCGTCTTGAGGCCGATAGAGCTAAAACTGAGCTGAACTGTCAAATCGCGAGTACTGATCTGTTGGTCTGATGTGTTCCAGCTGTATTGGATATTAGATCCTTTAAGCACTCTTGCCGTGAACTCACAGACGGTGTCTATTGCGCAGTAAGAGGGGCCAACAATTGTCAGGTTCTCTATCGACTGGTGAATAGCCACAGTTTGACTCAGCGAAATCGAGCCAAACTCATTTGTCACTCGAGCGTTCACATGAAAGGTGCCTGGCTGCTGATACCGGTTGAAAGAAGAGACTTGAGTTAAAGGAGTGGCAATTAAGCTGATCGCCATTCTTGCGCCCTCCGTAAAGTTGAACACTGAAGTCTCCGTACATTTCATCAACGGAAAGTTGGAATTCAGCAATCGAATCGAGCCTGATGAAGGCGCTTTTACAATCAATATTGTGCCTTTCTCCATAATAATCGGTCCAGTTGTGTTGAGGACAGAAGCATTTATGAGATTATAGCCGTTGACTCCGTCTAAATGAAATGTCCTGCTCGTAAAGTCGCTAAGAACTAAGCCAGAAAACAAGTTTTCCGGGCTATCGCCGTTGCAATATTGGTCTGATGCGATGAATTTCGAGCTACAAGGCTGAAGGTAAGCCGAGTAGCCTGGATTGTTACAAGCCAAATGTTTTAGGAAAGCACTTTTGCTTGTAGAACAGCCGAGCTCCGCAAGCTAATTGTAGAATTTGTTTAGAGTTTAATTTTAAATTGGACTTGGAGAGAAGTTACTTGGATTTCGAAGCTGACCACTC
The DNA here is from genome assembly GCA_019059635.1 of Proales similis. Taxonomy (NCBI): domain Eukaryota; kingdom Metazoa; phylum Rotifera; class Eurotatoria; order Ploima; family Proalidae; genus Proales; species Proales similis. The sequence continues at coordinate 132,234 of JAGVRJ010000004.1, forward strand.
CATCTGCATAAAACTCAATAGCACGTAGCACTGAGGGCGCCAGAACTATGTCGGTAGGATTGATGTAGAAGTACGAGGCGGTGAGAGATGGCAAATCGTTTGGAACCGGCCTTTGATGCACAGGCTGGCCCCATTGCACCGTTCCTAGAGAGGAAATAGCGAACTCGTATTGGCTTCCATCGCCAAAGTCGAATTGAACGTCCAAGTTAGTTCCTGTTTTTATTGTTACCGAACACTCAAACAGCTCGTCTGTGCCGCCGAATAGAGGGCAATCTAGTTGCCCGTCTATCAATTCGTCGACCACAAGCGGCAGGGAAATGGCCTTGCTCGACATCTTTGCAAAAGGAGCAGATAAAAATGGACAGAAAGCGTTCACTTGCGGAACTCCCACTTACGCCGTAGTTTGGAAAGAGCTGAATTCTTGCCGGCATGTTTCCTGTGGTAAGAATGCGAACAGGCTGGGAAAATCCTTGAGCTGAACGTTCAAAATAGCCTTCAAGTCGAACATCCTGGTCGATATAAAGACATCCGCTTTCGGCTTGTCCTTGAAATGAAACGTTGAATATGATCGTGTCGAACAAGCGTAAAGTATCGGCGCTTGATGGAGCCGTCAGAAGACTGGTGTCTAATGAGATTTCATTAACCTAGGTCAGTCAACGATTATGCAGAGCTGGCGAATGGGCATGTTGGTGGGAGCTACCTTTAACCCAGAACCTGAGTAGTACACCATTAGGTGGTGATCGGCACCACAGTAAAAGGATGAGTCAGCCGGACAGAACTTGCTCTGACAGCGAGTGAGTGGCACAGTCACTTTGTCGAATTGGCCCTCTCGACAGAAGCAGAAGGTGCCGTCCTCAATAGCGGCCAGCGAATAGCCCATTGACGAGCAGGCGTCAACGCATGAACTTGGTTTTAAATCATTCGGATCCAGATGAGCTGCAAAGGCATGAAAGCCGTCGGCGACTCGATCGCTCTCGATACATCCAAGAAAATTGTTTGTGTCAACAATCGGTGAGCAGTTGGTCAACTCGAACATCAGCAGCAGAAATATGAGGCTGCACACAGAGTCAGGTTTCATTTTGGCTCTTTTTCGACCAAGTAGATCTTCAGATTAAGATTTGGTTTGCAGTCGCTGCTCAAGAGAAAATTAAGTTTTGAAATAAGGAGAAAAGTTAAAAAAGGAATCGCATTTCGTCAACGTTATATAGACCGAGTCCATTAAGCTAAAATCTGAGCTAAAAGCTAAAATAAAAACCAAAGACCTGATGTTTCCGGACCTAGTCTTGTTTGGCAAGTTTTGCGTTTATTTCATTTTATTTTGCGTTTAATGGTGCGTCTGAATTTCAGCGTGGTAATGGATTAGCAAAAGAAACTGGAAAATGGCTGATGAAATACGTAAACGTTGAAATAAAAGCAAGCAAAGGCTTGAAAGGAAATAAATATAAAACAAGAACGCGTTAACGTAAATGCTCTGCGTTTGATATTTTTACTTTAAAAGCCCATCAGTCAGCGGAATGTAGCAATGACGTCTTATTGGCCTGGCATTTACTTTCGATTTAAAATACATACGAGCGGCCTGCTGGCTGTTGCTGCATATTGAAAACTTCTCTGAGTGGCGGCACACTGGCCCGCCTGTATCGCATGTAAAAGAAAATGGATGTTGCCGCCAAAATCAATATGAGAAGGCCGCCAACAACCGAGACGATTATGAGCGCAGTTCGCCATCCGTTAGCACTTTGGTCTGCAGCTGGCTTAACGGTGCTTGCCTCTGTCGATTTTTGGGTTGAATTGCTAGTCGTTACTGGAAGCGGCTTGCTCCCATTAGCTGAGGTTGTAGGGCTCGGTTTTGGACTTGAACTTGTTTGGTTCGAAGTCGGGTCTGCATAGCATTGCTCAATAATTTCTATAAAGTCACATGGTTTTAATTGCTCTGAGTCGGTGCATTTTTGTGTGGTTTCAGTGACAAGCGCTTCTGGGATTACTTTGCCTTGGCTAAGCCATTGAAGGGCGCAAGAGCAGTCAACATCGGGCGCTGCTTCGATTTTTGTATACACTTGCTCGTCGTAGGGGAAATAGACGAGCTGGCAGAAATCGTCGTCGGGGAATGAATATTTGTCTGCGGCCAAGTCGATCAGATGCAAAGTGAAGTCTTTCTTAGAGACGCTCAAGAAACTCATCCACTCGTTTTGAGTCTCTTCACCGACCAAAAAGGCGCCAAGGTCTTTAAGGCTAAGCTTCAGGTAGATCAGCTGACGCAGGTATCTGAATGTGTTTGGAGCGATCGATTCGATTGACGAGTCAACGATAGAAATGCTTTGAGTTTTGGAAAGCGCTTTCTCGTACAGAGTGCGATTGTCGACTATTTCAATGTCCAGGCCGATGAATTCGATTTCATCAATCCGAGGCAAGTGCTCTGACTGGGCGCTCACTCCGAATCTAAACTGATTTGTCCTGGTCGAATTGGCCACCGTCATTCTCTTAATGTGAGCGCCTTTCAATGCACTCAACGGCAGCTTGTCCTCATATTTAACGTTTTCGCCCAAGTGAATGTTGCTAAAGCTAGAAAATAGGCCGCTTTGTCTGCTGTCATCACTAGTGCCTTTGAACTTGAGAGTTGAATGGTCTATTGTGACTGAGAGCTGCTCGCTCAATTCCCCGAACGGATTGGACTCAACGTCAAATTCGGCTACATGCTTGAGGATAATTCGCGCATTGCTGGTGAAATTCAAAGCAGACAGCTCAAGTTGATCATCGATCGGGCTAGCCTGTGTCGGCTGCAATTCGAGACAACTCACCGTTAGATTCTGTTCAGAGCTGAAATCTAAATCGGCAAAGTTTTCCATTCGATTGCATACGATCGCGTGGGTCTGAGCGTAGCAGTCACAAAATTCAAAGCAATTTTCTGAGCTTTGATCGTTGGAATTCGACGAACAATGATCGCCACTGACCCAAGAAATCGAAACGAGTATCGTACAAATTAGGTAGAGCTGGTTGCTGTTCATTATTAAAATTCTCATCGTTGCTTATCCTCCTCCAATTTTTCTTGTAAAAATCGTATTCTTTTGGTCTCAACTCCTTCATGGCGTCGGTGGGGCTGCTATTTATCTCGAGCCGCCGTTAATTGCACAATTCAAGTGATAACTTAATCACGAGGGCGTCATGAACGTCATCTCCGATCGCGAGCTGACTAAACAGTCATCAGTTGAGAAAATAATGGAAAAAATTTGGCTATCATACCTAAACCTCTTTAATCTTTCTCTCTCCCTCACTCTGTCTGAATGAAACGGACAAGAAAGAGTCGACATGAGATAGTGGCCAACCGCCGGTAACCATAGCAACGATGCGGTTCATATTCTGCCCCGCGACTCGATGCAGTGGACATGACTGGACGACGAATTAGGCAAAGATGAGCACCCATTCGCTGTTTCGAAAACCGTTCTCGCCAAAAAAGGCTCCAAATCGTTTGGCAACAACCAATTCTCCTCTCCAGCTCGACGCGGCAAGCAGAAATCGCGAGTTCGGCCTCGACTACACCACCGCCCATATGGAGCTGGGCGATGTTCATTACGTGTTCGATCTTGAGGACGGCGAATGGTACCCAGGTAAATGTCAACGTTTTCCTTTTGGTAATTTTTCGAGGTTTAAGTCCGATTTAGAAAGCGCAAGTGCATCTAAAAGCGCCAAGCTCGACTCAAGAGCTTCCAAAGACGTTCAAAAGCTCCAGAAGAGCAACCAGAATCTTCAAGAGGAAAACAACATGCTTCAGGTGAAGAACGAGCTTCTCATCGACATGTTGGCTGAGGTCTATTCGGAGAAGAAGCTGCTTAGTGACAAGAGAGCCAAGAAGAACTAATCCTCTCCTGATGGCCATCTTCATCCATATATTCATTATTTCCTCACGGTTGTCCTTAAGGCTTGAGGTCAGCTTGTGTTTTTGTTTATTTTCCTGCTCATGCAGCTCAGATTGAGGCAAGCGCGAATAAACGAATAGACGAGAAGAGAACTGATTGAATGGACACGTGGTTCAAGTTTGGTTGAAAATGACGCATAGAATGAAAATGAATAATCGTAATGATGATAGGCTTTTGGCGCTTTAGTCCGATTGGAGGCTAGACGAGATTGAATGGCTTTGAGTCGGTGATAAGAATAGTTCAAAATGGCTGAGATTTGCGTTCTCTCGTCCATACTCTCCCAGTCAGTGAGGCTGAGGATTTCATTGAAAACGGCCGACTCGCAATTGCGCAGAGAGCAAGGCAATGTCAAACTGTTCGCGCCTGAGCACGAGTGCGGCACAGAGCAATTTCGGTAATAAACCAAATGGCCGGGTCCGCAGCTGGTTGAGCAGGGCTCGAGCAGTAGCCAGTCTGACCAGTGTCCGGAAGCGAGCTGCTGCTGGCATCTGTCGCCTGTGAAGCCGTTCAGACAAATGCATTCATAGGAGCCGATCGAGTTCCTGCATATGCCGCCGTTGAAGCAGGCCGATTCGAGCGCGACGCATTCGTCAATGTCCACACACTTCCAATCGGTCATTGGTGCCAGCTCGAAACCTTCAGGACATGAGCAAGTGTATCCGTTTCGATTTGTCGCGTCTCGACGGCAATCATGAGAGCAGAGAACTGATGAGCTCTGCTCGCACGGATCGACCTCAATCTCGCATCTTTGGCCCGCAAACGCCGGCCGGCAGTCACATTTGAAGTTGTCGCCTTCATCGTTTAATCGACAAGTGGCGCCATTGAAGCAAGGGCGCCATATTCGACACAAGCTTTCGTAGGCCATGCAAGTCTCGAATCGAAAATCATAATAGAACCCGAGACGGCACTTCCGAACGCACTTTTTTACCAAATTGGGGTAGTAGAAGGGTGCTATAGTGGGCGAGATTTGTAAGAGTCGATCACAAGCTTGAAGGCCATTCTCATGGTCCGCCGCACAACTGTCACACTCGGTGCCAGAGGTGGCCACCAGCAAGTGTGACCCCACGAGCGTCAAAATGAGTTTGAAATTCATTCGTAAAATTCAATGAGCCGAGCGAGGCAGCCACTTGCCCATAAATAGAATTGCTTTTAAAATGGGCGCTTCATTTAGCGAAAGCTGGGACTGGGAAGAGTGTCGGTTTGTTGAATGAAAATCAACGACGGTCGCTCAGTGCAAGCAGTCAGCAAGCATAATTGAATTGTCGTGCCCGGGCCTATTCGAACGTGCAAGCAAGTGTCTGACGGTGAATGAAATTTGTTAATCGATTGTCGTTATGTTGCCATTTTCTACCTCTTGTGCCTTAATTTACGTAATTCGTTGTTCGGACGCACCAACCGGCAGCAATGACATCAATTCCCTACTTGGCTTTGCACTCCATCTCCCTCTGTTTCTCTTTCTTTTCTCTCTTTCGAATTGAATCGCTCTCCTGACGTTCTTTCTTATCATTCGTGAGTCGAATTGAAGTCCCCACATTGAGAGTTCGATGAGCACAAACGCTGGCAGCGCCGAATGGCCTGAGCTCTACGGCTTTTGCATTTACGGCAAAGGGCCCACATACGTTGCGTATGTAGAAGCTGATAGCATCGCACAGACGGCCGGCATCCGTGTGGGCGACAAGATCATCGAGTTGGACACGCACGACGTGTCAAACGAGTCCGAGTCGGAAATCAGACGCAGAGCAAAAAATGCTCGTCAAGACCCGCCGCCAATTAGTGTTCAGTCTGCCGTCCATGAGGTTATCATTCACAGTCCTTACGGTCTGACTGCGAGCGGCGAGCGTCCTGTAATTGCCGATCAAGTAGTAAACGGAGGTGCCGCCTATGAAGCAGGAGTTCGTCACGGTTCGTCTGCTTCGCAGTTTGATTCGCAAATCAAATGCACAATTTTAATAAAAATGAATTCTCAATAGGCGACATGATTGTAGAAGTGAACGAGCGACCAGCGCGGCATCAAGATCCAGTCAATGCGATATTAACTAGCGAAACGAAGCCGCTCAAATTGAAATTCATTCCGCTCTATCGGGAGTTGGCAAATCCAAATCAAAGACTGGAGGCAGGTCCAGCAAATGATTCGAATTCACCACCGCAGCAGTCAAGTGACCGGGCAGAATGGTCGCAGGAGAAGATTAGAAGGGCCCAGGAGTTCTACAGACTTGTGAGTGCATTTACCGCTCAGCCGTCTCTTCGGCTTTTGCTCATCGAGTTTGAATAGCTGAACGAGCTGTTTGGTGATGACCCAGAAATGAGAAAATTCATTTTGGCTCAGCTCAAGTCCTACACAGATACGGGAAACATGAACGAGCTGAGCAAGAGTCTCAATTCGGTCTTGATCACGCCTCAGCAACGAAGGCTGCTGGCCGAAATAAAGGCCTTCATTCCGTTGAGCGAACAGCCCATGTTCGAGCAGCTCACATCGACAATTAGCTCGTCACAAGTATTGAGACAGTCGAACCCAGAGCCGACGCGCTATCCGACCGACAGGCGACTAAGCTGGCGAGCGCCCTCTATCCAAAGCGTTCACTCGATGAAAAGTATCAACGCGCGTCAGCTCGGGGAAGACGGCATGCATGGCGAACCTTTCCCAAGAAGAATGTCAATCAAAGAGTCTGCATTCACCTACAACAACACAGAGGCAGCGAGAGATGTAAAAGTCCCCAAGTCGGCCTTTCGCGATCCAAACAATCGAAATAGGAAGCACTCGGGACCCAGGTAGAAGATTGAAATTGTAAACTTGCTCGGCTGGCTGTCGTTTGAAAGCAGCGTTCAAAATAGACGAGTCAGGATAAAGAGGGATGAAAACCAAGACATAGGCATTGACCTGAAAGGCAGCAGGCCCACAGTCATTGCAAGTGTGTGGCCCGACTCGCCCGCATACGAAGCCGGCCTGCTCGAAGAGGACGCCATATTGAGCATAAACGATCAAGACCTGGAGAACGAGGCGAGCAGCTACGTAAAGGAGTTTTTGAAGAAAAAGGCCGGCCGCAATCCCGTGTTCGAAGTCATTCAGTATTCTGACTATCACGCTCGTTCGGCCAGAGCTGATCGGAACGATCGAACGAGCAGCCAAGTCGCTCTTCCGAGTGAATCGGACACGGAAGAGACAAGCTTTAAAGAAAAGGTCTGTGTCTCTCGTCTGCCTTACAATGGTCATTCTAATTGAACTTTTTCAAGGTCGACCAAGTTCTTCAGCCCAGAGAGAGGGCCTCTTTGCGCTCGTTGTTGCTCGACTATCGCCGCAGTCGGTAAGCAAAGCGCTCTGTAGCCAACTCCGGAGTATTTATTAAGCTAAATCTGCTCAAGTGACCTGAACGAACTGATCGAGAGCGCATCGACAATATTGGATACTCCCAACAAAAGGACACTGTGGACTTTTATAATTCCGATATTGGAGCCGCGGCATAGGTCGAGAGCTCAGCAGCTTGTTAGATCCAAATCGAATCTAAGCCACTCTAAACATGAGGAGCAAGAGAGCGACGAATCTGATGGTCAGTTAGATCCTTGTTGTCGACTTGGACCGCCGTTTACGATTAAGACCAATAAAGACTTGATCGAGGACCGGGTGTCACTTAGAAGTTTGCCAAGTGCCAGCAGCCGACGTTTAAGGCAGCGCAAAAAGCTCAGGGAGGAGCGGCAACGACAGAAAAGCCTCGAATCGATGGGACGCAATGCGATCGGACGCCGTCACTTTTATTCTAGCGCGCCCTCGTTGGTTGATGTCGACACTCATTCGTTCGTGGAGGAAAACGAGCTAGTCATCAAATTTTTGCAACAGGTCAGAGAGAGAAAGAGCATTTACTTTAAACAGAGAATCGGTTCAATGGCCAATCTTGTTTTAGCTCGACTACTTGTTGAACGACGACGAAAAGTCCGAGGTGAAATCAGCTCTGGCCGCCTACAACCGAGACCAGTAAGATAATTACAGTCTTAGCACTCAATTCTGGTGTTTCTGACCCGAGGCCAAAGGTGCGTCGACGTGTTTTGCGACCGAGTGGACCTGTTACTGGATACACCGGCCAAACGCTCGCTCTGGTTCAACATCATTCCACTACTAGAAGAGAGTGACCAAGAGCACGCAAAGAGATGGCTTTGCACTTGGCAGCATTGCTCAAGCTATTTGGACGAGGTGGCAAGTCTGAGTCAATCGGTTAGCCGCTCTCAGCTGGACCGGCTCAGCAGCCGCCCTGCTGGCTCGGTTAGATCGCTGACTCGAGTGAGGCATTTTTTTTCATTCAGACCTGTTCATGCATCTTTTTCAAGCGTCTCTTTCTCCTTCAGACGTCTTGTGAGCTTTCGAATCGCACATGCGAGTGCGTCTGCCACCCAAGAGTTATAAAACGACGCGACCCTGCGGCAGTAGTCAGTGAGTGCGGAATAAAAAATTTGGATTCATCGCCTAGACACGAACGCTTTCGTGCCGTCTACGAGTTCAACTCCGGCTTGAATGAGGCCGAGGTAGGTCATTATCAACTACTTGCTTTATTTCACACAAATTTTTGCTATTCACGTTTTTAACTTTTCTCTTTGCATTGGTATATGCAGACAACGGTGATTCCGATCAGAAAGGCCGCCTGCCTGGACTAAGAGGATCATGACAACTGCAATGATCTGTAAAGTCGATTCGGAGCCTCAAATAAAAGATTGAAGAATAATGCCCATCTGCTATCTGTTAATTGCAGTCTAAGCTGCGCATCCGGCCTGAACGAAGCGATAATTTCTTCGTTGTTCATGAATCAGGGGGCTAGGAAGTTAGGAACTGCTAATTAGGTTAAGCTTGAAAATGACAAACACATTGCGCGAGAGAGAGAGAGAGAGGAGGCAAACGATGATAAGAAGAGAGGAAAGAAAGAGAGCAGCCAAGCAAGAATTGGAATGCAGTAAAAGGAGCCGATTAGGTTCATCTGAGTAGTTTAGCAGAATGGCCGCCGTGTTGTAAATAAATATCGCATCGGACAGCAGCTGGCGGAGCATGATGATGATCAGAATGAAGCAGTGGTTCAAGTGCGTGTTTGTTTATGGTGAAAGACGAGCCGGGGCGAAAAGTAAAACGCAGAAAAATAAATCATGCGGCATAGTAAGTGAGTGAGCAAGAAAGTAAGCAAGCAAGTAAGCGGGTAGCCGGCCAGATGGTCGGAATTATTAGCAGCGAGTGAGTCAGAGGTTAAAATAACCGATCTAAGCAAACAATTACAAGCGCGTGCCTATTTGTTGGCCCTTTAGTTGAGTTTAATTAGTCCGCAGCAATTCCACAAGGAGGTATCTGCCTTATTCGGCGGCGCTTAATTAAAACCGAAAGGGTCCTATCGAATTTCGGATGATCTATTGAATCATTCATGAGGCCGAATTATGATGCTACAGCAGCTCGCCTCCGGACTAGTGCCTCTTTCATGAGTGCGTTGGGCGCCTTGCTGCTAATGAGCAAAACGCTCGAATAGATAGATTGTGCCAGTCGTGCCATCAAAGTTCATTTGGCTGCGCTTTAATCATAGACAAATGAATGGGCGAGCGAATAAGCCAACCAGCGACCCAGTCTAACCAGGCAAGCAGGCAACAAGCGAGTAAGTAAACGAGCAGAATGGGGCCATTGCCGAAGGAGGCGCATCGCCTCCAATGTGAGCGTGCGCGTGTGGGGGCCGCTTGTTGGCGCGGTGCAACCGTTCGAGCGTACTCTTAGTGCCGTTTGCTGCTAAGCTGCATTCACCAGAAAATAGATATGATAATTATTCAATTGGAGTCGAAAGCGAATAATATGCAGAAAATTGGTAGATAACCAATGAGATCGATGGCAAGAGGCGCGAGGCACGCTTTTTACTCGATATGGACAAACGGCCTCTATGCTCGACTCTGGCCCATGGTCTGTGGCCTAGATTTCGATTATTGCCTCGATAAGATGCTTGTGTTGTTTATATTCGCCTATAAATAGTTGTTGATTTTTACTCCGACTCTATTCAGTTTTTCAGCGGCGGCGGCAAATCGACTTCTTCATATTCTGCTTACTTCTTTGCATACGCCATATAGAATCTAATTGTGGAATGTAAAGAAGTTTGTAGAGTTGAGCGGTCTCTTCTCATTCACGCGCGCTCGCACCTAACCCGCTCTCTAGCTGTCTGAGGTGTTGGGCAATCTGGCCGGCCTGGCCGAGCTCAGGCTGAATCGAACTTGATTGAGTTTTTATTCTTTCTGAACTATAAAGAATCTCTAAAAACGACTCTTGACTAAAACTTTAATTGGCCTGACCGGTCGGGTTAGACCGGAGGTGTCTAGCTCTAGGCTCTCGGGCGTTTCACTGCAAACATCGAACATGTGCTTGGAAAGTATTTTGGCCAATAAAAGTTTCATTTCCAGCAGAGCGAACCTCATTCCTTTTTTTTTCGACATTCAGCTTAGCCTTCAGGGCAGGGATCTGCGAGATGCTTACCGACACAGTTGCGGGGTCCACCGCCGAACGGCAAGAACGTCTCGGCGCCTCTTTTCCGTCTGTTCTCCTCGCTGAAGCGTTCGGGCCGAAATTCGTACGGCTGAGGATAGATGTCGGGGTCGTGATGCACGGACCATATGGCCACGGTGAGAATCTGGCCGGCCGGAATCTTCATTCCGTTGTATTCGTAGTCCGAAGCGCAGACGCGGTCTGTTCGGACCGCAGGCGGATACATGCGCAGGGTTTCGTCGATGACCGCGTCCATGAACGGCATATCGTTCACCGCCTCGTAGTTGAGGCCGCCGTGCTTTTCCAAAGCCCTATCGACCTCTTCGCAAAGTCGACGCTGATGTTCCGGGTTCTTGGCCAAGTTGTAGCTTATGAAGCACAAAGTCGTGCCGGTGGTCTCGTAGCCTGCGATTAGAAACAGAATCGCCTGCGAAAGAATCTCTGAGTTGGAGAGCTTCTTTTTCAATTGACTCCATTGTCCGTTCTGTGGCGTTGTCTGGCTCTCTGTCGCCGACTGCTCACTTGCCGGCTGGTGCTCATGCTCGATCATGTTCTGAATGTAGTCCTCTCGTCGCTTTTGTTTTTTCGTAAAATGTCAACCGATTCAGAAAGAGTTTGAATCAAAGAGAGAGAGAGAGCGCCTTACATCCAGGCCGGCACGACGCCTTCGAATTATTTCGTTTGAAATCTGCACTAAATATTGCGTCGATTTGACCGGAATCAAATTCAACAGCTTGCGTTTGCTCAGAAATTTCAGGAGCGACGGGAAAATGACTATTTTGTTTTGGGAACATCAAAGCGGCTGGGGCATCGGTGAGAGAAGGAAGCGCGTATTTACACAGCAGAATGAAGAGCGGGTTGCCCGTGGTTATGTTGGAGAAGATATTTTGCAAGTTTTGCAGAAATTCGTTCTCCGGCTCATTAATCGAGTTTGTGTCTATTCCGAAGCAACACGAGGCGATTGTGTCGAGTGTGTAGCTGCCAAAGTACCTTTCAAACTGTTTGGTCAAGGCCGAGTCTTACAGAGTCAAGCCGAGCGAGCGTACAATTTGGTGTCGAGCACGCCATCTCCTGACTTGACCAGTTTGTCGAGGTAAGCGTCAAAGTTGTCGGCACACTTGAGCAGCATTTCGGACATTTTCTTCAACTTGCCGCTGGTGAAAGTGGTCGACACGATTGAGCGAACGTTCTTCCACTCTTCACCTTTGAGCACATTCAGGAATTTATCAAACGGTTCGAGCTCGTCGGTGGCAAACACCTGAATGTTGATTTTAAAAATTTTAGCTCTCGGGCTTCTAGAACGAGTTTTGTTTTACGCGACGGTTCACAAAATTGCCAAAATCTTTTATCAGCATTGTCTTTAGCAAGGCCACATCGCTTACGAGTATGTTGGGCGTCGAGCCCTCAAAGTAGCCGACCACTTTGCCATACTCGTTGAACAAGTCGTCGTCGTGTTTTTTTATTCCCTTTTTGATCAAGGCCATCATTCCTCCGACCACAGGTGACGGCACCGGACCAGGAATGTTCAAGCGCTTGAAATAGTTTCGCTGATCGAAATATTTGCGAATCCTGAAGAGAGCAAACGTCAAAGATAGACAGAGAGTCAAACGTCTCAAGTGCCAGGCGCAGGGTCTTACTGGTTCAGAGTCCACACGAGCAGAAGAGTTCCAGAAAGGAGAACTGTCGCCCGCCTGGGATGAGTCTCAACGTAGACTCGCACGAGTCGCGTGTAATCAACAAGCGCCGGATTCATCTTCACTCTCGTTGTTTGTTTCTCTTTCTTCTATGAAGGCACACTCGGATGTGTTACATTTAAAGCAAACGGTCGACGCCGATTATGCACATTTTAAGCCAAAACGCGTAGACATTGCATTTTGTTCACGCAATAACCAAGCGCACCAGGTATCGTTAAACAAGACAAATTAGCTCGTGTTGAAGATAAGACGGCGACAAGGCAATGCAGCTGCAGCGGGAGATAGAGAGGCAGACAGAGAGAGGGGCAAAGATGGCTGGTTTTAAAAATAAGCAAATCATGATAAGCGGACGACGACACAAGAAATCGATTTTCTCCGGATGCGTTTTCGATTCGATTTCTCCTTGAACTCTTTCACTTGCTAGATTAGCTCGTGATATCTCAATTTTATGTTGGCAAATGAAGTAATTCGGACGGCTCTAGCGTCAATTCACTTCCGATAAGAACCAGCCGGTGCCAGAGGGCGCAATAATTTTAATTAAATGCGTTTCACACGTTTGAAGGAAAGAAGGAAGATTTCGCTTGGCCCAACTCGATTCTTATTTATCGTCGACGTGTATTTGCTAATTAACGATAGGGCAATCGTGAATGATATAGAAGCGTCATTAATGGAAGCAGGACTAAGCCCCAGACAGATTGAGAGTGGCTTGAAGCGAGAAGAAATTGCTTTTCGATAATTGCTATTGCACTACGGTGCTCTGCAACGGGCGTGAGCATTTAAAAATGGTTATTTAATTTATTTTCACTGGCATCCAACAACGATCTAGATGACGACTATTGACAAAGAAACGGAGACAGAATAAAAGAAGGAGAGAGAGAGAGAGACAGACAGACAGAGGAAAAGGGACAAGAGGGCGCAGTGCCGAAATGAGTTTCAGATTTGCATTGTTTAGCCAAGTGGCCATCTTAAAAAATAAGCTCACACAAGGAAGAGGCGAATAAATGAAATGCATTGGAGCAGCTTTACCAGCCTTCATTCATCGATTCGTTTCAATCAAATGCGACAGCACTTAATATTCCTCTTCATATTCGCCCCATATCCGTGCGCTGCTCGTACAATATTAAAGACCAGGCGAAATGGATTGGGCGCTACTCAATCTTTGCACTCTGTCACGTCTGACACTACGTCCCACGGCTACAAGTGTGTCTTTATTATTTATTTTCTTCCTCCTTCTGCCTCTTCTGTTTTTAAATGCCATTACATGCACACACACACACACACACACACACACACACACACACACACACACACATGATCAGGCTATTGCCGTAATGTAGCAATGTCGTGCCACGCTCTTAAAATAGAAGCGAACTACACCAGACGATCCTAATTAAAGTACAATAATTCAGCCGAGCGAGCCCGATCATTGCCGCTTGGCAATTGCCGGCAAAGAGGCTTCGCTCTTTGGCTGCGATTGCTTGAGATCGTAACCAGAGAAAGAGGGAGAGGGAGAGAGAGAGAGAGAAATGCAACACAAGATGACGACGACGACGACGACTTTGATTGAGAAGAAATCAGCGTTTAAATTATTAAGTAAAGGCAAAGACCGGATGTGAAAATATGCGTCAGGGATCAGGAGCGGCGTGCTGCAATTAAAATGAGTGCGACGCATGAGGGGAGGGAAAGAACGGCACATTTCTGATTTAGTCACAAGAGATCGAATCATGCAACGTAGCCAAGCTTCACACATAACTGGATGTTACCATGAACCTCGCGAGTAGTTCACTAAAATAGAACGTGCTTTTCTGCTCTTATCTATTTAGGACAACTTTCGAACAACAGCAGCAGCAGAAGCTATCTCCAAAGAAAAACTTGTTCGGTGACTTTCAAATTTCCTGATTCTTTTACGTTTGTTTCCTTTGATTGCTTTGTCCTTAACTTAGCAGAGGCAAAGCTTTTCACTATTCTGCTGCGATTCGTCAACAATCCAGCTCAAGCCAGCTTCTCTCTTTTTTATCCTATTCGCTGCACTTTCACATCCATGGTCGCAAACAAGGGCCCGTTTAAATTGATTGCAAACGTCTGCCTGTCGAAGCAAGAGTGAAACGAACAGATTGATCGCCATGGGATGTCACTACAGGGGCTGGATATTGACGCAAATAGGCTCGCTTGAGCAGTCATTTTGATACGCGTTCCACTAATGACGTATTCGGCAGAGTCTGCTATTGCCTAGGAGGCAAGCTACTGCTGCGAGAACTAGCTGGTCTTTCAAGTTGTTGCCATTCAGTTTCTTTTATTTCCTTTGCTACTTTTAATCGTGCAACAAATGGCGGCTTTTATTTTCGTATTGTGCTGTTTTTTCATGTGCGTCTGCCTGCCTGCTTGCTTGACTTGAGCAGAGCAAAAGCACTGCAAACGCGAATGCTTGAGCAAACACGCTTACATTGAACGCACACACACACACAGAGTCAAGTCTCTATACGCAAGGCCAGAGAGGGCTCGCTTGTTTGCCAGCCTGTCTAGCCTGGTGAGCATCAGAGTGAATCGTCGAATCAAGTCTAAACGTAGAATGAATTTGACAGAGCAAGAGAGATCACGGAAAGCTGGAATATGCACAAACACAAATATTTTGGCTTTTTGTGCTCGATCGATACGGCGACGCAACAAGTTCATAATTTCACTTGAACCAATTCACCGTATTCCGTTCGCTTGCAATTATATTCGCCTGCATGGCTCATCTTCGCTGCCAATTTCGCTTTCTGCATTTGACTCTCGAGCCGACTTGACTCGAGCATCTGTCTATCAATTAGCGAAATTCACTCGTTTTAATCTTCTCTTGTTGCCTCTTTGTCTAGATAATAGCGTATGAGATTGTCAAGCGTACTCAAAGCGACCAGATGAACTGCAAAATTATCTGCGACAGTAACAATGACGCCAGGTAAGTAGCGTTTTTTGCAGCACGGAAATTGCTACTTGCAACCAACCTGGAATTGGCGTTTAATTGGCGGTCTGAGCGCTCTCTTATCCGCTATTTAATCACCCAAATCGTTGCTTACAGTGCGCCATTCTCACTAAATCCAGGCGCACACACGCGGCTTTACATAACCGAGAGCAGCAGACTGACAGTGGCCTTCTGGCAAATCGCTTCTACTGCATCGGTGGCATTTGAGAAGATGCGTTTTTTTGAGATAAAAATCGACACCAGACACCCCCACCCCTCTTTAATCTGTTGATGGCAAGCAAATGAGCAGACAATACTGACTGTTTCGGCATTGAATTGCACAAATCTTGTTTAAAGCCAGGACGGCGATGGTGACTCGACGGCGGCAGCGGCCTCATGTGTGTGAGTCTTTCCCTCCATCTCTCACTCTTCTTTCTACAGTTGCGAATCTGCTTTGTGTTCGAGCGAATGCAT
This sequence comes from Proales similis, assembly GCA_019059635.1. NCBI lineage: Eukaryota > Metazoa > Rotifera > Eurotatoria > Ploima > Proalidae > Proales > Proales similis. The sequence goes on from JAGVRJ010000004.1 coordinate 147,738, forward strand.
GTGGGTGACAGGGCAGGCCCTGAATACTTATTAGCGCAAGCACATTGGCACTTTGGTCCCATTGAGCCTTGTGCGTCTGTGGATTGCATGCGCAAAAGAGCCGAGCGGCAGAAGAAGCGAATGCAAATTAGTTCGCGTGACTGTTCCGATTTCGTCTTTTACGCACTCTGGCCGACTTTGATCAGCATGAAATTAGACCAATCTCACGTTATTATTACGTTAAGAATTTAAATCCCTGTGACTGCGGCAACAAGCTGCCAAGATTAGGATTTAGAGAAATAAATGACGAAAGCAGCGAAAAAGAAAGAGAGAGAGAGAGAGAGAGACAGAGAGAAGCACTTTGCATTTGATCAGTGGCTGTGATTGGCGAAATTAATGCGATCATTGTGATTGGATCGGCGGTGTCTGCCGTCGCCGCGTTGCCTCTGTAATTTAAGAAAAAACAACAACAACAAACCCAAATTGCGAGTTTAAACAATTTTGCCAGATTTTGGACATGTGGCTGCGTGGAGAAGGCGAAATCAGACGCAGCGAGCGGTACACACAGGCCCCTCTCGAACAGTTAATTAAGAGTGTCAGAGTACCTATCACACGATTACCTTTCTCTTCTGTTGCTACAGTTGGCTTTTTTTTTTTTATTCACTTCTTTCTTTCGTATTCCTTCCCCTTTCTCTTTGTTTCTGTCCTATTACACAAACTGGCTTTAGGCATTAATGATCAAATCGGACATGAACTGCTTCCAGCTGTCACAGATGCGTGTGTGAGAGAAGCGACGGGGCACCGCTCGAAGAATGAAATGAATGCAAAATTGAATAAAAGAGCTTCAATGCAAGTGATTTTCGCTTCTTCTTTTTTCTCTCTATTATGCAACCTTCACTTGTTTCCTCTTCTTGCTGAAGCTGGCCACTGTTTCTTTATCCGAGCTGGCAATCAAATTTTCGATTTACAGCCGAATGGCAGTTGAAAAAACTGCAACTCAGCAGAGCAGAGAATGTAAGCAAACAGAAATTGGGCAGAGAGAATGTTTCACCGTTGTGTTCAGCATCGAGTTGATGGCAGCGAGTGCGAACCAGTCATAAATACACACACACACACACACACACACACACACACACACACACACACACACACACACAAGCGCTAAGCTTTCCGCTTGATCGAATCTTGCGTCAGAAAATGGCTCTGGAGCGTCAGCCGTCGGGAGGCTGCGTCAATTTCCAGCTAAGCCAAACAAGCATAAACCTGCCGTTGGCAACAAACAGTTTCTTTGCGCAACAATCTATTAGCAGGCCTCGAGTGCAATTCGCCTCCAGCTCCCTTCTCTATCCGATGCCAGGGGAAAGAGAGGAAGCAGCGGGCAGCTGTTGCCTTTGAATCTCAGGTGTTTTCGCTCTGCTCGGTATCGATTTTTCGTCATTCAGCCAGGTCTTGACGCTCGAACACTTGTTGCTGTAATAAGACGAGTCAAGCGTCTTTTTCTCTGTTTGTCTCTTCGTTTTCTTCACTCATCATTCGGCTCTTGTCTCCTTTTGTTCGTGGCGTGTTTTGACGACAATTGCGCTACGTGCTCAACTACTCGCTCAACTACTTGCTAATATTTTTCCTCCAACCAAATTAACTAATTTAGCATTGCACCTTTTCCTTGTTTCAGAGCGAATCGTGTTCAACTTTGCAGCGGTCTTGCACGCGTGCGCAAAGGCACACACTAACACCCATAAATACACACACACACAACATATTAAATAAATAAGGCACGCAAGTTCATTCGCAAATCATTAAGGCCCATCGATCGGCTGACGCGATTCCAGAACGCGAACCGTTGCTCGTTCTAAGCGATAGGAGGAAACAGAAAGAAGGAGAGAGAAAAGAGAACGCGACAGCAATGAGTGTGTCCTTGAATCGAATGTTCGCCAAGAACACGGCTTCAGTGAAAGACGAGACGCCGAGGGCTGACTCGCCCAAAATAATTCTCACCGAAGCTCCCCAGAGCGAGCGGGCGACCAGGCATCGAAAGCTGCCCAACATTCCTATGCGGTCTCGATCTTTCAAGCGGCTGCCGTTCTCGACCATCACAGAAGGCTCGTTGCCGAGTCGAGAGGAGACAGCCCTCAAGAACAAGAACCCTTCAAACTTGCTCGACGATAACATTTACTTGTACGACAATCAGCCCAAGTCCCAGTCAAGCGTGTTTGTACGCCAGACTCTCAAGACCTCGTCGTTCCACAGTTACGGACGAAGATCGTCCAGGTAGTCGCCTTTCCATTTTGGCTCGTTCATGTTGCCTGCAGACCGCCTCTTAAACGACCATTTCCTCTTTGCCGTTGCTGTTTATCTTTTCTTATTTTAATTCGTTTGCGTGAAGGCATGAAGAAGACATTGCGGCGTTTCTTCAGACGCTAGAAGGCATTGCCAAAAAAGTAGCCGACCAGAAGGTCAAATTAAAAGCGCAGGTGAGTGTTGGAACTTTAAACGTCCGAGATGGAAAGGTGCATGAGAAATTTCTCTGAAAATCAAGTTGCGCGCCGAGACGAGCAATCAAACAAAGCCAAAGAGGCAAGTTCACGAAGAGAATGAGGTCAAACTGAGTGCCAGAGAACGAGACGAGCTCTACTGCGAGATCATATACACCATAAAGCACAAGATCGGCCGAACCATAGACGGCCATAGCGACTACATTCTCGACTTGTACCGATATGCGCAGGTGGCGTTTGGCATGTCGTTCGACGAGCATGACCGGCTGTATGCGTTGACGAGCGAGGAGAAGGCGCCCTGTTTGATACTCAACGTAGAAGTGATTCAGGCCGAAGGTCTCGAGGCCAAAGATGCCAACGGCTTCTCAGATCCCTACTGCATGCTGGGCATAATTCCGGGCAGCAGGACCAAGCAGAGCGCCGAGTCCATAAGACAGCGGCAAGAAGAGCAGTCGGATGCGCAGCATGCAGCCGAGCAGCTCGCCAAGTCAAGCATTAGCAACCAGTCCAAGTCTCAGTCGTTTAAATTCAATCACCTGAGCATGCCCAGTGCGAAGCCGTCAAGCCTGATAAAGAGATTCAGTAGCTTCAGACGGTCTGAGAAGCCGCCCTCCACTCCTCCTCCGGCAAACAACAATCCAAAAGAGGCCCCCTCCGCCGCGCCGCAAGCGAGCAGTTCGAAATCTGGGCCCAAAGAAAAACTGCCCGTCAAGTACATAAAAACGACGGACGTCAAAAAAGCCACCCTTAATCCGGTCTGGATGGAGCGCTTTCAATTGTAAGCCATTTGATTCGAACGCTTTTCATTTCTTTTCAAACGCATTTCGACGGCCAATTACAGTCAAATAGACGATATTGAGACAGACACGTTGCACCTGGACATCTGGGACCATGACGACGAGGTAATAAAAGCAAGTTTCAGTTGGCACTTGTTCGTGTCTATTTATAGCCCGCTTTAACCAGTTCAGCGTGTTCGACGCGGCCAAAAAATTGAACGAGGTGAAAAGTCTCAAAGGCCTGGATCGATACTTCAAGCAGATTGCTCAGTCGGCTCGATCAAACAAAGCGGACAAGGACTCTGGAGTGGACGACTTTTTAGGCTGCGTGAACATCGGACTCAGTGATCTGCCGTCGACGGGCGCCTGCAGGTGGTACGAGCTTGAAGGCCGATCAGAAAAGTCGCAGGTCGAGGGCAAGATACAATTGCGTCTGAAACTGGCCACCAAAGAGCGCACGTGCTTCAGCAAGTCGCGTCGCTGCAGCCTGGCCGTCGAAGAAGAAGAAGAGCAAGAGGACAATTGGAACGAGTTTGCGCAGCACATCAAACTCATTGAGATATTCGTACAGCACGAGTTGACCAACTACACCGACAGCAGCCGATGGAAGGGCGAACTGAGCAGAGAGGCCGAGACCATTCTTCATCAGCACGCAGTTCAAGGCGACTTGACCGACCTTCAGCTCATCATGTGGTCGGTTGACTTTTCAAATTGTCGACTCTTTCGAAAGTAACAATTGACAACTGCTTCTAGTCGATGGATTGCGTACAGCCGTGAGCACTGGCGAAGAGAGCTCTCCTATTCGATATTGAACGAGTTAATGGGCAAAATAAACTCATTGTGGAGCAGCTCTTCGCCGTCTAGAGACGAGGCAAGTGACGCACTTGAATTGCCTTCAGACTCACCTAAACTCATGTTTGTGTGTTCAGGCCGACGCGATGCGCGAATCGTTCTCTTCGTTCATAAAGAACTCGTTCCTGCTGATCAAGAACTTGCGTGAGGCGTTTCCGATAAGCGAGAACCGCGAGTCGCTTCAAGTGCTTCAGTCGCTTCTCAAGTAAATCGCCATGACGTCGGCCATGCATTGCCTTGTTCACTCTAAATCGTGCAAATCAAGAACATTGAACGGCCTGTTTGAGTTGAAAGCGTTCAAGTATTGCTGTCCGTTCGAGAACTCGCTCACGCATGAGCTCATTTCGGCTCTGAAGGTAAATAGACGGCGTCGGGCTTCGCGTTTAGATGCCTCATAGCTCTAAATCAAGACGGACGCGTCTGAATGGTTCCACGCCAACGCCGACTGGTATCTTAAACGCAGCAATGAAGACACTCTCACCAATCTGAACCGATTCGTTCAGTTCATTTATTGCGACATGTACAAAATGCAGCGTCACTATCATCCACTCTTCGAAAGGTAATTTGCGGCCTCGCGCCCACCAGTTGCTGGCCTCGAACGAACGAACTGATTGGCCCTTGTCACCAGTGAACTGCGAATCAACTTTTTCTCATTGATCTACAAGAAGATTAGCACCCATGTGAGTTTTTACTGTCCTGTGTGTTAATCCTTGGCGCTGATTTCGAATTTTAACAAAAAAAAAAGCTCATGGAACTGTTGAGAACAAATCTTCTCGAAGAAGTAAGTTGACCAACTTTTGGATAGAGCTGAATGGTCAAACCAAATTGTTTCAAAGCTTGGCGAAGATTTGACTCGTTACCCGGGCGAGGTCGCAATACTCTACGGCCTGGTGAGCAAAGGCAACACTTCAAACAGCCCAGTCTCGACCTCGTCAAGTCCAAGGGAGTTGAGTCCGAAGCTGAACCGCACAGGCAGTGCGAGCAGACGAAGTCGGTCCAACTCCAAAACCGTCAGTCCGATGCCTCGCGATTCGAATAGAAGATTCACATTCAACTATGTGACCATCACTGAGCGCACTGCGGTCACTCTGTTCGAGTTGTACGTGTCGCTCAGGTTCTTGGTTGGCCTTCAAGGCGGCCTAGGAGAGAACGAGCGAATGACTCTCCGCATAAATAGCTACACAGATCTGTTCTACATGCCGCTCAAGAGATGGATCGATTTGGCCAAGCACAAAATTCAGATGAAAATCGAAAAGTGCTTCGAGAGCGAAAAGGTAAGTGGCCGCTTTGCCGACGCTTCGTTTGAGACTTTCTCTGGCAAATTGGAGAACGCAATTTCAGGACGACGTTCTCACTGAAGTGACCAAGTACACGTCGATCAGCGTCGAGGTGTGCAATTGCTTCAAGCAGGCGGCCGAATTCTGGAATCTGGTCGAATGGCCCGAATACCTCGGCAATCAGATGTTCTACAACGAGCTCATCGAAGGCATCTGCAAGGCGATCATGCAGCTTGCTTTTGCCAGCAACGAGCGCAATCTCAAACTGGCCGATTTGAAAACGAGCGGCGGCGAGCTTCTGATGAGTAAGAAAATGCTCATCAGCAGCAACAATCTCGAGCGCATACGAGAAGCGCTCGAGCAGCTCATGGCCGATCTCAAATACGCCGAGTTCTATCAGCAGTATGAGAAACTGGACAAGAACAAACAGCTGGAGGCCAACCGAGCTTACCTCAACGAGCTCATCTACTCGGCGCTCGGGTCGCTTGAGCAGAGCATCAACAAGTCGCTCGAAGTGATTGTTGACCAAGAGGTGATTTCTCCACTCCTCGACGCCCGACCGTTTCTTAATTAACGAGCCAATCAATTTAACAGATCATGCCCGGGCTCGAGTCGCCGATATTCTACTGGTTCGAATCGCCCGAGTCCAGCTCGGCCAAAGAGGTGAGCTTTTCCAAGCCAGTTTCTCTCTCTCTCTCTCTCTCTCTTAAAGCTCACGTTTGAAAAAGGCCGTCTCGAGGGTAATCGCGTTCGTCGATTTGAAAATGCTCGAGTACAAGGACATGGCGTACCAGGTGAATGCGGAGCGATTGCTAAGAGCTGTTTGGCGCAAGTTGCTGCAACAAGTCGAAGCAAAGCTGAACGGCGACGAGCAAGACCAGCGATCCAACGTTTTTTTCCATCGAATGAGCGTTTCAATCGACATACTGCTTCAGTTTTTCAGCGTCGACTCGAGCTCAGCTGGGCCCGATGTGTTTGCCGAAGAGGAAAACTACAAGCGGCTTAAAAAATGGCTTAACCTGCAGTCGCTGGAGACTAGTCAGCTCATTATGATCTACTATCAGGAAATGTGCCAGTTGCAGAAATCGATGACATCGGGCGAGTTCGGCTCGATTTATTACCGCGCCTGCTACCACCCGAACGACGAGTCTCTGATGGTCGAAATATTCAAGTGCAAGAACCTGCTGCCAATGGACCAGAACGGCCTGAGCGACCCGGTAAGGACGACTGTCTACTGTGCTACTCTGCCAAGTCAGGCGGCTTAAGTTCAATTTCGTGACCAGTTCGTAGAGATCGAATTGAAGCCGCGCTTCTTGTTCTCCGGCGTCGAAAAGCAAACAACGACTGTGGTAAAGAAGACCTTGAATCCGATCTTCAACGAAATATTCGAGTTGTGAGTTGAATAAGAAAAATTGCGCAAAAAATTCTTTAAAAATCGAATGAATTGCAGCAAAGTGCCGCACAAGCTGCTTCTGAGTCAAGGAAGTGTGCTTCACTTGACGGTGATGGACCACGACATTGTCTGGAGCAATGACTTTGAAGGCGAAGTATTCATCGAATTGAACACTTTGGCCGGAGCGAGTCAGCAGCTGCCCGAGAGTGGATATCAAAATCTCAAGTACACTGAGCTCTACTTGATAAGACCCAGTGGTAGGTTGTCAACAGGCTGCCTCTTTGCTCCAACACAATCATTCAATGTTCTCTAAAAGCGCACCCGAGTCCGATAATCGACATTTTAGAGCGCCGCGATCAAGACAAGTTAGCGGTCGAGTTTTTAAAGTTGAGGCGCGACAAGCTGAAGAGCTAGACACCATCCAAGGTCAGCAGCAGACTTTGTTGCCGATCGTCTCTTCCGGTCTTACTCGCTGCCTTTTTCTCTCTCTTTCTCTCGCTCTTTGACTTTATTTCGTTTTTTTCGATCTTTGTTGAGTAGAATTCACCAAAAGGTTTATTATTCTCTCTAGCCATTTGTCAACTAGTCGATCATCAATCTCAATACTCAAATAAAAGTTAAAAACCGAAAGAAGATTTTTACAAGCGAAGGCTAAATGCAGCATTGCCGGCACCAAAGAACGAAAATAGCAAACTGCAGGGCAGCGATAAAAAAAAAAGAAGAAATAAAAATGGAAGAAACTAGAGAAGAGGAAAACTGGCTTGCGATGCCACGCCACACATGTTGCTTTGGTTGCGGGCGAGCCAAAAATAGCCCTGCATGCCCCAGTCAGCGCCCCACGAGTTCTTTATGATGTAGTAGGCTCGCGAGTCGTTCGCTCGAGTGCCGTAGCCGACCACGGTGACGCCATGATCAAGCGCGGTCGAACTGCACTCGGGGTCCGAGTAGATTCCGGACGAGTAAAATTGAAACGCCAGTCCGCTGGCGTCCATTCCGACCGAGATCGGGCCAATCGAAGCGATCGCACGACACAAGTTGTCTTCGTCGGCGCTTTTCAAATCCGCGTACGCTTTTAGTTTGGCGCCGACTTTGCTCGAGTTGAAGCGGCAGTTCCCTTGCTAGACAGGACCGGTTTTAGATTTCAGTCTGAAGTTTAATTCAGAAAAATTGCAATTACGTGAGCTTCGTAAGGATAGGCCTCTTCGGTGTCGACGCCACCGTTCATCTCTACGTACTCGAACACTGCGGCGAGTAGGATCAATTTCGAACTCAAACAAGCGAGCAGTCGAATAGAGAAGAGCACAGACCTTGATCCATGTAGCCGCCCTCGCATCCCATGTTGCCGTAAGAGTCCGAGCAGTCGACAATGTTCTGCTCGGACAGAGAGACCAACTTGCCAGAGGCCTTGAAATGCTGTCCTTCCAGAGCAGCGATTGCCGAGAAGGAGTAGCAAGAGCCGCACATTCCCTGGTCTTTGATGCCTGTCACGTAGCCTTCTCTTCTCCAGTCGACTTGAGCCGGAATCTGGCCTCCGTTCAACCGGAGCTGACTGCGGCCGCTCAGTGGCTTTGCTCTCAAACGGTTCATGATAGAGGCGAACTCCTGGTTGCTCAAATCTCCGAATTTGTTCATGCGCACGGTAAAGTCCTTGCCTCTCGGACTTTTGTTGTGAGCCTCGATCCACATGCGATTCTGCTCCCACACTTTTCTCCTGTCGTTTGAGAAAGCTCAATGGTTGCGGCTTGAATCGGTAAATCACTTGAATGTTCACTTACCGCAGAGCATCTTCGCTCGAGTTCTCATAGTTTTTGGCAAAATTTCTCTTGAAACTCTGCCATTCAGAGTCAAGAGCTGTCGTGGTGATATTGAAGAGAAGAAAAAGAAGAAAGCCGAGCAGCGAGTGAGCCATGGCAGCCAACTGTGCCGCAGGTCACTTGTCAGCGTCGGCCTTAATAGGCACTAGCGCTGCGGCTAAATTTAAGTTCTAGAGGCCATGCAAAGCAACGCTTTAAATAGACTTGGTGCAATCACGAGACAAATGCCAAGATTTGAGTTTTGACACTCTGAGTTATTACGTAATTTGCCAAGCGTGGTCAGGTCATGTGAAACACACTCTTGAGCACGCAGCTCTAAATATGAAATGATAAAAGTTTATTTTTATCAATTAAAAGAAGGGAAGGACATTGAATGGCGGCAGAAACAGAAAAGGATAGGTCTGAGTGGGCCAGAGAGACGAGAGTGAGACAGAGAGAGAGAAAGCTGAAGCATGAAGGAGAGCTGACCGAAATTAGCCGACAGCAATCCTCTCTTGGGTCGGCTCGATCCGATTCACGTCGAGTTGGTGCGAACTGGCAGAGAGTGCCGAGTCAGACACGGCTTTGGTCTGCTTTGATAGAAGCGGATTGCCCAGAGTGGCGTTAAATGTGCCCTTCAGTAGAGTGTCCCTGTACATTGGACTCAGCTCGTAGTAGCCCGGGCCAGGCGCTTGGTCTCCTTTGCTCTGCCATCGTTTGCTGGTCAATTTCGACACACCGCCTCTGTGCTTGCTGACGGGCGTGTCGTACGCTCCTGGTCCTGGTATTTCGTCTGTGTGCGCCAGATTGAAGTTGCGATTGGAAATTGTGTTGAATGTGCTCTGTCGTTTCATGGCCGCTTTGGTTCGGGGCGCTTCGCGTCTAACGTTCACCAAGCAGTCGAACGCTTTGGGCACGTCGTACGCGGTCGGTCCGGGCGTCTCCTCGCACTTGATCTCGAGCTTTTTGGTCTTTGAAGCAAAACTGGCGGTCTGCTGCGATTGTCTGACAACTTGCGCCGTCCTGGGCACATTCTCGTTCACATCGTACTGGCCGGGTCCTGGCATGCTCGTCGCTTGGTCATGTTTGCTCAACTTAATTCGTCTTAGACTACTCTGGCCGAACGCCGGCCGTCGACGAGACTCGATTATCGCTTTGCGCAGATTCTCCTCCGCAAAGCCGGCTATTTTGTAGCAGTTCGGACCCGGTGCGCTCTTCGCCTTGCTCACCCTGTCGCTCTCAAAGCGAACTGAACCGACCGAGAACGGCGTCTTCTTCAGACTGTGAAGTTTGCCCGGCGAATTGAACGCGCCTCGGCCGTCGTTGTAGCTGCCCGGTCCCGGCACGCTCGAAGTTTTGTTGTCGAAACGCTAAATCTCAAACTAAAGAGGGCATGAACCGACTGGAGTCCGGGCTGAAGTGCTCACTCTGGCTTGAACTCCGAACGGTGGCCGGTCAATGTCGTTGGTTTCAGCGGCGGCGGCTTTCGACTGAGCATCGTCGAATAGTCGCTTCTGATGATAATTGCCCGGTCCGGGTAGATTCTGCCAAAGATGCGAACATTGAGCTCGAGTGCTTGCTTGAACGCTGAAAATTCGAAGCAAACCTCTTTTTCAATCGCTTTGGTCAGCATGTCCGGATAGCGGGCGATGTTCAGCTCTGACTTTTTGTTCATTTCGCTCTTCAGATGAGCATGCTCGACGTCAATCTGATAGGGCTCGACAGTCTCGTAGTCGCCTGGTCCAGGGCCAGAGTTGACTTTGAGATCGACCTTGCGCGACGAATAGCGGCCGAAGTTGATGCCTTTGTAGTGATTGGCGGCCGCTTGCGTCGGATTGTAAAAGGCCGGTCCAAGACTTGTGTCTCTTTCGGGCGGCAATTGAGCGACCAGCTCACCACTGGGCGTCTCTTCGAAGCCGTAGGCGCCCTTGGGGTCTTGGATTGATGGCGGGTTGCTTTTGCGCATCAATTTTATTTGCTGATGGCTGATTCGCAGCTGATTGCTGCCGGTCGCTTTGCTGCTCGTTTGTGGCTTTTCGATCGAGTATGCGCCTGGGCCCGGCGTTTCTTCATATTTCTCCTTGAAGCGCTCGGCTCTGTTGGCGAGCGACGTGCCGCCTTTGGACGGTCGTTGTGCCACATCGGTCAGTAGTTGGTAGTGGCCGGGACCTAAAGCCATTCAAGCTTGAATGCTCGAATCGAAGCAGACTTGGCCAAAACAAACCTGGCAGGTCAGAGTCGGGCAGAGCACCTCTGTCGCGCTGGCTCAGCGAAAGAAACGGCGCATACGCGTCTATTTAATGCGGCTTTAGAGCGGCAGTCTAAAGCTTAGAGAAATGACTGGAAACCAACCGTAGGAGCTGGGCTTAGGCCGCAAGAGCTCGTAGCTGCCTGGACCAACGTGTTCGGACGTCGACGGGCTGTTGTAGGTTGCGATGTTGCGCAACGCCTTTGAGTACATGGCGATGCCTTAAGATTTGAGCCGTGTGAGTTTAGAGTCGGCACCGAATTGTTTGGTGTTGACGCAGCCGTCTCCATTGGATTCTGTCATCATCATCATCGGAAGCGATCATAATGGGCAACGGAGGCACCTGGTCTCCCTTGACAACCGCGCGAATGTGATCGATCTCTGGTGCACTTGTGCCAGTCGGCAAGAGAGCGGCCGACCAGCGACCAGAAGAGCAGCAGACCAGAAGAGCAGCAGCAGACTAGAAGAGGACGATAGTTGCGAGCAGATAACGAAAGCAGGTCGACGTCCGCCGAATTGCCGAATCGCGTTTCTTAGCCGCGCCCAAGCAGAGAGCATAATTGGCCGATAAACGAGATAAACGAACGAATCATACTAATTTGAGCGCATCGCCGCTCGAACACGAATAGAATTGGGTCTAGAACTCGAATAATAAGATCAGCATAATTGAATGAGAGCCACGAGCCGCGCGCGCATCATTTTCAGGAGACGAGAACAAGGGAATGCGCCATAGTCAGTGGTAGTCAGTGAACGAGCCTCAGCAGTAGCCAACAGAATCGATCGCATCTTGTCTAGACTTGCAAACGAGCGGACAGCCACAACAACAACAACGAGGACGACGACGACGACAAGCGGACACGAGACACGTAACGCTACTAATCAGGCAAGATGGCCTCTCATACGAGCGTGCTACCGTTCGTAAGAGGAATCGACTTTACCAAATACGACTTTGACCACGGACACTTGCCGCGACTGCTCGACCATCTGCAGAGGCTGAGATGGCTGCGTCTGGGCCGCACTAAAATGAGCCGACTTCCCAAAGAGCTGTACACACTGGGCAAGCTGGAGCAGCTGCACTGCGCTCACAACCAACTGAGCGCGTTGAACGAGCATCTTGTGGAGCTCAAGTGCCTGCGCCTGCTCAACCTGAGGGACAATCGGCTGAGCGAGCTGCCCAAACGCATTGACAAGCTAGAGGACCTCACAGTGCTCGATCTGAGCCGCAACGAGCTGAGCCAAGTGCCCGCAAACTTGGAGGAGAGCAAGTCGCTGACGGTGCTCAACTTGTCGCAGAATCAGATTCACAACGTGCCGCCGCATCTGTTCATAAATCTGACCGACCTGACGTTCCTCGACCTGAGCGGCAACAAGATTGAGATGCTGCCCGCACAGCTGCGCCGTCTGGTTCATCTCAAAACGCTCGTGCTGAACGATAATCCGTTGCTGCACGCGCAGCTTCGCCAGCTCACCTCGCTGGTGTCGCTCGAGTCGCTTCACTTGCGCAACACGCAGCGCACGCTGAGCAACATACCCAGCGGCCTGGAGAACCTGAGCAAGCTCAGAGAGCTGGACTTGTCCGCCAATGGCCTAACCATCATACCGGACACGGTCTACAAGATAGCCAGTCTGCGTCGATTGAACTTTAGCGACAACCAGCTCAGCGACTTGAACGCAATGATCGCCAACATGGAGGAGCTGGTCACGCTCAATCTGTCTCGCAATCGCCTCCTCTCGCTGCCCAACGCAGTCTGCCGCCTCGCCAATCTCAGACGGCTGTACGTGAACAGCAACCTGCTGAGCTTTGTGGGCATCCCGGCCGGCATAGGCAAACTCGGCGAGCTAGAGATATTCTCGGCGAGCGACAACCGCATTGAGATGCTGCCCGAGGGCTTGTGCCGATGCGGCAAGCTGCGCAAAGTGTTGCTCAACAAAAACCGCCTGCTCACTCTGCCCGAGTCGATTCACTTTCTTCAGCTGCAGGAGCTGGACGTCAGCGACAATCCCGATTTCAAAATGCCTCCCAAGCCCGTCGAAATGCAAAAGGCCATGGGCGCCGGCGCTCTATTCTACAACATTGACTTTTCGCTTCAGCATCAGCTGATGCTGGCCGGCGCCTCGCCGCAGCAGATTCCGGCCGCCGCGCCGCCGGCCAGAGACCCGGTCGCGCGAAAGAAACGCCTCAAGCTGCTCAAGCAGAGCGTGAACGAAACCGACAGTTCTAAAGTGCTCAAGGGCATGCGCGAGGTGGCCGCCTGCCGCGACCAAGAGGACAGGCTGGCGCAAGAGTCGGCACTCATCAAGGGCAAGCGCTGGGACGAACAGCTGGAGAAGCCCAAACTCGACTACAGCGAGTTTTTCGAAGAGGACGTCGGCAACATACCCGGCGTGCAAGTGTACGAGATCGAAAAGTTCTTGCCCAGCCCGGTGGAGGCCGAGTACTACGGCAAGTTCTTCGACGGCGACTGCTACATTGTGCTCAAGACATTCATCGACTCGAGCAACAGCCTCAACTGGAGCATTTACTTCTGGATCGGAGCGAAGGCCGCTCTTGACAAGCAGGCGTGCGCGGCCATGCACGCGGTCAATCTGCGCAACTTGCTCGGCGCCACGTGCAGAACGCAGCGCGAGGAGCAGAACGACGAGAGCGACGAGTTCTTGTCCATGTTCGAAGACGGCATCGAATACATCGATGGCGCTCACACGACCAGTGGCTTCTACACCGTCGAGGACATTGAGTACGTCAGCCGGCTCTACAAGGTGACGGGCACGCAGCGAATTCTTGTCGAGCCGGTGCCAATCTCGATCGAGTCGCTCGACTCGCGCCACGTCTACCTGCTCGACGCGGGCATGTGCATCTACTTGTGGAACGGAGAAAAGTGCAATCCGATCACTCGCTCCAAGGCTCGTCTCTTCGCCGAGAACATAAACAAACACGAGCGCAAGTTCCAGGCCGAGCTGCTTCAGTTCAGACAAGGCGACGAGAGCATGGCGTTCTGGCGCCTTCTAAATGGACCGCCAGAGGCGCACGAGACGTTCGAGCGCGACCAGAGTGCGGCCATCTCTCAGGCTCGCTATGGGCCCAAGCTCTACAAAGTAGGCATCGGCATGGGCTACTTGGAGCTGCCGCAGATCAAGCCCGACTACGGACGCCTGAACAAGAAGCTGCTCGACACGCGCGGCGTCTACATTCTCGACTGCTACTCGGACATATTCGTCTGGATCGGTCGCAAATCGACGCGTCTGGTTCGCACGGCCGCTCTGAAACTGAGCGCGTCGCTCGAGTCGATGATCGAACGGCCTCCGCATACACTGATCACGAGCACGCTGGAGGGCACCGAGAGTCAAGTGTTCAAGTCGAAATTCGACGGCTGGGACGATCTCATTTCGGTTGACTACACGCGCAGCGCCGAGGCGGTCAACAAAAAGGTGGCCAATCTGCGAAAGATTCAAGAAAAGCGCGAGACAAGTGTCGACTCGAACGCCTCTTCGACCAGCTCGCTGAACCCAATCTTGGCGGCGCCCAGTGCCAATCTATTCAGGGCACAGAGCGCAGTGCCCTCCATACTCAAGTCGTCCAACGAGCCGCTCAAGACCGACTTGGCCGCGCTGTTTGTCGAACGCTATGAGCCGGTGTGCGACGAAGAGTCGCTCTCGATCATGGAAGAGATGAACGACTTTCTCGAGTCGATGGACTCGTTCGTCTACGAGCAGAAGCGGTTCGTTCCGCTGCCCAAACAAGAGCTCGGGCAGTTCTATTCAGGCGAGAGCTATTTGTTTGTCTGCCGATACTGGAAACTGGACGAGGAGTCCAAAGTAGGAGACAACGAGGACGAAGAGTCGACGGGTCAAGTGGACGGCTCAATTGAATGCAAACTGTACTTTTGGCAAGGACGCGAGGCCAACAACAGCGCCTGGCTCTCGTTTACATTCAGTCTGAAGAAAAAGTTCAAGGACATTGAGATTGTGAAGCTCAACCAGCAGCAGGAGAATCCGCAATTTCTTGCCCATTTCCAGCGCAAGTTCATCATTCACCGCGGCAAGCGGCCTCGACAACCGTCAGCCAGTGTTGTGGTCGCCAGCGCCCAACAAGGCAAGCGTGCGACAAGAATGTATCATTTGCGACGCAACCCGCAGTCGGCCATCTGCACTCGCTGCATCGAGCTGGAAGACGCCAAGGCGCAATATTTGTGCTCACAATTCTGCTACTTGGTGTGCGTTGAGTTTGACAACTCGCAACAAGAGCTGGCCACAAGCGGCATAGTCTACGTGTGGCTGGGCAGCAAGTGCAATCCGGACGAGGCTCGTCTGGCCGAAGAAATAGCCGAGCACATGTACAAGGACTCGTACAGCATTCAAGTGCTGAACGAGGGCCAAGAGCCGGACACGTTCTTCTGGCACAGCCTGGAAGGCCGCAAGCCGTACGACAAGGCAGCCGACTACATGCAGCACATGCGCCTGTTCAGATGCTCGAACGAGCGCGGCTACTTTGCGGTCAGTGAGAAGTGCATTGACTTTTGCCAAGACGACTTGTGCGATGACGACGTGATGGTGCTCGACACCGGCGAGCTCGTCTATCTTTGGGTCGGACCCACCAGCACCGAAATTGAAGTCAAGCTGGCATTCAAGAGCGCCCAAGTGTACATACAGCACCTGAAGATCAAGCAGCCCGAGCGGCCGCGCAAGCTGCTAATCACAACCAAGGGCAAAGAGCCGGCGCCGTTCAGAAAGTGCTTTCACGCCTGGTCTGTGCATCGAGATCCGCCACGCAATCTCGAAAAGCAAATTGTTCTTCGTCCGCCAAAATAAATTGCACTCAATCGCACCCTATTTCGCCTGTTAAGCTTCAACCTTAAAATTTAAACTAAAGCGTAATTTTCTACTAAATTAATATATGAAAAAGCCTAGCTTATCAATAAACAAAAAAAAAGGAAACTAATCGAGATCTCGAGCGTGAATTAAAAAAAAAGTAAAAGCAAAGCTTCGATGTTTAATATCAGAACGGGTCGGACCGGTTTAGAAAAAAGGGCAAGGTGGTCGAGATCGAGAAGGGGGAACAGACAAATTGGTGGACAGTGTCCGGTGAGCACAACAAAATTCGCCTGGCATCAGTCGGCTTGCACAACCAAGGCGACTTTAGAAGCAGAATGCATGTACAAGCAGAATATGCTAATCAAAGTCGATAAATTTATTTCTTTCTTAATATAAATATGCGCGATTGAAAGAGCATGAAGGAAAATTATTGAAACTACTACTACAACAGCAGCCGCAGTACACAAATCCGAGCATATTGAAATTCTATATAGCCCAAATCTGACCTAAATTGACCGGCTTTGGAAACCACGAGCACAGATCGTCAACGGAATAAGGAGAGAAGCAAAATAGCAGGAGCAGCCATGGATGGTTTGACGAGAAACAACCAGCCAAACACCATAAACCACAACATGAACAGCCCAAACGGAGCAAGCAGCCTAATCAACAACAGCAGCTTCGCAATGCAGAACGACTTGATAGCGAACGACTTTAGCGACCAGCTCGACACAATGATGGTCATAAACGGCGGCAACGCGGGCGAAGAGACGGACGCATTGCTGGAGCAATACGAGTACGACATGGACAAGTACGTGAACGACAGCCTCGTCTTTGAGAAGGAGCAGTCGGGCACGCGGCTATTTCAGTCTTTTCAGACGTCTGCTTGCGCAGTAGCGCAAATGTTTAAAGAAAAGAATAACAAAACGGGCCAGTGGCAGTCGTTCCAGAACGCGGCCGGCTCGCTGACCGTCTTGTACAAGGACAGCCTGGAGGCGTGCAAAGTCAACTACGATTTAGGTGTAAATGTGGGCCAGCAGCGCAAGCTCAAAGAAATAATCCAATGGGTGAAGAAGAAGAAAAGGCGCACAATTCGCAAAGACGAGCTGATAAACTTCTTGATCGGACGTCAAACAGAGGCGCAGTTGAGCGCCGCAGCGTCGGGCCTAATCAACCCGAGCTCGGCCATTCGACACCAGCAGCAAAAGCAGGCGGCCGCTGTGGCAGTGGCAGCGGCCGTCGCAGCGTCCAACTCGTCGGCCAACAACCTGGAGACGACCACAGCCGATTTAGCCACATTCAGAGAGGCGCTCATAAACAGCCGAAACGCGTCCAACCGTCTCAGTCACCATCCGCACCACCATGGCCATCACCATCACCATGTCAACTCTCGCACCTGCGACGACCTTGACTGCTTTTTCTGCGAGCAAATCAACATGCATGTGGAGAACAAGCGCTCACACGGCGACTCGCTCGAGTCGCCCAGTCGCAAGCGCTTTCGCTTCTACTGAGCCCCATCTAAGCCGCTTCTAAATCGACTCGACAGTGATGATAGCCTAGGCACATGCGGCGCCGACCAGCGCCTAATCTCGTTTTTCATCTTGTTGTCTTGTTCATCGTTTCGTTTGGCTCATTCTTTTACTTTTCTCGTTTTTTTTTTCTATTTTGCTAAACCTAAACAACGATTTCCACACCCTTTTTCACTTGTTTGCTATTTGAATCGACTCTCTTCTTCTTCTCTCAAGCCAGCCACTCTCTTTACCTGTCTGCCGTTCCTTTTCTTGTTCTTCTCGTCTTTCTACTGCCTGATTTCGCTCCGCTCCTCTTTCACTCTCAAGTTTTTGGTCTCACCTTTCTTGGGCAAATATCGAATTTAAACATATAAATTAAAATCATCATGAACGAAGCAGCTTCGATTTTTGTTTAGGCTTGATTTTGATTTGGTTCAATAACCAACGACAACGCAAATGTCCAGAATTAATTCAAAGAAGATTATGCCTCAGAACCGAATGAAGAGTACCAATAGGAGCAAAAAAAAAGAGGAAGAAATAGTCAAAATTGAACAAACAAGTAAACAAGCGCAAGAGATAACCAATCTGGGCAAAGAGATTATCGTCTAGACGAGGTTCTCACACTCCTCGTCGGCCGAGTCGGAGCGCAGTCGAATTTCTCTCAAGCGTTGGACTTTTGAGTCGCGCGCTTTTATAAGGCTTGAGCATATGAGACCTTGAAATAGGCACATGTTCAGTTTGCGTGAGTGGCATTACAATTTGACGGTCAGCTGACTTACTCATGATTACGAAAGCGATTGAGACTAATTGAATTTGATTGATTGTCTCGTCCAGAGCGACCAGACCGACCGCGACGTTTACAGGAAAGCTGGCACTGCCGATTATGCTGTAGCTGCAGAATGAAGCGTTTTTAATGCCATTTGCTCGCACACTGAGTTGAACTCAAATGTACTTACGTGAGAGTCGAACTAGACGAAATGAGAAAGTAAACGCTGGCGTTGAATACGAACGCAACCAGACTCGAAGAGAGCAGGCAAATCTGGAGTGAGCGAGAATGAAATGGCCTTGAGAATTGAGTGGAATGAAAATCGCACTCACTATCATTGAGCTGTTGAATCCGCTGTTGGCCATGAGGCGCAGACGATCCGTATCGAACGAGAGTGCGCAGGCGAACGAGAAAAACGCAGCCAGAGGAGCCACATAGAGCAGTAGCTGAAGAGCGTCCAACTGTAGGCTCTTCTCTTTCTCGCAAACAACCTGTCAAGGCCAAATGAGCGACATGGCCCCGAGTAATGTGCGTCGGATGAGTTTTACTCACTGTGTGGTAGATGGCGCCGACTAGAGCGGCCAACACGCCAACACAAACGCCAGAGGTGGCCAGATGAACGTCAAAGCAGGCGTAGGACAGCACGCCGGCAACCACAAGTCCCTGAGATTCAAATGAATCGAGGCGATTCAGAAGGAGGCGAATGTCTACTCACAGTGGCCAGCTGCAGACTCAGAGAGCTCTTTTTGTTAAACACCAAGTAATAGATGAAGAGAACAAACACAATGGTGAGCAGCTTGAACGCGCTTGTGGACGATAGACTGTTGAGACGAAGAGAGATGTTATTGAGGACGAGATAGACGGCAAACAGAAGAGCGGGAGTGAACATCTCCGGAAAGGGCACCGACTTGTGCCTGACCAGGTCGAAGCGGGTGCAGAGCAAAACGCCGATGAACGTGACGAAGGCGTGCGAGGCAGCCAGCGTGTACTCGGACAGATCGTAGCTCGACATGAGGATCTTGTTTGACCACATTAGAAATGGCGAGCAGGCGCATTTTAGAAGCAGGGCGAGCAAGAGCATCTGAAAGCTCCATTCACACTCGGGTATGGACCAGAGCGGTCCCACTCGTGACTTGACGCGCATTATGGTCTCGGTGGTGCCCTGAAGGATCCTTGTCGCTTGCTGGCGACCATTTGTCTTCATCTGCAAAACGACTTGATTGAAATGAAATTCTTTGTCAAACTGTCGCACTCTCGTTCAAACACAGAAAATGACGACGCTCGAAACAGTGACGTTCGAACCAAAAATGAATTTTAATATCGGCACAAATTGACTGATTCATAATTTGCGCTTTCCTTAGCACATTAACGGGTCTTATAGAGATTGCGATTATGATTTGTTTATGTCACCATGCGAGAAGAGGCGAACGGCAATGAACGAAAACAACGAGCCAGAGCGAGAGAGTCGCCAGAATACAAGTCGTTTTGCGTGTTGGACGAGCATCACTCGTCCTAATCCCGGCCTGCAAAAAGCCGCTCCATTGCAGTTCATCCGTCATTGTTGTTCGTGATTCGTCCCTCTCACTCGAGTCATAAATCTAGCGCTAGGCTAGCTTGCTACACGTTTCCTCGTCATTTCGTCTAATTTGCTCTTTTTCGTCCTGACCGAGCGATAAAATCACCCAGTTTCGTTTCGCGCCCCCCTTTTCGGCCTGTCTCCGTCTGGCTCTTTTCGGCTTGGAAGCCAGACTCGAACAGATACCAACCGGATTGTTCACGGCCCCTTTAACCGCAGCACACTCTTGAAACGGTGAATTTGAGCGTAAAATGAACTCTTGTTATTGTTATTGCATAGTGAATACCAACGCCAAGTGTGATTATGTAATTTGGATTCAACAGAATCGAAAAGCGAGAAACTAGAGAGAAAGATTAAAATGAGACAGAAAGCGGCCAACAGCAGCGAGGACGAGTCTCAATCCTTTTTGGCTTTGTTCTCAGCCACTCTTGAAAATGAGTAGGCAAGCAGACCTGTTGACGAGCGCGAGAAATGAAAACTTGAATTTTGATTATGGCAGAATGGGTGCTGGCAATTTACCTGAAAAGACAAGAACGGCGGCGAAGATCTGCTCGGGACGAGGATTCTCGTCGAACAAGAACGCTCCGAGAATAATCACGGAGAGGAATTTCATGTTGCCGATTATGTTGTAGCTGCAAAAGAATTGAGATTTGTGGCATGCGTGAGCAATGTGATTCAGATTCAGATTACGTCAGAGCTGATGTGTTGCCAATTATCCAATAGACAGACCAGTTGAACAAGAACGCGACCAGGCCGCTGAGAACGACCAGAAGCTGCAATAATAGACGTTCGAATTAGACAAGATTGAGAGAGGGCACGAGGCAGAGTTTGTCACCCATTGATTGAGAGGTCGGCTAGGCAAAGAGGCCAGCTGACTGTGATCTTCAAACAGAAGAACGGTGACGAACAGGAAGAAAGCCGACAAAGGCGCCTGGTAGAGAAGGAGTTGCAGGGAGCTCAGATCGAACTCCTTTTGCTTTTCGCCGATCCACTTTATTCGAGTTGAAAAATAAAAGCCAATTGATACAGAGAGAAAGAGAGCTGAGAATAAGAGACAAACCATTTGATAGAGCGAAGTGGTCACCACTCCAAAGAGACCGATCATTACGCCCAGTCGGTTGTATTTGACGTCGAAATAAGAGTTGAGGAATATGCCGAGAGTGACAGCAGTCTTGAATGGAGACGGTTAGCCAGAGCGAGAATGGAGCAAATGAGGCCAAAGCAGCTTACAATCGAGAGTTTTGTTGTGAGACTGTACTGACGCGCGTAGAACAAGTAAGAAAGGACCATGACGAAGGGCATGGTGAGAACTTTTAAATGCTGAGAGACGCCCATGGTGTTGAGCTCGAGCGATAGATTGTTCAGAAGAACAAAGCCGCAGAACGAGAGCGCCATCGGAATCATCGACAAGATGGGCACTCGTTTGGCCTTGAACACGCCGAGCAAAGTGAGCGAGTAGACGCCGACGAATGTGATGAGAAAGTGCAGGCCGGTGAGCACCGTGTTCGGAAAGTGGTAGTTGATGTAAATGTACTTGTTCAGCGGAATGATGGTGAGCGAGGTGAGCACCTTGAACAAGATGCCCACGAACACTTTGAACGTTTGGCGACCGCTGCTGCTTTCCATCTCCCTGCCAAATGCTCAATTCTTCAATTTTCTTTTTTTCTTGCTTGCCGTCTGCTCGCTTCGTTCGATATTGTTTATGCCACGGTCTCCTCATAAACTCATTGAGCTGAACTCGATTTGTCTTTAAGTTGGCTCCAATTTCAGGTCAGAGCGATTCGAAATTCGCCACCGCATGAGCTCCATCCAGCATAATCGATTCAATCACTTGCTTCGTTCGCTTCTCAACTTTTGCCTCAACGCCTGCCTCTGCTCGCTCTCTTGACACTAGCGCTTTTGCTTTTCGTTTTTACAAAATCATTCGAGTCTGAAATTTTATTCGCTCCTGTTTAATTAGAATTTGCACGCGTCAGAGACGCTCAACTCAGAGTTCAGGCAAGGCAAGGCCTGTTCAGGCTTGCAGCTGATCGGAGCCGAATCCAGATCGAGAGGCAAATCCTCTGAAAAGCGGACGCCTGCTGGATATGGCGTTTGCTCTTTTGATTGGCTCTCTCTGCTCTGCTGGCTTGTGGCTGCCTCTTGGCCACTTGTGCTCCACAAGTCGAGTTGAACTCTACAGCTCGCTTCTTCAATCTCCTCTGGTAGATAAGCGTGCGCGTTGTACTGAGCCTCTATGACTTGAGCGATTCCGTCGAAATCGTCTTGCTGCCGGCTGATTGCTGTCAAACTGTCAAGCGGCTCAACCTCTGGCTCACTCAGCTGATCTGCATCTGGCTGTTGACTCGGTTCTTGATCTTGAATAAGGTCCACTCGACCGCTGACTGTGCGCAAAATCGGCAATCTCGCGTCCCGGACAGGCAGTCCAGACGATTGGCTCTGAACAGGCTCGAACGACGGACAACGAGTGTCAACTCGAGGCAAATACTCGCCTCGCAACTGCATTAGGATGCCTTTTTCCATCTCCCGGCTTGGCTCAGCATATGGGTTAGATGAGCGCTCGCCACCTAGCTAACCTTTGAATAATCCGAACAAGCCATTTACATAACTCAATATTTGCTCTTTGGTTGCGTCGCATTTAAACGAATTGAATCGGCATCCGTTGCGAGAAAGCGCGACACTGACGAAAATAGAAAGCGATCGCGTTTGGAGGAATAGGAACACTTCCGATTTAGATCGCTTTTCCAAATTGTTTGATTTCATTTGCAAGGACTGAGATCGAGGCGCGTTCCAGAGGTGCAAACGAAATGATTATGAAACTGCCGCTCTGTTTGGGAATTGGGAGACAAACGACGATTCTCACGGCTCAGTTTGTTTTATTTGAGGCATCAGAGATTTGACGCAAATGACAAACAAAGAAACGAAAATTGAGGAGAAGAGAGAGAGAGAGGGCGAGAGAATGGTTTGTAGGCTTAAAGAGAGCGGGGTAGACGCCATCTCAGAATGGAGCCATCATCGCTCACAGAGACCACGGTCTGATTGTTGGGACAAATGCGCACTCGCTTCACCTCGCCGCCATGGCCGAATCCGAGCGCGCATACTTCGCCCTCGTTGTAGCGCCAGACTTTGACCAGCTTGTCAGAGCTGCCTGTGACGAACAAATCGCCGCCGGCGTCTATGTCAAGTCCGTTTATGGTGCCGGACTTGGAGGCCTCCAGCTCACGGATCTGTGAGCCGTCGTAACTCTCCCAGTAGGCGATCTTTCGATCAGAGCCGCCGGTCAGAATGTGAAACTCCTCCGGATGGTAGGCAATGCATTGAAAAAGAGTGTTGGCAAACAGCACTTGACGTCGCTTGTATCGACTTTTAAAGCGTCAAATGAGCGAATTTCGATGATGCCGTTCAATCGCAGGCATCTTACTTCAGGTCCCAGACGATGCAGGTTCCGTCCCAGCTGGCACTCAGACATTCGCTGTTTGATTTGTTTACGCTTAGCTGCGCCACTGCGTTCTTGTGCTCTTTCATGGTCGCTTCGAGGATTTGATTGTCCGGACGCAGCAGCCACACTCTGACTTGGCCTTCGCCGCCGCCGCTGATTATCCGGCGGCAGTCCGAAGTCATTGCCAGCGATGTGACACCGCGCGGATGAGCGTCGTTTATTGTGAACATGAGCTTGCCCGATTCTGGATAGAAGGCTCGAATTTTGCCGTCGTCCCAGCCGCTAATGATCATGCGGCCATCTCTTGAGAACAAAATCGCATTGCAGGTCTTGTTGGGCACTTTGATGCGCAGCAGCTCTTGGCTGCTGCCCGAGTGCCACACGCGGATGTCCTCGAATGAGCAAGTGGCAAATAACTCAGACGTGCCGCTGTCAAATGTAAAGCATTGTCTCGTCGCAACAACAACTTTCCATGGCAACACTTACAAGGGAAATACGACGTCGTTTACTGGCTGATTGTGGCAAGTGTTCAGCAGCTCTTGCTTCCACTCTGCGAGCTGGACGCGGTAAATCTGGGCGTTGACGGTGCCCACAAAGAACTAGCCGCCACAAGAATTAAGAACGTCTGGGCAGCGTTTGGATAAAACTAGCTACCATGTGACCGTCTCCTCGCAGCGCAATTGAGCTTATTTCTGAGTCGCATTCGGCGACCTTCTTGGGCTTGAAAGTGGCCGCGGACAACAGCAGCAGACGGCCTTCTCCTGTGCCGGCCAGAATGTCGCCGTTTTTCAGGCATTGTATGGCCGTGACTCCCGCACTGAATTTGCCCTTCTCGGGGCCAATCGATCGCAGGCGTCCGTTCACGTGTGAAACTTGCAGCACGTCTCCGGACGTTGTTCCGCAGTAGAACATGTCGTCATTGTCCGACACCTGCTCTCAAGTTCCGTTTTAGTCTTGCGTCTTGTTGACGAGGCCGCCGCAACTCACCGATATGCAGTTTATTCGACGCTTGATCGTGCCCAGGACGACATCGGTCGGCCGCACTTTTCTGTTGGCCACGTCAAGCTCCCAAATGCGCAGAGTGTCGCTGTTTGTTCAGGTATTGTTCAATTCCGTCGCAGGTCATTCGGAGCCGAGAGGGCGAACTTACTTGCCGGCCGTAAAGAACATGTAATCATTGTTGGACGAGGCGGCCAAGCAGGCTGTGATGCCTGAGCTCTTGGCTTGTGCTTGGCAGCCGCAAATGGCCTCTTTGGCGGCCAAATTCCAGACAACAACGCTTGGGATTGCGATTGCGGTGAAGAGTCGAACTTGTCAAGTGAGAAAAGGCGCTCACCTTCCGTCGTCTTGGCCTCCGAGCGAGAACAGAAATGAATCAGAGGCCGAAAAGGCCAAGTCGAGCACTTTGACTTTGTGCAGCACAAATCGGGCGTATTGCTGACGCGTTTCGAAATCCCACACGATTATGTCGGCCTTGAATGTTTAGGTCGGTTAGAAGATGGCTGCAAGTGGACATCGCACCGATCCTATTCACCTTAAATCCCATGTAGGTCACTTGACCAGAGGCGATGAATCGGCCGGACGGCGAGACGGCCACGCATGAGACGTTGTTGTTGTGGCCGGTCAGAAACTCCTGACGCCGAGTCTGCAAGTTCTCCACAATCAGATTGCAGCCGATGGCGTAGACCATGTGCATTCGATCCGGGTGGATTCGCAGGCCGTTGGCAATCCTGCCTTCGAATCCGATCGCACTCTCAAGCTCCAAGTTTTCAACGCCAGCCATTTTGTTCTGTCTGAAAACTATATCTCGAATCAAGCAAATCAACCAGAGCGTGTGTGTGTGTGTGGTCGGCGATCGTGAAGAGCAACAACTTGTGTTTCTATTCTTCTTTTTTTTCTTCTCTTCTGTTTGGTTGATTGTCGCCCGTTGCGAGTATATGTGTGCTAATCGCAGCGAACGCACCTTCTCCATGGCAACCAAAAGCATATAAACCAAACACAAGCCCACTCGACCACCAATTTAAACTTGCTAGTCACAATAGTCGTTCGTCAGCTCACGTCTGGCCAGTCGATCGCATTTCGATTTGCAATAAAATTGTCCCAGAAAGCAAAATGCTTTTTCTTTTTTCAATCGGCTCATTGCCTTACGGCATTGGCAATGTCCCACTGACCCAACCGGCCGGGCTTAATCTTTATCATCGAGGGGAGTATGGAGGCGCACTGGGAGGGTAGAAATGGAAGCTGAATGAGCTCAATTGGCCTTGAGGGACACATTGGGTAAGGCAGTCTAGAGAGTGCTGTCTGAAAGTTACGCACTTAACAAGGATTATGCTTGCCTCGTGCGTACCAGCAGCAGGCGCCTTGAGCTCAGGTGGTTGCCAGACTTGGATCCGATTAGCAGTGATTCAACATATTGGCTAATCGAGTTTATTTAACATTTGCGCCAATATTAGCTCGTCTGCCAGGATGGATTTGTTCACAATTCAAATTGTTTTACTTGGGCATGAGTGAGCTGAAGCCAAAACACAGAGAGAGAGAGAGAGAGAGAGAGAGAAAGAGGGGGGAAGGAGGCACAAGAGGGCGGGCAGATGAGCCAAACAATGAATAAAAATTTGTTGCGTGTGTGCTAAAACAAGACAAGCGAGCAGCAGCCGAAGAGCGCGCGCTTCTTCGTTTAGATGTTCATGAAGGAGAAAAAGTAGAAAGAAAGAGAGTGAGAGAGGGGGAGGGAGAAAATCTGGTGCGTTTTAGAGCCGAGTGCAAATCGAACGCGATCAACATGAAGTAATCTGAACCATTCGATTATGATAATCTTTTGGCTGTGGCGCCCAATTGAAAGGCCACATTTACGCAATTCCTATTCATTCCTTGGCGCTCTCCTGCCGCTACTCCTGCCAGTGTGTGTGCGTAGCTTTCTAATGCTCTAGTTTCCTAGCCTTAATTGAATTATTACTTGCATTGGATGCGCTCGCTTGAACGCATCGATCGATCAGACAGGACTCTTCCGGTCTAAGTTACTCCCTCCTGCTCTCGTTTGTAAAAGGCGATTTTCAATCAGAATTTTTAGAGGAGATTTTACCAACGAGATTAGATCGTCATGAGCATGATTCAGGTGCTGAACGTCAAGTTGCAGCGTCACGACCGCTCTGTTCCGTGGGGCTTCAGTTTAAAAGGAGGCAGCGAGTTTCACAGTCCATTTGTGGTCGACAATGTACCTTTTCTCTTCTCTGTGTGGTCACAATGCGAATGCCTTTAACGCTCGGTTCTTCAGGTTCAGCCGGGCAGTCTGGCCGACAAATGCTCGGTCAGATCGGGCGATTACATATTGAAGATCGGCAGCACAATAACCGAACATCTGGCGCACAACCAGGCGCGCGAGGCCATCATCCAGCAAGGCAACAGTCTCGAGCTCACTCTTCAACGGTAAGTAGGGCAGAAAGTGCACACACTGTTGAGCTCAAGTCCAGCTAGAGCGGCATGTTTGGCATTAAAAGCGGCGCCGCGCCAACGTCCGAAGATTATCGCATCGAGTACCAATTCCCCGCTCACACGCTCATGACACCCGAGAACGTAGAGAATGCGCCAAAGCTCTCGCCCCAAGTATGAGAATGCCCAGTTTGCTTTTGCTTTTCACTCCAGCGGCCAATTTATTTCTCTTTTGCTCGCGCCAGGTCGGCGTTCAAATTAGTAAAAACAAAGCGTTGCTCACCCAGGCTTATAACAGTCCGATGGGCCTCTACTCGACCCAGAACATTGCTGATACCCTGGTCACTTCAATGAAAAAGTGCCTCTCTTTTTTTTCCTATTCAGCGGTTGTTGGCTGGACTAACCTGTGGCTAACGTGTGGCATGCTGCATGTTGTTTTAGCTGCGACTATGATCTCACCATTCAGCCGATAAATGTGTTCAACACGAATCCGAGGCCGTTCAGCTTGGCCTACACAACTCAGAGTCAGACGTGGCGACCAGTCAAGTGGCCAGGATCGACGAGCCAGTCGGTGGCTGTTGACCAAGTTGAGTCAGACGAGTTGAGTCAGTCGGCCATTTCAAGAAACGCGCTGCTGGTCGCCAAAGCAGAGTCGGTCGATATGAACAACAACGACTCGCCGATTGAAATGAATCGGAAAAGGCCAGAGCAGGAGCAACGAGCCGATTCGGAAGTGAGAATGCGAACACCATTGGCCGAGTCGAGTAACAAGGACGCTGCGCAAAAGAGCGGCGTCGATCGACCTCAGTCGCGAACATTCCATTTGATCAAGAAGCGACTCGAAGGACAGCTCAAAGAGAACGACGAGCAATTGGCTCACTCGCTCGAGAGCGTAATTGCTCACCGCCGCAACAGTGCCTCCAACTCAGAGAGCTTGTGCAAACTTGTCGCACAGCGCTCGTTCGATGTGGAGTGCAAGATTCCCAAGCTCAACGGACGCTCGCAGTCTCTAACCAAATTTGGCATGAACGAAGCATGTTCCCTGCCCAGCGAAACGTACGCAGTCTGGTCTAGAACTTGAGCAACAGCTATTTGAGTTTATTATTTGTTTATTGTTTGCCGCTAACCGCTAACTACGCCACGCTCTCGATCGTTGCTTTTAACGCGCACTTTTGAACGAAAAGCTTGAACGCCAGACACCCGAATGCGTTTGGAACAGGTGCGGATAGGCCAGCGCTGAATGAACCTTTGCACCACCACAGCAACACTTCTCTGCCTCAAGTAAATTGTCCGACGAATATGACAGACGCTCATTAATCCAAGTGACGTGCAAATAAACCCGCAGCCAAGACAAGCGCCAGTGGCGGCCCAATTTCAGCCCAAGCCGTTCTACCAGCCAGTTCAAGCGCCAGTGTCTTCTTACCCTCAGCCTGTCGCCAAGCCAGTTCAATTGCCCGCTCCTCGTAAGTAGACGCCACCGAATCCAGTTGTTCTATCTCTCTATCTTCCTTGTGCCTGTTCAAGCTCGTCCGGCCGCTACGCCTGCAGGCGGTCAGCGTAATTTCAGTCGAGGAAATCGGGGAAGCGCGATCATGAACCAAGCGTCCAACTCAAATGTGCCAACCTGCGCCTCGTGTACTCAGCTTATTCGGTGCGTTCTGGTTTTACGAGCCCTGTTCTCAAAGTAATTCAACAAATGCTCGTTTCAAGCGGTCCGTTCATTAGCGCAGTGGGCAAAATCTGGTGCCCGTCACACTTTGTCTGCGCTCATCCGGCTTGTGGCATGAACCTGATGGACATTGGCTTCGTCGAGGAGAACGGCCAATTGTATTGTGAAAAAGACTTTGAAAAGTACTTTGCGCCCACATGTCAAAAGTGCAACACCACCATATTGGGCGAGTGCTGCTACGCATTGGACCGAAGCTTTCATCCGGAATGCTTCGCTTGCGCTCACTGGTAAGTGCGACTGAGCTGTTCACACAGAGACAAAAATGAGAACTAAAAGCGAAACAAAAACGAAGCAAACGACCGATCGGCTCGGGAAGCTTTCACATCGAAGACGGGCGCCCGTACTGCGCCAAGGACTTTGCCGCTCTATTCTCGGTCAAATGCGTCGGCTGCGAGTTTCCCATCGAAGCAATGGACAAGTTCGTCGAGGCCATTGGCCAAAAGTGGCACGCCGAATGCTTTACTTGCTCAGTAAGTTCAGCCAGATAAGATCGGCGAGCTCGACTAATCCTAAGACACTCCAAGTCATGCAATGTGCCATTGAACAGCGGATTCGTGACCAAAGGCAGCAAGCCCTACTGCAAACGACACGCTTACTGATGCCGAAACCGGTTCCGCCACCCATGAATATTTTCTAATTCAATCGATTTCAATTCGACATGTTTTAATGAGCTCTTTTTTTTTATAAGCAATGCCTTCAAGAATGTAGTGAATGTCCCCTGCGAGATGCCATGCCCGTTTCTTGGATTTGAAACAAGCGAGCACACTTGTCTCCTTCTTGGATCGCTTCTCTCGCAGTTACTGCTCTTTTATACCTCAACCTTTTTGATCTCAATCATGTCTCGTCTCTTTTTTAAAGCAATTTCATTAGCGAATAAAACCTTTCCCTTTTTAGGATTCTAATCGATTCGAGCTCTGCATTTGTTTTTTCACGCAAGATCTTAAATAATTTTTTTATTCAAAAAGCAGCAGCCGAAGCAGCAACTTGAAACATTTTCTATTGCTCGATTGGTTGGTGGGTTCTTGAACGACAATTAAAGTGCTGGTTGATCGTGTCAACTCGACTATGCGACTCAATGGTGACCGTGTCCGTGGCCGTGTTGATCTTTCTTGCCAAACAGGGTCGAATAGGCCGTCTCGAGCGCCACGACGCCAACAAACAATGCCAAGCCCCATTTCATGCCGGTCCAGGCGTTTTTGAGCACCAGCGTGCGAGGTGGCTCGTAACCGCAGTGTCTATCGAATCGCCAAGCCTCGTTTCGAAGCCACGGGTCTTTTAGTCCGAGCCGAGCCAGTCGCTGTTTCACGGATGTCAGCTCGGTTGTGTTTTCGACCTTGTACTGGCGCCAGTCTGGCACTTTGAAATCTTCGACATGATGACCCGGCTCGGGTATGTGGTAGTTGATGACCGAGTTGCTCACACGCGGTCCATGATGATGATGATGATGATCGTGGTGGTGCTCACCGCCCATTCTTTTCTATTTTGTTTTAGTTTGAAGAGAAATAGCACTTTGGTTTCCAAGGGGTTTTAAGCCCTTTTACAGTGACTCTGTTCAAGCGAACAAATCGGGTTTCGGGTTTTAGAGCCAATTTTATTCAGCACCGCAATAAATAATAAGGCACTCGGACACTCGTGAGCTGAGCGTGTCTATTTCTTGCCCGCAGTGAGACCAGCGCCAGCGTTGAATTTAAACAAAATGATGTCGCCATCCTCAACAACGTAAAGCTTTCCCTGCTGTCTGTACTTGCCAGCCGCCTTCACTCCGGCTTCGTTCTCATGCTCGACCAAGTCGGCGTACTTCATCACTTCGGCCATAATAAAGCCCTTCTCAAAGTCAGTGTGAATACGACCCGCAGCCTGAGGGGCCTTGGTGCCGACTTGAATCGTCCAGCATTTGACTTCGTCCGGACCGGCGGTGAAAAAGTAGCCAAGATTGAGCGCTTTGTAACCAGTGGTTATGATTTTGTCCATTTGACTGGGCGCGCCAGTCGCCTCGATGTGTTTGGCGCGCGCCTCGTCCGACTCCATCTCTTGGAGACTGAGCTCGTAGGCTGCACTGAATGGAATGGCAGTGGCGCCCGGGTCGTTCTCGTCGAGCCACTGCTTAATTTTGGGCAGCCATTTGCTCTTTTTCTTGAGGTAGCCCTGCTCGCTCATGTTTATGAGGTAGACCATGGGCTTGCTGGTGAGCATTAGATGCTTGTTGAGCACCTCAATCTCCTTGTCGTTCCAGTCATGGTATCTGACCCCTTTCTTTTCGTTGGCAAGCAGATCGACTATTTTGTGCACGACCTCGTACTCAAACTTGAGCGTTTTCTCGCCCGCGCGAACAACCCGCTTCTCCAGATCGTCGTGGATCTTCTGGATGTAGTCGAGATCTTTCAATCTGAGCTCATCGTTTATGATCTGAATGTCGCGGATCGGGTCAACGTCGCCCTCCACGTGGATGATGTCCTCATCTTCGAACACACGAAGCATGTGGAAAATGCCGTCGCAGGCCTTTATGTGACTGAGGAAAGCGTTTCCCAGTCCCTTGCCTTCGTTGGCGCCCTGCACAAGACCGGCAATGTCGACTACGTTGAGAAAGGCGGGCACTTTGCTGGCCGGATTGTACTTTTCGCAAAGAACGCCGAATCGAGGATCGGGCACCGGTACTCGTCCCTCGTTCGGGTCAATTGTGCAGAAAGGAAAGTTCTCCGCAGCTGCCTGCAGCCTCGTCAATATGTTGAAGAAGGTGCTCTTTCCGACGTTGGGCAAGCCGACGATGCCCATCTTAAGATTGGTGCCCAGACGGCCGATGATCGGCTTTCGTTCATTAGTCTCAGTCTGCTTCTTCTTCGGTGGCATGGCGGCTCTGATTCTAAACTCGTTGCTTGACTAGATTCTCAATTAAATGAGAAAAAAAAATTGTTAATAAAAGTAAATGCAAAGTGCACAGAGACTGCTTGAAGATGATTGCATTCAGCAGCAGCTTTCACCGCTGCTCGTTGGCTGGTTGATTTTGCAAGGCTGAATACCCGACGCTTCTCGCATTGCTTCTGCGCATGTCTTTTCATTGCTTGCAATTTTCATTACTAATCTAACTTTGCCTTAACTACGAGGTTTAACTGTATCGCTCGTTCAGTAAGCTCTATCTTCCCCCCCCCCTTTCAAAAATCACAGAACTGAGCGAATGAACGAACGCCAAAAACCAGCGCCGATTTAAAAAGAAAACCTCAAAATTTTCTATAATTTTATTTAAATTTTTAAAATTAAAAAGGCTAAAAATCATATTAAATATAATGTTGCCGACCATTATCGACGATCAATGCTGAAAAATTCATATTGTATTTGGATAATTTTATAGCTTTTAGCTTATTGGTTAGTTATTTTTAAGTTTTAGTCAGTTGATTTCAGCGTTAATGTCATTAAATAGTAGCGATTCTATATTATGCCTGATTATTATTCGTTTACGTTTAAATGAGTCACTGGCACTTGTTGGCCCTGAACAAAGCGGTGGATGCCCAGATATTCACTGGCATTCTCTTTAGACTGTCTGAAGACCTGTCCAAACCCATGCGGCTTAAGACTTGTTGGATCAAATTGGCCTGTGTAAAGGAGGCCATCACCGTTCGAAAACAGCACCGGTGTGTTTTTCACAATTGAGCCGTTTTGGAAAAACGCTCCCATCTTGTAGGGAGAAGCATGATCATTGAGAGTGATGATCTTGAATTCACATTTAAATCTGCAATCTTGATCGACAAAGATTAAATTCGATTCATTTGTTTGATAAGCGATTAGCTCTACACCTTGGATGAAGAAGCCTCTTTTAATCTCGGAAAGCTGGTCACCGATTGAGACGCAATGTTTTTCGAATAGTACAGTGTCTGCGTAGACCTCTTGAATCAAGTTGAAGCCCCATGGACAAGTAGTTTGGGTATGGTTTTGGCTCATAGTATTTCCGCGACTTGTTTGATGAGATAAGCTGATTGGTGGCACTTGTGAAATTTAGGCTCTAACACAAGCAGATTTCATTAAATTATTACAAATTCCGACCATTATCCGAGCCGCTCCGACCAAAGTCCTTTGCTCCTGTCTCTTATCACTTTGGTCTAAATTACAATCACTTGACTCACCTGTATGCATTCCAGGTGGAACATTAGGTAATACCTATAAGGCTTCTGTTTTCATAATTCTCGTCTTAACAGGCCGATTTCAATGCCGTCTTAATCAACTTGGTACTTTTCTCTTAATTTAACATTCATTATGATCATGCCGAATCAAATCTCTTTTGAATATTTCTAAGCGCTAACTGGAATCGAACCTGATCCACCTGGCAGGTAGTTAAGCGACCGTACCCGCTAGAACAAGGCGCTAAAATATTTTATTGCCTTAAAATAAATAAAACCTATAACCTTTCAGAGCAAAACTAACTTAACAAAGAGCTAGAGGCTCTTTAGCCCGCACTCAGTTAGGCGTGGCTGTTGCTGAGGTATCGACGATTTCTAAGGGGCCTGCCGTATCCTCTCAAGTATCTTGTTTCAATCAAATCGGACCAAAAATTGCGATTTTTATATTAAATTCAAAAAAAAACTATTTAATTATTCAAATCAATTTATATTGGAGATTTTTTGTATAATTGAAATCTTGAAAATAGTTCTAAAAATTAAATTATGTCTGAAAGCAGACGTATGCGGTAAAATTTCAAATCTTGATGAAAGGTGTGTTTATAACTAGAAGACAAGCAGAACAAGAGCTGTTGAATTGCATACAAAGGCGGGCATTTAGCTTGGCGAGCAAATGAGCGTCAAACGGAAAAGAATGGGGAGCTTTGTTTTAGTAGACAAGAATTTCAGAAAAGAAAAATCGAAAAAGAGAAAAGAGAACACAGTATTGTTTGAATTAGGCTTTGAAGGCGGCCGCATTTGCTCTTATCAAACCAAATTCGGCGAGCCGGTTTATCAGATTCGCAAATCAACAGGAGAATAGGGCAGTTAGAGCCAGAGCAGATAAAACGGTCTCGAAAATAGACAGACGAAATAATAGTGAAACGAAACAGAGAACGGCATTTACAATTCGATAACCTAGATAAACAATCGAAACATAATATAGAATGAGATTATTCGATAGCGCATCGAAGCGGGTTAATTGAGGGGCGCCGCCAAGAAGCTTGTTGCAAGGCCGAGTTGCATCCATTAGATGGCCATAGCCTTTAGCTCGCCTGATTGACAGTCATCTGCAAGTTAGACTCGTTTATGAACAGATTCGCCTGCGGATGAGCGGTCATTGAAGGCGCTTGATGGTGCTGCTGCTGCTGCTGCTGTTGTCCATGCGACATGTCAACAAACTGTTGATGTTGATGCGACTGCTGCTGTGTTTGAATATCCATGATTGGATAGTCCTGTCTGACTTCTTGCGAGCCGTACAAAGACACAAATTGGCTTGAGTCGCCAATCAACTGATACTGTGCACCGCTATGCGCACCGTAATCTATTTGGTTGGTGCCTTGGTATGAACCAACTTGCGGCGCTACCGAAGGCATTGCATTTATGAAGAATACTTGATGCTGCTGCTGTTGCTGCGGCTGATGATGTTGCTGTTGATTTTGATCTATAGACGGGTGCTGGCTGCTGCCTTGAATGTAGATTATAGGCTGCTGCTGCTGGGTAGCCCCACAATTATGAACCAGCTGCTTGAACGAGTTTAACTGTTCGGTAAGCATTCGATTGGCGGTGACCAGGTCGTTGTAGCGAGCCTGTCGTTCATTCGACTCGTGTTTGAGTCTATTCAGCATTTGGTGCCGCTTCTTGTTCTCCGTCTTCAACTGCTGCTGTCTGATTCTCATGTGCTTTAGATGACTGCCAGCAACCAGCGAGCGCTCCAGTAGCTGGTGTTCGAAATTTTGCAAATTAAAAACGTCCAGCGAATTCTCCACGCTGGCCGGGTCGATCTCGCAGACCGCGGCGCCGTTCGACGCAGACGAGGGCGACGAGCAGGCCGAGATGGGCGACTGCATTATACACGGCACACTGTCCTCGTGCGGCATGCTAGTGTTGCCCACTTCGATGTGATTGGCCGCGTTGGTCTCGCGGTAAACCTTCAGCTCGTTCTTGTATCTTTCTTTGTCCTGCAGCGCTTTCTGAATGAACTTGTTCTTTGTCTCCTGGTCGAGATCTTTCGACCATTCTCGACCTACGGTCTTGACTATATCACCGAATTTAAGAGAGGCGTCTTGACTTCGCAGCTCAGACTGTCTCATCTTGAAGTAGTGCTGGTAGCCAGTGAGCGGAGGTTTGGGCGCGTTCGGGTCGTTTTGATGAGGCGGTTGATGTTGCACTGTTGACGAAGTTAATGAGCTTCTTGAAATCGCGTTGCTATCTAGACCACAGTGGTTACCACCACCGTTGCTGTTGTTGCTATTGTTGTTGCTGCTGCTGCTAGCAATTGAACTGCCGCCAGCAGCAACGCCCACATTGCATTGATTTATCAGATTTGCAATTGTGTTTGCGGTCGAGTTAGACGAGTGCGAGCCACGGCCGGATGAAGATCGCCGCTTGTTGCTTTGCTTGCGCCACTCGAAAGAGCCACCGCTGCCACTGCCGCCGCCGCCGCCGCCAGGCGAAGAGGTCGAGCCGCAGGAAGACGAGGCCACACTCGACGATGAGGCCATGCTCGACTGGCTTGGTGGCGGCATCGACGGTGGAGGCATCATTGCCTTGTTTTGATCTTCGTTTTGAATAGTTGGCTGGATGCTGATGAACTGCGGGCCGAGAGACTGGGCGCCCAAGTTCAAATTGTACCACAGATCTTGGCCTCCGTGTGCGCCCGAATCGTGGCCGCTCGGTCCGTTTAGAAGAATGATCGGTCCTCCGCCGCCCATCATGTTGGCGTGATGCACCATATCGGCGTCGTGTGATTCCTGTGCTGCGGAGCAGTCGTTCAAAAAGTCAAACTCGTTGTTCATCAGGTTTGCTAGGCCAGCTCCGTTCTCGTTTGCCGACATGCTCATCAGAGCTGACGAAGAGAGCGTCGGGTTGTTGGAGTTTGACATTATAAACTGTTGATTGTATGCTATTGCAGACGCTTGCTGCTGTTGCTGCTGATGCTGTTGCGAAGCAAAGTATTGATGTGGTTGCCCATAATTGGCGCTGGCTATCAGATGCTGTGATGGGTGCTGATGAGCATGATGCTGCTGGGACATGGCCTGTGGTTGCATAATTGCCAACAGTTTAGTCCATTTAAATAATCTGAAGCCATTTTGATTGCATTAAGACTTAGCAGACGATCGATTGGAAGATAGCCCACGATAGCCATTGAACCCTCGAGTAGCGGTGGCGGCCGGCGCCAAGCGCTCATCCTGAGCTGCTCATGACATCCCGAGCGACTTGTGCACCGAATAAGAACACAAATTATGCTAGCAGGAAACCAGATCAGAACAGGCACGGAATCGGGCGACGATGTCGACTACGTCACGATCGTTCACACCCCCCTCTCTTCACTCGTTCGCTCACTTGCGAGCTCTCGTGCGCCCCCTCCTGCTCATCGACATCATCACGCCCTTCGTCATCGTCGCCGCCGCCGCCACCACCGCCGCCACCGCCACCGATCGACTCGAGCCGACACACATTATTATCGAGCCGCTCGCTCTCGTGCACTAGCGAGATGAGAAGCGCCGCGGCCCAATTCACAAGCCTCGAGCGCGCACAAACACTCTCTTCTCTCGCTTGCCTTTCTCGATCACTCACTCACTGCTCGCTCGCTTGTTTAGTTCGTTCGCTGCTCTTGCGCGCTGCGCTTGGCTTGAATCGAATGAATCTGCACGAATTAGGCCGCCACCTCCTTATGTTGCTTATGATTATCAGTGCATATTTTCTCTACTTGGCTCAGAGCCTGATTCAAATGAGTTTGCCTACCTCGCTCGCAAGCCGAATAAAACACACTCGCATTTTCTCTCTCTCTCTCTCTGTTCTCTCGTTCTCCATATCGGCCTTATTCTATTTTTTGCTTGCATATTTAACATAATTTATTTCTGTGCGCTTGTGTTTTGTTTGAAAATAAATTCTAGTTTTGTAATTTTCTATGATTTTTTAATTAAAGAAAGCGACTTAATGAGCATAGATTGAATGCATTCCATATAGGGCGTCAATAAAATGAGAGAGAGAGAGAGAGGGGGTGGGGGCTGGCGTATGAGACTGCTCCCTCCCTCTCTCGAACTGCATCTCAATTCGATCCGATGCTTGCATTTCATTTACGGTCGTTAGAAAATAAATACACGAAATCTGATTGGCGATCGGTTGCTTGATGGCTTATACTCTTAAGCAAGTTCGGCCCACATGATTAATCTACACGCATAATTGCTTTATTTCTTAGCTCTTTCTAATCTCTCAATTTACATCGCACAGTTCGCATAAATCATGCAAATAGGACGCCAAATAAAGCGGGGCCAATATCAACAACAACAACAAAAACGAAACGAAATAACAACAAAAACAACAATAACTACCAATAACAACAAGCGAATTGAAATCGCGCCCACAGAAAGAAACGACGCTTTATTGGTCTCATTTGCGGACATGGGCGCATGTTTACAACTTTGCAAGCGTGTTATGATTGCTTGCATGTCAGAGGAGGCGCAGTCCTGCCTCGTCCGCCCCTAAAGTAAATCGTAGAAACACTGCGTATGAATACTACGAGACGTAAGAAAGTAGACGAGACCAGAAAGTAATCGAGCAGGCAAAAAAGAAACAAATAAATGTGAGATGCGTAATTAAAGAGGCAGCAATCAGTTAACTTTTGCATGACCTCAGAGCTAATGGAAATCAAAGTCGATCGTCTCAAAATCGATAGTTTATCAACAATTAAGAACAATTATTATAAAAGCATAATTCACCACTTGGCCTACTCATTCTAATCTCATTTAGCCCTGTAATGCCATCCAGTCGTCTCTGGTTTAATGCTTTGAGTGTAATTAATCTACATAAAACACACACGCGTGCATCGAGTGCCCAATTCTTGCCTTCTCCTTTCAAATTCGAGTACGCGTTTCGATTGTGGTTCCTTGTTAATTGCGCACGACTTTGACTCACTGACGGACCGACCAACTGACTGACTGGCTGGCTGGCGCTCAATGAGCAGCAGTTATATGATTGTGAGACAGGAAACTTGGCCAATCGCCATCAGCACGAGTCTGTTGTTGTTTGACGAGTACATGGAGGCAAACACTTTTTCTCTTGCTTTACTTCCCGTCAATTGTGCTTGTTCGCGAGTAGGTCCACGCTAAGCTCGAGTTAATATTGCAAACGAGAATAGAAATAAACAGCAAATTAATAAAAGATGACGAGAAATAAACAGTCGTTTTGGAGACAGAATCTGCTCAAGCTTGCCAGAACAGAATTCATCTATCTACAAACAGGCCGCTTTAAAAGATTGTGAGCGTCCATGCGAGCACTCGCCATTCTATGTGTGGATTCGTATGCAAATCGCGATGCTGCAAACCAACAACCATTCGCCGATTCTTTTGTTGATTAATCAATGAACCGGCAAATATTCCGAAATAAAGAAACGAAGAATGAGAAAATAAACGAGAAAAACAACTTCTCAAGCGGCTGATCGAGTACGCTCTTGTGATCTTAATTATTAAATGTCTGCCTGAATCGCTGATAAAATGAAGAAACGAAATTTACTTTTCCGTTCGATTGCGAAATAAATTAGAAATTTGAGTGCGCTGTCAGAAAGCTTTGCCAATTTATTGAATTGCTTTCTGTCCAAACGCGCGCGAGCGCATGCATTCTCGTTTATTTGGAAACAACAATATTGGCCACCACCTTAAAAACTTGATCAATTTTGATGGGGAAAAGTTAGTTTTGTTCCAGAGAGTTTCCATGGCAACCAATACTGTCGAATAGGAGAGGAATTTCCCCGCTCGACTTTAAACGTACAAACAGCAGTCGAGAAAATAATTTAAAGAGAAAAAAAAAAACTGTGAGTCATCAAATGGCAGGACGTCCACCAGGCACAGCTTCTCGTCTCACCACCGGCATGGTAAATGCGGCGAAATTGCTTTTAATGACAATCAGATTTACACGAAGCTGAAAAGGGCCGACCTACCACCAGAGGAGCAAACATACCGACTGCACCCAA
Organism: Proales similis; assembly: GCA_019059635.1. Classification (NCBI taxonomy): domain Eukaryota; kingdom Metazoa; phylum Rotifera; class Eurotatoria; order Ploima; family Proalidae; genus Proales; species Proales similis. Next base: position 185,920 of record JAGVRJ010000004.1, read on the forward strand.
CGCGGCGTTCAATTCGTCTCGAACCGAAGATCGGCCAATGACTCGCGGTGGTCTGGGTGGCTTCCAAGCGCCCAAGACTGGCTTCGTGCGAACCGTTCAAGACAAGAGCTACTACGTCGGCTTGATTCGGTCAAAGATCGCCGAAATAAACAACGAGATAATAAGGATGAAAAAAGAAGTCGAGAACATGAACAGCGACAATTCGAACTATGTTTCCTACGGCCGAAAGTAATTTGAGTCATAAAGCTGTCTCTTTTGTTGTCTGATAGTTGCCACTCAAAAGAGCTGAAGAGCTTAATCAGCAGCTCGAAGAGTCGAGGGGCGAGCTGGCCGACTACAACACGGTGATCGAGAGGCTCAACACCGCGTCGAGCATATCGGATCTCAAGACAGACCTCAACAATTTGAGACTGCACAATGAGCAAGAAACAAAATCTCTCGACATCTTGTTCATCGAGAAAGGAAAGTAAGTTGCGGCCAGATTGTAGCGGTCTCCATCGTTCTATTCGAGCTGATTCCGACTTGCCACAGAAAGGAGGACGTTGTAAAGAGACTAGAGAAAGAAATAAAAGAAGAAAAGCGACGACGTGAAGAGGTGCTCGGCAGAATGGTAAGCCTTAGACCCCGGCCTTCTCATTCAAGCTCTAGCTCACTGCTTTCTCAAGTCGGGTCAAATTCGTTCCAGATACGAAAAGGCCAAAATAGACAGCGAGCGTTTACAAGAAGAACTCGAGGCCGGCCAGGCCGAGATTGAATCGTACAAGAACAAAATGGAAGGAATGAAAGGAGTAAATTTGAATTTCCTCTCCTCTCTTTGATTGTCCAACTCTAAAAGCTCTAATTGTTCAGAAAATCGGAATGTCGTCCAGCAAACTAGAAGCCCTAAATCTATACGAAAAGCTTCACGACGCTCAGCTGAAAAGACAGAGGCTGATTGAAGAGACTAAAAACGAATTGACACCGGCCGAAGAGCGCGAAAAGCTGCTGCAGCAGCTTAAAGAAAACAATCAGGAGATTGCTGTGATGGAGAAGCAGTAAATATATATTTGTTGATTTGGATTCACTTGGCGCTGAAAATTAAGCCGATTGGTGAAAGAATAAGCGAAGTGAAGGATTCAATTGAGTCGATGAAGAGCGAACTGGAAGAGCGTCTAAACGAGCGCGACTCACAGCCGGTTGAGATCGACGACCACAAACGAAGTGAGAGAAATGATCTCATTCTCAATATTGAAAATTGGTCTTAAATTGCTTTCGTCCTATTTCAGAGGACATGATTGAGAAATACCGAGAGCTGCGCAAGCGCGAACAGCAAATGGAAGAGTTTTTCAAGTCGTTCGAGGAAGACAAGCAAAAGTCAATTGAACAGCTGTTCAGTACGCGCAAAGCAATTGTAAATCTGCTCGAGAAAATAAGCAAAGCGGTCGAGCGTATCAACCGAGAAGGCGGCGGCTTGAGAAAGTCGAAAGGCTCCGATGTGAGCATTGCGGACTTGAAAAAAGTTGAAGAGCTGGAGAAAAAGGTGCGCAATGAATACGATCGTCTAGTGGACCAAAAGAAAAAAATGGACGAAGAGCTCGTACTTTTCGCTGACCTTGAGGGTCTAAAGAAAAGGTCTGAGGCTCGCAAGCAGCAGTTGATTGTTGAGCGCCAGAATTTGGTCAGATTTCGCGAGAACATTAAATTCGAGCTGCAAACCCTGCAATCTCAATACGAGGCTCTGCAGGCGCAAATATTTGAGAACGACACACACAACCAAGTGAGCAATTAGCTGAAACAAATTTAGAACATTGGTTTAGTTCGACACTAATTTGCACTTCTATTTCTCTAGCTGCACAATTTAGAGAAAAAATTGCAGGCCATTGAGCAGCAGAATTTCGGTCTGAAAGAGAAAATCGCCTCGTCGGCAAGCGAGAGCGACTACGAGGCCATTAAGAACAGTGTTCTTCGAATGGTCGACGAGCACAACCGCTGGCTTCAAAAACAACTTCTCAAACCCTCTCACAAATATTAAAACATTGCCTATCACGTGTAGAGTACAAATTTGATTCATGAACTCAACAAAAATTCAAGTATAAATAAAGTAGTCATTGAAGACATCTGCTTTTGCTGAACTGAAGAAAATCCTATCTTTAAATGGATGGCATTAGGCAATACTAACAAGCCCGGCTAGCTCAGTCGGTAGAGCATGGGACTCTTAATCCCAGGGTCGTGGGTTCGAGCCCCACGTTGGGCGAAATTTTTTTCATTTATTTGCAAGTTTTCACAACCTACCATCGTATTCATTCAATAGGGCGATCTAGACATTCTGCTCCACGAAGGAATTCTCTTGCCTTTCTATAGGAATAAAACATATTAGAGCTCCATTCAGCATTGAAAATTTCTTGTCAAATTAATCAATCTGATAAATCTGTTCTTTCATCTGTTTGATAACATTTTTGGCACAATTGAGTAGTCAAGAATATCACAAAAAATGTAAAAAAAAGCATGAAAAGACGAGCCGGTAACAAGAGATATTCCTAAAAAAGTAGTGATCTTCGCTTAAGCAGTTCAATGCCCCTAATTTCTGTGTTAATTCACTGCACGAATACGGAGGAGTACAACTGCAGGTTAATTCTGAGCATAAGCCCCTGAAAAAGAAACAAAGAAAGCAAGGCGAGTTGGAATTTCAGTATGATCTATTGATTGGCTCGAATCGAGTTCAGAATAGAAGAGAAAATACTTAATCTATAACTTAACACGTTAGACAACGTTAACAAGCCCGGCTAGCTCAGTCGGTAGAGCATGGGACTCTTAATCCCAGGGTCGTGGGTTCGAGCCCCACGTTGGGCGAAATTTTTTTCCTTTTGTTTTGCAAGCCTTCATAACCTACCATCGTATTCATGCATCAAATTCTAAGCATAAAAGCAAAAGCTAGCTTCACATTAGAGTTAAACACGGTTCAGTTCAATTGAATTCAAGTGCGTTGTTTTTTTCTAATAAAGCATTTGATTTGTTCATTAACAGCACAACTCTTTGAGAGCTCTTTGTATCGTTGCAAGTTCATTAAAAAGAGCAGCTGACTGTCTAGTCCTTTATTTTCTCACTTCATTCTCTATTTACTATTTATGTTATGTATTGGACAAGGCTTGAGATTTGAAATACTAGCTGCTAGCTGTCTAATCAGTAAAAGGTTTAATTGTTCTTGAAAATCGATTTCTTAAGTAAACACCAACACATTTGCAAATAAACACGCAGAAATCGAGGCGATAAAATGCGGTATTTGAAGAAACTGGCGTCTTGGCGCGCATATATTCCAGTAGGTCTCCAACTTGGTTGTTAAGCAAGCCTCTTCTGTAACCAATGCAAGTCTCAATGCCTTATTCCGACTCGAGAACTCATAATCCGGTAAAGAAAAGAAGCAAAAACATGAGCAGAGTGAACCCGCTGTCACGCAAGAAGTAGCTTTTTCATTCAAACTTGCCATTACCTCTCGAGTCCTATGTCAATATTTTAATTTGTTTTTTTAAGCGATCGCAAAACGCCAAGAAAGTAAGCAAGCTACCAGGCAGGCAGGCAGGCAAGCGGCACTAGAAGAAAAAGCTGATTTTCGGTTACCAAGTAAATGTTTCGCTTCTAATTGAGACCAGACGCATTTTGCTTTAAACACGCTTCAATTGACTGCTTCCTTGTTTGTGTTATAGAGCAATGACTTCGCTGCAATTTTTCAAGCACCAAACGGCCTACGGCAAGGCCTGCCAGACTGACTGGGGCACTGGTGCGCCTCTTAAACAAAAGTTTGATGCGCGAAATGACCGTGGCGGAACATATCTTCTCTAGTAATGACATTTCAGTTGAATTTCACAAAGACAATTGATTCTAAGCCTCAGCGCAACATCAATTAGTAACCAGCCGATAACTCAATTGTACCGCGAAAGCTCACTTGAACTGAGCAATGTTCGCTCAAACGACCAGCTGTAAGCTCTTTTTGTTGACCAGTTTAAGGCTGCATTTGAAAGATTTTAAACCAAAAGCATGTCAAAGCCGCTTGAAGAGAATCTGCTCGCGATTCAAATAAATCGAAAGTTTCCCGCCAAGCATCCGTTCACTTCTCAGACAAGCGTGAACGCCGTGTTTCCCAGTTTCACATCGCCCGAAGATTTGTGGAGAGGTCAAGAAGCGAGCCAGAACAATTCGGTCAACAGCAACTCAAAAGTCGCGCGACAAGCTGATCCAGTAATTGTTCACAAAAAAGTGTCCGGCAAGCCATTCAGACACGAAACTCGGTACGAGCCGCTGCCGAGCCAGCAAAGTGGCAAGTGGTACTATGACAAGCCATATTACCACGTAAGACAGATTTTGACTGAAATTCAATTCTGAAGCTTAAACGCTCTGGATTAAGATGCCGAAACCGGACCAAACTCAGCAGTTCTATCCTGCCCCGCCGACTTTGCTCGTTCCGAATCCAACTCTACGAGACGCGGCCCGTCAAATAGACCCCGTAACTGCCAACACACTTCGAAACAAAGAGAGAGAGCTGATTGAGAGCACTTATCGCGCTGATTATTACCGAGATGGCGTTGGCTCGCGGGCGCCGCTTAATTCAGACGACTTGGAAGACAAGCACCTCATGTCAGAGAAGGGTCCTCTACTGCCCGACGATCCAATGGTTGGATTTCACAAGTTCACATCCGAAAACTAAAATAAGTTGATTTTGCGCTCTAGATACCGCATTTTCAGAACACCTCTCCACTGACCAAAGCGGCAGTTAGCGCCAGAAATCTGGAAGGCTTCGCTGGTTTTGTTGAGAGACGACCTGATCGTGAAGTGAACAGCAGCGAAGAACGGTAAAGTGTGACCACTTGTTCTCGACTGCAGCCAGATTAAATCAAGAAAATTGAAAAGAAATTTGAGAAAAAGCCAACTGGAAGTTGACGAGGATAGAATGAGGAATGGCCAAGAGTACGGCAACTATCCGTCGAGCGCCTATGCAAGCGTGCCCAAACAGGCCTTGCTTACGCCGAGTAAGAACAATCGGAAAATGAAAGTTGATCGGGATTTTCAAATTTCTTGTGAAAAAAAAAAGAACTTGATCGAGCCAAAACAATGCCCGAGCTGGATCAAACTGACAGAGTAGAGAAAGGCAACCGAATGAGCCAAGAAAAGGAAAAGATAGAGCGAGAATATGCGGAAAAACTAGAAAAACTTGAGCAGGACAATCGGCAGCAGGACATAAATAGAATAAGGCCAGGCGATGACTTGCGGATGCTCAAACTCAAGTACGCGGCGCTGGAGAGCTCGCGGGGCGCCCGACCCAACCTGGACCAGTACAAAAGTGATCATGTGAACACTCTCTATTCGCAGGAGGCAATCTACGCAGGCGAACGCACCGAACCTTACCGAACCGACGTCTACAATCCGTATTTGCTCAAGCAGCATTTGGTCAATGCGAGCACAATTCCGGAGTGGGACGTTCAAGTCTGCCAGCCTCGTCTTCTCGCTACACAAGTCATAAACAAGCATAAAGACAAAGAGAGACTGAGGCGGGAAAATTTGCTTCGACATCCGAGCATTGATGCCAAGTCGCACGAGAACGGCTTCATTCAGAAACAGAGCACTTACGGCGCCTCGTACAACAACAAGAAATTCCTTCAGACTCATAGACTCACTTCTGAAGGAACTTACCAACGATTGACAGAAGAAGAGCTCAATCTACAGGACAAGACTCTGCTAGACGACGCCGAAAAATTGGCTGTTGAGCAAGCAGGCCAGACGAACTCATTTAATTTGAAAAATGCTCGACAAAAGGTGGAGCTGATTGAAAGATCCAAGACTGAAGTGAATTATCCACGCGTGAAGGGACCGCTGCCGCCTGAGCCCTACGAGACAATTTATTGTGCAGAGAATATCTGTGAAATGTCCGACGGGTATAGCAAGCGTCAAATGGCGAGAATTTACTCGTCGCCGTTGGACAGAAAATCTCATTCTAGATACGAAGTGCTTGAAAGTGATGTTCATGCAATTGAACAGCTCAAACAGCTTCAGGCGGCAAAACAGGAAGAAGTTGCAAGAAACGAAAGAGATCGAATGCAGCGAGTGCTGGAATTGAACGCGAATGAGTTATCTCACATAAAGAATGCATCAGAGCCACGAACAATCGACTATCCGGCGGAGGCCGAAATTCCGTACAGCTCAGTATACGCGTCGTCTTTCAAAAACTATAAATTTGAAGCACCTAAGCCTGACCCGGAAAACGCATTCTATGCAGAACTTGCATTTGCCAACGACAAGAAAAGTGAAGATCAATTGCCAAGAGATTTAACGGAGCTACAAGATAAATGGAGTAAGTCAAAGGCAGGAAAAGAGTTTAACAGTCGTTACACGGGCGGCGTAGTCGACCTCAGGGATAATCTAAGAGGAGGAAAAAAGATTGTGAAAGAATCGCCGATGAATGCAACCAACCTCTGATAAAGCTAGAGCAAATATAAAATGAAAATAAACAAACACTTGCACACACAAGACATTAATTGACTAAAACACGAAAATGGTTAAATACTGCAATGGTTATGGGTTAAATGATTATGGTGCAGTCAGCACAACTAGGGGTGGTAGACTAGTTTGACCGGAATGCTTCTTTTCTTCGGCTGTTTGGGTTTGGGCTTGGCTTTGGCCTTTTTCTTGCAGCAGACATTGGCCAGATCGTTGAGGACTGCCAATGAATAAAGAACAGCGATCGCAACAAGCGCCAGCACTGACGCAGTGGAAATGACGATCTTGGTTGTTTTCAGACGCTCATCTTCCTGGTCGCAGTTGTCGCCGAAATAGGACGAGAAGCAGCGGCACACGGGCTGGTCCTCGTCGTCGATGACGCACTTTCCGTGGCCCGTGCACGCCTCGCCTGCGCACAGGTCGCGCTGGAGCTGGCAGAACTGGCCGTAGAAGCGGCTGGTGCAGTTGCACTCGAACGCGCTTCCGTTTCGAAGGCACTGGCCCGAGTTGAGGCACGGACTGAGGGCGCATATGTCGACGTTGTACTGGCAAGCTGAGCCAGTGTAGTCGAGCTGGCAGACGCAAATATACTCGGAGCCGGCTTTCATGCAGAGCCCTCTGTTCGAGCAGTTGGTCAAGCAGGCAGTAAGGTCTGCGTTGCTCGACAGAATCTCAATGAGCTTGTCCGGGTCAAGGTTGTAATCAAATATAAAGACGGGATCGGAAATTTCGACCGAACTGGTCACTTGCAGGAGCTCCCCAACCACGCTGACGCTGACTGAGTAGGCACCGCTCACACTGTAAGAATGGCTGATTGTGTGCGACAGAGTGCTAGGTTCGAAAGAGAGCGTCAGAGGCGGAGACGAGTCGCCAAAGTCCACTCGGGCTTGGTATGTGAATTTGCCCGGATCCGCGGTCACTGTGCACTGCATCACCTGGTCGAGGTCGATTTGGCTGGGACAAGTCAGCTCGAGAGTAGTTCCTGTTTTCAAACTCCATCTGAAATGTGATGAACAAAAGGCTGAAGCAGAATTTGCCCACTTGTAGCCGAGAATATTGCCGCCTTCAAGGTATTGCCACAGGGTGATGATCCGTCCCCGGGACAAGAAGTCAAACAATTCGAATCGGCTTCTTTGCCGTTCTGACCGAACTGATCGCCGCACATGCAGTCCTGTCTAGTTTTGGGCAATGTTGAGAATTATTCGCAAATCTTTTATGCAGAGTACTCACTGCCCGACGACTCCGAAGAACCTGTAGCCAAGTCCCTCACAAAGGCGAGCACACAGGGCCAGACTCATAATGCCGCTATGCTTTGAGACAAAGCCATTCGGATTCTCGTTTCCCGAAATGTCTGGGTAGCAGCCAAGATAAAACGCAGTCAACTGGGCGCTCTGGTGTGTTTCTGTGGAAATTCGACACTAGAAAACGGTGTTTGGGCATCGTGATGGAAATCTTACGTCTGTAGGTTGTCTCGAGCTCACCAGCCGAGCAGCTCGAGAGGAACGCGTCGCACATGAGCCCACAGGCACTGTCCTGGCCATCCACTGCGTACCCGTTCGAACAGGGGCATTCTGATCTCCTATTATCAAAGTGAGGTCTCAGTTTATGTTGAGTGAGCCATCATCAGAGGGTTCTCGTCTCACCCGCTGTAAGAATCGCTGACTAAGCCATACGAAGGAGAGCCACAGTCGCGAGAACACAAGTCCCTTCTTTGGCTGTTTGCTACGAGGTTGAGATCTGAATGCAGCCTGCTTGTCCAACTCGCTCCACAGGGCAGCTGAGGGCTTTTTGTTATTGTCCTGAAACTCGCCGTCGATAACTCTCCGATCGGGTCCATTACTAAGTGCAAGTTTGAATTGAGTTCATTTTATGTCGGTAGGTTGTCTGTTGGCACCTTGGATGAGGGGATTCACGTTCAGCTCTTCACCCACCACGTGGACAGTGAGCAGAAACTCGCCAATATCAGTATAGAGTCGCTTGAATGTCGCTGATCCATCCACTGTGATGATCTCGGCGGCTGTTCCCTGTCCAAAATCAATTTCAACTTGCATAGGGCTTGTGAAGTCGGTCAGGACGATTGTGCAGATGAGGTACTGTCCAGCTCGGACTGGTGATTCGCAATTTATTCGCAATCCTTTTTCTTTACCCAAAATTTTAAATTGTCCGAATTTTTTTGCCGAAAGATGATGAACCCACTCGAAATATATGTGAAGAGTGACAACCTCCATGAACCACCACACATCTGTGTCGGAGCACCTCTGCACGCTCCCAAACAATCGTTATCTGGTGCTTTTCCATACTTTCCAATTGTGTTTCCGCAAAAACAATACGACCTTTTGGATAATTGTCATTTTCTGTTTTTATCCAATGTTTAATCGCTTGATTTTACCGGTGTTGAGATCCAGCGTATTTCAGTTCGTCGCAGAAATCTATGCAAAGTTGATTTGTCATTGCATTTGTGTTGAAAGACGGACCATCTAAATGACGAGACGATGCATCATGGTAGCAGCCCATATACTCCATCTCTTTTCTAGTGTCCTTATATCGGTCTAAATAGAATAATTTCCTTTATTAATCCATTCATGGCCGGCTTGTTTCAAATTCGATTCATACCAAGTGCTTTAAACACCTGAACGTATCCAATGCAGCTGCACAATTGCCAGTCAGAGCATGAGCAGGTACAACTCACCGGGTCGACTGATGCAATGGCCGCAGTGTTGTTGGTACAGACACACGAGCCACTAAGAAATTGGACATAAATTTGATCAATATTGAAAAGACTGGCAAGCATACTTGAATGAAGGACCAGTCAAAGCCGAAGCGGCAAAGCGATATTTAAGCCCGCTGCAAATATTGATGCATTGCCCGTTCGAGAGAGGGCTCAAGCTTATCGTGTGCGAATCCACCAAGCCTGCAAGGTACGAGCTTGCAGCAAAACAGCCTATAACGTCTCGGCTCTCGACAAGGAAAAATTCTTGTTTTGATTTAATGAATCGAATCGATGAGAGACTTGCGCGTTAATTCAGCTTACGAGGTGGCCTTGATGCAGAGAACAATTCCAACAGAACGATTAATCCGATCACCAAGATGCTCAAAATTTTACGCATTTTTCCGTAAGTGGCCATGTGAAATCTAGATAAATCAACGATGTCCCGATAAAAGGCTTGCTATCGCTTTCTTTCACTCAAGCGCGAAAAATGCCCTAAAATTGCAGGAAAAATGTTCGAAGAACACAATAAATTCCGGCTTAATGACTTTGGCGTTCCGTTTACTTTTCGATTGCTGTGTAACACGCCTCAAGCTTGTCTTGTAGCTGAGAGTTGCAGAAGAATACTTATACAAGACAAACAGTCGATTGGCAAATTGAGCAAGTCTAAGAGCAACATTTTTTCGATTAAAAAGTTAAACCAATCGAGAGTTTGGATTTTTGCTGCTCGACGCTCGGAAAAAAGGAAGGCGGGAATTTTAACTAAAAACAAATATAATGGCAAACAGCATGGCTTTCGAAGTCTATTTTCGGGAAAGCAAACATAGAACAGCAAAAAGCGGCAAATATTCCATTTTATTAATTGTCCTCATAAATGGCGAGCAGATTTCGATTTTCTTGCCTTAACTTTTGGACAGTCTTTCTCAATTGAAACAAAAATAAAAATCAGCAGAAAAGTAAAATAAAAAGCGGAAATGAGTTAAGCTCAAAAGTTGGTCGCCTTACATCTTCTCCTTAAGAATTTATCCACCAGTCAAATTTGCCTCAGGCTTGCCTACAACTTTTCAATCGAGAAACTTTATTTATTCAGGTATTAAGCTGAGCAATCGAGCCCGTCAGAAGTAAACAGAGCAAAAAATGTAAAGATCTCTCTTGTTTCCGAACCCGTCAAGAATTTCTGTTCCTGTTTGTTTAAGATGCTGCAAATCGGGTAGAAGAGATGCAGTATTTGCGTATAGTCAGCCAAAAGAAAATATCAGTACTTTCGCAATTGTTAAAATGTTGTTCAAAAGCTCCATTTGAGAAAAAAGCGACTTTTAAAATGCTGCGGACATGAAGCTTTGTCAAAACATGGAAAACCGAAATTGAATGCAGCCAATTTCTGATGAAGTTAAAGCGATTTAAAAATCAAAATAAACAACCACTTGCACACACAAGACATTTATTGACTAAAACACGAAAATGGTTAAATGCTGCAATGGTTATGGGTTAATTGGGATTGTGGAGTGTTGGGTTGTGTTGGGATTATGGTGCAGTGAGCACAACTAGGGGTGGTAGACTAGTTTGACCGGGATGCTTCTTTTTTTCGGCTGTTTGGGTTTGGGCCTGGCTTTGGCCTTTTTCTTGCAGCAGACATTGGCCAGATCGTTGAGGACTGCCAATGAGTAGAGCACAGCGATCGCAACAAGCGCCAGCACTGACGCAGTGGAAATGATGATCTTGGTTGTTTTCAGACTTTCATCTTCCTGGTGGCACTTGTCGCCGAAATAGGAAGAGAAGCAGCGGCACACGGGCTGGTCCTCGTCGTCGATGACGCACTTTCCGTGGCCCGTGCACGCCTCGCCTGCGCACAGGTCGCGCTGGAGCTGGCAGAACTGGCCGTAGAAGCGGCTGGTGCAGTTGCACTCGAACGCGCTTCCGTTTCGAAGGCACTGGCCCGAGTTGAGGCACGGACTGAGGGCGCATATGTCGACGTTGTACTGGCAAGCTGAGCCAGTGTAGTCGAGCTGGCAGACGCAAATATACTCGGAGCCGGCTTTCATGCAGAGCCCTCTGTTCGAGCAGTTGGTCAAGCAGGCAGTAAGGTCTGCGTTGCTCGACAGAATCTCAATGAGCTTGTCCGGGTCAAGGTTGTAATCAAATATAAAGACGGGATCGGAAATTTCGACCGAACTGGTCACTTGCAGGAGCTCCCCAACCACGCTGACGCTGACTGAGTAGGCACCGCTCACACTGTAAGAATGGCTGATTGTGTGCGACAGAGTGCTAGCATCGAAAGAGAGCGTCAGAGGCGGAGACGAGTCGCCAAAGTCCACTCGGGCTTGGTATGTGAATTTGCCCGGATCCGCGGTCACTGTGCACTGCATCACCTGGTCGAGGTCGATTTGGCTGGGACAAGTCAGCTCGAGAGTAGTTCCTGTTTTCAAACTCCATCTGAAATGTGATGAACAAAAGGCTGAAGCAGAATTTGCCCACTTGTAGCCGAGAATATTGCCGCCTTCAAGGTATTGCCACAGGGTGATGATCCGTCCCCGGGACAAGAAGTCAAACAATTCGAATCGGCTTCTTTGCCGTTCTGACCGAACTGATCGCCGCACATGCAGTCCTGTCTAGTTTTGGGCAATGTTGAGAATTATTCGCAAATCTTTTATGCAGAGTACTCACTGCCCGACGACTCCGAAGAACCTGTAGCCAAGTCCCTCACAAAGGCGAGCACACAGGGCCAGACTCATAATGCCGCTATGCTTTGAGACAAAGCCATTCGGATTCTCGTTTCCCGAAATGTCTGGGTAGCAGCCAAGATAAAACCCAGTCAACTGGGCGCTCTGGTGTGTTTCTGTGGAAATTCGACACTAGAAAACGGTGTTTGGGCATCGTGATGGAAATCTTACGTCCGTAGGTTGTCTCGAGCTCACCAGCCGAGCAGCTCGAGAGGAACGCGTCGCACATGAGCGCACAGGCACTGTCCTGGCCATCCACTGCGTACCCGTTCGAACACGGGCATTCTGATCTCCTATTATCAAAGTGAGGTCTCAGTTTATGTTGAGTGAGCCATCATCAGAGGGTTCTCGTCCCACCCGCTATAAGAATCGCTGACTAAGCCATACGAAGGAGAGCCACAGTCGCGAGAACACAAGTCCCTTCTTTGGCTGTTTGCTACGAGGTTGAGATCTGAATGCAGCCTGCTTGTCCAACTCGCTCCACAGGGCAGCTGAGGGCTTTTTGTTATTGTCCTGAAACTCGCCGTCGATAACTCTCCGATCGGGTCCATTACTAAGTGCAAGTTTGAATTGAGTTCATTTTATGTCGGTAGGTTGTCTGTTGGCACCTTGGATGAGGGGATTCACGTTCAGCTCTTCACCCACCACGTGGGCAGTAAGCAGAAACTCGCCCATTTGAGAATAGAGTCGCTTGAATGTCGCTGATCCATCAACTGTGATGATCTCGGCGGCTGTTCCCTGTCCAAAATCAATTTTAACTTGCATAGGGCTTGTGAAGGCGGTCAGGATGATTGTGCAGATGAGGTACTGTCCAGCTCGGACTGGTGATCCGCAGTCAACTCGAAGCCTTTTTACTTTTAAGCAAATTATTTGAGTTGTTTTATATTTGAATTAAGAACAGAAAACTACTTGAGTCATAGGTGAAAACTGACAGTCTCCAATGGTTCCCACATATTTGGTTCGAATCTCCTGAACAAGCACTACTGCAATCCGATTCGTCCTTTCTTTTACTTAGGTCTAGCGAATGTCCACAAAAGCATTCTTTGCTTTTTAGCCCTCGATGTTAATGAACAGTCGTTTTATGTATGACCATCATGATTTTCTTACACACTCTCTGTTCCGGCGAATACAAAACCATCGCAGAAATCGAAACATCGCTGATTCGACATGAAGTCTGAAGCTTCATATTGACTGTTTAAAGTGCGTGTATGCCCGTCTTGAAAGCAGCCTAGGTAATCCATTAAGACTTTTCTGTTCTGAGTCCTATCTGTGGTTAAGGTCGCGTTTTACGTTTTTATTCTATTTTTGCGTTTATGTTTCCTTACCTAGCACTTTTAAGACTCGAGTGAATCCAATGCAGCCACACAGAGTCCAATCTGCACAGGCACAGTCACAGTTTATGACATTTTGTTGCGAAATGGCTACCGTGTTGTTCGAACAGACGCAGTGGCCACTTGTTTTTCGCTTTTCAGGCTGAATCGCATTTTATCAGGCTTCTTCAAGTCTTACCTGAATGATGGGCCAGTCAACGCCACGGCGGCAAAGCGATATCGTCGTTCACTGCATACTTGAATGCATTGCTTGCTCGAGAGGGGATTCATCGAAATGTGCTCATGAGCAGCCAGTCCTGCTTCATAGTCGGTTTTGGAAAAACAACCGATCTCGTCGCCACTTTCATGAACAACAAAATCTAGAATTTTTTTCATTCGCTAGGAAGCTGAACCGGGTGAAGAGCGCTGTTTCTTACCGGTCTGTGTTGCGCAGTTCAGGGCGACAACAGCCACCAAGACAATGATTGAGCTCCCGCTTACCTGCCTTTTTTTCATTGTCTACCAGGAGGCAAGTTTTGATTTCCTCCTTAAACCTTCGTTGCAATAGTTCGGAATTTGGAATCCAGATTGGAAAGAATACAGATGGTTAAATCAACACAGAAATAGGTTAAATCGTTGTTCGTTCCCAGCTTAATACTTCTGTTTAATTATTTATCACTCAGGCAAAAAGGCTTCAGTTTGACAAAACAGTTGTCAGTTGCTGAAACTTATTTATTCAGCTAATGAGCTGTGGAATTGATCACGAGCAACACAGTTTATTTAAGATTGTGCTTCTTTTAATTCACCAACTCCCAAGGAATTATGTTTGCTTTAGTTTTAGCAGAAATCTTTGCGCAGACTTGAAGCAAATTCCGAACGCAATTTTTCATTCGTCATTCAAGGTCTATATTTAAAAAAAGAGCAAACAAGCCGAAAAAAAACTCAAATTAGCAGTCATTTGCAGAAGAAAGTTTTTGTTGATACAGCTCCCCTAGATTCAAATGACATCACTGAACTGAGCATTGAAACTCACTAGCTTGATTAGTGAAAACGAGGCAGCTGTTTGCCCTCTTTTTTCTCATTATTTATTCAAAAGAAAGAGACTAAAAGGCTTAAAAAAGAAAGGGCCAAAAATAAAGCCGATTGATGCGAAACCTAAATTGGGAGCTCGAAAATGCTGAGCCGTTCGCCTACAAAGGCTGCACAGCTCTTGCCGTAGCTCTAGCCAGGAAAAGATTGGCCAGATCGTTGAGAACGGGCAGAGCGTAGAATACGCACAGAATGACGATGGCGCCGATCGATGCCGAGTCGACCACTCTCCTCTGTGTTTTCAGCGTCTCTTCTTCATTCTGGCATTGGTCTCCGAAAAAGAGGCGGAAACAGCGGCAGACAGGCTGCTCTTGTTCGTTCAAAACACAAATGCCTTGACGCGAGCAGTCGACGCCTGCGCACAGGTCGCGCTCGAGCTCACAAAACTGACCGTAGTAGCGTCGGGTGCAGTTGCACTCAAACATGGTTCCGTTTCGAATGCACTGGCCCGAGTTGAGGCACGGTGCTCTAGCGCACGGGTCCAGGCTTATTTGACACGCGATGCCGCCAAAGTCCTCAATGCAGCGGCAGACGTAGGCATTTCCTTCCTGTTCACAAACGCCCCGATTCGAGCAGTTTGTCAAACAAGCGTTGAGATCGGCAGCCGTTTGAAAGAACGTTTCTACTGTTTCTGGCGTGAGATTAGATCCGTCCAGGGCAATGAATGGAGCGAGATCCGAGTTCACTCTGATCCGATGTTCGAGTTCGAGCAGTTGGCCTGAAACTCTGGCCCTTATCGTCCAGAGCCCGGTTTGCGCATAAGCGTATTTAACTTGGCGAACGCTGTTGTATTGATTGAATGAATAGATCCTTTCGGATGTTGTCTCGCCGAAGCTCACAAGGAGACTGTAGCTCTTGGTCTCTGTGAGCATTTCGAACTCACAAACTGCCTCTTGTCCGCGAATGACCTCGTCCGAGCAGTTGAGTCGCAAACCGGCGTCTTGAACAAACGAAGAAAAAATGAATGAAAATTTCGAAAACCAGCCAATCAAAACAGAGATACTTTGAATAGAGTAAACTGCCACTTGGCCATAAGAGCCACAGAGCTGCGTGCTGTTGCCTGAGCAAGTGCTGTTGCACTCAGAATCCGAAACTTGTTGATGACGGCCAAACTCGGAGCCACATAAGCATTCGACTCTACGAATGGCGGGTGAGGATTTAATAGAGAAAACTGGGAGGCTTTTGGTGACTCACTGGTTGGTAAGGCCGAAGAGCGGATATTGCAAATTAGAGCAAGTCTGCGCGCACAGGTCGATGGTCAATAGTCCTTCGAGGCTAAACTTGACCTCACCGAAGCTTTTGTCCGGATCTGGGAAGCAGCCCAAGTAGAAAGCGGCTATTTGCAAGATCTCGTTGTTCTCGCCTTGGTAGCCAAATATTTGGTTGCGTGACGGGTTATCACAGAACGTGTTGAGAAACGCGTTGCACAGAGGCCAGCAGGCAGGACTCGGATTGAGCAGCTCGAAGCCGTTGGCACACGAGCACTCTGGCCTTGGGTTTGAGTTCAATCGAAGTTTTCTGAATGACCAGAGAGCAGCTTACGATTCTGTAGCGATTTGCTGGCTGAGAGTCAAGTAAGACGGAGAAGAGCAGCTTTGGTCACAAAGAGCGCTCTTTTGCGTCAATCGGCTGATTGCTTGAGGATCATAAGCGCCAGTGGCCGTCGAGCACAGATTCTGTTCTCCTCGGTCAATCAGCTTCAGACGCGCAGTTTGGCCCAAGTCGGACAGCCTTCTCACTTGAACGAACGAGTCGAGTAGAAGCCAGAATTTTCAGATTTCCAGCCGCTACCTCGAATGACGGGATCAAGGTTGAGATGCCCGGTAAAATGGCTGATCTTGATCGTGTAGACAGCTGTGTTCACGCTCAAGTTGTACAAATACTTCAAATTCAGCTCCTGATTGACCAAATGCCATTGAGGCTGGCTCCCATCGCCAAAGTCGACTGAAACAGGCCACAATCCGAAGAAATTTTCCAATTGAATCGTACAATGCAAATATTGGCGCTGCAGCAGGTTATGTGTGCAATTGGCGCGCAGAGTAGACACTTGAGAGGTTCATTCGGCCAATTAGCTTTCAAAGCATGACTCGTCGCAAGGAAAAATTCATTACGCTCTTTTTTGAACACGAACAGTCTCCAGACTCCTCCGCAGATCTGAGTCTCGTCTCCGGCGCATTTAAGCTCACAACTTGATTGGTTGTAAGTTGGATACTTTCCGACCTGGCTGCCACACCAGCATTCTTCGCTAGTGAATGAGAATCGACAGCATTCAAGCTAGATGAAAGTGAGCGAGATGAGAGGAGGAGGCCAAGATGAAACCTGTTTTGCGTGCCCGAGTAAGTGTAAGAGAGACAAAACTCAAAGCACATTTGGTTGGTCATTCGGCTCGATAAGAGATTTGGTCCGTCGAGATGACGATCGATGTCGTCGCCCAGACATCCGACGTAGTCCATTTTTACAGAACTCTGCTCAGTCCGATCTAGATGCGCGTAGTGAAGAGAATCGAGTTCAAAATTTCACTTGGCTCCAACTTACTCCTTGTTTTGTAGATGCGCAGGTTTGCAGCACAGCTACACGAAGAGAGGCCGGCACAAGTGCAATAGCAGTCGCTGTCGCTCAATCTGGCCATCTGAGGCACGTAGTTAAAGCAGTAGCATTGCCTTTGTGCATCAAATTAACTAAATCTAAAAAGAACGCATTCAAATTGCCAAGCGATACCTATTGCTCAAGTTCGAGTGGTCGACAGACGCGAACCAATAAGTCTTGTTTTGACATGTTGAATAGCAGACTTGGTTTGAATCGGTCTGCGCCATAGACGTCTGGAACCAGCTGGTCCAAATTGAGATTACGTTCTTGTCAAAGCAGCCAAAGTATTCTCCGATTGAGATTTCTAATTGAAATGCTTCAGCAAGAACGATTAAGAGTTAAGAATGACAAAAGACTGAACTTGATCTTTCAATTTACCACTCTGGCTGGCAACAAGGTGCCACTTCTGGTTCAATAGAACCAGGAACAGCGTCAGTATGATCGAGTGAAAGTGGTGGAGCCAGTTCATTCTGGCCAACCAATTGCCTCGCCTTGTTCGTTTCATTTAAATCGCAAAGTTTGGCCGAAAATGCTTCAAATGAGTTCGCTTCGCCTTGACATTCGCGTTCTATTTATAACCGAACAGATGCACATCAACTCGAATGACTGTGATTAGGCGAGCAAACATGAAATCCATAAAATCATTTGACACAAACTAGAATTTATTTAAACGAAGCGACCAACAAACATTTAATTTTAATTTTTCTTTTTGATTTCTTGCTGTATATTAATTAAACACATAAAAGTTCACGGGCACAACCACCCAGCTTGACTTGAACATTCGGCTTTGAACATTCAGCCTTTAATGGGCCTTTTTTCTTTGCGCCTGCTTGCTTGTTTCTGCTCTTTCTTTTTTGCCAGCATCTCACGCGATCTGATGAAATATTCCGACACGTCGTTAATGATCGTTAGCAGGTAAATTGTCACCAAGAAAATTATGGCGATCACAGACGCAGTGCTGATCACTGCCTTGGTCGCTTTCAGGCTCTCCTCTTCCTGGTCGCACTTGTCGCCCAAATAGGACGAGAAGCAGCGGCACACAGGCTGGTCCTCGTCGTCGATTACGCACTTGCCGTTGCCCGAGCACGCCTCACCTGCGCACAGGTCGCGCTGGAGCTGGCAGAACTGGCCGTAGAAGCGACTGGTGCAGTTGCACTCGAACGCGCTTCCGTTTCGAAGGCACTGGCCCGAGTTGAGGCACGGACTCGACGAGCACGCATCCAGGCTGAGCTGACAGGCAGCTCCCGCGAAGTCTGGCTGGCACGAGCAGATGAACTCGCTGCCGATCTGAGTGCAAGTTCCTCGATTCGAGCAGTTGGTCAGACAGGCGTTCAGATCGGCATTGCTTGATAGAATAGCCTCGAGCTCGGCCCCACTCATGTAAGGCGAAAATACGACCGAAGCAGGCACAGCCAACACTTGTACTTGATGCTTAACTTGAGCCACTTCATTCTGAAGTTGCACAAAAATGTCAAAAGTTCCGAAACTGGAGTAAGAGTGCTGGATTGGCATTGATTGCGAAGCAGTGAAGGTGAACTGTGACGAAGAGTTATCGCCAAAGTCGACCACTAAAACAGCCGGGTAGTAGTCTCCTCTGACGATCAAGTTGCATGCCAGCTGGCTGTTTACTTCAACCGAGTCTGGACAGTCGATCTTTATTTTTATCTCTAGAGAAGTTGAATTCAAGCTACTGCTGTTTAGCGGCTTCGATTAGGAGGCGCCTACCAAACGCTCTAAAGACCAGAATGTGCGAGCTATCGCCGCAGAACTGACTAGAATTTCCAGCGCAAGGCGTCTCACATTGATTATCAACCGAACTGCCATAGTCACCGAAAGTGTCGACGCAATGGCATCTTTGCCTTGACAATCATACACTCAGTGTGACTGTGTGTGTGTGTATTTTATGAGAAGCTGTTCTCAAACGCTTACCCGTCACTTAACGCGACCACTTCAAAGTCCAGTCTAACGCAAAAGCGAGCGCACAAGGAAATCGTGGCAAACTTTCCCATGTCATAGAATATGGAGCCGAACGTGTTCACGTTCTCTTCGTAGAAACATGCTACTTGGTCGATCAGGAGCATGGTGCTCGACTCGGGATCTAAGTGGCAGGCAGGGAAAGCCAATTTACTTGACCTTGAACATTTTCATTGCGGTTTGAAGTGGGAAGCATTTTACCTCGAAAAATGACTTCCTTCTGCACAGGATTGCAGATCTCGTCCATGGCAGCGAGACAAAGCTGTGCGCATTCGTTAGACTGATTCAACGTGTTGAATCCGTTCGCGCAAAAGCAGTCGTCGCTGAGCACCAATTTCAAGTGACAACAGCGAGTGGGATAGTGCATGGTCGCTTACCGCTCGTTCAGCGCGCCGATTCGCGCTTGTGCATTTGCTGAGCAATCGCGTGGGCAAATCTGCTCGAATTGACCTTGCCCGACAGTTGTGATCGGCTGGGTGAGATTTCGATTGCACATGGTCGAGTTCTGATTTACCAAGAACTTGTCAACCATTTTGCCCGTGGTCAGCGGATCAACTTTAGACTAAATCAAACAATTGATTCGAGAGAGGCGAATTATTTTGCTAACCAGTTATTAGGTCGACCACTTGCAGTTTCCATCCGGTCACATAGACCCAAACGGTCTGAGGACCGATCGAGTAGAAGGCTTGTTTCACTTGAATGGTCGTGTTGTCCATTTGGAAATTTTCGTTTGCCACATGAACAAAGTTGACACGAATCTCGTTTGTTTGGTTGGGCGTAATCACAGTGACATTACAGATTGCTTTCTGGCGCCTGAACACCCGATTAGGGCATCTGAGGCTCAAGGTGGCATCTTGAGTGGAATGTGGCAACTCGATTTTAATTGAGTTAAAGAGAAATTAAAACCCAACTGAATGTGGAATAGACAGAGAGTGCCCATGCGCCGCCGCAGATTTGTTCAGGGTCGCCAGTGCATCGCAGAAAGCAGCGCGTCTCGTCCAGTCGATGATTCATGCCGAGCACGTTTCCGCAATAGCACTCTGCACTAAAGGGGACCAAGTAAGTCGACAATTCAGTTGTACGGTCTCTCCAGCGACCAACCTATCCTCTGTTCCGGCGTAATTGAAGCCGTTGCAGAAATGCACGCACCGGTAGTTTGTGTTCAAATTCGAGCGGTTGGTTTTGTCTGGCAGATGCCGGGTTAAGTTGTCGGCGAAGCATCCCTCGTACAAATATTTTAGCTCCCAGTCGTCGATTTTAACTCAAAGTAAGCAAATGTTGAGAAGCAGCCGCTCATAGAGTGGCACAGAAGGCCAAGCTATACCTGCGTAAGAAAAGAGACGGAAGTAGCCGGGACAGCCGCACTGTTCGTCTTGTTCACATTCACACGAACAAGAGGCGTCGCTGACAACTTGTAGGCCGCCTAATGATCGACTGCAAGCGCATATTGTCGAGCTTAAGCGAATCAAGTAGGTTAAAAACAAGCAAGAGAAGTGAATTGGATGAAAAAACCTGTTGGAGGCGACTTGAGAAGCGCCGTGAAAGCTTCTATTCTTATGCAGGCAATGTCTGTAACAGGCATCGCTGCCGGTCTTGTTCAAGGAAAAGAGCCACGGGCCAGTTACGTTTAAGTAAGGCTGCTCGGATAGGCATCTCGGATTGGCTCCGAGATAATGAAGACTGTCGAGCTCGGTTGGTTTTGTTTGGCTGCTGACAATCAGGCACAGCTGAATCAGTAGCCAAACGCATCCGCAAATTTTACATTCCAACTCCATGAGGCAGACGCTTCGCAGCCGTCAAATGCCGCCGAATTTCTCCCGAACCAAACAAGCAAAGTGAACACGTCAACTCAAAAGAATAACGACTTAAATACGTCTGCTACTGTCGCTGCAAGCAACAAAACGGATGCAAGCGCAGTTGTCTAAGAAAATAGCCCGGGAGAACGAGTGCACAACATTTGTTTATTAAGCCGGAACAAAACCAAGCCAAGTCAAGTGGAAACCTTGGATATTTTGTTCCGGCTGCTTTGAGAAGAGAAATTGAAAACAAGACTAGCTTGCTTCTGAAAAATAGTTAATTCAGGAGAAGAAAAGCGCCAAGGGCAAGCAGCCATTTTCAGTTTTTATCCATATGCGCAACACTCGGCAGCCCCGAATCCGACTATTTCTCATTGATATGGCTCAAAGAAACCAAGTAAAGAAAAGCAAAATACTCCATAAAAATCTGCCAAGCTTAAAAGTTAAAAGTTCATTTCAGGGTCTGTAAGAGAGCTTGATCGGCTTTTCTTTTTTCATGGTTCTGTCTTTTGTCTTCAATTTTCTGCCTGGCGGCTTCCGGTTAATTAAATTGATAAAATCATTCAGAACGGCGAGAAAATAAACAGAGCAGATTGCGACGATCGAAATAATACTGGCGGTGCTAATCACAACTTTGGTTGTTCTCAGACTTTCATCTTCCTGGTCGCACTTTTCGCCGAAATAGGACGAGAAGCAGCGGCACACGGGCTGGTCCTCGTTGTCGATGACGCACTTGCCGTGGCCCGAGCACGCCTCGCCTGCGCACAGGTCGCGCTGGAGCTGGCAGAACTGGCCGTAGAAACGGCTGGTGCAGTTGCACTCGAACGCGCTTCCGTTTCGAAGGCACTGGCCCGAGTTGAGGCACGGACTGAGGGCGCAAATGTCGACATTGTACTGGCAAGCCGAGCCAGTATAGTCGAGCTGGCAGACGCAAATATGCTCGGAGCCGGCTTTCATGCAGAGCCCTCTGTTCGAGCAGTTGGTCAAGCAGGCGGTCAGATCAGCGCTGCTCGACAGAATCTCAACGAGCTTATCCGGGTCGAGGTTGTAATCAAAGATAAAATGAGAGAACGGCGCCGCCGAGCTTTCAGTAGAATGTGCCACTGCAGAAATCGAAGCGCTCACTTCCAAGAGCTCGCCATCCAAGTTCACTTTAATGAATTGGTCTCCTTTCACGCTGAAGCTGTGGCGCACAGTAATTGAGCTGTGATCAGGCTCAAATACCTTCAACATCACTGCACCATCGGCTGATATTCTGGCTTGATGAGAGTGTTTTGCATTATTAAGACTCAGTCGGCACTCGAACGCTTCATTTACGTTGACCTGCTCGGGGCAATCGATTTGAAGAACCAGTTCTGCAAAAGAGTTCCAAGTTTTCGTCACAGTTAAATCGCGTCGCGTGTTTCCAACCTTGAATTGCATAGGTGGCAATTTTTAAGTGGCCTCCGCACATTTGACTGTTATTTGGTCCACAGGGCCCTTCACATGCACTGTCCTCTACTCTTCCATACTTTCCGAATTCGTCTCCACAAAAACAGTTAACTCTTGATACGTGCCGTCAAATTTTCATTCAGATTCTAGAGCCAAGAAACAAGCAGTTACCGTGAGCCAAGGCCAAAGAACTGGTAGTTGTTCTTATGACAGAAGCGAGCGCAAAGCTCTATGGTCAATATGTTGCCTATTGCAATTAGGATCTTGCCTAATGAACGTTCGCTGTCCGATTCATCAAAGCATCCCTGATAGAAGAGATTCAGCTGGGCACTCTTGCTTCTCTCTGTTTGTCTTTTAGGTTCTGAGGTCTAGGAGGGCATCGAGCGATTTGATTGGCTCACCTTGAATAATTTCTATGTGCTGATCTGGCGTGCAGTGCGTTTCTAGGAATGATTCACAAGCCGCTGTGCAGACCGGACCCGTATAATTGAATATTTTATAGCCGTTCGCACAAAAGCAAGGCGATCTAGTCCAAAGCGGGTCTCTTTGATCAACATTGCTCTGATCCGGAGCAGATTTGCTATTTACCGTCCATATCCTTGATTAGTCACTTTGGCGTAAGTAAGTGGCTGCGAAGCCGAGCAGTTACGGCTGCACAGGGAACTCCGCTGACTGAAAAGTAGCTCTCTCATCTGGCTGGCCAAAAGCTCTGTTGTCGCTCCTTCACACAGCTGCTGTGAGCCTATTGTGAGCGCCTTGTAATTTGCGCTGCTCGACTCGGAGATGGGATCGACAACTTTTTGTCAATTTTGATCGTTCCCTTGTGGCTTAGTTCCGATTGCCAGTCAGCTTACCTGTCACTTGATGGTAGACCTTGAAGACGTCGTCCACAACAGAAAAGCTGATCACATGTTGGCCTTTTTGTGTGTAAAGATGAGTCACAGGCTTTTGAGCTTCAGCGATCTGAGGAGAAGCTCCGTCGTGGAACTCAATTTTTATTTCCGGATAGGAGTCGAAATCGGCCAGCGAGATTGTGCAGACGACATACTGGCCGAGGCTGACCGGCGAGTTGCATTGGACGCTAATAGAAACGGCTAACCAGTTGGCAAATTGACTTAGCATCGTCTTGTTTTGTAATGAGTCTGTCTGAGTGGCCTACTTTTTATTGAATAAACATTCATCCGCCAGCCTGCACCACAGAATTGACTGGTGTTTCCCAAGCAGGCCATGTCGCATTGCCAAGCTTCCACCTCAAAATTTAATTGAATCGAGTCACCGCAAAAGCATTCATTTCTTTTTAATTTCAATCGCGAGTTCAAGTTTTTTAAACGTGAATTTTACTTGTTCTGAGTCCCGGCGAACTGATAATTGTGGCAGAATTCGACACAGATCTCAATCGTCATGTTGTCGGACCACATTGAAGTTGAATTAAGTAAACGCGTGGTATTGTCCTTAAAGCATCCCATTTCTGTGAATTCGATCCTCTTGTTGGTCGTGTATCCTATTCAAGGCGCAAGCTGCATATTCGAAAGTCAACCAACGCCGTGAGCCAAGCGCAATCTAACCGGCAATTTTAAACAGGCGAACGGTACTCTCGCAACCGCAGGCCAACGTTCTCTGGTCTGGACAAACACAAGCGCATTTATCGTCCGGCTGTTCAACCAGTGTCAGTTGAGATTTAGAGCAAACACATTCGCTTTGGTGAGGAGACTCATAAAACCGTTTGAAATGAATGTTCGGCTGCAAGTGGCTCTTACTTTAAGTTATCTGCAGCGAGCGAAATGGCAGCATATTCGTAGCCACTGCAGGTCTCAATGCATGAATGAGGATCAAAGTTACCGGAACGAATGTGAACTGATTCATTGGAAACAAGGCCTTGAGGCTTGTCATAGCAGCCTTGGTAGCTGGCCGAATAGAAAATACCTGTTAATCGACGGATAGAAATAACCGCCAGACGCTGAGTTGGAAAGAACAAAAAAAGCATACTTGAAGAGCGGATGAATTTGGCAAGCAAGAGAAGGCAAAGAAACTTCTTCAGCATCTTTCTGGATTAGCTCTGAGCCAGGCTTTGAATTTTTGTTTCAGATTCCTTCCAGCTAACGATGAATACACAAAAGGTTCGGCTGCATTTATGTAGCTCGGACAAAAGCAAAGCTGCTTATTGATTTAACGGAACTGCTTATTTGAAAGCTAACTAACGCTACAGGCTAAGGAAAGTCAACTTGATTGTAGCCAAAACAACACTTTTGCTCGAACTGCTTCTGTCACAGACTATTTTTTCAAATGAATATTTTATCTGGGCTAGTCTGCAAAAACAAACCAAAAGAATTAATTCAATGAAGAGAATTTCTCGACTTAAAAGGCAAATAAATGCGGGTAAGTAAGAAGACTTGCTTTTCTAATTTTCCTCATTTTTACATGAGTTATAACATTTTCTAGTGTCAAAGTTTGCCTAATTATTGAGAACCAAGCGAAAACAAAGGAATAAATGGCGCAAATCAAACAAAGAAAAGACAGAACAAGCGAAATTGAAACGGCAAACAAACACAATAGAACGTTTTATTGGCAAGCTGAAAGCAATAAAAAAAACAGGATGAAAAATGTCAAGAATGAGGCTGATACTCAATAGCTACTAAAGCACCAAGGCCAATCTGTCAGATCAAGGAATGTAGACGAGCTTCTCAGTGGGTGGACAACCACCGTTCGCATTTCCGATTCGCTTCGGTTTCCTGGCGCGTTTCTTGGGCAGTTTGGCCTGTTTCTTGCGCGTGAAATGATTGTGAAGATCAGAAATAAGCGGCATCGAGTAGAGAATAGCCAATATTGAGAGGGCGATAATCGAAGCAGTGCTGATCACTGCCTTGGTCACTTTCAGACTTTCATCTTCCTGGTCGCACTTGTCGCCCGAATAGGACGAGAAGCAGCGGCACACAGGCTGGTCCTCGTCGTCGATGACGCACTTGCCGTGGCCCGAGCACGCCTCGCCTGCGCACAGGTCGCGCTGAAGCTGGCAGAACTGGCCGTAGAAGCGGCTGGTGCAGTTGCACTCGAACGCGCTTCCATTTCGAAGGCACTGGCCCGAGTTGAGGCACGGGCTCGACGAGCACGCATCCAGGCTGAGCTGACAGGCCGCTCCCGCGAAGTCTGGCTGGCACGAGCAGATGAACTCGCTGCCGATCTGAGTGCAAGTTCCACGGTTTGTGCAATTTACCAAGCAGACAGAAAGATCGAGATCACTCGATAAAATGTCCAACAGTTCGCTCCTGCTCTTGTTTAGTTGGTTGCCAAGGGTCGTAAGTAAGTGGTTTTCGCTCGCTTCCACACAACTCTGGAATGTTGTGTTGACATTTTGTTTACTGCTTGTTGTCAACTTGACTCCCCGTGACGTCAGGTCGTTCTCCAGAACTTAATTTCAGGCCCTAATTAACTCTTGTCTCTGTTTGATTCAACTCGACTACTAACCTTCAATCGCTGGATTAAGAGTCAGCTTTTTGCCGACCACACTTACTTTGACAGTCATGAGGCCACTCTGCGCAAACTGGTGCCTGAAACTTGCATTCTCAGAGGCATAAATTGCTTGTGTGAACCCATCTGCAGTCTCCACAAGCAGTGTGTTGTTTAGTTTTTTTGTAACAAGTTGAACTCGGCACTCAAACCACTCGGATTTTTGCACACGACTCGGGCAAATGATATTAAACTGGGACACTTTTGAAAAAGCAAGTCTTAATCACCGAGTTCAGTTCGAGCATCAGCCTTTGATTACTAAAGTAGGAGAAGATTGATAGGTGCCAATAGCCACCGCACATTTCTAATTGGTTGCCGAAGCAGGCTTTGTCGCATTCAGATTCTTCTACACGGGAGTTATTGCCCAACTGGTTGTCACAAAAACATTCTCTTCTGAATTTGGCGATAATCAGAATTGAAACTTGTTGAAACAATTTTGGCAGCTACAGCTCTTACCCGAATTGTGTTCCCGAATACAAAAAGTTTCGTTCGCGACATCTTTGGATGCATTTTAAATTTGTGTTTTCCAGATCGTTCTTTAAATTGGCGCCTTTTAACTGACGATCTTTTGAATCTTTATAGCAGCCAAGGTAGTTTATCTCAAGCTCCCAGTCAGACCGTCGATCTTGATTCATGTCTTTTCGGTAAATTTTGGCTCCTCTTTTCTGACTTGGATCCTACTTACCGTTGAGTTGGAAGATGGGAACATACTCTTCACACCCGCATGTCTCGAACTTGCCGCAAGGACACTGGCAATGTTTGTCGGGTTTTACTCCTTTTTGAGTAAAAGAGCTCGAACAAAAGCATTCGCCCTCGAATCCATTTTTAGATGCGTGGGAATATGCAATTGCACCAGCGAAATCAAAGGCCCTCTGTTCGCACAGTTCAATACACGCCTGGTTTGAGACGTTTTGCATGTAAAATAGAATCTGATCGAGTGACTCTCGCATCTTGGTGGATTTTTGAAAACAGCCGCGATAGGTGCCGGCGTAATGAAGACTAAAATTAGCCGACTTGCAGCCAGAGATCAACAGGCTCGCAGTCCATAGGCTAAGGAAAATCAGCTCAGCCCGAAACATTTCAATCGATAAATGACTCGAAGAAAATAAACTGTCTGGTCGACCGATCGATCGTCAATTATTGCTTAAGATGCAAAAGTCTTTCGCTGCTCATAAAGCAAAGACGCCCGAGTTTATCGAATCTGCCTATTTCCGCTGCATGTGATCGGCTCACGTTTTAAGTAAGTAAGCGAATTTACCGCCAACTTCTGCCGAAAAGAAAAAAAAAACGAAACTCTCAATATCAAGTTGGATTTTGTCTAATAAAGAAATCAAAAACTTGAATTTTAGCCGAGCAAAAGAAGGAAATCATTTAAGGAAAAAAAAAAGAGTGAAAAAGAGAGTTAATTTAAGGAATTAATATGGCAGTGGATCTATGGCATGTAAACAGGCTTGAAAACTTGGGCCGTCAAAACCTCTCGATTCCTGCGTGTTGTTCTCCTTGGCGACCTGTTTCGCTTCGGTCGGCAGAAGCAGTCGACAAGGTCGTTCAAAATGAACAGAGCGTAGACGAGCGCTATGATGAGTATCGCGATCACAGACGCGGTGCTGATCACTGCCTTGGTCACTTTCAGACGCTCATCTTCCTGGTCGCACTTGTCGCCCGAATAGGATGAGAAGCAGCGGCACACAGGCTGGTCCTCGTCGTCGATTACGCACTTGCCGTTGCCCGAGCACGCCTCGCCTGCGCACAGGTCGCGCTGGAGCTGGCAGAACTGGCCGTAGAAGCGACTGGTGCAGTTGCACTCGAACGCGCTTCCGTTTCGAAGGCACTGGCCCGAGTTGAGGCACGGACTCGACGAGCACGCATCCAGGCTGAGCTGACAGGCAGCTCCCGCGAAGTCCTCCTGGCACGAGCAGATGAACTCGCTGCCGATCTGAGTGCAAGTTCCTCGATTCGAGCAGTTGGTCAGACACGCTGTCAAATCAGAATGACTCGATAGCATTTGGTCAATCAGCTCTGGGCTGAGATTCTCGTCGAAGATTATTGACGACGTCTCATTCACCCTGATATACGCACTTATTTCAAGTATTTGATCTTCCACTCGGGAGTGCACGCTGAATAGGCCAGGTTCAGTGTAAAAGTGTTCTGCTTTCTGCATTTTAATCGTTTGGTTAAAATTGAAAAGCAGTTGCAGAGAACCGTCCCCGAAATCGATCAAAACTTGAAATGAAAAGGGTCCTGTGTCGACGGTTAGCGCGCAAGTTAGAGCCTGACGTGTGAGAACTTGTTCTGGGCATTCAAGCTTGAGACTCGTTTCTAGATATTTGTTGACTCTGACAGTTCGGAAACTCGAAAAAGCGAAAATTACTCTGAATCGCGTATGTCTGAATCCTTCCGACCGCGCCGCACGTATAAGAAGTGTTTCCCTCGCACAGTATGCTACACTCCTGATCAGGACGTCTTCCGTACTTTCCGAATTTGTCTCCGCAAAAGCAGCTTTTTCTGATTAGGCAAATAACTCAACTTACTGCTTACCATGAGCAACATTTACTCGACCTACCCGGCGCCCAGTCCAAAGTACAGATAATCGGTGCCTGCACAGATTCGTGCACAAATGTAAGGGCTCACCATCAGGTCCATCCTGAGCATTACTTCTCCCAAGCTTCGATCCGGATCGCCATCTTGGTAGCATCCTTGGTAGAACAGACTCAGCTGGTGGCTACTTCCTGTATCTTGAAAATGTTCAAATAGATGAAAATAAGTAGCAAGATTTTTAAAAGTTGGTTTCTTTACCGCAGAATGCTTGTTTTATTTGCTCTTCATTACAATACGTCTCCATATATGCGTTACAAGCGGAGAAGCAATCGGGTCGTTGATTGTCTATTTTGTACCCGTTAGAACAAGGACAGGCGCTTCTGTTTCAATAACTTCAGAAAATCGCCTTGATAAATTATAGTGCCAGAGTTCAATACCTGCCGAAATGAGTTATGCTCACTAAGGTATAGGAAGGCGAGGCACAATTCCGATTGCAGACTTGCTGCCTCTGGGAAGTCGAGGTCATTGCCGACTGCAGCTGGACGCTCCATTGGCCGTCACACGGTGTCTGGTCGCCTTTGGTTGGATATTTATAAGTGGCTTGGCTCGCCTCGCCGATCGGGCTCTTCACTTAATTCTTTGACTGAGAAGAGCTCCATAACATACTGGCGATCGCGGTCTGTTTTACCTTGAACGGTGAAATGAGCCGATGATTGTTGACCAACAAGGCTGGCGTTCAAAACAAACTGTCCCAGCTGACGGTAGAGATGGTCTACTTTCGTTGGGCTCTGAATCGAGATCTGCTCCACAGGACTATCGTCTCCATAATTCAGTTCGAGTTGCCCGGGCACTTCCGTTGCGGCTAACCCAATTTGGCAGATCGTATACTGATATATTGAAACTGGAGAAACACAAGCGATGTCGATGGCCTTGGCTTAATAAGGCAAATTGCATCAATCGGGCCCAGAAGTTAGAATATGAAAATGAAAAAAAAAATACTTGCAAAGGATATCGAGGTAAACAAAAAGATGCATGTCATCCAATTTTGGCTCATTTTCAATCAGGAAATGCAAATTAATAAACTATGTGATTAACTCTGGCGGAAAAAATCTATTCTCGTCAGGATTGATTTTCGGCTTGGCAATGAACAAACATTACTTAAGAAACGTTGAAAAAATTCGCAAATCATTACGAAAACAATTCAATTTTTCC
This sequence comes from Proales similis, assembly GCA_019059635.1. Taxonomy (NCBI): domain Eukaryota; kingdom Metazoa; phylum Rotifera; class Eurotatoria; order Ploima; family Proalidae; genus Proales; species Proales similis. Next base: position 215,252 of record JAGVRJ010000004.1, read on the forward strand.
TCTTTCTTTGGCATAATCAGCAGCCGAAATCAAATCTTGACTTACAACAACAAATTTCTTTACTTTATTCTGGAAACGAAGGTTGGCATGGAAGTATATTTGGGGGTGTAATCAATCGATCTAATGTAAAATAACTGATGAGGAACTTGAATAAGCTAACCATGCAAGTCTATAATGGATATGCATGAAGTAACGGAAGGAGAAATAACTTGTTTGTTTAGGATCTATAAATAGGCTTGAAAACTTGGGCCGTCAAAACCTCTCGATTCCTGCGTGTTGTTCTCCTTGGCGACCTGTTTCGCTTCGGTCGGCAGAAGCAGTCGACAAGGTCGTTCAAAATGAACAGAGCGTAGACGAGCGCTATGATGAGTATCGCGATCACAGACGCGGTGCTGATCACTGCCTTGGTCACTTTCAGACGCTCATCTTCCTGGTCGCACTTGTCGCCCGAATAGGATGAGAAGCAGCGGCACACGGGCTGGTCCTCGTCGTCGATTACGCACTTGCCGTGGCCCGAGCACGCCTCGCCTGCGCACAGGTCGCGCTGGAGCTGGCAGAACTGGCCGTAGAAGCGACTGGTGCAGTTGCACTCGAACGCGCTTCCGTTTCGAAGGCACTGGCCCGAGTTGAGGCACGGACTCGACGAGCACGCATCCAGGCTGAGCTGACAGGCAGCTCCCGCGAAGTCCTCCTGGCACGAGCAGATGAACTCGCTGCCGATCTGAGTGCAAGTTCCTCGATTCGAGCAGTTGGTCAGACACGCTGTCAAATCAGAATGACTCGATAGCATTTGGTCAATCAGCTCTGGGCTGAGATTCTCGTCGAAGATTATTGACGACGTCTCATTCACCCTGATATACGCACTTATTTCAAGTATTTGATCTTCCACTCGGGAGTGCACGCTGAATAGGCCAGGTTCAGTGTAAAAGTGTTCTGCTTTCTGCATTTTAATCGTTTGGTTAAAATTGAAAAGCAGTTGCAGAGAACCGTCCCCGAAATCGATCAAAACTTGAAATGAAAAGGGTCCTGTGTCGACGGTTAGCGCGCAAGTTAGAGCCTGACGTGTGAGAACTTGTTCTGGGCATTCAAGCTTGAGACTCGTTTCTAGATATTTGTTGACTCTGACAGTTCGGAAACTCGAAAAAGCGAAAATTACTCTGAATCGCGTATGTCTGAATCCTTCCGACCGCGCCGCACGTATAAGAAGTGTTTCCCTCGCACAGTATGCTACACTCCTGATCAGGACGTCTTCCGTACTTTCCGAATTTGTCTCCGCAAAAGCAGCTTTTTCTGATTAGGCAAATAACTCAACTTACTGCTTACCATGAGCAACATTTACTCGACCTACCCGGCGCCCAGTCCAAAGTACAGATAATCGGTGCCTGCACAGATTCGTGCACAAATGTAAGGGCTCACCATCAGGTCCATCCTGAGCATTACTTCTCCCAAGCTTCGATCCGGATCGCCATCTTGGTAGCATCCTTGGTAGAACAGACTCAGCTGGTGGCTACTTCCTGTATCTTGAAAATGTTCAAATAGATGAAAATAAGTAGCAAGATTTTTAAAAGTTGGTTTCTTTACCGCAGAATGCTTGTTTTATTTGCTCTTCATTACAATACGTCTCCATATATGCGTTACAAGCGGAGAAGCAATCGGGTCGTTGATTGTCTATTTTGTACCCGTTAGAACAAGGACAGGCGCTTCTGTTTCAATAACTTCAGAAAATCGCCTTGATAAATTATAGTGCCAGAGTTCAATACCTGCCGAAATGAGTTATGCTCACTAAGGTATAGGAAGGCGAGGCACAATTCCGATTGCAGACTTGCTGCCTCTGGGAAGTCGAGGTCATTGCCGACTGCAGCTGGACGCTCCATTGGCCGTCACACGGTGTCTGGTCGCCTTTGGTTGGATATTTATAAGTGGCTTGGCTCGCCTCGCCGATCGGGCTCTTCACTTAATTCTTTGACTGAGAAGAGCTCCATAACATACTGGCGATCGCGGTCTGTTTTACCTTGAACGGTGAAATGAGCCGATGATTGTTGACCAACAAGGCTGGCGTTCAAAACAAACTGTCCCAGCTGACGGTAGAGATGGTCTACTTTCGTTGGGCTCTGAATCGAGATCTGCTCCACAGGACTATCGTCTCCATAATTCAGTTCGAGTTGCCCGGGCACTTCCGTTGCGGCTAACCCAATTTGGCAGATCGTATACTGATATATTGAAACTGGAGAAACACAAGCGATGTCGATGGCCTTGGCTTAATAAGGCAAATTGCATCAATCGGGCCCAGAAGTTAGAATATGAAAATGAAAAAAAAAATACTTGCAAAGGATATCGAGGTAAACAAAAAGATGCATGTCATCCAATTTTGGCTCATTTTCAATCAGGAAATGCAAATTAATAAACTATGTGATTAACTCTGGCGGAAAAAATCTATTCTCGTCAGGATTGATTTTCGGCTTGGCAATGAACAAACATTACTTAAGAAACGTTGAAAAAATTCGCAAATCATTACGAAAACAATTCAATTTTTCCTCTTTCTTTGGCATAATCAGCAGCCGAAATCAAATCTTGACTTACAACAACAAATTTCTTTACTTTATTCTGGAAACGAAGGTTGGCATGGAAGTATATTTGGGGGTGTAATCAATCGATCTAATGTAAAATAACTGATGAGGAACTTGAATAAGCTAACCATGCAAGTCTATAATGGATATGCATGAAGTAACGGAAGGAGAAATAACTTGTTTGTTTAGGATCTATAAATAGGCTTGAAAACTTGGGCCGTCAAAACCTCTCGATTCCTGCGTGTTGTTCTCCTTGGCGACCTGTTTCGCTTCGGTCGGCAGAAGCAGTCGACAAGGTCGTTCAAAATGAACAGAGCGTAGACGAGCGCTATGATGAGTATCGCGATCACAGACGCGGTGCTGATCACTGCCTTGGTCACTTTCAGACGCTCATCTTCCTGGTCGCACTTGTCGCCCGAATAGGATGAGAAGCAGCGGCACACGGGCTGGTCCTCGTCGTCGATTACGCACTTGCCGTGGCCCGAGCACGCCTCGCCTGCGCACAGGTCGCGCTGGAGCTGGCAGAACTGGCCGTAGAAGCGACTGGTGCAGTTGCACTCGAACGCGCTTCCGTTTCGAAGGCACTGGCCCGAGTTGAGGCACGGACTCGACGAGCACGCATCCAGGCTGAGCTGACAGGCCGCTCCCGCGAAGTCCTCCTGGCACGAGCAGATGAACTCGCTGCCGATCTGAGTGCAAGTTCCTCGATTCGAGCAGTTGGTCAGACACGCTGTCAAATCAGAATGACTCGATAGCATTTGATCAATCAGCTCTGGGCTGAGATTCTCGTCGATAAGAAAAGAAAGGACCGTTGCTCTGATTTCTGTCTCAACTGCCAGTAGTTGGCCAGTGATTTCGGCTCTCACTGAATAGACGCCTTCTACGGAATACGTATGGCTCACAGTGTGAGAGGCAGAGTTTGAGTCGAAAAAAAGTGTGATTGGCGGTGAAGAGTCTCCGAGGTCTACTTGCGCATCGAATATTCTGTTTCCAGTCTCAGCCGTTATCAGACAGTCGAATTCCTCGAGTACTCTTGTTTCATTCGGACAAGTTATTTGAAGCGTGGTCCCTTTTGTTCGAATTTTCTCATTCTAAATATTGCCTTTGTGTAGGCATAACAGTTTGTTACTTGAGATTGAGAATATCGCGATGGCGCCCACATCCCCGCATGGCCCTGATCCGTCGCCTGGACAGGGCTTCATACACTGCGAATCGTGAAGCTTTCCGTGCTGGCCGAATTCTTCGCCGCAAAAGCAGTTTTCTCTTCAAATGGCTCTTGGTCTTGATCTGATTGATCCAAAGCGAAATGGACTTACTGCCTCTCCACGCCGAAAAAGGCGAAGCCCATGCGACTGCAGATCCGGGCGCACAGCTGCAAACTGAGGATGCCGACGTGCTTGGACGACGATCCCTTCAAGTTGCGATCGCCTGCCTGCTCTGTGAAGCAGCCCATGAAGAATGCGTCCACCTGTCCGCTTTTGTGCCCTTCAATCGGCCTCTAATTTCTTCTTCATTCTCTATTCTGGCGAGTGAGACTTACCGCCGAATATCTGCGCGTTCTGACTCGTCTGGCAGTCCATTAGAAAAGCGTCGCATGCCTTGGCGCACCTCTCAACCTGGCCTTGCACCTTGAAACCGTTGACGCAGGCGCAACTTGGTTCCCTAAATTTGTTTCATCTGTTAGATTATAGGACTCTTGCTGGATGGAGTCGGTCTTGTTCTACCCGTCGATTGCATCGCTCACAAAGGCGTATGAAGGCAAAGAGCAGCTTCGTGAGCAAACGGCCTCTCTCTCACTCCTGTCTACCAGAGTCATTTCTGGCAAGGTCTTTTCCACCCACTCGCCTCCACCACACGCCTTCTGCTCGTCCAAGGCTATGACCTTGAAATTCGGCACGCTCGACTCGTTTGGGAATTCGACCACTTTGTGAATAGCATGTCTAGAAACTTCATTTCTGATTCGGTTCAAGGCAAACCTTGGATCATCGGATTGAGGTTGAGCTGAGCTTCGACAAGTTCAATCCAGAGCGAATACTCTCCGCTGGTGGTAAAGCGTCGGGTGATTCTCAAGGGAGATGTGTTCACAGTCAACGTGGTTGGAGTCGAGCCGTCTCCAAAGTCAACTCGAACTTGCGCAGGAAGGTCAACATTGACCAACGACAGGCGGCACAGTGCGTACTGGAACAGAGTGATGAGGAAACTGCAGTCTACGCTCATTGATTGCTCTAGCAAAGCAACCGAACCGAATTTCTTTTTATTCGCTTTCTCCAAAAGCGTTAAAAAGGGAAACCTCTTGTTGTGTAGATAGACATCCGCCAGTCTCCGCCGCAGATCTGACTCGAGTTTCCTCTGCACGGGTAATGGCACTCGCTCTCGGAGTATTTCGGATAGAGACCGATCTGATTTCCACAAAAGCACTCTTCCCTTTTTTCGCTTGACTCCTGATCTTTTCCGCAAAGTGGACATTTTAAAATTACTGATATTGAACTCCGGCAAAGGTGAAACTGGCGCAATGGTCAAAGCACATTGAGATGGTCATCTGCTCTGAGCTGTTCTTGTTGTGAGGAAGGTGGCGGACTTCATCGTCGCCATAGCATCCCAAGTACTCCATCACTTTTCGGCTGTTGCTCGTTCGGTCTATCGTTTGTTACTTTAAATCGTTTCTCGCGACAACGGCGCCGATTGTTTGAAACTCACTGATCAAGTCGAATATCCGATAGTGGTTCAGGCAGCCACACTTTTCATATTTATTGCCTGTGCATTCACATTCGCACTGTGAGCTAGCAGCATTTCCACTGGCCGGCTTTTGGTTAGAACAAGAGCAAACGCCACTAGAGGCCGATTCGATGAGGCCCGGACAAGAGAATCAAACCATTTAGGAGCATCTCACCTTTGAGGATTGAAGTTGGACGAGGCTGCGTATTTGTAGTCACGCTGTACGCACGTCTTGACGCAGCCTTCGCTGGTCATTCTGTTCAGAGTGAACGACTCACGTGGATTGACGGTGGCTTCGTAAAATGCCTTGCTTACACACGCCTCATACTGGCCGCTGTAATGTTCGAGCGGAAAAAGCGCTTCAGGGCCAGATTGATTCGGGAGAAACAAGATTGACTTGCAAGCACAAAGAGCAACTTACTCGCAGCCGAGCGCTCCAAATTGACAAGCAAGACCAGCAGAATTGGGAGGCGAGCAAAGCGGCTAACATTGCGAGCCGAGCTCCAAACCATCTTTCCAAGGCGAATTTGAATTTTTAAAGCCGATTGAACAAATGAAATTCGCGAGCCGATCGTATTTATTGTGAGCAATTAAGAAAACAAACAATCAAAGAGAAAAGCAAAGAGAAATGAGAGTTTGAACATTCAATCGGAGGTGTTACGCCGATTAGCTGAAAAGCGAGTGTAGAACTAAATTTGGAATTTGAGTCCAATGACGCAGCCCCCCATGAACACTTGTTGACGGAGGAACACCTTTTTCTACTTGGCCACAAGCAGCTAGTTGAAGCCAATAGCATAAGTCAAAAAGTCAATAGCACAAATTAAGGTAAAAATTGATTTTCTAATTGAGTCAACGGCCTTTGTGGAAAAGCGAAACAAAGATCAAACAACACGCTACACTTGTGCTCACATAACACCGACATGATTTATTAATGAGTAAATAGGCGAACAGTGTTCTAAGGGCTGGTCATGGAATGTAGCTGACTTTGATCGGCTCTGCTTTCTTAAGATTGCTTGCATTCGCTTTGGACTCTGATCTTTTGAATTTTCGCCACTTTGACTTTTTTGGCAAGACGACATTCAACAGATCGTTCACAAAAACGAATAAATAGACCAGTGCAATGCACACAATCGCAATGATTGAGGCAGCGCTTATCACTGCTTTGGTCGCTTTCAGACTCTCCTCTTCCTGGTCGCACTTGTCGCCCAAATAGGACGAGAAGCAGCGGCACACAGGCTGGTCCTCGTCGTCGATGACGCACTTGCCGTGGCCCGAGCACGCCTCACCTGCGCACAGGTCGCGCTGGAGCTGGCAGAACTGGCCGTAGAAGCGGCTGGTGCAGTTGCACTCGAACGCGCTTCCGTTTCGAAGGCACTGGCCCGAGTTGAGGCACGGACTGAGGGCGCAAATGTCGACGTTGTTCTGGCAAGCCGAGCCAGTGTAGTCGAGCTGGCAGGCGCAGATATACTCAGAGCCGGCTTTCATGCAGAGCCCTCTATTCGAGCAGTTGGTCAAGCAGGCAGTCAGGTCAGCGTTGCTTGAAAGGATTTCGACCAGCTTCTCGGGCTCGAGACTGCTACCCAAAAAAAATTCAAAATCCGAAATCTCAATCGAACTGGTCACTTGAAGGAGCTCTCCAACCACGTCGACTCCGACTGAATAGTTTCCGCTTGCTTTGTAAGAATGGCTGATTGTGTGCGACAGAGTGCTAGGATCGAAAAAGAGCGTCAGAGGCAGAGACGAGTCGCCAAAGTCTACTCGAGCTTGGTATGTGAATTTTCCCGGATCTGCGGTCACTGTGCACTGAACTGCCTTGTCCAGTTGGGCCTGGCTGGGACAACTCAGCTCGAGAGTTGTTTCTGTTTTTCAGTTTTAAACTGAAAGTGACTTTAAGACAATTTGTCAGAATTCGCCCACTTGTTGCCGAGAATATTGCCGGCCTTGTGAAGCTGCCACAAGGCTGAGATCCATCACCGGGGCACGCAGTAATGCAATCCGAATCGTTAGCTCTGCCATTTAGTCCAAATTTATCGCCACAAATGCAGTCTTGCCTGTTGGAGAGCAAATAAGTGAATTCTCTTGCGACGCCAAAAAACACTCACCGGTCGACGACTCCGAAGAACAGGTACCCGAGTCCGTCGCATAGACGAGCGCACAGAGCCAAACTCAAAATCTCGCGATGTTTTGACACAGATCCGTTCAAGTTTCCAGAAACGTCTTCGTAACATCCCAAATAAAACGCAGTGATCTGAGCACTCTGGTGGGTACCTTTTGCGAATCAACACTTGAACAAGTAGGTTGGTTCCATCAAAATAGATTAGTTACGTCCGAAGGTTGTCTCGAGCTCACCAGACGAGCAGTCTGAGAGGAACGCGTCACACATGAGCGCGCAGGCACTGTCTTGGCCATCCACTGCGTACCCGTTCGAACACGGGCATTCTGATCTCCTATTTTTATTGACCGGTTTCAGTATTGATCCGAGAAAGCGATCATCAGAGTCGTCATCTCACCCGGTGTAAGAATCGCTGACTAAGCCGTACGAAGGAGAGCCACAGTCCCGAGAACACAACTCTTGTCGCTCGTTGTTGCTTATGAAGTTGAGATTTGATTGCGACCTGCTGGTCCAAGTCATTTCACAGGGCAGCTGAGGGCCTTTTGTTATTGTCCTGAAGCTTGCCGTCGACAAGTTCCCGATCGGATCGATTACTTTGATAATTTGATCGTTTAGATTTGGTTTAAAATGCCGATAGGTTGTATGTTGGCACCTTGGATGAGGGGATTCACGTTGAGCTCTTCACCCACCACGTGGACAGTGAGCAGAAACTCGCCCATTTGAGAATATAGGTGCTTGACTGTCTTCGTTCCGTTCACTGTGATTATCTCACTCGCCGAACCTTGGCCGAAATCAATTTTCAATTGGACAGGACCTGTGAAACCCTCCAGAGTGATGGAGAAAATCAGGTATTGTCCTTGTCGGATTGAGGAATCGCAGTCGATTCGCAGGCTTCCTTTTTGAAAATCGATTTAAAATTTTTGCATTTCACAAGAAAAGGAACGTACTTGGGTGATAGGTGAAAGCCGAGAGCCTCCAATGTCCTCCACAAATTTGGCTCGGATCGCCATCGCATTGTGAAGAGCATTGATGTTCTGCTGCGAGTCCATATTTTCCGATCGAGTTTCCGCAAAAACACTCCTTCCTTTTTAGAAACAAAACAGTTTATGAATCGCCCATTCTTGCATTCTTTTCATCCGTTCCTACCTGGATTGTGTTCCGGCATATTTAAATCCATCACAAATATCTGCGCATAACTGATTGGTCATTCCCCAATTTATTGTACTCAGACCATCCAAATGACGATCGAATGAGTCAATAAAGCAACCCAGATATTCCACAAGGATCCTATTATCCTCATAGCGATCTAAACATCACCAGATATTCTGCTCATGCATCAGGCGCCGGTCGTTGCCAAATTCAATTCTTACCAAGCGCTTTTATCACTTGAATGTATTCAATGCAGCCACACAGCTGCCGGTCAGAACATATACAGCCACAATTAATTGGATCGGCTGATGCGATGGTCGAAGTGGTGTTTGAACAAACACACAGGCCGCTTGATTCGGCATATAAAAATTGAAGGTCATTGAGAAAAGCTTGCATGCTAACCTGAACGAAGGGCCAGTCAAAGCCAAAGCAGCGAAGCGAAACCCAAGCGAGCTGCAGTTTTGAATGCATTCTCTGCTCGAGAGAGAGGCGTTGCTAAATGTTAGGGCGTCGTTCAGACTTGAAAGGTACAAGTCTCTCCCAAAGCAGCCGATTTTGTCTTGTATGTCAAATTCAAAATCTTTTTTTTTTCGATTTAAAACTCTCAACTCGAGCATCAGGTTTGAAGCGAATTCAACTCACTAGTCGCCGTTGCTTGAAGCAGTTTCAGCAGAGCAATAAGCCCGACAAGCAAAATACTCAAAAATATCTTCCACATCTTCCAGTCTGAGTTTAAGCAAATGCTCGCTCTTTTTAATTCAGATCCAAATGTTCTGCAAAGCCAGTCGAATTTAATCTGATCGATTGGTTGTTACGCACACGAGTCCTAAAAAAGCAATATCCGACTTTCTCTGATGTCAATGACCGACTCAAGATGCTTAATTCTCTCTGTTTGTTTGCACTCGTTTCTTCATTTTGGTTCTGAGTTTTAATTTAAAAGCCGATTTCAAATTAAGATCGTGTAGCTGCCAAAAAAGCAAAGGCGACGATTCAGAGCTGTTATTCGACTTGAACGAAATGAAATTCAGACAAAACAGCAACATTTCGTAGCTGCTCGCTCTGCATTATGCGTCATGCTTTCAAAACGAGTTTCAAAATATTAAAGCGAATTATGCAAATTGAAAAAAAAAAGAATTTTTTCTATTCTTCATAGTTTACAAAAAGGTAGAAAGCGAGAGAGAGAGAGGGGGGCAGAGAAAAGGAAGAGGCAGAAAAGATTGACATAAAAGGAGCTTGGAAAAGGAGGATTGGTACGCAGACCGCAGAAGAGCTCTCTCACAATGAACAAATGGTTCGACTCCAAGTTGACCGACTACGCCAAGACAGCATTATTGCAAGCGCAGAAGCGTATCGACAAAGCATTGGACATAAAAGACGACGAATCGAGCGCCGGCCGAGAAGCGAAAAAGACCGGCACGGAGGAGAGCAGAGCAGAGAAGAGAAACGAGTCGACTAGTGCTCTGCGTTCGAGCAGCTCTTCTTCCTTCTCAGCTCAGATCGAACATGTCAACGAGGACCGTCTTCAAAAGTCTCAAAGTGCTACTCATGTTCCGGTCAATAGCCGAGTCAACAACTCAAATGAAGTCGATTTTGAGGCATTTCTCAATAGTGATCAGCCCCGACAGCCTCCTAAAGATGAGGCTGCTCGAGACCTGAATGAAGAGCAGGAACGAGAAGAGACAACCGATTTGAGAGAGCAAGAAAGCCGAGTCTTCAGCTCTTCTGACACTCTGGATGGCTCTGAGCGAACCATGATGACCGAGCCGATGAGCAAAATCGAGTCAGAGCAGCTTGAGTTTGACACTCAGCGCTCGGTGACCGCTTCGGAGAACGAATTTGTTCGAGTCGAACAAGTGAATAGTGGAAACGTGTCTTCAGCCGAGGAAGGCCTGGAAACATGCGCCAGTTCTGACATTGAAGTAATCTCCCTTCCGTCGACGAGCGGCGATCAATCGAGCGCCGTTAGCGTGCGGCCTGGCAGCAGAGCTGCAAGTAAACTGGCCTTTAAAGGAAACAGAAATCAAATTCTGATCAAATCGCCGCCTCCGCCTTCGTCGCAGCCGGAGAAAGGGCCGTTGGTGAAGCTGCCGCCCGACGACCAGGAGGACGAAGGCGAACAGCTCACAAGCGAGAACATTCTGGACGTTAGAGAACAGCAGCTGATCAAGCTAAACGAGAGAAACGCGCATTTGAAAGAAGAGAACGATAATCTCGAGAGCGAAATCGAGCGCCTGAAATACGAACACCGAGAGAGAGAGGAGAAGCTGCGCAATGAGTTGAGTCGCATCAATTCGCGCTGTGAACAGTTCAACTTGGAGCGTGAGACGTTGAAAAAGGCGAAAGCCGAAGCCGAGGCCGAGCTGAAATTGCTGCAGCAGAGCCTGGCAGAAAAAGACGAGCAGATCGAGCAGCTCACAAGCGAAGGCCACAAGTTGTCCAAGCAAGAGCTCAGTCACAAGACCATAATAAAGAAACTGCGCGCCAAAGAAAAGGAAACAGACGAGCGATTCGCCGCGCTCAAGTGGGCTCCCTTCTCGACTCCTCTTTCAAGTTTGCTTTCTAATCAGGCGAATTCGAACCAGAGGCGAATACCAGAGTGCGCAGAAGCAGCTCGACGAGCTCAGAAAAATCGTTGACGCCAAAGAGGGCGACGAGGCCAAAAGTTGGGGTGAGTGCAACTCGTCGACCGACACGGCGTCGGCAATTCTAATTTCGGTTCGGTGAAAGAAACGGTGAAGAAAATGGAGAAGGCTCTGCTGGCGATGGAGAAAGAGCTGAACGCCAAGAAAGAGGCGCTGATCGAAAACGAGCAGAAAGTAAAAGGCCTGGAGAACACATTGCAAAACGCTTACAAGTGAGCGCCTGTGCTTTGCTATTTTGGTTGAATAAACGATTTAATGCGGTTGTAGAGAGCTGGCCGAGCTGCACAAGTCGAACGTGACCAAAGAGGCACAGTTGAACGAAGTGACGAACAGTAGAGAGTCGCAGCTGAGAGAGGAGCTCGAGCTCACCATCGAAAGGGAGCGAAACGCGTCGCAGAAAAAGATTGAGAGTTTGCGATTCGAGCTGGAAAGCGCCCGGGCCGAGATAAGCCGAGCCGAGCAGCAGCAGTATCTTAAAGAGCAGTCGCTCAAGAACGAGATAAGCGACCTGCAACAGGTTGGTGAATGCCGTCCGTTCTGGCCCGTCTCGAGATAAGCAAAGCAGGCTCCTCACAGCATTTAAGAGAGGCTGAGACGAGAAACAACGAGCTGAGTCAGAACATATCGAACGCCACTCGGCCCCTGTTGAGGCAAATAGAAAACCTGCAGAGCTCGCACGCCAGTCAAATAGAAGCCTACGAGAGCGCCGAGAGAAACTTGACCGAGCGATTGAGTAAAGCAGCGACGCAAATCCATTTTCCGGCCATTTTCTCATTTTCGTCAAAGGAGAGGCGCAGGCGTTGGCCTCAGACTTGAACGAGCGCAATCGTCTGCTGGACGAGAAAATGTTTGAAATGAAGCAGCAAGCAGCTCAGCACGAAGTTCAGCTGAAAGCGCTGCGAAACGAAAAGTCAAAGCTGAACGCCGAATTGAACTCGGCCAAGAGCGCACTCGACTCGTACGAAGCTCAAAAGATCGAGTAAGTTGCTCTCTCTAAGTTGCTCACTAAGCGGTTTGCTCACTGGCCTTGTCCTTCTTCTCATCTTGGGGCTGTTTATAAAAGCAACGAGGCTCAGCAAAAAGTCACAGTCGACTCGTTATATCAGCAGATCGAAGCGTTGGTCAAAGAGAAAAAATATTTTCAAACACAGCTCGAGCTGTTAAAGAGCCAAGCGGACGAAGAAAAGAGTTCGATGGAGAGCCGATTGGAACAGTTGAAAAGAGAAAAGGTGAGCGAGCGCCTTGTGCAGGAGCTTCAGCTCGTACGCTTTTACTTACTGCGCGCGTGTAAAGGAGTCGATTGAGAAAAGACTTGAGCATGCGAGAACAGCGCAAACAGACGAGACGAGCGACAAGTCGTCGCCGTCTAAACGCTTTATTCGCACGTCGAGCTCATCGCTCGAGTCGGCCAGTTCAGTGTACGACCTTCAGGCTACGGCGCAAATTCCGTACGGAACGAACGCGTTCAGCATACTGGAGACGCTTCAGAGCAGACTCAAGCAGAAAGAGGGCGAAGTGGTTCAGCTGCAGGTGAGTGCCGCATTGGACCAATTCATTCGCTGCATCACTAACGATCGCTCGCACAGCAAGAGATTGACCAACTGCGCCAAGTGAAAGACCAACTCGACCGCGAGGTGTCGCATCTGTCGGACAACATCTGTTCGCTCGAACAGCGGCTGGAGAGCTATCCCGAGCTGGAGAGGCGATTCAAGGTGAGCATCCGACGTTGAGAGAGGGCCATGTGAGTGAACCATTTCGCCGAGCAGGATCTGAGCGTCGAGTACAACGCCTTGCTGCAACTGCTGGGCGAGAAGACCGAAGAGAACGAAGAGCTTCGAATGGACTTGCTCGATGTCAAGGAAATGTACAAGACACAGGCAAGTAGCGAACCGCATACGCTTCGAGCTGCGATCACATTTCAGCTGCATTCAAGATCGAAGATCTTCTCAAACAGATAAGCTCATAGCTGCCTGCCTGCCGCCGTTCGCCGCATCGAGCCGTGGCCTTCCTATCATGCCAATCGCGTCATGCAAGTGACGTCTCTCGATAATTTATTTATTGAAATTTTTTAAGCAATAAACAGAATAATTGCCAACAAAAAGAAAGAGGCGCTCGAGAAGAAAGACGTCTGATTGAGGACATTTACAATTGCAAAGTCGACTGGTTGATGGCTAATGGCTGCACATTCGCTCAAACTCGAGCATTTCGTCCAGCTGCTTGTTCAGGTCGGAGAGCATCGAGTCAATGTCGTTAAGTGGAGCTGCTTGATTTGAGCCAATCGAACGCTGCTGCTGCTGATTTGAGACAGGTCTTCTAAAACAACTGATTTTATTGAGAATCAAGGCCAGCAACAGGACGCAGCCCGAATTACCTGAACTCAGTCGCAGGCAGACTGAGCGCAGTCGAAAAGTGAACTGGCGACTTTCGACTCACAATCGAATGGGGCTTGCGATTGACTGCGGTGCGCATGAGACGATTGGACTCGGCGCTCAACGATATCAGTGGCATTGGCGGCGGCATGACGAAATTCTCGTTCGGAAAATTGAACTTTTCGACTGCGCTAGATGAGCAGGCCGAGCTGCTAGAGGTCGGCGACGAAGACTGCGGCGAGAGAGACTCGTGCTGTGAGGCGGGCCTTGCCTGCTGCCTGCTCGGATGCTGCTGGTGCGGCTGAGGGGCCAGTTTGCCCAGAGTGAGTTGAGCCTTGCGGTTCCTGGGCAGTGTGGCAAACGTGCTGCAGTCGATTTGAGTCGAAGTGGTGCGAGGCGGCACTGGCGGCTGCTTCGACTGAGCGCCCATCTCAACCAGGTTCGGCTTCGTCGTGATCGGCTCAGGGTTCGAACGAAACGTGCTGCTGAGCAGATTTTCAAGACTCTTGGCCAAACTGATTGCGCTATTTTCGCCGCTCGTCTCTGCTGCGCTGGACTCTCCTCCGGCTGCTCGGGTTTTGATGAGCTTGATGGCCAACATGAGCTTCTTCTGATGTCCGAGTTTGCTGATCCCGAGCTCTTCGAAGTCTTCGATGCTCAGGCCCGACTTGAGCTCGTCAAGGCCACTGAACACTTGCTTGAACTGGCCCAAATACTGGTCCATGTGAATGGCTCTCAAGAACGACTCGAGACTGTTGCATTGGTAGAGCGATCGTTTGAGCTTGTCCTCGCTCTCGCTCAAGTTGAGTCGTTTGAGCTGCTGCTTGAGCAGGGTGCGATGAGAAGGGTCGAGAACTCCGATGGCACTGAGATCGGCCGGCGTTGCTTTGCTCAGTGTCAATAGCTCGTAGCCGGCGCGCGTCACACTCTCTTCGTACTGCTGCAGGCCCCACTGGCTCAACCAGGCCAGCATGGACGGAGCGCGTTCGACCGGACTGGTCACCAGGCCCGGGGCATATTCGCTGCTGAAGCTGATCATGTTGGCAGCGGCCGTTCTCGAGCCGTACGAGTCGTTCGACACCGCGTCCTCTTGGCTCGTCTCGTGTTCGACTATGCTCGAGACGTCGTCGTCGAACTGGTTGAAATGCAGCGAGCTCGAGGACGATGTGACAAATCGGTGTGCGCCACTAGGCGCTTCGATGCGAACTCGCTCGCACGGAAAGTAGCCGTAGCGGGCCGTGTAGGTGCGCTTGTCGAGAATGAAGCCGCGCCAGACTCGTTGCCTTTCATTTCGCTCGATCACTGTTATCCGCTCGTTTGCGTTGAACTGAAGCGCGCCCGCATGCTTGTCGGTGTAGGGCGCCAGGCTAACGGCCTGCACGGCCTGTCCGTACTCTTTGATCAGCAGACGAATGTCGTTGCCCACGTGCTGTTTAAGAGTGACGTCGAACGCCAGCTGCCCGTTAGAGTCGGCCAGACTCGCGTCTATTCCGCTTTCCAGCAGCAGCTTCACAGTTCGATAGCGGCCATATTTGCAGGCTTGATGCAGAGCGCTGCCGTCGAACGTTTTGCTCATTCCGTTCAAGTCGGCCACTTTGGTCGACAACAGCAAGCGGACTATGTCGTCGTGGCCGCATCTACTTGCCAGATGCAGCGCGTTGCTCGAGTAGACTCTCAACAGCTCGCTCGGTCTTGACGACGACGACGAGACAAGAAGCTGAGTATTGGCGCAGAACCAAACGATCAAGTCGACCAATCTGAGTCGGCCCAGTTCACACGCGCATTCGAACGGCGTCTGATCGAGAGATTTGTTGCGAACCTTCAGACTGTCGAGCGCCCCGTTCTCGAGCAGCAACGCAACCAGTTGCTCCAGCCGTTCTGAGTTGGCATTCAACTGAACGGCCAAATGCAGCGGCGTGTCTCCGTTCGTGCCAGTCGCAATGTTCGCATCGGCGCCGTTCTTGAGCAGCAGTCGAACCAGGTCAACGTGGCCACTCTGACAGGCGATGTGAAGCGGGAGCAAGCCACGGCAGTCGACTAGCATCGCACTGGCGCCTAGCTCCAGCAAACAGTGCGCCAGCTCGACCATGCCGTGCAGACACGCCAGGTGCAGAGCGCTTGATCTGATCATCGATCCAAAGAGTCAGTGAGAGTTTTGAGACCTGTTGGCGGACAGAGAGAGAGAGAGAGAGGACTTACCCGAACTCGTTTTGATGGTTGACGTTCAGCTTGCATTTGGCGGCCGCTGTGCAAAGAGAAAAACGAATTATTTCTGAGATGATTCTGAGAGGAAAGAGGAGGAGGAGGAGGATGGAGAGGCGAGGAGAAGAAGAGGCGAACGAGGCCGATGAGCTGTTCTGGCTGCGCTTTATTTGCTTTAGAGAAAACTCGTTTGAGAAGGAAGAAGAAGAGCGACAGGCCTGTCAGGGAGGAGAGGCGGCGGCGAGACGGCCGTAGTAGGCGGTGATGGCCACAAGTTTGCGGTCCAAAAAGTTCTGCTCAATGCGAACGGTGCCCGCCGGACCGGCCAAGTAGAGCACTTGCTCGATGTTGACGTTGCGCGGCAAAAAGTAAACAATGTTGGCACAGTTGAGCTTGTTGACGCAATAGTCAAAGATGGCGAAGCCGTCGAGAGGAAACTCGCTGATGTCCGTCTCTTTGGTCTGAATGTAAGAGATGCCACCCCAGGGCGGGCTGAGAAAGACCATGTCGATGGGCGTGCGCTCGATCTGAATGGTCTCGTGCAGGCGAAAGAAATCCTGCAGCAGAAAGTGAATGGGCCGCCTGCACTCGTAGACGGCCTGCGCGTTATGCTGCGAGCACTGAAGCTTCACAGCGTCAATGTCGCACGAGATTACTCGATCGAAATGGCGCGCAAACTGAATTGTGTTGCCGCCCGATCCGCCGAACGCGTCCAACACGAGCGCGTCTCGGCCAAGAGAGCGCACGCAGTGGAGAGCGATGTGCTCGGCGACGCGCTCCGGCGTCACCGAATACCAGCTCTCCAAGTCGAGCAGGATGCCCTGATCGAAGCGATTGAACAGCTGATAGCGGCGTCGGTAGAATTTGCGCATTCGACGGCTGATCGAAATCTGCTTGTACGACTTTTCGATTCTGCACTTGATCTGACCGAAGTCTGTCTGGCGGCTATCTTCGCCACTGCACATTGCTTTCAATAAAAAAAGCAACAACAACAACAACAACAAGCAAAGCGGCAGCAGCAAGCGCTCATTGGTCTCGCTTGTTCGAACGAGCTCTCGTTGCAAAATCACGTCAACAGTCACGAGCATGGCCGACAAATATTAACGCAACACCGCATCCATAGGACTGGAAATGGGCTCAGCTCGGTTCGATACCGGCAAATTAAACTGAAAAAGTTTTGGCACACTTACAGTCGCTTGGCTTGGCGCTCTTGCGCCATTTGAGCAAAAGCTTCAATGCCGACTGCTGGTCGCCGGCGTTGATTGCGTCGAAGAGGAGCGCCTCTTTGCTCTGGCCGCCCATGTTTCGCACTTTGTCTTTGTTGCTTAGTTCACGGCCAATCTGCGCCCGCGCAGCGCTGACATTGATCTAAAACGAGTCGAAATTGAGCGCGAAAATGGCAGAGAACGCCAAGAATTGGATGAAAGGAACTATGAATAGAGAATTGCAATGCTCGATATGGCAGAATAAACAAACAGTTAGTTCGACCGGTCGAACACACACACACACACAACAAAGAGCACATACACAACAGAGAGGCTCGATTGTCTTAGGCGCCGCGGTGCGACTCCGAAACAAAATAAAAGAGCGAGTCTGGTGAATAAACGTCATCGCCATCATCGAGCAGAATGCAAATGAGCCGATGCCTGGTCATTCTGTATTTTAAACGAGGCAGCGAAGCCATACGAAGCGTGACGCTCTTTCTGTTGCACTTGGCTTGGGCGCTTATTTACGAGCGGCCGCACCACCGTTTAGCAGCCTTCTCTGATCTGGAGTTGCGCGTCGAGCCTGGCCAAAGCTAATTGCGTTCCAACAAGCCCGACCGACCCCATTAGTCGATTCGCGGCCGCCGAGTCGTTCTTGTTTCGACTTGTTCTAAATACCAAATTCCGAGGCGTGCGCTCGTGCTGCCTCTCTCTCTCTCTTCCTATTCTAGCTGCTCACTTGGAGTCTATTGCGCAAGTGAATTGGACGCAAATGGCGCAACTCTCGAACGGAAATGGCGCCGCGCGGCAATCAGCATGCGCGCGCTAATGCGCTCGGGCCAGCATTCTCTCATCATCCTGTTCAAAGGTAAGGCCGGTAAAGGGCCAATCGTCGACTCGACCTAGCCCTGCATAAGGCCGTCCTCTCTCCTCAGTCGTCATCGCCGGCGTGTACGTGTGGACGGGTCAGCCGCTCGGCTCCGCCCACATGGCCACTCCAATTTGGGCGCTTATTTAAAATTAAAATGATTCTGATCAGACGCGCGTGCGCTTCTCAACTGTGTATCGTCTCTATGCGCTCAACAGGTTGGCGGCGCACACGCGTCCTATTCGGCTCGTTTGTAGCCAGAAAGTGCTTCTGTCACGAGCATGAAGCTTTTTGGAGCTAAACGGCGCCGGCCGCTGTCTTGCGCGCTCGGCTTATGAATGCGCTGAAGCGAAGCCTGGTCAAGCACAAGTTCATGACCGCGCCAGTTGAAATATTATTTTTTTAGTGCCGTCTAATACACATGCACGCACACAAACAGAGAGGGACAGACAGAGAGAAAGAGGAGAGAAAGAGGAGAGAGAGAGAAAAAGAGAGTCAACAGAGAGAAAGCAATCGTGTTTGAAACGAACAAGCAAATCGAAGCAATTAGAATTTGCATTTGAAATACAGATCTGCCCTAGCATGGTCCGAGACAGGTTGAATCAAAAAAGAGGCGGCCTCGCGCATGACAGGTCCGGACGGACAGCTGGTGATGTGTTGACGAGCCCACTGACGGCCGTCCAGGTGCGTATTTATTGATTTAATCAATTGTCTAGGCGAATGCAATTAGAGGCGATTTGAGAAAGAAATGAGAACGTTCTAAGCCGATTTTGTGAGCGCTCGCAATTTAGAGGCGATCTCTCTCTCTCTCTCTGCGTGCTCGCTGGGCATGGCGCAGTGAATGGCGATCGTAAACTAAAGATAAAAACGAGCAGCTCTCGAGCAACAATAAAATTTCATTTGCGCATGAGTCTGGTCAAGAGCGGCGCCGCTCACTCACGCTTGAGCTGAAGCAACAATAGTGCGGCGGGACGGTGCAGACGCGGCCGCATCATTCAGCCGGAAAATGCCCGCAGGCCTTGATCGTCCAGCACAGATTGCGCTCGGTCTGAGTCGAGTTGCTTACGACTCAACTGTTCTCTCGGCGGCGCGATGCAGTCGATCAGCCAGTCGTGTTGCGCTCCGATTCCGAAATAGATAGCGAACGAGACTGCAGCCTACGGCCCTTTTGCTCATTCTGAAATTTTCTCAACCGCTCGCTTGACACATCGTATAATGAACTGAGTCCAAACTGAGCCAAGTCAAGGGCCCTCGTTTTGCCGCACTAAGACGCGTTAAGCAGATTGGCTTAGTGGTCAAGGGCCATTCAGATGAGAATAGGAGCATCTTTTCTTGCTCGCGGCTTATTTGATTAGGGCGGCATTTAAAAGCCGAACAGATTCAAAGCCGCCTAATAATCCTCGAAATTCACTCTCCCCTCTCCGTCCCCTTCTCTCTCTCTCTCTCTCTCTGTCTCTCTGTGTCGGTCTGTTGTGTTTGGCTTGTCGATTGCTCGTTGATTAGAAATCTTCCATTCACCGAGTGGGCCACAGGTTGCGTTCCGAACGTCCAATGTGTGATTGAGCACAATTTTGCGCAGAAACAAAAGAAATCACTTTTCATTTCACATAGGCCTCGAAACCACCTTGGTGGCAAACGAAGCAATTTGAACGCGAGAGGCTTGAAGGAGTTGGGTGGAAAATTGGAAATTTGCCCGCCGAATAAGAAGAAGAAGGAAAAGAAGAGAAAATCAGAACGATTGATTGAGTGAGCATTGAAATCAGAGCGCACAAGAAAGAAAAGGAAAGACCAAAGTAGTTTTCCCACGTTTGTTAGACTTTTTCGCCTTGTGCAACAGAGCAAAAGGGATTTTTTTCTCAATTTGTTAGGCAATCGCCAGTGAGTGCAAAATTGCTTGAATTTCGCATCTGAATTGGAGAGCAAGAGCTGAGACGCTGAGAAGGCGTCGTCGATTGTCCATTTGGCTTAGGCCTACAAATTATAGCTCGGTCAACAGGAAGCGGAATGAGAGAGCGGCCGGTCTCATCGAGTGGTCCAGACAATCGACCGAATCAGAGAATTAAGAAACGAGAAATGGTGAAATGCGATCGAAACACGTTTATTTCGCCTTCCGCTCGCAAATGACGGCCCTAAGCACGCGAGACAGAGAGCAAAATAAAAGAAGGGTCGAGTGAATGGAGTCTTTGTTGAGCTCCTGCGATCCGAGCAATTTGGTTTTAATTTACATTTGAATCAGCCGCCATCGCCATTGCTGCTGCTTGTTTACGGTTCATGTTGGCTGAATGAGGAACAGCGACTAGAGCTTGTATCTGCCTCGGTTGAGCAACTGGGCCGACGGATTAGACTGCAAGAGAGAGAAAACAAGTTATTTGAGCAGGAGAGAACGAGGCAAACCACTGCACTTACCATTTTGCTCATTTCTTCCTTAATTATTCGCGCAATCTCAGATTTGGCCAACGAAAGGCCTCTCTCGCTCATGCTCTCAATGGCGAGATAGAGGCGGCGCTCGCCGAGCTTGGGCTCTTTGTTGGCCGGGAAGTAGGCTCCGCGCACAGTAATGCCAACTTCGGCATACTCGCAGATGCGACTGATCGTGTCCTTGGAGGTTATCCTCCATCGAGCCTGCTGCGGGAAGTCGTTGATTTCGAGCTCCTCTTCGTAGACACGATTGCTTTCGGCCGCTGTGTCCACAGCCACCTCGGGCTTGTTGTAGTTGTATTTGGAGTTGAGCTTCTCGGCGATTTGCTCGGCGACCGACTTGGAAGTAAGGCTCGGATTGAATTGGGCGCCGCCGAGAATCTTTCGCAGCTTGTCGTTGTCTTCGTTCTTGTTGGCGGTCTTGTTGGCGGCCAATATCTTCTCGGCAATGCTCTTTGCCATCTTGAGCTTGTCCGCTGTTGTCTGAGGCTGCGTCGGAGCGACCGCGGGCGTCTCTTCTGACGCTTCAGGCGCCGATTCGCCGCCTTCCACTGCGCCGCTTGTCTTGGTGGTTCGCTTGCTCTTGAACAAATCTTCGATTTTCTCGTCCAAGTCTTCCTCGTTCTCTTCTTCGTCCGAGTCCTGCAGACCGAACGCCATCTTCATGAAGCGTTTACGCTCTTCGCTCTGCGCCTCTTCTTGCTCGTTGAACTTGTAGCCTTTGCCTTCGAAGCCTGGACAAGATTTCACTTTCTTGCCTGCCGCCTCCATCTCTTTGACATATTCGTCCCACATTGTCTTGAGCTGTTCGGGTATTTCGTTGCCCGACAGCTCCAGCGCCTTCATTAGGTGACCGGCGTAGCGCTTCTGCTCCGGCGTAATGAACGTGTAGGCAAAGCCCTGGTTGCCCGCGCGACCTGTTCTTCCACATCGATGCACGTAGTCCTCATAATGATTCGGACAGTCGTAGTTTACGACCAGAATCAAATCCTTGACGTCAAGGCCTCGAGCAGCGATGGACGTGGCGATCAGCAGCGGCATCTCGCCCTGCTTGAAAAAGCTCATTATACTCTCGCGATCGATTTGATCCACGCCTCCGTGCAAGGCCATGCAGGGATAAGAGTTCTTGAGCAAGTTCTTGACCAGCTCGTCGGCGTTCTCCTGCTTGTCGACAAACACAATCACGCTGCCCTTCTCCTGGTAGAGTCCGAGCAGCTCGAGCAGCTTGAGATACTTGTGGTCGTCGTCTATGATCACAATGTGCTGCTCTACGTCCTTGCAGACCACACTTCGGCCGCCTATTGTGATCTCGATGGGCTTGTGGAGCGCGCGACGGGCCAGGTCCTCCATCTTGCGCGGAAACGTGGCACTGAACATGACCGTCTGGCGGTCAGGGCGAATGTTCTCCAGAATCTTTGTGACCTGCGGCTCAAAGCCCATGTCGAACATGCGATCTGCCTCGTCCAGAACCACGTACGTAATTCGCCTTAGATTGGTCACTCGGCCGTTGTTGGCCGCCAACATGTCAATCATTCGGCCCGGCGTGCAGACGACTATCTCGGCGCCTCGCTTCAAGTCGGCGATCTGCTCGGATATGCTGCTGCCTCCGTAGACGGCGCACACGGTCAGGCCCATGTATTTGGTGAACTTGCGGCATTCCTTGGCTATTTGCATGGCCAGCTCGCGGGTCGGAGTCATGATCAATGCGATCGGGCCGTCGTCAATCTCCAACGCCGGCTGGTCAAGCACATGCCTGAACATGGGCAGTATGAAGGCGAGCGTTTTGCCGCTGCCGGTTTTGGCGATGCCGATCATGTCACGGCCCGACATGATGATCGGAATGGCCTGAGCCTGAATCGGAGTCGGCTTGTCGAATGCGTTGCGCTTGAGACAGTCGTAGACTTTGGACGATACGCCGCATTGTGCCCAGGTCTTGACCGGACGAGGGCACCGCTTGCCTCTCACCTTGATTCCTTCGAGCTCTTCTCTGAACAGCTCGACCTCTTCGTCGGTCATGGCGCTGATCTCGGGCACTTCGACGTAAAAGTTCTTCCTGAAAGGACGGTAATAGACTTTGGAATGGTCAGTGAAGACCATGTCAGTTTTGGAACGACGCGCACCCGCTCCGTCTGGCTCCATCAGGCTGCTGAGATCCTCTTCAGACAGATAGTCGTCCTCGTCGGCATGCTGCTCCATCAAGTCACCTTTGGCCTGCTCGTTTGATCGAGCCACGCCTGTCATTATTGTCACCTTGCTGGTGTCAATCATTTCAACCACTGGCTCTGATTTGACGGCCTCTGTCTTGAGCACAACTGATTCAGCAGCGCTCTTGCCAATCTCTCTCATGTAAGCGTCGAGCGGATCTTCCTCGTCCTCGTCTGGCTCTTTGTTCGTTTCATCGCCTGTTTCCATTGGCTCCTCTTTTGGCGTCTCCTCTTTGCTTTCTTGGTCGTTGTTGGTGCTGGTAACGGCGTTCTGGTCGACTTGCGCCGCTTCCTCTTCGTCCTCATCTTCGTCATCGTCCTCCAGATTCCATGATTTTGCTTTGCTTGCGGTCTGCTCTTCTGCTTGCGGCTCTGACTCGGCTGGCGCGTGCATTTCATCTCCGGCCGCCTCTTTTTCCTTCTTTTCCTTGCGCCACCGTTCGATTCGCTCGCGTCTCTTCCTCATCTCTTCTTCCAGACGCTTTTGTTCCGCCTCCTTTTCCTCTTTTTTCTGCATCGAGAATTTACTGCTGCTCGACGCGTCCTCGTCACACTCGTCTTGCTGCAAGATCTTGGCCGTGACCGTTTGAGCAGCGGCCAGAGCAGCGGCTCGTGCAGCCAAAATTTGATTCGTGTAATCACTGCTCACGTTTATGAGATTTGGCGACGAGAGATCGTTGGCCGGCGCCGCTTGATTCTTGGCCAACAGGTTTGTGATCTTTTCTGACTGTGGCACTGCAGCGCTGCTCGCTGTACGACTGGCCGAGTCGGCCGACGATTTGGAATTAACCGAATGATGCCCATGGTGATGATGACGCGACTTGCCCTCTGGCGATCGATGACGCCGGTCTCTATTTCGATCGCGATCCCGTTCTCTCTCGCGACTTTTCGAACGGCTCTTGTGCTTCGCTTTTTTATGCTTTCTATCCGAGCGACTCCTCGAGCGCCGGTCGCGGTCTTTTCGATCGCTTCGCTCTCGCGAGCGATCTCTACTCTTCTTCTTTGACTCCTTAATTTTGACTGCTTTGTTGCTGCTGCTCAATCAGAACCTGCTTTCTTCTCAAGTCACAGTTCAAACGAAATTCTTTTGAGGCCGCTTCTGTCGCAATCGGTCGATTTCAATGAAATTCTACCGCCCTATTTATACTCACGAGTGCAATATGGACTACGGCCCGTAATTTCGTCCACGTTGCAAAACAAACTTAACACAAGTGCCAGCTTGCAAGCAAAAACCTAGAAATACCATTTTGGGCGAATTTTTTTGTTATTTTACAAAACCGAAATTATTTTTGATGATTTGATTTCTCGTTCGTTCAATTTTTTCAATGTAAGCTTGGTTAGATGGCAAACTCTAGTCGCTTTCGTCCTCTTCATCTTGATGGTGTTTGGCGCGTTTGCGCGGCGGAGGCTGTCCAGATTTCGCCTGGACACCCTTTCCGCTTGTCTTCTTGCCCGATTTCTGCGCCGCCTTTGAACTTGCTTTTGTCTGGGCATTTCTTCTTGACGTCTCGTGATCAGACGAGCTATCGCTCTCGCCGCTCGAGCCCTCTTCTTCCTCGTCGCTGCTTCGATCTGAGTCGGTGGACGAACCGCTTCTCCTGGTGGATTTCACCGGCGCCGTGTTCTTGGCAGGGCGCGTTCTTGATAAATTGGCTCTGGCTGTGCTCCGAGACATGTTGGCTCTTCGACGCGCCGAGTCGCTGTCTTCTTCATCGCTGTCCGATTTATCGTCGTCCTCACTGACCTCGCTATCTCCGCTCTCGTTCGACTTGTCCTCCTCGTCCTCATCCTGTTCGTCCCTTTCAAATTTATCGATCAAAGTGAACAGCTCGGCGAACTTTTTCTTCAACGCCTCGTCCAACTCCTTGGCGTGCACTCTCTTCATTTCATTCAGTATGGAGTCGTTCATCATGAACTTGATGCAGACCGAGTTGGTTCGCAGTTTGTTGAGCAGTTGCAGACACTGCTCGACCGTCGGCCAGCTGCCCGCCTGTTGACTCATGTGCGCGCTCAGGTCGAAGACGGCCGGCAAACCTTGTCTTGTACTCAGCGGGCCGGATAGACGCTTCGAGTTGTTCAATTGTAACTGCTCCTCGGCAGTCAAATTCCTTCCCCATTGAGCTTCGTTCGGCTTGGCTCGTTTTTGGCTTGAGCTCGACTTGCGGCTGCCCAGCACGCTTTTTCTCAACAAGTTCTTGAATATCCTGGCGAGCAGCTCATCGCCGTGCGCCAGACACCACTGCGAGTGAAGAGAGCAAATGAACCTCTCCAACTCGAGCGCACTCTCTGAGCTCTCACCGGCCAGGTTGGCGTTCATCACCAAGTACTTGACTACCGTTTCTGTCGGCTTGTTGGCCGCGATCATCTCAAACAGGTGCCAGGCGGCCTCCGCATTTCGATTCATGTCCACTCTGACGCAGAGTGGCACCAAATGATTCGTCTCGAAATATTTGCATCGAGCGTGTATAGACATCAGCTGCCAGAAGAACGTCTGCTCCATGGTCGTCCAGTCCAGACTCGACCTGATCAACTCGTACAGGCCGTTCTCTTTGTGCGTTCTGCTTCGTTTCGGCTTTTTGCTGCTCGTCGACCGCTCGCTGTCAATGTTGGCGCCGATCAGCTTCAGTTCGCCCTGACACACTTGCCAGCAAAGGTTTTTAAGCTGCACCGCGTCCACCGAGCTCACAATCAAATAGAGCAGTTCACTGTTGTTGACCAGCGCGTTCGAGTTTATTATCTTGTTGTCGTTGGCCACAGCGAACGGCAGCAGTTGAATGAACAGGTCGACGTCATCTTGCTGCGAGCTCCTCAGGTCCTGGACGACGATTGCCAGCCGATCGCGTTCTGCACCGCCCTTTAGCTCGGCCTCGTTCGTGCTCTGGTTCTGCTCGTCGGACGAGTTGCTCGAGCTGGAGCTGTTTATCGAGCCCAGTTTGCTCGTGTCGAACTTTGAATGATTTGTGGAACGTTCGACCGAGAGCTCGTTGTACACACTGGCCAGATTTTCGTACTCAATTGAGCCAACTCCCATCTCAAAGTAGACAAGGCTCATGTAGAACAGAAGCAGATAGGCTACGCACCGCTGTTTGCTAATCAGCTCGGCAGCTAGCTGAACGAGCGATTCACGTTCGCCGGACTTTTTGCTTATGAACGAGAGCCGCCTGAAAAGTGTGAACAAGCACTTTTGATTGAGCGCGTCCAACTGCTTGGCCCGCGAGCGACCCACTGTCTCGATGCCGGTTGTGTTTGAGAATTCGCCTCTTAATATTGAGATGAAACAAGTGGCCAAGTCGGCGTAGGAGACGCCCATCAGCTCGGACGAGGACGGCGAGAAGTCAGCGCATATTTGATTCAGAATCGAGTTAAACAACGACACCGACTGGGACGGTACGCCTCGTTTAACGCATTCGTTCAGCTGCGAGAATTTGTCGCGCAGCTCCTCGGACTGAATCAACTCGATACATTCTCCCGGCGGCGGCGAATAGGCGGCAAACGATTTAATTGGTTTCTGAGTGAACAGCTCCAACTGCTCCTGAATGGACTCGATCGGCGTTTCACGCTTTCGCTTCTCGCTTCGCGACTCGGGCCGCGTCAGCTCGGCCCGGCTGGCCACTTCTGGCTTCGCTTCGACTCTGGTGCTGTTGACCTCGGGCGGCGCATCGTCGATCTTGAACTCGATTTCTTCTTGCTCTTGAATCTCGGCCACCTCGCGGTCTTCGTCGCTCGCCTCTATCGGAGTGAACTGCTCCGACTTGGTCTCGATCGGGAACACATTGGTCAAGTTGGCTGCTTGGAACGCGGCGCCGAACGTCGACTGAAACAAAAGTCTAACGGCCCGATCTAGAACTGGCATCGACTTGTTGGCGTCCTGTTGGAAGAAGGGAATCAGCGATGGAATGACTCGCTTCTCGGCGCAGTCTCTGAACGAGCTGGCGATGCCGGTCACAATCCCGTCTTTGAGCGACGGATGGAAATTGAGCGCCAGCTGACTGAGAAAGTCGAATATCAAGTTGGCCAGGGCTAGGTTGATGCTCGAACTGCCCGCGTTGATGCGCATCGAGTTAAACATGAGCAGCATGGCCGGCTCGATCAGCATGATGCTGTCCCGTCTCGGATCGTAGGCGAGCCAGTCGAGCAGGAACGCGAGCTTTATGTTGGCACAGTCGAACTGATTGCTGCAGGTGTTGAGCAGCCAGGCGCAGACGGCCCATCTCGGCGTGAGGCCGGCGTTCAGCTGCTCGTTGGTCGGATGCACGACCGCACAGATGTAGCGGATTATGTCCACGCGAACGCTCTGGCTCTCTGGAGTGCTCAGGAACTGACGCTGGTACCAGTCGAGGTAGCGCTTTTGTTGGCCGGCCTTTACGCTTGTGATGATGAAATACATTTTGCGCTCCATGTCGATAGTCAAGCGGCTGATTAGACACCGGCGACGAGTGGGCAGCCTGAGAAGAGAGGCGACGCCGCCACTCTGCTCGAAATGGTGCGAGAGCTTGCCTGGCGAGAGGAACATGTCGCGCCAGAGTGCTTCGAACTCTTCTAATCGAGCGAGCAGCTGCAGCTGACGGAGTAGATCGCGCCCTATCAGGACACATTCGTTCCATCTGTCGCGCAGTATTTGAATGCAAAACTCGCTCTCTCGCTTGCGCAGCTCGTTCAGGCTCTCTTGGCTCGCGTGGTCGCCTATTAGCCGAAGGTAGGTGTAAACCACCACCTGCATGAGCTCTGGATAGGCGTAGAGCCACGAGTTGACCGGCGAGCCCGATTCAGACGAGCCGTTCTCTTGGAACATGTCCAGCATGCTCTCGGCCAGCCAGATGTTCTTGTCGGTGAGCAGGCCGCCTTGGATGTTGCGCAGCATTTGCATAAGCAGCTTATCGAACTGCGACACCTTGGCCTTGAACAGCTCTCTGATGAGCCAGACCAGCTGCTGGCGGGGCGTGTCCAACAGGCGGTTGTAGTTCTCGCTCAGAATGTTCATCAAATTGCTGAACAAGATCGCATAAGTGCCAGAGTGGCCGGCCGATCCGACTTGCTCGAGTGTGGCCGGACTGCTGCACATGAACAGAAATCGAAGGAAACGAGTGCAATTGGCCGGGTCGATGAGCATGGCAAATAGAAGAGCGTTGCACACTTCGTCATAGTGCGCCTTTGACTGGCCTGCGAACTGCGAGATCTCGTTGAAGAACTGATTCGCATCCGCGTTTAGTTTGCTCAGAGCGGTCTCGTTGCCCATAAGTTTATTGTAAGCTTCTTCAAGGGCCATGTCGACCGCGTCCTTGGCCTCGATGCTGCTCATCGAAAAGAGACGAGACGAGGCTCCAGGCTGAAGCAGATGGTGACTTGCGCCATGGTGATGATGATGATGGTGGTGGTGTTGATGATGATGCGCATGGCCAGTGGGCGCACTGGCCCCTTGTGCTGCCACGCCTGCCGTTGGTTGCACACCTTTGAATGCCGAAAATTGACCCTTGCCGCTGTGCTCCATTCCAAACGAATGCGAGCGTTTCAAGCCCAGTTCAAGCTGACAGTGCGATCGCAAATCTATTTTCTTGTTTGCGCGCGATTTGTCTCATCGAACAACTCACAGTCGACGGTGAATGCGTTTGACTGGGCGTTGATGCAATTTCGTTTATTCGCTCTGAAATCACTGAAGAGGCAGAGAAAGACAGAGAAAGAGAGAGAGAGAGAGAAGGTCTGTGACTTGGAAAGTGGAGTTGAGAGGACTCTAGCCGAACCAATGTAGTACGTCTGTGACATGCAGGGCCAGAATGGTCACGAAAAAGAGAGCGACCAAGAAGAGAATGGTGAAAAAAGTGCACAGCCACCAGGGAAAGGCCCACATCGCCTTCCAGTAGCTCATGCCACGATAGTCCTTTAGGCAGCATCGTTCAAAGCAGGCGCAGCACATGACCACCGATGCGGGTCCGCTCTTTTGTTGGAAGTTAAGACAAGGCTCTCTTGGTCCATTGAGAGCACTTACCGAGTTTTTGTAGCAAATCGGCCGGCAACCTCGGCCTCGCCTGTTGTCATCCACTCGCTGCACAGCGGCCGGAGCCATAATTGGACTAACAGCGTTCGCTTTCCTAGGCGCAGCCTACTCAAGGTTTTCAATCCAATTAGCTTTAAACCTAAAGCCCAAATGCGTCAAGTCCTACCTGCTTGAGGTTTATCTCCTCTAGTGAGCTTGCTCGGCGTAGAGCTGGCTCTCGAGCCGGCCGATTTTCGCTTCTAACTGGCTTCTGCTGCTGCTCAGGTGTGTTTAGCTCGAGCACTGTGTACTCGAATTTATTGCACACTCGGCACCAGCCGGTCTTGGTATCGATCAAATGCGGCATCGCAGAAATGCTTGGGAAAATGCTGACCTCACAAGGAGCCAAATGAATAAGCGAAATTCAATTAAAGACGCATTTAAGGCTCCCGAGCCGCCACTGTTTGCAAATATTTGACTGCTGAAGTAGACGCCGCAGCGGCCACAACGTTCTTGAGAAGCGAAACGCCTTTTGCAGCTTTTTTGTTGTGAAGAGCTGCGCAACAAAAACAATTTCGTGCTTGACAAATTCAAACATTCGAGTCGTCCTCTTTGACAATTAGACCAACTTGAATAACATTCAACTTGAAAAAAATCTGTTCTGCGAGTGAAATTCTGACAAAAACGAAACGAGATCCAAGAAGCAGGTGGGCGCGCACGCACACAAGAATGATCTTGACTGCCGAAAACTGGCAAACTGTTTGCCTTAAAAAACATAATTATTGTCAAATAAGAAAGAAAAGAGTGCTCCACACACACAGACACACGCGCGAGCACACACGCCCGGGTAGATGCGGTTGTGCTGTGAATAGGCGCAAAAGTTTTCTCTTTTTTTTTTTATTGGATTTCATTCAAGAGAGACGTGGAAAATGTTCTTGAGCAAGCAAACATCGATTGTTGGCCTTTTAGGTCAAACATTGAGGACGCGTGGGCTGGCGAGTTCGACAGTGACTCGTCTGAACGCCAGCCGCATTCATCTTGGCTCTTGGTCTTTGAACGCCTCTTCCGACGGCGAGCAGGCGGGAGACAAAAAAGCGGCCGAGCCGGTGAAGGCGAGCTCGTTCAAGATTTACACTCGGACCGGAGATAAGGGCAAGTCCTCTCTGTTCACAGGCGAGCGGCGCTCCAAAAGCGATCAGATATTCGACGCGCTGGGCAACACAGACGAACTGAACAGCACAATCGGCCTGGCGCGTGAATTCTGCCTCGACAGCGAACAGCTCAACCAAGTCAGAGAAGAGATTCTGCCCAAACTAATTAAAATTCAGTCGGTCCTGTTGGACATTGGCTCGTTCATAGCCACGCCGCGCACTAGAGCAGATCAAAAACAACTCCAACGACTCGACGTGTTCGATTCAAATCTGGTCACCGAGCTTGAGAGCTGGATTGACGCGTTCGAGCTCGAACTGCCGCCGCTGAGGAATTTCATCTTGCCGTCGGGCGGCAAGTGCGCCTCCACTCTTCACATGTCGAGGGCAATTTGTAGACGACTTGAGCGATCTATCGTTCCTCTGGCCAACTCTGACGATCTTGATCTCACTGTCTGCAAATACGTGAATAGACTGAGCGACTTTTTGTTTGTCTGCGCGCGCTATGCGGCCATGAAAGACGGCTTCGAAGAGGTCACTTATCAAAAGTCAAAATGAAAACCACGTGCCCTTCTCATTGACCAATGTGCGATTCGAGCCAATGAAAAATGTGTGAAATTCAAGCGAATTTTTAAAAATATTTTGAATAAACCCAAAGTTGGCTGGAGAGTGTGGTGCTTTATTTGAACTTGGTTGTTTTTTTTTCAAGTGATCTTTCTAAAATATGCCTCTAGAGTTCGACGATGACGGTCTGGTGAATAAACTAGCCGTTTGCTTAGTGGCCGTGCTTTCGGTCCTCGAGTTTCTTCATGTAGGGATCGACCTCGCCGACGATCTCTTCGTATTTCGGGTATCGTTCAGGGAAGTAGTAGACCTCGAGCTCCTTGGTCATTTCCTCAAGCGGCGGGATGTTGGTCAGCTTGAATTTCTGTAGGCCAATTGTGGCTTTTCAGTTCGTTTGGCTCACAGTGCTGAATGAAAGAGTGCACTCACCTCGGCCTTCAGGCTCTCAATTTCCTTTCCGACGCTCTTCAAGAACTCGGCCAGATAGGCCGACTCCTCTTTCTCCGACTCGTTTATTTTGCCCAGCAGATTCTCGGAGTCCTTTGGATAGGCGACTTGGAAAGCCAGATACTTGGAACACGAGGTTTAGTTGTGGACAAATCGTGATGGAGCTCAACTCCGCAACTCACAGCTTTCTCGATCTTCTCGATGGCAGCCGGATTGGCCAGCTGCTTCTTGTAGGCGTCAAAGTCAATTTTGGGCAAGGCCTCCGGAAGGCTGGCCACTCTACACATCAGTCAAAGCAGTTAGAGCGAGAGAGTTCGCTTTTCTTAAGTTCGCCGCTCACTTTTGCACGAACTGGTAGTTCTTGCCGAGCAGGTTGTTGTAAATGTGCTGCTGATCCTTGGGCAACAATTGCTGCAGGCGGCTCATGTCCACCGCCACTTTGCTCACTCGCTTGGTAGCCATGACAAATAGAGTCTAGAGGAGAAACCGAGTTTAGTCGACTTGATAGCGCTGGAATCGCAAGCGGCGGGCAAGACGCTTGCTGTATGTGCAAATGCAACTCGTCCGAATGCGTTCAGCTTGAAGCCGAGCCGAGGCAACGCATTTCGCCCTGCAAATCAAACTACGCCTTTTCAACAACACAGAACGAGCCTCGCCATCAACAGCATCAACAACAACCAGCGCGTAATTTTCTTCAACTTTTCTCAGCTCTTGGCAGCCCAGACAAGTAGTTAAACCCAGACAAGTAGTTCAGCCCAACTCATGTCTGGTACCTTTATTCCATTCCATTCTCAATATCGATCGCACGTTCTATCACTCATTCATTTCACGCAGCTAGTCACTCTGATTTATTTTAAATTGAAAATTCCTGCCATCGACCTGTCACATGTGAACAAGTGATCTGCTCTGCCCTGTCCCGCCAAACGGTTCCAGAACCCAACCAGACTTTCTGATGCAAATCGCAGGACATGAAGAAATATCAGCCGTCCGAGAACGGTCAGGCGATGAGGAGGGAAGAGAGAGAGAGAGATAGAGACCAAATAAGAAAGTTTGTTCAATAATGATAATTTTATTATTTAAATTACCGAAATTATCATTATCTGGAAAAGAGAGGTGAGATTAAGAGGCGTGCGAAAGTGGGAAACGAGATGCAAAGTGACGGCTTACCTTTATTTCTTTTTGGCGTCCTTGACCGCCGATTTCTTGGTGCCTCTGACCTTCTTCATTCTGTTCTTGCGCTCCTTACGCTGTTTGCGTGGCATCTTCTTGATCTCGAGCAGGCCGTGACGAGCCAGTCTGTGCTTGGGCTCGAACTTCTTGGCCAAGTCAAGAGTGTCGTAGATGAGAGCGAAGCCAGTGCTCTTGCCGCCACCGAACACGGTACGGAAGCCGAAGCAAAACACCACATCCGGAGTGGTCTTGTACATGCGGGCGAGCTTCTCGCGAATCTCGGTCTTCTTCACGGTCGCCTTGCCCGGATGCAGCACATCGACGATCTGAGAAAACAAAGCAATTAGCCACTTGTACTCTAGAGGGCATAAACAAGCAGCAAAAAGCGACCATCTGGCGTCGGGCGAGCAAGCGGTTGGTCAAGAACTTTCTCGTTCGGATGGTCACGGCGTCTGAGGACTGTTGAGAGAGAAAAGGGCGGCCGTCAGAGGGCCGATTAAATCGGATAGATAATTAGGCGCTGCAGAAGTTACCATTCTTTCAGTTGAAATCGTCTACTCGATCGTATCTAATCAAAGTAAGTAAGCACAAGTTTATTAAGCATATTATATAGATTCACAATGTGTGAGCGTTTAAACTTTTCATGCGAGTATGCGAGGCACGCTCGAGCTAGCATGCAAATTTCAGTTTGCGCGCACTTGTCTTGTGCGCATCGCGTTTGTCTTTTGGCCCAATCGAGGGGGCAAGTGCACTTCGCTTTGAATAAATGGCTCGCCTTTCCTTTTGCTGCTTCAACAACAAACTCTTTCGGTTCGATCAGACTTGAGCTTCTCGCGAACGCTTCCTCTCGTTGTTTGAAAACAAAATTGCCCACCAGCGCTCTCGACTCGTTGTTCAAATGGACTGGATTCGCTGCAACTCTTGCTTCCTAAAACCAAACAAGGCAGTCTATTTCTACTTGACCAGCTGCGGCCACATTTACTGCGAGGACTGTGTGACGACAAGTAAGGCCGGTCAATTATCCAATTTCTCGATTCGAAATCGAACCAAACCGAATAGAAGCTGGCGACCGATGCTTCGTTTGCGATCACAAGTGCACGACCACTCAGCTCACAGCCCAAGTAAATGGCGCAAATAGTGGCCAGCTTGCATTGAATTCAACTCGCCAATTCAAAAGATGCGGCCGGACATTCAAGTGTTCTTCAACGATGTTCTAAATCTCAAATCAGAACAGACTAAAGCAGCAATCGAGGCGATTGAAAGCAAATGCAACGAGCTGGTCGATGTTCTAAATCGCCAGTTCAACGTGTTCAGCAAGGCAAGCCAAACTAAAAGAGAGCAAGTAAAAAGGCCGCGTTCTATTTGGGGCGTTAAGGTGCACAACTTTCAGACCAACCACCGAGAGCTTGCCTTGAACTACATTGAGAAGCAGGTTTCATTAATGGTTTCATTAATTCATTTCATGGATACATCTCTATGCCTGCCTGCCTCTCTCTCTCTCTTTCATTCTTTCGATGCTGTTGTCAGAATCCTTGCGGCGCTAGCAACAGTTTCGAATTGAAGCGAATCGAAGAGCTGAAAGACGCCAACGAGCGTCTAACTCAGCAGTGAGTAAACATTCGAAGCGCTGACGGTCGATTGATTGCTCAGGAGTTGAGTGAAGGCTGGAGAAGTTGCGAAATGAAAATCAAAGGTTGAGACAGCAGCTGAAGAGCAGGTGCGGCAACGCTGACGCATTTGACTTTGCCGCTTCAAGGTCATTGAGGCCGCCTGCTGACAATTCGCTTCCGTTGTGAGATGAACTAACTTTCTGCCGTGTCAGAGAGAGTGCAACTAACTCTTGCCGTTGAAAGCGTTGATCCAATTGCGGAAGGAGAAGCGTTGATTGCTCGTCGACCGAGCACATCCAATAGGGCGATCGAAAGTTGGCCAGCCTCAAGTCCGCTCTCTCACGCTCCTCGTTCAATAAGAGAGAAATGCAACTTGAACAGTTCAATTGAAGTGTCAATGCTGAGAAAGTGAGTCGATCGTGTTGGAACTAAAAAGCCGTCTGATTTCGAGCATTCAAAGTTCGGTGAGCGTGTCAGTGAGTCGAACGCCCACCAGCACTGTGCAGGCACCGCGTAAGCACTGTGCTGCCGGCCTGTTTGCCGCCGATGAAAAACCAGTGAACCAAGAGGACCAGAGTTTGAGCAAGGCAGGCGAAAGTAGACGACCGATGATTGGCCTGTAAATAAACCACGTGATCTAGTCAATCTCGGTCTAATTGAACGCAGAAGCAAGAGTCGAGCGACTGGCAAAGGAGCGTGGGAGCTGCTTAGATCAAAGCTCAAGTGAACTGAGAAAAGGCTTTATTGATGAATAAAGAAATCAAAGTGCAAAAAGCAGCCACTTTAGCCGGTTGGTTGAGGAAAAGGTAAAGAGCCACAGGGACAGCAGTGTGTCACAAGTTTAAAGCTTACTGTGCCGAATATGTTGATAAAAACGAATGTGTTGATAAAAAAAAAAGAGTTAAACAAGCGCCGAACACAGTCGGCCACTGTCGCCTCAACAAAACGCATCGGCCAAAGGAGAGGATGCGCGAATACCAGACAGCGAGCTGCAGATTTACTAAAAGCTTAAGCACACGGTCTAAAATGATTCAAAGACAAGTGAATGGAAACAACGCTGCTGCTGCTGCCGCACTAAGCAGAATACATGTGACTGCTGTTTCAAATCGAACTCCACTCGAGTTGGTTGAGGCTTCCTCTTTTTCTTTGTCTTTGTTTGGACATACTCGTTTGATTTGTTCTGATTTGCACGTGCTGGTGCCGTGTGCCATGACATGACGGCAAACTGTTTGTTCATTTCTTTGTTTTTTTGTCTTTTGTTGTTTTTGCTTTGTTTTTTGATTTTTTGTTTGCGCTTTTGCTTCAATAGAAAAGAAAGAAAAGATCATTGGGATTATGAAGTGTTTGTGAAGTGTACGCACTGATTAAAGCTGAGTTGAGTCTCGCAGCGACAACACTGGGCGCAAACGCGCAACAAACAAATACCGAGTTGAGCCAACGCAGAGAATTTGTTTGAAAAGCAAATTAAAGTGGCCAAAGGCAAAACAAGATTATTAGTGAACGCAGAGATTGAAAAGGCAAAAGCAAACGAGATGAATTAGAACGCTTCTTTATGCTCTGACTGGCTGTTTCCGACTAATGGCTTCCTGGCTGTTTGGCAGTCGAGTCTGCTCGACAGTGCCTGTTATCAGGCGGAGCAGCCGATTAAGCGAATGGACATGAGCACCGACCGACCGTCTGACTGACTGACAGCGAAACAAACAGAATGCTTGAGAGTCAATTCGGAATGGAATTAACCAACAGCGCGAATAGAACAAGAATGAAATGAGAAGAGCAACAAGACTGGTCTCGGTCAAATTAACCAACCAGATTAGCTAGTGACTAAAAGAGGAAAGTTATGGCGTGAACATGCAACACACAGCCCGTCGTTTGTGCTGCGTTGACCGCTGGCTGTGGGACCGACAAAAAGAGATGTTGCATTCAGATGTTTCAACTCTGCGAGAGAAGACTAGGAATGAAGTATTTCGTGAACTGAAGCAACTGAGAGTGTTAACCAAGGATGGAAGAGAGAGAGAGAGAAGCAGCACTGTCGAGCATGAGTTTGTGTGAGAGTAGCAAATGCAAAATTGACTAAAATTAACGCGAGCAAGAAGATTCAATTGATTTGAATTGACGATCGATGCTGGAATCAGTTTAATAAGCAAATAAGGGATCACAGGCTGGGCCAGATCGATTGAGATCGGTTGTTTTAGCAACTCAGGCGAGTATTTGGTCCGACTGAACAAGTCGGATTGAGTTGTAGGTGTTGATCGGCTCAGTCTATTTGCTTGCTCATTTCTGTTCGTCGCCCGTGTCTAAATGAGCGGGCTTTATGCTTCTTGGACTCTTCTGTTGCTTTTTGATTTTTTTCATTTAATTTTGTTCCATTGTTCGCATCGTTCTGAATGTCAAGCACCACGTTTGAGTGTTGAGGCGAATATCGATTGGCACGAGGCTCGCGGGATAAATAAAATAATTCAAAATAATGCAAAAACAAAAACCAAACTGTTTGAATTCATCGGACACGAGTTCAAATCTATTGCTGGCGCTGGCGCTGATAGGTGGCGATTTGCTTAAATCTCATTCAATGTAGATGAGCATAACTAGAATGTCGTCTTTTTTAATTCCGGCCGCACAGGTCCTGTCCACAAGCAGTTCACACGTAGAGTCCAACAGGCTGTTGGTGAGCTCGGGCTTGACTAGCGCCGCGTGCTGCGAATCGCCCGCTGAGTGAGCTCGGCAGCAATGGGCGGCCAAATGCTTGCTGAGTATGAGCGCAATCTCGTCCTCGTAGAGGTTGTCAAATAAGCCATCGGTGCTGATGAGAAGAAAGTCGCCCGATTTGAGCTGATGCCTTTCGAACTCACTGTCACAGGCACTGTCTCTGTACAAGTCGTGCTCGAGCAGCTCGGGCGGAGTGCAGCCGAGCTGATATGGCGCGTTATATCGGTGCGATTTGGACTGCGATTTGAAGATTACAAGATCCTCTCTAATTATCATGTAGCCACTATCTCCTAGATTACAAGTGCTCAGCCAGTAGCAGTTGGCAGAGTGGTCGGCCTCGAGAGACAAGAGGCAAACTGTCGAACTGCCGTAGACGAGGCGTTCTTGCACGCGCTCATGCGAGTAAGCGAGCACATTGAACAGCCGCAGATGCTCGTCCGACTGGATTGCTTGCCGAGGCGGCTCGGCGGCCACAGGCAGAGGCGATTCGTTGCCGATCGCTTGCATGCATTCGTCAAGAAGAGCACTGGGAAAGAGCTTGGCGTCGTAGCCGCGTAGACGATTGGCGCTCACACCGTCGGCCACTCCGAAGTAGTATTTGTCAGGACGTTCGGTGGGCCGATAGATGAAAGCCACGTCGTCGCCGAAGTTAAACTTGCGACTGGTCAGACCGTCGTAGGCGTACTGAAACGCGTGCTCGAACTTGGCCTTTCCATGGCAGCCGTGGCGCAATTGGAGAAACTTGTCGCCCAGCGCGCCCATATTGCCCGACTCGAACTGGCTATGAAGCGAATTAGTGGACGAGCAGGCTGACGAGCAAGCGCTGCTTGACGAGGGCGAGAGCGAGAGGCTGTGCAGCCCTTCCACGGCCGCCGCTCTCTCCTCGAACTCATCGTCCTGCTCGTCTGAACTGCTCAAGCAGGAGAGTCTTATCAGGTTGTTGATGAGCTCATGATTGCCGTTGAACAACTCGGACGTTTCTTCTTCGGTTAGATGACTTAACTCAGGCATGGCTGGCTTATTGGCATATCAGGCTAAAATTGACTACTTTGAATTGACTTGCTTGGTTGCTTTCGATTGACTAGCAGCTATCGTTCCTATACATTGCCCGGGCTGTATCAGTTGAGCTCGACAAACACGGCCATCACAGTTAGATCATGACTCGCTCTCGCTAATATTCGGTAAAAATCGCTTCTTTTTGTTTTCTAGTTGTGTGTGTGTGTGCGTTGGTGGGTGAGGCAGCTTTCTAATCATTCGTTACTCTCCTTATGTGGATGCACTTTAGACGCTTGCCGCCTTGCTTATAATAATTTATTTGCCGGCCAGCAAAGTGGCACATAAACGAGCTAGGGCCGCGCAAGCCTTAAGCACATCGAGCGGCGGCAAAATATGCGCTGCGTTGGACCTGCGAATTCATAATTCAACGCCGCAGTCAACAATCAATTCGGCCTACTTATGCGGCATAAGTCAGAATTGCTCACTCACAAATGCACCCGCACTCTTGTTTACTCCCCTGATCTCGATTGGCTCCCAGATGTAGCACTCTACTACTACTACTCGCTCTCCAATCTTCCTAAATCATCGCTCGCTTGGCGCATTTGAGCCGCTCTCTCCGCCTAGAATATCGAAATTCCAATTTGCGTTTCTATTTTTATCTCGGATTACTCTCTCTCCGATCGTCTGAATTGTAGCCGCCGTGACGTAAGGGCTGAGACACATGCTCACCTTTGAGAAAGGCTCCGCTCTGAATGCTTTTTTTTTCTGCTTTTGCATTCCCAGAGCGATGCTGCGCAACAAAGTCTATCTCAGCTCCGCCCTCCTTGCTTCCTTCTCACTCCTATCAGTGGACGAATGTGCCATCTGTTTAGAGCCAAGCACTTGTCTTGTTCGACTGAGAACGTGTCACCACGTCTTCTGCAGGTTGGTCTGAAACAATCCGATTTCTGTCGACAAGTTTTTAAATCGAAAAAAATCAACGCAGAAAATGCCTCAAGAGCTACCTGATCACTTTTCCTCGCTCTGCTCATCTCTGTCCCTTGAACGAGCCAATAGAAGCCCAGTGCGACGGAAGAATCTCAAGCCCTGAAATTGAATCGGTCCTCAGTCCGGACCAAATTGATTTAGTTGCTCGCTGGACCACCTCGCTGGCTTTGAGCCAGACATTCCAGCGCTCGTGGCCCGCCCAGATTCAGTCGCTGATCGACTCCGGCCGCATTCTGCCATGTCCTCGATGCCAAACGCTGCTGGAAAAAGAGCAATCTGGTTGTCAGGCGGCGAAATGTTTTGTCTGCAAACTCGACATTTGCTTCATTACTCGTCAGGCGCGTTGGGGAGCTCAGGTAAACAAGCCGGTTCGCAATGCCACCTTGTGCTTGATGACTTGAATTGTGCGAAATGTGAAGGGCAAAGGCGACACGAGCGGTGGATGCCGATGTGGCGTGCAAGGTCTCAGATGCCATCCGGACTGCACCAATTGTCACTAAGATTGGAGCCCATCACTCAATAACCAAGCGCCAAAAAGAAGAGTTAAAAGAGAATTTTAACGACGAGACATTTTGTTTTCGTAATAAATTATGGGACAAGAGCATCTGAGGAGTGAAAAAAGAGCAAACAAGTCAAGTGAATCGTCGACCCAAGACTAGCCAGAAGAGATAAGAAGGATGAGAGTGAAAATGAAATACGCGCTTGTCATGATTACCTGCATATTTGTCTATTCAACTCTATCGATTCTCAGTGCCAACTCAAAGCCATCAGATTCAGACGAGAGCCTCTTGGCAAATGAACAGATTTCTCCATTTCAATCGAGAAACACTTTCCGCTCCAACATATCCATTCAATGCCAACCATGTCGAGTTGACCGAAGCCAATTGACTCTCATAGTGTTCGTGTTCACCAAGCCGAACGACCGGGCCAAGCGCGATCTCATCCGCAGCACTTGGGGTCGCTGGCAGGTGTCGGACGACTTTCGCCTCTTCTTCACTCTGGGCGACTCTGTCGAGGCGGGAGTGAACCGCAGACTCGCCCAGGAGGCAAGCGAGTGCGGCGATATCCTGCAGGACAAGTCGTTCGTGGACAAGTACGAGGCACTCACTTCCAAACTCATTATCAGCCTTCAGTGGGTAGACGCCCACTGCCGCCAAGCCAAGTTCATCCTCCGTATCAACGACGACGTGGTGGTCAACATGCCCGCCCTGCTGCAGTTCCTGCGCTCGCAAGCGGGCAAAGAATCCGCTCTTACCAACACCATCATGGGCAGTGTGATACGCAACGCGGTTGTCAAGCGCGATCCTGCCGACAAGTTCTATCTGAGTCGGGAGATGTTCCCTCAAGAAGTCTACGATACTTATGTCGAAGGCTCAGCGTATATTCTGAGCATTGACATGGCGAGAAAGATCCTTGAGAGAGCAAGCGTGACTGCAGCGTGGCCATTTGAAGATACCTACGTCGGTCATTTGCTTTCGACCTTGGACGTAACATGGATCGACCTGGCCACGCGTTATTTACCTAGTGAGCAGTATCACAATAGAAAGGCAAATGAAATCATGGCCGAGATCTGGCGCAGTCCACCTGACGCCTTTCTCTTCATTTTTGTTAGGCAGCTGCTTGACTGGCAGGCGGCATGTAACGCTCTCTTGAATAGACTCACAATCGAGCAGAGTGGCCTATGATTGCATTGTATTTGTGGCGGTCTTGGCAAGTGCGGTTGCCTGAAAACAAAAAAAAATAAAATGAATCTTCCTGTTGCTCTACCAATCTAGCGCGTAAATAATTCATTGAATTTCGAGTCGAGTTCACGACCACGATTTTAGCTACTTGAAATGCTCTTTATTAAGCTGGAAAAGTTCAAAATAGAAATGAGTTGCGTCAATTTACAGAAAATTGACTGTTTGTTCATTTCTGACTCAAATCGAAGCATAATTCAATCCAACCGGAGAGTTATTTAGGGGCTGCACTCTGGATAGAACCAATCTTCATATTGGCTGCGCTCAAACCCGGAGGTAGAATAAACATAACGCCTAGCACTAGCGTAGCAGCGCATGTCGCTTCAGAATCCAAATTGCTACTTAAGCTGAAGCAGTTAGTGGCGAAAAATGCATCAATCGATAAGTTGAGAAACGAAAAAACCGACTAGTTGAAATGCCTTTTACCAAAGTGAAAAGATGTCTCTTACTTGTGTTGGCGACAATTTCATTTGCTGCAGTTTCGATCACCTACATGGTTGAGGAGACAAAAGTAAACATAAAAATAGCCTTAAACCAGCAGTCAACGAAAAAGAATCAAATGCCAAGAGGCTTGAGTGAACAGCCTTCGCCGAAATCAGACGATGCCGTAACAAAACTGACTAGGATATGTAACTTGCAAAACGATAGACTTATCGTTATAGTGTTCGTGTTCACCAAGCCGAGCGACCGAGCAAAGCGCGATCTCATCCGCAGCACTTGGGGCCGCTGGCAGGTGTCGGACGACTTTCGCCTCTTCTTCACTCTGGGCGACTCTGTCGAGGCGGGAGTGAACCGCAGACTCGCCCAGGAGGCAAGCGAGTGCGGTGATATCCTGCAGGACATGTCGTTCGTGGACAAGTACGAGACGCTCACTTCCAAGCTGCTGTCCAGCCTGCAGTGGGTGGACGCCCACTGCCGCCAGGCCAAGTTCATCCTCCGTATCAACGACGACGTGGTGGTCAACATGCCCGCCCTGCTGCAGTTCCTGCGCTCGCAAGCGGGCAAAGAATCCGCTCTTACCAACACCATCATGGGCAGTGTGATACGCAACGCGGTTGTCAAGCGCGATCCTGCCGACAAGTTTTACGTGAACCCACAAGTCTTCCCTCAAACGCACTATGATACATACGTCGAAGGCTCTGCCATTCTTATGAGCATTGACATGGCCCACAAACTTGTGAACCAAGCTCGCCAGGTTAAGCCGTGGCCTTTCGAGGATGTATATGTCGGTCATTTGGCCGCTCGATTGAACGTCAGTTGGATTGATATTGCGCATCGCTGCTTACCACACCAGCAGTACAATCGGAAGACGACAAACGAAATAATCAGCGATATTTGGCGCAGCTCAGATGTTTCTCTTTTTGTGTTCATATTGGTCAAAAAGCGATTGGCCTGGGAGGCCACGTGGAATGCTCTGAGAGACCGGCTGATTTTAGACCAAAGTAGGCATTCATAGTTGGGATATGCTTTTTAATTCAAAACAAGCGGTTTATTCAATTTTTATTTGGCTATTTGACAAGAAAGAAAAAGCAATACAGGATTAAGACGATTGTTTAAAAAAAGTTCATCATTTTTGGGCGATGGAGTTTCGATAGTAATTGACCCAATCAGGCTCGCAACGGGGACCTGGACCAATACATTGAAGCTGAGAAAAGTTAAGCGACGATTTCGGCGCGTTTACAAAAGAATATCCGGATACGCGGGCTGCAATTGCATACAAACGCATATTCGAAGGTTAAGGTGACTTTAAGCTTTTAGCGTCTTTTAGCTGGTTGCTGTATCCAAAATCACAAGTGGCTAAAACTTCTTAGCTTCTGAAAATTCTCGATCCTAGTAAGGTTCGATCAGATTCATACTGAAAAAAATGCTTGAAATTGGCGCTCCCACGGCTTTTAGACGAACTTGACTGAAAATCAGAAATGATAAAAATACCAAAAACGGAAACCAAAAATAGAAATTGTTGAAGAAATAAAGTTTAGCCAAGAAATAGAAAAGACCAAAGAATTTTTGTTTGTGACAGAATTTATTCATTCTCAAAGTATCTTTTGAAATAAAAGGTTGGAAGTAAAAATAAGTATAAGTAAAAGGGTGTAAAAATAATGATTCCATTCTCTACGCATGAAGGGTTAAAAAGATCATACTTTCTATATAAGAAAGGAAATAATTTATAAATGAGAACATTCTAACAAAAAGAAAGAGTTGATTGGTTAGATGAAGTAAAATATCGATATGTTATGCCTTGATTTAGAATATGCCTCATTCTAGAATAAGGCAAGTCAAGTGAAAATGAACAATTCAGAAAATTCTTGATTTCAACTTAAAAATTCTAACTTGAGGCAGCTCAGATAAGTTGTAAGAATCTCTTTAGAAAACTTTTAAGACGAATATTGGTCTTGTGAAACAAAAACATACTGGAAAACGAGATGAAAACTTCATTTATCTTGAATTATTTCTTCGAGAAGTCTAAGAAGTATTATGCAATCCTGCAACTCTTGATTGTCCTCTCTTTCTTTTCGCTTTTTATTAATTTCCAATCGATTAAGTCCAAGTCTGTCCTCGAGTCAAGCAACAGTTCGTTTATTCTTAGGCCAGTTGGCGTTTGCGCCAATGTACCAGCGCAATTCACTCTGGTCATATTCGTGTTCACCAAGCCGAACGACCGGGCCAAGCGCGATCTCATCCGCAGCACTTGGGGTCGCTGGCAGTTGTCGGACGACTTTCGCCTCTTCTTCACTCTGGGCGACTCTGTCGAGGCGGGAGTGAACAGCAGACTCGCCCAGGAGGCAAGCGAGTGCGGCGACATCCTGCAGGACAAGTCGTTCGTGGACAAGTACGAGACGCTCCTTTCCAAGCTGCTGTCCAGCCTGCAGTGGGTGGACGCCCACTGCCGCCAAGCCAAGTTCATCCTCCGTATCA
The DNA here is from genome assembly GCA_019059635.1 of Proales similis. Taxonomy (NCBI): domain Eukaryota; kingdom Metazoa; phylum Rotifera; class Eurotatoria; order Ploima; family Proalidae; genus Proales; species Proales similis. The sequence continues at coordinate 257,955 of JAGVRJ010000004.1, forward strand.
ACGACGACGTGGTGGTCAACATGCCCGCCCTGCTGCAGTTCATGCGCTCGCAAGCGGGCAAAGAATCCGCTCTTACCAACACCATCATGGGCAGTGTGATACGCAACGCGGTTATCATTCGCGATCCTGCCCACAAGTTTTACGTGGACCCAAAAGTCCTCCCTCAGACGCACTATGATGATTTCGCCGAGGGATCTGCCATTCTTATGAGCATTGACATGGCCCACAAACTTGTGAACCAAGCTCGCCAGGTTAAGCCGTGGCCTTTGGAGGACACCTACGTCGGCCACTTGGCCGCTCGATTGAACGTCAGTTGGATTGATATTTCCCGTCGCTGCTTACCACGCCAGCAGTACGATCCGAAGACGACAAAAGAAATAATGAGCGATATTTGGCGAAGCCGTGATGTTTCTGTTTATATTTTCATTATAGTCAAGCAGCAATCGGCCTGGGAGGCCACATGGCATGCTCTGAGCGACCGCCTGTTTGTCGACCAAAGTGAATCCCCATAGTTGTGGTATACTCTTTTATTCAATTCAAGCGGTTTATTCTCTTTTTGTTCGGAAAGAGAAAAAAAGGCAATAAGGATTAAGAAGATTTTTCAAAAAAAGTTCATCATTTTTGGGCGATGGAATTTCGATAGTAATTGGCCTGTCGCACGTCAGCTGTGAATCGCTCGGCGTCTATTTGGCGCCAATGCAGAAAATCTTGATCTGTTGTGAGCTGCTTTTGAAGGTCACGAATGTCACCTTCAAGTCTTTGCTTGACCTCACGCTTTCTCTTGCTCAGTTCTAAATGCTGCGCTTTCTCGCGCAAGCCGGCTTCTTCTCGCTCGATTTTCATGCGTTCGTTCAGCATGTCGTACTTGTTCTTGTAGAAATTCTCAATCGACTCGAGCTCGTCAAGCTGACGCCTTGTCCTTAACTCGTTCTTCTCTTTGGCGTATTTTCTCATTTCAATCATTCGCTCGCGCTGAATCTTCAATGTCTCGTTGAACATTTTCTTGATCACCAGCTCTTCGCTGGTCGCTTGTTTCATCATTTTGGCCCTCTGCTGGCAGACAAACTCTTGAAAATACTTTCTCATGCGAGCGCTCTCAAAGCGTCGCTCTCGACATTTCGATTTCATCGCGTTGTCCAGCTCGCGCTGCTTCTTCATCTCCTCCATTCGCTGCATGTGACTCAGCTCTTTTCTCATTATGTTCATTAACGCCTCCTGCTTCATCTGGGCTTCAATCAGATGCGCCTTGGTTTTGCTCTGGCCCTGTTCACGAACGAACTTGCGCTCTATTTCGCCTTGCTCTTTGGCCAACTTCTCAATCTGCTTTGAATGTCGCTCCCACAAATAGTGAATCGTTTCGCCAGACGTGTACAAGAACGGAAACTCGTCGAGCAACGCGTTTAGAAAGCCGTCCCGGCCGAACGTAAACTTGGCCGAGTTGGCCACTCGTCGACTTGGACAAGCGGCTCGGCCCGCGTTGGCCATGTTGGACAAGCTTCGACTGGTGGGCATTAGAACACCACGTGCACTGGCCGGTCTTGAAGCAGTCGTGCTTGTCGACTCAAAGGCGCTTTTCAGCAGCTCGGTGCTCAGCCGGGCGCGATTTTTCACTTTGCGACACGACTCGCCCATCAGCTGCTGGGCGTCCTTCAAGTCCTCGTCGTACATTCGCGCCAGCGCCTCACTGATGCGCCTGCTCTCGTTCGATTTCGATCGGTAAATCTCCGCCCTCATTTGGTTCAGCTCGTTCTTCATGTTTTGCACCAGTGGCTCTCTACCGCGTGTCCTGATCTCTTGGTACTCCGTGTCCGAGCTCATCGACTCTGGTCTCAGACTCAGCAGCGAACTGTTCTGCTCGCCAAGCGTTTTTCTTTGCCAATATTCGCGCTGCTTGTCCCTCATGTACTCGGCGAACACGTCGGGCTCGGACACGGAGTTGACCAGCTCGACAAGTTCGCCAATCTCCTCTTTCCTCGATCGCTCTTCTTCTTCGTGTCTGCTCTGCTGTGGCTGGGAATTCGATTCTTTCCTCCTGCAATCGATGCTGTCTGCTTCGAATGGCTCGTGCTGGCTGACCGCTTGCCTGTGGTCTTGATTGAAAAACGCGTTTTCTTTTTCGCTTTCAGCCAGATGCTCGGCTTGCGCTGATTCGATCAGACTGGTCACCTGGGTTGGAGAAGCTGACTCGAACGTAAGACTGTCCCTATTGGCTGGTTGGTCGCGCTGCGACTGGCTTCCGCCTATCCATTCGTGGATGCATGCGAGTATTTCGAGTAAATACTCGATCGAGACCAGATCGGGCTTGAGCTTGTCACTCCGGTGGGCATTGAGACCGCAGATCGACTCGCCGGTCAGATGTGTGAGGTCTTCGTGAAGAATGTCCATGGAAAGCGAATCGATGATCGCCTGCACATTGTGCGCCTGGTCGCCCACACTCTTCTCCGGCCATTTCTTGTCGACGAGTTCGGTGCCGCAGATTTTCTCGTACAAATGAACCAGAAGCGCCGACTTGACGTGTCTGACCGAGCTGATGCTTGCCGGCACTGAGTAAAACGTCGACGGGCCGCATATCCTCAACAGGTCGTTGGCCAGCTCGATTATATGACGCTTGGTGCTCGCCAGAGTGCCGTCTGCAGTGCCGTTTGAATAGGCGCTCTGGTCGTTTCTCGTCTGATTGCATGTCGACATGATTGAACCTGATTTTGAAATGTTTGCTGCTCTTTGAATGTCTACCGGACGACGGCGAGTGTCATGGAAACTGGACAGCGCCTGATGGCTGTCTAACGTATGCGTGCATGCGAAGCGGTCAGCCAGGCGCAGCGAATTGTGTCTTGGTCTTTCTGTGCATCATTATGCACCAGCAATCTACAAATCGCAACGCTCCAAAGCTTTTCTCTCCTCTTTTCTCTTTGTCCCTTGACCAAAGAGCCCGATCCCATTAAAAAGAGCTCGACAAGCTTCAAAGCCAATTCAACGACAATAAAGTGCCAAAATACTTTCCGAGCCACTTGTTCTTTACATATTTTCTAAAATAAACAGACCAAAGATTGAATAATCACCACCTGAAGTTGGAGGTGAAACGTATTGCCTCTGGGTGCTGCTTTGAGCTTCAAGTTTGAATTCATTGCCAGAAAGCCTCGTCACGGTATCTGAGCAAATAAACGAGCGAGCGAATTGTGGAACAGAAAATAAACACCAAAATTGAACTTTTGAATTTAAAATTGCTTAAAGTTGCTGTTTTGCTTCAATTACTGTTTTTTGGCCGCGCCATTATTCGTCCGATAATCGATTTTGAACGAACAGCAGCAAACTTGTTTGATTAGACTTGGAACAAAAAGCACAAAAAGAAAAAGTTTGCGCAAAATTATGTAAATTCGCACTCAAGAAGCAAGAAGCGGTGAACAGGCGTTTGAGTTAGTGTGCAGCTTGACAGCAATCAAAAGGTTGCTTGCCTGCTGCCGCCCGTCGACGAGTTGTTTTGCACATTTCATTAAAACCTGTCGCGAACGAATTTGATGCAGAAAGCCGCTTATTCCGCTTGATTAGATTTCGATTCGTTAGATGCACCAACTTGCTCAGTGGGCTCCGGATCATGTCTATGGGCAGAAGGCGGCTCTTTCCTTTCCTGCTTCTCTTGATTTTCATCTCTTTCTTTTCGCTTTTTATTCCTTTCCGATCGATTGAGCTTGAGTCTGTCCTCGAGTCAAGCAACAGTTCGTTTATTCTCAGGCCAGTTGGCGTTTGCGCCAATGTACCAGCGCAATTCACTCTGGTCATATTCGTGTTCACCAAGCCGAACGACCGGGCCAAGCGCGATCTCATCCGCAGCACTTGGGGCCGCTGGCAGGTGTCGGACGACTTTCGCCTCTTCTTCACTCTGGGCGACTCTGTCGAGGCGGGAGTGAACCGCAGACTCGCCCAGGAGGCAAGCGAGTGCGGCGATATCCTGCAGGACAAGTCGTTCGTGGACAAGTACGAGGCACTCACTTCCAAACTCATTATCAGCCTTCAGTGGGTAGACACCCACTGCCGCCAGGCCAAGTTCATCCTCCGTATCAACGACGACGTGGTGGTCAACACGCCCGCTCTGCTCCATTTCCTACGCTCGGAGGCACAGCAGGGCAGGCACCTTCACAACACTTTGATGGGAAAGTATATGAAAGGCGCCTTGGTGAAGCGCGATCCCAGCGACAAGTTCTATTTGAGTCGAAGCGTCTTTCCTCTTGACATTTACGATCCATACGTTGGCGGCTCTGCGTTCATACTCAGTGCAGACCTGGCCGGCAAGCTTGTCTTTCTATCCAGACAAATTAGACCTTGGTTTGTCGAGGACACCTACGTCGGCCACTTGGCCGCTCACTTGAACAGCACATTCGTCAAGCTCAACGAGCATTTCCTGCCTGACAGCCAGTACCACAAACTCAAGTCGAGGAAAATCGTCGAAATGATCTGGCAATGGCCCGAACCGACCACGCTCTATTTCGTCTACGACAAAAACGGCGCCTATTCACAAATCTGGAATGCCATCTGCGACTTGAATACTCTGGCCGATCACGCGCGTTAGTCTTTTATTGAATAAAAATAAGCGAAAGTTGAAACCGAGCGCAATGAGGTCAAATGCAGCCGCGGGGTTGGTTACGGCCGTCTTGTTAGGGGTATTTGGGCTCACATTTGTCCATGCGGTAGAGAGTTGTGAGGAAGTCCCGCCGCTCGTTGTTGGCGACCAGGAACGAGTTGTAAAACTTGAAGCCGAGTCGTCTCACCAAACGGCTCACGTGGTCGCTGCAGTTCACAGTGTTGACGATGTAGTGCAAATGAGGCTCGTTCGACCACGGCTTGTTCTGGTAGCACTCGCCGTTGCAGTGTCCTTTGAAAAGAACGACAAGACAGGCGAGATGTGCCCGAGTCTCCAGGCCGGGCGAGCAGATCAGGTGTCTTATTGGCGCCTTTGTATTCATCAATATCTGCTTGCTGGTCTTTTTAAAGCCGTTCGAGTTGAGCTCAGAGTAGCTTCCGCCCGAGTGCGTTCTGCTTCTTTTCAATCTGTTCAAATCAGTGGCGTCAAGCGACGGGCCATTTTCGTCTGTTTCGCTTTTGCTTTCGACGCTATCGGTCAACGACTCGGTCTGAGTGGCGATCGGGCTGAAATAGCGCCTAAGAGGCAGCCTTTCGCTTGTGCTTTTGCCGGACGCTTTTTTCGGCTTAATTTCGAGCGATGCGATGGGATCATTGCTTTCATACTCAAGGTCAGACGAGCGTCGTCCCGATTTCGTGCTTTCGCATTTTCTCTCAGCGCTTGTCTCCGACAGCAGAGTGAAGAGGAGACGAGCTCGCTGATGGTCGTTTACCGACACCATGTCGATCAGCATGTCCTGAAGACGCTGCTTAAAGGCCAAATCGTTTCGGCGCGACGCCAGGTCGATCTGATCGGCCTGACGCTGCCTAGAGAAGCGTTCGACGAGACTGTCGCGCTTCTGTTCCATGTAACTGTTCAGCGTGTCGAGCATTCTGTTCACCTGAGCCACATACTGGTCACTTTGAATGAGCGAGCCCACAGCGGCCAATTTGGTGAATAGCTCGAACTCGTTCGCTTGCTCGTCCAGTCTTGACATGCTGTGCGGTCCACAGACGAGCCCACATTTAGTTTAGAGAAATAAGTATCAGCGAGTAGAATCTCAGTTTCGTTTTGGCAGAATCGACTGGCCAACGGGTTAAAGTTGTCGACGCTGAGATGACCTCGTCTCTTTTGTTCGGGCTGCAATTTACTTGCTCACGCCATTTTAGCGAGGCCATGTGGACCGCGAGCAGTTGAATCGGGTATTTGGCCAATGAATGAAGCAAGTCGAGCGCAACTAATTCGGCCGGAGAGCTGACCACACTCGGAGCGCTATTTGTGCCCTGGTTGTCTTATTGGCACTCTCCTGCCTGAATTGTTGTTGATCACGTGACATTAAGTAAAAATGCTTCTCTTTGTCTTGTGTGCTCGCCTGCACTCTTTATAGCCATTCAACAGGGCAGAATAAAATGCGCACTAAACACTGACTGTGCATTTAGCTCGGCCCTTTTCATACTCGTTTGAATTGATTACAGGACCGAAGGCAGTCGACAGGCGAGCATAAAACAGCCCAAGATAAAAGAGACAGAGGAACTGTAGCCCAGAGAGAGAGAGAGCAAGAAGATGAGCGACGAGAGCGGAGAGCTAAGCCAAGTGCCTGAACGTAATTTCTCTTTTCTTTGCTCATCCTTGCCAAACAGTCGAAGAGTATTCAACTTGAACCAAAACAGACTGTCCCGGCGTGCAGAGCGAAGAGGCCGGCAAAACGAGCGCATGCCAAGGATGCCCCAACCAGAGCATTTGTGCCTCGGGCAAAGCCAGAGAGCCCGACCCTGGTCAGCAAAGTCTTTTTATTGCTGGCTCATTGTTTATTTAAAATCGAAAATCCAACAGATGTGGATAAAATAGTCGAGCACTTGAAGGGCGTGAAGCACAAAGTTCTTATCTTGTCAGGCAAAGGCGGCGTCGGCAAGAGCACAGTGACCGGCCAAATCGGTTACGCGCTGGCCGCTCATTTTGAAGACACCGACAAACAGGTGACTTTCAGCTCGCTTTGTTGAAAGCTTCTTGAATACCTTGAGCCCCTGCTCGGCGTTCAGATAGGCGTGCTTGACATTGACATTTGCGGGCCGAGTCTACCGCAAATATTCGGCGCTCAAGGGCAAACTGTAAACACGATTTAATGCGGCCGCTGAGGCGAGCAAACATTCGCTGACGCTTAATTCGACCAGGTTCATCAGAGCGGATCCGGCTGGTCGCCGATTGTGAGCTTTTTTCTCACTCACTCATAATTTGTTGGCAGTTCGATTTACAGAAAACGATCGGTTAGTTCGTGGACGACAACTTGTCAGTGATGTCGATCGGTTTCATGTTGTCCAGTCCGGACGACGCGGTCATCTGGCGCGGGCCCAAAAAGAACGGCCTAATCAAACAGTTTCTGCGCGACGTGGACTGGGGCGAGCTAGAATATTTGCTGGTCGACACTCCGCCAGGCACTTCTGACGAGCACATGTCGATTGTCCAGCTGCTCAAGCCAAGTGGCCTGCGAGGCGCTATTGTAGTCACCACGCCCCAAGAGGTCAGTTTGCTCGACGTGCGCAAAGAGATCACATTCTGCAAGCGAACCCAAGTGCCGGTGATCGGCGTCGTCGAGAACATGTCTGGATTCGTGTGTCCCAAATGCCAAGTAATTTCAACCCCCAGCTTTATCTCTTCCCAACTCTGTGTGTGTGTATGAATTGAGACTAATGTGGCTGGTCCAAAGATCAAGAGCGACGTGTTTCCAGCCAACACGGGCGGAGCCGAGCAAATGTGCCGAGAGATGGACGTGCCTTTTCTTGGACGCATTCCGCTCGATCCTCGAGTTGGTAAGAACTAGGCAAGTCAAATCAGTGCCCTAGTTCAATAAATTGAACTGAAGGAAAATGCTGCGACGAAGGCGTCTCGTTCATCAAAGAATGTCCGGACTCGCCGGCCGCACTCGCCTACAAACGCATAGTCGAAGGTAAAGACGGCTCTTTGACTTGCTTATCTCCTCAAATTCATTAATCGCTCATTCTGCTCAAGTGCTGGAAACATCTCAGTCCGATTGAAGTTTTTTTTGGATTAATTCTCAAATAAATAGCTGCAGAAGCAAACCTCTTCGCTTTTAGAGAATGCAAAAATTGGTGGAAAATTATTCAAGCTTCTAAGATACGATTCTTGAATTCATTTCTTATTCGATGACGATTTGACGATGAGAGAAAGACCTACGATAGTATGTTAATAAAAAGCAAAAATTCTCAACGCATGGGTGATGTTATGTTTACCAAATGAATGCAAATCAAAGAAATTTCAACTCAGCAAATTTCAACCTGAAGATAATTGGTCGATTATAAAGTGACAACAAAAAGGACTCGACATAATTCAAAAAAGTTTCCCCGCAACAAATTCGTCAACGACTATTTTGGGCGGGAAACAACGAATTTGCTGAAATAATATGAAATTCTCATTACACTTGAACTGTTTCTCGGCGAGGCGAAAGCGGCTCTTTCCCTTTCTGCTTCTCTTGATTGTCCTCTCGTTTATTTCTCTTTTTTTTCCTTCCCGATCGATTGAGCTTGAGTCTGTCCTCGAGTCAAGCAACAGTTCGTTTATTCTCAGGCCAGTTGGCGTTTGCGCCAATCTGCCAGCGCAATTCACTCTGGTCATATTTGTGTTCACCAAGCCGAGCGACCGAGCAAAGCGCGATCTCATCCGCAGCACATGGGGCCGCTGGCAGGTGTCGGACGACTTTCGCCTCTTCTTCACTCTAGGCGACTCTGTCGAGGCGGGAGTGAACAGCAGGCTTGCACAGGAGGCAAGCGAGTGCGGCGACATCCTGCAGGACAAGTCGTTTGTGGACAAGTACAAGGAGCTCGTTACCAAACTCATTATCAGCCTTCAGTGGGTGGACGCCCACTGCCGTCAGGCCAAGTTCATCCTCCGCATCAACGACGACGTGGTGGTCAACATGCCTGTCCTGCTCGAGTTCCTTCGTTCGGAGGCAGAGCAGGGCAGGCACCTTCACAACACATTGATGGGAAAGTACATGGAGGACTCAGTGGTAAGACGCAATCCCCGCAGCAAGTTCTATCTGAGTCCGAGCGAGTTTCCCCGTGATACGTTCGATCCATACGTTGGCGGCTCTGCGTTCATACTCAGCGCAGACTTGGCCGGCAAGCTTGTCTCTCTATCCAGACAAATTAGACCTTGGTTTGTCGAGGACACCTACGTCGGCCACTTGGCCGCTCACTTGAACAGCACATTCGTCAAGCTCAACGAGCATTTCCTGCCTGACAGCCAGTACCACAAACTCAAGTCGAGGAAAATCGTCGAAATGATCTGGCAATGGCCCGAACCGACCACGCTCTATTTCGTCTACGACAAAAACGGCGCCTATTCACAAATCTGGAATGCCATCTGCGACTTGAATACTCTGGCCGATCACGCGCGTTAGTTATTCATTTCTTGCCCAAGCCCACAATTTGCTCAATCTGTTCAAGTGCTGGAAACATCTCGGTCCGATTTTGATATGATTGGAAAAAATTTTCAAATAAATAGCTGCAGTATGAAATTTCTTCGCTTTGATGCAAGGCAAATATTTCCAAGCTATGAGCGTGGAATGCAGGAATTAGGCAAAACGGATTTACTCCACGCCCACATTTTTTTTTTTTTGTTTGCGCACTCTGGCCCTTAGTGCGGAAAGACTCATTTGGTCGAGAGATTTAGAAGCACGCTTTCTATCATCATCTAATTTAATTTTCCTTATTAGAGTCGTTCTTAATTTGTGTCTGTTTGGCTCTGTTTTGCGATTAATTGCATTAAATCTGAGCAATAATCGCGGAAAACACCAACAGCTGGATTGCGTCGCACATTGCGAAATTCTGCTCGGCTTCTGTTTTATTTTACTTTGTTTGTAAACTTGATTAATTTGGATTTTCTTCGGAACGCCATCGTGACGCCGAGGCTCTGGCCGCTATTGATACGTCACCGATTGTTGTTAAGAGCGCAACAACTGCGCGCCGTCTCCCGCAACAAAATCGTTTTCATTGCCCTATCAACGGCGTTTTATGTGCCTGCTCTCTGCTACACTTATTAGCACTCTACATATAGCTCTCGTTTGCCATTCGATCGGAGCTAGTTCGCTTTCGGCTAATTTATTTACACGGTTTTGCAGGCTCTGCTCTCAGTCGGAGAAAGATTCAAGCCTCAAAAGAACGAATTGGCCCAAAAATATTGCATAATTCAGGCAGCAGCAGCAGCAGTCGTCCATGGGCAACAATGAGAGCTGTGTTACTGTGGTCGCATTCTATCGGTTGTTCTTGTTTCCAGCTCGCTCCTTGTTTGAATTGTTCGCTATTTGCAAAGGGAGAAAGCTGCGAGGCCAGAGCCGGCGGATTTGGCATGTGCGCTGACATTTTGAGACGAGCCATTGTCAGGTAAAATGGTCCCAGCGTGAACTTTCCGCCTCTGTTTTATGCAACCTCGGTCATAATTTATGAGGACCTTCTCCGGGCAAACCGGCAGCCGATGCTCGAGTGTCTCAGCTCTTCATTTCTATACCTTTACAATCTAGAACGCAAGCGCAATTAGGAAACGCACGTACACACACGGAGACGGGTCTAATGAGAGCGCTGTCTCGCCACAGAACGCTGTGATGAGACTTGAGCATCGCGTGGACGAGGACACTATCCTCGTGTCAGGCGACTCAAGCCACTATGAACATTTGATCATCCACCGTCGTCAGCAAGAACTGTACGTAAGCGCCGAGACGCGTCCGCTCAGCTGGTAAGCGAAACAAACCAAATCTCATTGGCCTTTGTTCAAACGTTTATTCTCTTCGAAAGGCTGCAGACGCTGGTCGACTCGTCGCACCTGATAACACTGGGCCTGTCTGTGCTGGTAATTGTCTATGGCAGCTATCGGTCAATATACCTTGAGAGGCGGCCGATATCGGCCGAAGAAGAAGAAGGCAAAGCGGAGAACGAGACGGGCTCTCAGGAGAGCGAGTTCGAAACAATGAGTTCGACACATGCCCTCATGCTGCCAGTGGCGGCTTCGTTCTCTCTGCTTTTAATGTTCTTCTGCTTCGATTCCATTCAGACGCTGTTCGTTTGCGGCACATCCCTGCTCGCGATCCTCTCCTTTTCGTACTTGCTGACACCTGTCTTTACGGTCCTGCTCAGACCGGCCGAGCAAGGCTCAAAATCAATCATCTGCTGTTGTCTGATCGGACCATTGAGTCTGGCCGACTTGCTCTCATATTGCTCGTCAATTTTATTGGTTGCTGCTTGGCTCTTGACCGGCCACTGGCTTCTCATGGACCTCATAGGCATGTCGTTCTGTGTCACATTCATTTCATTGATTCGCCTGCCGAGCCTCAAAGTCTCGCTGCTCTTGTTGGTCGGGCTCGTGATCTACGACGTCATCTGGGTCTACTTTTCCCATCTCCTCTTCAAGTCAAACGTGATGCTCAAGGTGGCCACCAGACGAGCAGAGAACCCGATTGACTACTTGTCACGTCGTCTAAACCCGCACGCCAATTCGAGCTCGCCAACTCTCTCACTGCCCGGCAAGCTAATTGTGCCGAGCTACCAGCGAGCCGGAGGCTATTCTATACTCGGCCTCGGCGACATAGTCATTCCTGGCCTACTGCTCTGCTTCGTGCTTCGATTTGACACGCAAAAGAGACGACGACAAGCGAAAGATTTGGAGTTGACCGGCTGCCGCTCCGATTCTCATCACGTGAAACATTTATTCGCGCTCAAACGAGTCAGTTATTTTCAATGCGCTCTGCTCGGCTACTTGTGCGGCCTGCTGCTCGCTTCCTCTATTTCGGAGATGCTCGACATCGCGCAGCCAGCACTCCTATTCCTGGTGCCCGCCACTCTTGGGCCTGTGCTTTTGCTGGCCTATCGACGAGTAAGTTGCTCTGACGTTGCACTTCACTCGACCCCGCTCAATGTTATTTCTCTACTCCGTCTCTGTCGTCTATAGGGCGAACTTTGGCTCATGTGGCACGAGCCATTCAATCATCCAACTCAGCACACAAAACAGGCCTATGAAATCTAAACCGGCCAACCGATCAGACCAAGTGAACAAGAAGCTTAATGCCACTGATAAAATCGCGGAATTGCAAACCAACCGTGCAATTTACCAGTGCCATTCAGCTTCAATGCTCATCGGCCCCAGTCGACTGCTATTCTGTCAATTTAATTCTTGTTTGAATACACTTATTCAGTAGTAATTCTCGTTGGTTCGTTCGCTCGCTTGTTTCTCTGTTCATTTGCAAAAGTAGTTTTCTCTAGAACAAACGCAGGCCTATTTAAAGCCGCAGAGGGCAATAGAGGGCAAGATCGCATGACGTCGCCCTAAACAGATTAACTTGAGCCGCTTGACGATTTAAGACGGCTGCGGTGCGCTAAACGGGAAGGGAAAATTACAGAAATAAATATTAAGCAGCAGCGCTTTTCGTTCCGGCTGTGCTCGGCCGGTAGTTGACGATCGTCGTCGTTCAGCTGAGCGCTTGTTTGCATGTTTAATTAAAAAAAAAGCAATTGACAACGAGACGATTTAAATCAAAATCGCGTTTTGTGTTAAAAGCAAACGGCCGGATGCATGGGGCCCAACACTTGACAGCTAAACTCGGCCAAATGTGACACAGGTCGACTGGTGCATTCTATTCGTGACCATGCAGCTGCAGCTTCTCTTTGTTGCTGCCTTTCTTTCCTGCTTTCAATTCTACGCCCGTTATTTATTTATTTATGACTCGCTGCTAATAGCTGATCGATTGATCGTTGCCCAGGCTACTCAGGCTTTTTGCGCTCTGCCGTTTAGCTTCACGCTTGCTTTGCAATTTCGTCCTTAAATGGCTGCTTTCTTCCTTCCGCCGCTCTATATGATGCCTTTAAATAGATGCGGACGTGTTACAATTCGACCATTTTCTCACTTAAGATATTTGCTCCATATTGTGCGCATGCTTTAATAACCCGAAATAAAGATGGTCAGGTTCAGTGTGATGATCGTGCAGTCGTAAGGTGCCATTCGGATAATGGCTGCGCAAGTGCGCATGGCGTGGCCCTGTCTAGGAGGCTCTTTTTCTTTTTTTTCCAGTTTCCCTTCCTTTCGGCTTTATTTGATTAGCCGTAGTCAGGTGCAGCGCATCGCCGAAATGAAACAAAATCGTTTCGCAAAATGAATCTAACAGTTGGAAAAGCAATTATATTTATTAGAATATATATATATATATATATCATCACTCTCGTTCGCTCAGTGCGCAGGATTAGTGAACATCGATAAAATGAAAATATCCAAAGTTTGAGAATTGGATGAACGAACAAAAAAAAATAGCTGAGGTCGGCGTTTTGATTTGACGGCTAGTTGGGCAGTAGACCGGCATTGTACCACTTGAGGCTCTGATAGTCGAACGAGTGGTTGCGCCAGCTTCTGATCAGGAGATCGTAGCGCTGCTGATTAAGATAGAGCGGCTTTCCTCTTCTCAGGTCTTTGTCCTCTTCGCCGTGCTCGTCCAAATAGACTGAGGCCCAGGGCGCGCATCGTCTGCCTCTTGTCACAAACACGTACGTCGAGTTTATGTTTATGAGCAAGAGGGTGCCAGCACCGCAGCCGTACAAATGCTTTTGATTGAAGCGCTGCATAGACTCGCAGCAGAAGCTGGCTTTGTTGCATATTTGAGCGCCACACACCAAGCAGACGCCTGTCTCTTTGGGCGTTTTAGAGCAAAATTGGCACCGACGGTTCAAATAGAAACTGAACAGATCCGAGTAGATGGGCGGCAATCGCAGCAGCTGCGGCATGAAGTACTCGTCCGACGACAGACTCAGCAACTTCTGCTCCAAGCAAAAAACGCTTATTCACGCGAGTTCAAGTGCAGTCTCAATTAAACGAACCTCAATCTTGCCCAGGTGTCCTGTGGCTGCTGTCTGCGTTTGCTGCGCGAGCAGCAGCTCGTTGATCCATTCGCGCATTAGTTGAAACTGCTTCTCGTGGATATGTGTGTCCAAGTTGAACGTGACGTCCAAAAATGCCAGCAGTTGCTCGAATGAATTCTAAATCGAACCAGCTTAGCAGCATTTCAAATGCACATGCACACTTTTCATAAATTACAATCCAATTGTCTGAGATGTTGAGTTCAGAATCGAACAGATAGGCCTTGAGAATTGAGCTGACGCGCAAGAAATGCATGCACTTGCGTCGGACGAACTCTTTGGCCGTCTCCTCGCTCCAGATTGTGTTGAGAAAGCTCAAGGCCGAGTCCGGATGGCGCTTCTTCAAGCCAAGTTGACTTTGTTCGATCGAACAAATCACGAACGAGACGAGATGGCGGAATGTGCTCGATTGATTATCGCTCTTGGTCCAGTTGCTTCTCTCCTGCTCGTCGAACTGTCTGATGAGCTCGATCAAAGACTGGAGCAGGACCAAGTTGAGTATGCCCGAGACGAGGCTCGAGTAGGTCTCTGATGGAAAGTCGGCAAAAATGAGGCATTTGTATCGAATGAGCTGCTCAAGGCTCAACATTACTTGGCTCAATTCGGTTGGTCAGAAAGGTGGCCAGAAGAATTAGAAGTGCGACCGGATCTCTGAGCAGCATCGGCACTTGATTGCCTGGCGTGTGAGCCGCATGGTCCCTTTCACATGCAAGCATTGAGCCGGGCGCTACAAGCATCGCCCACACTCGAGCATGAGGCTTCTGATCGCTGCTCAGCAGGCAGTTGTAGAGCGAAACAATGTCCAACAAGGGCACTGTGCAGAATGAGCTTGAGTTGAAATTTTCTCGCGTTCAAGGGTCCTAAAAGCTTACAGAAACAAGAGCGTTTCTTTCTGAAATTGAACGCGGCCGACTTGGGATTTTGGTTGGCTTGTTGGCCGAGCATGAGATCCACTTCGAGCTGAATGCGAAGGATTGAAGTGGTGAACAGGCTGAGACTCGAGTCGAGCGGAGTAGCACTGTTGGTGGATTCGATTGAATTGGACGGTTCAGACTGGGCTCCGCTGTGGACGCTTATGAAACGATACTCAGCGAGAGTGTTGGACAAGATGGTCAGCAGCGCGTTCAATTGACATTCGCTCAACTTGTCCGAGTCCTTGAAACGCATTTAACGGCTCAGCGATGAGGTCCGATTCAGAAGGGCGAATCTTACTTGAAGTGCTGCCTCCACACAAACCGGGTTCTTTAGATCGGCCAATATCCTCTCATCCGTCTCGGATAGACTAAGACGCTCGAGCTTATCGACCAGGGCCGAGTTCATCGAAGGCGGCTGGCCCATTTCTCTGATTCGGCGAATATACTGCGTGTGGCTGTCCACGTTCGGGTGGTGGCTGATCACGCGTCTGTTGGCAAACGATGCCACCAGTCGGAGGCGGTCGGCGTGAATTTTGTTCCAGCGGCTGGTGAGCATTTGTGAGAGACGGATCTCATCGCCGCTGCGATCGCTCTCAATTCTGACCGGCAGGACACAGTTGGACATTTGCCTGCACAGTGGACACGAGTAGTCGGCGCTCGAGCTACGCGCGAACTGGTTCAACTGCTCGTCGATCGACTGCTTGTACGAGTTGAAGCAGTCAAAGTGAAGATAGTGGCCGCACATTTGCACATAGACGCCACCCTTCCAGCCGATGTTTATCGAGTATTTCACCGACTCTAAATTGAACATCTCGGTCAATAGAGCCACTCGGTGCGCCTCTTGCTTCCAGCAGGTTGTATCCGGGCTCAGGCCTTGGCCATCGTTGCTCTCGTCCAAGACCAAATTTCTTACCGGCTGGCCACTGGCAGTGCTCTCCCGATGGCCCATCACACTCGTCGGCTGGACCAGAGCGACCACACCGATCGGCCGCTCGGGAGTAGAGTGAGACGACAGACGGCAAATGCAACAGTCATAGGTCTCCAGTTGCTTCAGCACTGACGTGGCTGCCACCACATTGTCTGTGTGGTCTGCGTCATCAGTGGACGAGCGAGCTTCGTTGGCACCGGCTTCTCTCTCGGCCTGAGACGTTGACGGGGTCGTGTTGAAGCTCGTCTCGCCTGGCTCCACACACGCTTCAAAGTCAGCCTTGTTGCTCATGAGGAAAGCGCGCTGATTGGACGAGATTTGGGCTAATAGCTTCTGCTGTCTGGCTTTTGCTCTCATCTTCTTCTTGTTGCGTTCGTCTTCACCGGGCGACAGTTTAGAGCCGTCTGATTGTGAGCTCGACTCGTTCGTTCGAATGTTCAGCTCCTTCATGGTGTCTCGAATGCACTCGACGCATTCCTGGCTCAGACGCGCGCTCTTCTCCAGCAAGTTCTTGAGGAAGTCGCTCTCGTCTCCGATGCGGCTCCTTTCAAACGTTAGCGGGTCGTTCGAGCGGCTCGAAACGGGCGACTTTTCATTGAGCTGAAGAAACGCTTCGCCTGGCTCTTGCTCTGGCCGATTTGCGTGAAGCATTCGAACCAGAAGCGACAAAATCGATTCGTAGCGGTAGGACACGCTTGGCCCTTCCTCTTCCTCGTCACTGTCCGACGAGCGTATTTTCTTCAGAGGCGGCGCTGCTCTTCTGCGCTCGCTTTCAGCGTTCGGCGTCGAATTCTGCTCATTTGCAGGCACACTGCTGCTGCTGCTGCTGTTGGAAGTGACCACGGTGAAGCGAACTTTGGTGTGTAGGTTGTGCGTGATGTCATTCGATTGGAACCAAGTGGCAAAATTGGTCTCGTCGAACTGGCTGCTCGGCTCCGAGTCGGCGAATTTCTTGTTTGTCTCGGCGAAATGAACGGCCAACTCCAGTATGAACACGGTCATCGAGAGGATCTTTTCAGTCACTGAGCTCACGTAGAAATGCTAAAAAATGAACGAATTAAATCGGACAGCAGCAGCAGGGCAAACTAAAATGAGACGCTACTTCGTAGAGGATGTTGAGAAGAACGGCGTGAAGAGACCTGCTGTTGAGGATTCGACATTTGGCTTGCAGCTGGGCGTCAAGAGCGGCCTCTTTCTCCAGCTCTTCTTTTATGTCCAGTTCGACCGTCGCGCCCAATTCGGTCTGGCTGAGGTGGCGATTGCCGGGCAGACGGAACGGAGGCCACAAGTTCCTGGTCGACTTTTTCAAGTTGAGCGAAACAATCTTGCGCTCGACAAATTGAACGTAGCGGTCGAACGACTCTTGGTATTCGCGGCGTTTCACCGAGCGCAGCATCACATACAGCGGATCGTACTCGTCGAGCCAGACTTCGTCCCTGGGCCGATAGCGTCCCTGTTTGAGATTGCCGATCGAGTAAGAGTCCAAGGTCGGCTCCAAATACTCGGCCAGGTTGTCCAGAATCGGCTGTATGAAGCGTTTGGCCGCGCTCAGACTGCACACGTCTGGCAGGTGCTCTTCTATTTGACTGAAGGTGCGATCTGATACGCACAGCAGCTGAATTACTTCTTGGCGCGTGAGCAAGAAGCTTTTGAGGCGAAGATTCACTCTGGCGCAGACTATTTGAGCGATAAGGGTCAAAGCGCCGATGATCAGCGAGTTTTGCTGGGCCGGATCGAGTTCGGGCTCGGTGTCGCCGCTCGACATCTGACGTGTCAGGCCGGACGTGTCAATGCCGCTCAGCATATCGTTGAGCATCTCTTGAAGCTCGCTGCCGCTCTCGACGCTCAACTGCTGTCCGCTGCTCGTTGCAGGTTTGATGAGGCAACTACGGCTCTCCGCCGTTTTCGTCATCCAGAGGCCGAGACGAAAACGAGCGAGCAGTTCGCCTAGCAGGCTCTCTGAATTGACACGAGCGGCGACCGACTGCAAGAGGAAGAGGTCTGCGTCGCTGAACGACGTGCAAAAGTGATTCTGCACATAAGTCATCGCCTGGCCTTTCATTTGCATGCCGTTTCTCACCCACAGGTTGGCGTGTATCTCGTAGTAGCCGATCTGCGCCTGCAGTGGATGCGCGATTACGCTCAACAAGAGCAAGTCGCTCATACTGGACGGATAGAGCTCGTCAATTGAGCACTCGTGTTCAAACAGCGAGTTGTAGACCATCACAGACAAGTAGCGATGAAGCGGAAAGTGAAAGCTCAAATGTCGAAAGTTGGGACGCTTTAGCCGAACCTGCTGCGGATAGTAGAGGCAGACGAGCATGAGCCACTCTTTGATTATTTCTGCGAGTGTTCGCGTCAGCTCGACGCTGATCGACTTGTCCGTTTGGCTGCTTAAATGCTGAATAAACGACCACATGACCGACGAGCAGAACTCGAGCTCGGCCGAAAACGAGCTGAAGTAGGTCGGCTGTTCGTGTTGAATCGCTTCGCCGAACTGACGAATGTTCAAGTTCATCGACTGAAAGTGCGATATGAGCTCGAGCCACACGTCGACCAGGTCTCGTTCGGCGAGGAAGGCCAGCGCAATCTTCTTGTGCGAGAGCAGGTTGACAAGGTCGCTGATCACCAGCCAGTAGAGATTCTCTTGCAGAACGTGGTGGTCGGCGTCGACCACGAGATGGCGATTGAGCATCTCGTCCTGCAGTGCGCTTTTGACCAGGAGACGCGGCCGGCCCTCGCCATAGTCGCTGCTCATGATCATGTTGTGAAGCGTGGACAGAACTATGGGCAGCAGATAGCAGTCCTGAATGGCCTTGTAGGCGACCGCCTCGTTGCTGAACAATTGAACGCTTATGTGAACTACACGGCTGCTCAAATGCTCTGACTTTGAGTCGAGCACAAGAAGTGAAATGTAGCTGTAGAGCGAGACGAACGACTTGACAAACATGGTCTTGTAACGCGTGTCGGGCAGCAGACTGAGCAAGAACTTGACCAAGTTCTCCGGGAACTCGAAGCAAACGCACCAGAACAGAAACTCGTCGAGCATACTGGCACTCGACAATTTGAGAATGTGCTCGGACATGTGAGCAAACCTGCCGGGCACTTTGATGCGTTTTTGCATTTGCATCGATTTTAGGTAAATTTGATGCTCGTAAGTGAAGACGCTTGTGTTGGGCTTGTTGGCGGTCTCGGTGGTCCAGTCGGCTTCCACCTTGCTCGCGTGCGGCGACAAGTATTCGTAGCCGAAGTTCACTTGCTGCTTCTGTTCGGCGTCGATCTTTTTGGCGTAGAACTCTTCGTCGACCATGTAGTCGACAAGTACTTTGCGTACTGCCGTGCCCAAGCCGCACAGCTCGTTCAGCAAGTCAATGTACGGATTGAGATCGGCCAGAAGTGTCTCTATCGAGTTGTGGCTCAAGTTCAAATGATAATCTACAAATTTGTCGCCAATTTGTTTAGTTTGAGACGACCTGTGCCGGAGTTCAGCTTACTTGACGAGGCGAACGTGTTGCGGAAAAACTGCAGCAGCCGATAGAGGAGATGAGCGGCGATTATTTCGCAGCATTTTATTTGCTCGTTGGGAATGGCGTTTTGTTTCTCGCACTTTTGCTGATGCGATTTGCAAAAGCCTTTTGGATTCATCACACACTCGTCGCCTGTGTTCGAGGATCAACAGAGCAAGAGCAAAAAAATTCAAAAGAGAATGACGCGCCGATTTTGCCGGTTTTAACTCACCACAGTCACAGGCGCCGCCAGCTCCGCTTCGGAACATGTTGAAGTCATGGCCCTCGTGGTCACCGTTCTTGAAGCACTCGGCGCATATTGACATGCAGGGCGACAGAGCGCAGGTGCGACAGCGATAAGCCACGTAGTTGACATTCCACACAAGACCGCACACCGAACTGCAGTCGTATTGCTTCACTTTGAATGAGTTGAACGAGATGCCCGACCGAATGAGAAGCAGAGCAAACTCACGTTGGCTTTTGAATTCTTCAAAGCTATTGCCGCCGGTCAAGTATTGCCTGACGGTGTCGACATCGTTGCGTTCTTGCATGTTGAGACGGCGCTGCGGGTCGAACAGATGCTCCAGAATTGAATTGGTGTCATTCGAGTACTCGCCGCCGAACCTGATGCAGACTTCCCTGAAACGTTCAGGCGGTAAATGCAGCGTTCTTGACGGGTGGCCCGCTGCCGAGCTGGCCGCTTTCGAACACTTGGGCTGCATGTGCAACAATCTAGAACTGGTTGAGGAACTGGTTGAACTGGAACTGGTAAACTCAAGCCAAGAAGAGCTCAAAGATGGCAAGCAAGAAACGAGCGCTGTTCTGAGCAGCGTCTTATCCGCCCCGACTGCCTACTGAACTGCTCGCTTCTCCGTCGACGCATAATTCAGACCGTTCGGTCCTTCTTAATCAACCAAGCTCTCAATCCGCTCTCAGTATTGCAGCTGCCCGAGCACTCTTTGAATTGAATGTGTCATTCTTTCGTCTGGTCTTCGTTTCACTTTTTAGCTCTAATTATTCGAAATTCTAATTTGTCGAAATTTATTTGCACTCCGACCAGCCGTGTAGCGCACATCGCAGAATTTAGCTCCCATCATGGTTGCGCAAGAAGAATTGCGCGAGAGCGAATTTCTATCAGAAAGAGGGCGGCCCGATTATGGGCCGAAACAGGTGACTGAGCAGAGACTAGTCGTTGAAATGAGCACGAGCAGATTTCCATTCTGGCTCGGCGATTGTGCAATTTGTTCTGAGACATCGACAACATCACAAATAATTTTAAACCACTTGCTTCGCTTAAAAAACTGAATCGAGCACAAATATGAATTTGGAGCAGCTGCCAGACGAAATTCTCTTGAAAATTATTCAGAAGCACTGCGGCCTTGAGCAGTTGATCGCATTGAGCTGCACTTGTTGTCGCTTCAGAGATTTGATCAACAGCTTCAATCTGTGGCTAAAGCTTTTGACCGTTTGTCCAGTAATTGGCTACAATGCTGGCAGTGGTGCGAGCCGACTGCCCATCGAACAGCTTCTATCTCAAGAGAGCTGCTTCACGGCCAAGCAGAAGCTGGCGACTTGCCGCAAATGGATGAGAAACAAATGCGACCGAAAAGTGTTTTATTCATTTCGCCAACGGTAAGTTTGCTAGTCGTCAAAAAGAGAATCGCGATTCGACTTGGATTCGGTTCAGAATGATGCCGCACATTCAACTGGACTCGGACCAGCCGGGTCAATCTTCCAGTCTGATCTTGTCAGACGCCAACAAACTTGTGTGGATAGACTGTGATGAGATAAGGACCTATAAGGCCTATAAGAACGCTTTTCAAACCACTCAACTGCATGGGCTGGGCAAGGCCAAAAAGTGGCCTCCGTTCGCCAATAAAATTCAATTGGTCAAACAAGTCGAACTGTTTGACAGCGAAGATGTGAGGGGCTTCGTCAAACGTGACAATCTACTTGTCGCCTTTGCTCGGTTAGTTATTGCCGCTTTCAGTCTACTTTCCATTTGTACAGAACCAAATCGACAGAAACGAGCTAATTGCTCAGAACCAATACGACAGCACCAGCAGCCGAGTTCGGCTCGAAAATGAAAACTTCAACTGCACAGATTTACATCCCGACCAGCCAGTGGCCCTATTCGGCAGTGCGTCCGGTCACGTGCAAGTAAAGTCCTGATTGTCTCATTCCAGACCAAGTAGGTTGCGCTGATCAATTCATTTGCTTTGCCTCGTTTTAGATTCGTAAAATTGAGCACAATCTCGAACCAGCCACAAACATAGATATTGACGACCGCGTCCTGCGCGCCATATTTCTGTCAAATTCAAACCGTCTGGCTGTGGGAAGCGCAGGCGTCAGGCCATTCAAAACATACAATTCTTGTCCGCTTCGGATCTACGATCTGAACAGGTTGATCTGAACGACTTGATTTAGCTTTGCAGCCAACTTACGAAAAAGCTGTTAGAACCGAGCCAGTTGAGCTATTACAGCCGGCAGAGAGCGAGCCATACCGCTTCGGCGCCGGGATATTGGCTTTGGCCAGTATCGACGAAAACACAATTGTCGCCGCCGGTTACGACACATTCATTCGAACATACGATCTGCGCTCCGGAAAATGGTAAGAGCGACGTCATCAGCTCCAAGCAGCTGTTGTTATGAAATTAAAAAAAAAAAAAGCGTCGAGGCAATGGAGGAGCCAGAAGACATGTCTGTCTATTGCGTGAGCTGCAGTCAATACAACGGGCTTTTGTCAGGCAACGATCGGCTCGGCTTGATCAGATACTGGGACCGGCGGCAGCAGCAAATCGTGAGGGTGAGCTTAAAATTAAATATTGCAGTCCGCCGCGTTCCATCCAATTGTGCATTTAAAGAGCTTCGAAGTCGCCAGTCCGCCATGTTCTGTTCTCTCGCTCGTCTCTACGTCTTCTGCTTTCTACGCCGCGTTCAGTCAAGGAGTAACCCACGTCTGCGTATCGGATCGGCCTTTGAAAAACGCCAACAGGCCGACAACAGGTCCAAGAGAAGGGAAGCAAACAAACCAGAAGAGAGGCAAGCGTTTCACATCCAAAATGAAAGGCTCACGGGCATAGTTGTAGAAAATAAAAAAAATTTATTACAAACACATGAGATTGCTCTTGGCGGCTATGATGAGGATAATCACGGGGGGAGAGCTTAACTCGTAAAAATGGGAGTAAATTGAGCTTGTGTGGGTTGACTTAGAGCTTGGCAGTGTTTTGACAATTTTGGACTGTTTTCGGGCTCGGTTCTACAAGTGGATATGCAAGATTGTCTGCTTGCGCTTTCTTAATCGCTTGGCCGTTTAAGTAGTCGCTGAGGTTGAGATCACATCCGCAGATGATAAAGTTGAACTTGCGCGTCAGCTTCGCACTCAATCGACCGAACAGACTCTTCAGCTCGGCCTGAAATTTCGAATTGGTGCCCGAATAGATGAAAAAGCTGGTCGAATGATTGCCGTTGACCATGTTGTTCAGGATGCAGAATATCAAGTCATCGCATTTCCTCTTGACCGTCTGGCTGGCATGCGACAGGTGAATTATGGGCACGTAGATGTTGATCGGCATCGTGAATATGATGAAGAGGAACGTGACGCCGATAATCAGAATCGCCATGCTCTTCATGCGTTCAAGAGACTCCGGATTCGGAATGATCAGACGGTTCGAGGAGAGCTTCGAGTCACTAGTCTGCTCGACCGATTTGGCTCTACAGCCTCTGAGCGGGTCGAGCTCAACAGACTCGGTCGCTTTCTCGCTCGACTCATTTCTCGCTTGTTCGAGCATGCCCAGACTCTTGCGCGCCGACTTGATCAGATTGCGCTTGGACTCGGCCACTTTGTAGAGGAGAATTACATTGCAGACGATCATAATGAGACAAGGAATAAACGAAAAGACGAAAGCGTCCATCCATCCGTAGTAGGTTGTGTAGAATCGCTCGTAGGTGCCTGTTTTCGGATAGCACTTGGGATAACTGAACGGATTTATGGTGACGCGGTGTTCAGTATCGTCCGACTCGACCATGAATAGAAAATGCGAGTTGAACACGGCCAGCACGACGAATATGAACGCCGCTATTTTATAGGCGTTTCGCCGCGTGCAGAATGTTTTCGAAAAGCCGAACAAGGTGACAAAGACGAGCCGGTCGAAATTGGCCGCGACCAGCAGCCAGCTGGACGTCTGACAAGCCCAGAAAAAGACGAAAACGTGAAAACGGCACAGGGCCGGGCCGCTGACAAACGCCTCAAGTCGATAGGCCAAAAAGTCGCGAAAAGAGCTGAACCAAATGACGACAAGGTCGACGATGCTCATCAGACTCAAGTAGAAAAAGGTCGAATTGTGTCTCATCGAACGCTGGTTGAATATGAATATAGAGAACAGGTTTGTGAATGTGCCCACTGCTAGCCACACAACAGGTATGGTCGAGTTGAGCAATCTTATGACCTTGGCATTCCATTCGCAGCGCTCATCGAATCCGGCGGTTGTGTTTGACAACATGACTGACTGTTAGTTCGAGTTTTATTTTAATCAGTCAATGATCGGCTGTTTCGTCGGGCCCCAAAGTTGGCAGAATGTTTTCACTAGATTGATTCTGTCGCTCCTCGTGCCTGCTCTGCTTCAGAGTTTGCCTCTGTGCTGACGCATAAACCGTGTCTGGGACTCTTCTTTTTCCTCGGTGTAGAATTTCGGATAATCGCGCAGTCTATGATCCCAGAGTAAAATTTCAATTAAACCGACTGAGCGTAAGAGGCAAGGGAGCACCGGCGTTTATAAATAATTAAAAAGCCCATCAAGCTCCTCTACACAATGGCAATACCGGTGAAGAAGATCGCTCACGTTATCGACGCTCTGGGCGCAGAAATTTCGCCCAAAAGAAAATGAGAAAAAAAAAGAAGAAAGAAATAAAGAAGAACGGCTGCAGCATCGTCATTAATACGATAATTTCTCCGGCCTAATTGCTTCAATGCAGCTTTAATGCGCGGCACAAGAGCTCGACAGGAAAATGCATATAAGCCGTTGTTAGCAAAGGCTGATTGTTGTAGAGCTTTCATGATCAGACTGCTTCTACTAATGGCCCGCTCAAAAGACAATTTGTTTCAAACGCGATCATTTCATTTGTTGCAGATTGGCGTCTCTGCGCCAATTGTCAAAAAGGAGGCTTTGATTGTGAGACGAACGCTTGAGCAGGCCACGAAAAGGAAGAATTGCGTCTTCGTTGTGCATGTGCCAACCAAGTTGCGGTACGTTCTTGCATGCCAAAGCGACGAGGAAAATAAATGGAAAAGGGTGAGAGAAAGAAAAGGGCGGGAAAATCGATAAGTAGATTATATCAAGCAATTCATTCATTAATGAATCAGTCAAGCAGCACTGAGGCAAACTTGGCTGCCTCCAGCTATTCTGGTTCATACTTGACTTGCTTGCATTTTAGATCAAACTTTGTCCTGAACAATCGCATTCGAATCCACAATCGATTCAACGTCGAGAAGAAACTATTTTAGAAGTCAGTGTAATTCGATATCTTAATCAATAACTGACAGCGAACAATCTCCGCCCAAGACTAATGCACAGCTCGCTGTTTTGTTTGGAGCACAGATTTCTGCTTGTTTGTGAATAAAAACGAAGAAGTCATTAGCCATTTTACTCATGTTTGCCGAAAATGCGACAAGCCGACCGGAAGATAATTACACAGGCAAATGCCTAATGTGCGTGCTAAGCTAAAGCTGGCTCCCAGATGAGCGTTGGGAGCACATGCGATTAGGGGCGTCAAAGCGCTGACTTGTACTATCGGATGAAAATAAATAATCGCGCACAAATATTTTCAAACCGGGAAATTCCTTTTCATTTTGAAGCGCAAATGCACGGGCTACTGTTCGATTGCAGCTGGCTTTCCTATCAGTCGATGAGAATAGGATGATGATGTGATGATGATGATGAAAATACGTCAACCCAACTGAGCAATATTGCCAGATTGAGAAGAGCAGTTTTCCAACACATTTTAAGGCTTCTGGTTGATAAGATCTGAGAAGTGAGAGTGAGTTTGCTGAGCGCAGACGAGCTCACAGAGCAGAGCCACATCGATCACTGAATAGAGCGGAACCAAGATATACTGATTAATCTAACTGGCTCATATGACAATCTATTGCTGAGTGATTGATTGAATATCAACGCAGTCAAGGTTAAAGCAGTTCAGAGATTGACAAGTGCATTTAAAAGCAATCAGTTCTTTTCAACGACTGGGCCGCCATTTCGAATGAGAAATCAATATCGGCTTGATGGTCTCTTTTTAAGCTGCCGAACGCAAGCCTGTTTACATATTCTGAGCGCATATTTGCATTTTAAGAATTGTTCACGCAACAGATCTTCAGTTCTGCGTCAACTTCCTGCTTCCACTCTGAATTAGAATTGGTCTCATTTAGCCGAAAATGTCTTGACAATCAACTGCTCTACTGGCCCGATCGAAAGCCGGAGGGAAACAAAACGGCGCCGAAAATAGCCTGAAGATGTGACTTGTCTGAACGGGTGTAGTCATCAGCTATTTCATCATTTTGCATCCGATGCATTTTCCCTCTCTCACTCTCTGTCTGTCTGTCTCTCGCTCTCTCTCTCTCTCTCTCTCTGATGGTTGTTGGCGCGACGATTCAGGACATTTGGGGTTGTGAAATTGACGAATCAAGTGAAAAAGTGAATGAACGACTCAATGATTTGGATACCGGCCTTAGCTCTGGCCAATGCAGGAACTTGCCAACCGAGAAGCGATTGCAAAGTGAGCAAGAACTTCAAAACGAAAACAAACTGTCTGAGCTGATTGCAAGCGACCTTGCTCTAGACCAAAAGAACGCACAACAAGCATAAAAAACAATGAATGCGTGGCAATGAATCGAAGCGAGAATTGGGTAGAATTATTAAACAACGTTCAGCTTATCTGAATAATCTATTATCCTGAAAGGCTCGACAGTTAAAAGAGGCGAGCCTTAAGAGGCAATAGATGAGGCCTCATTCGGCAACTTGTGAATAAAAACCAAACGATTGAAACGTAGCGCCCGATCGCTTATCTTGAACCAAACGGGGCAGAAAAAAATAACATGCGGCTAATTGGGCGCAGGTTGTTATCAATAGTTGAAGATGAATTGCTAATGCTGTTTCGAACGTTATTCTTTATTACTTATGGGCGGCCAATTTAGCCGAATCTCGAACTGAACAGACTCCGGCAGCCAGTCCAAATATTCGTTCAGCAGATCTTTGATGCATAAAAAGTGCACATTAGAGTATTGAGAAGACTGAATTAGAAATGAAGAGTTGAAATTGAAAAGCCATACTCACATTCAGGGCGTTTAGACCAGATTCTCTCTAGCTGCGCCATTGAGCTGCAGCTCTCTTCGACAAGCGCGTTCAAGAGCTTCTCTGTTCTGGGCAAGAGCCTGAGAGCAAATTTGAAAGTGAGAAACGCATTCAAACGTGAAGAATGGGCTGAAAAGAGGCCCTAATTACTTTGCCCACGACTTCAATATTGTGGATGGAGACGCGAGCAGAAGCGGCTCGTATTTTTTCAGTTTGTCTATTACTTGGCCTTCGAGGAAGAATCTGGCGAACCATTTGTAGAGATCGAGACTGGCCGGGAACGGAACCTCGACTGGCTCGATCTTCCACATTCTCTTGCCGAACGTTGATTGGCAGTGACATACAACAATACCTTGCGCTGAATCGTATCTGGGCTTGAGCTTTTCGTAATTTTCAACGCTTTCGTTCACAATTGGCTTTTCGAAAGAGCACTGATTTGACAGATAAATAGGAAGCCAAGTGCCTTCTATGCTGCACAAGCCCTTCATGTAAAGCCGAGATGTTTCCGCCATGTCTACGTAGGAAACGTATTCTGGCAAGGCGGCAAACAAAACACTTGTCGGATGGATGAAGATGGGCTCTTCCAGCAACATTCCCTGGTATGCGTTTTTTACCTCTTTCCCGTCTTTGCCAACTATCGCATGGTCGTAGCGTCTTAAGTAATGCCATATTATTATCTAATTAATCCAGATAACAATAATTAGGTGATCCAGATTACTTGGCAATTCGATCAACCATTCCTGACAGAACGCACTGTCGAAGCATGCGCGCTTCCTCTTCGCTCGGGGGAGTCATGTTCGGATCGATTTGAAGGTTCAAATTCGGAAATATCAGGTTCACTTTGTTAATTACAGTAAGCGAAAATGCGGCAAGATTAGTTGCAAAAAAAATGCTTACCAGTGTCAGTCAGCTGCTTGCGTAGCTTATTCACTTCACCAATCGCTTTTAAGCGAATGCCGTGCCTATCGCAGAACCTATTAACTCGACCGTCGCTTTTATCTTGACTCTTTTCGTAAGCGACTGCGCCAAGCGCCACAAGTATAAGCATTAGATCGCCAAGCAGCATTGAGCTAGAGCCAGGCACTCCGCTAAGCCAGGCCTGACGTAGCTGCGCGTATGTGGTTTTCACACTTTCTCCTTTGGCGTTGAGCGCTTGCGTGTTACCGTCGATGAACAGCTCGGGCACGCTCAAGCCGCTTATGAGGCAAATAATAAAAGACACAATGTTCTTTTGACTGTCAAGGCGTTGTTGACTGGCCACCGTGAGCATTTTGCTGTAGCGCGGATTGACTGGAAAGCAGGCCATCGTTTTGCCCAGTTTGGTTATTTTGGTAATTTGCTCCTCTCTGAGAGTTTTCAATCTACTCTTGTCCACTTCTAACGCGCCCAGCTGTACGAGCAGGTTCTCTGCCGCACGAACGCTCTCCTCTTTGGGCGGAGTGGGAAACGGAAAGTTGACGATTCGATCGATGCCCAGATCTTTCATTTGCAGTATCAAGTCCTCGACCGGCTTTCGCACAATCTCGGGCTCGGCGAATTTCGGAAAGACATCGTTGAACACTGCCGACGAATAGAGTCTGTAGCAGTGGCCGGCTGACGTTCGGCCTGCTCTGCCGGCCCTCTGGTCTGCTGACGCTTTAGATGTCCAGCAAACTTTGAATGTAGACACTCCGGTGATTTTGTCGTAAAATTTCATTTTTATTTTGCCGCAGTCGACCACGTACTTGATGTTGGGAATTGTGAGCGACGTTTCCGCAATGTTGGTTGCAACCACGCACAAGCGGCAGTTGTCAGGCACCTGTTCGAACACCTGGCTTTGCTTCTCGCTTGACAGCAACGCATAGAGAGGAAGTACATGGAGTGCTTTCTGACTCTCTGACCCGACAGAGCTTGTGCGTAGAGGATCGTCCTCATCCTCAGCGTCACTTTCAATCTCTTCCTGCATTGCCTGTTCCAAATCTTCATCACCGCCTTCCTGATCGGCATTCTCGGCAAGAAGCTCGAGCTCTTCATCCATTGGCATTGAAGAATAGCTGTCTAGACTAATGCCTGCTGGCTGTTCGTCTCTCGTCTCTCCCTTTTTCTTCCTCTTTCGCGTATCCTTCTTGTCCTGATCTGCGACTTGCGCACTGCTTGCCGGCTGCTGAGCGAATGCTTTTCTTAACCTCTGGCACAGTACGCTTACTTCTTGCTGCCCGGTGACAAACACAAGAATTCCGCCTTCGGGCAGACGTCGATGAATTTGGCAGACTTTTCTGTACGCCTCTGACAAATAGTCTTCGTAAGTGTTTTTGTTGAAGTGAATTGAGACTGGAAACTGTCGGCTGTCGACGTTGATCACGGGCGGCTTTTGTTTAAACAGACGCGTGTTCTCGGTAAAGTCTTCGACTCGAAGCGTTGCCGACATGACAATCAGTTTGAGTGGATTGTTGCGTTTGTGGCGCAGCGGCACTATCCTTGACAAAAGGCCGATCAAGATGTCTGTGTAGACGCTTCGCTCGTGCGCCTCGTCAATAATTATGGCGCTGTACTTGCTGAGCAAAAAGTCAGTTTGAACTTCCTTGAGCAGGACACCGTCGGTCATGAATTTTATTTTCGTCTCGGTCGAATAGTTGCCCTCGTATCTGATTTGATAGGAGACAATCGACTCCGTCTGACTAAAGTTCATCTCGTCTGCCACACGCCTGGACATGCTCACAGCAGCCACTCTTCTCGGCTCTGTGACGCCGATCATTTGGCCGTCTTCGGCATAGCCGGCCTCGTACAAGAACTGCGGAACCTGAGTGGTCTTGCCCGAGCCCGTCTCGCCGCAGATGATCACAATTTCGTTCTCGTTTATGGTCTCCATAATCGCCTGCTCTTCGGTAATAATCGGCAACTTCGATCGGCTCTCCCTGATCTCCTCACGGCGATCTACATGAACATATTTGGTGATGCGCGCCACTTTCACTTTGCTGTTCAGCTCTTCCTGGTCCGAGTCTTGCGCGTCACGCTTTCTTATCTCTGCTTTTATTTCTTCGATTTTGCGTTTAGTCTCTTGTTGTCTAATACGCTCAGACACTTCAAGGGCCCGCTTGATCTCCTCCTCATCCACTTCGCTGTCGCTGCTCATGTCATCTGTGTCCTCGCTTTGCTCGGCAGCCACTTCATTCTCTTTTTGCTTTTTGTTTTTTCCAGCTATTGAATTCACACGTATCCCGGCGTCGGCGTCCTCGCTTGGCTTTGCCAAGCCTTCTGCTTTTGACTTTACTTTTTGTCCAATATCTCGAACTGAACTATAAAGCTTAAGCTCGTCTGCCGACACTTGAAACGAAGCGAGCTTGTCCAACAGCTCGCCTCTGCGCGAAAGTTTCTCTTTGCGTTCGAGCACCTTTTCCAGTCTCTTTCGTTCTTTTTTGCTCAGCTTTTTGGGAGCAGCTGGCTTCGAACTGTTTGACGCTTTTTGACTGTTTTTGGCCACCTTTTCAGGAAGCAAAAACATGTTGGAATCATTCTCTTGCTCGGCATTTTGGTACTCGGATTCGAGCCCTTCGATCTGAAAATTTTCAACATTGGCGGTTTTGCAACGGCAACAACCTGTGCAGTTTGAGCGCTACTTACAATTGGTGTCGAGTCGACTTGTCCCTTTTTCCCCATTTCGGTGTGAATTCCAAGGCGATCGTAAAATTAAGAAAAAAAACTTTATTAACTTGAAATTGACTCGCAAACTCGGCACATGCGAGACCATGTGCAGGCGCAGAACAAACACAACATTTTCTCAGAACAGAGTATCTCAGGTTTTATTTTGAAGATTTAAGATCTTGTCCAATGGTTATTCATCGTTCAAAGAATAAAAGCGGTTTATTGCATGAAATTGGTCTCAAATTGATGGCAAAAATTGAAAACATGTGCACTGGCTCAAGCTCTAGCTTGTTGGTCTTGTTTGAACTTTTTTGCGTCGACCATCTCAATGTCAGTTGAATTGGAACTTGGAGACGAGAATTCTGTTTCGGTCTCCACAATCGCTTGAGTGTCGATCGGGAAAATGTCCAAATAGGAATGGCCGATGCCGTTTTTCACATTTTGCTCGTGAATTTTTGCCATGGCGCTTATTTTGTCGCGTCGTAGCTTGCGGCCCATTCGTTTCACTTTCTGTCTCATACTGTCTTGAATGAGAGGATATCGGTCGGCCAGTCGTTCTTTGAAAGAAGTCGCTCGACTCAGGCGAGTTCGAATCGCTTTTATTTTGGCAAGGCCGATAAAGAGCATTATCAAAACAAGCCCGATTAGAATGCAGACGAGTAGCGCTAATTCTTTCGCTTCCATTTCTTTGACCCTTGTTTTGCTTGCTCTACTTGCTTTTGTCTTTTACTTTGCTAGACAGACTGTCTATTTTAAGCCTGTTGACTCGGCTCGACCGAACCGACTTGAAATTTGTACAAAAAAAAGGAGTGAATAAGAGCAAGCGATTTACATGAGAGGACGAGAGAAACTAGAGAGAGAGAGTAAATAAGAGTAAAAGAGAGCCAAGTTAGCGAAAGGGAGAGAGAGAGAGAAAGAGAGAGGGAACGAGCAAACGAGAAAGCCAGAGAGAATGAGAACGACAAGATGAGATAGAATAGGAGAGAGCGGAGTGCGTGTATGTGTGAATGTATTAAAGAAGAGAAAGAAAGAGCAGCGTCAAAATCAGCTTGTGATCAAGCGAGTGAGACAAAATGTCAACTCTAATCGATGCCAACAAGGTCAACTATCAGTGCAGTTGCCGAGCTATCAAGCCGCTGGCCTTTCTTTTATTCTGTAAATTCTGCCAGGTGCCCACACTCAAGTGTAATGACTGTGTATTGCACGAGGTAGACCGCTCTGGCCGCTGTGCTTCTCTGTCTCCAGTTCTAAAATGAGGCCAATTTTAGATCGAGCAAAAGTATTCGTGTCCATACTGTTTCGGCAACAAAACCATTCAAGAGACCATAGGCGCAAATTATGAATGCAAAGTGTGCTTCAACTGTCCTTGCTGCAACAACTCGCTCAACGTGCGCGCGTCGTCCAACTCGTCAAATCGACAGTCAACACCCAGCAGTGCCCAGCAGCCAACAGAAGAGTCAGCCAAACAGGCAAGCGGTGATGTAGCTCCGAGCGAAAGTCCTAGCTCGCCGCCGCAAAAAGTTTTCTATCTCGTCTGCGGTTTCTGTCGATGGACGTCGAGAGACGCAGGTTTGCCCGACTGTCAATCGGCGCCGATCACTTATCCGCCCACCGAGAACCCGCACGTTGCTCGAGTCGATGAGCTTTTAAAAGGCTACAAGGCGATGGCCAATCGAGAAAAGGCCGAAAAAGAGCGAAGAAAATATCCGATTACCAGCAAGCGTTCGTTTCAAATTCTGCCGTCTAGCTCGAGCGTTTCTAGTGACAAGTATCGAATACTGGCGCCGGCCCTCAAGCGACTGCAGCTCTCAGCCGGGAGCCAAGAAAAGGCCGTCACTTTCGACCAAGAGTTCTGCTCCCTCGTCACTGAGGCCAAAACGGTGCAGAATTTCGATCCGCTTCCCGCCGACTTTTACCAACAGGCGCCCATAGTGAGCACAAGTAAATGAAATTCATGCGTCGCTAGATTCATCCAAGGACTTGATCCTCTTCTCAAGTAACCAGCATGGAACAACGGCTTCAGAGACCGGCGCATCAGCCTCGACTCGTCAGCGAACTATTCCCGTTGAACAAGAAGCTTGTGAGCAAAGAGTCAAAGAGATGCAACGAATGCGAGCACTACGTCCTTAAACCCGAGAGCAACTTGAACTCAATTAAATTCAAGCTCTTCCAAACTGCGATGTAAATTTCTGCCTTCTCTCTTCAATCTGGCTTTTAGATTCGACCCTTTATGTCCAGACTGATCGTGCCTGAAGTAAGAATAGTCACAAGGCCAGAATGGCGTCTAAACGAGGTTCGTCGTCTTTTTTGAGCAAAGTCACCGCATCGTAATAATTGAAACTAAAAACAAAAAGTCGAACGAAGTTATTCTGAGCGTGACCAACAGAAGCGAGCACGATTTGATGATACGCTTCGAGCCGATTGACGAGCAGCAAGATTTAATCGATCGATGCGGATTCAAGCCAACGGCAGATATTGAGTTTGCTGGACAAAGCGAGAGTCAGTTCGTTCAGATCGACAAGCATGACAGCTCAATTCGAATGTCAGAGGCGGGCTTGACTGAAGCCGACCTGAATTCGAACGGTTTTGTCTGCTTCCGGCGAGAGAACAAAATCGCAATTCGTTGCCGTGTTAAACCGGACGCCAATCAGGTCAAAGCAAACAACGCTCTGATTCGAGTCTGCTTTCAGCTTAAATACAAGGCCAATGAACAAGACTTGAAAATGAACGCATCATACAAGGCAGCGCAGGACGGACTTGTGTCTCAGAAAGTGTTCATAGAACTGGGAAATGTTGAAGTGGACAAGCCGATTGAAAAGCCTCGCTACATCATCGACTGTGTCAAGCAGAAGAGTCCCAAAGGCTGAGTGTTTCACCAAACAAAAGATTATGAAATAAAAATTTTAACCCTTTGGATGAGAATTTTGTTTGTTACGAAAGAGGGCGCTTGACTAGTTTTGACAGCTGCGAAGACAATTGTCATTGCAGAACTAACTTGACTTTAGGTGCTGACTCATCCGTACGAGCTTTGTCTGAATTATTCGTTATTCAAATGGAAAGTTACCAACTCGGGCTAATAATAAAAGAGTATTCACAATGGGAAATTGACAGCTAATTGACTGGTTTCGTCATATCTGGCGGCCATAGATAGATATGCTTGTTTCAGCTGCACAGGCTGCAGCAGTACTAATTGACTTGCGACTGTGTACATAACGAGCGAAGCGTTTTTTCATAATTCTTGAAATGAATATCGATCAACTCAGCAACTATGCAGTGAAGAATTTTAAAGTGAAACGTTTTCAACTCGAGTCAGAATGTGTCTGTGCGCGAACGATAACAAAAAAAAAAGCACGACAAAAGGAGGCCAAAGAGTGAGAAGTGCTGCGTCTTATCTTAATAGTGTCAAATTAAACTCAAGCGCTTGCCTAGCGTTTGATCAAGTTTATAACGCTGCATCCCATTCGCATAATGAAGGACATTCTCCCTATTTGATGGCTTAGATTTGACTAATAGAACACATAAGCGGTCGAGTGAGCAGTCGAATCACCATCATATTTATTCGGCGAGTTGACTATAACCAAAGTAGAAAGTGTTCCACTGCACTGCAACAATTATCAAAGGCCCCTGTAACAGCGAGCGAAAATGGCCACGCTTAGAAGGCAAGTAAAGAACATGGTCAAGAACTACTCGGAGGCCGAGGTGAAGGTGCGCGAGGCGACCTCCAACGACCCGTGGGGTCCCTCTTCCACACTGATGAGCGAGATTAGCGATTTGACTTTCAACATGGTCGCGTTCGGCGAGATCATGCGAATGCTCTGGAAGCGGCTGAACGACCACGGCAAGAACTGGCGTCACGTGTACAAGTCACTTGTGCTGTTCGACTATTTGATCAAGAACGGAAGCGAAAAGGTGGCCCAGCACTGCAAAGAGCACATAGTGGCCATTCAAACCCTCAAAGACTTCCAGTACATGGACGAGCACAAGGACCAGGGCGCAGTGGTCAGAGAAAAGGCCAAACAACTGGTAAACTTGCTGCGCGACGACGAGCGCCTGAAAGAGGAACGCGCCAAGGCGCTCAGGTCTCGCGAGCGCTTCTCTCGCAATGCGGTCGGAATCAGCAGCGACAACAAGATGATATTCGCGAGCGCGCCCAACACTGGCTTTACCTCAAGCGGAACTCGCTCGTATTTGGGCTCGAGTCGATCGGCCGGCGGCAACTATGCCGATCCGTACGGCACCGACCTGTCGCCAGATCTGGAGGCTGTTCGACCGAGCGATGCAAACGAAGAAGATTTACAGCTCAAGCTGGCCATCATGCTCAGTCAGCAAGAGCACGAGGAGGATGAGAAGCGCAAACGAACTGATCAAGTTAAGCTGCAATTAGCTTTAGAAGAGTCAAAGTCAGACTCTCAGCCGAATCGGGTAAGCAATAGAAGCAACGAGTCGCTAGACAAGGCTTTCCATCTAACTTCGCTTGCCTAGCTGCTTGACTTGGGCGAAGATCCGTGGGGAAGCAACGAAGCATCGGCAAACGCAGCTTCTGATCCGTTCCAGCCTTTGTCCTCGATCAAACAGTCCTCGACTGATCCGTGGGCGTCGAAAAATGCCCAAAGCGCCAAGAACGCGCCCGTTGAAAGTCTTTTTGAGGACCCATGGGCGACACCTGCGAATCAATCGTCTAAAAGCGGCAGCAACAACCCGTGGCCAGCGGCCAAGAGCAGCGATCCGTGGAGTACAACTACTCCGAGTGCCTCCGGTCCGGCCAAATCCGACCCATTCGATGCGTTCGGCGCGCAGGCAAGCTCTGATCTGTTTGGTGGTGCGGCTACGAATAGCCAGTCGACCAAAAACCCATGGGAAACGAACGCAATTAAAAGCGACTTGTTCGCAGCGACCAGTTCAAGCGTGAGCTCATCGACCAACTCAAGCAGTGCGGTGCCATCGTCAGGAGCGGCTAGCGCCGTCCGCAAAACTCCCGAGAGCTTTCTGGGCGACAATCTGGCTCTGGTCAATTTGGATAACTTGATTCCGACCACTGCGCCCGTGGCCAACAGACCAAAGAGCACGAATCCGTTCGGCAACCCGGTGGCCATGCCCAGCATGGGCATGAGCTCGAGCAACTCAATGAGCCAGCTAAACTCGGCTGCTAATAATCCTTTCCTCGCGCAGCAGCCTAAAATGCCAAGCATAAACCAGCTTCAACAACAGCAACAGCCCTTTCAACCATTTGGTGCTCCGAACGGCCAGCTACAGCCGGCTCTTATCGATCGACCAGCACAGCCAATGTTTCCCAATCTACCGACCAGTGCGCCCCAGGGACAAGGAACCAATCCGTTCTTGATGATGTAGTCGGCCAGCGCAATTCTGAGCGTTTTGAAGTATAAAGAATTACTTCGCACCTGCAGCGTTTACCCACCCACTCGCCTAGCACCAAGCGTTTCTTCCTTTTATTCTGAGCTTTTAAGCTTCTGCTCCTATTCTAATATTGTGCTTCTAAAACACTCGCGCACACACACACTCCAAACTGACTCATAAGCGGCGAAGCGACTGGATCACCACAAGCAGACTCAACAAACACACACACACAAAGACAATTTATCCCTTTAATTTGCTATTCTCATTTACCTTTCCAATGAATTTTTAAATAAAAACCTCTGAATTCTGATTTTAAGCTAAACGATCAACTTGGCTCTTTGAACGTTGTTCTCACAGCTCTGCTAGTAAATCAGCATCATGCAGCCATTTAACAAGCATGGGCCAATCGGAAGCTCTCCTCTTCTTTTTTTTCCTCTGCGTTTTCACTCAAATGAAAGTCTCGCTCGACTGTGATCTGTCAAGTTGAAGCGTGCCATTCACTCAGCAAGGCTCCAGTGTCAAGCGTTTTGGCCTAATTGCCGCATAATTTGTGTGCTCGCACATAACAGCCGATCGCATTTTTCTCCTATTTGGCTTACGCTTTTCTACAGCTCATCGTCAAGGTTCAACTGACGTGTTGCAATTTTATTTAGAATTTAGTCGACTATGGTCTGCATAGCTTGCTTCATCTATCCAGTCCTTATCTGGCTGTGGTTCACATTCATGACACCGCTAATCGGTCGAGTCCGAGACTGGTTCTATCCGCGCGTCGAGTCAGCCAAAGCAGATGCCAATAGCGAGCCCGGCCCCGCAGAGACAGAAGAATCCAAAAAACAGCAATGAGTCGCGTTTCTCATCATTTCAATTCAATTTTTGCTTAATTTTAGGCCGCCAATCTCAAGACGAGACCAAAAATACATTTTCAATAAAAAATTGAAAAAGAAATTCAACGAGTTGAATGTTGGAGCGCCCTTAACGCGGCGTTCTCATGACCTTTTAATTTTGAAATTATCTCTCAACATTTAAAAAATCTAAAACTAAAAGCAGATGA
Organism: Proales similis; assembly: GCA_019059635.1. NCBI lineage: Eukaryota > Metazoa > Rotifera > Eurotatoria > Ploima > Proalidae > Proales > Proales similis. Next base: position 294,197 of record JAGVRJ010000004.1, read on the forward strand.
GCACAGATCAGAATGCGCTTGTGTTCGGCGAGATGCGGCGTCTCTGGTATCAAATGTTCTTGAGCACACTGATCAGCTCGATCGTGTTTCATTTCATTGGCTCGCTTGTGCTCTACGTTCGGCTCCGATCTCATCATTACGCCAAGTGGCTTGCGCTCATTGTACAGCTCGCCGGCTTTTTCACGCCCATTCTGCTCGGCACAGTCACAAACGCGCTCATTGCCGCCATATTAGTGTTCAGCGGCCGATTCGATCTGCCCTTTTACATCATAATTCTGATCGGCGCCCTTCAAACTGTTTGTGTTGTAACATTTGAATTTCTGCGCATTCTTCAAACGCTCTAGTCCTTTATTGTAAAAACGAAGATATAATTCGCGATTAAAAAAAAAACAACTTTGACAGAATTTCCCATTCAGTTTGTCTCTCAATCTGACGTTAAACTTGGAATAAATCTCAAGCGCTGGTCCCTGCCATGCCTTTGCGTGCCTAATCAGTTGATTGATCGATGAATTGATTACTAAGTAATTAAATGAATTGTGTGTTTGAGTTTTAGATGTCTGACGATGGCAACCAGCAACAAGCGGCCACATTGTCATTCGGCCTTTTAACCGACGTGCAGTACGCCGATGTTGGCGACGAGCTCAACTACGCCAAAACGAACATGCGCTACTACCGCAACAGTCTCAACTTGGTCAAAGAGGCCGTCCAGTACTGGAACCGACTTGAGAACGAGAATTTCCGCTTCATCATCCAGCTCGGCGATTTGATTGACGGCAAATCGAAGAAGAAAAACGAGTCAGAGCAATCACTCGAACGCGTCCTGGCCGAGCTCGACAAGAGCAATTCCAGAGGACTAGAGTGCGACAGAGTCCGGCAGGGATCGAGTCTCTCTTTGTGTCACATTTGGGGCAATCACGAGTTCTACAATTTTAAACGCTCATTTCTGCTCGAGTCGAAGCTGAACACGGCCCGAGCGCTAGGCTCCGACTCGAATGCCAACTACTACCACATTGACTTGACAGATCGGATCCGACTGATATGCTTGGATTTCTACGAGTTTTCTTTGCTCGGCCTCGACGAACAAAGCGAGTACTACAAACAGGCCAAAGAGCTGCTGCAAAAACACAATCCGAACGAAGATCTCAACTCTGCAGTCGGCCTGCGCGGCCATGCTCAACGCTTCTCAGCTTTCAACGGAAGCATAGCTCAGCCGCAAATGAACTGGCTCGAACAGCAGCTGGTCCAATGTGCGAATGCTAACCTCAAAGCAATTATCTGTGGTCACTGTCCCATTCACCCACAAGCGGCCGATGTTCGATGTCTGGCCTGGAATTTCAAGGAAATTCTCGAACTCTTTCAGGCCTATTCGAGCTCGATAATCTGCTACTTTGCCGGACATGACCACGCAGGCGGCTATTTCAGAGACAAGAACAACATTCACCACATAACAGTGCCGGCCATAATAGAAACCCAGCCGAGTAGTAATTCTTTCGCCACTGTCCGCCTTTATCCCGACCGAGTCTTAATCGAGGGTGTCGGCAAAGTGGACACGTTCGAGTTTTTTTACTAATCAGAGCCCTTATTTGATCGTCGATAAAATCCAATCAAAAACTATTCCGACCCTGGAATGGGCGTTTTATTTGCAAAAGCTCGCAGAAAACTTTTATTCTCGGCCAGCCGGTTGACCACTATGACATTTGCGATAAAAAGCTGTTTTTGTTTTCAGAGTAAAATAGACGAAAAAAACAGAGTTGATTGCTTTTGGTTTTAAAATGAACGCGAAAATTAACGTAACGGTTCTCTCTTGAGGGGCACAGACGACTGTGTTTACTGACGAGCAAACAAAAGAGTCAAAGCGGCCAAGATGAGTGAAAAGATTGAGAAGCTCGCCGAACTGGCTCCCGAATCCTCGGTTGTTAAGACGGTAGGCGCTTGTGTAGTAGTAACCAGTTCGCCTGGGAAGCAGTGGGCCACTGAGCCGGTGAGCAGCTCTGACGGGTCTTTATAATTCTTTCTGTACTTCAACAACCATTTGATTGTGTCGGAGCAGTCGAGTCGATCGTGACTTGAGATTTTCACGAACACGGCCTGATCATGCGGGAAATTCTCAAACTTGGACAGCTCTTCGTTGCCAAACGAATACTTCTCGCCATCTTCGTATTCGTTGTTGAATTCGATCAGAAGTTGCTTGTCAATGTTGGCCTCAACCTGGGCTGCATCCTCCGGGTCCACTTTAACTTGGGCGTTCAGCGAACTGAGCCAAGCTTTGTCCTCGGAGAACATGAATTTGTCAAAGTCGTCGAGTGTCAAGTCAATACGACGCAGCGAGCTCAACGGTGCAAACAAATCCGCTTGAATGGCGTCGATAAAGCAAAAGTCAATGTCTAAATACTGCAGCGAATGAAACACTCTTGGACTGAGAAGACTCGAGTCGAGTGTGCCAAACCGCGAGTCGTACAAATTGAGCCGCTCGATTTGCACGTTGGCGTTTGAGTTTGTTTGATAGAATCGCAGCATGTTGCTGTTTTCCTTCAACTTTTGCACTTCGAGCAGACGAATTTGCGCATTGTGGAACACGTGTGGACAAAGCGGCTCCGGATATGAGACGCCCATCTCGAAGTGAACACTTGAGAACGAGGAGAACAGAGGCTTTGAGTTTTGCAGCATGTTCTCACTGCTTAAGCTGTTGCAGCTGCTCAATGACAACTCTTGGCCGAGGTTTATGTAAAAGCTCAACTTTGAATCATACAAGTACAAGTTGGGACGAGTGTTTAGTACAGCGAACGGATTCTGCTCGAACTGAATTGCGCTCACGTTGAATAGAGTTACTCGCTCGGTAACGTTGAAGTTTCTCAACTCGAGACTTGCGTCCAACATGAGCTTGGAGCCGGGTGCCAGTTTAAGCTCTTTAAATTGGCCGTTTTCAAGCGACAGTTGCCTGAAAGAGTTGAAGCCGGTGCACTCGAGCACGGCGGGCGAGACTGCACATGAGCAAGAGTCACCGAATCTTGAACAGTTGTCCTCGTCCAGAGGAATGGCGCTCGCAAACACAAACGCGACAGAGAGCAAAACGACTTTTCTAAACATTCCCGCACAAAGATTTGAATAAAAAAATTGATTTCCAAGTCTCATATTTATAGTAAAAGTGCGTGGCCTTAAGGTGGTCTTATCTTGAACTTGTTCGAATGAGCCATTCTTCAATAAAAGAAAACAACCTGAACTTATCAACAATTACTTGTATCAAATCCTTGATTTGGCCATTCGTCAGTCAGTTAATCATGGCTCGATTTGGCTGCTGGCTGGATACTTTGAAATGGCGAATGCCTTCTCACAGTTGCCTGCAACACGTCCGAATGTCATAAAGCAATCAGCGCCTTCTACTAGACTTGTTTGCACACAATTTCAAGTTTACGATCTTTGGCTCCGTTTCATTTATTTACACCCAACGCGCAGGTAAGCAGTAGAAATGAAAAAAGTAAATAAATTAAGCAGTAATAGAAAGAGAGTGGGCGCCGATCAGTGGAGTTTGTTCAGATAAATTTTCCATCCGTCAGGTAGGCCGATAAGATCACCACTCTGATGGTCTACTGTGACATGCACAACGTGTCTAAAATCTGTTGGCAAGCTTATCTCCGGATAGCTCTTGTATCTGGCCAGTCCAGTTCCGATTCGTGCCGGAGCGAGCCTATTCGGTCTCAAACCGTTCACGCGATCCTTTTGGACTCTGATTTTCATAAAACATCAACTCAAGCTTTCTGAGAGCTGAAAAGGCGCCGAATAGAAATTTACTTCATTTGCTCGACCGTGTCGCAGAACTTTTGATTGTCGATGCAGTTGGGCACTTCAGAGTCGATGCCAATGTGAAGGACATGACGAAAGTCGTACGGCTCGCCGATCTCGAGACTTCGCGAACGCGCCAGTCTTAACGAGTTCTTCGAGCATATCAAGTATCTGAAGCGACCTCGAAACGCCTTGGGTGCCATCTAGAATAAATAATTTTGGCCATATAAGCATCCGTTCGACAAGTAGAGAAATACTTGAACTTGGGTGAAGAAAAAAAGGAGGAAAAAAGGCCACTTTGCACCGGGCCGAGACGAATAATCGGATCAGCGTCTTTTAGTCAAAGAAAGGGGAGAAACAAGAGCGCCAACAACAAGGAGAACGAAAACTAAGCGCTTTGAATTAGGAATCCGAATTCTAATATGTAAATTTGACTAATAAAACGCAGTGAAATTATGAATCTGTACAGAATCGAATTGCTAAAAAACAATGAGTCACTCGATCGTCAACAACACAAGCAACGCCACGCAAAAGAGTTTATTACCACCCAGTCGCAATCCCTCTTTACTTCAAACGCTCTCTCTCTCTCCCTCTCTAGTTCTCCCAATTTGGCTCTCTGTCATTTGGTCTGAGCGGTCGTGCAGACAGAGAGAGAGAGCGACAAACACACACGAGCACACGAAAGGGGAAAACAAGAATAGAAAGAAAAAGAAGAAAAATCAAGAAAGAATGATTATCGAATCGTGTCTCAAGCGGAGACTCTAACCAACAACAAAGGCACTCTCTCATTTAGCCAGGACACGAAACCATTTTAATGGTCAGCTTTCAATCTTTGACAAATATGTTTGCACTGCAAATAGGCCATTGTGAGTCAGGGAGCGTTGCTAGTTTGCTCTGACTCTCATCAAGCCGACAGAGAATTACATAATCTCATGCGCACATCTAATCGCCACTGTCGCCGTGTCCAGATAACAAAATACTTGGTCACGTGGCCGCTTTATTTTTTTCTTGAATTGGCTCTGTCGCCAAGGCTTCCAACAAGCCGAGCAATTATAATAATTGAAAAAAAGGTTGATCGAAAAGAGAGATGCAGAGAGACGAGAGAGAAATCGAGAGGTGTGCCCAAAATACCCAGGTGAGTTAAACAAGCGAATCAGTCAGCTGGTTGGCAGACAGATCAGCTTATTCGATCGGAATGCTAAATGCACCAGTGCTCATCGCTTAATCAGTTTACAAAATAAAAAGGAGAAGAAGAAAACAAATTATTCGTTTTATTCGAGCCTGACAGAGTAAACGACGCGCCACTGGGCCGACGGTGTTTGTGTGCGCACGTATCGGTGTTTGTGTGGAGTAAGATTGAATGAGACTGGTCAACCGTCCCCGCGGGAGAAGAGAGAGGTAGACGATGAGAGAAAGATTTAATCAAAATCGAGTCTAGAGGGGCACTTGTTTTTTGACAAAACTTCGAGCCAACTGCACACTCAAGTCGGCCAAAATCTGGTCCCATTTGCCCTGCTGGTCGGCTTCTTTACTTGGAACAGGACTGGCCACTTGGATCTTTAGAACATGGCGTCTATTTTCGTAGTTTTGAATCGCTTTCAAAATGGAAAATAACTGTGTCTCGTCGAACAGTTCCTAAGTCGATCAGAGTTTAGACTAATCCATGCTGCGGTGTATATGAGTGCCCGCTGCGTCACGCCGCGAGCATAAGCTGACTTACCTCTTTGAGCAAATCGGCCAGTTCATTCACCATACGTTCGACGTATTCGAGAGGGACTAGATTCGGACCTTCGAGCAGCTGCACCATAAGTTTGGCGGCGTTTGTGCGATCGCTCGAGAGCATTTGAAGGAATTCGCGGTATTTGGCTTTGATTAAAAGCAAAATTAAAAAATTTCATCTGAAATATCGACTTGAGCTGAAATTGGCTCACCTAGGAAGATAAGCTGATCGCAATAGATCACTTCATTGCCCAAATTACAAGTGAGCTCAAGTAACTCTGGGTCTTTGCATTCGAAATAGTCGTTTAGGAGGCTGAGCGAGAAATTTGATTGCGTCAAGAGTTGATCTGGAATAAAGCGAATTTGGCAAGTTACCGACGAGCTAGGATGTTGCCGAACGCTGGATCCTTAATTCTGACGTTCCAGCTGAGGGCAGTGCCCAGCAAGTTTCGCTTGAATGCGCGATTTTGTAGAATGCGTCCGATCGAAAAGGCCAAATCATGAAAGCCGTATTTGAAGGCGACCAAATGAAATAGACAATTGGCTTCCAGCTCGCTCAGGTCGTTGAGAGGAAATCTTTCTAAATTCTGCTCGATTATCTCGCGACCAGTGAACGCTTGTGGGCCGTCTGCTCGGCATTTAGACAAGTAGTCAAAAGCGGTCTCGTACAAGCCAAGCGAGCATCGGGTCCAGCCGTGTGAGAGGAGCTGTTGTCCGTATTCACACAAGTTCTCCTCGTACAAAAGCAAAGCGTCCTGACTAGAGCCGGCCTGCTCGCCGCTAAATATGCCGATCATGTCCTGCTTGTTCAACTGCAATTTACCGCTCATGAACAATATGTGCAGCAAGTGCGCCGTGAACAGATTTTGCTCAAATAGACGCTCACACTCTCTGACCAATGTCTCGATATCAAAGTCAAGTATGGCGTTTACCACCAGATCCTGCAAGTCAAGCTCGTTGGCGTACTCTTCTATGAAAAGCTTCAAACAAAGAAAACCGTCAATCGCTAGTCATCGTTCAAATTCAAAAACATTTCACCACCTTGGAGGAGAGGACGTAATGCAGATCGCTTATGTTGAACGTCGGATTCGAATAGGACATGTAGGCAACGAGCATGTAGTACCACGAGCCAAATATTCCCTTTAGGCTTCTGAATGTCGGCTCGTCGCCGCAAAGTATCTGATAGTTGAGCCAATCTGTGAGAGGACAAAGAGCACTCTGACTAATCAATTGCTTACCTTGCAAACAATTTCGAGCTCGGGCTGTGACTCAAAGTCCTCCGTTCGTAGCACTTGAAGGCATTTCTTCTGCCAGTACTCCCATTTGGCCTTGAACTCGAACAACGACAAGTGACTCATTGTCTTTCAAGTCAGATTCAGCGTTCAGATTGCAGATTTGCTTTAATTCAGACCGATTCTTACCAAATGATTGGGCATTGTTCGCAAGAGCTCATCAATTGCCTTGAACACTCCGAACTGATTTGATTCGTGCAATGAAAGAAGATGGCGAGCAGTTTCGATTCGACCCTGGCCGACAGCTAGAAAAACCTTTCCTCCAGTTTTAGGAAATCGTGTCCGTCAATGCTCACGCCAGACACTCACTAGAGGCCAATAGTTCTCATCGAGGGCGACTTCATGCGAAGCCCTGGACTTAAACAGCGCCTGAACGGCCGTATCCATGTTGCTTGTGGTCTTGAACCAGGCTTGCAGTTCGCCAAGCAATGCCAATGCTTAGAGTAAAAGATGCCTTAACTTGAGTGCTTTTGTTTAAGAGCCATTTTAGAACCTACAAGGAGATGACTTGATGAATATGATCTGTGCCAACTTCCACACCAGATGAGTTGAGCGCAGCACGTTTGACATGGGTGAGTCGAAACTCTCTGGGGAATCGAGCAGTTTCTTGAGCTCATTCTCAAGTACGTCAATGTATTTTTGACTCGCATCCAAACATCTGCTCATCGACAATTATTGTTAGAACGAAGGAAAAATCAAAGAAGGCTCATTTAGAGCATCAATCGAGCTTACACTTCGCCCAGGTCAATCAGCCCAGTATCGAACCTCTCTTGATCTCGTCTCTCGACTCTCTCGTGAAGCTGATTGAATATTGCTTTTGATTTGGTCCCAATAAAAACCAAGACTCAACTCGAATTCAAATGATTTACCTCTTAGCTGAGCGATAATTCGACGCCAGGTCGGGTGGTTGAAATCTTTCTCAAACATATCGCTTTCGAACAGACAAAAATTGAATTTTATTTCTTTTTTCTCTTGTAAAATTTCCGAGAGCACAAATTGAAGAAGAAAGGCAAAAACAAATAGAATACAAAATAGCTTTTGAATTGCAAAATTTTGCACTCCCGCGTCAACTCGGCTTGGCGAGGTTGTGGTGCACTCAAATTGTCCTCTTTAAAACTGAAAAAAATTGTAGTCTTTGAATTGTCCATTTGCTTTTTGGAGCCATAGCCGTTCTGTTGACAAGGAGAAGAGCTGAATGATATTTAAGTTAACAATTGGAGACCAGGTGATACTCACTAGCACGCTAGCCAAATAAAAGAATAATAAGAGCAAGAGACTAAGTAAAAGGAAAAGAAGTTTGCTAAGGAAACAAGATTAAATCACAACGTTGATCACTCTCTTAAATCACTTGTTAGCTAAAATTATGCAAATTAAGAGCTCTGCGAATAATAATTCGGCAAACGAGAAGAGGCCTTTTTGATTACAAAAATAAAAGAATTCAAAAAGCGCATAATTGGCATTTTAGCAACCGCCCGCTTCTTACCGCTCGTTTGACGCAAAGTCAAATGGACACAAAATTTAAAAAAAAAGGTCTCCTGTTAATACTTGTTTTGGTTTATGTGTACCTATTAACAAGTGTGAATAAAACCGATGATTCAGAAATTCTGGACAATCTAGTGAAATTCGTGATCCAAGATAGAGTAGTTAGTAAAGCGGATTGGAATATAGATTGCAATGCCTTGAGAATCGGTGATCAGGTCGAGTTGGAAAAAGCTCGCAAAATCCTGAAGAAAATGCGATTAGAGTCAAATTCAAGGAACCAAAGTCAACCACTTCCGGATCGCAATTTCATCTTTCCGTCGCGATACTGCAGCGCTTTCAGAGCGGTGCGCGGCTACGACCAGTGGCCGGTGAGCAAAGAAGAGAGCCAGTTCCCGCTCGCCTTCTCCATTCTTACCTACGAGTACGCCGAGCAGTTCGAGCGCCTTTTCCGTCTCGTCTACCGCCCCCAGAATGTCTACTGTGTGCACGTGGACGCCAAGAGCTCGCCCGAGTTCAGGGCGGCGATCGCCTCTATCCTCGACTGCTTTCCCAACGCTTTCCTGGCCAGCCGCAGCGAGCGCATCGTCTACGCCGGCTTCAGCCGACTGCAGGCCGACCTCAATTGCATGCGCGACCTGCTCGAGCTCGAGCAGCCCGAGCGCTTCCACGCTTCACTTGGCCCTATCAAGGCCAAGCAGCTGTCGCACTACGCCCACTGGAAGTATCTGCTCAACATGGCCAGCTCTGAGTTGCCGCTGCGCACCAATCTCGAACTCGTCCGCATTCTCAAAATGTACAACGGTGCAAATGAGATTGAACTCATTCGGAATGCAAATATATTTCGAACCAAGATTTCGTTCGTCGAAACTTATGACCATCAAAGCGGTAGCTACAAAGTCAAGTCCACTGGAAAAGCAAAGAAGCCCCCTCCATTCAACATTTCCGTCCACAAAGGCTATGCTTACGGTGCATACACTCGTCAATTAATTGATTTCGGGCTCAATTCCCCACAAGCCAGAGAACTTCAACGTTGGTTCAAAGACACATTCAGCCCAGATGAGCAGTAAGTTTTGACCATCTAAACGCCAGAAAGAATCGCATTAACTATGTCGCATTTAGTTACTGGCAGACTCTTTTATACAACCCTAGTTTAAATCCGCCCGGACAAGTCTATGAGCCGAAATCAAAAAGAATGCGAACAATTGCAAGATTTGCTGGTTGGGGCGGCGAGTACGCATGCCAGGGAAAATGGCGCCACGCAGTCTGCGTCCTATCTGCTGGCGATCTTAAGAATGTTTCGAATATGCCGCATTTCATACTCAACAAGTTCATTCTGAACTACGACCCTGTCGCTTACAATTGTATGGAAAGTTATTATGAAAATGCTGTTTTCTATCCAAAAGAAATCGATTTGAATATATATTGCAAACATATAAGAGAAAAATCAAAACTTCCAATCTGTTGAAATACTTGTTTTTGTTCGTTTTAAATAAAGTTTCTCATTATGTTCTCATCGACTAGCCATTTGCCGTTAAAAACCAAATAATTATTTTTAACCATTCAGTTCAGCTTTGATGACCCTTTCGGTTTAAGTGGCATCAGTAAATTTCCTAGTCCCACCATCTACACACTATTCCTATTTACTCCTGATCAGTTTATGAAAATCAGAAAGCGACGGCACTGGACTTGACGACAGTGCTCGGCTCATGTTTTCCATAAACTTGCTTCACCATCCTTCCTGTAGCTTACTGCATAATTTTATTAAGACTTGTCAGAACAGACTAGACCAGGAAAAATTTTTTCATTTAGCTCGCTTCCGAAAGATTTTAAATTAGTACCTTTTTACGAGAAATTGAGATCAGGAAATGAAGCTGTTGGATTTAAATGAGTTGAATGGAAATTTTTTGATGGATCAGACCAGAACCCGATTTAATTTATTGGTTCTCATCAAATTTATATTCAAACTGTGACAAGTCGACAAGTATAAAACAAAGCCTCACAAACTAAAAAGAAAGTCTTTAAAAGATGAAAAGCTTGCGGGTCGCGATTTTTCTATTCATTTCGACACCGATTATTGCCGGCGCAATGGTAACAAGAATTAAGGAGTCAGAATTTCGCCTCGTTGGAGTTGGGGCACTTTCAATTAGCTTTAAGGATCGTGAGCTGATCCAGCAACTTGAAGGCATGGCTTTTGTTCAGTGCCTTTTAAGATGCAAGCGAGACATCACCTGTTACTTGGTTGAGGTCAGAGAGCCTATGTTCTGCAATATTTACAGCTCGGCAAACACTACAGCCGATTTAATTGCCGGATCAAACCGTATTTGGATGAGAATAGATTCGAAGTTGAGCTTTAGCGCAACAGGCTGTGAGTCTCAACCTTGTGATGATACTCGCGGACTGTCCTGTGTTTCAAACACCTGCGTCTGTGCTGCAACTCATCACCAGTGGTACAACTCGATCTGCAGTAAGTGGCAAATTCTAGATCTCAACACTTCTAGAACCTGAATGATCCTTTCAATCTATGTAAGCTCGCTACACGGTTTTGGAGGTGCTTAACAATGGAGCATATATGACATGGTGCGAAATAACCTACTCGTTGTCTGGTCCACAAACCCTGTCTCCCTCAAATTTTGCCGGTTAGTAGCTTGTATTTCGTTTGAGATTATTTTTTGCATAAAATTTTTGGCGTTTTCTCTTTTATTGAAATGTTCAGTTGGAAGTCGGCCAGTCATGGAAGTTCCTGTCGGGGCAACGAATGTGAACATTAGATGCGGAGCAATCGCGGGAACGCAAATATTTAGCGAGGCGATTCCCTCTCCCACACACAAGTGCTACAGAGTGAATGGAACAACCCTGATCAATAGCTATCAAACAATTGCTTGCTAGGTTTGCTTAAGAGACTGACCAGTAGAAGAAAATGTGTTTTAGGAAAAACTTTAAGCTTTTAACGTAAACTGAAAAACTTTAAAAAAAGAATTTAGGTTTGATTCGAGAGAGTCAGTGAATAAGTATGTTTACTCGAATTCATTTATAAATAGTCTACAATTAGCAATCCGCATCAACTTGACGAGCTTTAAGTGTTTTGCAATAAAAATCTAAATCCAATTTAATAGAGCCCTTTTGTTGAGCTGCTTGACTTGAATAAAAATCCTCAAGACATTCAAACGCAATCGGATCATATGAGAGAAGAAGTTTGTTGAGGTAGAGCTCAGGTCGAGTTTTAAGAAAATTGAGATCTGCGACACCAAAAACGCATATTCCGTGTCGTACTGTGCCTTGACACTTGTAATCATCCCCCCAGGCTACATAGCGTGATGTCGTGTTTAATCTAATTGAGCTGGTTTCTATCCGAAATCAAAAATGAAGGAGAGCAGAACCAGAGATCAAATTGACTTCAACTAACCTTTATATGCACCGGGCGGTTTGAACTGCAAATTGTCTTGTAAAGTTGCCCAAAACCACTCGTCGGGACTGAACGTGTCACGTGCCCAGTTGAGTAAAGCTCGTGGCCTTGAATCTTTCAGAGCATATTGGACGAATGCTCGGCTAAATGCGCAATATGCAGAGCCTTTGACGATTCTGAAGCCCAATGGAGGCGACGTCTTCTTTTCGTTTGTTTTTTCAAGCTGACCAGATTGGCCAGTTTTCCAAACATATTTAATCCTATTCGAAGATATTTTTCGAATGAGTTCAATCTCATTTGCACCGTTGTACATTTTGAGAATGCGGACGAGTTCGAGATTGGTGCGCAGCGGCAACTCAGAGCTGGCCATGTTGAGCAGATACTTCCAGTGGGCGTAGTGCGACAGCTGCTTGGCCTTGATAGGGCCAAGTGAGGCGTGGAGGCGCTCGGGCTGCTCGAGCTCGAGCAGGTCGCGCATGCAATTGAGGTCGGCCTGCAGTCGGCTGAAGCCGGCGTAGACGATGCGCTCGCTGCGGCTGGCCAGGAAAGCGTTGGGAAAGCAGTCGAGGATAGAGGCGATCGCCGCCCTGAACTCGGGCGAGCTCTTGGCGTCCACGTGCACACAGTAGACATTCTGGGGGCGGTAGACGAGACGGAAAAGGCGCTCGAACTGCTCGGCGTACTCGTAGGTAAGAATGGAGAAGGCGAGCGGGAACTGGCTCTCTTCTTTGCTCACCGGCCACTGATCGTAGCCGCGCACCGCTCTGAAAGCGCTGCAGTATCGCGACGGAAAGATGAAATTGCGATCCGGTAATAGAGCGATATTGCCGTTTTTATCTCTTTTTTGCTTTAAAACGCTCTTTGCATGTTTTAGTTCCGTTGGATCAGCGTTAAACAGCTTTTCACAGTTCAGCTGATTACTCCTATTCCTTGAAAATTGAAATACTTGTGCTGATTCAGCTTCATCTCTAACCGTCAAGTGGTAAATCAGGCCTGTCAATACGCCAGCTAAAAACACATTTAAAATCTTTTTGAAATTATAACGCATTTCGAACGCACGGCTTTCGGCCTACGAGTTAACCAGCGGATAGTCGTTTCATCTGTTGCGTGAATATTTATCGGAACATCACTATCTCGAGCTCTCTCTTCGTGTTGTTTCATATCATTTTCATAGCGAACGTGATTTACGGTCAGGTTGAAAAGTTTGATGCGAGAAGCCAACTGTTCTCATAATCGGTCGCTCGGAGTTGCTAATGCTCTTATCTTGTTGACCTAAGCACTTCGTGCTCTCGAAAATTTTGTTTTGAAGCAAAAACAATACAGGCTGCTCATTTTATGTTTCCCGTCCATTGATCGATTTTCCCATTCTTGATAGTATTTATTGCCAAATATCTAAGCTCACGGCAAAGGCGAAAATAATCCAACTATTAATAAAAGGATTTTCAAGATCTCACTTGTTACTGTCAATTTAAAGCCTTTCCTTCTTTTTGTGTCTATGTTCGTATGCAAAACGCTAAAGAATGTTCATACGAGATTGGCTCGTGCGTGAATAAATTTTAAACTGCATGCATTCTTCAGTTTGATTTATTGGTCAAAGCTTGAATTCGAATAGCAGCAGCTGCTTCATTTTTGAGAGAAAGAGCAAAACAACAAACAAAAGATGAGCAAAAGCGAGTTTCTAGTGATCGGCGGTGTGAGCGCATGCGGAAAGTCGGTCTTTATTTAAGTTCTCGATTCAAGTAAAATCTAAATTTCTGCTTAAGGACTTCACTCGCCAGAAGTTTAGCGGAACAAGTAGAAAACATATCTAGTTTACTCTTTGCGAAATTTTAATTAATAATCAAGATCTAGCTCAAGTTTGAGTTTGCAGATGGTGATGATTTTCATTCATCAGCGAACAAGAAGAAAATGAGCCAAGGCGTTGGGTTAAATGACAGCGACCGTCTTCAATGGCTGATAAGCATTCGGGATAAAATGCTGGATTGGAAGGCGAAAGGCCAATCGGGTATATTTGCCTGCTCAAGTCTTAAGAAAATCTACCGTGAATTGTTAAACTCAGGCAAACTTTACAATGACGACAGGAAATTTGAATATGCGAGCGATAACCGAACTAATCTAAATATACTGTTCATAATGCTTGACTGTGATCGACAGCTGTTGGAAGCTAGAATAAAGAGGCGGGATGACCATGAATTTCTCAAGGACAGTCGACTGCTCGATTCACAATTTGCCGATCTAGAGCTGCCTGACCGCCACCCAGCTGCTCTCGGGCTCTCGGATAACGACAACATTTCCTTAGAAGGTGAGGCCGAGAGCGCTCACCGAGTTTTTGTGCACAAGGTTAGAGGGGATGCGAGCAAAGAGGAGAATTTAAATGACGTAGTTCGTGTGCTGAGTGAAATCGCCGATCTCAATCTAACAAATAGAAGCAACAATCAAACATGGAAGGCGGAATCTATCAATCGCCCAAGTTAGTATTACTAATGCAAAAACAGTAAACCAAGCCCAATAAAAAGATTACCAAACTATGATCTTCTTGTTTAATAGAAAAAGAGTTGGTCTGAATGGAACAAGTTAAAGCTAGTTCGGATGCTGGTGCTGGGCAGTTATAAACTTATAATTGGGCCTATGAAAATAAAATCATTAAAAAATAGTTCATCTCAAACCTTGGTTTGCTCATCGATGAATGGAGCGTCTACAATGCTTGAGCAGATGCTTTTCATTTGTGGGTCTCTCTGCAGGCGGGTTAGCGCCGTAGCAACCCTGTAGTTCAGGGCCATCTTTGCCAGAGTGGCGCCCAGTTCCGGAGGCATTCCAGGGAGAAGTGAGCTTTTGATGCCGCTCGAGCTGATCAGCAGATAATTATCTTCTTCCTCGATCGTGACAGCATGTGGAGCGGTCGGCTCGTACAGGTCAAGTAGAATCATCACCACCGGAACATCTCGGTCCAAGCCTTGAATCCTTTCTGCGGCCTTAGCTTTAATAAGCAGCTCCTCCCTCGAATGGCCAGCCCTTCTGCCGTGATTCTTGACCTCGATCAGTATGCAACTGACACGGTCAAGACTCTCTGTTCCAAAGACAATCGGCACAATTATGTCAGGGCCTGTCATACCCGTGGCTTTGGCCAGAGCACAACTTCGTTTGACTGCATCTCTGAGCAAGTTGGCCGACACCAAAGAGCGGCAGTGTACAAAGTGCGTGAAGAATACTTTTGCCTCTTCAAGTCTCTTGAAACAATCGGATTTGAACTCAAGGTTGATCTGAGCGCCAAAGAGCTGAATGAGAAACTCTGAAAGCGTCAAGTATGAGGCACCTTCCGTCATGAAATTGGCGGCAAAAGCGGCCTTGTTGTCGAAGGCCATGCAGAGAATGAGCTGCGCAATCAGCTCTCCCTTTGCTCCCTGGTCAATCACTATAGAGCGAACAATCAAGTTGTAAAACTGCTCGATGAGCTCGTGAAGATTTGTCCTGTATCTTATCATCAGGAGCATTGCGCCTTCCGCCAGAATCGGCTCGGATGGGTAAAATACCTGCAGAGTGTTTGGTTGTAAATCGATGTGCACACAAGTGCCCATACTGGAGGCGATCAATTCACTAGCCACGGGTGTGTATGCATTCACGGAAAACGGTATCCTCGGAGCCAAAATGGCGGCCATCTGAGCTTGGCTTAGACGGGTGAAATCTTCGTATTCAATGCCGCCAATAAGCTTAGATGAGGCCAGCGAAAGGAGGTCCTTGGCTTTCAAATCGAAACTGCACTTCCAAAGTGGCCGGCCAAATCGGCTCTTGGTCTCAAGCTGACAAGCCTGTGTCAGCGAACGAATGTCGCTTCGCCAGTCGCCAGCAAATATGTCGAAGGTTGGCAGCAGGTAAATTGGCTCAAACAGCTTGCTTCCCATTTGTGCAACTCGCTTCGACGGATCGTGTCTTGTTCTCGGCACAAAATTGTTCAGCCGTGATAATGTGTCAATAAACAGGCTGAAGTGCACGATGTTCGACAAGTCGCGAACGGACCGCCGAAGTACCGAGAAACAGCTCTCTTCTACCCCACTAAGGCTGCTTATGGGCATGAGCAAAGTGCGAGCCTCGTCGAACACAAATATGAATCGGAGATCGGAATTGCTCTCGATTTTCTTGTGAATCTCCGCAGCCCTCTGCATCAGCTCCTGCTCGCTCTTCTCCGGCTCTCTTAGAACATTGTATATTCTGCGCATCACTGCTTCTTGAAAGACTGAGTCGGTAAGGTTCTGAGTGAAAAAGGCTTCTTTTGTTTCCTGGGACGTGTTTCCATGCCTCTGGACAAAGGTAAGAGCCTCCTCCACAAATTCAACTATGTAAGCCAGGCACACTAGCTTGTAATCGACGAGCTCAAACGGTTTGAGGAGCAGGTCGGCGATTGGTGAGCGCTTGGGAAACCCGGTGAACTTGGTCTCGCGTAAACAGCAATAGACCACCAGATACCTGGAGCTCAACAGCTGAGCTGATTTAGATTTGCCGTAGCCGCTCGATTGGATTATGGTGGTGTAAGGCGCGTACCAGCTTCCATCCTTGAACAACTCTCTCATCCTTTCAATTCTGGCAGCGATGAACTCTCCGTGGTCTATTTTGTAACGAACGTGGGCGTGTGATACGCCCAGAAAGCTTTTCAATAGTCGGCTCGTTTCCTGATTCTGTCGTGAAGCAACGCTGCCTGGCTGGCCCTCATTCGGTTCGGTGATCTCTATAAAAACGTTCTTCGCTTGCATTAAGAATGGATCATCCAGCAGCCTTGATAATGTAGAATATGAACGATTGATGTCATCGAGTCTTGCATTTATGTTGACTGGCTTTTCGACCCTTTAATATCCATGCAGGTCAGGCTCTATCAATTAAGTAAGAAAAATCGATTTACCCCTTAAATTCTTTTAAAAATCGCATTTTAAGGCTATAGATGGTTGTCAAAAGATAAGGAAATTCAAATGATTCTTCTTTCTCGATACCGTATGCCTTGATGGCTACTTTGTAACTTGTCATTTCTAGGATACAATATTTTAAAGTCTTATTCTGATATAAGGTTTTGATCAAGAATAAGTTAAGTTTTATAAATCAAGCTTTTGCTAGGCTTAGAAGATCAAGTGAAGATATTCAGCCCCTCCCTTTAACTGAGTGAATTCCATGCACTTATGCATGCGTTGTTTATTTTCAAGGACGTTGGCCTTCTCCATTTCTCGGTCTCAAATGATTCTTGACAAACATATTTTCATGTTTAGAATGAGACGGTGTAATTCTTTGATTTATTTCAAATGAATTAGTGTAACAGACCATTTTATTTAAAAGAATTACGAGACACGAATCAAACAGAGCGTCCTGTTCTGCAAAATCAGAAAGAGCGATTATGTGATGACAAGTATATAAAGAAGATTTAATCAACGCATGAATTCGAAAATTACACAGATTGAACGATCATAGCATTTTCATAGCGAACGTGATTTACGGTCAGGTTGAAAAGTTTGATGCGAGAAGCCAACTGTTTTCATAATCGGTCGCTCTGAGTTGCTAATGCTCTTATCTTGTTGACCTAAGCACTTCGTGATCTCCAAAATTTTTTTTGAAACAAAAACGATAGAGGCTCCCCTTTTTATGTCTTCCGTCCATTGATCGATTTTCCCATTATTGATGGTATTTATGTCATATACTTAAGCCCACGACAAAGATTGAAATAATCCAACTATTAATAAAACGATTTTCAAGATTTGGCTTGTTACTCGCAATTTATAGCCTTTCCTTCTTTTGGTATTTCTGTTCGTATGCAAAACGCTCAAGAATGTTGACAAGAGATTGGCTCGTGCGTGAATAAATTTTAGAATGCATGCATTCTTCAGTTTGATTTATTGGTCTTAGCTTAAATTCGAATAGTAGCTTCTTCATCTTTGAGAGAAAGAGCCAAACAACAAACAAGAGATGAGCAAATGCGAGTTTATAGTTATCGGTGGTGTAAGCGCTTGCGGGAAGTAAGTGTTTATTTAAGTTCTCGACTCAAGCAAAATATTAATTTCTGCTTAAGGACTTCCCTCGCCAAAAGTTTAGCGGATCAGGTAGAAGACATATTTTCTTTAGCCTTTGGGAAATTTTAAATAATTATCAAGATAAAGCTTAAGTATGAGTTTGCAGACGGTGATGATTTTCACTCATCAGCGAACAAGAAGAAAATGAGCCAAGGCATTGGCTTAAACGACAGCGACCGTCTTCAATGGCTGATAAGCATTCGCAATAAAATGCTGGATTGGAAAGCGAAAGGCAAATCAGGCGTATTTGCCTGCTCTAGTCTAAAGAAAATCTACCGAGAATTGCTTAACTCAGGTCTACTTTACAATCATGACAGGAAATCTGAATATGCAAGCGATAACCGAACTAATCTGAATATACTTTTCATAATGCTTGACTGTGATCGAGAGCTGTTAGAAGCTAGAATAAACAAGCGGAATGACCATGCTTTTCTCAAGGACAGTCGTCTGCTCGATTCACAATTCGCCGATCTAGAGCTGCCTGATGGTCACACAGCTGCTCACAGCCTCTCCGATAACGACTACATTTCCGAAGAAGGTGAGGCCGAGAGCCCTCACCGAGTTTTTGTGCACAAGGTTAGAGAGGATGCGAGCAAAGAGGATAATTTAAATGACGTAGTTCGTGTGCTGGGTGAAACCCCCGGATTCAATCTGACAAACAGAAACAACAATTAAGCGTACAGGACGCTACCAATCGCTCAAGTTTGTCTGAGTAATTCAAAAACAGTTAAACAGCCCCAATGATGAAAGAACCTGAAACCATTAAATATTTTTTTAATAGAAATTGAAGTGTTCTGAAAGAAATTAGTAAAAGCTAGTTCGGATGCTGGTGCTGGGCAGTTAGAAACTTATAATAGTGCCTATGAAAATAAAATAGATAAAATAATAGTTCATCTCAAACCTTGGTTTGCTCATCGATGAATGGAGCGTCTACAATGCTTGAGCAGATGCTTTTCATTTGTGGGTCTTTCTGTAGCCGCGTTAGCGCCTTCGCAACCCTGTAGTTGAGGGCCATCTTTGCCAGAGTCACGCCCAGTTCCGGAGGCATTTCAGGGAGAAGTGAGCCATTGATGCCGCTCGAGCTGATCAAGAGGTAATTATCTTCTTGCTCGATCGCGACAGCATGTGGAGCGGTCGGCTCGTACAGGTCAAGTAGAATCATGATCACCGGAAGATCATAGTCCAAGCCTTGAATTCTTTTTGCGGCCTTGGCTTTAATGAGCAGCTCCTCCTTGCGATGGTCAGCTCTTCTGCCGTGATTCTTGACCTCGATCAGTATGCAGCTGACACAGTCAAGGTTCTCTGTTCCAAACACAATCGGCACAATTATGTCAGGCCCTGTCATACCCGTAGCTTTTGCCAGAGCACAACTTCGTTTGACTGCGTCTCTGAGCAAGTTGGCTGAAACCAAAGAGCGGCAGTGTACGAAGTGGGTGAAGAATACTTTTGCCTCTTCAAGTCTCTTGAGACGACCTGATTTGAAATCAAGGTTGATCTGAGCGCCAAAGAGCTGAATGAGAAAATCTGATAGCGTCAAGAATGAAGCGCCTTCCGTCATGAATTTGGCGGCAAAAGCGGCCTTGTTGTCAAATGCTATGCAGAGAATGAGCTGCGCAATTAGCTCTCCCTTTGCTCCTTGGTCAATAACTATAGAGCGAACAATCAAGTTGTAAAACTGCTCGATGAGCTCGTGCAGATTTGTTCTGTATCTGTTCATCAGGAGCATTGCGCCTTCCGCTAGAATCGGCTCGGACGGGTAAAATACCTGCAGAGTGTTTGGTTGTAAATCGATGTGTACACAAGTGCCCATACTAGAGGCGATCAATTCACTAGCCACGGGTGTGTATGCATTCACGGAAAACGGTATCCTCGGAGCCAAAATGGCGGCCGTCTGAGCTTGGCTTAGACGGTTGAAATCTTCGTATTCAATGCCGCCAATAAGCTTAGATGAGGCCAGTGAAAGAAGGCCCTTGGCTTCCAAATCGAAACTGCACTTCCAAAGTGGCCGGCCAAATCGGCTCTTGGTCTCAAGTTGACAAGACTGTGTCAGCGAGCGAATCTCGCTTCGCCAGTCGCCAGCAAATATGTCGAAGGTTGGCAGCAGGTAAATTGGCTCAAACAGCTTGCTTCCCATTTGTGCAACTCGCTTCGACGGATCGTGTCTAGTTCTCGGCACAAAATTGTTCAGCCGTGATAATGTGTCAATAAACAGGCTGAAGTGCACGATGTTAGACAAGTCGCGAACGGACCGACGGAGTACCGAGAAACAGCTCTCTTCTACCCCACTAAGGCTGCTTATGGGCATGAGCAAAGTGCGAGCCTCGTCGAACACAAATATGAATCGGAGATCGGAATTGCTCTCGATTTTCTTGTGAATCTCCGCAGCCCTCTGCATCAGCTCCTGCTCGCTCTTCTCCGGCTCTCTTAGAAGATTGTATATTCTGCGCATCACTGCTTCTTGATAGACTGAGTCGGTAAGGTTCTGAGTGAAAAAGGCTTCTTTTGTTTCCTGGGACGTGTTTCCATGCCTCTGGACAAAGGTAAGAGCCTCCTCCACAAATTCAACTATGTAAGCCAGGCACACTAGCTTGTAATCGACGAGCTCAAACGGTTTGAGGAGCAGGTCGGCGATTGGTGAGCGCTTGGGAAACCCGGTGAACTTGGTCTCGCGTAAACAGCAATAGACCACCAGATACCTGGAGCTCAACAGCTGAGCTGATTTAGATTTGCCGTAGCCGCTCGATTGGATTATGGTGGTGTAAGGCGCGTACCAGCTTCCATCCTTGAACAACTCTCTCATCCTTTCAATTCTGGCAGCGATGAACTCTCCGTGGTCTATTTTGTAACGAACGTGGGCGTGTGATACGCCCAGAAAGCTTTTCAATAGTCGGCTCGTTTCCTGATTCTGTCGTGAAGCAACGCTGCCTGGCTGGCCCTCATTCGGTTCGGTGATCTCTATAAAAACGTTCTTCGCTTGCATTAAGAATGGATCATCCAGCAGCCTTGATAATGTAGAATATGAACGATTGATGTCATCGAGTCTTGCATTTATGTTGACTGGCTTTTCGACCCTTTAATATCCATGCAGGTCAGGCTCTATCAATTAAGTAAGAAAAATCGATTTACCCCTTAAATTCTTTTAAAAATCGCATTTTAAGGCTATAGATGGTTGTCAAAAGATAAGGAAATTCAAATGATTCTTCTTTCTCGATACCGTATGCCTTGATGGCTACTTTGTAACTTGTCATTTCTAGGATACAATATTTTAAAGTCTTATTCTGATATAAGGTTTTGATCAAGAATAAGTTAAGTTTTATAAATCAAGCTTTTGCTAGGCTTAGAAGATCAAGTGAAGATATTCAGCCCCTCCCTTTAACTGAGTGAATTCCATGCACTTATGCATGCGTTGTTTATTTTCAAGGACGTTGGCCTTCTCCATTTCTCGGTCTCAAATGATTCTTGACAAACATATTTTCATGTTTAGAATGAGACGGTGTAATTCTTTGATTTATTTCAAATGAATTAGTGTAACAGACCATTTTATTTAAAAGAATTACGAGACACGAATCAAACAGAGCGTCCTGTTCTGCAAAATCAGAAAGAGCGATTATGTGATGACAAGTATATAAAGAAGATTTAATCAACGCATGAATTCGAAAATTACACAGATTGAACGATCATAGCATTTTCATAGCGAACGTGATTTACGGTCAGGTTGAAAAGTTTGATGCGAGAAGCCAACTGTTTTCATAATCGGTCGCTCTGAGTTGCTAATGCTCTTATCTTGTTGACCTAAGCACTTCGTGATCTCCAAAATTTTTTTTGAAACAAAAACGATAGAGGCTCCCCTTTTTATGTCTTCCGTCCATTGATCGATTTTCCCATTATTGATGGTATTTATGTCATATACTTAAGCCCACGACAAAGATTGAAATAATCCAACTATTAATAAAACGATTTTCAAGATTTGGCTTGTTACTCGCAATTTATAGCCTTTCCTTCTTTTGGTATTTCTGTTCGTATGCAAAACGCTCAAGAATGTTGACAAGAGATTGGCTCGTGCGTGAATAAATTTTAGAATGCATGCATTCTTCAGTTTGATTTATTGGTCTTAGCTTAAATTCGAATAGTAGCTTCTTCATCTTTGAGAGAAAGAGCCAAACAACAAACAAGAGATGAGCAAATGCGAGTTTATAGTTATCGGTGGTGTAAGCGCTTGCGGGAAGTAAGTGTTTATTTAAGTTCTCGACTCAAGCAAAATATTAATTTCTGCTTAAGGACTTCCCTCGCCAAAAGTTTAGCGGATCAGGTAGAAGACATATTTTCTTTAGCCTTTGGGAAATTTTAAATAATTATCAAGATAAAGCTTAAGTATGAGTTTGCAGACGGTGATGATTTTCACTCATCAGCGAACAAGAAGAAAATGAGCCAAGGCATTGGCTTAAACGACAGCGACCGTCTTCAATGGCTGATAAGCATTCGCAATAAAATGCTGGATTGGAAAGCGAAAGGCAAATCAGGCGTATTTGCCTGCTCTAGTCTAAAGAAAATCTACCGAGAATTGCTTAACTCAGGTCTACTTTACAATCATGACAGGAAATCTGAATATGCAAGCGATAACCGAACTAATCTGAATATACTTTTCATAATGCTTGACTGTGATCGAGAGCTGTTAGAAGCTAGAATAAACAAGCGGAATGACCATGCTTTTCTCAAGGACAGTCGTCTGCTCGATTCACAATTCGCCGATCTAGAGCTGCCTGATGGTCACACAGCTGCTCACAGCCTCTCCGATAACGACTACATTTCCGAAGAAGGTGAGGCCGAGAGCCCTCACCGAGTTTTTGTGCACAAGGTTAGAGGGGATGCGAGCAAAGAGGAGAATTTAAATGACGTAGTTCGTGTGCTGGGTGAAACCCCCGGATTCAATCTGACAAACAGAAACAACAATTAAGCGTACAGGACGCTACCAATCGCTCAAGTTTGTCTGAGTAATTCAAAAACAGTTAAACAGCCCCAATGATGAAAGAACCTGAAACCATTAAATATTTTTTTAATAGAAATTGAAGTGTTCTGAAAGAAATTAGTAAAAGCTAGTTCGGATGCTGGTGCTGGGCAGTTAGAAACTTATAATAGTGCCTATGAAAATAAAATAGATAAAATAATAGTTCATCTCAAACCTTGGTTTGCTCATCGATGAATGGAGCGTCTACAATGCTTGAGCAGATGCTTTTCATTTGTGGGTCTTTCTGTAGCCGCGTTAGCGCCTTCGCAACCCTGTAGTTGAGGGCCATCTTTGCCAGAGTCACGCCCAGTTCCGGAGGCATTTCAGGGAGAAGTGAGCCATTGATGCCGCTCGAGCTGATCAAGAGGTAATTATCTTCTTGCTCGATCGCGACAGCATGTGGAGCGGTCGGCTCGTACAGGTCAAGTAGAATCATGATCACCGGAAGATCATAGTCCAAGCCTTGAATTCTTTTTGCGGCCTTGGCTTTAATGAGCAGCTCCTCCTTGCGATGGTCAGCTCTTCTGCCGTGATTCTTGACCTCGATCAGTATGCAGCTGACACAGTCAAGGTTCTCTGTTCCAAACACAATCGGCACAATTATGTCAGGCCCTGTCATACCCGTAGCTTTTGCCAGAGCACAACTTCGTTTGACTGCGTCTCTGAGCAAGTTGGCTGAAACCAAAGAGCGGCAGTGTACGAAGTGGGTGAAGAATACTTTTGCCTCTTCAAGTCTCTTGAGACGACCTGATTTGAAATCAAGGTTGATCTGAGCGCCAAAGAGCTGAATGAGAAAATCTGATAGCGTCAAGAATGAAGCGCCTTCCGTCATGAATTTGGCGGCAAAAGCGGCCTTGTTGTCAAATGCTATGCAGAGAATGAGCTGCGCAATTAGCTCTCCCTTTGCTCCTTGGTCAATAACTATAGAGCGAACAATCAAGTTGTAAAACTGCTCGATGAGCTCGTGCAGATTTGTTCTGTATCTGTTCATCAGGAGCATTGCGCCTTCCGCTAGAATCGGCTCGGACGGGTAAAATACCTGCAGAGTGTTTGGTTGTAAATCGATGTGTACACAAGTGCCCATACTAGAGGCGATCAATTCACTAGCCACGGGTGTGTATGCATTCACGGAAAACGGTATCCTCGGAGCCAAAATGGCGGCCATCTGAGCTTGGCTTAGACGGGTGAAATCTTCGTATTCAATGCCGCCAATAAGCTTAGATGAGGCCAGCGAAAGGAGGTCCTTGGCTTCCAAATCGAAACTGCACTTCCAAAGTGGCCGGCCAAATCGGCTTTTGGTCTCAAGTTGACAAGACTGTGTCAGCGAGCGAATCTCGCTTCGCCAGTCGCCAGCGAATATGTCGAAGGTCGGCAGCAGGTAAATTGGCTCAAACAGCTTGCTTCCCATTTGTGCAACTCGCTTCGACGGATCGTGTCTAGTTCTCGGCACAAAATTGTTCAGCCGTGATAATGTGTCAATAAACAGGCTGAAGTGCACGATGTTCGACAAGTCGCGAACGGACCGCCGAAGTACCGAGAAACAGCTCTCTTCTACCCCGCAAAGGCTGCTTATGGGCATGAGCAAAGTGCGAGCCTCGTCGAACACAAATATAAATCGGAGATCGGGACTGCTCTCGATTTTCTTGTGAATCTCCGCAGCCCTCTGCATCAGCTCCTGCTCGCTCTTCTCCGACTCTCTTAGAACATTGTATATTCTGCGCATCACTGCTTCCTGAAAGACTGAGTCGGTAAGGTTCTGAGTGAAGAAGGCTTCTTTCGTTTCCTGGGACGTGTTTCCATGCCTCTGGACAAAGATAAGAGCCTCCTCCACAAATTCAACTATGTAAGCCAGGCACACTAGCTTGTAATCGACGAGCTCAAACGGTTTGAGGAGCAGGTCGGCGATTGGTGAGCGCTTGGGAAACCCGGTGAACTTGGTCTCGCGTAAACAGCAATAGACCACCAGATATCTGGAGCTCAACAGCTGAGCTGATTTAGATTTGCCGTAGCCGCTCGATTGGATTATGGTGGTGTAAGGCGCGTACCAGCTTCCATCCTTGAACAACTCTCTCATCCTTTCAATTCTGGCAGCGATGAACTCTCCGTGGTCTATTTTGTAACGAACGTGGGCGTGTGATACGCCCAGAAAGCTTTTCAATAGTCGGCTCGTTTCCTGATTCTGTCGTGAAGCAACGCTGCCTGGCTGGCCCTCATTCGGTTCGGTGATCTCTATAAAAACGTTCTTCGCTTGCATTAAGAATGGATCATCCAGCAGCCTTGATAATGTAGAATATGAACGATTGATGTCATCGAGTCTTGCATTTATGTTGACTGGCTTTTCGACCCTTTAATATCCATGCAGGTCAGGCTCTATCAATTAAGTAAGAAAAATCGATTTACCCCTTAAATTCTTTTAAAAATCGCATTTTAAGGCTATAGATGGTTGTCAAAAGATAAGGAAATTCAAATGATTCTTCTTTCTCGATACCGTATGCCTTGATGGCTACTTTGTAACTTGTCATTTCTAGGATACAATATTTTAAAGTCTTATTCTGATATAAGGTTTTGATCAAGAATAAGTTAAGTTTTATAAATCAAGCTTTTGCTAGGCTTAGAAGATCAAGTGAAGATATTCAGCCCCTCCCTTTAACTGAGTGAATTCCATGCACTTATGCATGCGTTGTTTATTTTCAAGGACGTTGGCCTTCTCCATTTCTCGGTCTCAAATGATTCTTGACAAACATATTTTCATGTTTAGAATGAGACGGTGTAATTCTTTGATTTATTTCAAATGAATTAGTGTAACAGACCATTTTATTTAAAAGAATTACGAGACACGAATCAAACAGAGCGTCCTGTTCTGCAAAATCAGAAAGAGCGATTATGTGATGACAAGTATATAAAGAAGATTTAATCAACGCATGAATTCGAAAATTACACAGATTGAACGATCATAGCATTTTCATAGCGAACGTGATTTACGGTCAGGTTGAAAAGTTTGATGCGAGAAGCCAACTGTTTTCATAATCGGTCGCTCTGAGTTGCTAATGCTCTTATCTTGTTGACCTAAGCACTTCGTGATCTCCAAAATTTTTTTTGAAACAAAAACGATAGAGGCTCCCCTTTTTATGTCTTCCGTCCATTGATCGATTTTCCCATTATTGATGGTATTTATGTCATATACTTAAGCCCACGACAAAGATTGAAATAATCCAACTATTAATAAAACGATTTTCAAGATTTGGCTTGTTACTCGCAATTTATAGCCTTTCCTTCTTTTGGTATTTCTGTTCGTATGCAAAACGCTCAAGAATGTTGACAAGAGATTGGCTCGTGCGTGAATAAATTTTAGAATGCATGCATTCTTCAGTTTGATTTATTGGTCTTAGCTTAAATTCGAATAGTAGCTTCTTCATCTTTGAGAGAAAGAGCCAAACAACAAACAAGAGATGAGCAAATGCGAGTTTATAGTTATCGGTGGTGTAAGCGCTTGCGGG
The DNA here is from genome assembly GCA_019059635.1 of Proales similis. Lineage (NCBI taxonomy): Eukaryota > Metazoa > Rotifera > Eurotatoria > Ploima > Proalidae > Proales > Proales similis. The sequence continues at coordinate 320,419 of JAGVRJ010000004.1, forward strand.
AAGTAAGTGTTTATTTAAGTTCTCGACTCAAGCAAAATATTAATTTCTGCTTAAGGACTTCCCTCGCCAAAAGTTTAGCGGATCAGGTAGAAGACATATTTTCTTTAGCCTTTGGGAAATTTTAAATAATTATCAAGATAAAGCTTAAGTATGAGTTTGCAGACGGTGATGATTTTCACTCATCAGCGAACAAGAAGAAAATGAGCCAAGGCATTGGCTTAAACGACAGCGACCGTCTTCAATGGCTGATAAGCATTCGCAATAAAATGCTGGATTGGAAAGCGAAAGGCAAATCAGGCGTATTTGCCTGCTCTAGTCTAAAGAAAATCTACCGAGAATTGCTTAACTCAGGTCTACTTTACAATCATGACAGGAAATCTGAATATGCAAGCGATAACCGAACTAATCTGAATATACTTTTCATAATGCTTGACTGTGATCGAGAGCTGTTAGAAGCTAGAATAAACAAGCGGAATGACCATGCTTTTCTCAAGGACAGTCGTCTGCTCGATTCACAATTCGCCGATCTAGAGCTGCCTGATGGTCACACAGCTGCTCACAGCCTCTCCGATAACGACTACATTTCCGAAGAAGGTGAGGCCGAGAGCCCTCACCGAGTTTTTGTGCACAAGGTTAGAGGGGATGCGAGCAAAGAGGATAATTTAAATGACGTAGTTCGTGTGCTGGGTGAAACCCCCGGATTCAATCTGACAAACAGAAACAACAATTAAGCGTACAGGACGCTACCAATCGCTCAAGTTTGTCTGAGTAATTCAAAAACAGTTAAACAGCCCCAATGATGAAAGAACCTGAAACCATTAAATATTTTTTTAATAGAAATTGAAGTGTTCTGAAAGAAATTAGTAAAAGCTAGTTCGGATGCTGGTGCTGGGCAGTTAGAAACTTATAATAGTGCCTATGAAAATAAAATAGATAAAATAATAGTTCATCTCAAACCTTGGTTTGCTCATCGATGAATGGAGCGTCTACAATGCTTGAGCAGATGCTTTTCATTTGTGGGTCTTTCTGTAGCCGCGTTAGCGCCTTCGCAACCCTGTAGTTGAGGGCCATCTTTGCCAGAGTCACGCCCAGTTCCGGAGGCATTTCAGGGAGAAGTGAGCCATTGATGCCGCTCGAGCTGATCAAGAGGTAATTATCTTCTTGCTCGATCGCGACAGCATGTGGAGCGGTCGGCTCGTACAGGTCAAGTAGAATCATGATCACCGGAAGATCATAGTCCAAGCCTTGAATTCTTTTTGCGGCCTTGGCTTTAATGAGCAGCTCCTCCTTGCGATGGTCAGCTCTTCTGCCGTGATTCTTGACCTCGATCAGTATGCAGCTGACACAGTCAAGGTTCTCTGTTCCAAACACAATCGGCACAATTATGTCAGGCCCTGTCATACCCGTAGCTTTTGCCAGAGCACAACTTCGTTTGACTGCGTCTCTGAGCAAGTTGGCTGAAACCAAAGAGCGGCAGTGTACGAAGTGGGTGAAGAATACTTTTGCCTCTTCAAGTCTCTTGAGACGACCTGATTTGAAATCAAGGTTGATCTGAGCGCCAAAGAGCTGAATGAGAAAATCTGATAGCGTCAAGAATGAAGCGCCTTCCGTCATGAATTTGGCGGCAAAAGCGGCCTTGTTGTCAAATGCTATGCAGAGAATGAGCTGCGCAATTAGCTCTCCCTTTGCTCCTTGGTCAATAACTATAGAGCGAACAATCAAGTTGTAAAACTGCTCGATGAGCTCGTGCAGATTTGTTCTGTATCTGTTCATCAGGAGCATTGCGCCTTCCGCTAGAATCGGCTCGGACGGGTAAAATACCTGCAGAGTGTTTGGTTGTAAATCGATGTGTACACAAGTGCCCATACTAGAGGCGATCAATTCACTGGCCACGGGTGTGTATGCATTAACGGAAAACGGTATCCTCGGAGCCAAAATGGCGGCCATCTGAGCTTGGCTTAGACGGGTGAAATCTTCGTATTCAATGCCGCCAATAAGCTTAGATGAGGCCAGCGAAAGGAGGTCCTTGGCTTCCAAATCGAAACTGCACTTCCAAAGTGGCCGGCCAAATCGGCTTTTGGTCTCAAGTTGACAAGACTGTGTCAGCGAGCGAATCTCGCTTCGCCAGTCGCCAGCAAATATGTCGAAGGTTGGCAGCAGGTAAATTGGCTCAAACAGCTTGCTTCCCATTTGTGCAACTCGCTTCGACGGATCGTGTCTTGTTCTCGGCACAAAATTGTTCAGCCGTGATAATGTGTCAATAAACAGGCTGAAGTGCACGATGTTCGACAAGTCGCGAACGGACCGCCGAAGTACCGAGAAACAGCTCTCTTCTACCCCACTAAGGCTGCTTATGGGCATGAGCAAAGTGCGAGCCTCGTCGAACACAAATATAAATCGGAGATCGGGGCTGCTCTCGATTTTCTTGTGAATCTCCGCAGCCCTCTGCATCAGCTCCTGCTCGCTCTTCTCCGACTCTCTTAGAACATTGTATATTCTGCGCATCACTGCTTCTTGAAAGACTGAGTCGATTAGGTTCTGAGTGAAAAAGGCTTCTTTTGTTTCCTGGGACGTGTTTCCATGCCTCTGGACAAAGGTAAGAGCCTCCTCCACAAATCCCAATATGTAAGCCAGGCACACTAGCTTGTAATCGACGAGCTGAAATGGTTTGAGAAGCAGGTCGGCGATTGGTGAGCGCTTGGGAAACCCGGTGAACTTGGTTTCACGTAAACAGCAATAGACCACCAGATATCTGGAGCTCAACAGCTGAGCTGATTTAGATTTGCCGTAGCCGCTCGATTGAATAATGGTGGTGTAAGGCGCGTACCAGCTTCCATCCTTGAACAACTCTCTCATCTTTTCAATTCTGGCAGCGATGAACTCTCCGTGGTCTATTTTGTAACGAACGTGTGCGTGTGATTCGCCCATAAAGCTTTTCAATAGTTGGCTCGTTTCCTGATTCTGTTGTGAAGCAACGCTGCTTGGCTGCCCTTCATTCGGTTCGGTGATCTCTATAAATACGTTCGCCGCTTTCATTAAGCATTGATCATCCAGCAAGCTTGATAATGTAAAATATGACCGTTTGATGCCATCGACTGTTGCATTTATGTTGACTGGCTTTTCGGCCCTTTATTATTCAAGCAGGTTAGGCTCATTCAATTTAGTAAGAAAAACTGATTTACCCCTTAAATTCTTTTAAAAATCGCATTTTTAGGCTGTAAATGGATGCCAATAGAAGATAAGGATATTCATGTGATTCTTCTTTTTCGATCCCGTATGCTTTGAATGCTACTTTGTAGCTCGTCATTCTTCGGATATTATATTTGAAATCCTATTCCGATTTACGGTTTTGATCAAGAATGGGTTTAGTTTTATAAACTTAGCTTTTGCTAAGCTTAGAAGATCAAGCAAGGATATTCAGCCCCTCCCTTTTACTGAGTGAATTCCATGCACTATGCATGCGTTGTTTATTTTCAAGGACGTTGGCCTTCCCTATCTTTCCGCCTCAAATGCTTCTTGACAAACGTGTAATCTTTTGAATGAGACAGATTTATTTTAAATCAACAGTTAAAGTGAAATTCAAATGGCGTAGTTTGTGTGCTTAGCGAAGTCGCCGATCTCAATCCAACAGGGGGGCACACACCAATAAAAATTTATAAATTGTGTGATCTTGTAAGCAACAGTGTGCATACGTATGTATTTGGCTGGTCTAGTTAGTTTATTTGTGTGTGTATTGATCAGGGCGTGTTATGATCAATTCATCAAAATATGATTGAGACACAGAGCGTGTGTTTGTTCGTGTGATTTGTTTGTAGATGGTAGCTGATGAGTGTGAATAAAAGCATGCGAAAAACGAGCATGTCTCAACATTTTGAATTTCGTTTGAAATTAAAAAAACGTCAACCCATACTTGAACGTATCTCGCAGTTTGCTTAATAAATGAGCGAAATCAACCCGGGCGTATTTATCGATATCGATGGCGTAGTTTTAAAAGGTGGCAAGCCATTCGAATGGTCCAAGGAGGCTATCGAAGTAACAAAACAAACTGAAGATAGAAGTTCCAACTGTTAACACCCATCTGCTTTAGACACTTTGGAATAATAAGGTTCCGTTTCTATTCTTAACTAATGGCACTTACTGCGAAGCCTTGTTGGTTGAAAAGCTGCGAACTATATTCGATCTTCCGTTCACAAGCGACCATGTTGTGGTTGCACCGTCGCCCTGTGCTGCGTTGACCGAGTTTCACAGCAAAAAAGTGCTTGTTTGTTGTCAAAAGGACTCCCACGGCCTAATCAGCGAGTAAGACACAACCAACACATCTTTGTCCTTTAGTGCATCTGATTTTGACTAATAACTAGACTCGGCTTCTCTGACTACCTTACAATCGAAGATTTGGTCAACATCTTTCCAGAGCTGGACTATGTCGATCATGAAAAGCGAGAGGAGTTGAATGTAAGATTTAAACACAAATCAGATGAATCAAAAGTTAAGAAAAAAGAAAAACAGAGAAATCCTATGAGCGATGAGCAAAAGCGTGAGAGAGACAGATTTCGTCCTATCGAAGCAATTCTGCTTTTGGGCGAGCCCATAAACTGGGAGTGCTCACTTCAAGTGTTGATTGACGTGTTGATGACCAACGGCGATCCGCGTCGAACATTTAAATTTGTGCCATCGCCTCATTTGCCGATCATCGCCTGCAACAAAGACCTCACATTCAAGGGTGCCGCTGCCCTGCCACGATTCGGCCACGGCGCTTTTCTTGAATGCCTTGAAAGCCTTTACGAGGTTTGGCTCTTCTCTCACGGAAATTGGTTTTGCTAATTTCTCTAAATTTTGTTCTTAGAAAATAACCAACAACGAGCTTGAATACGAGCATTTGATGGGCAAGCCTTATGTGGTCACGTTCGAGTATGCGGCACAGAAAATTCAAAAGCTGTCACCGAATGGCAAACCTGTAAACAAATTCTACATGATTGGGTGAGCGAATCGAAGCGAAGCATTTGAATTGAATTTTAATCGCTTCCTGAATACAGTGACAATCCGCATGTGGACATGCGAGGTGCCAACATGTTCAAAGAGCACTTGCAGAATTTGGAAATGAAAAGACCAAGCTCGCGGTGCTCTTCGCGTCGCTCGAGTGTTGTGGGCACCGACTGTACCATGCATGAGAGAGTGGAAGGCATTCTTGTCTGCACGGGCGTCTACAATCCCAAAGCAGATCTGCTCTATCACTTGAGAAATTTATTCAATGAAAAGACCAAACTGGATTCCAACAACAACAACAACGAACCACAAGAGCCGTCTGGTGAAGATGATCTCGCTCAAACCGAGGAGTTGAAGAGAGCCATGTCGCGTCGAAACTCGTTCATCTCTTACTTTGACGATCCGCTCAACATGCCGGATGTGACCGTTGAAAACCTCAAGATAGCTGTTCACCATATTATGCGCAATAACCCTCAGCTCTCAAGTTTATAGTTAAAACAATTTATTTTAATAAAAAAATTATATTCAAATGACCTTGAAGTGCATTTGCAAGAGAAAAGATCAAATCAAGCGAGTTGAGATTTACGATTTGAGTTTATTATATTCTTAGAGGCGATTAGAGGAGATGAATGAATGAATGAATGACAAGTGAATATTGGCAAGTGCCAATGACAGAGACGGCTGTTTAGTAGAACGAGGTCATTCGCTGGCTGACGTTCATCGACTCGCCTGTTCGTTCTTCAAGACCTTTGGCGAGCTTTTGTATTTGCGAGTCGATTTGATTTGTATTTTCATCGATCCAGTTGAGCGAGTCCATGTGAGCGTTCAATATCTTGTTTATTTGCGTCAACGGGTCATTGTCGTTCTCTTTTGTATCATTCAGTCGATTGATGATTTCCTTGAGCTCTTTGGACATGCCTTTCAGCTGGTTGTCTACATCAACAACCAGTCTGTACATTTCAATTCGACTTGTGTCCACGTTCTGCTGTGGCATGGGCATCTGCTCGATATCGCTCTCCAGCTTTTTTATTTTCTTTTCTAAATCGTCCTGTTGGGAGTTGATGAAATTCAGCTCTCCTTCCAGTTGGCCTTGCTCGCTGCTCAATCGATTTATCTCGTTGCTTATGTCGATTATTTTCTCTCCGTTTTCGATCATCAATTTGTCCAACGCATTCATTTGCGTTGCTTGATTTAAAAACTCTTTTTCTTGACTGTCCAAATCTGACATCCACTTGTTTATATAGTCCTCGAGCACTTTGTAGCTAATCGAATTGCCGCCTGTTTGGGTCAAATTGCTCGATTGACCGGTCTTAATCAAATCTGTTCCCGGCGTTTGTGTTTGAGGTGAAGCAGTCGTTGCTTGAGTTCCCAGGCCAAAATTAAGCGTCGACGCTGGCTTTTGAGCAGTGTTGAGACTAGCACCGAAGTTCAGAGCTCCTGTGATAGGCTGCGAGCTGCCAGTGGTGGCTGCGGTGTTTTGCGAACTGCTGCTCGGCGTGAGGCTAAATCCTGAGCCGGTTGTACCAGATCCTGTGCTTGTCGTTCCTAATCCCAAAGTACCGCTTGTACTTGTGCCGAACAAGCTTGAGCCTGTTGATGGTGAAGCAGAAGTGCCCGCGCCGAATGAGAAGCCGCCTGGCTTGTTGGCGCTAGGAGTAGATCCGAAATTAAAGGACATTCTCTATTTTTTCGTTTCTCTCTCTCTCTAAATCGCAAATTGATTCTCTCTTGGTCTCTCGTTTGATTTTATCAGGGCTATGGCGCGAGACTCAAATTTAAGAGACTGTGCAAGAAGCAAATATTTATTACCGATTCATAATGCATCTGGCAAGCAAGCCATTCTTCTATAATAGCTGTTCTCATTTGTTCAAGCAGCTCATTCAGCAGCTCTTATTCTAACCTTTCAACCAAAAGTTTTTCTTTGCTCCGAAGCAAAACAAAAAGAAAATGTCGCAACTATTAACAAGACCGGTTTCGATTATTCGCCTGGGACTCGCTCGTTCATTGCTTCGATTTAGTTCTTCTAACACAGGCAATGTGGGTGGCCCAAGCTCAAGTCAAGATAGCGTCCCGACTTCAAGTAATTGACCATCAAATTTAACAATTCAAGTTGTTCTTTTTTCAGTTCGATTTGATTCAATCTAGTTGTCAAGCTCAACCGATTCGAGAAATATTTGGTCCATAAGTTCAGCAATGCTAACTATGCGACGATTGACGATGTTCCCGATCAAGTACCGTAAGCTCAAGACGCTCACTAATGTTCCATATTTTCTTGTTCACCGTTAAAATCAAAGCGCTAATCAGTTGAACTATGCCAAAGACAAAGGAAGGGCGCGTGCGACTGTCTACTTGATTGGTTTGACCGTAGTAGGCGGACTGGTCGCTGCGTTATACGGACGCCGTGATCATCACAGAGGAGTTCGAAGAACCGATGATATTCTCAAGCAGCATGCCGAGTACAGCAAAGATGCTAGGGAAATCCTCAAAAATAGCCATGTTCCCAAATGAGCAATTTCTTCTGGCGGGCAAAGTTCGAGCCATTCAATTTAGTTATAAAGCAAAAAATTTGAATCCTTGTCCCTAATTTGAGGGAATCAATCGTAGACTCTTACCATTGGGAATAAATTTAAATTCGACTAAATCGTTTTATGAGAGATTTTGATCAATTCATAAGAAAATCAAGCATAAAAAAACTCGAAATTGGGAAAATGCAAGTTGGATCGAGGTCGAGTCTGGCTTGATATTATGTATGTCATTTTTGGCTGTAATTACTATAAAAAAAGTTGTTGCATAAAATTGCAAAACAAGCGCGTCAGATGTAACCCGCGATAGCTCAGTTGGTAGAGCGGAGGACTGTAGAGCTTGCAAAGCAAAGTAATCCTTAGGTCAGTGGTTCAAATCCGCTTCGCGGGACTTTTTTCTTCTTTAAGCAATTTTTGCGCATTTTTTCTCTTATTTCAATGCTTTTATTCGTTTTGACTTGGGCGATTCATGGTGACGATTAACGCGTTCTGTTTAGGTTAAGATGTAAAGTCAAGAAATTAAGTAGGAACGTTGAATATATTTGTCACAATTAGATCACAATCGATCACAATTAGAGAGATAGAGAGGACCAGGAGGAGGACACGGACAACAAACGAACAAAAAAGAACCCAAGCTTGGGTTAAGATAAGACCGAAATATGAACAAAGAAAATTGCTTTGTGAGAAAAGAATTTTATGAGATTGTGGTAAATTTAGAGGAAATATTGAACAAACAAGAAGAAGAGATGCTCTTCGGTGTTTAATGCTCAAGTTGAATCCAAAAATAGAAAACCAAAAACACAACTGGATAAAAACAAAAAGGAATCGAGAGAAAGGAGTGGAACGATTAACGCTTGGCAATACACTGTTCACTTGGCCGCCTTGCTCCCTTCATTTGACTTGACCCTTTTGTTTTCTCTATCGGCCATTAGCTTACTGTTTAGAAACGCTTCGTAAGCGCCAAACTGTTTAATACCGGAGTCGAATTCAGATGATCGAGTCGCTTCCATGGCAGTTTTTTGCTGATCTTGTATTGTGCGCAAGTAGCTGGCGATCAAACCTGTCTGGTTTTCAAACGAGCTGTTCTGATTGCGCATTGTTTGCTGGAGATAATTGGCAGCCATTAAATTTTGAAGCTGTATTTGATACATTTTCATGGCGAGGCCAATATCATACTGAACGTTGTTGGGCGACGCAGACGACGATGAGCTCGAAGAAGCCGACGAATATGATGAGTTGGCAGACTGTGGCGAATTGTTATTGTTATTGCTGCTATTGCCATTTAAATGGCTCATGGATGCGGCCGCATTTGAGAGCAGCATCTGAAAAGCGTTGTGCGGCAGAGTCGATCCATTATCGACTATAGGAGCAAGGTTCTCGCCGGCCACTGGGCTTTTTCGCTCTTTCTCAATCTTTTTTGGCTTTTTGACCATACTCTCGGCCGGTTTGCTCTTATTCTCGTCCAACCTGACGCTGAATTCTTCGTTCTGTCGCACGCCTTTTTTTGCACGATTCACATAGTACTTGGAAACATCCTGCTCGTCCTTGATGAAATTGCGCGGCTCGCCAGGGTGCTTGTACTTGTTGTGGTAAGTGGCCGCATATCTGGTGTAGATCTCCTCGTTGCAGTAGCCACATCTGTATGGCCGTTTGTTTGTATGAACGTAAACGTGGTCTTCCATGCTCGGCTTGTGATTGGTCGTGTAAGTGCACAGTTTACATGAATACTGCTTGTCGGGCTCGTAAAGAGAGCCAAAGTATTGTTTGGGTCTATTGAAAATAGCCGAATAGTTCTCGTTGTCATTCGCAACCTCCGACTGACTGGAGTCGACAGTTGTTCGTTTGGGCGAAGTGATCGGCGACTGGCATGACGACGACTGAGACGGCGATGAGCTCATCGGCGCGTTTTGCTCTATTTCGCCCAATTTTCGCTTTTGCCGCTGCTTCTCTTCCTGGTCGTCAATGTCTATTTTGGCACCGCTGATTATCGTGAATTTGTCATTTCTGTTGCTCTGCTTCAGCTCGCCGAATGCGCCTTTGTTCAGCTTGTTTGACTCGCTCTGCGAATTGGCACAGTTCAAATCAATGTAATAGTCTTCCTCTTTCACACGGCTCTCTTTTATTTTGACTTCCATGTTCGGATGGCAGAGCTCAATGTGAACCATAATTGTCGATTTGGTGGTCGACTTGTGACCACAGTAAAAGCAGGAGTAGGGCGTGGTGTCTATGTGCCGGTAGATGTGATTCTGCATCAACGATACTGAATGTGACTTGTAAGAGCAAAAGCGGCACTCAAAGCGCATTTGCTTTTTGGAGCTGCTCGCGTTCGACTGCGCTGGGCGCTCGCCGTTCCTGTTCTGTGCTTTGCTCGTCTTGGTCTCGTTAGGACCGCATTGACTGACCTGGTCAGCAGCAAGTACCGGGCTCATTAGAAATCTGCTTACTGTTTGTAGCATGGACCTGGCGCTAAACGTTTCCTGCTGGTCAGTTTGAATCATCGGCACACAATTTTCGTCAAAAGCCTCGTCGGCCTCTGGCTGGCCGCTCTCTGATTGTGTAATTGACTCGTCCGCGATGCTCTCTTGCATTTCATCGCTCAGATTCTCGAACGCCTCCTCGCTCAGACTCTGATCAATTGTGCTCTCCAACTCGTCAATTGGCGCCTGACGAACCATACCAGATGTTCGCTTGCGTTTGTTGACCCCGCTATCTTTGAATTTGATGCTCAGGTCGAGCACTTGCTCGCTGTCTGCGTTCTCGGACTCGATCGGAACTGCCTCGTCTGTGCTCACTTCTGTCATTTTCTGCTCTCCGTCTATTTGCCCTGGACAATTCGACTCGGTTTTATTTTCCTATTCGATCTATTCTTGGTTCGAGTTGCCTTTCTCGTTCTCAGTGCGTCTCTGTGCGTGTTTGTTGCGAGTCTGCTGGATTTTTCGTTTTTTTTTTTATTGTTTTCCTCTTTGTCTTTTTTACTTTGAATCTAAATTTCGAAATTTGAAACGAGACTTAATGATGATCGCTCGTAAACAATAGGACACGTTCGATTTCTCACTTGCGCGCATTTATACACACACACACACATAGCCGAACACAAACACAACCGATTGGACCAGGTATCGAATTTAATCATTTTGTCCGCTTTATCAAACGAACAAGGTATAATAAGATAACACGATACACACACACACATAAAATAGAGAAAATTGAATATATTAGAACGAGCTTGATTGAATTTGAGTTAGGGATAGATGGCAGTGCGTCTAGAGATCTATTTAAGTAACGAAAGTAAAAAGAGACACAAAGCGAAGAAGGAGAGGCAGAGCGGAGGCAATCCGATAGGCCGTATTGCTAATGTAATGGAGAAAAAGACAGAGAGAGCGAAGGGCCATGCGGGCAGGCGCACTTAAACAAATAAAAGCTGACAAGGCTCGGATTTCATCCCACGTTGTCATGTCCGTCTGAGCATGAGCCGGACCCAGAGCACAGATCGTACGTGCGAGCATGTACATGTCGCCTGTTTGGTTGAGATCTGTTTAAACTCGATCGAATTACGACCTGAATTTTTAAAAAAGCGCGAATTAAAGAAAGAGAGAATTGAGACCACTGAGCCAAAGAGTGTTTAAACAAGGTGTAAAAAATCCAACGTGCGCACGAGCGAGCACACACACACACAGACGTACATAACTCGGCTGCACTCAGCTCGGGTGTGTTGGAGGGAATCTTCGCAAACACGGCCTTGCCTCTCGCTCTTTATTCGTTGCTTGTTTACATTGTAAATTAAACTTAAAGCAGTAGAATAGTGATCGCAGGCGGCGGCGGCGGATTAGAATCAAGCACCTTAGGGTGGCGCCAACAACCTCCTTGCTCCCCAATATTCTTCTTTTTCTAAAGAGCTGTCAGCCCAGGCGGTAGGCGACAATTCGCTTTTTTCTTAAACCTTCTGTTTGCCCGCTTAAGTAAACAATAAATATTGGAATGAAATATTATTGAAATTACTCGCATTCTTGCATTCGAAACTGCCAGGGAGGCAGGAGAGAGAGAGAGAAGAAATCAGAGAGACCGTGTGTGTGTGTGTGCACGTATTGAGAGTTTCGGATAAGTTGGATGAAACAAACAATCCGAGTTATTAATAAAAAAAAGGATTTGTTTACTCGATCCGGTACAAAACACGTTGAGTGCGAATCGGCCGACATTGATGACGACCGACCGTAGGGAGTCAGGATCACTTTGAGCAACGGAATGACTGGTGCATAGAATCTGACGGTACAAAATTAGAAAACAAAGTGGGCTTGGTTGGCGAATGCGGGGCGGTCTGAAGGAGGACACTGAGCCAACTCTAGAGGTTGTCCAAACGAGAAAGAGAAGCCTCTATCGATGACGACAATGGGTGGAGTACGAAAAGAGGAGGATGCAAGATAAGCGATGAAAAAGATGACGAGGTGGAGGTGATGATGTTGTTGGCGATGAGATCTTGCCGAGTGCCGCTTATTTAGAAAACAAAAAAAAATAAATAATTTTCTTCAAGAGCTTGATGACGCCCGCGGCCTCGGATGGGGCGAACGGACCGCTTATCAGCAACAACTTGGCCGCCACGCGCAAAGAGAAGAAGATCGCCGCCTAGGAACCAAATTCAAACACACGCAAACATACCCGCTCAAGTCTAAACACACACACACACCAAGCTCGCAGTCGTTTATCAGTGATGCGATTATGTGGATGAAAAAGTAAATAAATTCTTAATTTTAATCATTGTTTACCAGGCCAGCAGTCGAGATTATAGCTCGTACTTTGGTACGAAGAGCGAGTGAGGGAGAAGAGCGAGCGCAGCAGAGTTGGGACAAAAACTAGAAACTGTAATTTTTTTTTTATGAGTCATATGCAAATGAGAGACCTGACGGATGGAGAGTCAGCAAAGAGCGACCTGTGCCATGCACTCAGATAAAATAAAAACGATCGCCCGAGCTTGAGATAAACGCTCAAAAGCGTTTGTTTACTCGTCAAGTGGGACTCGTAGCACTAGAGAGGCAACCAAATGAGACGGTCGCGATCATAAATCATCGAGAATTGTAGACAACATGCGCCTTATCGACATTGATCTACACCTGGCTGATAAGAGCAGGCAGAAAGTAATCAACTCTGGGCTCGGTTGTTGCGGAAATGGGCAAATAAACAAAGAAGCGACAGGCCCGAATAGACATGTCTCCGCACGAATGATGGCGACTACTACTTGCCTATCTAAAATGTCCAGTGCTCTTTGCTGTTGTTTACCTCTGATTTGAAATTCAAATAAGCGAAATTTAACTCTGCTCGGCAGAGTTAGCGCAGCTTTGCTCGACTGATCGTCGCAGCCAGCACACGTTCATATGCACACAAACACATAAAAAATGAAAGCAAGCCCCAGCGCGCACAAGGCTTATTTGTTTAGCGATTTAAAAGCGATTGTTTCAATCTCTTCTTGACAAGCAAGAGATGAAGCGAACAGAAAAAGCGCACACACACACTAACAGGCGGGCGAATTGCTGATGGATGACAAGGGCAAATGAATGCGGCGATAAAAATGAGCTCCGACCGAATATATGAATGAATTACTGAATGAATGAGTAAACGCCGCTCGGCTTGTCGGTAAGCAAATGTTGTTTAGAATTAATTTTGAGATGAACGCCTTGTCGCGCTTTATCTTTTTCGCCTCTTTGCTCTTTCTTTTTTTTTCAAATATGAAATACACAAACTTAATTCTTATTCACCTTTCGTGTTTAATTTTGGATTTACATGACCGACAAAATGTCGTTTACGCTGCTTGTCGCTAAAATTCAGCCGAGACTATTCGAATTAGAATTAAGCAAAGTGTAGAGAGAGAGAGAGAAGCGGGACGTTTTAAACAAACTGGCGAGTGAGGAGATGACACTATCCGATTAGAACATTAAACTTGTTTGGCTGCTTGGCTGCCTGCTTGACGAAAGTTGCCGTGCAAAGTGAGCCAAGCAGGGCGTCATGTGAAAGCTCATTTTCTGGGTCGCTCGCTCTATTAAAGTGCCTGACTCGTATTCTTGCTCGTTAGGCATCTCGATTTAAAAATATGAAACACTCGGAGTGTCATCTGCACCCGATTAGATTGTTTCGGTCGTGCTGCGAATGAAGCATCTGGCCAGGCGAGTGCCATCAGCTTAATACGCCAATTAGAGGATGAAAAAAAAATTAAAGCGAAACAAATAAAGTCGCGTCGCCAGCACCGCAAATTAGTCAATTTCGCCGGCAAAAAACAACTCAATCGAGTCTAAAACTCACGTAGCTGCAGCCGTATGTTGAATTTTATCGCAGTGAGATTCACTATGGCGTTGACTACAAGCAAGATGACGAAGCACACGCATGATAATTAGTAATTAAAAGCGCGATGCCAAACTTTTTTTTTGTTTTATATTTACAATGCGTTAGCAAGCAAAAGAGCAAGCCACTAGAATTAACAACAAACGTTGAATGATGCTCAACTGAGGCCGGTCGACGATAAAGCTCACTTTCTCTCTCTCTCTCTGTCGTGGTCGCTTTTTGCTCTCAATCAAAAAAAAAGGAAAACAAAATGAGAGATTGACTGACTGATGAACGGGTGGACGAGCGAGCCCGTTGCGCCTTTTTCCAAGTTGAGTCCGAAAAGCCAGAATGAAAATAAATAAAATATATAAAACAGAGAGAGAGTAAAAAAGAGTGCCTACTAAATAGATGAATTTTGGAGCAAATATGTGCTCTTAAAAACGAAGAACAAAATATTTCAAATAAAAAAAAAGAGAGCGTGGAATTTGCGTTTATCGGCAAATTCAATGTAAATATATGTATGTTCTAAATAAATACGGCAGTGGCAGTAGAGGAGAGGGGAATGAGCCTCGTTTGGGCCAGCAGGGCCAAATTCGTCGGCGACGGCGGCGGCATCTTTCTGACGTTCAAACAACCAACTATTTCACTCTCTCTCTCTCTCTTTGCCTCTGTCTCGATCGTCATGCGCTGATGCTAGTCACCGTATTGCCGTTTGGCTGCCCTCTCAACACTACGTGAGCGCAATCATTCACTCGTTTGCTATATATAAAATATTTACACTCAATTCTCATCTTGTTGTTTTGTTCCGAACTGCGTTCAGTCGGAGAAAGAGGCAACGGTGCCTAGCGTTTGTTGACAAAAAGTGCTAGCTAACGAAATCTGAGCCAAAGCAGAGCGAATTCGCAGATGTGTGTGTGTGTGCGCAAGAAAAAAATAAATAAACGCAAATTCTCTGCCTCTCTCTTGGACTCGGTTGGATTTAATAACATGGCTACACCCCACTCACACACACACACACACACACACACTCACACACACACGCACGCACGCACACAGATAAACTAACCGAGAACTGTTAAAAGTTGAATGCTCTCCTTTCTGTCTCTTTCTCTCTCTCGAAATGTGACGTCAAAGCGAGGCTCGTTAGTCATTGGAGCGCTTACTCCTACCTGAGATGATTAAAACAAAAACTTAAAAGATAAACGAGCGCACAAATCGTCTCGGTATTTAGTCGAGATGCAATTGGCCCAATTGAGCTGGAAGAAGAGCGCGGTGCGATTTGCTGACGTTTGTACAAACAAACTTATTTACGTCGCTCTGATTGGTGCAATATTGAAACAGAAAAATAATTATCGAAAATAATTTATTATTTTCACGCAGAACACAACTCGCCGCTTCGCCGTTCTGATTCGATTGAAAGCTTTCGATGAAAAATATTTTCAATGAGCAAAATGAGAACAGTTTGATTGCAAATTTTAATAGTTGGACGCGGCCACGAAAATAAAACGAAAGAATAAAACAAATTCGTCGCTCAGTGCAAAGAGAGAGAGAGAGAGAAAGAAAAACACAAATAGCTCGCTCGTGATTAGTTCGAGCTGAATTGGATAAACGAGCGTCGGCAGATTGGACCAATGCTTGGATGGAGTTAAAAAAGAACAAGGAGAGCAGGAGGATGAGAGGGGCTAAGGAAAAAAAAGAAGAAAAAGCAAAGAGAAAATATTAATTTTAAGCTCGAAGCTTAAAAAAAAAGAGTGAACGAAAAATAATTATAGCGAATCAAACAAAGCCAGAGGTCTAGATTTCAATTTATTTAATATACAAGAATGGGCTTAGGAATAGAACGGTAAAGAGAGGACGAGAAACAGAGAGAATGAACAAAGTTTAACTAACTCTGAAGCGTTTAAATCGAGTGAATCGCACGCGCGGCCGCACTAAACACCTGCTCGACTGCTGGCTGGTTGGCTCGTGCTCTCTTCAATGCGCAAATATTAATTTCGTCAAAATTCGATTCATATCTATTTCTAGCTATTTTGCAGCTTTGCGAAATTTATTAACGGCTTAGGATTGAACAAATAGCGACTGCGCGAGACAAGTTAATTTTCGAGTGCAGCATGCAAACACGAGCCGACCGAATCGAGCAAGCAAGAAGGCAGGCAAGCGAGCAAGCAAACGAGCCAACGGCCAACCAACCAATCAAGTAAGCAACAGAAACTTATTCAAGCAAATTGGGCTGACGACGGTGATTAGAACGAGGCCAGCAACAAGTGCGCAACAAAGGCACGACCGTTCAGCTTAACTGTCACACGAGCGAATCCAGCCACTCGCACCGAGCGAAACAAAATGCATTGACGAAAGAGTGTTCATTTGTTCCCACGAACGTGTTTAAATTAAAAATCACAAGCCCGACTAGGAGAGCATGAAAATAAAATCTAAATACATGTAAATACAGAACGACAAGTCTGCGGTTGATTGGAACCAGAGCAACTAAATCGACAAATAAACAATGAGTAATTAAAAGCCAGTACTGCACGTTTTTTACTCATAGACGGAACGAGCCGGTTCGCTTCATCATCCGATATGTTTGATCAACACAGGCAGCAAACTAGACTGCCGTCACTCAGTGTGTGTGTGTGTGGCGCAGTAAATCACGGCTAAGCTCCTTCTCTAGGCCCTTCGACGTTTTGCGAATTTCTCTTGCGATGCTCGTTCAACTTGGACAAACAACACAAACTACAAATAAAAGCGGTTTTAGACGATTGAAAGTAAATAAACATTTTGCAGTTGACACGCATGTACCAGCGCCGCTCATACAAGCAGCTAAGCGCACGGTGACACACGATATTTCCAAATAAATAAATTCATTTTGTTAGAGCCAGTACGCAGACGGCTCAAACTAAATAAATTGATGAGCAAACAGACCGGTGGTCGTCCCTTTTGTGTTTGTGTTGGCTTGACCAGCGACAGGTGATTTTCACCGGCTAAAATGCAGAGATTAAAATTAAAACTATAATGGCGATATTCGTCGAACGTGCTCTTTCGACCGCATTGAACTTGATTGTTTGCCGCTCTGCATGATCGAAATGCTTTAAATATTTACCATTGGTCCAGCAGATATCCGATTTCAGCCACGAAAGAAAGGCGCCATTCAAGAAACAATCACATAACTGAAGACAAACATAAAAAATAACAAAAATGCTCGGGAATAATTCAAAAAGCGTGTTTATTCTTAAAGAATAAAAGTGGGAAAATCCATTTAGAATCCCTGGCCTTGACCAAGAAGGGTATTGATGGCGGCGATGGCCTGGTTGACGTAGTCGACAGCGCTTCCGGTGTGGCTAAGGAGATCCTGGGCCAACTGCTTGAGGATGGCGACAACCTGGGCGTAGATGGCCTGGCCGGAGGTCAAGAGCTGGGTGAAGATCTGGTAGAACTGGAGGACAACGCCGCTGCCGAGGTTGGAGATCTCAGACCAGACACTAGCGAGGCCAGTGCTGCCAAGAAGACCGTCGAAAAGACCTCGCTTGCCGGATGAACCGAGGACAGAGGTGATGGCAGCGATGGACTGAGCAACAATAGTGCCGGCGTCACCGACGTGGTTGAAGAGGTCGCTGGCGAGCTGGTTGAGGATGGGTCGGACTTGGGACCAGACCTGTTGGCCGGCGAAGAGGAGCTGGGTGCCGATGGCGGTGATCTGGGCAACAACGTTGGAGCCGAGGCCCTGGATGATGGTCCAGACGTTGCCGAGGCCGAGGGACTCGACGATGAAGTCGGTGATACCTCGCTTGCCGTTGGAGCCGATGACAGCGGTGATGGCAGCGATGGACTGGGAGACAATGGTGCTGGCGTCACCGACGTGGTTGACGAGGTCGCTGACGAGCTGGTTGAGGATGGGTCGGACCTGGGACCAGACCTGTTGGCCGGCGAAGAGGAGCTGGGTGCCGATGGCGGTGATCTGGGCAACAACGTTGGAGCCGAGGCCCTGGATGATGGTCCAGACGTTGCCGAGGCCGAGGGACTCGACGATGAAGTCGGTGATACCTCGCTTGCCGTTGGAGCCGATGACAGCGGTGATGGCAGCGATGGACTGGGAGACAATGGTGCTGGCGTCACCGACGTGGTTGACGAGGTCGCTGACGAGCTGGTTGAGGATGGGTCGGACCTGGGACCAGACCTGTTGGCCGGCGAAGAGGAGCTGGGTGCCGATGGCGGTGATCTGGGCAACAACGTTGGAGCCGAGGCCCTGGATGATGGTCCAGACGTTGCCGAGGCCAAGGGACTCGACGATGAAGTCGGTGATGCCTCGTTTGCCAAGAGCACTGACGATCTGGCTCAAAACCTGGTTGGCCAAGTTCTCCAACTGGGGCTTGACGAGCTGGATGGCAGTGTTGACCAAAGCAGACAGGTCCAAACCCTTGGGCTTAAGGAGAGCAGCGAAAGGCTTGAGGGCCTCGATGATCTGGTTGGCCAGCTGTTGGAGGATGTTGGTGATGTTCTGGACGGCCTGGAGTCGGAGAGCGGTGGCGCTCTTTTGGGTTCCGTTGATGAGGCTGGTGACCAGCTGGATGAACTGGGCGTTGATCTGGGTGGAAGCCTGGCTGACCAAACCGTTGATGAGCTCGGTGATGGCAAGGTTCGAGGGCAAGTTCAAGAGGCTGGTGATCTGGCTGATGATCTGGCTAGCACCACCCTGCAAGAGGTTCTGGGCCTGCTGCAAGATGTTGTTGAACTGGCCGACTTGAACAGCCTGGCTGGTGGCGATGCAAACAAGAAGGATCGAAAGGATGGCTTTCATTTTCTCTATTGAGTCGATTGTTGAACTCAAACTTGATGCCTTTGCTCACCATTTCGGTTCTTTAAATAGTAAATTTGGCAAATTCTTATCGCGCTCGACTTGAACATTACCCCGCAATTGAGCAGTTTATCGCAATCTTGATCGATTCTTTTATTACATTATCAATAACTTCAATGTAGGCGAATCGCCAATCAGTTTTTCAACGCCCTTAAGAAACAGAAAAATTAACCCAAATTCGTGCCGCTTCGTTTTTTAAAACGTGCGATTTGTTTGATAATTTTCAATCTGCTTGATAAAAATTGAACCGCCACCTCACAACTACGGTGACAGCTCTTTTGTAAACCATTCGCGCAAAAAGTTATATTTCTCATGCTCAGGGCCAAGTTGGCATTTGTGAACAGTCAAGCCTTTTGACGCAATGTCGCGCCTCACCAAATAGACCGCTTGTTCCTCACTGCAGCATCCTTTGACAAATGACAAAAAGTTGTACAAGAAATTGAAGCAGACGCTCTCTTTCCATCGCTTCTGTCGGTTAGATTTCGCCAGCTCGTTTACTTTGCAGTCGACAATTGCCCTCACAAATCCAGCGTCGTCTCTCAGGCCGACTTTGATAAGTTCTGTGCCCACCAAGAAGCTTTGTAGCCACCATTTTAGAAATTTCGAATTAGAGCCTATTCTCAAGTCGTCGATTGTCGCTCCTTTTGACGTCTTAAGCTCGACATAATCTGCGAGACTGGTGTGTTGCTGGCCAAGGCAACAGTCGACTTCGGCACCATAAAGAAGACTCAGATCATTCAGCTTGCTTGAAACCAACGTCGAATAGTTGCTCTCCGGATCTGGAGCGTCTTCAAATGACTGAGTTGGTTGTTCGTCAGGCAAGTCAGCGGTCACATACGATTCAAACTTGTGGCCCCAATAAGTAAATGCTCTGCCCCTCTCGTCCATGTTTACTCGATTACTTTCGTTCATCTCTGTTTCGAATTCGCACATGTACCAGGTGCCTCTGAACGGGATAATGGCGAATGTACAGTCCCGACCGTTCTCGTACGGCATGTACAGTAGAGTAGTTAGCAGCCCTCGCCAGCACATAAAGTCCGTCTTGAATAATCTTGAACACAAGTTAAGTTGGGTTAAGGTTAAAGAAAGGGGGCCATACGATTTCTATCATGATTGGTTTTACTTTGAAGGGCAAGGTCGCTCGCACATCAACTTTTCCTTTATTTCAAGAGCCCAGCTGAGCAAAAAGTCTATACCTTGACGATGAGGAATGTGTTCGACAAACCTGTCAGCGCCCAGTTTTAAATCGAACTGAAATTGAGGGCCCGGTTCGACTTTGGTAAATTCGATTCAGTCAAATTAGTTAAATGAGCTCAAGTCGATTGGTAATCAGAGATTTCAAACCAAAAAATCGAAGCCCGTGTGCCTTGTCAAGTCTCTCGGACAGCTCGGGCGATATTAGCTTTCTGGCCTCGATCTCTTCTTTGCGTTCTTGGGTTTCGATTAGTGATTCCATTCGGCTAGTGTTCAGTTCTGTGCCTACTCTGACTCGGCCTCGTGCTGACCTCAACTGGCTGACGGAAATTCGGAAATCTGTTTGTGTCGTGTCTGGAAAGCGGATGAATATGAAAGTCGCCCACTAGCAAGTGGTGGCTTTCCTTTCGTTTTTTGGGCGCTGACATTTTTCAAATAAATTTCGTCTGCCTGGAAAGAAATTTCGTTCTTCGACTCCTCAGCTCTATGTATGAAGCCGCTCATTGAGAATGAAAAACAAAATTTACAATCACTCGATCCCCACACGACTTTTCTGGCCGCCTGGCGAAGAAAGAGAGGAAATCGAAACTTAGCCTTCTTGTTTATTTTGGGCCTCTCGTTGCTTATTGGCGATCTACTTTTAAGCTGTGTTTTTCTTTTTTTTTTTTTGTTTGTTGTTTAAAGAGGAACTTGATCAACATAAATTTACAAACACAGGAGAAGTCAGAGTTAAATGGGACTGCAGCGGCTAGTATTTTCGCGTTTTGTAGCTGGGAATGGCACCGCCAGTCGAATGAGGGTCAGCAGAGGAAACAGACTGCGAGTTTTGTGAGAAAGCTGCGAACATGTTGGCCACGTCGGCCAGGAAAGCGGTGTTGAAGCTACTTGCTCCAGTAGTAGAACTGCTCGGGTCCGTCGCTTGATTTTGATAGGGTGCATTTGAAGTGGGCGAATACGGCTCGTACTCGTCGGTTTCATACTTGACGCCATAAGTGCGTGGGTCAGGCCTTGAGCTCCTGGTCATGCTCGATTTTGCAGGCATCGAGTCGACTCGGCCGTTGCTGCTGCCACCACCTCCGCCGATTGCGCTTGAAAGCATGTTGGCCATCGATCCCGAGAGGAGAAAGAGCTCTATGTAACGATTGCCAATATACTTGCGGTCATATTTCATCGCATCACAAGCGTCGTCGTGCGACTTGAAGTAGCACTCGCATTCGCCCGTCAGTTTGCCGTCACGGTTTCGAACCAGCTCAAAGCTGACCGGACGCAATGGGTGAAAAAAATTCCAAATATCAGCGTCGTTTATTGAGAAAGGCAGCCCGCGCATTTTGACCAAATGACGGGTTCGGCGTCCGTCGTTCAAGGGAGGCGACGGCGAGAGCGCATGCCGTTTGCTGCTCGACTGGTAATTGACTATATCTGTACTGTACGCTCCCATCGAAGGACTGCGAGAGCGCCCCGATCGGCCGTAACTCGGCGATCTGTATGGTGCTGGTGCACTGTACGAACTATAGGCACTGTAGTCATGAAGTGAGCTCGAGTAGGCGCAATCATTGCTAATTGCCGCGCTGGACGAGCCTCTGTAAGGGTCGGGCGAACGAGACATCTTTCGCTTTACCGGCCCTCGGCCGTGGTTTCCGTTCGAGTTAGATGCGTAATAGGACATTTCGTCCAGACTGCTGCGGAACACCTCGATGTACCTTAATTCGCATGAATCAGATAGAATAGAGCAAGTTGATTGGGAGAAAGAAAATTTTAGTTAAAAAATAATAATATATATTGCGTCAGACCCCCGAGTCGAGTGGAGAATGAGGCAGCAATTTAACCGAAATTTAGATAATCAGATAAATACCTATTGGAAATTTTCTGCTTATGCCTTTCCAAAGCCTTACGAGCGTCATTAATACTATTAAACTGCACGAACGCCTCCCCATTAAAGCGCCCCGAAAAGTCGATGACCATGATGACACCCTCTGGAGCAATACTAAGCCCTAAGTTGGATGCGATTAGAGCCACTCGAGATTGTCGTGAAAGTCACCCGCGCCCGCGCCAGGTGAATTTGTTTTCTTGCGTCAATCACTTACCCCGGAAAAAGTCCAGTATGTCCTGTTTAGAGCAGGTGAATGGCAAGCCGCGCAGTCGCACCACTGGCTCGGTCCAGTTCATGGCGTTCGAACGAGATGTCTCCAAATGCTTGCTCAACTGCTCCTCGCTCGAGCGGAATACTTCAATGTAGCGATGTCCGATGCGGTCATTGTGTCGCTGCATGGCCCTGTCAACATCCGGCTCGTCCTCCACCTCCACAAACGCTTCGCCGCTGGGCCGACCCTCTTGGTTTGTGGTTATGTAGATTGCTAGCTGGCCCTCAGGGCCGGGCTTGCGCGCAATTTGGCATCCGTTCAGAAAAGTGGCTATGTCGTTTGGCGCACAGGACCATGGTAAACCTCTTAGTTTGATCACTGGCATTTGTTTCTTTGTTGCCAATTGTTTAGTTTGCAGATGCAGGGCCGTTCGTCGCCTTCTTTGTTCCGCTATTTATATTTCCCTCTGCGTTCGCTTCGGGGCTCGGTTCGCTAATATGCTGGCTAATATGGAGACCATACGGTCGCTCTGCACTATATAGTGTCGAATTAGCAAAGGGCCTCGCGCGTTTTATTGACTGCATGCATAACAAAGCTGAGCTTTTGCTCTCAAGCTTCTTCATATGTATGAATGTCAGCCCATCGGTCAGCAGTTAGACGTTGGCTGCACAAAGATTCTGCGCTTCTCCGTCTAATCTAAGAGTCTGATCAGAATGGCTCAAATTCTCAGACTCTCATTGAGCAAATCAGACAGGCATGTAGAAAATTGTTTATCACAACTTGGAATGCAGGTTTGAATCGCTTGAATGATCAAGCGAGCATAAACCAAAAACTGGCTTGGGCGACAGCTCACAAGCAAGCGTTTGTTCGCCCTCAAAATGAAGTCAGTGCGCAAGAAGCTGGTGGTGGTCGGCGATTATTTTTGCGGCAAGACGAGCTTGATAACGGCATTTGATGAGAGGACATTTAATGACAAGCATAGAGCAACGTTGTTTGAAACACACTTCATTCAAAATCCTCCCGATGGCTTTGAGCATGTCGAGGCAGTTATTTGGGTAGATTGCACTCCGCTGGCAAACAAATCGTGTCTTCTCGATCGTTCTTAACGCCTCTTTCGATTTGAATAGGACTGCCCAGGCCATGATGATTATGAAAGACTGAGGCCTCTAGGATACGAAAAGTGCGACTTGGTGCTCATCTGCTATTCAATAAGTGACCATATGTCATTCCAAAATGTAAAAGAAAAATGGGCGCCAGAAGTAGCTTATCATCGTGGGAATGTGCCATTAATGCTAATTGGATGCAAAAAGGACCTAAGAGACACAGAAAGAGAAGAAGCCCAAGCGGTTTCAGCGATGGTGTCTAGACAGCAAGGAGAAGAGATGACAGAGAGAATATCGGCAAACGGGTTCTGTGAGTGCTCGGCAAAAACTGGAAAACAAATAGATGACACATTTCGGCAAGCATACAAAATTGCTTCACTCGAAAACAACCCGAAAAGAAGAAAATGCTCTCTAATGTGAAAATGACTTTTTAAATAAATGAAACTTGATTTGGGTTTAGCTGCGATTTAGATTTTTATTGATTGAATTAATGGAGCGGGTTAGAATATTTAGAATCCCTGGCCTTGACCAAGAAGGGTATTGATGGCGGCGATGGCCTGGTTGACGTAGTCGACAGCGCTTCCGGTGTGGCTAAGGAGATCCTGGGCCAACTGCTTGAGGATGGCGACAACCTGGGCGTAGATGGCCTGGCCGGAGGTCAAGAGCTGGGTGAAGATCTGGTAGAACTGGAGGACAACGCCGCTGCCGAGGTTGGAGATCTCAGACCAGACACTAGCGAGGCCAGTGCTGCCAAGAAGACCGTCGAAAAGACCTCGCTTGCCGGATGAACCGAGGACAGAGGTGATGGCAGCGATGGACTGGGAGACAATGGTGCTGGCGTCACCGACGTGGTTGACGAGGTCGCTGACGAGCTGGTTGAGGATGGGTCGGACCTGGGACCAGACCTGTTGGCCGGCGAAGAGGAGCTGGGTGCCGATGGCGGTGATCTGGGCAACAACGTTGGAGCCGAGGCCCTGGATGATGGTCCAGACGTTGCCGAGGCCGAGGGACTCGACGATGAAGTCGGTGATACCTCGCTTGCCGGATGAACCGAGGACAGAGGTGATGGCAGCGATGGACTGAGCAACAATAGTGCCGGCGTCACCGACGTGGTTGAAGAGGTCGCTGGCGAGCTGGTTGAGGATGGGTCGGACCTGGGACCAGACCTGTTGGCCGGCGAAGAGGAGCTGGGTGCCGATGGCGGTGATCTGGGCAACAACGTTTGAGCCAAGACCCTGGATGATGGTCCAGACGTTGCCGAGGCCAAGGGACTCGACGATGAAGTCGGTGATACCTCGCTTGCCGTTGGAGCCGATGACAGCGGTGATGGCAGCGATGGACTGGGAGACAATGGTGCTGGCGTCACCGACGTGGTTGACGAGGTCGCTGACGAGCTGGTTGAGGATGGGTCGGACCTGGGACCAGACCTGTTGGCCGGCGAAGAGGAGCTGGGTGCCGATGGCGGTGATCTGGGCAACAACGTTGGAGCCGAGGCCCTGGATGATGGTCCAGACGTTGCCGAGGCCGAGGGACTCGACGATGAAGTCGGTGATGCCTCGTTTGCCAAGAGCACTGACGATCTGGCTCAAAACCTGGTTGGCCAAGTTCTCCAACTGGGGCTTGACGAGCTGGATGGCAGTGTTGACCAAAGCAGACAGGTCCAAACCCTTGGGCTTAAGGAGAGCAGCGAAAGGCTTGAGGGCCTCGATGATCTGGTTGGCCAGCTGTTGGAGGATGTTGGTGATGTTCTGGACGGCCTGGAGTCGGAGAGCGGTGGCGCTCTTTTGGGTTCCGTTGATGAGGCTGGTGACCAGCTGGATGAACTGGGCGTTGATCTGGGTGGAAGCCTGGCTGACCAAACCGTTGATGAGCTCGGTGATGGCAAGGTTCGAGGGCAAGTTCAAGAGGCTGGTGATCTGGCTGATGATCTGGCTAGCACCACCCTGCAAGAGGTTCTGGGCCTGCTGCAAGATGTTGTTGAACTGGCCGACTTGAACAGCCTGGCTGGTGGCGATGCAAACAAGAAGGATCGAAAGGATGGCTTTCATTTTCTCTATTGAGTCGATTGTTGAACTCAAACTTGGTGCCTTTGCCCATCTTTTCAAGACTATTTATACCAATCGGAGAGTTATTGCATGATTGTGAGAATTTTCGCCCCAGTCCACCACATGCGCCGCCTCCATTAAGCTTTTAACATTACGTTTGTAACATCACTTAAATTCTAATCAATGTGGGGGCTTATCGATTTTTTTCGCGTGTCTTCGCTTATCTTTCGCACATGTTTCTACATTCCCAATTTTTAAACACTGGCATCATACAATCTTTACTATGATCCAAATTTAGAAGTCGGTCTCCTATCGACAATTTATTCCCGGATTCGAAGCATTCAATTCGAAAAGAAACATTGTTTTCTGGTTTTTAACTAAAACAAATCATTTTCGTCTGGACTTGACCAACAGAACAATGAACGTGAGAATTCTCCAACCGATCATTAAAATCACAATGCTCCCAATGTTCCAGTAAAACGCATCCTTGACGTTCAACGCTTAACCTTATTAGGGAAACTAGCCCTTGAATCTTAACTTACTTGATTTACTTTGAAAAAGTCCAACACGTCCGCCCCGTTTCTAAATCGCTTGAGCATTTCGCTGCAGTTGTTTGGGTCGTCGCAGTCTATGCTTTCAATGTTGTCAAACTGATTCATAAGAAGATTTTCGTTCGCGTAGCTGAACCTTAAAAAATAAATTCAAATTTGAGAACAGTAGGGAACGTGATTCCTCATGAGTCCTTACCACGAGAGGTAGCGCAGAAATAGAAAGTATTTCGGCGTGTCACTTTAGGAAAAGTGTTAAAATTAGAGCCTTTTGGTGGACCATTATTCGCTTACTCTATGTTTAGAAGAAATCCACTGAATATCATCAATGGTACCTGTCAGGGTGATCTCGGCTTAACTAGGCATTTGAGAAATAAATGGACGATGTTGTATTACCAGAACCGGACCAGCAAGAGCTAGAGCGGCATTCACTGATGGTGCGCTTGCAGACAAAAAGGTTCCTTTTTGAGCAGAAAATTTTTTGAAATGCTCTGATAATTGCCAAGAGAAACTTACCAAATGAAACTGCTGTCTGAGCCACAAGGATAATAACAAACACGCAGGTGAAATAGCGGTTTATTTCATTATTCAAGTCGGCCATCCAGTAGACGATTGTGGTGAATATGAATGGCATCAGGATGAACATTGGTATCTGATTATTTGGTTCACTAGTTAAGATTTGGCGTAAATTCGGGCTTTTAAGTTTACATCCAAAAAGACGCGAGCAAGATAGTAGCTGATCACCCGGTACATTCTGTTTTGATGCTCCCTGAGAAATATCGGAATCTCGGCCGGGAAAGTCTTCAAATCGAACGCAGAAGGAAAGAAGCTTTTAAAAAAAAAAAGGCGCTCGACTGAGATTTGCTACCGCTGCTTACGTTTATGACCACAAACATGCTTCCGAAGCTGTTGTTTGTCATGCAGAGGAACAGCACTCCGGCCATGTTCTGCACTCCTTTTTGATTGAGTTTTAATTGAAAGTAGATTAGACCGAACAGAGTGGCTATGAACTAATTAACAACGAATTCTTATTGCATGAGCAAAGCATTCTGAGTCGATCGAGCGCACATACAATTGATTGAAATAGCTGCACTCTGAAGGCCATTGGGTTGCGCGCGAGGCAAATTATGTTTCGCCACAGGAGCCACTTCATCTGTCCAATAAAGCCGGCCTTGTATCTGATCTCCTCGGAAAAGTTGATCGATTCGAAATCTTTGAGTTTCTCGCCTGCGTCAATCTCCTCATTGAGATTGGAATTGAAATCGCTTCGCTCAAACGCATCGCATATACTCTTGAAGTTTGATTGAGTTCGATTGGGAGCACGATATATTGGGGCACATGGATCGGAGTTTACCTCTACGCGGCTCATGCATTCTTCCTTTTCACTGCTCACTATGGCCAGCTTCTTAATGTAAAAGTCGGCCGGATTGTAGTTGATCGGCACTTGGAAACCTTGTCTAAATCGGATCAACTGTAAATTGCGGCTCATGGTTGACAATGCATTAAACTGACCTTGAGAAAAAGTTTTGCGCACTTTTCAAGCATCCAATGTAGGCGAGTCGGCCTTCGGCTAGCAAACAGAGCTTGTCAAACAGCTCGAATATTTCACTCGATGGCTGATGAATGGTCGAGATGATTATTTTGCCTTGTCGCGATAGATTGCGCATGCACTCGACCACTGAGAGTGCCATGAAAGAGTCGAGGCCGCTTGTGGGCTCGTCACAAAACAGAATCATCGGATTGGTGAGGACTTCGCATGCAAACGCCAGCCTTCTCTTTTCTCCTCCACTAATTCCCTTGGCCTCTATTTGAATCGGCGTATTTTCACATTTTTTCAAGTTCAGCTTTAAGGTTGTGCAAAACAGCTTCTGACTACAAAGGCCTGACTAGTGCTGCATGTTCTACTCACATCTTTGAGTACTTCCTCTACTCGTTCTAGGCGTTCGGCTCGCGAATACTTTGAGTCCATTCGCAGCATAGCCTACTCATTCAAGAGCAAATTACATTCACGACTGCAAGAACGACTGAAATTGAAATTCTACTTGAAAAATGAGGCATTCTTTGACAGTGAGACAGCCGATGAACAAATCGTCTTGCTGCACATAGCCCGATATCGAAGAGATTTCTTCAACCGATTGAATGAGAGATCCGTTCACTCTTATTTCTCCTCTAATTTTTAGAGCGCCTCGATTGCGAAAGTTGATCGCATTCAGAAGAGAGGTTTTTCCGGCGCCACTTGCGCCCATAATCGCCAATGTCTCGCTCGACTTGGCTATACCGCTAACTGCAAATGAACGAATTTAAAAGAGCAGCTTCAGAAACCGTCTTAATCTAGCTTACCGTTTCTAATGATCACTTTTGCGTCAGAGGGCGTCTCTGTTCTCCTATTTCTCACTTTCTGCACCAAGTTCTGCTTGCTTGGTCGGGACTCAACGTAAATGTCGCGCCATGTTAACTGAATGTTCTTTGAAGAAGAGCTATTCGGTGCCATGTCATTCGCATTGATCGTCACATGGCCTTTTGATGTTGGGCTATACTCAAGTTTCCTCTAATTTATGGTTTTTCAACTTCGAACGGTTCGGCTGCGAAGCGATCTTAGTTTACCTCAAGCAGTGATTCGCTTGCTTCGCCCATTTTCGATGAAATCAGAACGTGTCCTCTTCTCTCCTCCTCTTGTTCTTACACTTTCGCTTGCTCTCGCTCTGATCCGATAGCGAGCATCAATCAAGAGCGCCAAATTATGTAATCCGATTATTATAATATATTGCGGAACTCAAGCCCCAGTACGCCAGCGCTGTTTTTTTTTTTAATAATTTCTTGCATTCGAGTTTTCACCAGTCCTGATTGGCCAAGCTAAAAGCCGACGATGAGACAGCAAGAATTGCTTTTCAATCTACGCTAGTCTCTCTCCCTCAATTAGTTTATCGAGCCTGGTTCTAAGCGAAGTTGGAAAACCGGTAGAGTACTTTTTAAACTCATGAACCAAAGATTGAATTCAGAAGCAGCAACTCTTGCCCGAATAAGACCATGCCGACGACAGTACTAAGAACAGCCCATGTTGCTGGGTCTTAAAGTATGCTTCGTGGCGCACCATTCAGTTGCACGCTCTCTCCAAGCTCAATTGCATAATTCAGCCCAGGGGCCTTGATTTTCATATTTTGGCGTCGCTGCATCGTTCTATTTTGCATCTCTCCTTCTTCAATATTTATTTTGTTGCTTCTTAAATTGAGTTGAATCTTTAATTGAATTGAATCGGAAAATTATTCTTGGTCACTTAGATCCCAGGCCGGCTGAACAATGTCGTCAGAATTAGAGAAAGCGGGAAACACCAGTATACTGGAAAAGCTCAAAAAAGATCCGGTGCCCGCCATCGGAATGGCCGGATTCTTCGGCGTAATCGGCTACGCAGTCTACAACTTCCGAAAGAAGGGAACAGGCATGAAGCCGAGCGTCTACGTCATTCAGACTCGTGTGGCTGCTCAAGGTCTGGTGATAGGTCTGCTTACGATCAGCTTGGGCTTTCACATGGTCGACAACTTGCGACACCGAAACGAGCATCATGATGCGTACAAGGGCCACGCCAGCCACGAAAATCATCCTGGACGACACTAAAGACAACTGAACTTGATTTTCTATCTTAAAGCAAAAGCTATTTCTCAAACCAGACCGAGACCAAACCCACAACCAAACAAGCCGACCACTTGAGTCGAGCATAGGAGCAAAAAATTTGAATAAATTTATTAGCATCAACAGAAAGTGACACATTTCCGCTCGTTTGCTAAAGCAGCTTTTGCGCAATCATCCTCAAAAACTCGCTAAACTCAATTGTGCCGTTTTGGTCGGCATCCACGTCTCTAATCTTTGAATTGTTTCCAAATGAAGGATCAACTCAGCAGATTAAATTGGAGAACTTTTACCATTCGATTGAGCTCCTCATCACCTTGGGGCCTGCCGAGTGCTTCGAATACTTGGCCGAGCTCACTAGTCGTTATGCGACCGTTGCCATCCTTGTCGAACAAGTCAAACGCCTCTCGGAATTTGGCTCGTTGCTCGTCGCTTATGTTGCTCGCCTTTCACTAAATTGCTTCAGTTGCTCGAAGACGTCGTGTTCACTTTTCTCCTCACCATTTTACTCCCGTTCGATTGTAGAGCCGAAATTCGCCAAGTGATAACCGTGCGCGTTTAAATCAAAGAACACCAGCGTTGTGTGTTTCTCTTCGGTTTTTATTTACGACGCTTGATAGCCGAAAGATAAACCGAATTTTAATTTTTTGATTTGCATTCTCTCCTCGTCGCATTTTACGTCGCCCTCTCTCTTTCTCTGTCGCAAAATCCCTCCTCGTCTCGTAGTTAGTCATAGTTACTCATTAGTTGCACTCTGAGCTAAATTATTTCATTGAAATCGGCTGATATCAGTATTCGTCTGGCTTGGTATTTTTTAATCGAGGTAACACACAGCTAAGATTGAATTATGATAATCGTGCCAAGCAAAGATTTGAGCCCCAAAGTGGATCCTTCGGTTTGCGTTCAAATGTTGACTAGTGGTGTCGAGTTGCATGTTGGCACAAATAAACGAAACCAAGCGGAAAACATAAAATCCGTTTTTATTCATCCGCTTCAATTAGGAGAGGAGAACAATGAAGGCGATGGCCGTATAGGCACCATTCGTCAAGTGACAGGGCTCCAGAGTCAACCAAACAAGGCCTGAAAAGGCGGTGACTTGAGTGAGCTCGACAAACACTGATAAATAATGAATAAAAGTTGAAAGACTGCGTCGGCCTGCACAACGAGCGAGATCGAAAATCTAGACGCAGCGATGATTTGTTCTGGAAACCCAACTAGCTGTTGTGGGTTCAATCAGTGTAATTTAATTTATCATATGCCAAGTGGCAAGCCCATTTGAGTTATTGCGGTTGTTTCTTAGGTCAATTATGACGATCGTCTGCGTGCGTGATGACAGAGTCGAGTTGCTGCAGGCCCTAATAAGCGTGGGCAAACAAGACTCGTTGTTATAGATGCTCGACGGCACAAAATCGAACTGGACTTGTTGTTTTTCTGTTCCTCTCGATGAGTGTTTATTGACTCGAGAGCGATTTTTAGCTCTAAGCTTCGGCGTTCTATTCCTATTCCGTCATCCTGGACTGCACTTAAGCTAAGAAAAACACTAAAAACCGATCGCGCACACACACACACACGCGCACAGAGAGAGAGAGACATAAGCGGTTAAGCAAAAGAATGAAGCATACGCACCCGATTGCGAATATGCTCAAGTGAAATAGCGAAGGGAAAGTTCTCAAACCAGTTAGTGGTCAAGTCAAACGAGCTGGACTCATCAAGATGCACATGTCAAAGTACGAGCTGAACGAAGAGCTGATGAGATGCTGCCGATGCGATTTACGCTTCACACTGGAGCATAGCAAGCCGATCAGGCTGCCCTGCTTTCACTACATATGCTCAGCCTGCGTCAACTCGGTCAAGTTCTACGTTCATTGCGCCTCGTTCAAAGTGTTCTTGAGCCATAGCAACATGGGCGGCAGCGGCTCACACCACCACCAGGACAGAGGCGGCACGGATTTTTTCTTTCGAATTCGTCACCGAGAAATACAAGCGAACAATCTCGAGCTATTCTATTTCATTGACAGCTTTGTACGCATTCTAGTCGACTACGACAAGATTGACTTTACTCTTTTACACCGAACGCTCGCATGCACCGAATGCAAGTGCATTTACAATCTAGACGAGCGGCTGCCCCTTGCGCTTCCGTGCAGCCATTCAATATGCGCCAAATGCTTCAACGTCGACTGCTGCGAGCGTTTGTACATAAAATGCTCGCGATGCGTCTACCGGGTCCAAACCAACGGGCTGGAGGTGGAATGCGATGCGATTCGACTAGAGCTGATCAAGCGCATTCTTAGCTTGGTCGAACGGCGCCAGCAGATCGCACTCTCACGCCTGCAGCAAACACTTGAGCGACTTGAAATGTTTGACTTTGCGCAGGCGGTGAACCGCGCTCTAGACAACATTTCGATTCTGGTCCAAGACTCGTCCAATCAAGTCGAAACTCGTCTGCAGCTATCCCGGCAGTCGATTATTGCTCAATTAAACTCAGAGCGGCAGGCTTCAGTCAAGCAAGTCGAGCGAAATCGCTTTAAATCAAATGCGGTCGGTCGCAAGCTTGCATTCGTGCCGAGCCGATTAGAGTCGCCCAGTTTGCAGCTAATTGGACACGTTAGGCCAAGAGCGAGCATTTTAACTCGACTCAGAACGATTCGATTTCATACCAGATGGAGCGCAATCGACTGCGCCTGGCTGAACATTTCAAGTAGCGACTGTCTCTTCATGCTGAACTATGATCAACTGATCGAAGCAAAGCCCACAGACTCGACATTTCACATGCTCCGTCTGATCAACCCGCTCACTCGACGTTCGATTCTCAATCGCAAGATAAAGAGCTCGACGCTGCGTAAACTTGAATACTGCGTGGGCACGGCCAGCACGCTCTACTTGCTATTCGAGTGTAAATACCAGCATGAATATGCGCTGGAGGCGTACGAGCTGAGCAGATTTGATAAAATCGGCACCTTGCACGTGAATTACTACATCGATAAAGTGCTGGCCAATAGTCAGGGAGTGGTTATTTGGAGCGCAAGTCAAAAGCCATATGTGAGCTTTTACGACGCCCGTCTGAACGAGAACGAATCTTTCGACACTACCATATTCGACAAGCAAGTGTTCGATCGGTTCTACTCGCTGGCAGATCAGAGCGACGACTGCTTCGTCTTCAACAACCAGAACACGATCGGCGTGGTCGAGAAAAGCAATGGACGCATTCGTCACTTGATTCGAGTCGACTCGTACGAGGATGAGGCGGCCGGACCGCGAATGACCAGCCAAAACGTCGAGCGAGCCAAATTTGAATATTTGTGCATTAAATGCTTGGGCCAGCAGCTTTTGGTTCTGACCTGGTCCCAGCTACTTCTGTTCGATTTGAATAGCGCCTTGCGACTGACCAGATGCGATTTGGCTCAGATCGGTCCTCACGACTGGTCTGTGCCCAATCAAATGTATATACTCCGAAATGGCCAAGTGGCGTTCTACGAGCCGCTCTCCAAAAAATTTCTCCTCATTTAAAAACATTTCTGGTTGAATGATCAGTTAACTGGTCTCTTGTTTGTTCTTTTCTCATTCGTTTGTGCAGTTGTTTTAAAGCAAAAAAGATTCGTTTTTCTACGGACTGCGCAGTCAGGCAGAGTTTGTTATTTGCGAAACGTTTTTTGGCTGCGTTAAAGCTCTGCATGTCTAACAAGTTTGCGTAAAATCAAGTCGAATTGTCTCATCA
Organism: Proales similis; assembly: GCA_019059635.1. NCBI lineage: Eukaryota > Metazoa > Rotifera > Eurotatoria > Ploima > Proalidae > Proales > Proales similis. The sequence goes on from JAGVRJ010000004.1 coordinate 353,392, forward strand.
TATTTTCGATCTAAATCACAAAGCATTCAATCAGCAACGCAACTTCAAACGTTCAATTAAAGAGTATTTTACGTTTTTAATCGAATTCAAAGCATTCGACACGCTCGGCTCCCACTCGCTCCAGTTGAAACCGGTCAATTCTAACAACGGCAGTTGATTTGAATGGTTTAATTTGCCTTGGCTTTGTTCCCTTTTAATGATTTTTGTGGCACCAAACGGAAATAAAATGCGTTCGACGCTTACTTCTGCTGGCTTAACAGCTCTTGGATGAAGGCTTCGGCGCTCATCAATTTAACGTACAAGTAAAAGTTTATGAAGAGCAGAATTGTGAAACTGAAGCATTAGACGAGGTTGGATCAGATCGAGACGAGAATGCGTTTGTGAAAAAAAAGTCAATTACATTATAGCTATGTAAGAAATGACAACATTCTGGTTGAGTTTGAAAAAATAGAACGGAACGCTCGACTGGCGAGCGATTGCTTGAGCAACAACATCAGGAGAAGAAGGAGAAGGTTCGATTCGGGGCGCAATCGGCGCGCTGGGTGCTTTTCGTTTCTCTTTGCGATGTGCGACCGTCGCGTTTACGTCCAAGCCATAGCGGCCACTCTCTCTTTCCAGGCCTTTGTCTGTTTGTCAAGAGTTGCCTTAGCCCGCTTTTCAGGTTTCAATTATTGGCTTGAGCCTTGCTTACCCAAATAGTCGAACGTCTCCTTTAGATTACTCCACACGTTCTTTTCTATGAAGCCTCTGACTATAAACGTTGGCTGCTTTATGTAGTTTATCAGTGCGGTCAGTTTAACTCTTGTTCTCGTATCGTTCACTCGACTAAAACAGTAGCGATTGATCACAGTAAATGAGTCGGCGTACATCACTCCCTCTGATCTGGTCTCGCACTCAACCACAACGTAGTTCTCTTGACTTTTGTCAACTATTTTCTGTTGCGGGCAAACGGTGAGATACACAGATGCAACCGGTGAGGAGAGCTCACTCACTTGGATATCTTCGTTGCGGATGACACCCACCGTGCCCAGGTTGATTCGGTAGTTCAGTCGCCGCATGTTTGGCTTGAACTCCCACTCGTCGATCGTAATTTGTTCGCATTTGCGCCATTTCCAGTAGTCTTGCATGAGCTCTGAACGAGAGAACAGCAGCTCGAACGCTTTGGCCAAGGGCAAGCTGTACTCGCGGTCGAGCAGCTGTTTCCCTTTATGTTCAACGCACGAACAGTCGCTTGCCGGTGCTTCCAGCGTCTCTTCTGAAACAATTGCAAAATTTGCCGAATCGAAGGCCGCTATAGCTAGTTACACATTACCGCTATTTGTCGACTCTTTTCGACTCCTGATTTCAATCGACGACTGAACTGTTATTTCTGGCTCGGGCACAATAGCCGCCAGATCGTCTTTGCTCTTAATAAGGTCGCATTTAGAGAAGGGCCTTGCTCAACGGCCAACTGAGAGCCTTAAAAAAGCTTACAATTGTCTTTGAAGGCTTTTTGCGGTGATGAATTAGATTGTTGATTGCCTTGCTGGTCGCATTTGCCGCGTTTGAAATGGCATCGACAAACTGGGCGGCCGGCTTCGAAGAGACAGACGCAATGTCAACGCCGCTCATTCGATTCGATTCGCTCATACGGCAGTTGATCTCTTCGGCTTGCATTGGAACGCTAGCACGACGAGGCACGTCGCACAGTGCCATCGGCTTTCTAATCTAGCAACTAAAATCTCGCCACACTTTTAGTTATCTCACAAGCAACTTGCCCGCCTTCTCATCTCTCTCTCTCTTCTCCCCTTATTCTCGCGCCCGCTCGCTCCTCTTTTCTCATATTTGCTACTATTTATCAGTTGGAAAACGTTTCAAAAAGCCAGTTTCATCGCACCATTCCAGTTAGGATTTCGTTCGCCCGCTCGCCACAATCGCACTATACGTATCACTCGATTGTTGGTGCTGCTCAATCGTCAACTGCGTCCTACGTGCCTGCAATTGCGAGCCATTTCTCCCTCATCCTCACCCCCCCCCCCTAGCCCCATCTCCTGCTCCTCCTCCCAACAATGGCCAACGTCTCAAAAATTCAATTCATAAATAGAGTGAGTTTGAAGGCTCGAAAGAATTTGACAGCGTAGCCACCGCAGTCGTTCATGTCTCAGACACGAAACAAATCTGGCACGCGAGCTTTTCTCCACCCATTCGGCGCTAACTGTTCAAACCGGGTCAGGTGCGTAAAAAGAGATTTCGCATACTTCTCCCACTTGAATAGGTTTATAGAGCTAAATTGCTCGCATTTTTGTCTTCACTATAATTTTCTTGAAACGTGTGCTCGTTTCGAGCCAAGATTACTTGAATATGAGTCGGTCGAAATTGAAATCCAATTCAAAAGAGGACCGACGAGAAAGAGACAACATACGAAAATGACCAAGCCATCTGGACTGGATAAAGCAAACCAGGAACAGCAATGCTCGAACGAGAAAAAGAGGCCAAATTGCAAAAGTTGAATTACATTTCAGGTCGCGAATGTTTTGAACGAAGCGCGAAATCGAGTTTGCTTTCAGACCCAAATAATGAGCTATACGCTGCGAGCATTTTTAAGAGGAACGAGTCTCGTGTCATTTGGCGCAAGAGCTTATAGTCAGCAGATGTTGAACAAACAAGCAATGGATTTGAATGTGCTTGTCAAACGCCTTCAAGAGTACGCAGGCCCGAATCTGGCCTGCGACTGGGACAATGTTGGCCTTTTGGTGCAGCCGAGCGGCGAGCTCAAGGTCAATCGAGTGTTGATCACCAACGATCTGACCGAACCGGTGCTGAACGAGGCCATCGAGAAAAAGGCCAATCTTGTCATTGCCTATCATCCGTTTATATTTCACGGCTTAAAGCGGCTGACTCAAGCCGACTGGAAGCAGCGTCTGATTATTCGCTGCATTGAGAATAGAGTGGCCGTCTACTCCCCCCACACAACCTGGGACTCGGTCGACGGAGGTATCAACGATTGGATCCTCACAGCTTTCGGTATGAGACGTTCGCTGATTGAGTTGAGTTCACTCTCTGAGTCATTGCTCTCACGCAAGACACCAAGAAAATCGACTCGATCGAGAATCTCAGTAGCCCCGTGCATCCGTGCGGCTTTGCCAAGACTGTAAAAGTGAACCTGAGCTTCGGTCCGAGCAAAGAGAAGCTCATAAGCCAAGTGGCCGCTCTGGGCACGAGTGTCCGATTTGTGGCAGAGAAAGAGTAAGATTGCAATGGTACTGGCTGGTGCAGCGACCATACTGAGCATTCAATCGTTTTTGAGAATTGTCGGTCAGGACATGCTCAAGCAAGTCGAGCTTGAATTTATTGCCGGCAACAACGGCGTGGTTCAACTCATCGAACTGCTTAAACAGCTCGATCAGGCCAACTTAATGGAGACACTTCGAATCTACGACCATCAAAAGGTAAATTTTTCAGCTCGCAATTAGCCAAGCTCAAACTCCAACTCGATGCCTGCAGCCAAATTTGAAAAACGCCGGTCTCGGTCGAATCGGCTATCTGAGCGAAGCGATCACCCTTCGCAAGGCGGTCGAGATTCTCAAGTCCCTGTTCAAGATGAACACGTTCAGAATTGCACTGGCCAACGGAAAGAGCTTAGGTAAGTACAAAACTGAAATAAACGCCTTGACTAAAACACGACTTGACAAGCGCTCTCAAGATGACAAGATCAAAGTGCTGGCTGTGGGTGCGGGCTCAGGCAGTAAGCTCTTGAACGGAGTGAACGCCGACCTGATTGTGACTGGCGAGCTGGCACATCACGAGATTCTACACGAAGTGCATCGTGGCGTCTCAGTGATTGTAACAGACCACTCCAACACCGAGCGCGGCCATCACGAGTATTTCATGCATCGATTCTCGCGCTTCATCAAAGAAAAGTACGGCGAGCAAGTTGAAATGAGCGTCTCACAAGTTGACTGCGATCCTCTTGAATACATTTAATCGGCAGCCACGAGCGAATTCGCATCCAGTTCAAATTGGTTGAAATAAAATTTCATTTCAATTTGCCTATCCCTCTCTCCCTCTCTCTCTCTTTTTCTCTCTCTCTCTCTCTAGTTGGACTCGTTTTCGATTTTAATTTCATATCAATTATGACGTGAATCATAGGTTCAATATTTATGACTCTCAAATCGTTGAGGGCAACAGCACGAACTAATTAATACAAATCGAAATTTAGGGCAGGTCTATAAGATGGGCGTTCCAAGGAAATCATTTGAGAAAGATGAGAATTTTTCTAGCGCTTACGGTGCTTTTGATTACAGCACTCGCAGAGGCCAGTATTGACTGGAGCAAATATGCTGCCGTCGATAAGGTGGTATTGAGTTGGAAGCAGATTAGACACACCAACGGAATCAAGATACTACGCGGTTCGCTCCTAAATTTGGATCTTACCGGCAATTTTCTAAGTCATCTGAATGAAGTAGCCACACTGACAAGATTGAACCGCTTGATATTGAATTATAACAAGCTCAGTTCAATAGAAGGCATTGAGAATTTAACTGAACTAACGCATCTAGAGCTGAGTTCAAATAAAATCAGTTCAATTGACCAATTGGGCAACATGAGCCAACTGAATAAACTTGATTTGTCGGAAAACCTCATCGACTCATTTGACGTTTTGTGGCGCTTGCAAACCATCACCGAGCTGGTGCTGCATAATTGCGGCATGCGATCTTTGCATGGAATTGGGAATCTTACAAATCTCATTCGACTTGACGTGGGCGCCAACTACATCAAAGACATAAGGCCATTGATACATCTCACTCAAATAAAAACTCTGCTAATAACCAAGAATCAGGTCAAAGATCTTGAGCCGCTCAGAGGGCTTAAATTGCTGCAAAACGTATTTATGGATCATAACTTGATCGACTCGCTCGAGCCATTAAGAGACAATGCGGTGATGAACTTCATTCAGGTTAACCATAACAATCTAACGTCTCTGGAGCCAATTGTGGGAATGACCAAACTCACTCGTCTTCAAGCCGAAAACAATCAGATCGAAGAGCTGCCGGACATGAGGAGACTTGCCAAGCTGTCTATAATTATGATGAGCTACAATCGAATACGATATTTGGAGCCACTAGCCAATTTGAAGTTGCTCACGAGCGTTGAGTTTTCTCACAATCAAATCCAGTCTATTCAGCCTTTGAGTGGATTGGAGTTACTAGGGACAATTACTCTTTTCAATAACCATATTGAGAGCATAGCTGGCCTGGAAAAACTGCCAATACTTCGATTTTTGTTCATTCAAAACAACCAAATAAAATCTATTCAACCGATCTTGAATTCAAGATCGTTATATCGAGCTCGACTTGATAAAAATCGCATTGAAAACGTGTCGAGTTACTGTGGTCTCTTGAAGATACATAATCTTTACATGGCCAAGAACAATCTCACATCCATCGAAGGGTTCTTTTGCCCGAACAATCTGACGCTGGACTCGATTGATGTGAGCAACAATTTAATTACCTCGCCCAAGAATGTCCATGGTTTTTTGGAGGTCAATTCACTCATACTTGACTCGAATCGGATTGATAGCTGTGAGTGGTTGAAGCGAGTTTCGGTCGGCAAAAATCTTCATTTGGCCAATAATCACATACGAGGTCTGGCAGGCATAGAGGGCCAAAACAAGCTAAAACTGCTTGATCTGAGCAACAACTTTATTGAGACGATCTCCGAATTGCAACATCTCAAAGCGCTTGTCTCTCTTAACCTGAATAAGAATTTTGTGCGAAATTTGGATGCTGTCTGCAAGCTTTCGAATTTAAATATTTTAAGTGCTGCCTTCAATCCGGTGCAAACTCTAGATCTGAGAGGAATGTTGAATTTACGAAGGTTAAGTTTGAATGCAACCGAGCAATACCCACCAGTTCTCACCCCAATTTCAATCGTTGATCGTCCCGTACAAAAGACGGCCACATCGATGGCCTTTTATCATGCCTTGTTTGTGCTTAGTGAAGTCTATTTTCTAAATTGCACGCTCTCTTGGAGTCTCATACGCCAGAACGTATTTTTCAATTTCTTTGAATACTATCAATTGGATTTGTTTTTTAGCAAATGTCTCGAACTTGAGCTTGATTCGAGCCGCTAATAAACAAGAAAAACTATAATTGAGTTTTTTAGGGGTTAGAAAAAAAAAACTAATTGAAGCAGAGCTGTTTGTCAAGTTTTGTCTGCGCGCGAGTATAAATTATTAGAGGAATCGAAATTTCCAATTTATTATCAGGTCGATAAGGGCGAACGAGTGCAAGAGGGCGCTCTCAAACATGAAGCTCGACTCCTGCCTTGACCCTATTGCTCCATTTAGCAATCAGCCATTTGGAGTCTTTGGTACCCAGCTCTACAGTGGTGCTCGATTTCATGGCTACCAGAAGAGCAAAGGAAATTCATACGACGTGGAAGTCATCCTTCAGGTATTTCTCTTGAACATCAGACCTTTTCGATCAGAGACCTCTCAATTGAATAACGAAAAGAACGTCGATTTGCAAAACTCTTATCTGTGCGGCTATCTCAAAATAAAGGGCCTGACCGAAGAGTACCCGACCTTGACCACATTTTTCGACGGTGAAATAATCGGCACCAAGCATCCCTTCCTGACTCGGAAATGGGAAGCTGACGAGGATGTAGACAAGAAGCATTGGGTAAGGCCGCTGGACTTGAAGCCTCACGAACCGCTTTTAACTCGCTTAATGGTGCAGAACAAGTTTCAAGCCTTCAGCCAGTTCTCAAAGAGTTTCAATGAGGACAACTTTGACTACGATCAGCTGCTCAAATCGGACGCGATTTTCATGCGATGGAAGGTGAGACAGCAGCAGCTTCAATTCGAATCATTCAATAATTCAGAGCCCAACTGAAGGAGTCGTTTCTGGTGCCCGATCACACAATCAAGGACATTTCTGGCGCGTCGTTTGCCGGCTTTTATTACATTTGCTTTCAAAAGTCAACGTCGACTATCGAGGGCTATTATTACCATCGAACGTCTGAGCAGTGAGTCGACAATTTTTGCCGGCCCAAATAGTCATTTTCTAAACTCAATCACTCGCTTCAGATTTCAGAGTCTGGTCTTGAACCACATACGGGACAATAGCACAGGCGCCTATGAATTCCGATAGGGCCCGCATTGGACGACAATCAATTTGACGTCATTCACGCGCCAACTTCAACTTTCTCTCTGTTTTTATTTTCATTCTGGCACGATTTTGGTTGACGGTCGACGTTTATTAAATAAAGATCGATTGTGCGTTTATCACCGACCCGCTGTTTATGTCTACCTAACAGATATGCTCTTTAAAAGTTGCCAGAACAGGAGCTTGAATCGAGCGAACATGTACGAGAACTAGAGAGTCGATTTCATTTGGTGGATGCACGCTGCTCGGTCATGTAGCACTGAGAAGAGGAGAATGCTAGCGACCTTGCTAATCTTCTAATGCTAGTGTAGAAGCAAAGCGAGTTTTTACTTCTCCGACAACGACCAGCGCGAATGTGAAAATATCATGGCGCAAGCTGTAATTAGGCGCCAGTCGAGCATGCATATCAAGCAGTTGAGAGTATGTGAGCAGAATTCTGCTATGCAGTCTATGGGCTGCGGTAGAGTTAAAGTAAAATTGCAAAACACTGCTGGCTAGAGTGCCGTTACGTAACACCATGGTGCGAGCGACTTATGCCAATGCTGTAAGGTCGGGTCTAAGACTAGAGCGTAGACCTAGCCGGCTTGCCTCAATAGAGCAGTATTACATGAACGCGTTCAATGCATCTTTAGTTGCAAAACGACGCTCAACTGCAAGCGAACTTGATCGTCGAGCAATGTGATTGCATACTCATAATTTCGGCTACGCCCCAAACTACCAAGGCCCGCTTCTGTCGCACATATATAATTATAATAAAGAGGCAACTCAGCCAGAGAGAGGCCATTGCCGTCATCATATTGGACGTTGCTAATTGCATTCGGTGTAGACGTTGTTTTAGAGAGATTTAGCTTCTAGCTCGAGCTAAACCGAATCAAACATAAAGATGACTAAGCTTTTACAAATCGGCTCCTTAATGGTGGCTGGAAAGCGCAGCGTCCATCTGGCTTCTCGCGGCCTCACTGGCCTGAGCACAGGCGGCAAACTTGGCCAGCAAAGACGGGTGATTGCCACGAGCGCCGTAGATCGTCAGAAAGCCAACGAGCAAACGTCCAACAACTTCCTGAACGGCTCGTCGGCCGCCTACATCGAGGAGATCTATCAGGCCTGGCTGGCCGACCCACGCTCGGTGCACAAGTCCTGGGACATTTACTTTCGCACCAATTCGGTTCAATCGCCGCCTCTGGCTTTGCAGGGCGGCCAGGCACCGGTCGCCACCAACACACTCGCACCCATCTCATCTGGTCAATTTGACATGTCTCAACTGGTGCAGCTTCTTCAACAAGCAGTGAACCCTGCTTCGCCTTATCAGGCCCCATCGCTCCAGCCGTCTACTCCCGAAGAGCAGCTTGTTGAAGACCACTTGCGCTTGTACTCTCTGATTCGATCCTATCAGATCAGAGGCCACAAAAAAGCCAATTTAGACCCGTTGGGCATTTCGCGCTCACTGGATGTGACCTCCGAGTTCGGCGACGGTCTTTCGGTCGAGTTCTACAATTTTACCGAGAACGACCTGGCACGCAAATTCAAGCTGCCCAAGACAACATTCATCGGCGGCGAGGAGCAGACTCTAACCCTTCAGGAGATTCTCGATCGACTCAGCCAAGTGTACACGCGATCCATCGGCATCGAGTACATGTACATTGACAATTTCGAAAAGTGCAACTGGATTAGACAACAATTCGAAGCGCCCAATGCAGTCGAACTATCGGCTGAAGAGAAAAAGCGAACATTGAAGCGATTGATCCGCGCCACTCGATTCGAGGAGTTTCTGGCCAAGAAATGGAGCTCAGAGAAGCGATTTGGCCTTGAAGGCTGCGAAGTGATGATTCCGGCCATGAAGTCCATCATCGACACCGTGTCGGCTCATGGCGTCGACACTGTCATCATGGGCATGCCCCATCGTGGCCGCCTGAACGTGCTGGCCAACGTGACTCGCAAGCCGCTCGAAGAGATATTCAATGAATTCGACTCAAATCTTGCCCCTGCCGAAGAGGGCAGTGGAGACGTGAAATACCATTTGGGAACGTGCACAGAGAGAATCAACAGAGTAACAAACAGCAAAATGAAGCTGGTGATCGTGGCCAACCCGTCTCACTTGGAGGCCGTGAACCCGGTGGTGACCGGCAAGACCAAGTCCGAGCAGTTCTACCGCGACGACCACAACGGCGACAAGGTCATGAGCATTCTGCTGCACGGCGATGCGGCCTTCTCTGGCCAAGGAGTCGTCTACGAGACCTTCCATCTTAGCGACTTGCCCGCCTACACGACCCACGGCACCATTCACATTGTGGTGAATAACCAGATCGGATTCACCACCGACCCGCGCTCGTCGCGCTCGTCACCCTACTGCACTGACGTGGCCCGTGTGGTCAATGCGCCCATCTTCCACGTGAACGCCGACGATCCGGCCGCTGTGGTTCACGTTTGCAAAGTGGCCGCAGAATGGCGCACACGCTACAAGAAGGACGTCGTCATCGATCTGGTCTGCTACCGAAAGAGTGGACACAACGAAATCGACGAGCCCATGTTCACCAATCCTTTCATGTACAAGTCGATTCGAAAGCAGCAGCCGGTGCTCAAGAAATACGCTGACCAGCTAATCAGCGAAAAGAGCGTCGAGCAAGAGTGGTACGATGTAAGTCGACAAGGCCGCCTTTTGCGCTTGGCATTTCTTAAACTCTCATGGTGGCCTAGGCCGAGTTGAAAAAGTACGACAGCATCCTGGAGGACGCGTACCAAAACTCAAAGAGCGAGCAGTTCAGCAAGAAAAAGCACTGGCTCGATTCGCCATGGAAAAGTGAGTTGACAATTTATTGCCTTGTCCGCAGGTTTGACCGAATACTTCCCTGTCGCTTGACAAACGTGTGTCGATTTCACTTCGACTGTGCGTGGCTAAAAGTTTAAGCAACTCTCTCCATTTTGCTGTGCATTCTCTCTGGCCGTCCGAAATAGGCGAATTCGGCTAATAAGATAAGAAATTGCTGAACGATTTCACTTGAGCAGATGACGATTGAATTCAATCTTATCAGACAAGTGTTGTTGGTTTGCGAAACAAAAAACCGTTCACAAGTAGAATTGCCGAACGCTTTGAATAAACAGAGTGTTAACCGTCGGTCATCTCCAATTTCGCCTTCCTCTCTGCCCTTTATAACTCTTCGTTGCTCTAATTTTTCTTCTTTTTTTTCTCTCTCTCTCTCTCTGTTTGCAAAGACTTTTTCCCGAGCGGTAAGTAAACTATTGAATAGACTCACTATTAAAAACAAGAGGCTCACTTGCGCTTAAACTTCACTTATCTAACAACAGTCAGAATAGAGCTAGTTCAGTTTTTAGACCATAGACATTCGTTTTTTCTTTATTTGTTAGATCTAGAGCAATAATCTTTTAAAACACAACAAACTTGCGAGAACGCTTTTTGACACCTTTTTCACACTTGAAATATAAACAGCAGTTGAGTACTCTTGACTAACGTTCGCCTTTGTGTTGCAGAGTTCTTCAAAGGCCATGGACCTTTCCCGTATCCGGACACGGGCGTCAGCGAAGAGACGCTCAACCTCATCGGCGCCAAGTTCAGCGAGGTGCCCGAAAAGGACTTTACTATTCACCGAGGTCTAAAGCGTATATTGGAGTCGCGCTCCAAAATGGTCAGCGAACGCATGGCCGATTGGGCAATGGGCGAGGCGTTCGCTTTCGGCTCGCTTCTTCTGGAGGGCACGCATGTTCGCCTGAGCGGTCAGGATGTTGAACGCGGCACTTTCAGCCATCGTCATCACGTTCTTCACGATCAGGAGCGCGATCTCAACACTCTGGTGCCTCTCAATCATCTCAGTGTGAATCAGGCGCAGTACACGGTCTGCAATAGCTCGTTGTCCGAGTTCGGCGTGCTAGGCTTCGAGCTTGGCTATTCGCTTACCAACCCGAACTCGTTGATCATGTGGGAGGCACAGTTCGGTGACTTTTCCAACACGGCCCAGTGCATAATCGATCAGTTCATTGCGTCTGGCCAGGCGAAGTGGACTCGTCAGACCGGCCTGGTCATGCTCTTACCGCACGGCTACGAGGGCATGGGACCCGAGCATTCAAGTGCTCGTCTCGAGCGCTTCCTGCAGCTCAGCGACGACGATCCAGACGAGCTTCCCGAAGAGAACGAGAACACCGCGATGAACCAGCTGCACGACATAAACATGATCGTGGCCAATCCGACCACGCCGGCCAACTACATGCACCTGCTGCGTCGTCAAGTTAAACTTCCGTTCCGAAAGCCGCTCATTGTCATGACGCCCAAGGCCCTGCTTCGCTTGCCAGCTGCTCGATCCAGCTTCGATGAGATGTTGTCCGGCCGAGGCTTTGAGCGCATTTACAAGGAGACCGGCGTGGCCAGCCAAAACCCAGACTCGGTCAAGCGCATCGTCTTCTGCTCGGGCAAGGTGTTCTACGATTTGGAAAGCGAACGAGAGAAGCGCGGCCTGACCAGCGATGTGGCCATTGTTCGCATCGAGCAAATCGCACCCTTCCCGCATGACCTAATCAAACAAGAGCTGGCCAAGTACAAGAACGCCACCATCTGCATTGCCCAAGAGGAGCACAAGAACGCCGGCCCCTACGAGTTCGTCCGAGCTCGTCTCCAGACCATCCTCCTCTCGATGAACGACAGCCGTGTCAATCAGCTCAGGTAATTTGCACTTGCACGCTATCGCATATTCATTCTCTTTGCCATTCTGTCGATTAACTTGTTGCACACGCACGCGCGTGTGTGCTTGCACCATGCCGAGTTGGGTTGACACAGTTTAAATCGCTTGCTGATTGGGATTTTATTGTTTCTAGAAATTGGTAAATTTAGACATTGTGCACCCTTTTGAGGTCGCACCCTGTCCACTGCTTACACTGGCTGCGAGCTCGTTTCATTTCGTTCCCGAAATATTGTTTGCACCATTCAGTTTTCTTTGCCATCTTCCCACGCATGCCCGCTCTAGCTAGTAAAAGCGTACGATTGAGTACCTAACCCGACCGCACTCTGCAACCCTAACACCCGGGCTTTGAATTTTCCTGCCTTAAACTGAACTAATCGTTGCCGGACGCATTTTAGCTACGCTGGAAGACCAACTGCTGCGGCGACCGCAACTGGCAGCAAGTACACTCACAACAAGGAGCTGAAAAATCTACTTGACCAGGCCATGGCGGTCTAAGAGATCCAACGCACTAAAAGGCCAATTTGATCATGTTGCAGTTTAGAAAAGACTGGAATTTTAGCAGCTGAAGCGCTCTCATCTTATTATTCTTCTAATTTTCTTCTTCTTTCTAATCTTTAAAAGTCGTTTTATTGGCTACTGAAGAAGAGCACTCGTCACTAATAGTTTGTTGATTGTTTTCTTCATTTTCTAGCTGATTTTCTCCACCAACCAAGCACTCTCCTGTTTCCTCATTATTTTGCTTACTCTCCTCAAATCATTTGAAAAGTAAAACTCGATCGGCTAATGAGCGTCTATTGAATGAATCACATGTTTCCGTTTAGTAAGAGAACTAGATCGCAACTAGACCAACTGAGAACATATCAATAAATGTGGTGTTTAAATCGTTACTCTTTCTTTTTGGTCAAATTTCAATAAACCAGATTTCTGCTGTTCAGCTCACTTACTCATTCATTCTTCTCTCACTCGTTTGCTTTTGCCAACTGCTGAGTCAACCTCTAAATCCACGTCCTTAATAAGTAATTAGAGTCCAACGCTTTTTTTTTATTTATATTTCGTTGAATTTGAAGTAATTAAGAAAGAGGAAAAACCGTGCCGCTCGACTCGATGTTCTCTCAAATTAAATGTGTCCGTTTTATCTCAAATTTGTGTGGAATAGTTCTAACTGAGCTTAACTAGATGTGCCTTCTCAGGTCAGAAGCGACCGTTTGAGTAGAACGCAGTTGGCGGAGGCATTGACTGCGGCGCAGCCGCTGAGCCATATCCGGCCATAAGCGTCGGAATGTTGCCCATCGGGTGCTGCGTTTCGAGACGATATTTTGGAAGTCGCGCTCTGAGCTCCTCCTGTTCAACAACAAGTTGTCATCAAGCTGGCTGGTGAGGAAAGGCAATCGTACTCGAGGTTTTACTTACCAGGGAGATGTCTTCGTCCGGATGGATGATTTTGCAGTTTGGGTTATCGATCTTGCTCGAAATAGTCTCAATCACTGCGGTTGGCGGCGGCATAACCGAAGGCCGTATTTGACTTTGACCCATCAGCGACGGAGGTGGCACTGGCATGCCCATTAATGGGGCAGGTGGTGCACCTGGAGGATGTGATCGACTCGCATCCGCCACATTGGCAGATTGAGCCGAAACTGGAATTGGTCCACCTGGAACTGATGCGCCCGGCATCATTCCTGGCATCATCATGTGAGGTGGTGGTAGCATCATTGGATGTGGCGGCATCATCATTGGATAAGGAGAATTTGCAATTGGTGGCGGCATTTGCATCGGAGAATACGCCGGTATTTCGCTTGAGGATTTAATAGCGGCCACCGGAGGTGGGGCAGACTTGGCACCAGTTGACGCAGTTGCAGGTGGGTTGGAAGGAGGTGGTGGAGGTGGAGGTTGGTGAGTGTAAGTTGACGGCGGCGGAGGTGGAGGAGCGCCCGAGGTCGGAGGAGGCGGTGGAGGGGCTCCTGATGATGGGATGGGTGGCGGCGGAGGAGGAGGTGCCTGCACTGGCGGCGGCGGTGGTGGTGGTGGCTGAGCAGCTTTGGTGAACGGACTGCGTGTGGCGTCTGAATCCTGCGAGTCTGATTCGTCTCCGCTCGGCTCGTCGTACTTTCCTTCTTTCTGATTTTTTTGCCGCTCGTGCTCGATTAGATCCTCTTCGGGTATGTTCTCCATGCCGCATATCTCCAGCGTGATGTTATCGCGTCCCTTGATCGAATTGGGCACGCGGTCAATGTCCTCCTTGTGCACTTGCATGCAGTGCACTTGAAGTCCGGGCCCGGTGAAGAGCTTTTTGTGGCATATGTGGCATTTAAAGTGCTTGGCCTTTTGATGCTGAAGCAGAATCTTCTCATCTTCGAACTCTCGATTACAGTACCAGCACCAGGGCTTTAAACTTTTCTTCTTCTTGCGTCCCATTGTTTCTCATTTAGATCCGTGACATACGCAAAGAGCAAGTGAGCGAGCCAGAGAGAGAGAGAACGAGCCAAGAGCAAAGAGAAATCGATTTATTCGCCGGTCCGAAATTTATTCACGCGAATACTCGATCGCTATGGACCCACATTGGACGTGCAATTCCTACTTTAATTTTGTTCTAGTGCATTCATTAGCGTAAATAGCGCCGCAGCAGTAGCATCACAAGCGGCTGCTCAGAGGGCGATGAAAAACGAACAGAATGAAATCCAAAAAGAAGCATCGAAAACGTTCGAGTCGTTCGAGGAGCAGGAGTCCAAGTGGAGACCGAAAGCGGTCAAGGAGCCGCGATCGGCGCTCAGCTGAAGGCAGACGAGGCGAGAAAAGTGACAAGAAGAGACGTTCCGGTTCTAAGCGCAGCCCAAGTCGAAGTGACAAAAGACGAAGAAGCGAAAGCCAAGACCGCTCGGGTGGACGCCATTCGATCGAAAGGCAGCAAAAAGCGTCGAGGCGTAATCGATCGCCGACACGCTCTTCTCGCTCGTCGTCGGCCTCTTCTTCAAAGCGAACTCGTGAACGTCGGGCGTCGGAGAGCTCACGACAGAGTAGAACAGAGTCGGCTGATTTGAAAGCCAGAGATTACTACCAGCCGCGCAACAGTTACTCATCCGCTCACTCGATCAGAGCAAGACATCAGTACCATCATTATCATCAACAGCGTCCGCCAAGCCATCGAAACCCCTTGAATGCGCCTATTTATTCATTCCAGCCTCCTGGCTCGCATTCAAGCAGTTTGCCGCGTTTTCAATTCCAGCCAAGCCACTATCCACCGACAGCTCACTATCCGCTTATGAGTCTGGTACCCATCTCGCCAAACTGGAATCAAAATGCAATGCAGAGTGAAGAACCACCGATCAATTCAACAGTGGTAGAGAGCGACGAGCATTTAATAGGCGAACAACAATCAGAATTGGTTGTGGACAAAGAGCCAGAAGTGTTCGTCGCATCAGACTCGGACGATCAGGACCGTAGCTCCAGTTCACACTCATCGGATTTAAGCGACAAGGTCGCCAGCTTGAATGTAACCAGTGAGGGAAGCACAAGTCTGCTGGAAAGTTTCCTGCAGGCCACAGAAAGGAACAAGCAGCTCGTCCAGTCAGTCGGTGTTTGGAGTCAATATTACACCGGTGGTCTACTCAAGCCGTCTACGGAGCCGGATCGACCTGACCACCTGGCGTCGTTTATTCGCAATCAGCCTCTCGTCGATATGAAGCCATTGATAACCAGAACAATAAAAGCTGTCGGACCAAGTCCAACTGTTGGCAGTCATTCGACCGAGTCCAGTCAATCGTCGCATCTGTTCAGTGAGTGCCTTTTTCTTTTAAAGAAAAATGGTCTTATTTAACTTCTTGTTTCTTTTCTTTCATTTTTTTTTGCTCTTTTTCCTCAAAACAAAATTTCTCTCCTCTCGATTGCTAAATCTTAAGTAAACGCGATTATTTCCCTTTTTGAATGAGAAAGCAAGCAATGTGAAGTCAGCGATAATTTCTCAGTTCATTTAACTAACAGAGAGCGTCTAGAGCTTGCATGCGGTCTCACTCGAGACGCAAATGCGACCGAAGAACGTGTGGTAGTCGATGAAACGGTTGAGATCACAGTCGGCCGAGCTACAGCCGTCTGGCACCACCAGCTCCTCGTTCAAGAACACTCGTAGTTTGTAGCTAGGCGAGCCGTTCGGCACAGCGCATTCAAACGGCACAAATGCGATGTTGGAATTCATCGGGTCAAGTTCTCCGACTCTGTAAGGCCTGTCTTTGTTAATGTTGGTGATGTTGGCCAAGTCGAAGTTGCTCGCGTCACGAGCGATGCCCATCGAAGTCAAAAAGGGCAGCAAGGTTGACGTGTGAGCGAACAGTAAGTTTATTCTGTCCATGCTCTTGTCCTTCGCTTCGGTGCTGGTCAAACAAAAGCATCTGATTAGAGCGTCCAACTGCGGACTGCGTGAATCTGAAATCTAACCTGGCCCGAATGGTCTTGAGGCTGGATACCAAATCCTTGACAAGGTCACAGGTCATCAGACGCGTGACCAGACTTCTGTAGCCGAATTCACAGTGATAGACGATATCCTCTCGGTACTCGAACAACTCCAGCATCTCTTTGTCAAAGAATTTGCACCAAACAGACTCGCTTGCATCAATCAGATGCTCAAATTGACAAGCGGCCAGGGCAGCCTCAATGTAAAGGTCTAAGCAGGTTCTTGTCAGCAGTTTCGAAATCAACTCAAACGCCGGCAAAAGCTACCATTCATGACTGTGTCCGCTTCGTTCAGATTCATTCTCTCGGCCAACAACGAGAAGGTTTCGTTTATTCTTGGCGAGTTGACGTTAAACTCCTGGGCCTCAGGGCAATCACTCACAACCGAGTCCTAGAAGAACGGCGGTGAAAGCGAGAGCAAATGCAGCACTGGCAGAGTTGAAGCGCAACGTTACGTTGAGGTGTTTGGGACAATTGTCTGTAAACCGAAGGAGATAGTCGGTCTGGTCATTGCCGACCTCGATGTCGGGCTTAAATGGCCAAAAGCTCATGAAACCTGCGAGGAACTCTCGGGCGCTGTCTTGGGTCCGTCTTTGGCTTGTTGTTCGAACTCTGAACTGCTCATTGAGATCAATCGATGGAAAGATTTCAGCCAAGCGGAATTTCATTCTGTTGCCCAATTCTCTCATTTCCTGGCGACCTCGATCAGTGACTTGGCTCTCTTGAGGCAGGCTCACTTTCGATTGCCAATTTCTTAGCTTTTCCAGATCGCTAGCACAAAGCCACGAGTTCCCTGTGGATTCTCATTCATTTAGAGGTTAGAGCGCTTGGCGAAATCGCGTTAGTCACCGTTCTCCTGGGCGGCATCCAGAATAATCTGCTTGAGCTTCGAGAGGTTTTCGTTAATAATTGTTGTGTCTCTTCTGCCTGGGTATCGAGCAGCATGCCTTGACAACTGCCACAAACCGATTGGCTTGCAACCTTTTCAGAACAGGAAGCTACAGAAAGGGTGAACTAAGGTCGCCAGACAACGCCTCTTACCTTCCATCTCATAGGCGGCGTCGTTGGCTTTATTCGCCACCTGGGAGTAGTCTGTTTTGGTAGCCATCAGTGAGAAATCAGTCACAATTGAACAGCTGTCCTGGCCTGTGCTCCAATGCCATTGAAGAGCTGAAAATACGAAAATAAGAGCGATTCTTCCCAGCACAATCATCTTTTTGTCTCTGTGGCGCGTTTTCTTTCTCTTAGGCAATTGGTTTCTCTTTTCGACACCGGCTCGGTTTTATAAATAGCTCGAATGCGACTTTGATTTAAGAATCATCTTATTGCGAGCGAAAACCGATACTTACCGAACAGCTCAATGAAACGAGAATAAAAAATGAAAAATAGAATAGAATGCACCTATTCGAAATAAAGTCGAGAAAACAGAGTTGAAATGTTGAAATCATGCGCGGCGGTTCAGATTTCGGATTTAAAAAGGCATTGCCAAGTTAGAAGGCTAAACTGACTTGCGATCAGGTAATTTCGCTGTGCTTGGGTGTGCCTATTCAGCCAAGATGAAGAGAACTTAATAAAAGTTTAAATATTTAGAAATCATTTTCTGCAGCCAATAAGCCATTCACAAAATGCAGCTAGTTGAGGCCCATGTAGCCATATATAGCATTGCGTTCCCTTGGCCCTTTATTTCAATAAGAAAATTGAACCAGTCCAGTGGGAGATGAAGCGGTTTAAAATGAGTCGATTTTCTGGTTGGTCGATCGGTCTCTCTGTCATTCTGTGATTGAATGCAATCAGACATAAGAAAAATAAAGCAAAAATGAATCAGACTGTGAGAAGAATATTTATTGAACACTCGTGAGAATCGAGTTTACGGCGACAAGAAAACAATCAATTTGTTTCCATAACTAGCTGATGACGTACTAACACAGCATGTCCTTCGGTTAAATAAGCAACATTAGAGTGGGTTGAAGCAGTTTCAAATACACAATATCTCTAGACCCATTACAACATAGAGAGAAGCGTAGTTAAATCACACACTCAAACGAAACGATGATGAAGGCGATAATCCTTGCTTCAGTGTGTTGACACTCAATACGAACTTTTAAATTCAACATTGGGGGACAATCGTTCAATTTGTTAATTCATTTCAAGCCGATTAGAATAGGCGCGCTATAGCAACGATTCTGGCGGGCTTACAAATATAATCCATATGTTTGATTGTGAGCACACACACATGCCACTATCAAATTTTCCTCACCAAGATCCCAATCACAATTTTCTTTTCTGATCAGAACAGGCACAGGCATCATGACGGGAGTGCATCCGAAGTTTTCCTCGCCCAATAGACGCCGGTAGCCGTTGAAAAAGCACTGGCGACATTTGCATTTGGCCTGTTGACGAACGAACGGATACATATTGCGACGTCTGGTGGTCTCGTACTCCCACGGACATACCGCTCTCTGACTCAAGCTGCTCATGTTGCGCCCATGACCTTCGCATCGGCTGTGACTGAGAAAGAACTGGTCCATATTGACTGACTGCTCTGGCGCCTGCCGGATGCCATAGCTGCCGCGGTGAATTCGATTGTAATGTGTTAAATAGACCTCATAAACTTGTTCGAGTGTTCTCTCGCTCGTCTCAGCACACTGGTCGTCGTAGGCCCGGTTGATTTCGAACAGCTCTTTGGCCTGTAGTCGGCTTATAAGCTCTTTCTTGAGCTCTTCCAAGTCGAGCTTGTCAATGTCAGGCCATCGAGACTGAACATGGCCAATGCTGGTTGAAGCAAGCAACAAGGCCAGCGGCAGTACGTTAGAGCCAAGACAGGCAATCATCATTCAATTGCTTCCTGCTTCGGTTTGGCAGAATTTTGCGCAACTGAAGCAATAAAAACAACTCGCACTAGCTCTTATAGGAAGCGTTTTCATTTTCGACTGTGTTCGATTAACGTAGGGGCACCTTCGCTAACGGACCCCTCTCTCTCTCTCCACCTCTCCTTTTTCTGCATCTTCTCTGTCGATAATCAAATGCGCGTGTGCAAATATCAAAGCCTTTAGGAATTGCACAAGATTGGCCAGGGCGTGTTATTCATGCAGCAATTTGGCCCCATTTGCCAGGCAATATTCATTTAGATTCACATCATTTTTATCAAGAAAATGCATCATCAACACCGCTGCTTCGTATTCGCCCATATTTCTCGATAAGAAGAGCTAAAAGAGCCGCCATAACTAAAGCGATGTTTAATAAACAATCGCCGAGACGCCGCCGAGCCGCTCATTTCTTGTTGGAAATTGATAGAAACAATTTTAAAAATTTAATATTTGTCTTTTCATTAATCGCCCACGTAGACAGAAAGGTTAAGAGAAAGCAGCTGAGAAGAGGCTGACTTTAATGAGAACCATGACGATGATGATGAAGATGATGGTTTAGATAAACAGGCCCACGCTATTTTTATGCGAAATTCAAACCGTATTTGTCACATACTTCGCTTAAAACGCTTTTCCCTTGCTCCGGGTGATCTTGCTTTTTGCCTGATGAAAATGGACGATTGCTAATGAAAAATGAATTCAAAAACCTTCTTCCGCCTACCTTCACATTTCCCTCTCTCCCTGTCTGTCACTCTTTCTCTCTCTCTCTCTCACACAGTTCTGATGTGTGTTTACTTGGTCATTAGTGCCCGCATTTTTCTCGCGGCATGTCTGCTTCCTGTCTGCCTCTTGTCGCCAGTTCTATTTCCTCACGCTCACCTTTTTTCTTCTTCAAATCAAAATCGGTGGCAAGACTGGGTCCACTAAGCAATTGAGTCAGCGAGTCTGACGAGTTTACAAACCGAATTGCGTTTTTTTTTTCTATTTGAGCGCATTCAAATCAGAGGCGGGAATAAAAGAGAACATGCAAAGTGGGGCAGCTGATGGTGAATCTTAATCAAGCTTAATAAAAGGAGCAGAAGTGACGCCAAAATTTCGTTGAGTGCTTCCAATTGTGAGAAATCAAAGTCTGGTCGCCATAGATACCGTATCGGTCATAAGCAAGCCATAAAAAGAGGTCAGTGGTCGCCGGCAAAATCGATCAAACGTAAATGTACGACGAGAACGAGCCAGAGTAGGCATCGAGAGGCAAGCGAACAAGCGTAGACGTAGAAGAGCGAGAGGGGTCTTTAAGAGAGGCGAGAGGACAAAAACAAAACAGAATTAAGGATTTGAGGCATTCGAGGACTTGAACTTTTCGAATGATCCTCGGCCAAGTGAAAGAGACAAGCAAATAAATCGATAGGGCGGCCTCGAACACACTTCTTGCAAAAACAATCAATGAACGAGTTGAAACGAATACCGATCGAGATCGAAGTCGAGCGGGCTTGGTCGCCGAGCGGCTTGACTACGGTCGTTAAAAATGAGGTCATTGAGAGCGGCGACGACGACCACTACGAACAGCGCAGTTTCATTCAAGTAGAAGAGGACGAGTTATCCGATGATAATTTCATGTTCCACTGTAAATTAATTAACACGGCTCAGGTTAATCAGAATGCGCCGGCCTTGTCGCCGATCAAGCCATCGTTTGTCAAGTAAAATCGTTTCTTCTCATTTCGCCTGTCGTGTCTAACAAGCAAGCCAAAGTAGAGAAGCGGAAATAGTTCACAGTACTCCGAATCATCGGCGACCGCCCGCCACCGGCTCGAATCTTGTACGAACGAGCACTCGCAACAACCAACGCCACCACTATCATTCATCGCCGATCAGGTCGAACGGTAAGAGAGCTGACTTGAATGAAAGCGAGCGATTGGCTGCAGCTTGAATTTTTGGGCTTTTTCAGTCAATGATCGAATGCTGAGCAAGAAGCAAATGATTGTCAAAGAGCTGGCCGTGAACATTCTGGAGCTGAACGGGTTTAGAACGCGGTCTCAGCAGCTGGACGACGAGCTCAACAACTACAAGCGCATCCAAGAGCGGGCCAATCTGAACGAGTCGTCCAAGGAATACTTTCAGCTCAGCACAAAGACCGAAGGCATTCAAAGCGAGCTGGACAAGCTTAAGAAGGAAATGCTGCACAAAATCGAGGACATTCATGGCCTAGAGCAAGAGCTCGTCAAACTCGAGGGCATTCACGTGAACAATGCGAAACAGTGCGAGGAAATGCAAATCCACCGCAACGAGGAAGTGATGACCGAGATAAAGCGGATGCTGCGCGAAATGGTCGACTCTGAGCTGAACACGAGCGGCACCATACAGACCATGACCAAAGTGTACGAAGAGTTCAGAAGCAATCGAACCACGACCACCACGACCAGTGAGAGCAAGCGAGCGCAAGACAACGGCTGCAATATTTCCCAACTGGCCGAGAGATTCGCGCAACGAATTGAGCGCACCTACGACTCGTTGCGGGCCCAATGGAATGAGCTGAGGCAAATGCTGCCGATCGAGTCCGATTTGAACAAATGCTGGTTCGAGTTGAAGAACTTTGAGAACATTGTCCGATGTTCGAACTCGAACATGCAAAACGAAAAGGCGTCGCTCTTCCGCGAACTAGAGCGCAGTCACTTTGACCAGAGCAGTAGAAACTCGGTGCTGGCCGCCAACGTTCGTCACAACATTGAGAACCTGATTCGCGAGCGAGAGGCAGAGTCCAACGAATGGCTGAACAGCTTGAACGCGTTATTAACTCGACGAGACAAGACAGGCAGCGACGAGCAATTTGAGGACGAAAGCAGCAGCTTTCTCAGCGAGGAAGAAGAGGCCATTAAGAAAATAAGCAAGCGCATTGGCGAGCTAAAAGCTCGAATCAGTGCGCGCGAGGCGTGCGGGGCCAAGAAGCGATTTGACGCCAACGATCCGGACAGTAAAGAGCTGCAGTCTCTCAACGAGCAAATAGCCATTTTGAAGAATCAAATGATCGCCAAAGGCCACCAACTGAATCAAATGAAGAAGCGCTCGTCGGCTAATGTCAAAATGGTTCATCAGCGTCGGACAACGACAACCTTCTACCGCGACTCGTACTCTCCAGAGCCATGCCCTGGTGCCGTCTATTTGCCGATAAATCACCAGATCCTGGCGCCTTTGGAAGGCGTGAGGCCTCGAGACGACGAGACCAGGAGGCAGGAAGAGAACAGAGCTGGAACGGAGACCAATGGCGCTTGTAGACAAGAGGCAGGACTGCGAGAACCTGTCTCGGCGCTCGATGGACATGCTTCGCGTCGTAAATACAAGTCAAGTATTGAAATACCGGCCGAGCAGCTGCAAAGTCTAAAGAACGAAGCGAATGAGAGACGTGCTCGCTCTGAAGTGAAATCGGAGCCAAAACGCAACGATGACGGCGAGGAGCCGAAAAGACACAAGAGTGCCGTTCAGTTCAAAGAGCAGCCGAACGATGGGCTGCAAGTGAGCTTGAGAAGCTTGAAGCTGCCTCGACCAGACAAGCAAGTGATGACCGAGCTCACTCAGACTGACCTTGAACAAATGCAGAAAGAAATCGACAAGTTTAACGATACGCTGCGGCTAAAAGAGGCCGAGCTGATTGACACTCGCCAGCTGCTTGAGAGCACCAGAGCGCAAATTAGGCCGCACGCAGAGAGCAGTGGTGAAACAGGTCGACTCCGAGAACTGGTCAATCAGCAAATTGAGCAGATTAAGCAGCTCACAGGTATTTAAAGAAACGAATCGTTTGACTTGAAATTCGCTCACTGTCCATGCAGAAGAGAGAGATCGAGAGAGAGAAAGGGCGGCCAATTTGAACGAGGAGCTGGAAACGCTTGAAGAACGTCTAAAGCAAGAGCGAGAGCTGCGAGAAGAAAAGGGCCGTGGTGGACAGCAGAAAGGCGGGCAGTGCGCAGGCACTCAAACCGACCAGATGGAAGAGAACCGGGCAAGTGAGAGTGAAGAGGAGCTGAGAGAAGAGACCAGCCTCATGTGCAACATACCCGAACATCACGATCTGGAAGACTTGATGCAGGAGTATCAGGAGCAGATCGCAGCGCTGAAAACGCATCTCAGCCAAATGAGCGAGTTGGGCATGATGGAAAAGCAGGCCGAGTTCGAGGCACTTGACCTCGCAATAAACGAGCGAAAGCGACGTCTTTTAAAACTCGAGCTCAACGGCCGACATTGGGCAAACGACTCGTGTTTGAATGAACTCGACTCCAACGACGTATTTTGTTCTTCTCTTGTTGTTTCTTTTCTTTGGCCGCTGAGTCTTTTCCTTTGGGCCTGTTTCTTTTTGTCCCGAAATTATTCTTACTTGCCAGCTCAATTCTCATTACGACCGTTTTATAGCTTGCCACGGTCAATGTGAAACGCCAAATGGACACGATCGAATCGAAATTGAAAACGGCCAAGTCGGAGCTTAAAGCAAGTCGTGAAGCAAAGCGAATGGTAAAATTGCGTCGTCGAATGGCGTCGGACTGCAACTTAAACTCTCATTATGTTCAAGGTCGAACGGCAAATTCAAAGTTTAGAAAAGAGAAAGGAAAAACTGGCCAAAGAGGCGAAGATTTTGAATAAACAAGCGGACCAGGCGGCAGCCGAGCTGCTGTTGATTCGTCAGCACACCGAGCGGCTGATCGAAACCAACAGCTCGGTAGATAATAGAGTGAATCGGTCAGCTCAAGAAAAACGCTTCAGTGAAGAGGCGTCGCATGCGGCAACCACAGCCAGCATCGATGGTCGACAACTGAACTCGCTGAACGAAGAGATCGAGAGCAAACAGCGGGAGATTGAGTTGCTTCGCGAGCGCAGCTCAAAATACATCCAGAAGCTGCGCGACGAGCAGCAAGCAACTCAGTCCAACTTGAACAGTCTGAGGAGTCAACTGACTCGGTCGACAGCGGAGCTCAAGTCCGTGCAGACTCAGCTGGCCGACTCAATCGAACAGCTCAAGATGATCGAAGAGAAAAAGTCAAAATCTAAAGAAGAGCGAGAGAAGCAGGAAAAGCGAATGAAAGAGGCCGATTTGAAATGGAGTGAACAACGAGTTGAATTAGAGAAGCACAAAGTTAGCCTGAACGAAACGATAAACACGCTCGAGCTGAGACAAAGCGAACTGAAGGAGCTCGAACGGCGCCTCGAACGAGCAAGAAACGATCGAAAAGCAGAGCAAGCGTCGTACGAGCACCTGATGCAGACGAACGCCTCATTGGAGCGCAAGAGAGAGGAAACTAGCCGACGACTGAGTCAGTTAAATGAGGAAAACGGCAAAGCGTTAAGAGACTGCGAGGTGAACAAGAAACGGCTGAGCCAGTTGAAAGAGAGTTTAGAAGAGAAAGAGCGAGCGCTCAAAGCGGCCCAGAGAGAGCTCGATTCTTGCAACGAGCAAAAGCACCAAGTCGAGCTGGAGAAATGTGAATTCGAGAACCAAATTCAAAAGTATCAATCGGAGCTCGAGCGGCTCAAAGACGCCTTCAAAGAGTCGAGCAGAAAGCTGAGTGACAAGCAAGACCGACTGGAGAGTGTGGAGGCACAGCTCAAGGACCGTTTTCAAAGCATTGAGATGCTTCAGTCGGCTCTGAACGACGCCGAGTTGAAATTCGGCCAAATGGAGCAGAAACTTCAAGTGAAGCAGAACGCATTGAACCAAACGTGCGAGAAGCTTGACAAACGTAAGAAAGAGCTCGACGATCTAAATCAGCAATGGCGTCAGTGCAAGCTCGAGTTCGACGAAGAGAAAATGACCTTGAGCAACTTGAAGGCAAGTTTTTTCTAGATCGGCGAGAAGAAGAAACCTAATTTTGGCGCTCTAGGCCGAGGTGAGC
Source organism: Proales similis (assembly GCA_019059635.1). Taxonomy (NCBI): domain Eukaryota; kingdom Metazoa; phylum Rotifera; class Eurotatoria; order Ploima; family Proalidae; genus Proales; species Proales similis. Next base: position 378,402 of record JAGVRJ010000004.1, read on the forward strand.
AAGCAGAAAAAGCAAAGTGAAGAGCTGAAGGTGAAAATCAGAGGCTTGCAGATAACTGCCGAGCGAATCGAAACGCTCGAGCAGTCAATTAAAGAGCTTGAAGCCAGCTTGAAGGATAGAAACGAGCGCGTTCAGCAGCTAGAGTCCAGTCTAAGAGGCAAAGACGACGAGCTGAGCAGATTGGGCAACGAGTTTGTCGAGTAAGCACTGAAAGCAATTTTTTGCTTCCAAAGGCTTATTAAAGACCCAAATTTCAGATCCCAGTCGACAGTCAGAGAGCTGAGAAGTCAGCTCAACGAGCTGGAGAACAGTTTCCAGCTCGAGTACAAGAGCAGAGATTCAGGCCAGGGCGAGCACAAGTGCAAGCAGTCGTCGGTCAGAGATGGGAGCTCGAATCGCGTCGGCTCTTTGCTCATCACGCCCAACATTCGGCCAATAAATTTCGACACCGCAAAGAGGAGTAGTCTTCAAGCGATGCGGTCGGACTCGGTCGACTCGCTCACCAACTGTCTCTTCCAGACGTTCCAGCACAAAATGATTTATCTGGAAAGAGCCAAACTGCACACTCAGGACAAGATCGATAATCTACGTGCCATGCTAAACGAAGTTGAACTCAAGACCGCAGCCAATGTATTCCGGCTCACTAATCCACTTGAATGAAGCAAATCCGCCATTTTTATGTTCATTTTTCTTTCTCAATTCAATTTCTGATTACTGAGGCTGCGAAACTGTAAAAGCGACACAAAATCAATTTTTCATTTAAAAAAAAAATCATTTTCTCGCTGGAAATAAAAGATGAGCAAAGAGAGCCGGATTTGTGAAAAGTACTTGACGCAAATTAGGGCAGACGGGCTCTATTGCTCGCGGTTGTAGTTTGTCAGACAAAATGGCGGTCGTCGCACTAGGACCGCATGTAAATTAGACGTCAGTGTGGGCCATACGTGCACTGGACGTTCCATCTTGGATTGGATTCTTAAATCGGCTAGGCAGTTTCAACGAGAGTGCTAGCGGTAGCGCGCAGAGATAGAGAATTAAGGACGAGCAAGGCGGCGACGAGCACTACAACATGCCAATGCAGACGAAATGAGCGAGCTGAAAGAGAGAAAACTTGAAGAGGCCACTTCGTCTTGGTCGTCACCTAACAATGGTGTGGCAATGCAGCAGAAGCAAGCGGAAAAGCACAAATTGAAGGAAGTTAGCGGAGCGGAGATAAACTCGACCACTCGAGACAAGCGGAGTCGTAAGCAGACTGCTCAGCAGCACAAGTCGAAAAAGAGCAAAAAGAAGAAGGAGAAAGAAGAGAGCTCGAGCGACAGCGATTTAGAAGACGGCGAACAAAAGGAGGAAGAGACTCGACGCAAGAAGAGCAGAAAGAAAAAGCAGAAGAAGGTGAAAAAGAGACGCGAAAAGTCGTCGTCAAGTGATTCGGACGACTTGTCGCTCAGCAATTCTGACGAGGACGCTCTTTCAAGCGACTCGTCCAGCTCTTCTTCGTCATCATCGTCTTCCTCGTCATCTTCGTCATCAAGCTCGTCGTCAGATTCGTCTGTGTCCGATCTCCTGTCTGACTCGGATGATCAAGAGGGCGATCTTGAGGAGGGCGAGATTAGTGACACGGGCGGCGGCGGCAACAACAACAAGTCGTCGGCTAGTCATCACGCCCAGCAGATTTCAAAGCTGAAGAAGCGCTGCGTTCGAGTTCAGAGCAAATTGAAGAAACTGGAAAAATCGCACGACTCGGAGCACAAGAAAGCGAAACGCAAAAAGCTGAAGAAGCTATTTGAAAGAATGCGAGTTCAATTAAAGTCGCTAGTGGCTGCCGAGGCGAGAAGCAAAAAGGAGCAAAGCAACAACGTGCCCAAGCTGCCGTATCCTGTCCTGAACGACAAGCGAGACATGAGCACCATATTGAGCATTTTAAAAGACAAGCAAAAACATCTGAACGAGATGCTGGACCAGACCGAAATCAAACTCAATGATCTGAACGACTCGGACGATGAAGGAATCGAACTGAAACGGTCCAGACTGCGCAATTTGAATGAAAATATTAAGAAACAATTAATGAAATTGAATCGTCAAATCGACTACATCAAGCTTAACTTGCGCATCAGCAAACTGAAGAAAGAGGGCGCCAGCGAGTCGGAGATCAGCGAGGCCAACAAACAAATGCAGCATTTGTTCGAGTTAATGTCAGAGGCGAATAAAGCATTTTTAATTCAGCAGCAAAAGCAACCACAAGCTCTGCATGTGCCTAATCATCAAGGAGCGCCAGTTGGTCTCGACCTCTCTCGGCCAGGCGAAGATGACCGGCACCGCCGAGGCGAAGAAGGAGGCGCGCACGCGCTCAGCTCTGTGGCTGCTCAGTCAATGCCTGTCAACTATTTTCATACGACGACGACCAACGCGATGATGATGCCACAGAATCCGAGTCAGACATCGCCCAGCTCGTATGGCCACACGCCGCCATCGTCGACTTTGAATCAATTTAGGCACATTCGAACACCTCCTCTGCCAGCTCCGTCGTCTGGGCACAATGAGCAGGACCCGAAAGCGATTGCGGCCATGCTCAATGAGAAGTACGGATACAGAAGCGCCAGCAGCAATAACCCGAGCATGAGCGGCAATTCCAACGCGAATAACAGCAAAGGCGCCTCTTCATCCTTGCCCATGAGCAACAGTTCAGGTTCCACAGGAGGAGGAGGAGGAGGTAAATCGAGGAATCGACGCTCGCCTCGCCGTAGGCGCTCTCGTTCGCCTCGCAATAACCGGGCCAAGTCAAACACGCCGCCTGTGGCCGCAGCCGTTCAGCCGTCGCAAATGCCGCAAGTTCCACCCAATCTGCAGCAAAACTTTCAGAACATGATGATGAACTCGCCCGCGCTGATGCAATCGATGGCAAGCATGTTCGCCTCAATGAGTCAATTCAATCAGAGCGGCGCGGGCTCGAACGTTCCGAACATGTTCAGCAGCATGATGATGGCCGCCAACTCAGCCCAGCAGCAGTCAAGCATGCGGCCAATGGAGTCGAGCCGAGAGGTTCGTAGTAATCTACCTCCATCGCAGCCAGTTCAAGGCGACGCTCTACTGCCCAATCCAACGCCACCCATAAACCCGGCCATGTTCGATGGCAGTAACATGTTCGCCAAAATGTTCTCGTACATGAACTCGATGGCTGCAGCCTCCAAGCCGAATCCGGGCGGCCTAATCGGCACTCCGGCACCCTTCAACCCTTTCAATCCAATGCCCTCTATGGCTCCGTCTCAAGCACAGCCGCAGTTTTCACACTCGCGTGGCAAATCTCATCGTCGCAAGCGAAATTAAGACATCCGCACATCCTAGCCAGGACCTTTCTTTTTTAAATGAATCTTTTAAGATCTTGATTTTACAATAAACCTGTAATCTTACCTGCTTTCACACGAGCTCTTCTTCTGTGCACATTGTAATTTTTTCACTGTTTTTCTTCTTTTGATCGCAACTCATGACCCTGCCTCTTGCCAGCAGCTTCTCAATTTCGCTCTCAACGCCGCAGCAACTTAATTTTGCATTTAAATTGACGTTAGTCCGCACGTGCACGCATGTTCTTGCAATTCAACTCGGCAAGTGAAAAAGTCCGCTCTTGAGCACCTAAAAGTCCATTCTGTGAGACTTCAGACCAGACCTACTCTAATCATACTGTTGGGCTAATTCACCTAGATATGGGTCGAAAAATCCAGAAGAGCAGCCGCCACAAAAAGCTGAAGGCAATCGATCCATTTTACACGGGCGAGCGAAAGCTACTGCTAGACAAAGGCCTAATAAATGCCAATCAACCGCCGCCCGCCTGTGACGTTGAAAACGAGCCGCTCTCCGCAAAGCTTAAGGACTATATGGCAGCCGCAACTGAAATCAAGCAGCGCAATCAATCGAAGAAGCGAGCTCGCCAAGGTGCGCCTGACGAGCACTCTGCCGGACCAGACTCGACCGGAGCCGAACTGGCCGATGCGCCAGTCACAAAATTGAAGCGACGAAAAGGGGAAAGTGAAACTGCCTACATCAATCGGGTGGAACAAGTGAGTCAAATTTGCTCGGACCAAGTCTTGGACAGCTTCTGATCAACTTTAAACGCTCTAGCACACAGCGATGATACTGAACAAGTCAAAGTACGAAAGTCAATTTGACGTGAGACTTGAGACTAGCGGCGATCGAATCGTGGTGAAAAAAGACAAGCCGATGAGCGAGAAAAAGCGAAGGTAAGTTGTCCGATTGGTCTTGGCTGCGCGTCCATCGAATCTCAGAAATTTCGCAAGGCGACTGAACAAGCTCAAAGAGAAGCTGAAAATGAAAAAGCTCGACCGCAAGCTAGAACAGAAGAACAAGTGCAGCGCGGGCGTCAGGTTCGGCGATGTGGCACACGCGCCTCCCGAAATAAGCGTTCTTCCTCGAAAAGCAAAATCGCCCACAATACCAGCCGGCTCGAATTCGAATGTGACCGAAGCTGACCGCCAGTCGGTTATCGACCGATATCGTCTCATGAAAAAGCAAGGCAAATTCAAATAAATGTTAAAAAAAAAATATTCCGCCCGCTTCTCTTTGCCTGTGTTTTATTTTCTAATTCGAATCAAAGCTTGAACAACTTCACCGTGTTCTCGTAGCAGATTTGTCCGAGCTCGTAAATGTCTTCGCCTCGAACGGCCGCCATCACCTCCAGTACTTGTCTATCAAGTCGGGCAGGTTTCAATTCGATTCTAAAGTCGGCGTGCAATCTCTGTTCACTTACATGAGAGCTGCGGGCTCATTGCGGCCCTTGACGAGTATGTCGCTGCTCCATTTTTCTTTTTTCACGCTTGGCATTCGAGTCTTGACATACCTTGGTGAACGAAAGCGTCAAACTTTGGCTGATTGAAGCGCTTGACCTGCTGCGACTTACTGGCTGCTGGCGTGCGTGGCTTTTATCTCACACCAGGGGCAATCTGATCGAAATGAATTGAAAAGGACGCCTGTACAAGCAAAGGTGGTGTACATGCCTGTTTCGATCATGAGAAACTCCGACGGTATTGAGCACATCGCCTCAATATTCTCCTGAGTCTTGAGCGAGCATCCGTTTATCCCTATGTAGTAGCCCATATCTGTGAACGCCTTTGCCTCTTCTTTGCTGCCGGTGAACGAGTGAACCTTCAAATCTCTAGTTCAAACTCGTTCTGCACGTTTGACCAGGCGTTTGGCTCACCACTCCGCCGTGAAGCTGGTCCTGGTGGCGTTTGAGTATCTCCACAAAATCGTCAAAGGCGTTGCGGCAATGCAGAAATAGCGGCTTCTTTGTGAGCTTTGGCAGCTCCAATTGCATTTCAAAATATTTCTTCTGAGTTCGAACCGGACAAAATTTAAGCCGATCGTAGTCTAGACAGTAAAAACGCCATTGGCTAATTAGTCATCAATATCGATCAACAAGAACTGTTTCTACCGAGGCCGCATTCTCCGACGGCCACCACCTTGTTGTCGTTCTCCTGAATCAGTTGCAATAGACTTTCGTAGTAAGCCTGCGGCGTTGTGTTCTTCTCGAACTCGCTGCACCGAGTCGGATGACAGCCGACTGTGATTAAGAGTTGCTCTTTAAACCAAAGCAGCGGTGAAAAATGCCTCGGATCAGGCTCAGTGGCTGCTGCTCACCATGACTGCGAGCAATGTCGAGTACTTCGCGGCTTTCCACCAAGTTGGTGCCAGTAATAATGATTTTGTCCAAATGATTGGCAAACGCTCTTTTCAACACGCAGTCCAAGTCGCCTTTTCAAATTGCTGAATACGAACGCCAACCACAACAGCAGTTCTGACTCCTACTTTGGTGGACGGGACGGTTGCTATGGTTGTAGCATCCTTTGTACATGTGATCTTAGGGGAGGGGAACAACAAAATCAAGCGATTTGTGGCGCCGTTTCAATCAAAAAAGTGAAGAATACCGCTTAAATTAGCTCCGATCTCTTTGCATAAGACGGACAAGCATTAGAATAGGCGATTAGACGGCCAGTTGGCGTTCACTCACCGATCAGTTTAAGTCTGCTCGAGTCATAGTTGGTGAAGCAGAGGGGATTACGAGAGGACATGGCTCTGTTGCTCAGTTTTAGCAGGTTGGCTGCGAAATTCGATTTTAACTTGAGCATACGAGCGGTTCATTTAAATTTATGCTCGAACGAATTGCACCGTGATTATGCAACAAGAGCGGCACGAGAGCGCTGTGCGCTTAATTTCAACGTTTCTCTGAAATTTCTTTGAAATTTATTTTCGCTTCCGATTTTCAAAAATCCAACACAGACTTCAAGATTTAGGCTCGACAGCAAATGGCGGCATAATTTTACATTTCGGCTTTAAAACTCGATCGACAATTGAAACTCTCTGAAGCAGGGAGAGGACTGAATTAGAAAAGCCGAAGAGAAATCAACTTTGCCAAATTGAAGAGTTGTTTGATTTCGCTTTGTGAAGTGACTTGATGTGAATAGACTACTGGGTTCGAAAGCGTGGCAATTTGGGAGGAGTTTAGAAGAAGCGAGCGAGAATAGGAGAGGCAAAGCAAGTGCGTGAAATGCAAACATGGTTCGGAATAGAGAGCGAGAGAGCGTAGAGGACGTTTCGAATACAAGGAAATAGACTCAAATAGACGTTTTGTCGAAAAGAGGGGGCGGAACTCCGTGGTCAACTTCTCGCAATTTGCAACTCAGGAAACTATGGCGAGACGCATATTTGAATAGAACCGCATTCACCAATCGAGTCTCGGCGGCGGCTTTCACTTCAATTTGTTGCGTTCTGAAATGTTCATTTCGACGTAAAATGGTTGAGCTTATGACCTTCTCTCAAAGTCAATTGTAAACAATCACGTTCGAATTTGAAATTTAATTGAGCTTAAGTTCAAAACTCTTTTTGGTCCCTTGTTGTTTCTCGCTCCCTTTTTTTTTCTCTTGAAGCTAGTCAGTTGGCGTCTATATTTCACAGGACCAGTACTCGGAGGGGGAAACGAAAGCGAGCGAGTAGGAGTGGGACTGGGGCAGAGTGGGAATTTGATGAAAAATTGTTTCGAAAAACTGAATGAACTCGCCAAATTGTGAGATATTAACGCAATCCCTGCTTTAGCCGATAACTGAATCAATTCGATAGATTTTGGTTTATTGCTTGGCTTTGAGCCACAATTTAGAGAAAATAAAAACAAAACAGAGCTTGGCGAAAATGGAATAAAGCAAGAGCTAAACGAAAAAAAAAACACCGAGCCAATAGAGCGCATAATTAAAGAGAAAAAAGGCAAATAAATGAAAACAAGAACTGTGAAGAATTAATTTACACCAAAATACTTGTAATAGCTGATTCCTAGCGACTTTTTAAAATGCTCGTCGACTTTGGCCGAATAGTCGATCGGATGCTCATCGCGTTTTAAATGCTGCTCGTGAGCGAGGCTGGGCTTTTTGGCGGCAGGCTCGGCTTCGTTTGCACACTCCTCGTCTTGGCTGAAATGTCTCTTGCCCAGATTAGACAGGCTTGCGCCTCCGCGGTTTACATTGCTCAGCTGATTGAAGAGTAAATTCTGTTGAGAACATGCCTGCTGGTGAACGCCTAGTTGAGACTGAAGATGTGTTTGCTGCTTTTGAAAATTTTGCTGCTGCTGCTGTTGATAGGCGGCAAGTGTTAATATCGTGGTCATCAAATTCTGCATGTACAGCTGCTCGGCCGGGTTGACAAAGCCGTTCGGATAGAATTTGAGCGGCGACGATGACGCCGAGTAAGAGAGGAGGGCGGAGAGAGGGTCCATTTGCGGCAAATTCATCGGCGGCATGTTAGTTGCGTAGTTCGTAAGTGGATTGTAGCCGTTGAATGTAGGCGGCATAAATGCATTGAGGGCCGAGGCCGGACTTGACGAGGGCGGGCTCGAAAGAGGAGACGATGCGCCTGACGACGGACATGAAGACGAGACCGAAGTGGCTGTATTGCGATGAACAGGGTAGAGTCTCTTCAGGCCTCCTGATTTGGTCGATGGCTTAACGTTGGCCGCTTGCTGGCCGTTCGGGTCTCGACTGAGTATCTTGCAGATCTTTTTACAATCACGGGTCCTATTGGGTTCGCTGCTAGTTTTAGACGTCGATGGCTGGCCGTGAGAACGGTTGACTTAATTGGCAAAATTAGAACCAATCGCGTGAACAAGCCATTTAAAAGGGCTTTACCATTTTGGCCTAAGTTCGCAGCGCTTTGGTTTTTCTGCTCGATAAGAGAGATCGCTTGATATAAATAGTCGAGAGACGAAGAGTTCGGTGCTAAAGCGCGCCAGTCGGCGGCGGCTGCGGCTCTGCTAGTGTCTTGGCTTATGCTAGTGGTGCTTAGCGAGGACATGGCCATTTTGATGGTCTAAATTGATTCATGAAATGACTGAAAATTGTGATCAAGGAATGGCTCGCAGGGATGGGGAGGGTGAGGCCAGAGTGGCTAGCAGCTCTGATCGACATTTGCGATCGCAAATTAGAAAAAAAGTGACGAAATGCTCACACAGTCGTAGACAGTCTCATGTATTTATATGAGAGAATAACGCAATTGGCGAAATGTGGCCGGTTGAGTAAACGACGAATGCAAACGCATTACAATTGTTTGAGCAAAAATCATTGACATTGAGACGAAATTTTTAAATGCTTTTGTTGCACACTGACTGGCTTGTCGCCAAGCTTTGTGTTCGCCTGCGTGTTCGTCTGTGAGTTGGTGTGCGCGTGAGAGACCGTGTGTGCTGGCGTTCGTATGCTCGTGCAAATTCATTTTTCGAAGCCAAGCTTTCAAATTCGTTTACTTCACAATTCATACAAAATTTACTTGTTTCCACACACACACACACACACACATTATTCAAAGCATTGCAAAGTATGCTCGATTCATTTGGAATCAGAGCGAATTGAAATTTCGATTTCTAGCTAACGCGACTTTTTATGATCAAGTTGAATACAAATAGCAGCCACAACCAACATCTACACAGATAGATGCATAACTGCGTCACATAAAGAAGAACTTATTGTCACCAATGAATTGTTAGAATTAAGATGAACGCAAAATTGAGCCAAGCAGAAATTGCTGGGATGTCAACTGTGTGATAGTTTGAATTGAATAGTTTGGATTTTAAAGCTAAGAGCTCAATAATTCGGATGGATGATTCGCCCGGTATTGTCCAATCATATTCCTCCAAATAGTTGAACTTGAACAAAATCGAACTTTCACGCTAGAAACGATGAATAGTTTGAGCTAACACTGCAATAATGACTAGTTACCGACAAGTCAGTTCGACTTGGTCGGGCGAAAAATCAAAGTTAGAACTAAACCGATCGAATTTATTTTGTCAATATTTTTGCAAGGGCTGGCTTATGAACTGAATTTCGATAAACGTTTATGTTGGATTTAAACCATGGAAAAGATGAAGAGTTCTTGAGCCATCCGGAGGCGTCCGGGTCGTGAAAGAAGCCTCGCTCTTGCAGACGATCGCGAACGTACTCAAAGTTGCGATTGTTGACGTGCGAGTGGCCGCCCTGGCCGATCTTGGCCCAGCTGAGCACTAGGCCTTCGCGCGCGTGCCGCACCACGTTGTCGATGTAAATCGACTCGAACTTGGCCGGAATGTGTTCGGCCACCTCGAGACTGATGACCCAGTCGTAGACGTCCAGGTGGTAGATGGGCACGCTGAGATCGAGGAAGCGCACGTGCTGGGTGGTTTGCTCGACGAAAGGCGCCCCGTCGAAGGCGTCGTAGCCCCTGACCTCGCCGAGCTGCAGCAAGACCTGGCGGTAGACGCCCGGGCCGTCGCCGAAGCTGGCGACTCGCTTGCCGGCAAATAGCTCACTCAGCGCCTTGGCCAGGTTTTGGTCTGTCATGTGCTGGCTGCTGTTCACTCCGCTTATTGTCGCACACCAGCCGCCTTGCTCGGAGACGTCGCCGCTTTTGGAGAGCTCACACGACTGCTTGCCGATGCGGTTCATGGCCTCATTGAGACGCCTCGATAGGTCCCTTAGGGTCTCGTCTTGAGGATATTCAAAGTCACATTTGCTTCCGATTAGACTGATTTTCTCTCCATTTGCTGAATTTACTGAAGCGATTCGCTGATTGATCGATTTCACTCCGTCAGACCAGTTCTTTTGAATCGAATCAAAGCCGAACAAGAGAACGAGAAAGACCAGCGCACCGACCAGTATAAGAGCGAACAATTTTGAGCCGCTGGCATTCATTTTTCGTGAGCTACTCACTAACAAGCGTTTTAGCATGTGAAAACACCGTTTCATCAGATTAGGCGACGAGTGCTTATCGTTGTTTTTACTCCTAATCAAACTTAATTATGACGAGTTATTATGCCCCTAAAATTTAGGAAAAAAATCTATCGCCGCTCTTCTTCCTAACGCTTTTCTTCAGTTTCTGACTCAGGCGGCCATTCAATTTAAGGACACCGAGTCTGTCAAGAGTAAGAGCGCTTGTTCAACAGAGGCAGAAAACAGGATTCGATCGGCAAATATGTGCTCGTTTGTTTCGCTTTATTTTATAACCTGAAAAAGCTGCCATCGCTATCACCTTTATTTGAGGCTAACTTTTTAAATGCTTTATCGCCAGGTCATTCACTCGTTGATCAAATAGTTTTTCTTTTATTTGTGCTCGTTCAACGAATGAATTTTCTTTAAAGAATATCAACTTTTATTATTCTGCTAGACTGCAGTAAGCTATTGAGGAGTGGTGCGATTACGACTTGTGCTTCTCTTTCGCCATTGAAACGAGTTTTTTCAGCTTTTCTGCATAAATAGTGAAAGAAGCCACGCTCCTGCTGACGATCATGAGCGTACTCAGACCGTGATTGTTGAAAAGGCGAGAGAGATTTGTGGCAATCTGTTTCACATCTTTTGGATTTGTAATGATCGCTCGCTTCATCCTTTTTTGCCTCCCCTAGGAAAAGCCAAAGACCCACAAGAATGAATTTCTGCTTTATTTACTCTGTTTTTACGTATATCGATTTAGATGATTGAAATCGAAGGCAATGCCGGCGACGAGTCAAGAGAAAATTGCTTGTTATCATTCAGAGACAAACCTTTCTACTCGGCGCTTGCTTCGTTTTGTTCATTGACCTTAACCGAGAGAAGAAATAGCCGAGTTGGCAGAAGGTCAGACGGCGCTTTGCTTCAAAAGTCAACATAAAGTCTACCTGAGCACGAGTCAAATATTTTTTCTTCGACTCCTCGACCATTTGGAAAAAGTCTTTCTCGGCCTTTTCAATTGGATCGATTTCTTTCAGAGTGTCGCCTTTTCGGCTCGTAGCGCTCTTGGGTGCCTGCGTCTTTGACAGAAATTTGCCGACTTCAAGTGAGCTCGTTTGCAATGACAGCAATCATTACCTCGGTTGTCACCTTTCCCGACTTGGCCCTCTCTTTAAGTTTGAGCTCACGAGCGCGTGATTCAAGTATTTTCTCTCGTCTCGTTTCGAGCTCGACCATCTTTTAGGACGTCGAGATTATTAACGCAATTTATGTCATTTGAGAAGCATTCAAAAAAAAAAAAAAGAAAATTGAAAATCTTACGCCCAGAAACAGATTCTTCTCGTTTCGTTGCATTTGGCACAGATTGTCGGAGAGCTCCAACAGAGTGATGGTTCCTTTCTGGGAGCCGGCCGCTACCAGTCTTCCTTGATCTTGAACCTTGATCGTTTTAAGCGGCTCATCGCACACTTGAATGCTGAGTGTGGGATCGTTTTGTTTGAAGATGAAATCCCACACGTCCAAAGTGCCGTCCATTTTGGTGGTGAAAAACACGCCCGGACGAGTCGGCGACCACTGGGCGTCGCTCAGATAGGTCGTGTGAGTGTTGGTGCTCATAATGCAGTCGTCACGCACATCTTCAGACCAGATTCGAGCGGTCCAGTCGCCGACAGTGAGAAAGTTCTTTGGAAAGAACGGATTTCGTTGCAAAGAGTAGATTGGGCCGTAGTGGCCGGGGTAAATGTGCGTGATTTTCTCCGCGTCCGTCTTGCCTCGTCGATTGCAGCTGATTATCTTGCCGGTCTCAGTACCGACCATAAATCGAGTCGGCACTGAAATGTCGTATTCGATAACAGAAGCGCCCAGGGCGTTGGCAATGTTGGCCTTCTTCTCCGGATCGAGGATCAGTCTTTCCAGCGGCTCGTTCAGCTTGTTATAATCCCAGAACAGGACCTGGCCGTCAGCGCTTGCGGAGAAGAACTCACTTCCGGTCTTGGATTGAACCCAGAGGGCTCTAAAGGCGGGGTCTCGATGGCTGTGCTCAATCAGAGAGACTGCGACTGGCTGTGAGCCCTTTCGGGTGTCGAAAACACCTTTGCAAAGATTGCTTGATTTTAGCCTTTAATAAATTTCAGACTAAAAATCCACTTACAAAGTTGACCGTTTATGCACGAGCCGAGAATGACGAACTTGTCCTTTGGATTGAATTCGACCGACACGAGAGGAGAGTTGGGCTTTAGAGTGAACTCTGGCGTGTTTGAATTTTCTTTTCAATTTCACACGTTTGACTATTCAGATAAACCGCTCTAATTGAACAGCAGACTTACCTATATCCCACAAGTAAGAGTCGGGATGGAGATGAGTTTCGTGCCGTCCGAATTCAAGGTCGCAGTATGCGGCCACAATTTTTTCTGGATTGTCAGCGTGCCAGGATATTCGGCTGACTGTGCGGTCCAAACCGAGCGGGTCGCGGAACACGTTCACGGTGCGCGCCTCGGGATCCTCTTCTATTTCTTTCAATTGCTCGAGGTCGTCGAAGAACGTCTCGTAAATGTCTATGGCATTGTTCTGCTTTATGCAGTGCTCGACTCTCTGTGCGAATGAGAGAAAAGCGGTTAGGATCGCTCGAATTTTGAGCATTGTTGAATATAGAATTACTTCACCAAGAGCCAGCACAGAGCTCGTAAACGACTCTTCTTTTTCGACTTTTTTACGAAATCTGGCCGTCTGCTCTGTGTCAAGCGGATTGACGTCTTTAGGCCAGCCGCCTTCGAAATGGTTCACGCTTCGATTCTCTTCTTCGTAGCGAGCAGTGTTTATCTCGTGTTCAGAGTAGTCGGGTATGGCCTGCACGCTCACGTCAACAGGATCTCTGGCAACAAACTCTTTCTTCAGCGCCTCGTCCGGCTGAATGTTCACGTGCAGTTCAGCAGGCCGGTCGACGAACAGACACTGGCGTCCGAATTCCGAACGCTGTTTTGTATAGACGTACAATATCTCCATCTTGCTCAATTCTAAACGCAATCTCTTCAGCCGCATTGGTTTATCGATTCAATCGATTTAATCAATCAAGCCAATTTGAAGTTTCAATTTCCAGTGCGATTTCGATTGTGCCCGCAAAATTGTGAAAAAAAAACAAATACGTCTTGGTCGAGTGCCACACAAAATGGGAAACAAATGGGAACAAAGGATCAGTGCTTTAGGGTGCATCGTGCTCTGGACTTTTTCGTTCTGGGTTTTATTCTTTCGCTCTGATCTCTACTCTGTGAAGAACAACTCGTGAGAGAAAAGGTGATGCCCATCGCTGTGTCTTGTCTATTTGCTGTGAGTGGCGAGTGCGGTCGACGATTACTTGGAAGCCCTTGGAAGTCTGCTTGATTCCTTTAAACTTGTTTCTTTATTGATTCAAAGCTCGTTTGTTTATACTAGTCGCTCTGTTGCTATGCTCGTGTACTCAAACAATAGGTTTATGATTTCGATATTTGCTTTGATGAGCCTCGAACGCAGAATTGGCCTCAACCGAAACCGAATACATAAACATCTGAGCCGGATTTCATCGAATTAGAAATTTTATTCAATTTTGCCGCTTAATGGCTCTGAATATGAGTGAAGGAGATTTGAATGGCTTAGTCGGTGTTTGAATCGAGTGGCTGCTTTCGTCTAGTTTTCTCCTCTTCGACTATTTTGAAAAAGTCCTTTTCGGCTTTTTCGATCGGATCGGCCTCTTTGAGCTCCGACTCGGCTTCGTTTGCGCCCGCCTCTTTACCACCATCGGTCTCGTTGCCGCCCTCCTTTTCCTTTTCGCGCAGTTTGAGCTCACGATAGCGCTGCTCGAGTATCTTCTCCCGTCTGGTCTCTCGTTCAAACATCTTCAATTCAATCGCGTTTAAAGCAGCCGGTCTCTCTCAATAGCTGTTTGGAGCCGATTTGACTTACCGTTGAAACAAGGTTCTTTTCATTTCGCTGCATCAGGACCAAAGCATCAGACATCTCAAGCAGATTGATTACGCCCTTTTGCGAGCCAGTAGCCAGCAATCTGCCCTGCTCCTGAACTCTAAGGCTGATCAAGGCTTCGTCGCACACTTGAATGCTGAGTGTGGGATCGTTTTGTTTGAAGATGAAATCCCACACGTCCAAAGTGCCGTCCATTTTGGTGGTGAAAAATACGCCCGGACGAGTCGGCGACCACTGGGCGTCGCTCAAATAAGTCAAATGGAATTTGGTCCACATGATCGAGTCTTCTTTGATTTCCTCGGACCAAATACGAGCGGTCCAATCGCCGACAGAGAGAAAGTTCTTTGGGAAGAACGGATTGCGCTGAAGTGAGTAAACAGGACCCAAGTGGCCGGGGTAAATGTGCGCGATTTTCTCCGCGTCCGTCTTGCCTCGTCGATTGCAGCTGATTATTTGGCCTTGTTCGGTGCCGATCATGAACTTGGTCGGAACAGTCACATCGTACTCGAGCACGATTGCTCCTAAAGCATTTTTCAATTCGCCCTTTTTCTCCGGGTCTAGCACAAGCCGCTCGGTTGGCTCGCTCATTTTGCGCGTATCCCACCACAATACCTGTCCGTCTGTGCTTGCGGAGAAAAACTCTGTGCCAGTCTTGGACTGAACCCAAATTGTCTTGAAGGCTGGATCCTGATGACTCTTCTCAATTAGAGAGAGCTCGACTGGCTGCTCGCCTTTTCTCGAGTCGAATAGGCCTTTTATAGTTTATTTCGTTTACTTTAGTTGACTCTGGTTCAACTTTGATTGATTGGTGCCAAACACTTACACACTTGGCCGTTGAGGCAGCCTCCGTTCAAGATGAACTTGTCCTTGGGATTGTACTCGACGCAGACGAGCGGAGAAATCGGTTTCAGAGCCATGTCAGGACGGTTGGGATTTTCTTCACATTTGCAGATTAAAAAAAAAGCGCATCAGACAGAAATGCACCCTGAAGCTGCTTTACCCATGTCCCAAATGTAAGAGTCAACACAGGACTCCATGCGAGCTTTCCCAATGTCCAGTTCACAGTAAGAGGCGGCGATCTTGTGACCAGCGTCCACCATCCACGAGATGTGATTCACACTTCGCTGATGTCCACTCGGATCCCTGAACACATTCACAGTTTTGGCCGACGGCGCTTCGTCGATATCTTCTGACTCCAGGTCACCAAAATAGACCTCGTAAATGTCGATCGCATTGTTCTGCTTAATCACATGTTCGATGTTCTGCGTTTTGAGGACGATAGAGACGTTTGAGACACTGGAGGATCGATTAGGACCGAAAAGGGCAGCTCACCTCGCCAAGATTGACCACTGCGTTCATGTAGTTCTCGTCTTTTTCCACTTTCTTGCGGAAGCGGATCGTCTGCTCTGGCTCGTTGTGATTGACATCTTTGGGCCAGCCACCCTCTGAATGGTTCATGCTTCGGCTCTCGGTCTCAAATCTGACCGTGTTCACTTCGTGCTCTGAGTACTCTTTGGACACTTGCACGCCCATGTCGACGGGGTTCTTGGCAATGAAATTATCTGCCAGCGAAGCATCCGGCGCTATGTCAACGTGCGTCTCGGCCGGTCGATCGGCGAACAAACACTGTCGTCCGAAGTCGGCACGCTTTTTCGTGTACACGTAACTTATCTCCATCTACGAAAAGAGGAGAACAAATGGCAAAAACGGAAAGTGAATGGCAAGATCAATCTTTTGATTTAATTGAAGCGCGACCTCTTGGCTGCTGGTGAGCCGCCTATTTTCTATTGTTCGGGCTTGAATAGAAATTTCAGAACGAGAGTCTCATTAGTTTGCGCCGTGCCGCCTAGGGCGAATGGCTGCTCGTCAAATTGGGTTACTTGGCAACCGATCAGCAAGCTTGCACTCAGCGAGTAAATTAAACTAGTTCTGCACTGTGCACAGGTCCACGCTTCTGGTCAAGCAGGTGGTGGACAACTGTTCGGCAATTTTGTTCACATTCCCGTTGTCATGGTTACTACGCGTTGGTCATTTAACTTTGCCGACATGCATTCGCCCAGCAGCGAGAGAATAGCGAATAGACCATTCACAGTGAAATGATGAGCAGCGTGAACTTTGATGCCGAGCCACCGATAGTACCCTTGAATGAATCGGTCGGCAGTTCTGTTTCGTCAGACATGGAGGTAAACTCAAACAATTTCATAATTTACTTGTCTCCTTGTTCTCATCTAATTTCGACACAATCGACGAATTATTCAGCGTGAACTCGAAGAAATTGTAAAAAATGTGATTGCGCTACCAATGAATGCGTTTGCGACCGATTTTAGCCTCGAGCAAAGAGAGAGGAGAGTATTTTCAGACTTTAAGAGTAAGTTTCGATTCTGTAAAAATAGGGAAAAGCAGAAAGGCTAAGCATCGATCAGCAGAAGAAGAGGATACTTGCGTAATGGACGGGCAAACTGCACAATTGCTGGAAATTCAAATAGAAAATGAAGAAGAAAGGAAAAGTGAAGTGGTGGCGACGGACGAAGATGACGGATATCGTCAGACAGACGAACAGACAAATACAACGCACGAGAGGCAGACGACAGATGCATTGTTGATTGTAGATTCGCTGTCGTCAAATTTGAGCGAAGAAAAAGCCGCGGCCAATACAAACTCATCATCAACAGAGCACAGTGGTGCACAGTCTTCTGCCCATACTCAGGAGATAGAGAAGGCCACAGTCGCTATGGATTCGTCCTTTCCATCGAGCTCTTCTTCGCCACAGTCACAGTGCTCGCCAAAATCGACAAGCTGCAGTTTCGAGCCGGACGCTCAGCCGCGAAAGCATTCACCCGGTTGGTTTTGACATCTCAGCACAATTGCCATTCGGTCGATTTTAGTGATTTCTCAGCAGTTCCAGCCTCGCCGCCCTCTGTCGAAGTCGATCAGTCTTCGTTTGAACCAACACTGACCAACTTCAATCCGTCGAGTGGACTGCTCTACCGGCAGTCGTCTGAGGACGACACTGACGAACGAGGCGAAGAGATTAGACGCAAACTGGGCAAGAATGTGAAAATAGCCAGCTGCTTGGACCGATGGTATCGCGACCTAAAGGGTCAAATATTGAGCGAGTTTGAGCGCTCGCGTCTCCAAATCATGCAAGATCAGCAAAAGAGACTGATCGAGGAAAAAGAGCGACAAGCGGGCGAGATAAAAAAGCTCAAAATTGAGCTGGAAATGGTCAGAGAGAGTCTGAAATTGTACGAAAAGAAGACACTGCGCAAGGACGAGACAATAAACAACCTGAACGTGGCACTCGAGAAGCAGAAAGAAAAAAGCCAGCAGCAGCAGGACAAAATGGAAGACAAGCTAAAGGAGACGGAGCGTTTGAGGGAGGTAATTCTCTTTTGGTTTGGCTATCAAGACTCATTCGGCTCGCAACTCGATTAATATTCAAATCGAAGGCGTTCGCTATCAGTCTAGCTGATAAATTCTACGCGCGCAAACTCAAACTCAAGGTGATGCTCAGCTGGCATAGGATCCTGCTCCGACGTCACAAGACAAAGGTGGAGAAGGCGTGCAAGAAAAAGGCCGAGGAGATTTGCATCGATCTGGCGCGTAAATACGAAGCCAAAATAAAGAAGGTTTGTGATTGAATTTTTGAAATCGCCCAAAGCGATAAATTCACGCTTTGCACCCGTCAATGAATCGATCAGTTGGAGGCGGAGTTGGAAAAGTCAAAAAATCAAATTGAAGTGTTTCACGCCGAACGGCTCAAAAACGAGGAGAATATGAGGAAAGCGTTAATGAGAGGCGTTTGTGCGCTCAACTTGGAGGCCATGTCCATATTCAGCTGTGACAAGGACGCTTCGAGCGAAGTCGAACGTCGAAACATTTTGGACGATAGAGAAGAACCAATGGCCTTGATTCAAGAGGTTCAAGAGAGGAGCGACCAAAGCGCGGAGAGTCGATACTCGATTGCAAAAGCCAAACACGAACTGCTGAGCAAAAGCCGATCAATTGAACATGAACTCAAGGCGCAAGGCTACGACGAGCTCGTGCAACATGAGCTGCTGAGTTCAAAGACTGGCGCGTCCACTCGTAAATCAGAGGTGAAAGCCAAAGTGAACTCGTTGCCGCCGCGTGCACCTCGCTTGCCGCAAGACACAGCCCGCTCGGTCATAATCGAGAAGCATTTGACCAACCCGGACAGTGGCCGTGAGAGCAAGACCGCCAAATCGACGCACAAGCCTGCCGGCAGTCGTTCATAAAATAAATTACAAGTTTTTCTCTCTGTTTTAATTTAGAGGCCAAAGGAGACGAGCGCTTGTTTGACCAATTGCCTGAGAACAATGCGAATGGCTCTCGTGCGAGTTTTTTAATTGTCTGCACGACAGCGACCCTAAACTCTCTCAGACGCAAATTGTCAACATTTCATAATTGAATTTCTTTTTTTTACTCATCATCGAGCGAATTTTAAACTGAAATTTCATTTTCTTCTCCTTTTCTCTGATTTGCCGATTCTTTCTGGCCAAAATTTCTTTTTACTTATTCCTGCCTCCACTTCTTGCTCCCTTTTGGTCTTTCTTATTGGCAATTTAGATAATTACTTGCGCAACCTAGTTCATCATGCCGATCATCGTCATCATCATCGACGTGAGCCGATCAACTTTTTCTCTCTGTCGCCCTTTTTCTCTTCATTTTATTTCAATAATTATTTCCTCTCTTTTTTTTTATTATTATTTTAATTCTCATTCGTCATTCCGTCGACTTATATGCTGATTGCCAATTAAATTCTTTCTTACATTTCACTGCGAATGAGAATAAAATGCCAAAAAGAACGCGCCGAGCTAAATGCGAAAAAAAACACGAATAGAGACGGCACGCGCAGTTGGGTGCGAAATGGAGCTCCAATTAAAAATAAAGACTTGGCGTCTCTCTGAGGAGTGTTACAATCGTCTATCGAGACCATTCAAATTGAAAGCGTTCGCCGGAAGTCTAGTTTGTACAGTCATGACCCGAATTAATTTCTCCTTGACGACGAATGTTCTTGGCCCTCTGCTCAAACACATCTGGTAAGAGGGTCAAATAGGCGGCCGTTTAGAAAAGTTCGTTTGGCCTTTATCGACTGTGGACATTTGGCACGCTTTGGGCAAGTGCTGAAATGCTGAATTCAACACCTCCTCTGAACGATACTTTCTCCGTATTTTCTAAATCACAACCAGTTCAGTTTCATTTTCGTTCTATTCGCGCACTTAATAAATTATGAATATTCATTCTTCGTGCGCGGACTTGAAGAAGAGCGCTTAAATTTTACGTTTTTATGCTTTTTTTTTTGTTGTTGGAATCGCAAAGATTTGAATGTATGTTTGAAAATCAAAACGAGATAGATTGCAGCCGAGCTTAGCGAGCTTAGAGACTCGAGCACAGATAGATTAGTTTTCCGAGAGCATTTGGACCATTCAGACGGTGAGGCACAGCGCGAAATATGAATAGCCGACGAGTGTTCTTCAATGCCGAACAGGTGCCGGCCTCAGGTAATTTCAGTTCAAGATTCAGCAACAGCCAAGAGGCATTGGATTTTAATTTGACTTTTGAAAGTGTTCCTGGCTCAGTCCATATTCAATCCGGCCGATTATGAAGCGTTTAATGAGATTGAGAGCGATGCGCTGACACAAACGGAAGCTGCGACCGAAAACAAAAGCACCAAGGTCACAATAAAGGACAAAAACTACCGCTGGCTGTTGAAGGATTTGAATTTGTCAAACGACAAGCGTCTAATGGACGTGACAAGCTTGATAGAAGAGAAACAAGCGCATCAGGTGGAAGCAGGCACCGAGTCGGAGAGTAATCAAGAGACAGAGGTCGAGGAAGATGAGCAGATCGATGATTGGGAAAGAGAACAGCTAGAGTCGGTGCGTGCCGATCAGCAACAACGGCAGCAGCAGGCAAACGACGAAAGCCTGCTAGAGCAAATTATCGATGACGAGCCGCGTGAAAACCAAGTAGAAGAGGAGGAAGAGATGAATAGAACTGTGCAAGACATTTGCCACTCGCCGTCTAACGAACAGCACAACGATCAAGAGGAAATAAAGAAACTGTACGAGAAGCTGGTGCTTAGCGACTCGGAGCAAAGTGGACCCTTGAGCGACAAACTTGACCAATTAGATAGTGCAATGGGCGAGGCTCACTCGAACCAATCCACTGAGGGGGAGAACATTCGCTCGATGTACAATGAATGGTCGCGCAAGCATCGGACGAATCCGGACGATTCCAAGTTTAGCAAGAGCTTTGAGTTCGAGCTGGGCGCATTGGACGAAGAGATAAGTCGACTCGACAATGGCATGAAGCTTAAACGAGCTAAGCGTGGAGCGAGCGCGGTGAGCCAGGGCGGTGAGTGCAGTGCGCCGAGCAGCGCCAGAGTCGAAGCTTTCACTCAAACGAAAGCGGCTCAAGCTGAGCAGACTGAGGACACGACTGTCGTGGCGAGAAAAATCGAAGCCGATCACACGAAACTGATTGAATCGCTCAAGTCAGACTGGTCGAACATGATGGCCAAGTTGGAGAGCGATTATAAGCTTCAGCTACAAGAGCAGCAGAAGGCAAACGAAGATCAAATGAGGATGCTTCAAGAGGAATTCAAGAAGAGCATCTGCGAGCATCGCCAAGAGCTGCAAAAGCAGCTTGAGCAAGCAAAGCAAATCGCAGAGAGACAGTCGACACCATCAAGTGAATCCGAAACCAGCCGAAGTGATTGTACGAGCTCTACGGCGGCGGTGCCCATAACCTCAGTGACGCATTCAATTGTTGACAATGCCAAGTACATTGCCAATCTGCGCCAGGAGTTGAAGAGCAAGCACGAGCGTCATGTGCAAGATCTGAAGAATTACTATGAAAAGGAGCTGGAAGAGCTGCGCGAGCAGCTGCACAAGTCAAAAGCCGAGCACCAGACCAGCGAGGAGGCGATAACTCCGGGCGCGTTGAGCAAACATTTTGAGCTCATAAAGCAGCTGCAAAGTGTGCAGATTGAAAACGATAAGCTAAAAGAGAAACTGGAGCACAAGACGGCCGAGCTGAATCAGGCCAATGAGAAAATACACGATCTGGAGAGCTGTTGTGCAGAGCTCGAGTCTCAGCTCACTGAGACATTCAAGGTTGGCCGCTTTCTTTCTATTTTTGCCGTGTTTGTTCGACTAGCTCTAGGAGACCATGCTCGATTTTTAGATGCACATGAGAGAACTGCAGGCAGAGAAGAGCGAGCTGATAAGGACCATTCATGAGTGCGAGGAGCTCAAGATGAACGAAAAGTTCTACAGGCAGAAAATAGAGAGCTACGAGATGCGGCTCGATGAGAGAGACGATGCCATTTCACGTCTGAGGGGCCGAGTTCAGCAGCTGGAACGCGAATTAGTTCGATTCAGCTCTGAGCCTAGGGCTCAGGTGAGCCACGGTGTGACCAGCATAAATGTCCAGCAGATACCAGTGCGAAGTGTTGCACGCGGCCAAAACGGTCACTCGGCCGCAAACGATTCGAATTCAGTTCAAAGGAGTTTGCCGATGGAAACTCAGCATTCTCAGCTGACCGGTCGCCCGCCTGTGTCACCTCGTCGAACGGCCAACGAGGACATGTCGCCCGAGTCGGAAGACGAATCTTATGCGCACTACGAATACAGCCAGAACTACCGGCCGCAGACCAGCTCCACTGCCAACTGCGACGATATTCAACTGCACAAGCATTCGAGCAGGGAGAGTCGACAGAGTCTAGGTCGCTCGCCTCAACGTCTCTCGATCAATCCAGCCAAGCTGCTGAGCATGACGCCCGACGATCAAATAAAGTATATTGAAATGCTCGAGAGCGAGTTTGATGCGCTTATAAAACAGAAACAGCAGCTTGACGCGCAGCTCACTCGAATTCCGTTCAAAACCAACAACTCGGGTCTACACGCCAAGAGAGAAGAACTAGAAAACGAGTTGAATGTTGTCGAGCGCAAACTCTCCTCAGTCAAATTAGAACTGAGAAAGTTGAACATTCTCAAGACTCATTAGCCACCAATCAGACTGCTCGACGAGTGTTCTTCTCTCTAAAACGCTTTGCATTTTATTCGCCAACTTGATTGTGTAGACGCTGCGGCCACTTGTGTCAATAGAAACCTTTATGCTGCTGCTGCTGCTGCTTGTGCCTAGACTGATTTGCGACCTGCTTCTTGCTAACATATAAATACGTGTCTATAAATATCTTTGGCGTTTTTTTTCATCAAAAATTGCTTAAACGAAAAAAAGAAACAGCGAGAATAAACATTTTCCTCTTTCAGAAATGCCTAGTCCGGAACGAGTAGGGGAAGCGAGCAGTCGACTCTCGGTCTCTTTTGCCCATCACACACTTTGACTAACAGACTTTGACGACTGGCACTGGCTTTCGAGCTGAGCCAGAGACTCGTCTTAACGCGATCGGTTTTTCTCAATTTATTATTCTAATTTTGCTGAGTTCAAGTCGTGGCTTTCTGTTTGCTGTTCGCACAGATTGGTGACGTTTGTCATTTGAAGAGCAAAAAAAAAGGAGCAAAAAGAGAAGAAGGAGAAAACAACAACAACGCTGCGTTCAAGTTAGTGGTAGTACTCTTTTCGGAGACGCTGTCGCTGAAGTATTTGAGTTCGTCGCTGTCGCTCCGGATATTTGACCGGATTTACTTGCTGAAGAGGCGGTAAATGCACTGATGCGGATAAGTTGGCATGGTCGGACAGACTGACGGCCGCCTTTGGCCAGTTGTAACGCAGTAATTGAGATTGATGATGATTGTGGTGATGATGAGAAAACTGATGCTTGTTCACATTGCTGCTGCCGTTGTACAAGTGATTGCTACTTGTACTAAGGCCGCCGATGCCGTTGCTGTTTGAATATTGAGAAGGAAATTAAATTCAATTTGACCTGCGCAACTTACGGCTTCATTTGGACCGGATGAACATCAAAAGTCGCTTGGCTGTGTTTGCCTGCGTTCTCAAGCGCTTCTCTGGTGAGCAAAAGACTTTGACTTGACAGACGCTCGCTGTTGACTACTTCTTTGATCGCAACCTTCATGTTGCTTATCTGCGTTTTCAATCAAATACATTCACTAAACAGCCAAACGGCTCTTTTAGACTTGCCTGTTGCTTTTGTTGGCGATATACTTCGAACAGTTTCTTGATTATGGCCTCTGCCTCGCTGATGGTCGGCGCTCGTGGCTCCTCGCCATCGCTCAGCTTTATCTCCAGCGGATCGACACTCACCACATGCTTGAGACTCACGTCGCTCGGCTTCAGGTTTGCCTCCGAGCTATTTACATCCGCGTTCGGTCTTTGGTTATTCGTCAATGCAGATCGGATTGAAAATTCTTAAAAACGTTTGTGCTCACCTATAGCCACTGTTTATGCTGCGTTTTGCTTGAAGTTGATTTATAATATCGGTGAGATACTCGTTCTTGCTCTCGGCGTCCCTGAGCCGCCCGAGCAGTTCTTCCAGCTTGTACTGATCGTAGCCATTTCTGATGCCGTCTATCTTCTTGTTCAGGTTCTCTTCGCCGCTGTTGGCCTGCATTGCTCGTTGAAAGCCACGCTCGGAGTCGATCGTCGATTCGATGCCCAGATTCTCTTCGGTTTTTGTGTGAGTCGATCGCTTGCTGGCCGATGGCCTCCTCAAATTGTCGGCCGAGCCTTTTCGTGTCGCAAGTTTGAAGTGAAGCTCTTTTGGTCAAGTTAAAGCATTAACAAGTCTGTTTAAACTCAAGCGAACCTTTTGGCTCACCTCGATTTTCGCTCTTGAGCTTTTCGATTTCTTCATGAAGACCGTTCAGAGTTTCACTGTGCTGAGTTTGAATGAATTTAATGCTCTTCTCGAGATATCTGAGCTTCATGTCGCCACTCGATTTTGCCGCGCGTTTGTGTTTGTCGTTGTCAGAATCTGAGAGACTGCTCGGGTACTTGCCGCTTCTGGTTTCGTTTACGCTGCTCTTTCCTTGATGTCGGTGATGTCTATTTCGGTCATTGTCGTCTCCAGCTGCTCTCTGGCTGTGGCTCAAATCGTTTTGACTGAGTGTAAAGTCATTCTTGGCGCTGTGGTAGTTTTGGTAGTTGTTGAACATGTTCAATGTCTCGGCTCCTTCAAAGTCAATGTGATCCGAGTTTTCTTCAAGCTCGTTGCTGTCGTCGCACTTGTTCGGCTCGTTTGAATTCGAACAAGACAATAGAGCTGAGCTATTGAACTTGAAGTTTCTCTTCAGCAAATGCTTTCCGAGCTGAACTCTGGGCCATTGCGGCATATGAGGTAGAAGAAGTTCACTTGCATTTGGACCTGCTGCGTGGCTGTTTTCCTTGGACGAGGCGGCCACTGTCAAGTCGCTTATCTTTTCCTGAATCAGTGACTGCTTAAGCATATCTAGCAAACGAGCGTTGAGAGTTAGAGCGAAATGAAAATAAAGAAAACTCTCGGCGTCAATATTGACTGCCTTTGAAATGAAGCAGGGCCACCAGAGGCAGACGACGGAGGCCGATGGAAAGGCCGCTAGAGAAATGGCTGCCAAGCAAAATGGGCGTCGACTAATGAAATTAAAGAAACACTTCTCAAGCACTTTGCTTCTCATTTACTTCTTATAGCCAGACCGAATACACGGTAGGCAAGAGAACAGAGAGCTAGAGCGAGAGAAAAGAAATCGACAGAGGGGAGAGGGAGAGAGAGGAAAAATTCTTACTTGCTGCCAACTTGGGTAAATTGTTGCCATGGCGACCAAATTCACCAGAACGGCCTCTCACCAAACACATAGGAGAGGAGAAGTAAGCGCAAGCTTGAGCCACCACCACTGAGCAGGAAAATAGCGAGATTGCATTCGTATTTAATATTCCTGCCAGCCAATCGCATGCAAATTTCCAAGTCGCTCGACAAATTCAGGTAACTATTAGAGTTACTTTAGTCATTTATTTCTCAGCATAATGAGCTGGTCGGAATAAAGGATTTGTCAAACTGAGCTAGCGCCAAGTAACGCTTTCGACTCTTCGACCGTGTCATTGTCGTCAAACTAGTTTGACAGCGTTTGACGGGCCAAGATCTAATGTTGACTTTTATGCTCAGCTTTTGCTCGACGAATAAAAACGCGCTACCGACAACTTTTTGTATTTGATGCCCGAGCTACGAGGAACCGCTCAGGCACTTTTGATGTTTGAGCAAAGAGCTATTGGATAAAAAAATCTCTGAGCTAATTTGGAATATCAGTTGGACTGATAAAATATTTATTCGCGCTCTATTCTGGTCGGACGCCAGACTCGATATTTCAATTTAAAAACCAAAGAAATAAGTGAAGCAAAAGAGCCAAGCACGGGTTGCCACTGCTTCAATTAAATTCAAATTAAATTGTAAATCTAAGTCATTTGCGAGTTTAGTTTTGTTTGGCTCTTGAGCCGCGTTTTATGTAAGATTGGATGTAAAAGTTAAGAAATAGGCCGATCAACACTGCTGCATAAATCGAGTAAGCGAGACCAAATGACTTGGTGTAAGTACAGCTTGGGCTGAACAAGCTATATGTAGCGTGAGAGATAACCGCTACAAACTGCGCCTGGTGACAATCGCGATCAGTTAAGAGAAGAAATTCGACGCTGCAAAGGCATAGCACTAACCAGTTGGATTTGGGTGATGTAACGCTTCCACCATAAATACTTTTGAACTGCCGGACCGAACGAGGACAGGCCGTAGTAAGAGTACATAATCGTGTGCACAAGTGAGTTGAGCATGCAACCGAAGAAAGCTGTTTGAGATGGTTTAAGTGTTGCCGGTTTTAAATTGATGACAAGAGTAGAGTCGCTTTACTATTTCCTCCTCCGAAATAACGCGCCGCTACCCACGTATAGGGCATAACCGAAATGTGATGAAATACATGCAGGAACGTGATCTGGTTGCCTTTCTTTCTCAGCGCAAACACAATCTAAGGAAATTTTCATTGTGCCGAGTAGAATATTTTCAAATGACCATAAACGCTGCTTACAGTATCGACCAAGTCCAGAATTTTCGACATGAAAAACAGCCAGATGGCGCGCAGCATCTTCACAAAC
The DNA here is from genome assembly GCA_019059635.1 of Proales similis. Taxonomy (NCBI): domain Eukaryota; kingdom Metazoa; phylum Rotifera; class Eurotatoria; order Ploima; family Proalidae; genus Proales; species Proales similis. Next base: position 404,630 of record JAGVRJ010000004.1, read on the forward strand.
CGACCAAGTGAAACTAAAATGAAAGAACCGACTGTTGGAGGAGTTTGCAGTGCTCACTCTGATTGCGGACGGATCGTTGCTGTAGTCGACGGGCTGGCATGCGAGATTGTAGTTTCTCTCGATAGCTGACATGGCAAGCTTTGAATTTCAAGTTCGTTTGGATACCACATTGATTTGAAATGAGATTGAGTACCTCATAGAACATGTAAGCAGTGAGAAGGACCTGAACTAAATTGTAGAACAAGAGAAATCGACGAAGCTCAAATGGCTTTCGGTCCTTCATCACTCGATTGATGACCACCAGAGCGATAGAGTAGGCCAGCAGGATGGCGATCATTGGCGTCGGACTTGCCATCAACGGCCAATCGCGCAGTCGCTCGTCTAGATCGTCATTCGTAAGCCTCCTTAACTTGGCTCGTGGCATTTATGTTACCTGCTTTTCCGATTAGGGCGTCCCAGTCAAACGAAGAATCCATTTTTTTTTGTTGCCCAATCTAATAAAAGCTCTTATTCGCTTTGAGTGGCCAAGTTTTGCTTGATTTTAGTTATCACTACACACAGACGGCAAAATAGAAAGCAAAAAAACTCGAACGATTCATTTCACGTTTTATTATATCGCAATTCAAAGCAGCCGATTTGTTTAAGATCGCATTCATAATTCTGAAATTATGAAGCTTGCTCAAGCAATTCATAAGCTCCAGGTCTTGGTACGTTTTTTTTTTAACTTTTTTGCCCGCTCGATCGATTTGCTCGACAGCTTGCGTCAAAACTACAGATCTATTGACCTGCACCATGCCGACTCAAATATTTCATTCCGAATCTAATGCCTTGCCTGCATTTCTAATTCAATTTCCAATGCTAATGCGATTTCTTATTCTAAACGCTAATTACAGTCGATCGTTTTTATTTTCGTAAAAAGAATTTCTTTGCCGTCTTGAGCTTCTACCAAGCATGATTTGAGCCGAATAGGTAAAAAAGCGATTGAAAGCTGAAGCAAGAGTGTGCTCACTTTTCACACACACAAACACAGAAATGATTTTAATCAAAGCTCGGCCTTTTCGGTTCTTCTCCTTCCAGAATACTCGGCCCATGAACCCTGTTTTGTTGAACGATGAATTGAAAAAGCATTCATACTTGGCAGAATGCAGCGCTTACCCGATAGACTGAAATGTTTTCGTGGCCAAGACGAGAAGCGGCAAACGCCACAGATGAAGCAGTTGTCCCTGACTGGCAGCTAAACACGACCGGCTGCTTGAAATAGACGCCATTCAACCTGAACACTGGACGTTCGCGTGTAATTACAGCAATCGTTCTGATTTGGATTATGACTTACGTTCGCCGAGCTGTTGGTTGCTCTTGAGGCCACCGGTGCTCTCATCAAAGAGATCGTCGTAAGGCACATTGACAGCTCCTTCGATATGAGCCGCTTTGAACACATCCGGGCCACGAGCATCGACCACTTGCTCTTGCTTGCTCTTTATGTTCTCCTCGATTTGCTCAAAGTCTCTGACAAGGTTTTTCCTTTCGACGAAGCGCAACTTTTCCGGCTAAATAAGGCTTCAGATAAAAATGCTCAGGCTTTGATTCATTCGACTTGAAAGCCAACCTTGAATTCTCTCTTTGATTGACTTAGCTCTAATCCCTTGGACTTCCAGGCGTTCAAGCCGCCGTTCAGGATGGAAACATTGTTCAAGCCGAAATACTTTAAATTAAGTCACTGAGGTTAGAATTGGATTCGATGTTAGTCCAACGCCAGGCAACCTTGAGAATCCACCAGAAGCGAGAAGAGGCATAGAATCCAAACTTGGACCGATCGTACAAGATGATGTGGTGGTGATTGCCGACGCCCAGTTTTCCCAAATAGTCCTCGAAACTGTCCTTGTCCGGAAAGGGTCGCGGATAGAGCGGTCCAGTTGTACAATGTTTCATAGAGTCAACGAATATCGCATCGCCAATGTGTCCGCTTTTAATGAGAAATGACTTCAAGGTGTTAAAGGTTTCCAAGTCAGGAAATGCTCTTACGCTTCGTAGTCAGGCAGTTCCTTGTCGCCGAGGTGAACCTCGAGCAAGCGATACGTCTCATCGAACGCTTGTTTGTCAACATCCATGGTGTTCTTCAGCCAAGAGGCCGTGAGCAAAGACGGTACAGGCGCTAGTGTGTTCATTTTCTGATCTCTCTGCGACTCCTAAGAAATGCGTAAAATAGACAGTGCTAATATAGGCTCTTGCAAAAGGTGCGCAGTCATGAGAGGGTGGAGTTTGTCGTTGTCGGCGGTGCCTTTTATGCACGAGACGCTAGATGGTAGCCGAGGCATCCGAGACATTTTTTAGCGTCTCTCTCAGCAATTATGTAATCGCTGTCGAGCATTAGTTGCCTTGACGAGAGCCAGCGCGCTTTTGATAAGCGACACAGATTAAACCAGAATTTAAACCCAAACATTTAGACCCATAAAGGTCTAGTCGATCTGGTCTCCTTTTGGGTCGAAAGTAAAAAAGCAAAGTTGACTCACCTCGACCTGGACTACGTTTTCGGCCCAGACTGAACTGCAGCATGCTAAAATTAGCTGCAGGATCATCAATCCGGTCGTCATGTTGCCTTGTGTAAATCTTAATGAATTCAAGTTAGAACAGAATTAGATATCGTCGATCGGCTTGATAGCTTTCGCTCATAATTTTGTCTGTAGTTGCGATAACTGCAATAATCGAAAAACGAAGACTAGTTATACAGAAGATTGCAGAATAGAACGCATCTTAAAATGTTGTTCGTCTTTTCCAAATAATTAGGCAAGTGATCAGCTGCATAAAGCGAATTGTAAGCAAAAATCGGCCAAGAAGCCAAGTCAAATAAAAACCAATTCGGTCTTAAAATGGTCTAAATTTGTCTTAAATATATGCAATTAGATTAAGAGGTGATCAAAATCACTCGTTGCGGTCCGGCTGGTCGGAATGAAGGATTTGTCAAACTGAGCTAGCGCCAAGTAACGCTTTCGACTCTTCGACCGTGTGATTGTCGTCAAACTAGTATGACAGCGTTTGACGGGCCAAGCGCACGCCGCTCTAATGTTGACTATTATGCTCAGCTTTTGCTCAGCCACCAGCCATTTATTGAAATATCATTTGGACTGATAAAATATTTATTCGCGCTCTATTCTGGTCGGACGCCAGACTCGATATTTCAATTTAAAAACCAAAGAAATAAGTGAAGCAAAAGAGCCAAGCACGGGTGGCCACTGCTTCAATTGAATTCAAATTGAATTCTAAATCTAAGTCATTTGCGAGTTTAGTTTTGTTTGGCTCTTTGGCCGCGTTTTATGTAAGATTGGATGTAAAAGTTTAGAAATAGACAGAGCATCACCGCCGCATAAATCGAACAAGTGAGTCCAAATGGTCTGCTGAAAGTACAGCTTGGTCTTAAAAAGCTAAATGTAGAGTGAAAAACAACCGCTACAAACTGCGCCTGGTGAAAATCGCGTTCAGTTAAGAGAAGAAATTCGACGCTGCAAAGACATAGCACTTACCAGTTGGATTTGGGTGATGTAACGCTTCCACCATAAATACTTTTGAACTGCCGGACCGAACGAAGACAGGCCGTAGTAAGAGTACATGATTATGTGCACAAATGAGTTAAGCACGCAACCGAAGAAAGCTGTTTGAGATGGTTTAAGTGTTGCCGGTTTTAAATTGATGACAAGAGTAGAGTCGCTTTACTATTTCCTCCTCCGAAATTACGCGCAGCTACCCACGTTAAGGGCATAGCAGTGATGTGATGATATACATGCAAGAACGTGATCTGGTTGCCTTTTTTTCTCAGCGCAAACATAATCTGAGGAAATTTTCATTTAGCCGAGTAGAGTTTTTTCAAATGACCATAAACGCTGCTTACTGTGTCAACAAAGTCAAGAACCTTCGACATCAAAAACAGCCAGATGGCGCGTAGCATCTTCAAAAACCGACCAAGGGAAACTCAAATGAAAGAACCGACTGTTGGAGGAGTTTGCAGTGCTCACTCTGATTGCGGACGGATCGTTGCTGTAGTCGACGGGCTGGCATGCGAGATTGTAGTTTCTCTCGATAGCTGACATGGCAAGCTTTGAATTTCAAGTTCGTTTGGATACCACATTGATTTGAAATGAGATTGTGTACCTCATAGAACATGTAAGCAGTGAGAAGGACCTGAACTAAATTGTAGAACAAGAGAAATCGACGAAGCTCAAATGGCTTTCGGTCCTTCATCACTCGATTAATGACCACCAGAGCGACAGAGTAGGCCAGCAGGATGGCGATGATTGGCGTCGGACTTGCCATCAACGGCCAATCGCGCAGTCGCTCGTCTAGATCGTCATTCGTAACCCTCCTTAACTTGGCTCGTGGCATTTATGTTACCTGCTTTTCCGATAAGGGCGTCCCAGTCAAATGAAGAATCCATTTTTTTTGTTGCCCAATCTAATAAAAGCTCTTATTCGCTTTGAGTGGCCAAGTTTTGCTTGATTTTAGTTATCACCACACACAGACGGCAAAATAGAAAAAAATCGAGCTATTTTAAGTTTTATTATATGGCAATTCAAAGCAACCGCCCTGTTCAAGATCGCATTCTCAATTCCCAAAATCAAGAAACTTGCACAAGTAAACTGCCTTAGAAATGCGTAAAAAGGCACTGGTATTTAAGACTCTAGGAAAAGGTGCGCGGTCATGAGAGGTTTGAGTTTGTCGTCGTCAGCGCTTTTTTAGCACGGGATCCTAGATGGCCGAGGCATCCCAGATATTTCTAAGCCTTTCTCTCAGCAATTATGTAATCGCTGTCGAATACTAGTTGCTTTGATGAGACCCAGCGCGCTTTGATAAGAGCCGCAGATTTATCCAAAATTAAGATCCGAACTTTTACACCCGTTGATATCATTAATCGGCTTGATAGCTTTCGCTCATAATTTGTCAGCGGTTACGATAGCTACAGTTATCATAAGAAGGAGACTTGTTTTACAGAAGATTGCAGAATAGAACGCATCTTAAAATGTTGTTCGTCTTTTCCAAATAATTAGGCAAGTGATAAGCTGCATAAAGCGAATTGTAAGCAAAAATCGGCCAAGAAGCCAAGTCAAATAAAAACCAATTCGGTCTTAAAATGGGTCTAAATTTGTCTTAAATATATGCAATTAGATTAAGAGGTGATCAAAATCACTCGTTGCGGCCCGTCATCTATCGAACTCTTGCTTGCTGCCTGTATCGCTTGACCTGCTTAGGCCCATATACACACGCGAATTTAATGAGGCGCACCGATTTGATCCCAAATAAAAAAATATGAATTTTTTCTTCGCCCGGCTAGCACGAATGTGAGTGTTTGTGGCCAAATTTTTCGTTTTGGCTTGCACAAAAAGGACCTGCATTAGTGTGGAGGTTGGACTACTCAAATCGGAAAATGCCTCATTTAATCTCGCTCAAAGCTTTTGGTGGCCGCAAATCTTGTCCTTTGCTTACACAAACACAAGCACACACCCACACACGCATTCGCACACACACACACACGCACCAAGCAAGATTTGCGGCTTTGAACTGCTCGTTCGCTTTTGAAATTGAGAATGTGAGCATTAGATCTCAAATAAGTCGTCTGTGTGTGTGCGTGTGCACTGGATTGTGCTGTGAAAGTGTTGGTTCTGAATGCATCGATCATCGTACATCATCTGACTATCTGGTTAATCAAACAACGGACGCTCTTTTCTCAGCCTAACCTACTTCTGGCCCTAACCTCAGTCACTCTCAATTTCCGTTCAGACGGGACCGGTACGAAAATGGCGAAAAGTCTTCACCTGCCCAGAAATATCCCCGAACTCATCTACCGGCTCGTGCGCTGTTTTGTCTACGCCTTCACGTTCATTCTAAGCGTAAGCAAACTGGCTCCTTCCCATGACCTGACGGTCTACTGATGACACTTTTTGTGCTGTCAATTGAAATTGGCTGCATGCAGATATTCGGCGTTGCACTCATTGTTTTCTCGTTCTGGTACATTTACGAAGGCAAGAACTACCACGTGGACAACTCGGTCAAGTATACAGTATTCACTGTAACGTTCATTCTGGGCGCAATCCTCTTCGTCATATCATCGTGCGGTCTGACTGCCGCACTCTACGAGCGAATATTGTTCGCCAAAATTGTAACTCATTTGTCAGCCCAAAGCATACGCCTGTACTCATTTGCCGACTAGTTTCTGGCCGGAAATCTATTCCTACTCGGCATCCAGTTTTTCTGCATTCTGATCGTCAACAATCAAAAGCAAGCGGTAATTCCATCATTCATATCGAACGAACGTTCACCTGACCAATCTGCCCAGATTCTCTCACACGCCAGCTCTCTGTTTCAAAAGTTCATCACCGAGTATTTCGAGGACAATGACATCAAGTTCCTGGTAGACGTCATTCAATCAGACGTGAGTTGAACTGTGCCCGCCCTTCCTTTTTGACTCGAGCACACAAGTCAGTTTGACGCGTTTAGCTCAAGTGCTGCGGCATAAGTTCGCCAAACGACTGGAATGCCAATCCCTACTACCGCTGCGATTCGAGAAGCACGTTCGCCTGCTCGGTGCCGGCGTCTTGCTGTCACAACTTTACTCTGGTTTGTAAATGTCCGAGTTTGAACGCGTCGAGCGCCAATTCAAAACTCGAAATTTCAAGTCAAATTCGGCTGGCTTCAACCAGTTCTGTGGAATGGCCGTTCGAAGCAACGGCACTCAACTCGACCTGTTCAAGTCAATTCACACGACCGGTTGCAAGTATTCGATCTACACATTTCTCGACTACAAGCACACAATGACCGCTTCGATTTTGATCGGCGTATTGGTGCCTGAGGTGAGTAGGCATCACCATTTAAAGGTCAAGTTGCTATTTATCTTACGATTGGTCTAGCTGATCGGCATCATGCTGATCATCTGCTTTATAATTTCATTGAATTACTTGATTCAATACGATTCGATCGAGGCGGACGAGTCGAGTACAATCAAGTTCAAGCGAACGCCAGAGCTCACACTCGAAATAGAAGCGCCCAAGAAGAGCGAGTTGAAGAAGAAAAACTTGTTCATAATCAGCATAGGCACCAACAACCAGCTCAAGGGCAGACGAATGTTTTTGGACATGAGCTCGTCCGACAAGCAGCTTGACGACGAGCAAGGCGTCTTCCAAATCACCGAAACGGAGACAAGTGTGAACAGTATCGACCAGAACCATGTCTACGAAGAGCGAATCGAGCGCATCAAAAGTCGCATCGACGCTCTGGACAATTTTAAACAGTATGCGGAGAGCAATCTGGCGTATGGACTGAACGCCAATTGAGAACGCGTCATTTGCATTTGTCCTAAACTCGCGTCCATTTCATCTCTTTAGGATCTCTTTAATTTAATTTAATCAAATTTAATTGTACAGACTTGATGACAAATAATGTGTTTATTCATAATGTGTTCAATGATTGTGTTCATTCGATTGTTAAACTTTTCTTATTCTCTATAAAGCAAATCTAACAACTCAACTTGATCTCATGGTCACTCGATGCGATCGGGCGGGCGAGAGTGTCTTCAATGCGAAGCGATCAGAAATCGACGTCTGTTCTTTATTTGCAAGTTATCGATAGATTGAAATCGAAGAAATTGCCAGTGCGCGCATAATTCAGCCGATTAAACAAACACTGTGTTTGTGGGAAATGAGTTTCTCAATGACGCAATCGATGAGATGGACATGATCGCAACCGAATTGATCACTCTATCGCTTGTTGTCTAAGCTCAGAAAATAAAAGCCGCTGTTTGATATCGGTTGGAGAACACTCGAATTTTAAATCTTTTAAACATGAACTCGAAACTAGCAATCGTTAGTTGTCTGATCGCCTTTGGAGCGGCTTGCTGTGCATTAGCCCAAGAGCTTGGCGTCGACTCGACCGAGGTCCGAATGCTCACCAAAGAACAGTTCGATTATTTGGAGCAACGGTACTTGAAAATAGTCAACTACCAACTGCATCTGGCCGACTACGAGCCGTTGAACATGAATCGCACATTGTTTGAAGTTGCCGGTCAATTGGCTAAAAAAATGGCTCAAGCCGACGAACTAATACCCGTGGACATGAGCTGGGCTGACAAGCCACTTGTCGGCTATTACTTTGCCTTGGACGGCATTCAAGAGAACAAGTTTGTGGGCGAGAAAGTTTGCTTCAACACGGTGACCACGTTTAAAGAGGAGCCGATGGATGCCAATCAGAACTGCGACCCCAAAGAGCTCGAGATCACCCAACTTGAAGATTACGGCTATGGCCGAGCTTTCAACGAAGCCAAAGACCGATTCTACTTTGTCCGCCTCTTTTATCTTGATCCCACAAGCCTTTAAGTTTGCTTTCCTCTGATTTCTTTTTTACTTTTCTGTTTGCTAACTGTTGTTGCCCTTTTCTCATTTTTTTCAAACACCATTTCATTTAAAAGAGATAAAAGCATATTGTTTTTGAAGAGAGCTTTGAATCGTTTTATTATCGGTTAGAAAGGAATTACCGCTTCTATAAGATAGAAATCAACAACTCCTTTGGCCTTATTGCATAAGTCGATTGGAATTTTTTTTTTCACTTTTTTTTTGTTTTTGTTTTGGTCTAGAATGATGCTCATAGTAGCAGTCTAGTTTGGCTGATCGTCAAAAATGTTGAAGTAAATGATTGTGGGCGAGAGGAATAGCTAATTTGGGCTGCACCTTCCAAGTCACCATCTAATGGTAGAAGGCGATGCCAGAGCAGGCGTGCGGGTTGTGGTTCAAGAACTCGCATCTGGAGGAAAAGTGATTACTCTTTAGGGTTCGACTGAGTGGATGAATTGAATTTACCTTCGGGTAACCTCGTCAAAGTAGGTACGCTCTCCGACAAACGGGCAAGCATAGCTCTTTCGCTGGATGCCGAAAACACAGGCGTGGAATACATCGCAGAATTGCGGGTCTCTCCAGTGACCAGATGGGCGGCTGGTACAATCAAACGGAACTCCGCCAACCAAGGTCTCAATGATGGTCTCGCCTGTGTTGGTGATGGTCGGCTGCTGGATGGGGAAGGGACCGGCCGGGACAGCGATCACATTCGGGTGGACATAGGCGGGCACAGGATGGACTGGGACTGGATGAACTGGCACTGGGTGCACTGGTACGGGATGCACTGGCACAGGGTGGTAGACTGGTTGCGGATGTGGCTGTGGCTGTGGGTGGTAGACGGGCTGCGGATGCGGCTGAGGAGCTGGGTGATACGTCGGTGGCTTGGGGTGCGGTGCTGGGGCTGGGTGGTACACTGGCTGTGGTGCAGGGTGTCCATAAGCGATGATGGAACCACCAGCAGGCTTAGGTGGGTGCACGTTTTGTGAGGGCGAAAAGTTTAGTACTGGCGCATCGTTCGCTTGTTCTGGTTGCTGCGGTGGAGGAGGTAGATCTTCAGCGTTGAGGCCTTCGGTTAAATCGATAGCCTGTCCGTTTCCGAACTCGCCGTCAGAGTTGGCCAGCTGCTGCCACTTTTTGATTATTTGGTCATTTTTCCAATATTGTTGACTGGATGCTTGCGATAGACAAGCCAGTGCCAGAACGGCAATGAGTGCAGCTAAACGGTCATGAGCGATTAGAAGAGGCCATCTGTTAGAGTAGATGGTGTGGTCACTCACGTAGTTTGCTGAACATACTTTGCGCTGCTTCCTGTGCTGCTTCCTTTGCTGCTTGTTGCTTTTGTTGGTCGCTTTTGATTTGATTTTGAGCCAGATTGTGCTGGCTTAAATACCGGTTGGTGGCGGGCTAATTATCATTTGACGAGCGAGAAAAAGGCTCAATTTACTCTTCCTCGATTTTTTTTTCCATCGGATTGTTTTTTGTTTTCGCATTATCTTATCCCTCGTGAATTAAAAAAAATATTTTAAATTTTCGCCGGCTTAGGCAAGAGCTTGTAAACTTTTTGCTCATGCCCTCTCTCTCTCTCTCTCTCTCTGTTGTCCCCATCTCTATTCGCTGGCCGTGTCATCGGCCTGGATCGCGTGCACAAGGATTAATTTCAATTAGGAACGATGGCTAAAGCAAGCAACAAAGAAAGCATTCTAGCCACTCTAATCTCGACTGCGGTATTAGTTAGTTGTGGGCAACTTGAACCTTTCAATTAGATGCAAATGATTGCCTTTTGTCCGATCTCGATTAATCTAGCGGCGCTCATTTCTCATTTGAAGCGCAGATAGATTGACAAGCTTTGTGCACCTTTGCGAGCCATTGATTCAAATTGTTGTTAATCCGATATTATATAATTATTGTTATTATTCGCACTGTGGCGAGCACATGCGCGCCGGACATATCACAAGTCCAGGTCGATGAAGATGAGTTCGTGAACAAATCTAGAGGTTACACTGATATTTAGAATTTGATGACTTACGTAATTTAATCTAAGATTACTCAATGGACGGCTCTCTAGTGGCTCGATTGTCCCCTTCTTCTTCTTCACTTTCAACTTCTGTCCCGGTCCAATTAAAATATCTCAAATTTCAAAACACTAATCCATTTTAATCTAGAACCTCCAAAGTATTCAATTTATTTCTTTCGCCCTCTACTCCGCCTTCTAATCCTCAATTATAAGTTAACCGTCCAACATAAGCCGATATCAAGCTCTTCTTGGCCAAATGAAAGCAACCTCTTTTCATATTTGTTGCCTCGTTCAGTCGCCTTCTAGTGCACGCCCACACCATTGTATCTTCAAGGCTGATGATGCTGAAAGAAGTTTTTATTTTGATTTTTGGAGACCACTGATTGAACTGAATGACTTCAGGAGAATAGCTGAAGAAAATTCTTACGAAACAGCTGGCTACAACAGAAATAGACGAAAAAGTTTAGATACGAAGAGATTGAAATGGAAATATTTGAGATCAAGGCCAATAGTTTGTTGAAGATGTTCAGGACGCAGATCTCGACTCTGTTATTGAGCTTGAACATGTTCTCTGGCAGGTGAGAGAGCAAGAAAATTAGACAGAGCAGAGTGAGCATGTAGGAGACGCTGCGCTCTCTTTGCCTTATCCGATGCCCGTTCAAGTTTGAATTGAATCGAAGCAAATGCGATTCACCTGCAAGAGATCGCTGCCTGCCAAGACTGAAGCGAGATTTGAACTGGAACATGATGAGCAAATTTAACGCGCAGACAAACACCAGAAGAATAGAGTCCTTGACAAAGTAGATAATGGCGATCGGCTGGGCCATGTCAAGTAAGAAGGAGCCGTTCCTTGGCGCGCTGTTGTGTGGATTGGTCATTTTGTAGATTCGAACATAAGGGATATTGTAGGCCAGACTGACTAGGAGCAGGAATAAGACCAGAAGCAGCGAGGAGCTGAAGTCAGCCAGGCCGACCTGCTTGCGCTTCAGCTTCGAGACCGTCGAGTAGGTATGTGAACGCTTGCCTGACATGTTCAAGTATCTGTAGAGTGCGATCACAAGCTCGATTAGCACGTTGAACGAGTAGAGCGAATTGCACAAGTAGACCTTGAAGTAGATGTGAAAGTAATAGACGAGAGGGTGCTTTTCGGCTAGCTCGTCAAGCAGCTTGAGGCAGTCTAGCTTGCAGACCGCGAGCAAGTTGATTATGAAAATTAAGTGAATTATCGCGTCCGATATGGAATAGATCAATAAGTAAAAGTAGATTTTGTTTTTTATGTTGCGCACGATCTTCAGGAATGTGATCATGCTCATGAGCTCGAACACGATTCCACTGGTGGACAGCACCGGCATTGCGTACAGATTCAGCAAGTCGATCAGAGGCTCGCCATAAGACTGGTTGGCGCTTATTTCCATCGTTCGCTCGCTCTCAAGTAGTTGAAGCTTCGCTCGCTCGGCTAACTGGCACATGGAAACCGCTTGAGCGAACGCTCACGTTGATTTTCGTCAAACAACTGAATTGAACGCGCGCTGAGCTGACAAAGTCGAGTTATTAAGTCTACAAAGAGTTTATCGATTTCAGATTGAAAAACTGAGGCTCGTGTTGACTGCAAAAGTAATTTGATTCTCTCACAACACTGGAAAAAACATAAAGAAATTTCGCGGTTTTATTCTCAATTTCTTCGTTTCCTAAATTATTCAAAAACGCAACTCTAGTGGAAAACTCCAATCCACTTAGCAGTAGCACAGTCACTTTGCGCAAAATTATTTCACTAATTGCAGCCTGAATGAATTATTCATTTTGTCTATCGAGTGAAATAAGGCTCTGAGAGGTAGAAAAAGACAAGAAATTGAAATGTAACGCGGAGACACGCGTGAGGAACGATGATCAATTAAGCCGAGGTACTCTGCTAACAACCAAACATCCTCGTGTCTCGGTTACACCCTAGTCTGCTAATTTAAAATTTAAATATCCGACGATGCTGATGAGCTGGTTGCATGGTACTAATCCGTCATGAAAATTGGATTAATTCAGACAGGTCCAATCGGATGGCCTGAATCAATTTAATTTAGCACAGGCAGATGCAGCGTTAGCCTACGCAGGTTGGCTTTTAGCGAGACGCCGATAGGCCTACGTGTCTGACATTCAATGCTATGTCTAGCTAGCTGAAGATTATGTGATGTGAAATTTATCAGGCGCAAAGGTTGATTACAATGCAAGACTATGAGGGAGCTATACAACCACAAGCTTTATTGCATACGAAATTCAGCATTTGAAAAATATCAGTATCAATTGCACATGGTGCCTCTGGCTCTTCTTTTTCTAAAACAGAGCCTAATTGGTTCAGCAGGTCGCCGCACTGCACTCTCGTTATAGCTCATACGCGCCGGCGTGTGCTCAGAGCGCTCAAGTTCTAAATTGAGCAGAATTTTGGCAAGCGCCAGCTTGGCCTCGAGCAACGCGAACCGCATTCCCACGCACAAGCGCGGTCCCACTCCGAACGGCATGTAAACGAAAGGACTCGGCTTTCTGTTGTCAGCAAAACGTGACAGATCAAATTGGTGTGGATCAATCGGGCCCCAATACGCCCGATTGTAATGCAAACTCAACACATCCGCGGCGATGATCATTCCACGTGGAATACGCAGCCCTTTTATAATTGTTTCTTTGATGCATCGCCTGTTAATCACTCTAATTATTTAATGGGCGCATTGTCTAGCTCGTTTCAAAGTGGCTTTAGTACAGTTGGCACTTACGTGTTTGCGATTGGATACATGCGAAGTACTTCCTTTAAAAACAGATCCAACTGCTCGAGTTTCTGCAGCCCGTCAAAGTCGAATGTTCCATTCTGTTAAACGATGGATTAGCGTAGCGTAGCGAGGTATTTTATAATTAGAGTGATTAGCAGTTGTTTCGATTGCAATAAAGCACGTTTTCTAACCTCGTCATACAACCGATCGATTTCATCCACCAGGATTTTTCGCACTTCCGGATTATTTGCCAGTACGTAGAGACTGTACGAGAGTGCGCTGCTGGTGGTCTCAAAACCGGCCAATAAGAATATCACGAGATTGGCTTCAATCTCCTAATGAATAATTGGCGCCTTTTTAAAAATCAAATGCAAATGAAGGACTGCAATCACCGACTTGAAGTGTGAGCTTCTTCTCGAATTTGCTGGAGCTGTTCTCAAATTCCGACATTTGCCTCGGCTCCAGACTGTCTGTGTGCGCGTCGAGCAGCATTTGCATCAGATCGTTCTTTTTTTGCTGCACCAGCTCAACTCGCCTGGTCAGAATTTGTCTCACATTCAAATCGAGCCATGAGATCGGCACGCACAGGCTCGGACAAGTCTTGTGCCAGAACCAACTCCACAAATAAATGCTTCCGTTAATGACACGTTTGAACTCGTGAAAGTAAACTTGGTCGAGTTTTCCACGTCTTCATTCAAACTGAACTCGTTGGCGAACATTTCTCAGTCTACTTACTCGCAAGTTTGTGGTAGAATTTGAACTGAGCCGCCGTTCTGAAATGCTCAACACTATTTACAAAGTAGAGATTTTCCGGATTCTTCTGAACGTCAATGTCGAGGCCGAAAACCGCATTCCACAAGCCATCCATGGTCAAACGGTCAAATGAACTTGAGTTACACGCTAGAATTTACACGTTTGCTCAGCGTTTTTTCTTTTGAGAATTTCCCGCTCACTCTGAGATGTTGATTTCTTGGCCCTCCGAGTTTGCCAGTAGCTCAACCAATCGATCGGTGCACATGCTCAAGGCGGGCGTTAGACTCCTGAGCTTGGCTGCGGAGAATGCCGGATTTATGATCGCTCTCATCCTTTTCCATCTTTCGCCTGATGACGTCAGCAGATTCGGCATCGAGTCGTCCGAATGTTGTCTGGGTGTGTACTAAAGTGGAGCTCTTAATTCAAATAATGTGGACAGCTACGTTCGCTTTTGTTCACCTTTCGCGCGGCAAAATTTGAGAACTGCCGAACAAATACTTCTTCGAGCAGTTCTGGGTCATTTGTCACCAGAACGGGTAAATGGCCTTCGAAAATTCTAGACAATCATCGAATTGGTTGATTTCAATCAGAATAAGTAGGAAAGTTCGTCTGCTCTCACCCGAACGTGGCACCCATTTGTTGGCTTAGTCTGTGCAGAGTGCTGGAATAGCCCTGTCGTTGATGCATCATCATAGAACTTAAGGAGACTGAACTAAAGCGGCTTTTACTTCTTTCATAATGTCGGGCGAATTGCCGCGGAAGAAATCGTATGGCGCAGTGGGAACGCCAATTCGGTCAAAAACTCTGTGAGTCCACCAGATCTTGCCGATGTAGACCGCACCAGCGCACAGTAAGCTGGCTGCGGCGCCCAATTTAATGAGCTCGTCTCGTTCAAGCTGAACAAGCCGCTCGATCATGTTTCAAATTGCTTAGGCCGGTTCTGCCCAGTGGCTTTGACTTAAATTCTGAAAAGAGCGCTACTCGTATTGTTTGTCGAGCACCAAATTTTTGCGAACATTTATTTGCACTTGTCAAAAGAGTCTTTGGCTCGCCTAGTTGCTTGGACGTAGAAATTGGGATGAAGTGACAACAAGAGGTTTCATCAATCGGCCGCGAGAGGAATGAATTTGAGCGACAGATGTCTATTCCAGCTGTGTCGAACTGGCGACCTGGTCCGTGTCAAGTGAGCGAGAGCTTTTTAATTTGTCCAACAAGAGCAGCAAGCGTCTGAGCGTTCAAAAGGCATCTTGTTGAAAAAGAGGACATTCACTTGAACATTCGAGACAAATGGGACTCCACTCCGCTCTATTACGCGTGTCTGTGCGGTCACTTGGACCTTGTAAAGTATTTGCTCGAGAATGGAGCTCGCTGTGAGGCAAACACCTTTGACGGCGAGCGTTGCGTTTACGGCGCCCTGACCGACCAGATTCGAAATGTTCTGCGCACGTTTAAAGTAGAGAGCACCAAGCTCGATCAATACGAAATGTTCATGCAGCGCTTGTTCGAGCTGGGCATTCACGCCGATTTGAATTTCGAGATAAAGGGCCAACTGTTCAAGACGCACAAGTGCGTGTTGGCCGCTCGCTCCTCGTACTTCCGCGCCAAAATCGAGGGAAAGTGGAAAAAACGAACATCGATTACCGGTGACCATGAAGAGGTAGTTGTTTGCTAGTAATTGGCTTTGCCCTTTTTAATTCACATTTTTGGCGCAAATCGACTGCTTAAGCTCGTGCCGGAGGCATTCGATTCGGTTATACGTTACATTTACACGGGTTGGTCTGCATTTTCAAACTATCTGAAATGAGCGAATATAAACAGAAGCTGAAAGATCGGTTCGTTGTGAACAAAGTGCATTTTGGTGCCTCTCTGCGATTGGCAAAGCTGTTCAAACTAAACAGTTTGCTGGAAGAGTTTAATAAAAATCTGTTTACTCTTAAACAGACCGAATCGGCCGAATCGCCTTTCGAACTGGCCGAATTCAGCGAGAGTAACAGCAACGATACGCCCATTAACCAAGCGGACATATTCAGTAAGCTTGAAATCCTTTATTCTGCTCCCTTGTCAACAACTTTATTGTGAATCAAAGTGATCGGCAAGTTCGGCAGTCGCTCAAAAATAGGCAACACGATTGTTATCGAGCAAGAGTCAAGCGGCCTCTTGTCGAGCGAGATGGCACAGTTGGCCAGTGCCACTTTGGCCACAACTGCTGGCAAGCAAGGCGCAGACACCAATCTACGGTCTTTAGTCGAGTTGACACATGACTTGACCATTCAGCTGGAGGACGGATGCCGGTTCAAAGTGCACAAGGTTTTTATGGGAAAAAAATGCGATTTTGAAAGTTGCGTATGAGCGTCGCGTTAATTCACAGGCATTCATGACCGAGAGGTGCGAATATATCAAAGCCTTCCTTCACGACCCATTCAATGAGCTCGGTACTGAGCAAGAGCTGCCCCTGCTCTCGATGCAGTTGGTATCCAGCGACATATTCACGCAACTGATCTTTTTCATCTACTCGAACGAGTTCTCGCGCATGGTCAGTGACTCTTGTCAGCCACAACTCAATCGCTGAACGGCTAACAATTTAGCCACTAAACCAGCTCGACGAGAAATGTCTATTTGAACTTCTCATGTTGGCCGACATGTATTTGATGCCGAATCTTCAGCGTAAATGCGCCGCCGAGCTGATGAAGGCGCACATGAATCACGAGAATCTGTTTGAACTTTTGCGCGCCTCGCGAGTCTATGAGCTCAAGAAGCTCGAGTTCGCTTGCATTAGTTACTTGGCGAAAAACTTGTTTGACGTAAGTCTACGTGTGTGTGCCATTCGCTGCCGGCCAATATGTTGACGAATGAAAAAAGCTTTCAGAGAGAGAAGAACTACGCCAAGTGATCCTCGACGACGCCAACAATCTCAAAATGAGACAAGAAACGGACACGATCGATTTGATCGACGATTTGCGCTATGCAATTGCCGAAATTCACCAGCCCGCTTCGGAGCTTTTTGAGCGTGAGAGAAAGCTGCTGAAAATCAACGAGTTGCTCGAAGAGCTCGGCCTAGAATGCTGAGCTCTCTTTAACTCGCTCTGAGTCTGAAATAAAAATTGGCGACGAAAACCACCAGTTTTACTTGTAAAGTGCTTTTTTTCAATCGATAAGATCAACTGGGCCCCAAATTCTCAAGCGCCACTGAGAGCCTTGATCCAAAACTTGATATCCGAAAGAAATGCAGCAAGAAGAGAGCTTTGGTGAAATTGAGAGCGCCTATTGATTAGATTTCAGTTGCGACCCACATCTGTCTGAGGTGTGTCTCTACATTTCTAGCGAGCTAGAACGCTTCACTCGACTCATGTGAGCTTGTGAGCAGTTGACGAGCGTTTTAGCATAATAAATACGAATTCAAGAATTCGGCGTTATCAGAACTCATCGCACTACGTTCGCCACTAAATTCTGAAGACTCCTCTTTGGCTCTTATTTATCGATCCTCGGGTCAGTTTACTTTTTATTTTGCGCCATTGCCCATTCTCCTTTTGCTTCGATGTCGGACGAGGCTGAGGCCAGAAGCTGGTACCCGTTCCGCATCCTGTGCGGTGACAAGCAGAGCTGCAACGCTCTGGTCATATTGAATCAGCCTGTTAGGGACAGAAACGAGACGATACTGTTCAAATTGTGGCAAGAGGCCACCATACGCATTTGCGTCGACGGCGGGGCCAACGAGGTTTACAAGTGGATTCAAAGGCACGGCTACGACTTGTCGCCCGACTACGTGTGCGGCGATCTCGACTCACTCGAAGTGAATGTGAGGCAGCACTTTGAAGCGAAAGGCTGCACATTCGTCCGCTTATACAATCAGGATTTGACCGATTTCAGCAAGACATTGAGGTTTTTGATCAAGTGCGTCAAGAACGGCATTGCAGATCCGGCGCTCAGGGCAGGTGGCGAAACTCAAATCAGCAGCGCAAGGCTAGTTGACGAGCAGCTCATAAACGAAATCAAAAAGCATCCACTGGAACGCATCTACTGTTGGTGTGAGAACTCGGGCCGCCTTGACCACATACTCGGCAATCTGCATACACTATTCAACGAGTCTGTCAGAGAGGTAAACACGTTTCTGATCAGCGCGGACTCGATCAGTTTCATATTGCCCTGCGGTAAAAATCGAATACACGTCGACGACGGTGAGCAGCACATGAGCAAGTATTGTGGCCTATTTCCATTAGGACATGCAGCCAAAGTTCGAACTGAGGGCCTCAAATGGAACCTCAATTCGGACGTGCTTGAGTTTGGCAGCTGGGTTAGCTCGTCGAACGAGATCCAACTCAAAGAGCAGAATTTCATTTTAATCGATACTGACCGACCCGTTTTATGGACCATGTCTATTGATTGAGTGAATTGTAAATTTTATTCAACGTCGTAGAAATAAGCGAAACAAAAGGTTTCAAACCGAACCGCAATAAAAGTTTGCAGCAACTTTTGGCTTTGGCTTCGAAAATGTTCTTCGAAATGGTCTAGAATGGTGAGAATTAGGGCAAAATAGAAATCACGCGATGCAAGTGTGATCGGACACGAGGTACAAGTTGCCAAGTGAGTAGTATGGACCGACAACAAGACAAAGAATGAGAGAAAGAGAATAAATAGTGACGAATTGGCGCTTGTGGACTTGTCGATGATATTGCGAACCTGAAAGCAAACTGCGCATTAGTATAATTTATTCATTTACGCCGACTGGCTTGGATTGAAATTAGATGGAGTGATCGAGCGAGTGAATGAATGAATGTATAGTTCGCTTGAGCACAGTTTGTGTATTTTGTTGAAAGCGAATCAAATAGCAGAGAAAGAATGAGAAGAGAGAAACTGAGAGAGAGAGAGAGAGAGCGTGCAGACAAGGTTCTTGTTGTTGATGAAATGCGCCATTCGACGCTGTTTGCTGGCATACATGCGCTGAGACACACCCTAAATACATTTTTAGTCAATTGTCGACCAAGTGAACTTTAGACTATTGTACTGCGACGAAAAGTAAGTGAATCAGAAGCAGAATGTCTGGCCCGCAGAGTACGGTCGGCCGTCTGAAGAAAAAAGTCAGAGAGCGCACGCTCTCCATGAACGCAAGCGGCTACAATGCGGAGAATATTCAGAATCAGATCAGAATCGGGCATTATGTGCTGCTCGAGACGCTGGGCACGGGCAGCTTTGGCAAAGTGAAAAAGTCACGTCACGTGCTCACCGGCCATACAGTCGCAATAAAAATCCTGAACCGCGACAAGATCAAATCACTCGATGTGGTCAGCAAAATACGTAGAGAGATTCAAAACTTGAAACTCTTTCGCCATCCGCACATCATACGCCTCTACCAAGTGATCAATACGCCCAGTGATATATTCATGGTCATGGAATACGTGTCGGGCGGAGAGCTATTCGACTACATAGTGAAGAACGGTCGCCTAGGCGAGCAAGAGGCTCGCAAGTTCTTTCAGCAGATCATCTCCGGTGTGGGCTATTGCCACAGGCACATGATTGTGCATCGCGATTTGAAGCCAGAGAATCTGCTTCTCGACGAGCACATGAACGTGAAAATCGCCGACTTCGGTCTGAGCAACATGATGAAAGACGGCGAGTTTCTACGAACCAGCTGCGGCAGTCCGAACTATGCAGCGCCCGAGGTAGTCAGTGGCGAGCTGTACGCAGGGCCCGAGGTTGATATTTGGAGCTGCGGGATTATATTGTACGCTTTCCTCACCGGCACGTTGCCTTTTGACGACGAGAGCGTGCAAATTCTTTTCAAAAAGATTCGCTCAGGCGTCTACGTCACTCCGGATTACTTGAGTCGACCGGTGGCTGGCCTGATCGAGAGAATGCTCACCGTAGACCCGATGAAACGTGCCACAATAAAAGACATTCGCGAGCATGAATGGTTCAAAGTCGATCTAGCAGATTATCTGTTCCCCACTCCGAGTCAAGAGAACCTCAATTTTGTCGACATGGACGCAATCGCAGAAATTTGTGAGGTAGACTTGAACAAGTTACTTTGGTTTGTTCCAAGTTTAAGCGGCGAAAATTGCGCAGAAATTCAGCATTGACGAGTTGACCGTGCAACGATCACTGGCCAGCGCCGACCCGCACAATGAATTCATCATCGCCTACAACCTGATTGTGGACAATAAGAGAATAAGCGAAGGTGAGACCTGATCGGACTCGAGTTGCATTCTATTGAACTAACCTATTGAAAAGCTCGAAAACGCATCGCTATCGAGGACTTTTTCGTCGCCTCTTCACCTCCGACCGCCTCCTTCTTCATGGACATGGTAAGTACATTGAGCAAGTTTAGTCCGTAAGCGTCTGTTGCAACGTTCGCACTCTAAATTATTCAAATTTGTGCAATTTTCCAAATCCACCAACTTTTCCTCGATATGTTCATGTTCTGAATAATCGTACCCGACAACTGCGAGACTATGAATAACGTTGAATACTTTTAGACAGACAAACAAATCGTCAATTTGTCAAATCTTGACCCAAACACCCGAGGAGCGAATGGCGTAAGCTATTTGGCCTCTTTATTTTAGTTGGCTTTAGTGATTTTTATGTTAGAACTTGTCTATTTGTTTATGGACTCTATAACGACCCTATTAGAGCTCTTTGCTTGGCAAATAATCCAACACGATCGCTTGAATTGTTTCCTATCTAACTGATCACCTCTTTGAGCCTTTTTTTCTCACCCAAATCAATAATGCGTGTCCGAATCTCTTCGACCGGCAGTTAAAATCATTAAACAAAAAAAGGTCAACCACAGTCCACTTGCTGCCGCCAGCCGAGAACATCCCGAACGGATGCCACGTGAGTGATCATTGAGCTTTGCGTCAAATCGATCGGCTTTTATATTGTTCATTTTAATTCAGAATTGAAAAACGTCAACGCCACACTTGACTCAACTGAACATGCCGACAAACAAGAGCCTGCTTGTGAGGCTACAAAGCGACATCACAAGAAAGCCAAATGGCATCTTGGCATAAGGTCTCAGTCGCGTCCTCAAGATATCATGAACGAGGTGTTCAAGGCCATGAAGGCATGTAAAATGGTGAGCAAAAGAGGCTTGGAATTTGATTATTGTCCCCTCAATTATGAAATTCAATTAGCAATGGAAATATTACAATTCGAGTATTTACAGCTTGAGGGTGCGAAAAATGGTTGCACAAAATCATTACATAAAATTTGGCCTTCAACTCTATCAAGTAGACCAGAAGAGCTATTTGCTGGACTTTCGCAGTTTCGAGCCGACTGAAGGTAGTTATCTGTCAAATAAGAAGCTCATAAATCGGGCCAGTTGATTAAGCTGTTAATTCTTCAACCAAAGATGAGGCAAAGAAAGCAAAAGAAATGAACGAAGTGAGACATCACAACATTATGGAGTTTTTCGAAGTCTGTGCCGACCTAATCAGCTCACTGGCTCGTTAGTCCTTCAGCAGTGACCGGAAAAAGTATTTCAGACTTTCTTTGGTTTTAATCGAATCTTTCTAAATGCGAATAAAAGCGCAGCCTGATTGTAAACCACTGTTGTTGCTCTCTCAGGCTGGAAGCATCGTTCAAAAAAGGAACGGACCAAGATCAAGGCCGAAGCTAATGAAAACTTTTTCCCGGTCACTGTTTCGCTTATTTATTCGTTACAGACTAGAGTCTAGAAATCAGATCATTTTGCCAAGTTGACGAATTGTTTTATCTCAAGAACCAAATACGCTCCCTTTCTTTTCTACATTTCACTTTAATTCGACTTTCATTTGATTCTATCTAGAATAAGCAAAAACGTTTATTAAAACTCAAATTTAAAAGTCTAAGAGCGACTGGATTAAACATCATTTCAGTTGAATAAATTGCAATCGAACCATTCGTCAATTTCGCTGATTATTGGATTGAGAAAAATGCCTGAAGAACACTTGCTTGGCTTTAGCAAGCTATTGTTTGATAGCTATTGATCAGGGTTGTTCCAGTGACTCTGTAGCACCTGTGTGTGGGAGATGGAATCGCCTCGCTAAATATTTGTGTTCCCGCGATTGCTCCGCATCTAATGTTCACATTCGTTGCCCCGACAGGAACTTCCATGACTGGGCGGCTTCCAGCTGAATATTTAGATAAAAGAGAAAACCAACAATTTAAATGAGAACAATAATCTCAAATGAAATCCAGGTAACTAACCGGCAAAATTTGAGGGAGACAGTGTTTGTGGACCAGACAGCGAATAGGTTATTTCGCACCATGTCAAATATGCTCCATTGTTAAGTACCTCCAACACCGTGTAGCGAGCTTGAAAGGACCATTCAGAATCTATAAGTATTGGGATCTAGAGATTGTCACTTACTGCAGATCGAGTTGTACCACTTGTGATGAACTGCAGCACAGTTACATGTGTTTGAAACACAAGACAGCCCACGAGTGTCGTCACAGGGCTTAGACACGCAGCCTGTTGCCAGGTAGCCCAGTTTTGGCGAGCATTTGATGCCATCAAAGTACTGAGTAGAGGGACATCTGCACAGTCCACCCGAACAAATAAGGCCGATGGTGTCGTCGCATGGCTTAGTGGGACACGTTCCCTGGTTGTTTTGGAGTTTGTTGGCTGAAGACAAGACATGAATGAATCGCTGGTAAATGAATAGCGAGAAATGAGCCATTACCGCAAGCGGACACATCATAGAACTGACTGGCGATGCATCCACAGACTCCAGATTGGCACACAAGTCCTCGGGTATTGTCGCATGGCTGCGACGGGCACCCGCTCTGTCCAACCCCGAGTTTGTTTACTTGTGAGCAAGTGCAAGAATCGAAACGAGGAAAGAATTTGATCAGAAGATTGAATACCGCAACGGCTCCCATCAAAGTACTGAGAATCAACACATTGACATGAGCCGAGACTACAGCCCAGGCCGAGAGTATCGTCGCATGGCAAACTTGCGCTGCAGCTGAGGCCGAAAAACATCTTTTTGGCTAAGAACAACATTTGGCGTTGCTTGTCTCTCACATGGCGTCTTGAATCTTACCGCAACTGAAGCGATCCAGGAACTGATCGGACGGGCAAGTCGAGCTGACTTTGGCCAGAAGCCGGTTGGTCCCGGGAAGCTTGTCGTCACCAGAAGTGGCCGAACTGTACAGATTGCAGTTTCCCTCATCGAACATTTCGACCATGAAACAATCGATGTTTCGGTCGCATCTGGCCAGACAGCGATTTGGGCCCAGACCTTGCAGAGATTCGATCAGCTCGCGGCTTTTAAAACTGCTTGAAGGAGATCCGAGTCCGAACAGACGGAAAAGAGATTGGTGAACAGAAGCGTCTGCTTCGGCTAGACACAGCAGACAGAAGCAAACAAAGCATCCTATTCTTTCCATTTTTTTCTTATCGAATCAAAGCTTTCCAGACAGGCCGGAAATCTAGACCAGCCCGACCTTTATAAGCATTTCGCTTTGAATATCAGACCACTTTTGGCGATCATTAATTATTAATGGCTAAGCTACATATTCGAGGGAATTGAGCGTTTTCGATTTTTCTCGGTCCAAGGTTCGAAAGCGTTACTTTTCTTTTCGTGCCATTTCTTTGCTTGCAATGGTTTTGATTATGGGAAACCAAGTTGAGCTGGGAAAGTGAAGTTAAAACTTCTGAATCGTCTGACGCAAGTATTTATGAGGCAGACATCTTTAATAAAAGGCTTATTTGCACATGAGTTGCAATTTAGAAATTCCCCTTTGATAAAGAACGCGACGAAAAATCAGCCAACCAAACATTTAATTGCAATCAAGTGGCGCGTTTCTTCAGCGCAACGCTCAACACATCAAACAAGAGACAGGTTTTATTAAAAATGAAGTTTGATCGGCGTTGCCAAAGCGTTGGGGCTCAAAAGCGTAGCCGGAAGTCTTTAAGCGATCTGCAGTAGAGAAAATGGCGTTCGAGTTAATAAAAAAGAGTTTCTTTTACATGAAAACAGATCATCGTGTTTTATTAAAACATGTCTGCCCAACGAGTATAAATTGAAGTGAAAAATTCATTTGGTCGCAAACTCTGTCAAAGATGAAAATCTGGTTGATCGGTGTATTCTTACTTTGTTCTTTATGGAATGCGTGGCCCACGCGAGGCGCTCAATTCTATCCCACCGGCTTTCTCGGATGTTTTGAGACCAGCTGGTCTGAATTTGAGTTCACCTCGCATGCGCCCTTGATTGGCTCCAATCAAATGACTCCGGCTCTATGTGCAAGAGCTTGTGCGGTCATGAATCAGGCATTGGCCGCTGTTCAAGACGGCCAGTTTTGCTTTTGCAAGGTTTCGGCCCCAATTGTTTCCAAGAAAGTGAATGAGCAATTCTGTCAAAATCTGACTTGTCCTAGTGATCCAGGCATTTATTGTGGCGCGGCAGGATATTGGATCGCCTATCGTGCGAATCGTCAAAGTTTCGTAAGAATGTCATTTTTAAGATAAACGGCAAAGAATAGCGCTTGACTCACTTGATTTGCCATAAGGGTTTTGTGGAGTCGATTTCAATCGATCCCACGAGCTTTCAATATCCATCAAGCATCAATTCGGTCGAGATCTTCTCTGATGTCCAAATAGACGTTTCGTTCAAAGATCACGAGCGTCGCATCGGATTTGCTTTCATAAGCGATTACTTGCCGGAAAAAAAACTCGTCATGGTTGGGAAAACCAGTGGAAATGATAGCGATCGTCTCTCTGTCAAACCGATTCAAACTGGAAAATACGCGCTCGAGTTTGGTTTGAGCTCTGCGAATTCTGAGGTTTGTTTCAACTTGAACTAATGCAATGGAATTTATTTATTTTGGCTTTAACTTGTCAAACAGGTGGCAATCACCCTACCAAAAGTTTTCGAAACACCAGAGGGCCTAGAAATAAGCTGCCCGTCGAATGCTTCGACCAATAGCAATGTCGTCTGTGATATCACTTTGCCGCTGGGAACTGATCTCGAGGCTTCAGTGGATTTCGGCGATGGAAGCACGCAATATACGTTTGACATTCTTGATCAGGAAGTTGAGGCATTTGGGCTTCAAGTTCCTCAGACAAAGTTGAATGAACTTGTCGCGTTTGATACGTTCGACGGGAATCAATCAATTGTATTCAAAACGGAAACAAAGGTCAAAGGCAAGCTCAGAGGTGTCGAATTATTCGCTTTGGGAAACACGCAAGTTCGCCTTAAAGTAAGACACTTTGCCTGTTCCACAAGAGAAGAGAGTTGAAAAAGAATGAAATTATTAGATAGTCCGAAAAAAATGTCAATCGTACGAGGAAATTAATGATCAAGAGTATAAATGTAGTGCAAATGCTGAGCAAGCCTGGACACATACATGTGCTGAAAATGGTGGTTTCAATGGGAGGACAAGAATGTGCTCTATTCAAGATTCGGTTTCTGTATTGATGGATCAAGAATTTGTGGACTTGTTTGAGTGGAAAACGGTTTCACTTGCGCCTGGATACAACTTCATAAACGAATCTGTCTTGGGAGCGAGTTACGATTTGCCAAAAGGAAGCATTCTCGCTTTAGAGACGTTGAAGGGCGAAATGGCGGTCTATCGTGGTACCCAAATTATAATCGCAAGACTTGTGATTTCTCCTCCGAAACATATAAGCGTCCTCAAAAGATTCACCGAGCCTGGCCTTTACAATATCCAAGTCACTGTCAGCAATAAACTCATCCAAGGCTTTTCTTCAGTCAACTCAACGTCCATCACCGTTGTGCCTGAAATATCCAATCTGGCCATAAGCACGAGCCAGAATGTTTGCCCATTGAATATTGCGTGCAATCTTACAGCATCTCACTTGGGAGGATCTTCAGTTGATTACTTTTGGTTGATTAAAGGAGTCTACATGAACACAACGCTGCCCTGGCTCATCCAAACATTTTCATCCGCTGGTCCCCAGGACATTCAACTGACCGCCCGAGATCAGTTCAGCTCGGAAACTATCCTGGCTCAAGTGAGTGTGGCCGATGTCATCAGTGGCTTGAGCTTCTTTTCGGGCAACGAAGCCCAAAGCTCTTCAGTGTTTGGACAGCCGGCCCGATTCAGCTTCGGCCTTGTGTCTGGAGGTGGATACACTTGTCAAGTGAATTTCGGCGATGGAACTTCTTTGCAGTTCGACGATACTCCTGACCTGAACGGCACCATAATAGAACACAGCTACACTCGGGCTGGCACCTATGCAGTCTCAATCACTTGCGCAAACAGCATCAACGAGGCCTCTCTCTCGTTCAACCACTATCACCAGGTTCCTCTGAGCGGTCTCCAACTCATCCAGACTGGCGTCCGAACCCACACCGCTTACCGACTCCAGTTCAGATTGGCTGCCGGAACAGGGCCGTTTTCGGTTGAGCATCTGTTCAACGGCGTCGTAGATGCCGGAGTGAGCATGACGGGTCTGAGTGGAATGGGAACTTCAAGAGCTGGCGAAGGCTCGGCCACGTTATACCCTGTCTACATCAGAGTATGCAACTTGGTCTCCGAGGTGACCCTGAATGGCACTTTTGAAATCAGTTCGCCAATAGTCAACCCGTCTCTGAGCGTTGTGCCCAACACAGGCTATGGTCCCCACGAATACGAGTTTGGTATAAATCGGCAGCTGCACTTTGCCATTGCAATGCAGTCTGGTGCCAATGTCCGCGTAAGGATCTGGACAGGAGACCAGAGTGATGAGCAAGTGCCAAGTGTGGATGTGCAGACGACGGGCGAATGGTCCAGCAATGCGCTGATCGCCAGCTCGATCAACCACACGTTCGCAAAGCCGGGCGATTTCGTTGTGCGTGTGCAAGTCTCCAACGCATTGAGCTCGTTCGAGATGCAGCAGAGTGTGAGACTCGTGAGCCGTGTAGACGACCTGGAGCCTTCGCTGGTCGAGAACCCGATCATATTCAGGCCATCGCTGGGCAACATCGGCAGAGCGCAGTTCTTGTTCGGCTATCTGGGCAGCAGCATGGCTGGATCACATGCCACCGTCACATTCTGGCCAGGAGATGCAGCCAACACACCTTTGGGCCCGTTCGTGCTGGGGATGGATTTTGACGAGAATGTGAATCGAGTGCCTCTGGCTTATGAGTACACAGCTGAAGGCACTTATACCGTCGACTTTGTGGTGGAGAATCCGCTCGGCTCCAAGAGCTTCTCGCTCAACTTCATGGTCAGAACAGGGGTCGATGGACTGTACCTAAATGTCAAGCCACTCTACACGGCGCCTTCAACGCCGGTCGAGATCTGGGCCCATCTTTTGCAAGGAACTGGAGTCACCTATCAGTGGTTGGTTAATGGCATTCAGATAAGCTCTGCTGCCAAAACCGGTTAGTATTCTTCATTCTATGGTCAGGCAATCATTTCTTTATTATTCATGTTGTTACCAGCTCCCAATTACAACACAGGAGACCTTGCCACATTTGCACCCCCGTCACCCGGAAACTACTCGATCTCCGTTATTGCATCCAACTCATTCAGCCAGGCAACTGAGACCCTCGTTCTCTACGCTCATCAACCTGTGACCTTCACAGCTGTGGTCGGCCCTTCAACAGCGAAGGCCCACGACGGATGTAAGTAATAGAGCAGCCTCTAATCTGGATATATTTGATGATCGATGACGGTAGCGACTTCTTCTCGCACTTTTGAACTGACCATCACTCTGACGTCCCCAACGGCCACTGATCCCTTTTACTCTGTCGAGTTCGGAGACGGCCAAACTGTTCTGCCCAGTCCCTTCACAGGCAGCTCGATCTCGATTGAGCACACTTATGCTGCTGCCGGCAAGTATGACATCAAAGTGAACATGTGGAACAAGGTCTCGAGTGTCGAGCAGACGATCCAGGTAAGATTCAGCTCAGACCCACATGGCCTCGCTTTAGTCCACTTTGGTTGGAAGGTGAGCATCGAGAGCGATTTCGATGGCTTTTCGTGCTCATTGTGGTGGCGAGAGTTTGAATCGGACGAGGCCTTGGAGCGGCCCTACAGTCTGGTGGACGGTTTCTATCTCGTGCGAGAGGACAAAGATCTTAGATTCCTTTGCTCCTGGTCTAATAGTGGTAAAAAATGAAGCGATTTCACTTAAATTCGGCTAAACGTTTTTGAGAAAAGAAGTACTGCCATCGGAATGGATTTTTCTTGTTAACGGAAACTCTGTTTTGATTTTCGATGGGGAAAATAGTGATTTTTATCAAAGAGACAATCGCGGTATTTTTGTTGCTTTTCCCAATTCAATGCTTAATGCAGGGTTTCAAGTAAGAAGCGCAGTTATTTGAAAGTATTTTTCTAATATTCGGTAGGGAACCCTGAGTATAAGGGTTAGCAGCAGCTTGTTCAGCCGAACCTTCTTGGCACCTGTTCGCGTCCAAACGGGATTTTCGTCATTATCCATCAATCCAATTCTGGACCCTGTCATCATCAACACAAACCAACAGTTCCAAGTGAACTTGGGTTCGCTTGGTGAGCCCTCTTGTGCCCGCGTTCGATTCGACGGCAGCTACTTCGATCTCACTTTGGGACTGATCGGAACCAGCCAGGCTGTTTGCCAGGATCTGTTTCCCAACGAGGCCTTCTTCCAGGTCTACCAGAAGCCTTCTGCCACCCGTTGGACCTTTTCTCAACCGATGACCACGGTCGACCGTGTTCAGCTGAGCATCGAGCTGAGAAATGCCATTTCGACTCACACTCTATCGAGCTGGTTCACTGTGGCCAACAGCGCTCTCTGCAAGAATCCTCGTCTCAGCATCACCAACAGAGCGGCCAGCTTTTTAATGCCGCGACAGTTCACTGCTTCTGACGTGCTGAGCTTCAGAACGAGCACACAGCTGGACTGCAACATCACTCTTGAGAACACCAAGAGCTGGACCCTGTTCCAGGTGGATCCGGCCACTGGACGCTCTCTGGGCCAAGTGTCTCTTGCCAACAATCCATCGATGGCCACAGCCGATTTGGTGATTGGAGCCCATGTGCTCGGCTATGGCCTCTATCGGGCTGTCTACCGGGTGCGCATGAATGTGGACATTCAGATCGCCTGGCGCCAAGTAGTCTCGGACGCTTACTCCACCGAGATCGACACCTTCTTTCGTGTAGCTCCGAGCGGTATTGCTGTCGCCTCGCTTCCCAACACAGTGCCTGGTGGAACTGTTCAAATCACTCGAGGCCTCAACCAATCGATCGACCTCAATCCAGCCGCGTTCTCTTTCGACCGCGATGGTGTGCTTGACATGGCGCAGTTGGGCTTTCGATTTTATTGCCAAGCCATCGACAATGGAATCGCTCAAGGCTATCCAAGGAAAAGCCTAGATGAGAGGATCGATCTGTATTCGTTCAAGCACGGCGGCTATGATCAGCTCGTGGAGATGAGCTCCAGCACGAGCTGCTTCTCGTCAAGCTCGGCGTTTTCTTTCGATTCATCCGGTAATCGTCTCCTCATATCTGCTGGTTCTCTCGAGTATGTGCCCAGGCGCACCTATGAGATATCGATTGAGGCAACGTTCATGGCCAGTCTCTATTATCAACGGGTTGTGATCTCAATAGTCAATGAATGGCAAGTTCCGATAATCGCGCTCAGGTAAATTTTCTTCTCGACTAAAAAATTTCAAAATATTTCGCAAAACCAAATTTAAGGTGCAAATTTCCGAATTTGTGTCCCCTTTTTGAAAACATGATTAAGCTGAACGAAAATAATCATCACGTCCTAGAAGGAATCTGCCTCGAGAACTGCGAGAATTTGAACAAAATCAGCTACTCATTTACGGCCTACAAAAAATTCTCTCTTTCAGGAGATGACATTCAAGAAAAATGGATCCCAGTTTCAAATAATGATGGAATAAAACAAGGATCAAGTGCGAGAGAATTCATTCTAACCTCCAAGTTCTTTTCAGACAATCCTGGAATAACTGACTTGAAACTCGAACTTTTGATGAACTTTCTCTCAGCCTCAATGGGAATCTCCAGAACTACGATTGCTATTTTTGCAAAACTCAACCAAAGACCAAGCTCTGGTACATGTTCTATCTTGCCTCTCATTGGCCGGGCCAGTAGGACTCCGTTCACCATCACTTGCACTGGCTGGACAGATCAGGACGGGCAGGTTTCCATATACGAATTCTACGCAACTCAATCGCAGAATCAGCTGCGTCACGGTCTTGGCTTCAGCACCACAGGAAGTATCACAACAAAGCTTCCTCAAGGCGCAATCTACGACTCCAACAGGCTGCAGATATTCGTCAAAGTGTTTGACAACGACGGGGCTTCGACCACATATTCCATCCCGACCCAAGTGACGGTCAATGCCGACACTACCGATGTTCTCAATAGACTCAATGAGCTCACAACTGGAACTCTGAGAGATCAAAGCAACATCAGAATGATGAGCGGAGAGTCGCAGTTCAACGGTCAAGACATCCTCGCCATGTCGTCAGTTCTAAACAACATCGGCCTGGCTGACAAGAAGGCACTTGCCTCAGTCTCATGTAAGAGGACGTAAATAAGCAGAAAGTATCACGAGTTAACTCATTTATTCCTTCAGCCGATTCTGTGGTGATGACGCCCACATACGGAGCAACAGGCTCATTTGCCGGGATAACCGAAGTGAGAATCATTTTTCAACTCTCTCATATTGAAACAGGATTCTTAACCATCATCAGACAAACGTGAATCTAGAGCAATACGAGAAGAATCGAAATGAACGAGCCTCGTTCAGGGAAGCGCTGATCGATCTCGCCAGCTCAATAAGTGTCTCGGACATCAGCACTGCCCAGCTCCAGGCGTCGGTTTTGGCGAGCGCATCAGCAGCAACAGATGAGCTCAGTCGAGCAGCCTCTGTGAGTCATCCACATCCTTATTATAATATTCGTTACTTTTTTGACTTCTGAACTGATCACCTCTTGAAAAGGAGAAAATCGCCGACCAATGCGTGAGCCTCGCCCTCAACTTCGAGTCTTTGTCTGAGCGCAGTTCGGTCGATGACCTGAAACAAGCAGCCACCGGAATCTTGTCTGCAATGGGCAACGTGCAGTCGGTGAGTGGCCAAAATTGATTCTGTCCTAAAGCTGATGCTCAGGTCATTAAACACAACACTCGGATCGATAGGCGATGAGCACATTCCTGAGTGGACGACAAACCTGGCTCAAACGAGACTTCGATGATGCGGTCAAGCTTCCTGAAGAATACGACGCCGACATGTTCGACTACGACAACAACATCAGTGAGTTCAGTCTGCTCCTTTTGTTTGCTGCTAACTCTTCAGGGTCGCTTTTTTCAGACAACTTCATGACCAATGGACAGGCATCTTCGCCGGAAGAGATAAATCGACAAAGATTCCTGAAGACTCAGAAGCGAAAGGCAAGTACTATGTAAAAGCGTAAATGAATTTTGGAAATCTAAATGACCTATTCAAAGGTGGTGGACATCGCCCAGAAGACGAGCAGCATCGCAAATCTAGTCACAAAGATTCTGAGCGCAAGATTCGCAGTGGGCGAGTCATTCGAGATTGAGACGCCCTCATTGAAGATGGAAATCAAAAAGCTGGAAGCTGCGTCGATCCCAAATCAAATCGAGCTGCCTGGAGGAGAATTCCAGATTCCGTCGCTTTGCGATCTGCTTGACGAGTCACCGCTCTCGAGCACATCAGGCACCAACGCAATAGGACCCATCGTTGTCCCTGGAGTAGAAGAGCAGAGCTGCGACACCAGAACCATTGTTCTTCAAGTAAATCACCTTTTTCTTTTCTGACAGCATCACGTATTTCATTCAATCGTTTGAAACAGACACTCGCATCGCCAATGCCGCCAAGTGGTCATAATGGCGAGAACGAGACTTACATTGGTCTTTCCAGCTTGATTTCGCTGACTCTTTTTGATCAAAATGGAAACGAGCTAAAAGTGAAAAACTCACGTCAGCCGATCGATATGTGGATATCGCGTGTGCCCGACCTACCTGAATATGCTTTCCAGCAAGTCAATGCCTCTTCGATGAACTTGGCTCCTGATGAATCCTTTCTCAACAATGCTTTTTTCATCACGGCCGCTAACTCGTCTATCCACATCCAACTGCAGCCGGATGATCCCCTGCTCGGCTACATCGTCCTGCTTCGTTTCGGCGACACTCCAGAAATAAGCGAGAAAGGCCACTTGTACAATCATTGGAAACTGCTCTGTCCAGGCTCGGCTGACTTCATCACTGAACCCGAGCACTCGTTTTACCTGTTTTTTCTGGATCCTCGGACCACCGGCTCTTACCAAGGTCGCGTGGGCTTTTCTATCAGAGAACTCACTACTGACGAGATGGCAACCCACTGCACAGGAGGTCAGCCCATGTCCAAGCCGACCGCGGCTGGCTCGGCCAACTTCACCGCCGACTTTGGCCTGCGTGTGTTCACATCGGGCTGTTTCTATTTCGACACGACTTCTGGCAAGTGGTCGTCCGATGGCCTCATCGTCCACGCAGACACCAACATCACTGCCTCGCACTGCTCCAGCAGCCATCTCACCGAGTTTGCCGGCGGTCTTGTCGTTCTGCCTGCAGACATCGACTTTGAATATGTGTTCGCCAACGCCTCTTTCCTGCAGAATCCGACCATTTACTCGACCATCATCGCTCTGCTCTGCCTGTTTGTTCTGCTCGGCTTGTGGGCCTTCTTCATGGACAGGAGAGACCGAAAGCGGGTGGGCGTCACTCTGCTCCAGGACAGCCTTCTCGGCGAGGAGTACTTTTACGAAGTGATTGTGTTCACCGGCATGAGACGTGAGGCTGGCACCGACTCTCGAGTGCGCATCCTGCTGTCCGGAGAAAACGGCGAATCGGACACCAAAGAGCTCAAGGACGAAGCGCGCAAGCCATTCAGACGCAGCGGCATAGACTCGTTCATCACGGCTGTGCACTCGCCACTCGGACAACTCAACTTTGTGCGCGTCTGGCACGACAACAGCGGCAAGGGCAACATGGCCTCCTGGTTCCTCAAGTACATCATCGTGCACGACCTGCAGACGCGCGAGAAGTTCTACTTCCTCTGCCAAGACTGGCTTGCCGTCGAAAAGTCCGATGGTCTCATTGACCGCATTCTGCCCGTGGCTGGTGACCGGCAGAAGACCCAGGTCAAATACTTGGCGCAGAAACAGGCTTCTCAGAACATGAGCGACGGCCACCTCTGGTTCTCCGTGTTCGCCCGTCCTCCCCAAAGCTCGTTCACTCGACTGGACCGAGTCACGTGCTGCTTTGTGCTGCTCTTCATCACAATGATGATGAGCATATTGTACTATGAAAACGTCAAGCAATCACCGGGTGGTCTCCAACTCGGACCTTTCATGCTCTCTCTCGAACAGGTTTCAAATTCTTTCATTTTTCTCTGCCTGTTCAAGGTTTTGTTTCATATTTGGCCAAATTAGATTTCGATTGGTGTAATTGTCAATCTTTTGACCTTTCCACCGTGCTTCCTGCTCGTTCAACTGTTTCGTCGATCTCGTCCCCGTACATCCAAGTCGCTTCGACTTAAGAAGATCCTGGACGGAAAAGCAACTCTGTTTGTTCAATTATTTGATTCTTGTTTTCTTTTTCATTGAATTTTGCGTCTATTTTTCTTTGCAAGGACTGAGACAGAGACGCCCTCAGACGAGAAGATCAATTCTGAATGTTCGAAAGGAAAGAAAAAGCCCATTTCATTCCCTTGGTGGTTCAAGATTTTCGCCTATATGCTTTCGCTCGCTTTCATCGGAGTGTCGGCCTTTTTCATTGTGGTCAAAGGCATTACGTTTGGCGATGACAAAGTTTCTCGCTGGCTCACTTCACTTCTTGTCTCATTTGCCACTTCGATATTTCTCACTCAACCGCTTCAAGTAGCCGTTAAATTTGATTCTTTTCTTACCGCCATCTTTCACTCATTTCTTCCCAAGGTCTTTTTGATTTCATTGTTTTTCGTGGTCGTATTTCGCAAATCAGACGACGAGAAAGACGTCGGCTTTGATTACGATGATGATGGTCAGCCCATAAACAAAGAATATCGAAACCAGGGCCCAATTGCTCAAGTAAGTGTTGGCCATTCTTCATTCTGTTTGTACCATCTAAAAAAAAAAACTCAGGACCGAGCAGTCAGGCAATACAATCGACTGAGCGCACAAGAATTGCTGGACGCTCGAGAGCACCGTTTGAAACAAACGCGAGCCCGGGCAGCTCTGAGACAAATAATCATTTACTTGTCGTTCGTGTTTGTTTTGTATTCAGTTTGCTACCTTGACACGACCAACTCGCCCTACACTTATCAACGAGCGATCCAAAACTCTTTCAGGAAATCTACTTCGTTTGATTCGGTACTTGTCACTGCTCAGCAATTTCAACTCGATTCATCAAATCGAATCTTCTTAGGTCAATCGGGTCGAGGATTTGTGGACTTGGATTCAGGATAAACTGGTTCATAAGCTGAGAGTAGGCCCCTGGTACAATGACGACCAGCCTTACGGGCTTGCCGGCTTCTTGGACGATCGAAACTCGCGCTTAATTGGCTATCCGACCATTCGTCAAGTGCGAGTCAAAAATGGTAAGGCCAGAAGTTTGCCTTTGTTTAAATAAAAATCAAAATCGAATTCAAAAACGCATTTTCTAGCTTCATGCAGCTTGCCCGGAGTGGTCAGTTCAACAGTGCAGTTTTGCGTGGACGAGTTGAGTCTATGGAACGAGGAAACAAACGACTTTGGCTTTAATTGGACCAAATTAGATCCAAATTACGAAGCAGCGCGCGAGAAGAAGGCCCTCTACAACGCGTTCAAATTCAAAAGCGCAAGTCAGCTCGAGACTGTTCCACTCAGGGGCCTCTACGACACTTACGGTGGCAGTGGCTATGTGTTTGAGTTTTACGGACCCATGTCACAAATAAAGGCAAACCTGAGCGGTCTGGAAAAGATGAACTGGATCGACCGACAGACAAGGGCGGTGATAATCGAGTTCTCAGCCTATAACCCGAACATAAATATGGTGATGGTCGGAGTGATCATGGTCGAGGTGATGCCGAGCGGAAATTTACTCAAAACGGTCAGATTCGATCCGATCAACTTGTTCAACGAGTTCTACTGCGGCCCGTTGAAGATTGCATTCAAGGTCATATTCATACTGTTCATTCTACTCTTCACCATCAAAGAGGCGCGCTCTCTGGTCAAAACTTCATTTCTGGCCTATTTGAGAGAATTCTGGAACTGGGTGTCTCTGTCCATTATCACTAGTGGCTGGTGTGCGTTCGGCTTTTTCTGGCATCGTTTCGCAACCTCCTTAAAGGTTTTGCACTTTTTCAAAGAGACGTCCGGCTACGCCTACACTAACCTGCAAGTGGCCAACATGAGCAATCAGGCGTTCATTCATTGCCTGGGCATTTGTTGTCTCTTTTCGACCATCAACTTGCTGCGGCTGTTCAAATTCAACGCTCGAGTTTACTACGTGGCCCGCACTCTCATGCTTTGCCTCGCCGAGCTGGTCTCGTTCCTGCTCGTCTCACTGGTCGTTTGGTTCGCATTCGTGCAAGTCATGTACTTGATGTTCCACGAGCGTCTAAGTCAATACTCATCGTTCGTTAGTTCGATGGCCACAGCATTTCAGATTGTGCTTGGCAAAGCGGATACTCGCACTCTTACACAACAATCTCCGTTTATTGGCTCTTTGCTTTTCGTGCTCTACAACTTTGCGGTCGTTTTCATTCTTCTCAACATGATGATTTCCATAATCAACGAGGCGTTCCGCACTGTTCGTAACGAACATGTCCCTAACCAGATTGAGCTGCTCGATTATATAACCGCCAAGTTCGGCTCTTACGTCGGCATGAGCAAACGTAAAAATCGAGACGGAGAAGATCATTCGGAGGTTGACGTCGCCTACCAGGATCCAATTGATCTGTTGCCCGAGAAATCCGAGCTTCTGATTAAGAGAATCGCTGCCCAGGTAACGTTTACGCCAAAATCATTCCATCAAATGTTCAAAATGTTCAATTATTTTTTTTTATAACAAATACGATTTAGATCTTGGTCGGGGAAAAATTAAACAAAATCAACTGAAAGGAAAAAAGGAAAAATTAAAAAAAAAAAGACTTCGTTCATCTTTTCTTTGTCTATTAACTAGCAAAATAAAATCCACCCTCTCTGCACAATTTTCGGCCTTTTTTTTCTTGATTGGGTAAGAAAGTTTGCATCCGATCGAGTCGGATTGTGTCCACGGCCTCTAATGCCTCTCTTTGACTATGCATCCGATGAAGTGAAAAAGGCTCGTCAATCAAAATCTGTGGAAGAAGTTTTGTGTCAATCGACTCAAATTTTTATCTCTTTTATTCTCGAACTTTGTTTATTGATTTTAATTTAATTCAATATAGAATACGCAAAAACGTTTATTAAAACTCAAATTTAAAAGTCTAAGAGCGACTTAACTAAACATCATTGCAGTTGAATAAATTGCAATCAAAACATTGAACCATGATTATTGGATACAGGAATACTCCTGATTGACATTTTCTTAGCTTTAGCAAGCTATTGTTTGATAGCTATGGATCAGGGTTGTTCCACTAACTCTGTAGCACCTGTGCGTGGGAGAGGAAATCGCCTCGCTAAATATTTGCGTTCCATGTATTGGTCCGCATCTTATATTTACATTGGTGGCCCCGACAGGAACTTCCATGACTGGGCACCTTCCAGCTGAATATTTAGATAAAAGAGAAAACCAACAATTTAAATGAGAATAATCTCAAATGAAATCCAAGTGACTAACCTGCAAAATTTGAGGGAGACAGTGTTTGTGGACCAGACAGCGAATAGGTTACTTCGCACCACGCCGTATATGCTCCATTGTTAAGCACCTCCAAAACCGTGTAGCGAGCTTGAAAGGACCATTCAGATTCTAAAAGTATTGAGATCAAGAGATTGCCACTTACTGCAGATCGAGTTGTACCACTGGTGATGAACTGCAGCACAGTTACAGGTGTTTGAAACACAAGACAGCTCACGAGTGTCGTCACAGGGCTTAGACACGCAGCCTGTTGCCAGGTAGCCCAGTTTTGGCGAGCATTTGATGCCATCAAAGTACTGAGTAGAGGGACATCTGCACAGTCCACCCGAACAAATAAGTCCGATGGTGTCGTCGCATGGCTTAGTGGGACACGTTCCCTGGTTGTTTTGGAGTTTGTTGGCTGAAAACAAGACATGAATGAATCGCTGGTAAATGAATAGCGAGAAATGAGCCATTACCGCAAGCGGACACATCATAGAACTGACTGGCGATGCATCCACAGACTCCAGATTGGCACACAAGTCCTCGGGTATTGTCGCATGGCTGCGACGGGCACCCGCTCTGTCCAATCCCGAGTTTGTTTACTTGTGAGCAAGTGCAAGAATCGAAACGAGGAAAGAATTTGATCAGAAGATTGAATACCGCAACGGCTCCCATCAAAGTACTGAGAATCAACACATTGACATGAGCCGAGATTACAGCCCAGGCCGAGAGTATCGTCGCATGGCAAACTTGTGCTGCAGCTGAGGCCGAAAAACATCTTTTTGGCTAAGAACAACATTTGGCGTTGCTTGTCTCTCACTTGGCGTCTTGAATCTTACCGCAACTGAAGCGATCCAGGAACTGATCGGACGGGCAAGTCGAGCTGACTTTGGCCAGAAGCCGGTTGGTCCCGGGAAGCTTGTCGTCACCAGAAGTGGCCGAACTGTACAGATTGCAGTTTCCATCATCGAACATTTCGACCATGAAACAATCGATGTTTCGGTCGCATCTGGCCAGACAGCGATTTGGGCCCAGACCTTGCAGAGATTCGATCAGCTCGCGGCTTTTAAAACTGCTTGAAGGAGATCCGAGTCCGAACAGACGGAAAAGAGATTGGTGAACAGAAGCGTCTGCTTCGGCTAGACACAGCAGACAGAAGCAAACAAAGCATTCTGTTTTCTTCATTTTTGAAATTTTCTTGTTATCCCTTATCGAACTAAGAAAATAGAAACTCAAACGATTAAGCTTGTGACGCCAGCATTTTAAATGTAGACGACATCTTTAATAAACGCTTGTTTGCACATTATTTGCAATTAAGAAATCTTATTTAAAACAACGCGTCAAGAGAATCGATTGACCAAATAGTGTTTATCAAGCTTCACGTTTAATGAGCGTTCGGCATGTTAATATTAATATGGAGTTTCTTTTTCATTAGGAAAAACATTTTTTTATTGAAACCTGCAAGTCCAATTACTATCAACACTTGTGCAAAATAATATCAGACCATGTCAAAGATCGAAATCTAGTTGATCGATCTATTCTCACTTTTTTCTTCGTTGAATTCGTGGTCTATACCAGGCGCTCAATTGAAACCCTCTGGCTTTCGGAGAAAAAAAAGAAAAAAAGAAATTTCCATCTAGGCTTTTCTAGGCTCTCGTCATTTAGGCTCAATTTTTTGCTTTCTCTCGCTCAATCGGCCCGAAAATAGGTAAAATTTTTTATGAGGAAAATGTCTTGTTTGATTTGCAACAAATTGAAATCAAGTTCACGTGTGCTTGCCTACTATTTGACTAATATTTGAACGCGGTTCGCCTTTTAAAGGAGTTGATAGCAAAGGCTGCGAGGAATGGAAGAGTTTAAATGTAAATAGGAATTTGAAATCGGCTTTGTCGTTTGCTCGTTCAGAATTATTCCGATTTTTTTACTTAAGCCATACGAGTGTGCTTGAATGAAAGCGTCAAGTCAAGTCATCAGCTTTTCTATAAACAGCACAAACTGAGTCGAATCTCAGGCACTCAATCAATTAAAGAGCAGCTCCAAGCAAACGACCTCAACAATCGAACCCTGTTCGTTCTGAATGTGCCTGTCTATGCGAACGAGGCCGGCCTTAGCAACGTTTTCAACTGTTTCGGCAAAGTGAATCGAGTCAGATTGTGCTCACAGCCTCTGATGACTCCTTTTGGCGAGGCATCCAACGAAGTGAAAAAGTCTCGTTATTTCAAATCTGGAGAAGAGGAAAGCGGACCGCGACGGTTTGCTTACGTCTTGTTCGATGAGGCCAAGTCGTTGAAGCGGGCAATCGAAAAGCCTCTGGGCGATCAAGCCCGTTCGCTTGAGTCGGAGAAGGCTGCGATCAAAATGAACGTTGGATTCAGCAGTAAGCTGCACTCTTCAATTGGTCTTTACCCGATCTTTCATATAATCGGCGCTTAGAATGGACCGAGCAGTACAAGAGCCAGTTCATCGACGTAAACAGACTGAAGAAAGAAATCGATGCCTACATGCAAAAGTATGAAGCAGACAAAGAAAAGGTAAAGCTCACGTGGCCGAGTTGCGGGGATAAAATTGTAAAGCAAAGAGAACAAAAGAGAGAACAAGAGGAAAAGGCGAAAGAGAACATGCCGGACGAGGACGGCTGGATAACCGTCACAGATAAAAAGAAAAAGTCCACTCTGGGCCTGACCGAGAGAAACATTCAGAAGATGAAGCTCAAACAGAAAAAGAAACGGCAGCAGATGGTAAACTTCTGATCAAGTCTATTTCTATTAAAGCATTGGTCTCAACTCTTAATCAATAGCAACTTGTCAACTTTTACATCTTCCAGAAAAAAGAAACCAAACGAGCATGTAAGTGGCAACGCGCAGCATTTTTGCACTTTCTTTCGAATTTAATCGCCGTCCGAGCAGACATCGAAGAGCTGAAGAAAAAGTTCGAGGACGACAAGAAACGAATCGAAGCCATGAAGCAAAGCCGAAAATTCAAACCGTTTTGAATAAAAGTAAAAAAATGCACGAGCCGCCTTCTATTAGCGCATGTTTGGGCCGAGTTTATTCAGTTGTGCGGAACAAAAAACGGGCCGAACAGAACGGAAAACATTAATAGCGATAGGATCGAGTGTAGTCAAGGAATGGGTCATAATTGAGCAGATCGTAGTCAACTGTGTCTAGATCAGCTCTGCCGTATGGAGAGCTGTAGGGCACAATAGGCTCGTCGCTCAACGGCTGAGTGTTCGGGTAGATTCGGGTTTCTTCTCGATTGATTCTAATCGGCACGAGTTTATTCGGGGCCAGACTGCCCTGAGAGTAGTAGCGTCTAGCTGTCAATGGCCGATTTCGCTTTTGATCGCTCACGGTGGTCATGGTAGTTCGGGGCTTTAGAGGGCCGCGAGCCACATACGGCTCGGGCTCGGGTCTTGCCGGTTCGTAGAAGCGGCGCAATCTCACTGGCTCGACTTTTGGCCGCGGCCTCGGCTCTACCAGACTGGACTGATAGGCAAGCTCGTCGAGGAAATCGGTGCTAAACAGACTTGAATTGAATCAGTGTTGGCTAAAACGTAGCTCAATTTGACTGAGCAAATAAGAGTTACTCTTGGCTGGAGGCTCTTGCCGGCACGGCGATTATGGGCCGAGCCCTGACGCGAGGTTCGTAGAGCCATGGACTTTGAAGTCGAATTCGAGGCGGAGAAACAACTCTGGAGCGAGCAGCGTATCGAGGCCATCGAGAAATCATTCGTGGCCGATCATAAGTCACTTCAAAAAGGTCTAGATCATCGTCGTAAACATACGATGAACGGTGCATCTCCGCTGGTCTGTTGTCTATTTGACTTGGCTGTAACCTTGGATATCTACTCGATCGGTAGCTCATTGGTAAGAAAACCAGATGAATAAAGAAAAAGAATAATTAAGCAAAATGCAGAAATCCTTGACTCAGTTGAGTCAAGCGACAAATCGGAGAATAAAATTAATAAACGCAGGCGATAGAATGGCTTCAATCAAATATTCATTAAACGCGTGGTCGCTCTTAATTTGTAAATAAACATTCAAACGATTAAGTCAGA
Source organism: Proales similis (assembly GCA_019059635.1). Taxonomy (NCBI): domain Eukaryota; kingdom Metazoa; phylum Rotifera; class Eurotatoria; order Ploima; family Proalidae; genus Proales; species Proales similis. Next base: position 445,286 of record JAGVRJ010000004.1, read on the forward strand.
TTGAAACCTTGGAAGGTAAAAATTCAAAGCAATGCAGCAGCAGAAGGATTGAATTTGTGCATGTGGATCTCAAGTTGTGCCCCTTAAAACTGAATGCGAACCAAAACGGCAATCATCAATGAAAGGCCCAGAATAAAAAAGATGAATGATGCGGCCACAAACATTTATTCTAGCTAGATAATAAGTGTCAAAAAAGGTCTTTCATTTGCGATGCTCGGCTGAACGGGATTCAAAGTGACTCTCAATTTGTTGGTGTAGAAGCACAGTCTAAGAAAAGAAACAGGTAAGATAAAGCTGCGACTAGGCAAGGAGATTACAAACCTTGTTGAATTTGTCCAATAGTTGTCGGACTTTGATATTAAGCATCTCATGGCTTGATTTATATGAATCAGGTTTCTGGGCAATGGCGCCCCGCTCTTGCTTGGAAAAGAGCATGAGCCGAAGCTTTTCGGTAAAATAATTGACGATCTCGATTTCATTTTGGCCGGAGGCGATATTTTTAGAGACATCAGCAAACGCATCACAAACAATCGTGATGAACATGTTCAAGAGAAGCATCACAATGGTGAGATTGTAAGCCAAGAAGAGCACTGGCCCAAAGAACGGATTGGCGTTTAGCAAGCTGTTGACTTCGAACTTGCCCAGCATGATCTGGAACGAAGTCTCCATTGACTTGACCACCGAGGAGTAGCCGTTCACCTTCTCGTTGAATATCAAGTACATGACCTGCACAAACGCCATCCAAATCACCGAAAAGATGATTCCGAACGAAGCGAGGTCTTTCAGGCACGAGCGCAGAGTGTTCGCAATCGAGTAAATGCGCATGTTGAACCTGAGCAGCTTGAGCAGCCTTATGGTGCCCAGACAGCAGCACACCGCCAAGCAGGCGCACAGGGTTTGATTCCATTCATTCACCCGCTGCAGCTTGATGTAGCCATAGCCCGAGGTCCTTTTGAAAAAGTCGAGCACTTCATAGGCGCTGTAGAGCCGATACAAGTAGATTGAGAATGCAGCCCACGAGGTGCCGATCAAAGCCCATTGCAACCAGTTCCACAGCTCCTGCGCGTACTGCCGAATGCCCTGTTTAATCAACGCTTTGATTTCGAGCGCCATGAACAGCACAATCAGAATCATGTAGATTATGTCGCAGGCAATCTTGAAGCTGCCGAAGCCGCTCACTTCGCTGAACAGATTGAGCGGGTCGAAGCGAATCGTCTTGAGAATTTGTCCAGAAGGCAGCAGCTCGAACAAGAGCGTGGCCACCATGAACATGTTTATGTTCGGGTTGTAGACTGCGAACTCGATCAACACCGCCCTGGTCTGTCTGTCGATCCACTCCATCTGCCGAAGAAGCGATAGGTTGCCTTTGATCTGGCCGAGCTTGCCGTTCATTATGTAAGGATAGCCGCTGCCTGGATAGGTCCCAAACTGGCCCACAATCGGAAGTCCTTCGAGTTCCGATGCACTGTGGAAGCGAAAAGCCGAGTAGAGAGCCTTCTGTCCGTGGGCTGGAACAAAGCTCGAGTTGAACTGGGTCCAGTTAAAGCCGAAATTCCTGCTTTCGGTGTTAAAGAGCCCGAGCTCGGCTGTACAGTGTTCGATTGACGAACGCAGCTGAGCCACCACTGAACAGCTCTGGTTCTCGACCCTAACCTGTCTGAGGACTGCATAGCCGACCATGCGGGAGCTGCGGTCGTTCATGAAACCAGCGAGACCGTAGGGCTGGTCCCCGTTGTACCACTGGCCCACTCTCCAGCTGGAAGTGAACTCTTCAATAGTCCAATCCCAAAGCTTATCGACTGTCGAGACATCCTCCGGAGCAAAGGTGCTCTGCATGCTCGACTGGTAGCTGAACGAGGAAATGCCCACGTTGGTGTAGGCCACAACGTACAATATCCACAGGAACATCATATACAGGCAGATCTCGCGCACAGCGCTCCAGATTTTGTTTCTTCGCTGCCGCTCAAGACGAGCTTCTCTCAATTCGGACTCGTTCATCACTCCGAACAAGCTGTACCTTGATTCGGCACTTGCCTCCTTCAAGTCAATCAAATATGAAGTGCAATCAAAGGGATCTCCCTGAACACGATTTACCTTTTCGTAGTTTTTGAGTCGGTTGTACGATTTTCCGTCGTCCTGGTGGTCATTCTCAAAGTCCTTGTTCTCATCGTAGCGTCTGAAGACAATCACGAAAAAGAAGGCGATGACCATCACCTGAAATGATCACAAAGAGTAGAGGGTCAATGCAAACCCCTTGACCTTAGCCAAATTAGTTACCTGCAAAGGCTGGGTGAGCAGAACGGAAGACAAAACAGAGACGACGAGCGAAGTGAGCCACTTGGCCACTTTGGCATCTCCGAACTGGATGCCTCGGATGATGATGAAAAAGGCGCAGATCAAGATAATCACAAAAGAGAGCACATAGGCGATGATCTTGCACCACCAGGGAATAGTCAGGGTTCCGTTTGCTTTAATGAAAAACTGGTTCTCTTTTTTCTTTTGGCATTTCTTTTCATCCCTTTCCCTTTTTGTGAAAAAATTAGTGAAGAGATATTTCTGTGATTTATAATATTCTTACAATTGGGGTCCAATATGGCTGTCCTTGAGTGCCTTGCGAATTTCTTCCGATCTTGTTCGTCTAGTCCTTGATCGCCTGAAAATTTGAATAAGCAAAAACGTTGGCGGAAAAGTGATCAAGTTGGAGATAATTCCAATCGCGATCTGTTAAAGCCGGTTTCAAAAAAAGTTAAATGAAAAGATGAAAACATGGTAGATCTTACCTGTTCTGGGGTAAGATAGAAAGGCCCGATCTCAACACCACCTTTCTTGGTCTCTTCGCCTTGTCCATAGTAAAGAATGTTCATCATCATTGTGATGAACAGCAGCACAAAGCAGCACGTGACTCGGTCCAGTCGAGTGAACGAGCTTTGGGGAGGACGGGCGAACACGGAGAACCAGAGGTGGCCGTCACTCATGTTCTGAGAAGCCTGTTTCTGCGCCAAGTATTTGACCTGGGTCTTCTGCCGGTCACCAGCCACGGGCAGAATGCGGTCAATCAGACCATCGGACTTTTCGACGGCGAGCCAGTCTTGGCAGAGGAAGTAGAACTTCTCGCGCGTCTGCAGGTCGTGCACAATTATGTACTTGAGGAACCAGGAGGCCATGTTGCCCTTGCCGCTGTTGTCGTGCCAGACGCGCACAAAGTTGAGTTGTCCGAGTGGCGAGTGCACAGCCGTGATGAACGAGTCTATGCCGCTGCGTCTGAATGGCTTGCGCGCTTCGTCCTTGAGCTCTTTGGTGTCCGATTCGCCGTTTTCTCCGGACAGCAGGATGCGCACTCGAGAGTCGGTGCCCGCCTCACGTCTCATGCCGGTGAACACAATCACTTCGTAAAAGTACTCCTCGCCGAGAAGGCTGTCCTCGAGCAGAGTGACGCCCACCCGCTTTCGGTCTCTCCTGTCCATGAAGAAGGCCCACAAGCCGAGCAGAACAAACAGGCAGAACAGAGCGATGATGGTCGAGTAGATGGTCGGATTCTGCAGGAAAGAGGCGTTGGCGAACACATATTCAAAGTCGATGTCTGCAGGCAGAACGACAAGACCGCCGGCAAACTCGGTGAGATGGCTGCTGGAGCAGTGCGAGGCAGTGATGTTGGTGTCTGCGTGGACGAGGAGGCCATCGGACGACCACTTGCCAGAAGTCGTGTCGAAATAGAAACAGCCCGATGTGAACACACGCAGGCCAAAGTCGGCGGTGAAGTTGGCCGAGCCAGCCGTGGTCGGCTTGGACATGGGCTGACCTCCTGTGCAGTGGGTTGCCATCTCGTCAGTAGTGAGTTCTCTGATCGAAAAGCCCACGCGACCTTGGTAAGAGCCGGTGGTCCGAGGATCCAGAAAAAACAGGTAGAAGGAGTGCTCGGGTTCAGTGATGAAGTCAGCCGAGCCTGGACAGAGCAGTTTCCAATGATCGTACAAGTGGCCTTTCTCACTTATTTCTGGAGTGCCATCGAAGCGAAGAAGGACGATGTAGCCGAGCAGAGGATCATCCGGCTGCAGTTGGATGTGGATAGACGAGTTGGCGGCCGTGATGAAAAAAGCATTGTTGAGAAATGAATCATCAGGAGCCAAGTTCATCGAAGAGGCATTGACTTGCTGGAAAGCATATTCGGGTAGGTCGGGCACACGCGATATCCACATATCGATCGGCTGACGTGAGTTTTTCACTTTAAGCTCATTTCCGTTCTGATCTATAAGCGAAAGAGAAACCATGTTCGAGAGACCAATGTAAGTCTCGTTCTCGCCATTGTGACCACTTGGCGGCATTGGCGATGCGAGTGTCTGTTTCAAACGATTGAATGAAATACGTGATGCTGTCAGAGAAGAAAAAGGTGATTTACCTGAAGAACAATGGTTCTGGTGTCGCAGCTCTGCTCTTCTACTCCGGGAACAACGATGGGTCCTATTGCATTGGTACCTGATGTGCTCGAGAGCGGTGACTCGTCAAGCAGATCGCAAAGCGACGGAATCTGGAATTCTCCTCCAGGCAGCTCAATTTGATTTGGGATCGACGCAGCTTCCAGCTTTTTGATTTCCATCTTCAATGAGGGCGTCTCAATCTCGAATGACTCGCCCACTGCGAATCTTGCGCTCAGAATCTTTGTGACTAGATTTGCGATGCTGCTCGTCTTCTGGGCGATGTCCACCACCTTTGAATAGGTCATTTAGATTTCCAAAATTCATTTGCGCAGTTCCATAGTACTTGCCTTTCGCTTCTGAGTCTTCAGGAATCTTTGTCGATTTATCTCTTCCGGAGATGATGCCTGTCCATTGGTCATGAAGTTGTCTTAAAAAAGCGACCCTGAAGAGTTAGCAGCAAACAAAAGGAGCAGACTGAACTCACTGATATTGTTGTCGTAGTCGAACATGTCGGCGTCGTATTCTTCAGGAAGCTTGACCGCATCATCGAAGTCTCGTTTGAGCCAGGTTTGTCGTCCACTCAGGAATGTGCTCATCGCCTATCGATCCGAGTGTTGTGTTTAATGACCTGAGCATCAGCTTTAGGACAGAATCAATTTTGGCCACTCACCGACTGCACGTTGCCCATTGCAGACAAGATTCCGGTGGCTGCTTGTTTCAGGTCATCGACCGAACTGCGCTCAGACAAAGACTCGAAGTTGAGGGCGAGGCTCACGCATTGGTCGGCGATTTTCTCCTTTTCAAGAGGTGATCAGTTCACAAGTCAAAGAAGTAACGAAAATGATTATGAGGATGACTCACAGAGGCTGCTCGACTGAGCTCATCTGTTGCTGCTGATGCGCTCGCCAAAACCGACGCCTGGAGCTGGGCAGTGCTGATGTCCGAGACACTTATTGAGCTGGCGAGATCGATCAGCGCTTCCCTGAACGAGGCTCGTTCATTTCGATTCTTCTCGTATTGCTCTAGGTTCACGTTTGTCTGATGATGGTTAAGAATCCTGTTTCAATATGAGAGAGTTGAAAAATGATTCTCACTTCGGTTATCCCGGCAAATGAGCCTGTTGCTCCGTATGTGGGCGTCATCACCACAGAATCGGCTGAAGGAATAAATGAGTTAACTCGTGATGCGTTCGTCTTATTTACGTCCTCTTACATGAGACTGAGGCAAGTGCCTTCTTGTCAGCCAGGCCGATGTTGTTTAGAACTGACGACATGGCGAGGATGTCTTGACCGTTGAACTGCGACTCTCCGCTCATCATTCTGATGTTGCTTTGATCTCTCAGAGTTCCAGTTGTGAGCTCATTGAGCCTATTGAGAACATCGGTAGTGTCGGCATTGACCGTCACTTGGGTCGGGATCGAATATGTGGTCGAAGCCCCGTCGTTGTCAAACACTTTGACGAATATCTGCAGCCTGTTGGAGTCGTAGATTGCGCCTTGAGGAAGCTTTGTTGTGATACTTCCTGTGGTGCTGAAGCCGAGACCCTCCACAAGCGGACTCTGTAATCTAATCGCCAAGAACTCATATTTGGCCACTTGGCCATCTGCATCAGTCCGCCAGTGCATGTGATTGTAAACTCTGTTTTTGCTGCGGTCCCGTCCAAAGGCAAAATTGAGCATTCTCCTTCAGTGGGTTTCTGATTTACTTCCATAATTTAAAGAGGAAGATCCTACGCTTATTCCGTTGTTTGGCGACACCGTGGTCAGTGTTAAATCAAATCTCCATCTTTTTGTCCAACTATATTCAGAAAATAGTGATTCTTTTATCACGAGTTCGTTGGATTCAATTCCTGAACATTTCACAGAATTTAACCACGCTCATTTCTTTCAGATACATTTATTTACCCATTAGATGGCTGCTGTTTGTCAACGGGTATCCACTTCTCTTGAATATCACTTAGACTGTCTGAAAACGACCATAGCTGATTAGGCGATGAATTTCCTTTGAATGTCATTCACCGAGTCGCAGCCTTCTGCACAAATTGCTTGAACGAACTGTCTTGTATTGGAGTTAATTCGCACAACATCCCCACGAGGTACACATGAGCTGGGGAACTTGCACCTGTTCGAAACAATATTAGCTTCAAGAGTGACTTTTAAAATTTTATATCTTTTCTTAATACCTAGTGTAAACAATCGGAAGAAGGTCTGCTTTGCTTATTTCTATTCTCACTTTCTGAGAGTAGAAATATTCCAGATGGACGATCTCAATCGAAATCTCATAGGTGCGCCTGGGCACATACTCGAGAGAACCAGCAGATATGAGGAGACGATTTCCGGATGAATCGAAAGAAAACGCCGAACTTGACGAGAAGCAGCTCGTGCTGGAGCTCATCTCCACGAGCTGATCATAGCCGCCGTGCTTGAACGAATACAGATCGATCCTCTCATCTAGGCTTTTCCTTGGATAGCCTTGAGCGATTCCGTTGTCGATGGCTTGGCAATAAAATCGAAAGCCCAACTGCGCCATGTCAAGCACACCATCGCGGTCGAAAGAGAACGCGGCTGGATTGAGGTCGATCGATTGGTTGAGGCCTCGAGTGATTTGAACAGTTCCACCAGGCACTGTGTTGGGAAGCGAGGCGACAGCAATACCGCTCGGAGCTACACGAAAGAAGGTGTCGATCTCGGTGGAGTAAGCGTCCGAGACTACTTGGCGCCAGGCGATCTGAATGTCCACATTCATGCGCACCCGGTAGACAGCCCGATAGAGGCCATAGCCGAGCACATGGGCTGCAATCACCAAATCGGCTGTGGCCATCGATGGATTGTTGGCAAGAGACACTTGGCTGAGAGAGCGTCCAGTGGCCGGATCCACCTGGAACAGGGTCCAGCTCTTGGTGTTCTCAAGAGTGATGTTGCAGTCCAGCTGTGTGCTCGTTCTGAAGCTCAGCACGTCAGAAGCAGTGAACTGTCGCGGCAGTAAAAAGCTGGCCGCTCTGTTGGCGATGCTGAGACGAGGATTCTTGCAGAGAGCGCTGTTGGCCACAGTGAACCAGCTCGATAGAGTGTGAGTCGAAATGGCATTTCTCAGCTCGATGCTCAGCTGAACACGGTCGACCGTGGTCATTGGTTGAGAAAAGGTCCAGCGTGTGGCAGAAGGCTTCTGGTAGACCTGGAAGAAGGCCTCGTTGGGAAACAGATCCTGGCAAATCGCCTGGCTGGTTCCGATCAGTCCCAGAGTGAGATCGAAGTAGCTGCCGTCGAATCGAACGCGGGCACAAGAGGGCTCACCAAGCGAACCCAAGTTCACTTGGAACGTGTGGTTTGTGTTGACCATGATCGGGTCGAGAATAGGACTGATCGAAAGTACAGAAAAGCCCGCTGAGACGCGAATAGGCGCCGAGAAGGTTCGGCTGAACAAGTTGTTGCTGATCCGAACAGTGACAGAGCCCTTGGAAAGAAATTGTCAGTTTTAAGTGATAGTTCAAGAGAGCAGCAAAAACCTGGGAACCGGAGTTGAGGAAAGAACTCGGAAGATAGACGAATACGCTCGTGTTAGACATTCGCTTCAAATTCTGATCTCGAAGGAATGTTATTCGATCAAGACCGTTCTGAGATATTGTCAAGTCGTCAAAACGAGTTTCTAGAAAGAAAATGAAAAAAGGAAAAAGGTTAAAGCGAAAGAAAGGGCAACCTGTTCTGGACCAGGAGCAGAGGAATCTAAGATCTTTGTCCTCTCGCACGAGATAGAATCCGTCCACCATACTGTAGGGCCGCTCCAAGGCCTCGTCCGATTCAAACTCTCGCCACCACAATGAGCACGAAAAGCCATCGAAATGGCTCTCGATGCTCACCTTCCAACCAAAGTTGACTAAAGCGAGGCCATACGGGTCTAAATCGAATCTTACCTGTATCGTCTGCTCGACACTCGAGACTTTGTTCCACATGTTCACTTTGATGTCATACTTGCCGGCAGCAGCATAAGTGTGCTCAATCGATATCGAGCTGCCTGTGAAGGGACTGGGCAGAACAGTTTGGCCGTCTCCGAACTCGACAGAGTAAAACGGATCAGTGGCCGTTGGGGACGTCAGAGTGATGGTCAGTTCAAATGTTCGAGAAGAAGCGGCTACCGTCATCGATCAACAAATATATCCAGATTAGAGGCTGCTCTATTACTTACATCCATCGTGGGCCTTCGCTGTTGAAGGGCCGACCACAGCTGTGAAGGTCACAGGTTGATGAGCGTAGAGAACGAGGGTCTCAGTTGCCTGGCTGAATGAGTTGGATGCAATAACGGAGATCGAGTAGTTTCCGGGTGACGGGGGTGCAAATGTGGCAAGATCTCCTGTGTTGTAATTGGGAGCTGGTAACAACATGAATAATAAAGAAATGATTGCCTGGCCATAGAATGAAGAATACTAACCGGTTTTGGCAGCAGAGCTTATCTGAATGCCATTAACCAACCACTGATAGGTGACTCCAGTTCCTTGCAAAAGATGGGCCCAGATCTCCACGGGCGTTGAAGGCGCCGTGTAGAGTGGCTTGACATTTAGGTACAGTCCATCGACCCCTGTTCTGACCATGAAGTTGAGCGAGAAGCTCTTGGAGCCGAGCGGATTCTCCACCACAAAGTTGACGGTATAAGTGCCTTCAGCTGAGTACTCATAAGCCAGAGGCACTCGATTCACATTCTCGTCAAAATCCATCCCCAGCACGAACGGGCCCAAAGGTGTGTTGGCTGCATCTCCTGGCCAGAATGTGACGGTGGCATGTGATCCAGCCATGCTGCTGCCCAGATAGCCGAACAAGAACTGCGCTCTGCCGATGTTGCCCAGCGATGGCCTGAATATGACCGGGTTCTCGACCAGCGAAGGCTGCAGGTCGTCTACACGGCTCACGAGTCTCACACTCTGCTGCATCTCGAACGAGCTCAATGCGTTGGAGACTTGCACACGCACAACGAAATCGCCCGGCTTTGCAAACGTGTGGTTGATCGAGCTGGCGATCAGCGCATTGCTGGACCATTCGCCCGTCGTCTGCACATCCACACTTGGCACTTGCTCATCACTCTGGTCTCCTGTCCAGATCCTTACGCGGACATTGGCACCAGACTGCATTGCAATGGCAAAGTGCAGCTGCCGATTGATACCAAACTCGTACTCATGGGGACCATAGCCTGTGTTGGGCACAACGCTCAGAGACGGGTTGACTATTGGCGAACTTATTTCAAAAGTGCCATTCAGAGTCACTTCGGAGACCAAGTTGCGTACTCTGATGTAGACCGGGTATAACGTGGCCGAGCCTTCGCCAGACCTTGAGGTTCCCATTCCACTCAGACCCGTCATGCTCACTCCGGCATCTACGACCCCGTTGAACAGATGCTCAACCGAAAACGGCCCTGTTCCGGCAGCCAATCTGAACTGGATTCGGTAAGCGGTGTGGGTTCGGACGCCAGTCTGGATGAGTTGGAGACCGCTCAGAGGAACCTGGTGATAGTGGTCGAACGAGAGAGAGGCCTCGTTGATGCTGTTTGCGCAAGTGATTGACACTGCATAGGTGCCAGCCTGTGTGTAGCTGTGTTCTATTATGGTGCCGTTCAGGTCAGGAGTATCGTCGAACTGCAAAGAAGTTCCATCGTCGAAATTCACTTGACAAGTGTATCCACCTCCAGACACAAGGCCGAAGCTGAACTGGGCCGGCTGTCCGAACAGTGAAGAGCTTTGGGCTGCGTTGCCCGAAAAGAAGCTCAAGCCACTGATGACATCGGCCACACTCACTTGAGCCAGGATAGTTTCCGAGCTGAACTGATCTCGGGCGGTCAGCTGAATGTCCTGGGGACCAGCGGATGAAAATGTTTGAATGAGCCAGGGCAGCGTGGTGTTCGTGTAGACTCCTTTAATCAACCAAAAGTACTCGACTGAAGATCCTCCCAAGTGGATGGCTGTCAAGTTGCAAGGGATATTTAGTGGGCACGTTCCTGAATCGGTTCTCACAGTTAGATTAGAAATTTCCCGAACAACTGTGATGGACGTTGAGTTGACTGAAGAAAAGCCTTGGATGAGTTTGTTGCTTACAGTGGCTTGGATGTTGTAATTGCCAGGTTCTGGGTATTTTTTGAGGACACTTATATGTTTCCGAGGAGAAATAATTACTCCGGCCATGAATCTTTGGTTTTGCTGATTGTTCGACTCAAAAAACCCGAGGAATCCGGATCCTGAGCCCGAAGCTTCCTCTAAATCCGCCAGGACGCCATCATATTCGTCAATTACTATCTCATCGCCTACGGGTAAGTTCAATGCGAGAATACTGCCTTTCGGCACATCGTAGCTCGCTCCCAAAACTGATTCGTTTATGAAGTTGTATCCAGGTACAAGTGAAACCGTTTTCCATGGAAACACGTCCTCAAAGTCTGTTGCCATCAGAAAAGAAAACTTATCTTCTTGAGTTGCACTCCAACACATTCCTGTTCTCGGATTAAAACGGTCACCACTTGCACAAGTGTGTGTCAAGGCCTGTTCAGCATCTGGACTACATTCATAGTCTTGATCACTGATTTCTTGGCCCGTTGGACAGTTCCTTCTGACCATCTAGGATCAATGGAAAACCTGCAGCTGAATGATAAAAAAGCCCGCTTGTTTCTCTTACCTTCAATTGAACATTTCCACCTTCATTCGCAAATATCTCGATCCCTTTTAAAATACCTGGCGCCTTAGTTTCACTGCTTACTGCATAATAGTTGGCATTGGGAATCGCCGGACCCAAAATAGGGTGCTGGCTTGCATATTGAGGAATTGAAGGTCCGAAGGTCTGGACGTCCTCATCAATCGCATCGAAAGTATAAAATTCTCCGTCACCAAAGTCGACCTCTACAGCCAAGTCTGTTCCAGCTTTTGTTTCTAAATCCCAAATGATTGCCGCGTTGGTGGCTGCTTCGTCCACTTTGTTCAATGTAAGCGAGTCGACTATTTCTGACACTTTCGGAATCGTAACTGCTTTGCGGTTGCCCTTTTGATTAATTTTGTTCGAATTTGTTCGAAAGAGTTTTTAATTTTCAATTACATAGTTCATATCTCCCACCGAGTTGACCACTTCAAGGCTTATCAAGCCGGTGGTTACTGGCTTATGTTGAAAGGAAAAGCTGGTGGCATTTGGATCCAGCTCTGCAGCAAGGTCTTTGATAAATGTCGCGGAGAATCCTATTTTATCGAGCAGAACGATTCCGTCATTGGCAACTCCTCCGGTAAAGTGAACGTCGAATTTGATCGGCGAGAACAACTGAATCGAACTCGTGGTCGACGGAGGGTCTATCGATGCAGTATCCAAGTCAACCAAGGTTATGAAGCCCTAGAATCAATTAGAGTGAAAATTTGACGAGCTCAATTTATGAAACGGTTCATCTACTTTGTTGTTGTTCCAAGAGTGATATCCAATCCAATAGCCTACAGCACCACAGTAAGTGCTTGGATCTCCGGCGCAGGTCATGTTCTCACAAAACGAGTCGCTCATTGGCTGAGAAAACATGATATTTGAATTTTTGCAAAAACAGAACTGCCCGTCTTGAATGGCAGCCACAGGCTGATTCATAGATGCACACGCCTTGATGCAGAGCGGCGGAGTCATCTGATTCGAGTCGGCAATTGCTGCATAAGAAGTAAATTCGGGCAATGACCAGCCTGTCTCAAAGCAGCCTATATAACTCTCTCTATAAAGCTCGATTGCTCTCGCTTTCCAAATCAATCCGAGTAGAATCGGCACCAAAAAAATTTTCGGCACTTTTAATTTCACTAAATTCATCTCAATTTCCTCTTCAAGTTTAATGTCTGCCTGTGCTGAGCCGTTTTATAGCATTCAAACAAGTCCCCGACTAAGCCTGTATCGATCGAAAAAACTTGTTTTTCTTCTTGTTTTCTTCAAAAAATATGGCTGGAATGTAGAGCGACGCTAGCCTGGAAAGTTTCATGTTTATCTTCGAACTGGTGGTGCGATGTCAATTGGCAATTTTTCTCTTCTCACTGACGTAAATGCATTTTCCGAATGTTGAGCGGCGTTTTCCAAGTGTTTTCCGAGACATTGCCGTTTTAAATAATTTATAAGCGTCTATTTGCATGTTTAACGGCTTCTCGCCTGATTGATTAAAAGCGATTCTCGCAACACCTGGCTCCAGCTGTGAAGAGAAAGTGTCGAGAATGAAGAATAAACAAGTCAGCAGGGAAACAAATCTGACGAATGGTTGGATCTTATTTCAGGCAGCAATATTATTCAGGTGCTGCTATTTAGTCTTAGACTAACAGAGCCGCTCGATTCAGTGAGTTTTTTCTTCAGGACCAGGCTGTTAAGTGATCGAAGGCCACATGGACATAAGGGTCGTATTCAAGAGGGTTGAATTGTCACTCGGTTTTGATAATTTTTTATTCTCTGGATAGAACTCGCTGAGTGAAGATGATGAAAAAAGCGGGGAAAAAAGACTGAATCCCAAAACAATTGTAGTTTGATTGCTCGGACCACATTTATTGAAAAACATTGAAAAATGACATGGTCAATTGCGAATCATCAACACTAGCTGGATCATGTTTTCACTTGGTGTCGAATTTCGCCTTAATAACTTCTTCACTGATCAAGAGCTAAGGAGGAAAATTAAGAATTGATGACTGATCTAGATTCTTGCGCACTCACCCTGTTGGCTTTCTCCAAGAGTTTGCCTATCTTAATTGCCAGCGCATCTGGATGATCAACATAATCTTTGGCTTGTTGGTCCTTTTCTTTGGGGGTTTTCTGCAACGATTTGATAAAGAGCATAAATTTTTGAATCAAGTAGTCAACCATTTCAATATCATTGGTTCCTTGTTCGTTTTGCTTGGAAACTTGAGAATAAGCATCGCAGACAATGGTGATAAACATGTTCAAGAGGAGCATCACAATTGTGAGATTGTAAGCCAAGAAGAGCACTGGCCCAAAGAACGGATTGGCGTTTAGCAAGCTGTTGACTTCGAACTTGCCCAGCATGATCTGGAACGAAGTCTCCATTGACTTGACCACCGAGGAGTAGCCGTTCACCTTCTCGTTGAATATCAAGTACATGACCTGCACAAACGCCATCCAAATCACCGAAAAGATGATTCCGAACGAAGCGAGGTCTTTCAGGCACGAGCGCAGAGTGTTCGCAATCGAGTAAATGCGCATGTTGAACCTGAGCAGCTTGAGCAGCCTTATGGTGCCCAGACAGCAGCACACCGCCAAGCAGGCGCACAGGGTTTGATTCCATTCATTCACCCGCTGCAGCTTGATGTAGCCATAGCCCGAGGTCCTTTTGAAAAAGTCGAGCACTTCATAGGCGCTGTAGAGCCGATACAAGTAGATTGAGAATGCAGCCCACGAGGTGCCGATCAAAGCCCATTGCAACCAGTTCCACAGCTCCTGCGCGTACTGCCGAATGCCCTGTTTAATCAACGCTTTGATTTCGAGCGCCATGAACAGCACAATCAGAATCATGTAGATTATGTCGCAGGCAATCTTGAAGCTGCCGAATCCGCTCACTTCGCTGAACAGATTGAGCGGGTCGAAGCGGATCGTCTTGAGAATTTGTCCAGAAGGCAGCAGCTCGAACAAGAGTGTGGCCACCATGAACATGTTTATGTTCGGGTTGTAGACTGCGAACTCGATCAACACCGCCCTGGTCTGTCTGTCGATCCACTCCATCTGCCGAAGAAGCGATAGGTTGCCTTTGATCTGGCCGAGCTTGCCGTTCATTATGTAAGGATAGCCGCTGCCTGGATAGGTCCCAAACTGGCCCACAATCGGAAGTCCTTCGAGTTCCGATGCACTGTGGAAGCGAAAAGCCGAGTAGAGAGCCTTCTGTCCGTGGGCTGGAACAAAGCTCGAGTTGAACTGGGTCCAGTTAAAGCCGAAATTCCTGCTTTCGGTGTTAAAGAGCCCGAGCTCGGCTGTACAGTGTTCGATTGACGAACGCAGCTGAGCCACCACTGAACAGCTCTGGTTCTCGACCCTAACCTGTCTGAGGACTGCATAGCCGACCATGCGAGAGCTGCGGTCGTTCATGAAACCAGCGAGACCGTAGGGCTGGTCCCCGTTGTACCACTGGCCCACTCTCCAGCTGGAAGTGAACTCTTCAATAGTCCAATCCCAAAGCTTATCGACTGTCGAGACATCCTCCGGAGCAAAGGTGCTCTGCATGCTCGACTGGTAGCTGAACGAGGAAATGCCCACGTTGGTGTAGGCCACAACGTACAATATCCACAGGAACATCATATACAGGCAGATCTCGCGCACAGCGCTCCAGATTTTGTTTCTTCGCTGCCGCTCAAGACGAGCTTCTCTCAATTCGGACTCGTTCATCACTCCGAACAGGCTGTACCTTGATTCGGCACTTGCCTCCTTCAAGTCAATCAAATATGAAGTGCAATCAAAGGGATCTGCCTGGACACGATTTACCTTTTCGTAGTTTTTGAGTCGGTTGTACGATTTTCCGTCGTCCTGGTGGTCATTCTCAAAGTCCTTGTTCTCATCGTAGCGTCTGAAGACAATCACGAAAAAGAAGGCGATGACCATCACCTGAAATGATCACAAAGAGTAGAGGGTCAATGCAAACCCCTTGACCTTAGCCAGAATAGTTACCTGTAAAGGCTGGGTGAGCAGAACTGAAGACAAAACAGAGACGACGAGCGAAGTGAGCCACTTGGCCACTTTGGCATCTCCGAACTGAATGCCTCGGATGATTATGAAAAAGGCGCAAATCAAGATAATCACAAACGAGAGCACATAGGCAATGATCTTGCACCACCAGGGAATAGTCAGGGTTCCGTTTGCTTTAATGAAAAACTGGTTCTTTTCTTTCTTTTGCTTTTTCTTTTCATCTCTTTCCCTTTTTGCGAGAAAATTAGTGAAGAGATATTTCTGTGATTTATAATATTCTTACAATTGGGGTCCAATATGGCTGTCCTTGAGTGCCTTGCGAATTTCTTCCGATCTTGTTCGTCTAGTCCTTGATCGCCTGAACATTTGAATAAGCAGAAACGTTGGCGGAAAAGTGATCAAGTTGGAGATAATTCCAATCGCGATCTGTTAAAGCCGGTTTCAAAAAAAGTTAAATGAAAAGATGAAAACATGGTAGATCTTACCTGTTCTGGAGTAAGATAGAAAGGACCTATCTCAACACCGCCTTTCTTGGCCTCTTCGCCTTGTCCATAGTAAAGAATGTTCATCATCATTGTGATGAACAGCAGCACAAAGCAGCACGTGACTCGGTCCAGTCGAGTGAACGAGCTTTGGGGAGGACGGGCGAACACGGAGAACCAGAGGTGGCCGTCGCTCATGTTCTGAGAAGCCTGTTTCTGCGCCAAGTATTTGACCTGGGTCTTCTGCCGGTCACCAGCCACGGGCAGAATGCGGTCAATGAGACCATCGGACTTTTCGACGGCAAGCCAGTCTTGGCAGAGGAAGTAGAACTTCTCGCGCGTCTGCAGGTCGTGCACGATGATGTACTTGAGGAACCAGGAGGCCATGTTGCCCTTGCCGCTGTTGTCGTGCCAGACGCGCACAAAGTTGAGTTGTCCGAGTGGCGAGTGCACAGCCGTGATGAACGAGTCTATGCCGCTGCGTCTGAATGGCTTGCGCGCTTCGTCCTTGAGCTCTTTGGTGTCCGATTCGCCGTTTTCTCCGGACAGCAGGATGCGCACTCGAGAGTCGGTGCCCGCCTCACGTCTCATGCCGGTGAACACAATCACTTCGTAAAAGTACTCCTCGCCGAGAAGGCTGTCCTCGAGCAGAGTGACGCCCACCCGCTTTCGGTCTCTCCTGTCCATGAAGAAGGCCCACAAGCCGAGCAGAACAAACAGGCAGAACAGAGCGATGATGGTCGAGTAAATGGTCGGATTCTGCAGGAAAGAGGCGTTGGCGAACACATATTCAAAGTCGATGTCTGCAGGCAGAACGACAAGACCGCCGGCAAACTCGGTGAGATGGCTGCTGGAGCAGTGCGAGGCAGTGATGTTGGTGTCTGCGTGGACGATGAGGCCATCGGACGACCACTTGCCAGAAGTCGTGTCGAAATAGAAACAGCCCGATGTGAACACACGCAGGCCAAAGTCGGCAGTGAAGTTGGCCGAGCCAGCTGTGGTCGGCTTGGACATGGGCTCACCTCCTGTGCAGTGGGTTGCCATCTCGTCAGTGGTGAGTTCTCTGATCGAAAAGCCCACTCGACCTTGGTAAGAGCCGGTGGTCCGAGGATCCAGAAAAAACAGGTAAAACGAGTGCTCGGGTTCAGTGATGAAGTCAGCCGAGCCTGGACAGAGCAGTTTCCAATGATCGTACAAGTGGCCTTTCTCACTTATTTCTGGAGTGCCATCGAAGCGAAGAAGGACGATGTAGCCGAGCAGGGGATCATCCGGCTGCAGTTGGATGTGGATAGACGAGTTAGCGGCCGTGATGAAAAGAGCATTGTTGAGAAAGGATTCATCAGGAGCAAAGTCCATCGAAGAGGCGTTGACTTGCTGGAAAGCATACTCGGAGGGTTGAGATACTCGGGAGATCCACAAATCGATCGGTTGACGTGAAGCCCCGACCTTCAAACCTTTCCCAGCCTGATCAAGAAATGAAAGAGAAACCATGTTCGAGAGACCAATGTAAGTCTCGTTCTCGCCATTGTGACCACTTGGCGGCATTGGCGATGCGAGTGTCTGTTTCAAACGATTGAATGAAATACGTGATGCTGTCAGAGAAGAAAAAGGTGATTTACTTGAAGAACAATGGTTCTCGTGTCGCAGCTCTGCTCTTCTACTCCGGGAACAACAATGGGTCCTATTGCATTGGTGCCTGATGTGCTCGAGAGCGGTGACTCGTCAAGCAGATCGCAAAGCGACGGAATCTGGAATTCTCCTCCAGGCAGCTCAATTTGATTTGGGATCGACGCAGCTTCCAGCTTTTTGATTTCCATCTTCAATGAGGGCGTCTCAATCTCGAATGACTCGCCCACTGCGAATCTTGCACTTAGAGTCTTTGTGACTAGATTTGCGATGCTGCTCGTCTTCTGGGCGATGTCCACCACCTTTGAATAGGTCATTTAGATTTCCAAAATTCATTTGCTCAGTTCCATAGTACTTGCCTTTCGCTTCTGAGTCTTCAGGAATCTTTGTCGATTTATCTCTTCCGGCGAAGATGCGTGTCCATTGGTCATGAAGTTGTCTGAAAAAAGCGACCATAAAGAGGGAGAATCAAACTATAGGAGCAAACTGAACTCACTGATGTTGTTGTCATAGTCGAACATGTCGGCGTCGTATTCTTCAGGAAGCTTGACCGCATCATCGAAGTCTCGTTTGAGCCAGGTTTGTCGTCCACTCAGGAATGTACTCATCGCCTATCGATCCGAGTGTTGTGTTTAATGACCTGAGCTTCAGCTTTAGGACAGAATCGATTTTGGCCACTCACCGACTGCACCTTGCCCATTGCTGACAAGATTCCGGTGGCTGCTTGTTTCAAGTCATCGACCGAACTGCGCTCAGACAAAGACTCGAAGTTGAGGGCGAGGCTCACGCATTGGTCGGCGATTTTCTCCTTTTCAGATTTGATCAGTTCAGAAGTCATAGAAGTAACGAAAATGATTATGAGGATGACTCACAGAGGCTGCTCGACTGAGCTCATCTGTTGCTGCTGATGCGCTCGCCAAAACCGACGCCTGGAGCTGGGCAGTGCTGATGTCCGAGACACTTATTGAGCTGGCGAGATCGATCAGCGCTTCCCTGAACGAGGCTCGTTCATTTCGATTCTTCTCGTATTGCTCTAGGTTCACGTTTGTCTGATGATGGTTAAGAATCCTGTTTCAATATGAGAGAGTTGAAAAATGATTCTCACTTCGGTTATCCCGGCAAATGAGCCTGTTGCTCCGTATGTGGGCGTCATCACCACAGAATCGGCTGAAGGAATAAATGAGTTAATTCGTGATACTTTCTGCTTATTTACGTCCTCTTACATGAGACTGAGGCAAGTGCCTTCTTGTCAGCCAGGCCGATGTTGTTTAGAACTGACGACATGGCGAGGATGTCTTGACCGTTGAACTGTGACTCTCCGCTCATCATTCTGATGTTGCTTTGATCTCTCAGAGTTCCAGTTGTGAGCTCATTGAGCCTATTGAGAACATCGGTAGTGTCGGCATTGACCGTCACTTGGGTCGGGATGGAAAATGTGGTCGAAGCCCCGTCGTTGTCAAACACTTTGACGAATATCTGCAGCCTGTTGGAGTCGTAGATTGCGCCTTGAGGAAGCTTTGTTGTGATACTTCCTGTGGTGCTGAAGCCGAGACCCTCCACAAGCGGACTCTGTAATCTAATCGCCGAGAACTCATATTTGGCCACTTGGCCATCTGCATCAGTCCAGCCAGTGCATGTGATTGTAAACTCTGTTTTTGCTGCGGTCCCGTCCAAAGGCAAAATTGAGCATTCTCCTTCAGTGGGTTTCTGATTTACTTCCATAATTAAAGAGGAAGATCCTACGCTTATTCCGTTGTTTGGCGACACCGTGGTCAGTGTTAAATCAAATCTCCATCTTTTTGTCCAACTATATTCAGAAAATAGTGATTCTTTTATCACGAGTTCGTTGGATTCAATTCCTGAACATTTCACAGAATTTAACCACGCTCATTTCTTTCAGATACATTTATTTACCCATTAGATGGCTGCTGTTTGTAACGGGTATCCACTTCTCTTGAATATCACTTAGACTGTCTGAAAACGACCATAGCTGATAGGCGATGAATTTCATTTGAATGTCATTCACCGAGTCGCAGCCTTCTGCACAAATTGCTTGAACGAACTGTCTTGTATTGGAGTTAATTCGCACAACATCCCCACGAGGTACACATGAGCTGGGGAACTTGCACCTGTTCGAACAATATTAGCTTCAAGAGTGACTTTTAAAATTTTATATCTTTTCTTAATACCTAGTGTAAACAATCGGAAGAAGGTCTGCTTTGCTTATTTCTATTCTCACTTTCTGAGAGTAGAAATATTCCAGATGGACGATCTCAATCGAAATCTCATAGGTGCGCCTGGGCACATACTCGAGAGAACCAGCAGATATGAGGAGACGATTTCCGGATGAATCGAAAGAAAACGCCGAACTTGACGAGAAGCAGCTCGTGCTGGAGCTCATCTCCACGAGCTGATCATAGCCGCCGTGCTTGAACGAATACAGATCGATCCTCTCATCTAGGCTTTTCCTTGGATAGCCTTGAGCGATTCCGTTGTCGATGGCTTGGCAATAAAATCGAAAGCCCAACTGCGCCATGTCAAGCACACCATCGCGGTCGAAAGAGAACGCGGCTGGATTGAGGTCGATCGATTGGTTGAGGCCTCGAGTGATTTGAACAGTTCCACCAGGCACTGTGTTGGGAAGCGAGGCGACAGCAATACCGCTCGGAGCTACACGAAAGAAGGTGTCGATCTCGGTGGAGTAAGCGTCCGAGACTACTTGGCGCCAGGCGATCTGAATGTCCACATTCATGCGCACCCGGTAGACAGCCCGATAGAGGCCATAGCCGAGCACATGGGCTGCAATCACCAAATCGGCTGTGGCCATCGATGGATTGTTGGCAAGAGACACTTGGCTGAGAGAGCGTCCAGTGGCCGGATCCACCTGGAACAGGGTCCAGCTCTTGGTGTTCTCAAGAGTGATGTTGCAGTCCAGCTGTGTGCTCGTTCTGAAGCTCAGCACGTCAGAAGCAGTGAACTGTCTCGGCAGTAAAAAGCTGGCCGCTCTGTTGGCGATGCTGAGACGAGGATTCTTGCAGAGAGCGCTGTTGGCCACAGTGAACCAGCTCGATAGAGTGTGAGTCGAAATGGCATTTCTCAGCTCGATTCTCAGCTGAACACGGTCGACCGTGGTCATCGGTTGAGAAAAGGTCCAACGGGTGGCAGAAGGCTTCTGGTAGACCTGGAAGAAGGCCTCGTTGGGAAACAGATCCTGGCAAACAGCCTGGCTGGTTCCGATCAGTCCCAAAGTGAGATCGAAGTAGCTGCCGTCGAATCGAACGCGGGCACAAGATGGCTCGCCAAGCGAACCCAAGTTCACTTGGAACTGTTGGTTTGTGTTGATGATGACAGGGTCCAGAATTGGATTGATGGATAATGACGAAAATCCCGCTTGGACGCGAACAGTTGCCGAGAAGGTTCGGCTGAACAAGCTGCTGCTAACCCTTATACTCAGGGTTCCCTACCGAATATTAGAAAAATACTTTCAAATAACTGCGCTTCTTACTTGAAACCCTGCATTAAGCATTGAATTGGGAAAAGCAACAAAAATACCGCGATTGTCTCTTTGATAAAAATCACTATTTTCCCCATCGAAAATCAAAACAGAGTTTCCGTTAACAAGAAAAATCCATTCCGATGGCAGTACTTCTTTTCTCAAAAACGTTTAGCCGAATTTAAGTGAAATCGCTTCATTTTTTACCACTATTAGACCAGGAGCAAAGGAATCTAAGATCTTTGTCCTCTCGCACGAGATAGAAACCGTCCACCAGACTGTAGGGCCGCTCCAAGGCCTCGTCCGATTCAAACTCTCGCCACCACAATGAGCACGAAAAGCCATCGAAATCACTCTCGATGCTCACCTTCCAACCAAAGTGGACTAAAGCGAGGCCATGTGGGTCTGAGCTGAATCTTACCTGGATCGTCTGCTCGACACTCGAGACCTTGTTCCACATGTTCACTTTGATGTCATACTTGCCGGCAGCAGCATAAGTGTGCTCAATCGAGATCGAATTGCCTGTGAAGGGACTGGGCAGAACAGTTTGGCCGTCTCCGAACTCGACAGAGTAAAACGGATCAGTGGCCGTTGGGGACGTCAGAGTGATGGTCAGTTCAAATGTTCGAGAAGAAGCGGCTACCGTCATCGATCATCAAATATATCCAGATTTGAGGCTGCTCTATAACTTACATCCGTCGTGGGCCTTCGCTGTTTCAGGGCCGACCACAGCTGTGAAGGTCACAGGTTGATGAGCGTAGAGAACGAGGGTCTCAGTTGCCTGGCTGAATGAGTTGGATGCAATAACGGAGATCGAGTAGTTTCCGGGTGACGGGGGTGCAAATGTGGCCAGGTCTCCTGTGTTGTAATTGGGAGCTGGTAACAACATGAATAATAAAGAAATGATTGCCTGACCATAGAATGAAGCAACAATACTTACCGGACTTGGGAGCAGAGCTTATCTGAATGCCATTAACCAACCACTGATAGGTGACTCCAGTTCCTTGCAAAAGATGGGCCCAGATCTCGACCGGCGTTGAAGGCGCCGTGTAGAGTGGCTTGACATTGAGGTACAGTCCATCGACCCCTGTTCTGACCATGAAGTTGAGCGAGAAGCTCTTGGAGCCGAGCGGATTCTCCACCACAAAGTTGACGGTATAAGTGCCTTCAGCTGAGTACTCATAAGCCAGAGGCACTCGATTCACATTCTCGTCAAAATCCATCCCCAGCACGAACGGGCCCAAAGGTGTGTTGGCTGCATCTCCTGGCCAGAATGTGACGGTGGCATGTGATCCAGCCATGCTGCTGCCCAGATAGCCGAACAAGAACTGCGCTCTGCCGATGTTGCCCAGCGATGGCCTGAATATGACCGGGTTCTCGACCAGCGAAGGCTGCAGGTCGTCTACACGGCTCACGAGTCTCACACTCTGCTGCATCTCGAACGAGCTCAATGCGTTGGAGACTTGCACACGCACAACGAAATCGCCCGGCTTTGCAAATGTGTGGTTGATCGAGCTGGCGATCAGCGCATTGCTGGACCATTCGCCCGTCGTCTGCACATCCACACTTGGCAGTTGCTCATCACTCTGGTCTCCTGTCCAGATCCTTACGCGGACATTGGCACCAGACTGCATTGCAATGGCAAAGTGCAGCTGCCGATTTATACCAAACTCGTATTCATGGGGACCATAGCCTGTGTTGGGCACAACGCTCAGAGACGGGTTGACTATTGGCGAACTGATTTCAAAAGTGCCATTCAGAGTCACTTCGGAGACCAAGTTGCGTACTCTGATGTAGACCGGGTATAACGTGGCCGAGCCTTCGCCAGACCTTGAGGTTCCCATTCCACTCAGACCCGTCATGCTCACTCCGGCATCTACGACCCCGTTGAACAGATGCTCAACCGAAAACGGCCCTGTTCCGGCAGCCAATCTGAACTGGATTCGGTAAGCGGTGTGGGTTCGGACGCCAGTCTGGATGAGTCGGAGACCGCTCAGAGGAACCTGGTGATAGTGGTTGAACGAGAGAGAGGCCTCGTTGATGCTGTTTGCGCAAGTGATTGAGACTGCATAGGTGCCAGCCTGTGTGTAGCTGTGTTCTATTATGGTGCCGTTCAGGTCAGGAGTATCGTCGAACTGCAAAGAAGTTCCATCGCCGAAATTCACTTGACAAGTGTATCCACCTCCAGACACAAGGCCGAAGCTGAATCGGGCCGGCTGTCCAAACACTGAAGAGCTTTGGGCTTCGTTGCCCGAAAAGAAGCTCAAGCCACTGATGACATCGGCCACACTCACTTGAGCCAGGATAGTTTCCGAGCTGAACTGATCTCGGGCGGTCAGCTGAATGTCCTGGGGACCAGCGGATGAAAATGTTTGAATGAGCCAGGGCAGCGTGGTGTTCGTGTAGACTCCTTTAATCAACCAAAAGTAATCAACTGAAGATCCTCCCAAGTGAGATGCTGTAAGATTGCACGCAATATTCAATGGGCAAACATTCTGGCTCGTGCTTATGGCCAGATTGGATATTTCAGGCACAACGGTGATGGACGTTGAGTTGACTGAAGAAAAGCCTTGGATGAGTTTATTGCTGACAGTGACTTGGATATTGTAAAGGCCAGGTGAAGGGTATCTCTTCAGGAAGCTTATATGTTTCCGCGGAGAAATGATCAATCTTGCCATTAATCGCTCTTTTGCTCCGTTCAAATTTACAAGAATTCCAGAATTATCTTGGAGATCAGCAATCAATGGCTCTTCCTGATCGATGGCAATCTCATTACCATTCACTAAGCCAAGAGCGAGAATACTGCCTTTCGGCACATCGTAGCTCGCTCCCAAAACTGATTCGTTTATGAAGTTGTATCCAGGTACAAGTGAAACCGTTTTCCATGGAAACACGTCCACAAAATCCGCCGTTGTCATTGAAGAGAATCTTGCTTCTTTAGTTGTACCGGAGCACATTCGCGTTCTAGGATTGAAACTTGCCCCACATGCATGGGTCAAGGCTCGTTCCAGATTTGAGCTGCATGAATATGCCTCATCCGCAATCTCTTGTCCTCCGACGCAGTTCTTTTTCACAATCTATCAGAAATAGAATAGAAACCATCCTAACTCTTTAATGAAATCGCAATTCCTACCTTGAGTTGAATATTTCCTCCTGCGTTCGCAAATATTTCGATGCCTTTTAGGGCCCCACGTGTTCTGGTCTCAGTGTTCACCGCATAATAGTTCTTTGAGGCGGTCGCTGTCTCCCAGATCGGCAAGATTGTGCTGCTCCATTTCTGTGCTACAACTTCACCCGATACTTCGATATCTTGATCTAGTAGATCAAAAGTCTGCGTTATTCCATCTCCCGTGTCCACGTTGGCTGTGAGATCAGTTCCCGAAACCAGAGTCAAATCACAAATGGCATCTCTGTTGGCAGCAACTTGAGCTTGGCAATCAAGATCAACTGAACCGACAAGTTCTGCACTTTTTGGTAATGAAACTGCTTTTCGATTGCCCTTGATGAAGAATCAAATGTTGTTAATGAATTTATATCGACAATTCACGATTCACTTACACTCTCGGGACCGAAATCGCTCATGACAACTTCCAGCTGCATACGCCCGGTTTCTAAAACCTTAAATTCAATTTTGTATTTGGTTTGAACTGATCCGACTTCGGTCATTAGATCTTTGACAGTCGAAGGCGATCTTTTGTTTCCTCCTATTAAAACATAGCCATGATTGACTTGTTGGCCTTCGAATTCTACGTCCAGATTCAAACTAGAGAAGATTTCAACTGAACTTGAAGTTGACGGCGGTTCGATCGATGCCAAATCGACGCGCACCAAAGTCACTTTTCCCTTTTTAATCAGATAAGGATTTTTACATATATCCGCGGCTTCTTAAAAACAATTAGAAATGAAACTCTTACTTTGTTGAGATTGGGTGCATTATACGCAATCCAAGAGCCAACAGCACCACAATAAGTATTCGCATCTCCTTGACAGGTAATATTCTGACAGAAGGAGTCGTCAATCTGCAGAGAAGCGATCTCGACCGAATTCTTGCAAAAGCAGAATTCTCCATCTTGAAGGGCGGCCAGAATTTGATTCATTGAGGCACACGCTTTTATGCACTTTTGTGGAGTCATAAGGCTCGGATCGGCGATCGGCGCGTAAGAAGTGAATTCGGGCGTTGTCCACCGGGTTTCATAGCAGCCTAATCGTTCGAAGTCATACAATTCCTGACTTTTGATCGTATTTAAATTCAGAAAGCAAATCAGTGCAGTCCAAATCTGCGACTTTTTTCGACACTTTAAATTCATCCTTTAATCGTTTAAGCAACGGCGTCGAGCTTGCAACGCCTTTTATACTTGTTCAACAGGCGGATGTTTTTCTCATGTTTTGACGTTCGCTCTTGAGCACATCAAGCATTCTGGTTGGATGGATGTAAATTGTGCGCAATAAAAACTAGTTAGCTGCAGGTCTTGGCAACGTTCGCTGCAGCAATCGGCACCAGCCTGTATTTTCTTGCTAGATTGAATTTTTTTTAATGTTTCGCTCGCTCGATCTTAATTCATAAAGCACGCCATTTCAATTTCTTTTCCGGGCAAAGACAACCAGTTCTAAGACGATAATCAAATCAAGGTGAATTTAATCGATTTGAGCAATAACAACCCACCAGTCCATGTTCTGTGTGCAATTTTTACTTGAGCTTGAAAGTCTAGAAATATAAAAAAGTTCTTTTCCATCGTAAATTTTTATTGATTCTTAAAAATGCATAAAGTCAAGCATTTGACTAGCTAAGGCTGAAACTATAAGGGGGCTATAGACGATTCTGAGCTTCTGGACAGTAGTTCAAGCGAACCAGTGTCGACTTCCTCGTCGCTAGAACTGAGCAGAAATGATTCGCTTAACTTGAGAGCTGAGCTGCCTTCCCAAAGCTTTTGTCTGTCTGAAGTCTCCGAGCTGATTCCTTTGTTCAGATAAGCCATTGACTCTTGCATTTGTCTTTGTGAAGTCTTGACAAGTTCTCTCGGTTTATGACATCGGCTCCGAGCTTTCTCTTCAAAATCTGAAATGACAGGATTCTGCTTTTCTTGCCTTGACTCAGCGAATTCTGTTTGCAATTTCTTTCCAAAACTGTCAGGGCTGCTTTGAATTGTTTCTTTTGAGAAGGAGACATTCAGATAGCCCATGTAGTCGTTTGTGATGGCCGAACATATTTCGAAATTGTCTTTAAATTCCTCTGTCGCCGGCCTGCCACTCTTTTCAGGTTCACATTGCTCCTGACTCACAGCCGGGTCGACAAACTCGGCGATTTGCTGCTAAGCAAAATTTTCGATGAGCAATTTGAGCAAATTGATTGGAGCAAGGCTGAAAATTACGCAAAATTTTTCACGATGTTTGTCTGGCATTGAGATCAAACTCAGCCAGTCTGCTTCGGTGCGTTTTCGCAATTCCTGTTGCCCTAGCAGGTTAAAATTGCTGCTTGTTGGATAGAAAACATGTGCTGAGCCTTTTTGAGACACAAAATATTGGCCGACGTGAGGCAAGTTGATTGAGCTTAGCGCTCGAATTGCGTATAAAAGCAGAAACATTTTTCAGATCGAAAAATGCCAACTAGGAGACTGAGAAGCTTTCCGGTTAAATAGAGCCATGGACGGACGGGGACGTAAATAGCAACAACATGTTTTCTGGCCCGAAGCTGAGCAGCTTTTAAAGCTTAGCAGATTTACAGAAGGAAAGCACCGAGATGTTTCCATGCTTTTAGTCTAGTGTCGATGATTGCGTTGTTAGAGACGCCATGTCAGGTCGGAGTCTTTTTGCTGAAGGCCAAATTGGTAGCCATTTTGAATTGTTCCAAGCGTCCCGCCCGTTTGGTATCTTTGAGAAGAAAGACCAGTTCAATGATTGCTCAAGAGACGCTCAATCTAAAGATACATAATGAATATAAAAGCTATTTGCCGAAATTCAATACAATGCGCGCTTTGTTGTGCGCTCTTTCAGGCGAATCGCAGCGCACAACAAAAAGGCACAAAGACAACAAGAAATAATCAAATAGACACGCATTGCACAACTCAGTCCTATTTAAAAATAGTTTCGCCCGAACCAAATCAAATATAGACAAATGAAATATTGAGCACATACGTGTGGTTGTCTATGGAGATCTTAATCGCTCGGTGAACATGCCTGAAATATTATGACGGCAGCGTGCTTCTTTTTGCAGGGTGAATGCCTCGGTTTGAGAGCGACGTCTATTCACTGATGAGCAACGATGAGCGTCAAGCGCAGCAGGATTCGGCGTCCGATTGCGGTCATTTTTCTCCTGCTTGTCTTCGTCTATGTAGCCAATTTTATTCACTCCCGAGTGCGTTCCGAACGAGAATCTGTTGGTGTTGAACGAATAAAACAGCGTCAAGCAGCTCGACACCAATCGCCTCTATATTCAGACACAAGCCTTAATTTCGATCAAATAATTGAATTGAATTCAAATTTCACGATCAGGAATCGTGAGCTGCTGAAAAAGCCTCTTGAGATTGTACTTCTGGTGCAGGTGCACAGGCGTATTGACTATCTACGCGAGCTGATTCGCTCACTAGCTCGTGTGCTCGACGTTCAGAATACCTTGCTCATATTTTCGCACGATTTCATCGATCAAGACATCAATCGGCTGGTGAACAGCATCCAATTTGCTCCGGTAGGTGCAAACGTGCTCCTCCTAGACGAGCTCTCATGCCATGATTCTTCTTTCATCACATGGCTAAGTTCGTGCAAATATTCTTCCCCTACTCGCGTCAGCTACATCAGCGAACGTTTCCGGACGACGAGCCTGACGACTGCCCTAGAGATGCAGACCGTTCGATGTAAACTCTCGGCTCATTCAGTTCGCTTTAGTTTCGTTTGCGCCTAAAACGTTCATCAAGGACGGAAAAGTTAAAGTGCAAAAACGCCAACTACCCGGACGCGTACGGCCACTTCCGCGAGGCAAAAATAACCCAAATCAAGCACCATTGGACATGGAAGGTTGCTTGCTCACTTTTCTCATTCAGCGAGCTCGAATTAAACTTTAACAGGCCTCATTCGTTTTTGAAAAAGCAGCCCAGCTGACTGACCCGAGCGGCTTAAAAGTGCTGCTCCTGGAAGAAGACCATTATTTACTGCCGGACACTATTTACATGCTTCAAGAGCTCTACCGGCTGTAAGCTTGTCGTTTTTGCTCAAAGCTGCTCAGATTCATTCTGAACGGATTTTATCAAATAGGCGGAAAAGTGAGTGCGAAATCGTTGACTTGGGCATTCATTCTGGAAAAGGCGTTGATTCCGGACCAAACTGGCCAGGTGGTCAGGTGAGCACTTTGCATCAAGTTTTTCGTTGACACCTTGACTTCAATGCCACGACTCTAGTATGGCGTCGCATTCTGGCACAGTGCATATCACAACACTGGAATAGTGCTGAACAACGCACTGTGGAACGAGTTCAAAAAGTGCCACCAAGTGAGTAGGACAGTCGAAATGCAGAACGAGTTGCGTACTTATCAAGGTCGATCTCTTTTTCAAGACCTTCTGTGACTATGATGATTACAACTGGGACTGGAGTTTACAGTTCGCCGCTCAGACGTGCTTCTCATCGCCGATCAAGTCTCTTCATTCGCTTGCTCCTCGAGTGCTTCATATCGGCAAATGGTACGCTCTCGAGCATTAGTCTACTTTTCATAATTTGATGGCGATTGCTATTATCAAGCGGTACTCATTTAAACCAGGCGAACTGCGACGTCAGCTCAGACATTGGCAAGCTCGAGTCAAAAATCAGAGCTCATCAGAGTCGCTTATTCCCGGTCAAATTGACACCAGTCACGAGCGAATCGAAGCAAATCAAGCTGTCAAAATCTAACGGAGGTGACCACTCAATCGGCTAGTTTCGGTTTGATTGCTCATTTGACTTCCTAAGGCTGGGCTGATCCACGAGATCGTCAATTCTGCAAACATTTGCTCAACTCGGCATCGCAACGTCTCACACTTAAAAATTACTCCGAGCTTCTTCTCCAGCATTGATTCAGACAGGCGAGAAAGATTGAGGGTTTTATTCGAAACTAATGTCCACAGCAGATAATCACAATGGCAGGGAGAAAGAAAACGAAATGATTGAAGAAAACTAAATAAAAGACAATGAAAGACGCCCTCGAGTGGAGCAAGATACGGTTGATATGTTGATTTGGTCGATTTGCGTTGCTTTGTTGTTGGCTCGCTTACTCGAGCGAGAAGCGAGAACGAGAAATTTCATTGAAAAAATTTTAAAGAAATTTGTTGCACAGCTCGTGCAATTCGTTCAAGCACTGGGTTAAGGTCTGTCCGAAGCGAATAGCGCACGTTTCAGAGCAAGATTTAAATGAGGATATGCAAAAGAGAATGTAATTGGGCTTTGGATTGTACGCACATCCGTAGCCATCAGGCACAACCGGGCCGTAGCACATGAACGTGTCCTCCAACGAAGTGGGTACCTTGATAGCATCAAATTGATGAGTGATCGTTGTTCGCACTCGTTCCTGGGCGCCTCTTACTTGACTAGTAGACAGGGCAAAGTGGTTGCATTTCTCAAACGAGCTGTCTCTGAACAACTCAGGCAGCTGAATGCATTTGTCTTGGGCGAGTCGTCTAAGGGAGTTGAGGTGATTATCCATGCCGTGACCCAGAATGTTCTTTTTGATTTTTCCATTCATATGCGTGGACGATGGCGACGGATTAACTCGCTTACCTGGACCATGAGATCGGTTTGATGTTGAATTGCGCGCATAAACAATTCAAAGCGTTGTTCATCCGAGTGGCCCGAATCGGCCTCCATCGCTCGCACCCAATCGAGCGCTTCAACCGAGTTGGCGCGAATGTTGTCTACACGGCCTTGGCGAAATCGCCGCAGCGACGCGCTCTCATAGGTCGAGACCAGCTTGTTGTGCATTCGATAGTGAGCAAACTGAAGAGCGCACTGGATAAAACTGTCCGGACTTGTTTTGACTTTTTTGGGAAAATCTCGCCCGAAGAGCTCGTATTTGATCACTTCGAGTTCTAGATTTTCTATGCGACTAACAAACGAGAGTTACAGTTAACGCAGTCAGAGAAAGAAGAAGAAAAAGAGGAGAGATTACTTGTCAAAGTCAACTCGAGCACGTTCAATCCACTCTTCTACTTGATCGTTTATTTTCCAGCAAAGTTTGCGTGGCATCGGCAGTTCGCACAAAGACGGCATCCTGAACAGCTTTTGTTTCTTCTTTTCGGCCCTAGGTAACATCGGCGATCAGGAAAACGCTTCTTTTACTTGTCAGGCCAAAAGGGCACACTTACATGTATCTGAACAGGTGCTCGCTCAGATCAATAACCACAATGCCCTCGGCAGCCGAGTGCTCGTAATTCAAGCCACATACGCCGTCTTCTGATATGATGAACTGCATGGTCTTGTCGAACCATCGATTGCCGCTGTTATGGCGACTGCTTGAGCCGTGAATCATTTGAAGCGCTTGTCGTTTGAGTTGACTGCTTGTGTCGTCCGGCTCGCTGCCGCCGACTTGTTTATCAAAGCAGAGTATGAACAGACTCCGTTCGATCATGTCGAGGCAGTCGCGATTCGTCGACTCTTTTCAGTATCTTTTCACTCTTCTGTGTGATGGCTCAATTTGGTGGGCTGGAGTTACCTCTGATAAGCTCGTTACGAGCCAGAGCCCATTCATCGCGTGACAATGATGTCAAATAGCCGACACCGGAGGCGGCCGACCTGCTCGACAGCCTCGGCTCGTTGGAGTTTTGCTTTATTCTCTTCAGCTGGTGATAGAGCTGCATCTGACTTAGACGAGAAAAGTTGACCACCACGTCGAGCACATACATTTGGCCATTGCTAATGACAATTATGTGCTCGGGCTCGGCTACCACTCTGGTCGACGAGTTGAGTAGCTTATCGCGCTCAACGCCCGGCATGCGATATGAGCAGAACAAGCGATAATACTGTTCCATGCACAGCGGCTGGCCTTTTTCGCGACAACTGCACCGGTCGACTGGCAGCTCTCGCCTTAAATTCATTCATCAATTGCTTTGATGATTGAGGAGAAAGCGATTCTGGCCGCTTACCTATCGAGCACATTCTTGTACTCCAGAATTCCCGAGATCAGGTCAGAAGCGAAGCGCAGCTGTGCCTCTTCGTTGTTGGCGTCAAAGTTCTCGCGCGGAAACAACATGCCCGGATTGGAGTTTATTGGCAGTGCAAGCTTGTTGAGCAGATACATATCCTCCATCCACCACTCATAAGCCTTTTAGACTAAGCATGAACCTTGAAAGACCGAAAAGAGCGCAAATCAACCCTTACCCAATTGTCTTTTTGCTCGGCAAGTCGAACTAATTCCGACTGGAGTTGGGCACCTGCGCCACCGGGCTGCATGAACTCTTCGACTAGTTTCTCGGTTCGTCTGTACTGCTGGTCGTCGGACACAGATCTCACGCAATTCAGGTATTTGCTCAGACTCTCCTCCAGGCTGGGCACTGGCAGTTTGGGCAATGGCTGACTTAGGTTCCATTTAACGTAGTCCGGATCACTGGCATGTTTCGCTTTGATTTTTTCTATGTAACTCTTGAGTGAATCACTCTTGCTGGCTGCAATAATTTGCTCTCGCCTGCTCATCTGCTGCCCGTTCATGATGATCCAACTTGGGCATCTACAAGCGTGAAAAAGATCACAAAGTTCGCTTTTAAAAATTTCAATTCAGGCCGTGACGAGTGAATTACCACTCGCCTCACAGTAGTCGCATCTATTTTTTTTGTTTTCAAGTTTGAAGATTTATTTTTGCAAACAGCAGCTAGACAAGTTGCTAAACTCATAAATAAAACGCCTGTTCTTTTTTTCTTCAAAGAGGAAAAGAAGAAAGTCGCCGATGACAATAAGGAATGATGCAATAGACGAAACATTCAATTAAATAAAAGCGAAAAGAAAAAAGAGAAGAAAATTTAAAACTTGAAATGAGTGACTATTCGCTCAACGCTTGTCTGTTTACTTGCTCTTAACTCTAAGCTTAACGATTGTTGACTGAAATTGATGATTTGCTGCTGCTCTGGATGGAGTCGATCAGCAGAACCAACTCTGCGTAATATCATTTGATAGTCTACTCTATCGGACTCATGGATTCAAGTGTTAAATTGATGCTGATTTAGTTTGGCGAGCAAAACGAGCGGATTAAAACGCGGCTGGGGTGATTGGTTAAAATTGAGAAAAGGCTCAAACTTTGGGCGCTTTCCACTTTCGGGCGGTTCATTTACTTGGCTCATCTCTTAGACCGTTCGGGCTAGTATTTTATTTCCGCTCGTTAATTGCTGTTAGAACCGCGGGCCGGTCAGAGGGACAGGTCGTTGGGTTTTGAATTATTGAGAAATGAACGCGAAATATTGAGGATGGTTACGAATTCGGATTTTACAGGTATGGTTGGCGTTGGTAAATCAGGGCATGGACTGATAGTCAGCCCTTTGATAGCTGTTGCTAGCCATCATACCGGTGTCGAAGCCGTTGTTGGCCGTGTCATCCTCGTCCGAGTCCTGATCTACAAAGCGTTTGAAACCGGCACCTGCAATCACTCCCTGTGCTTTACTAATTGCGCTCAGCTCGTTTAGCTCGAGCGGCTTGAACTCGTAGAAATAGCGCAGGAAATAGACGACCGGCGCGTAAGCAAGGTGAATCAAGGCTATGCCGATATTGAGAGCTGTGAAGCCGAATAGGTGCATGATGTTGCCGGCC
Source organism: Proales similis (assembly GCA_019059635.1). NCBI lineage: Eukaryota > Metazoa > Rotifera > Eurotatoria > Ploima > Proalidae > Proales > Proales similis. The sequence goes on from JAGVRJ010000004.1 coordinate 477,701, forward strand.
ATTATAGGTCCGAACGCGTAGGCCATCGAGTAGGATATGTCGGCAATGGCGTAGACACTGCCGTACACAGAGGTGTGTCGTACGTCAACCAGATAGCCCAAGGTTGGAAGGATGGCGGTGTCGACAAGCGAGACGCCAAAGCAGATGCCAGAGATCGGGATCATGAGCGACCAGAAGCTGGTGCAGAATGGCACCAGAATACAAGAAAGGCCCCCGATGACGAGGCCACCAGTGGCAATCAGCCATTGATACTGCGGAAATCGCTTTGTCATGTAGACTGTGAATATGACGCCCATCAAATGCGGCACAAAACCTGGCAGCCAAATAGAGCCCATCTCCGACTCGGTTGCGTTCATTGTGTTTTTCATCCATATGGCGATGGTCGGCTCAATGAATGACAGCGATACATTGGATATGACCAAGGCGCCAGCACAAATCGCAATATAAGGGTCTTTGAGTAGCTGCCAAATACTCGGTCCTTCGACGTGATTACCTTCGCTGGCGGCCGTTTGTGTCTGGCTTTTGGGCTGCATCACAAGCAAGAGGAGTCCGCCGTCGACTAGAGCGAGCAAAGCCAGAAGAACGAACGGCACGGGACGTCCCAGATATTGGAAAAAGAAGCCTCCGAACGGCGGCGCAACCAAACTGCCGAACGATATGAAAGCGATGGCTACTCCCAGCGCTTTTGATCGCTCGCCTTCCTCGGTGAATTTGTCCGCAATCATGGCCATGCCGCTCGTGTCGGCGAACGCACTTCCCACGCCCTGAAGACTTCGGGCCAAAAACAGAACAAAAAAGGAGCCGCCAACAGAGAACAAGAGAGTTGAAGCGAATATGATCGCCAGGCCGATGATCATCGGAATATCGTAGCCCTTGCGATCGATGAAGCCGCCGCTGAACGGATTGACCAGCAGTTGAACCAATGCCTTTGACGCGAACAGAAATCCCACCGTTATGTCTTCGCTGCCGTCTGAGCTCTCTGCTGGCTCCAGCTTGTCCTTGTCAATCGCATAAGAGATCATGGTCTGCAAAAACGAAGTAGTTGTTGATGTGCTGGTGGTTGTTCTCACTCGCGGATTGTACACGGGCCTCTCTATTTCGGGCTCGTTCGCCTCAATGATCGGCAGCTGAGTCAACGTCGCCGGATACGTTGAAGTGACTCCCCTTGCCTGCTGCGACTCGACATTCAACCGGTGAAGGTACTCGGGTATGATTGGAACAATCACCATGAACAGCATGTTATCGAGTAAGAGAGCGATGCAGACTATTATAAGAATGACATTGCGCTGATATTTCGGCTCGTTGAGCTTTTCGCTCATTTCTTGGTTGAGAAAGTTGACTTCTTTGTTTATTCCCGGTATGGTAGGCATTCTGCAATCTAGACGATCAACTCTTGCTTCTTTAAGATTATCCTGAAAATCAAGCGCCAAATGAGTAAAACGGAATAGAGATGAGAAGAAGAAGAAGAGCGACGAAAGGCGACCGTCAGGTGCCATGTGCACCACGTTCACATGCGGGAAAAGACGCTTAGCAAGGCCGAAATCTCGATTGGCTTGATCACTTCATTAAGAAAGGCTAATGAATTGACTGTGCTAATCCAGCGCGATTCCTGTATGGGCTCAATCAAGCATCCGAATGGCACGCTCGTGATTTAATTTTTCCAATTATATTAGATGGAAGCAAAAAGAGAATTAGAAAAAGAATTGCAGAGCAGAAGAAACTGGAAGAGAAAGGAAAATGGGAGCGAACGCGGGGGCAATGAGGTAGAAGACGAGATGCATGCCGCTCTTAATTAGGCTCCCCCAAAGGTCTCGATTCAGTCCAAGCAATCTTAGACAGTCACATGCGAGCCTCTGATTTTGTAATTAATTATAAGAGTTTTAAAGGATCTGGCTGGCATTAGAAATTGACAAAAGGCGTATCAGGCTTGCGTATCGTGGTCAAAAACAATGCCAGCTTATGAATTTATCATTTGCTTCAGCTGAACAAAGCGCTTGGGATTTACCAGCGGCTCAAGAGAAAATTCTCCCATTTCTCTCTTTCTCACTCTGTCTCACATTCAAGCACTTGGTATCATTTACTTGTTTCGCTTCATTTTCGACTCTTTTCAGCCCATTTTTACTTTCTTGAAGCATTTTAAATCTCTCTTGGCGTTCGCCTTTATTCTCGGCTTTGAGAACTCGATTGAGCTCAATTTGACAGACAATAAACGAGACACACATCTCCCAGATGACTTGAATCAATCAAATTGAGGCCTCATCTTGAGAGTCCGGCCAACTTGATCACGATTGCAATAGAGTTGTATCGGAACGAAATAATTCATTAGTTGACAATGCAAGTGTTGAATAGGCAAGAAGAAATGAGCGAAATTTGAGAGAAAAAAAAAAGTTTAAATCGCTGTAGTCATTGACAAAGATGCAGAAGCTGGTAGACAGAGTTGAGAGAAATCGTAGAAGCGAAAACACTCGAGTCACAGACGGAAGCAAATAGAAATGCTGGTCACATGGTTTAATTCAGGAGAAGAACACTTAGGCGTCTGCTTGAGTGAAGTTTTCACACAGAGAGACAGTGACAAGCGAGGAAACACACACGAGAAAAGGAGAGGAGGAAGAGGGCAAGCGAGGCAGAGTAAATTCTGGTTGCGGAACAATGGAAAACAGAAACGAAATCTGAAAGTAAGAGCTACATAGGCCAGGACAGAGTCAATGCCGCCAGCTCCGCTTTGCCAGTCGAGTGACGAAAGGAGATACTTTAACGAACAAAATCAATACTGGCAATTAATAAATAATTGATTGAGAAGCGCCGCGTCTGCGATGTGGCTGCCGGCTAATAATACTGCAACGAAAGCAAGCAGCGAAGAAAAAAAAATAAGAAGACGAAAATTGATTGTCTAATGAGTTAGAAATGATTTGCAATTACATGAATTTGAGGCAAAAGCGCTCAAGATGAGAAGATCGACCGGGAGGAAATAGCTGCGCGCCACTTGGCTTGGCGGCTATTTGCATTCATTCATTGGCTCTTGTCTATTTTCTTGCCGCTTGGCCCAAGACTGCATCCAATGTCGATTGCTCTCTCTCTCTCTCTCTCTCTCTCTCTCTCCCTCACACTCTATCAAACTGGAGACACAGACACACATAGACACAATTAGCCATGAATGGATCTCTGATTATCAATAGCGGCCTCATTCAGATGTCGGGCATTTGAGTTGTTGTTGGCACAACTACTAGAGTGACAATTAAAAATAGAACCCTAAATGTTTGGTAGATGTAACCAAATTAGGCCCAAGCGAGTTCCATGGGTGCGTTGAGCGACTAGCAGTCGAATGGCCATTTCGGCGTGTTTGACAATGCACAACACAGCGCCAAGTCGGCCGTAATTCGCTCAGGCCGTGAAAGCAACCCCGCTGTCGTTGAATTTATTCTCTTCTAATTAATTGGTCCCACAATATAAATTAAATAGAAGCTCAAAGTTGATTGAGAGCGAATTAGGAGAAATTTGCCAATTCAATTAGTGTTTTCTCTAATCTAGCCAATGATGCTGGTGTTATCTGAATAATTCAAATGGTAAATAATAATTTAAAGCAAACAAGCAGCCAGAGAAGAGAAACAGAAAAGGAGAAGCAGAACGAGTGATTGAGACAGAGCGTGTGTGTGAAAGAAAGAGAGAGAGGGAGAGCTGCGACTCAAAAAGCAGAAGAGCGCCTACGAGGCAACTTCTAATCAGCTCTTCTACTTGAGTTTGCCTTGTAAGCCACCAAAGGCACTCGCATCCTTGACAGCAATTATCCCACGATGCCTATTTATTTAACACGGAAGTATAAAATTGAAAACTGAAACGAGCCACCTTACACACAAGACGGAAACCGGGAGGCAACTCTTTCTCCTTCTCTCTCTGGCGCGCTCTTCCATTAATCTCCGCTGCACTTTGCTTAGCAACCGCAATTCGATTGTCTGAGAGCTGACGCATCCTGATTAAATGGGCCGTCAGACATACAGGCACCTCAAGTGCTTTATAAAATTTTCTGCCTCTCGTCGCTTTCTGGCGTCGGTAAAAGAAAGAGGCGAGAAATAATGGAAAATGCAAAGAAAGCGCGCACCGTGCAATCCAAGCTCTGAAATTAGGCGAGCGTCAAGTCTATTTGATTGAACTTGATCAGGATGGCGATCATTTCCGGAAATTTACTCCATTGTCGTTTGAATGACTAAATAATGCCACAAACAGCGCCAGTTAGCGGACAAGAATTTGGCCTTTGAGTGAGCGAAAAGTAGATTTTTTTTTCAAATGTTGCATCACGATCGGAGTAAGCAAACGAGCTGCGTGTTAATTAGAAGAGCGGAGCATTGCTGTGCGATATGTGTGCCGCAGGGCTGAGTTCAACAAGAGCTCCAAGCAGAGATTGACATATTAAATAATTAATGGCCAAGAATATAAAGAAATCTCTGCACGCGTAGTTTGGTCGCCTTCGGCTTCAGAGGTGAGACAGAAAATTTCTCGTCCGTGCCACACGCCGTTCAAATTTGTTTTTCATTAAAATTAATAAAAAAAAAATAACAACGAAGAAACGTCCGAACAGCATGCATCCAACACGATGATTAATAGAAGAGCGATCGGAGCTAAATTTGCCTGATCAAATTGGTCAAGATCGGAAAAGAGGCGCCATCGATGGCGTCTTGGACGCTCAAAAAGATAAAGAAACAAAATGAAAGCAAACGCGAATAGAACAAACAAATAAAGAGGAGAAAATGCAATCGGGATACAGGGATTGTTGTTCTGCTTCCTCTCTCTCTCTCTCTCTGCTTGTCAACTCGCTTCTTTTCTTTTCGCGCGCAACGGTAAACAGGCGCCTGCTGGTCTATTTACCCAACACAGTTCGAGAACTGAAAAAACAAGTAGCAGCAATGTTGTTTTAAAATGGAAGCGAGAAGAGAAACAAGTGGAATTAGAAGAGGCGATGGCAACCCAATGGCAAGACGACGATGAGCAAAATAAGCGCGTCTGCGATTACCTTGAACGAGCCAAGTAACGAGTGGGCTGGTATTTACCAACGCCGTGTAAATTGATTGTCAAAGGTAATGAAAGAAAGCGGAAGCGAGCTGCGCTTTAATGCCAGTTCATTTCATCCTATTAGCCGTAAGCAAGCTCGTACAGTGCAGTGCAGTCAACGAAATCTATTAGAGGTGCTTGCGTCGTCGACGCCTTATTCTTTCAATAAGCCACTCGACTGGAGTCAAATATCGTGAATGATAACCGCCGCAGCCAACTAGAAAGCCAACCAGTGCCTAATTTGCTAAGTAGATTCTATTTTGTCACAAAACTAGACCCGATTGACATTAGGACATATAATGCAAGCCAGCTGCCTGCCTGTATGATTGTCGAGCCGTTTCATCATATAATGATCCTCCTCTTCTCTCTCTCTCTCACACTCAGACAAATTAGTCGTTCTCTTTAATTTCAGAGATTTCTACCTGAAGCTTCAGGCCGTGTACGCCAACGTGCCCATTATCGCTCAGCGTGGCCTTTCTTTCCTCCTCTTTTTTTTATTTATTAAAAAGAACGTCTGTCTGGGTTCCACCAGGCGTGCTCGAATTTTTCTATGCGTTTGCATCATTAATTGATACTCTCAAGGAAAATCTGCTCTGCGTTATTTAGCAGTTGACAGAGTGCATCCAGATTTACACGATCCTGCCAATTCGGTCCTTTTATTGGCAGCATTGATCAATCGAAATAAGTGAAGGTGGTTTTATTAAATGAAAAGAGCGGCTGTGTTTTGACCAAAATTCCTGCAAAACATCGTCCCGAACAGATTCGATATTCAGAACGCTAGAGCAAGTGGAGAAGAGTTGCGAAAAGAGCTTTTATTGCGGTCTGCTAAAAAGGTCCAGCTACGAAGCGGTTTGAATTGAAGTGGTTCTGCTCTTCAGGTTGGGTTGGCCTGATGTCCTCCTTCTGGCTCATTTGTTTCCTCGGTGATCAAAGCGAGGCTTTTCTCGTGTTCGGCCACAGCCTGAAAGTATAGCTTGACGATGGCGAAATGTCAGACAAATTAGCCAAGCGGAGGAGACAAAATGCTTACTCTGCTCAGTTTTTCGATCAGCTGATCCAACCGCTTGTGCATTGTCTCGTTTATTAGCTCGTAGTCTTTCCTGCTTTCAGCTTGAGCATTTTGCGAGCTCAGACTCAAAATTCCCCACGAGCCGATCATGATCTGCAGTTTCTTTTTCAAATACTGCAGCATGAAAGTGTCGATGCCGCTCTGGCGCGCGTCTCTCCTCGCGATCAAAAAGTGCTCGATCACAATGCTGATGAAGAGATTCAGCAGGACGAATATGATCGCCACGTTGAAGAGTATAAACACAAACGGAGCTAGAAACGAGTTGGTCGCAAGCAATGCTTTTGCATCCGATTTGCCCAACATCACTTGGAAGCTGGTTGTCATGCTCTTGACCAGATTGGCAAATCCGGCCACCTCTTCGTTGAGAAGCAAGTAGAACACTTGAACAAAGCTCATCCAGACGACCAGAAATATGAACGAGAACGCGAGCAGCTCTTTGAGCGAACTTTTGATCGAAGAGATCAACAGCTCAATGCGAGCGTTGAATCGCAGCAGGCGGAGGAACTTTATGGTGCCGAAAAAGCTGCACAATGCCAGACAATACCGAAACATTTCGTCCCAATGACTCAGGTACTGCAGTTTGATATAGCCGTAGCCACCGTGTTGTTTGAAAAAGCTCATCACTTCTAGGGCGGTGCTCACTCGGTAAATGTAAATGGCAAACGCAGCCCATGAGAGGGCAATTATTACCCAATCGAACAACGTCCACAAGTCAAGCAAGGCCTGCGGGCCGGACTTTTTTAGCTGGCGGATGGCCTTCACCATGAATATGACAATGTAGATCATGTAGATGAGCTTGAACAGGAACTTGAACAGATAGAGCTCGTCCATGTCGTCGAAAACGTTTATTGGCTGAAACTCGGCTTTGATGATCACGTTGCCGGTGGGCAGGAACTCGAGGAATATGCTCGAGTAGGCCATGAGAGCCACGTTCGGATTGTAGACTGTAAACTCGATGAAGAGTGCGCGCGTTTGACGATTTATCCATTCGAGCCGACGCAGCTCAGTCAAATTGCCTCTTATCTGCTCGAGCGATCCCCGCATCTCGTAGACGTAGCCGCCAGCTCCGTAGATGTTTGTGAATCCGGAGTAGGCCATTCCGTTCAGTTCAGTTGCTGTCTGGTACTTGAACGCTTGCTCTATTCGGCTGCTTTCACTTGTTGTCGCATTCATCTCGTCCGTCCAACCGAGTCCGAACGAGTCTTTCAGCTCGCTGAACAAGTCGTACTCGGTGTTGCATGAGGGCAAGTTGAGATTATAATTTGCCACTAAACTGCACGTCCCTAGTTCGTTCGTTTAATCGAGAATCGATTTTAAAATGCTACAATCAACGCTCCTTACTGTTCTGCACTCGAACTTGACGCATGGTCGGATAGCCGATGATGCGAGAGTTGAAATCGTTCAAGTAGCCAGCGAGCTCGTAGGGCACGTGTCCGTTGTAATAGCGGCCGATTCTAAAGCCGGGCAAGAACGTCTCAAATAACCAGTCGAAGACGTCGTCTGGTTGTTTGATCTAAAATTTTCAGATTATTGAAACGATCGCCAACAGCGAGCATAAGGCAAGTGTGTCTTACTCGATCAAAGTTGAGTCTCAGAGTGGGTGAAGTGAGAAGCAGACTCCTCAGGTTTTTCTGATTCACGTAGGCCTTTGAGTTGAACGAGCTGTTGGCGACAATGAACAATGCAATCAAAAACGTCGAGTAGTAGACGATCTCGCGCAAGATTCGCCGCGTTCTAATCTCTTTCAGGCGCTTGACTCGGGCGTTCTCAAGCACAAGCGGATCAACCACTCCTTCGAGCATGTCCTGAGTTCGATGTTTAAACAGCTTTGAATGAGAATATTAATTTCAAACTGTGTACTGGCCTAAGCGAGTAAGAAGCGAGCTACCATTCGGTCGTTTTCTTCATCTTGCTCGTCTCTTTCAGAAAACAAATCTCTCGCTTCGCTCTTTTCTTTTTCGATTTCGTCGTCCTCTTCATTTTCGTCAAGTTTTCTAAACAACACTGTCAATATGAGGACCACAGTTGCGATCTTGAATTCGAATGATGAAGATCATCCATTCAGAAGTGAGAGAATCGCTCTAGGCTAACCTTGAGAGGCTGAGTCAGGAATATGGACGAGATGAACGAGAATATGAGGGAAGAAAGCCAACTGCTAACTTTCTCATCTCGGAGCATGATTCCTTTGAATACAATCAACACTGCACATACAATCACGATGGTGTAGGATAGAGCCATGGCCACAAGACGAAACCACCAAGGAAATCTAAGCGAACGGACGCGCTTCTTCTTTTTCTTGCTCTCCTTCTTCTCATCGACGAGACCGGCCGGGTGCGTGCCGGTCATAGAACTCAAACTCAATGGTCCTGTGAGGCCGGCTCGCTCTCTTGCTTCTTCAATGGCAGACTGTCTGACTTTAGACAGTTCGATTCGTCTCCTTGACCGTCGGAACATTTCGATAAGCAGCAGACTGGGCGGAATTGTGAGCGCACTGGTGATGATGCCAATTATGATCTTGAGAGCATTCAAGCAGAATTAGACCAGAAGTTGAAAGACTCGACGTTTGCCAGTGGTCACCTGTTGAGCGCTTAACTCGATCGGTCCGAACTTTATACCGGCCGTGTTAGCAGTTGAGTCCGCTTCGTAGTAAAGTATGTTCATGAGCATGCTGAGGAAGAGAAGAACAAAGCAGCAAGTGACTCGTTCGACTCGCGTGAAAGAGCTTTTCACCGGCCGGGCGAACACAGAGAACCACAAATGGCTGTCGCTCAGACTTTGTTTTGTCTGTTTTTGCAAGAGAAACGAGAGCTGTCTCTTCTGAACGCTGCCTGCCAGTGGCAAGAGTCGGTTGATTTGTCCATCGTCAGATTCGACCGCCAGCCAACGTTCGCATATAAAATAGGATTTCACACCGGTTCGCAAATCGCGCACAGTTATGAGCTTGAGGTACCAGGCAGGAGAGAGCGACGTGTTGTCGTGCCACACTCGGATGAAGTTCAAGCTTCCCAAGTGACTTGAAAGAAAAGTTGTTAAAACGATCCAGCCAAGCCCATTGGATGATTAGATTACTAGGGAGTGGTCATTATGAAGCTGTCAATGGCTCCTCGTCTAAAGATCTTTCGACCTTCGACGGCGAACTGCCTCGGGTCAGTCTCGGCTTTCTCGCCCGACAGAATGAAGTGAACGTTCGCCTCGGTGCCCGCGCCTTGCCTATTGCCAGTGAACACGGTTATCTCGTACAAGTGCTTGTGGCCGAGCTGATTATCCTTGAGGAGGGCGTATCCGATTTTTTTCTCGTCGTCCACGTCCATGTAGCGCGACCAGATGGCCAGCAACACATAGAGACACACAAGCACAATAATGGTTATGTAAATGGTCGGATTGGCGGCGAATGAAGCGTTCGCCCAGACGTATTCAAAGTCAATCTTGGGCGGCAGGACCACAAGGCCGCCGGCAAAGTCGGTTAAATGGCTCGAAACACAATGCGTGTAGTAGAAATTCGTATCGCTCATCACTTCCATTCCGTCCGAAGTCCACCTGCCACTCGACGGTTCGTAGTAGAAGCAGCCAGAGGCGAACACACGAACGTAAAAGTCGCTCAAGAACGAGCTGTTTGTGTCAATCAACTTTGAATTTATCGTAGCACTCCTCCTACTCCTCCCCGGCTCGAGACAATAGTGATCTAGCTCGTTTGACTGCATTTCTCTGATGCCGAATCCGACGAAACCTTTACGGTTCATGGTGACGCTCTTGTTGGCGAAAAATTGATAAAACATTTCTCCTTCGTCGCTTTGAATGTCTATAAATAAATTCGAGGGAGAAAACCTCAAGAAGAGATAGTGAGAGAAAGAGCCGACAAACCTGAAGGACAAAAGGTAGCCGAGATATCGTATGATTCAAACGTGCGATTTAAACGAGGCGAATCGTTCCACTTTAAGAGGAGAATGTAGCCAGCTGACAAGTCGGTCGGTTTGAGTTGAATGAAAATAGAAGCGTTTGTCAAGTTCAAATCGAACGCGTTAAGTAGTATGGAGCTGCTCGAATCGAGCTCAATCGCGGACGAGTTCACAAACACAAACTCTGGCTTGGGCACGCTCAGGTCGCGTGGAATCCAAATGTCAATCGGCTCGGCTGAATTGGCCACCTCTAGCTCGTTGCCGTGCTCGTCTGTGATGCTTAGACTCATACTGCCACTTTGGCCGACTAATGTTTCATTATTGCCGTTCTCGCCGATAGGAGCTAATGCCCATGCCTGAGTCTAAGCAGGGATTCATGGCTTAACTTGGAACAGAACTTGTCAGAAACTTAGTTCACCTTTAGAACGACGCCAGTCGAATCAGAGCAGTTCTTGAGCACTCTAGTCGAACATAAATCGGGCAGTTGAAACCGGCCCATGCCTTGATCGATTACTCCCTTCAGCTCATTGGGACTCTTTTTGCTCAGGGTCATTATGACTGCACTTGTTTCAAGACTGACACTTTCGTCTTGCGGCAGTCGTTCGCCAATCATCGCTGCCAATCGATTGATGGTGTTCGACGCGCGTAGATAGGCGTCGGCTGCTGCTCTCTTCTGCCTCAGAGCGTTCATTCGATCGAGCAGAGACGCGCCGGCCATTGTCGTGTCGGCGTTCAAAAAGCCTGCGCTAGTTGGTTAACATCTTCGCTCAAGGACAATGTTTACGGCACTCACTTGGGTTGTTCACTTGACTCTCGGGATCGGAATCGAACACTTGAGGCGAGGTGAACTCTTCTGTGTCCTGGGCTAGAAAGTTTTCTCCGCGAGCCAAGTTGTTTGAAAGGCCCTTTGATTCGGCAATGCTTTCACAAATTGATTTTGATCCGACCAGCCCTAGATTACCACAACTGAATTAGCCATCGCTCCGACTATGTTTATTGCGCTATCCTTAAGCATGTCCAGTGTCAGCGGAGTGTCGGTGAGCTCAAGTGCGTCCACCAGCTCAGACGTGTGTTGGCTTATCATTGCCTTTTAATAAAAAGTCGCCAAACGAGTAAGAAATTCAATTTATTTTTGTTGCTCACAGCCGATTTCCTGCACAGTTCGTTCGACTCCTCGCTCAGTTGACTCAATAGTGAGCTTTGCATTCGAATGCTGGTCAGCGAGCTCACACTCAGTTGTTCCACTGTTCCGATCAAGTTCACTCGGGTTCTGGCACGTTCATTTCGTTTGCGCTCGAACGTGTTCTCGTCGATGTTTTCCTTTTTTGGCAAATTGATCGAATCGGAAACGTCTGAACATCGAAATAGTCGGCTACCGTCTCTTCATTTTGAATTTGAGGTCGCACTTGTCTGATTTGGTCGAATTGAGAGTCAAAGTCGATATTTTGGGCCGGGCCGAACTTGAGCGTGAAACTTCTGTTCGCTCCTTTGGGACGCATTCGGATTTGAGAGTTCCTGAAGAGCGAAAATTGCAAGAGTCAATTACTCACGCGATTTTATTCCCTTCTTGTCTCGAGCGCTCAAAGTGTTCAACACCGAAGCGATCGAGTTCACAGCCTGAGTTATTTCCGGCTCGTTCGCACTGACCAAGACAAGATTTGTGGCTGCGGTTGTCGCTCCGCTGGTCACTACGCCGATCTCTTGGACGGCCCAATCAATACTCGTCTCAACAGTGACGTGAACTGGCAGCTCATAATTTTGCTCTCCGCCTTCGTTGTCGATCACTTTTACAACAAGATACACCTTTTTCTGATCGTAGACCGGGCCGCAAGGCAAATTCGTGCTCAACGCACCGTTCTGATTGAAACCGAGCGCAATTAACTTGGGATCTCGATTGAACTTGGCTGTTGGCAATCGCAACATGTTATTCGCTTGGACGAAAAATGGAACTTTGGATTCTTACCGAAGAACTCATAATTTTCAACTTGGCCGTCAGGATCGTACCAGCCAGAGCAGTAAATGTTGAAGGTTGTGTTCGAAATGCCGGAGTTGGGCGTGACACGGCAATCGCCACCGGTCGGCAGCAAGTTGACATTGAGAACGAGCGAGGAAAAGGAGACCACCGCGCCGGACGAGGCCGAGAAGTCAACTCGCCAGAATTGAACGTCGCTAAAGTTCGAAAACACAATCGAAGAGACGGTCAATCTGCGAGTCCGTCGGCCTTTACAAGTTCACGATTTTAATGTTTATTCCAGACCAGAATGGTCCTGAAGATGGATCTACCTCGGAGAAGATCGTTTTGAATTTGACACTGAGCTCGATTGGGGCCACATTCGACCCAAGTGTTAGCCGGATAGGTTGCTTTCGTGTTCAGTTTCCGGCTCAACGTAAAAGAGTAAGAGACGGTTTGATGGTCCACAAGATGACAATTCTCCACACACGTCATTTGCAGTGCCAGCTTTGAGTTGGGATTTATGCGCACATATTCTGAGTATTGAGCACAAGTGTACTCCGGATCACAGCTTGTTTGAAATTTGACTTTTCCGTCTAAATGCAGGGGCCCAGTGCACTTACCGGAACAAGTATACGGGAAGCTGCGCTCTGTCGCCTATCTGCACCTCGAACTGGTGGGAAAACTCCTGGGATTGAACAAAAGTGGCAACTTTGAAATTGTACGATTGGTCGGGCACTTGAGGCAAATGCGCAGACGTGAATGACATGTCATGCTGATCAGCAGCTATTTGAACCGAGTTTATCGAACTAAAACAGCTGGTCTGAAGGCTCGTTGAATAAGAGCCAGTTTGCAGAGCGAGAAGGTCAAGTTCTTGATTGACAAAGAGCTGAGGATAGCCACTGAATGAACCGGCCTGGCTTGTGCCGCAGAAGAATTTGAATTCAATTTCGCTCTCCAGGCTCTTTGAGTCGAGATTTCTCGAGTGCTCAAAAGGTCTCAGACTCAATTGTTGATCATAGCCAACCCGGAGAGAATGCGCCTGCCCGACAAATGAGTTTACCAAATAGCCCGAGGAAACCACATCGACAAATGTTTCCGCGCGAGACCGTAGATCTTCTATGCCATTGACCGAGCCGAGCATGTTGACTGTGAACCTCATCTTGTAGAGCCCGATCGGTAGCGTTTTCGGACGGATAACTAGTCCAGACCTGAGCCTGCTTGGATTGCCGCTCAAATCGACTGTTTCTTCTTCTTCGCCTGTCCTCCGATTCACCCTAAACACCTGCCAACGACGACGAGACTCGATCGAAATACTACAATTGATCGCTATAATTGGTGAAATGGCAATAATTTGCTTGAATTTGAACACCAGTGGTTTGGACAAAGAAGCGGAGAAGGAGTTCATGTCGATTTGGGGCGGATGGCAATCACTCAAAGAGGGCTCAGAGAAAACAATCAATTCGGTGAGAGCTTTGTCCAGCGATAACGAGTTTTCAAGGTGCACTTCAACCTCAATTAGGCCCGCTCTGGTCATAAAATGGCTGAAATTCGTATAGCCGTTCGAAATCAGGTAAGGACCATTATAGTTCGATGCGGGAAATAGCTCCTCACATAGTTCTCGGCTTGTGCCTCGAGAAAGCCGATCAACCACTTGTTGGCTTATTTTCATGCTGACTTTCATGCAAGAAGGCTCGGCAAGCGAATCATAACCAACTGAAATCTGAAGCATAGAGCCGATCTGTAATCGTGAACTTGACTTGAGAATGCTTCCGGTAAGCAGCACTGTTCGCAAAACGTTCAGCGTCATAGAAAATGACTGCGCAAACGCAGAGTTTTCCACACTTATCGTCATTGGACCCTTTGGAAAGAAATCTTTCAGTTGAATTTGAGGAAAGAGCCTGAAAGTACTGAACAATTGCCTTTAGTCCGACGGTCAAATTAGCTCTTGGCCAAATTAGTGAATAGCCGAAGCGAGAGTTTCCATACGACACGTATGTCAAGTTCAATTCCGTGTACGTTAGTTCAAGGCCCATAAATTCTGCAGTTATTTTGTCGATTGGCGAGTCTGGAAACAATTTGAATAAATCAAAATTCAGAAACGAACGTTTGATTTGGCCTACTTGGAAATGTTGTCCAGGTGCAAACAACAGTGAGATCCTCGCTGCTTTTTATCGCGTACTCTCCGTCTACAAGCTTATAGGCGAGCGGGAATGGCAGAGCGCTATAATAAGGAATGCATTCGAGTTGGGGGAAATCGCTCAGGATGACCACATTCAAGGATTTCCAAGTCAAACTGGCCGCATTGGCTACTGAAATGTTGACAGTATAGAAGCCGCTATGAGGAAACTGGTGGCTAATTGAAAAGCTCGCGGCTGAAACCAATGATGGAAGAGCGACTGGGCTCTTGTCCCCGTAATCGACCTGAAATTTCTCGTTGCCAACAAAGCTGCTCAGCGTAATAGTGAATGCGACCGTGCGAGAAGCATCAGCTGAAAAGAGAAAATCTCAATTTAACAATAATCTAGAAAAACAAATCAAGAGTCTAGAATTACTTTGGTCGTCGATTATGTTGAATAGGTCGCTCGGGCTGGTAAGAACATCAAACTCAACCTGGTAAAGAGCTTGGAAGGCCAAATTGATCGATCGATTTGAGAACGAGTTGGCCACCAGCACTTGCAGTTCCCATTCGCCTGGTCTGTCGGGCATCAGATTAAATATGTTTGGCCTACTCAGACCGAATTCTGAACATTTTTTTCTTAATTAACCGATTGGAGAGCAGCAACTTAAAGAAGAAAAGTCAACTTGCCCGTTTGAATTCGAGTCTCAGTCAAAGTGCCGTTTACAAACAAGCTAATGTTCAAATTCTGATCTTCTAGAATAAACACTTGGATCTGGACCGATTGGTTGATCAAAACGTTGGCGGGCTCTAAAACACAGATCACTTGTCCGATTTCTTTCTCCACCTGAACATCCAGCTCTATAGTCTGAGAGCTGATCAAGTTTTCGATCTGAATTAGGGCAGTGAATGTGCCCACAGACTCGTAAGTGAAGCTGAGCGACGTTATTACTTGCTCGCTGTCGTAGTCGATCAGAAACGGAACAGGGCCGATGCTCGAGTTTCGAGAGTCGCCCGACCAAAATCTTAGATTCGAATCTGAAGCCGCCTTGGACAAATGTGGTATTTCAAACTCAAACACGGCTTCTGCTTGACCAGAGGCTAAGTTTAAAAGAATAGGACTCTGAATCAAGCGTGCGGTGACTGCCTCAACGCGACTCATGATCACAACTCGCTTCAGATAGAGCAATTCATTGAACCCGTTGGATAGACCGACGCTCAGCCAGTAGGTCCCTGGCTCTGAGAAATTAACCCAAAAATTGACCGATCCTTGTACGATTCGGGTAAAGTTTTCTATCGGATAAGAGTCAACAGATACACTTGACTGGGCGATTGAGCCCGGAGCGAGTTGGATAAATATATAAATTCGCTCAAGGTATTCATAAATTTCCGAGTTGCCTTCGACGAGATAGGGAAAGGAAAAGGTGACGTTGGCATCTAAGAGAGCGTTTACAATGCAAATGGTCGAGTTGTATTCAAGATACGAGACCTCATTGAGCGCGATCACCGTCAGGTTATAGCATCCTTCGGCTAAGCTGCTCATGTTGGAGCTCAGGCCGCGCATTGCGCTCGTGTTGAAATAAAATCCGAAATCTTGACTCTTGTTAAAGTAGAGACTCACTGTTGGTGAAGTGCCCTCTCCTAATAAGACTTCGATTTGCACCGATTCGTTTGGTAAAAAGAATCTCTTCGAAATTGAAATTGAACCGATCGCCTCGTACACATTGAACTGGACGCTGGTGGTGACGTTCGAGAGCAAGTTATAGCAGTCGGCTGTTATTTCATATGTGCCCGGACTGCCAGCATTCCAGGTAACCACAGAACCATTTTGAACATTTGAGACGGTCTGCAGTTGAGATTGCAAGGTCAAGTCACATGTTGCGTTTGATCCCGGCTCCAAGTAAATGTAGGCGGAAACCTGGTCTCCAACCGAGAAATCGTTTGAGCTGAGAATCAGACTCAGATTGCTGATTCTGGCGATCACTAATAACGAGCTGTTGACCGTGACATTATTGGCCGGATTCGAAGCTGTCAGTTGCACGTCTAGTTCGCCAGTGATGTTAAACACTGCCGCCATGACTCTGTTCTCCGTCCTCAGCTCGCCGAGTGATTCAACAATCCAGGAGAAGTTAGAAACGGTCCCTTCGTACTCGGCCGTCAAGTTGCATTCTTCATTCGGCTGGCATATCTGAGTACTGATACTCAAATTTCTGATCGCACTTATGACGTCGATATAGCGAATGGGCAGTTCAACAGAAGAAATGGCGTTTCGAACGGTGGCCGTCATCGAATGTGTACCAGTGTTGTTGGTCGGCTCGAATGCGCTGAACACGATCGGAATAAAAGAAATGGCTCGTATTTTGTAATCACAGTCGAATTGGGGGTCAGCGTAGTAGATGGGCATGCCGTTAGTGTCTAATGATTCATTCCTGATTGAACATTCAACTCCTGATTTGGCAATGTCGCCATCGCTATCTGACAATCGTTCCCATCCGAGTAGGGAGCCGGCCTTGACAAGCATGTACCCAAAAGGGTCCACCAAGTTGTAGCCCTGGTCTAGATTCAACCAGACCCGAGTCTTCTCCACAAGAGTTACATTCACACTCCGATCTGTTCGCTGGAAACGATTTTTACTCGGACACCTCTGCAAGTCAATAAATTTGAATGCTTCGTTTGGATCGCAAACGTGAACGCGGTATTCGTCCGCTGGAGCGCAATCGAAAAAGTTCTGCTGACTGGAGTAATCAGAGCCACACGCAGCCAGCGTATAAATCTTAAATTTGAGAAGTTCTTTTCTTTTTGCGGTTTATTCTTGAGAGCAAAAATACTTACAATCAGATCGATCGGACCAGCTTTTGATGCGTATATTTCAATTTGATTAATATACGAGTCCTCCTCGATTATGGTGCTGAGTGAAACCATCTTGTACGGAGCTGGCAAGTAAGGTTCTGTCAACAAGGTCTCAATTGGCTCGTATGCAACTGCGCGTCCACTGTACTGCAAGATGGGTGCTGATTTTAGAATTAAAGAAGAAAAAATAGAAAATAGTCAAGAAGCCAGTGGATGGGGTTCAGCGATTTACATTGAATGGTGAAGTTTAGTGTTCTATTCTGGCCATCGAGAGCAATTTGCTGTTCGACAATCAGATCGCTGCCAGTCAAAATGCTAAAGTCACAATCACTGGGCGCAGATTGCAGCGCGTGACTGGGACAGGAATGCTCTCCGTCGAAAATAGGCGCATAAATCCAGCCGGTGTTGAGGGCGATCGAACTCGTCTAAATGACGATAATTAGCGAAAGAAACGGTTCGGCGCTTGAGAAATGACTCACATGAGACATGTGCTGAAATGATACGGCAAACACCGAACTGGGACCAGTCTCGGTTGGAAAAAATGCAAATGTGTAGTTAGAATCTACACTGAATTGACTCAAGGCATTGCGAAGACGAAAATCTGTTCGCTCGTGACCCAGGACCACTTCAATCTCATCCAACGTGTGGTTCGCGTTTATCGTCAGAAAAGAGGAGGCGAAAAGAACGTCAATCGGACTGGATAGCTCGACACTTAGCTCTCTGACAAAAGGGATCGACTTGTAAATAGCCACCGAATCCGTACTGCCGAGAGGATAATCAATTCCGTCACCGGAATGGACGAGCTCAAAGCAAGACCGACTTGAGTTTGGCGATATTTGCTGGTCAATTTTGCTGAGGCAGAAGCACTCTGCTTGTAGGAAAGCACTAAGCGGGTAATTGAACAGACCGCATTGAATCGGACACAACACGGGCCAAGTGTTGTTGGAATCGGAGAGAGATGGATAAACCTCCAAGTAGACATCGGCCAGAGGACCACATCCCAGGAATTCTGACGATGCAAGATAGAATGGTTCAAATCATTCAACAACTTAGTTGGATGTTCGCTCACCGTGTGCTCGGGCCTTCAGGGCAATCAACGTCAGAATGTAAACAGTTAAACTTAAGCGCATTTCTCAGTTGCAAACTTGAATGCACAAGCGCCTGTGTGCGCCAACTCGCGAGCTTTTATACAAGAGCAAATGCAATAAAGCTAAAAGCCTCCAGGATTTTCCGATCGATCTTGATTTCGTCAATCGGCTGATTTGAAAATGGCGGACTTTTAATTTGACTGGCATGTTAAACCGTCGCCCTTAATTCATACAGCTTGAGATCAGAGTTTGAAAGTAAAAATTAATCGAAAAAATGCTCCTAATCGGCATTTAATTTCAGAAAAGCTGCGAATTGAAAGCGTCGCAATTCAACGTTCCTCTACTCGTCATAAGCTTTAAGGAGGAGAGAGGGCACTTGTTCAAAATCTAGCGAGTGTCACAATTCTTTTTTTTTATTATGAAGATAATTGCGAAAGAAAATTAAGAAAGGAAATATGGGTTACAAATAGAATAAGTGCGATCGAAACGGATGCTCTGCTGCAGCTGTGATGTTTGAAGAAAAAAAATAGAAAAGAAACGACGGGTTAAATGGGCTGAAATGAGCGAATTGAAAGTTTAATTTGATCAGACGAGAGCAAAGACGATCATGTTTGTGTTTGTTTGCTTTTCCAGTTGTTGGTTTTTTTCTTCTTGAGAGTTTGTTCAGTCACGCGTCAGATCTTTTGAAATTTAGCAGATAATGTTCGTCTTGGACAAGCAGATGAAAAGAACGTGAGGAAATGAATGATGAGAGCTTCGGCGATGGTTATTCTTCTTTCTCAAAAATGTATCTTTCGCCTCATTTTTGATGGGCTGGTCTGAATGAATGTGGCTGTCATTCGAGTTTAAATAAACGCTTATTTGCAACCGCAAGGGCCAGATCTGGTTGAGTTGGAGCCGGCGGACATGTCGACAGGCTCGCCGCGGGCACCTCGGCCGCTGCCGCTTGCCTCGTTGCCCTCGTTTTTGGGCAGCTTTTTGGCGATTGATGTGAATATGTCCATTACGTTGGCGGCCGTCTTGGCCGAAGTCTCCATAAACAACAGCGAGTGTTCGTCAGCATAGGCGCGCGCCTCTTCATACGAAACGTCTCTCTTGTTGGCCAGATCGAGTTTATTGCCTGCGAGTGCGATGACAATGTTGGGACTGGCCTGTCTCTGCAGCTCCTTGATCCACGTCTGCGCTTTGTGAAATGTTTCTTTGTTGGTTATGTCGTAGACGACTATGGCCGCCTGGGCGCCACGGTAGTACATGGGCGCCAGCGAGTGGTACCTCTCCTGGCCGGCCGTGTCCCAGATTTCGAATTTTACAGTCGTGTCGTCTATCTGCACAGTTTGGGTGAGAAAGGCCGCGCCGATGGTGCTCTCCTGGAACTCATGGAACTGGCCTTTGACAAATCGCAGCACCAGACTCGATTTTCCGACCGACGACTCGCCAAGCAACACCAGCTTGAATTGACACGTTTTGCTCGCTGCTCCGCTGGACGCACCGCCTCTCTGACCACTTGACATGTTTGCTGGCCGCGTTGGTTACACTTCAGTACGACACCTATGACGATATGCTTCGGGCAACACTCTCACACGAAATGTTCTCTCTCTAAATAAAAAGGCGAATGAGACGATTAGTGGTCGCGTGCTCGAGTCGAATCTTGGCTTGACTGGCGATTGTGTCGAGTCAATGTCGATGAACGCCCTCAAAAGCAGATAAAGATCGAGAAATAGAAACGAAAAGTGAACGCTGAGCCATTTCGACTCGCCTCGTATGCGTTCGGAATGAATAATCGGCTTGGTTCAAAATGTAGCCTGGCCTTTATTAAACAGCGGCAGCTCTCTTCGTCATTATGTTAATTCATTAATTTGCGTTCGATCAATTCTCTCGCCTTGTTCTTGGTCGCTCTCTATGCGTATGAGCCCAACTCCCTGCTCGACATAATTACGGCCCCTTCTAAACTATGTCTGTTCTATGTTGACAGTGTTGGGCAACTTGATGACGCTCTAAAGTGTGTGTCATCATAGCACATGTGTGCTTGACACGCAAACTTTCTCTCTCGTTCCATTCTGACTCATTTCAAATGCGAAAAAAAGAACCAATCCAGTTCTACCTCCTTGACTTGTTCTTTTGGTCTCTATAACTTGCTTCCTAGTCTACTTGGCTACGTTCAATATTCAACGTTTCAACGCTGTAATGAGCAAAAGAAAAACAAAAACTTGAAGCAAACAGAAACGCTCCTCTCAAAGCGGCAAATGCAGTTTCACCGCTCGAAGCTTTCCTCAATCAGTCACCAATCAACAAATGAAATTGATTTCTCGTATCGATTTTCACATCATGAAATCAAGTGAAGAAGGAGAGAAACGGGTCGAGAAGGAAATGTGCGTTGAGAAATTTTCATTTTTAATTGGAAAATTCAAACCAGAGCGAAAATCGCAAACTAGAATAAAAATAAAAGGGAGAATGGCTGAGAAAGCTTCGTACGAGAAGGGAGAAAAAAAGGCGAAGCCAAGACAAAAGCCGAGTCGGCTCGAAACAGATTCATTGCCATGTGCTGCACTGTGGGCAGGAAAGCTGATTGAAATAATTGCAAGAAGCTGGAAAAAGAATGAAACGACCACTGGAAGAAGCGGACCAGCAAGAGAGCAAAGCAAATGACGAGAAAAAGCTGAGCGAACTGATCAGACGAAAAAAGAAGTTGAGCACGGTGAGCGGGCCAAACCTGTTGTGCTGTGTTGGTGTTCAAAAAGAGAGAACTTGACCATTTTTAAAAGAAAAAAGCCAATTTCATCATTCAGGCGGACGAGGTGGACAAGAAACATGCGGAAGATGAGCTGGCCCGAGCCGACCAAGTTCAGGCCGAGCTGTTCGTTCAGGACATTCAACGAGTGATTCTATTTTCGCTTTTAGGCAGTAAATTTCGATTTTTCCCACGGTAGGGCCGGTGTTGATACAAATTGTGAATTTTCTATTTGACCTTGAGTTAGCTGGTGCAAAGTCCTTCGGCCGGGCCATATAAAATCAGTGAATCTGATCACGGTGGACAACTTGTCCGAGTTTGATTATCAGAATTACATTCAAAATTCCAAGGACAAATTCGGCCAGCTATTCAGTCACGCGGTGAGTCACTTGTTGTCAGTTGTGAAATGCTCGCTTTGAATTGAAGAGAGCTCTTGAACGAATGATGAATAGAACGGCAGCTTGCAGTCATGTTCGTTTCTTAGTCCTCAGGCGAATGGAGTTGACTTTGAGCAGGAATTCACTTCGATTCCGATAAATAGAGCTCAGTGGCTTAAAATTCGTGACGGTAATGGCTTGAATTGACATTTCGCCAGTCTCACCTGCTCATTTTCCCGTCGCTGGGCCCATTTAAACAGAGAAAGAGTTTGAACTCAAGCGCAAAGAGGTTGTCAATCGCTACGTAAATCTTCATCAAACTCTAAACCAGAAGAACAAAAGTGCACTGAGCACGAGCCAAGTGGACAAGATACCGCGCACAAGTCTGCTAATGAGCGCGGCTCAAATGCTTCGCGAAGACTATCCGCTGCCGTTCGACACGAGCAAATCGTATTGCGGCTTTGTCTACAGCAAGGAAGAATATGCTCCGGTCAGCAATCAGAGTCCGATATTTTCGATCGACTGCGAAATGTGCTTCAATGAGGACGGCGAGATGGAGATCGTTTGGCTTGCCGTGGTCGACGAGCATGCCGAATGCGTCTACACGACATTTGTCCGTCCTGGCAAAAAGATTGCCAACTACATGACCAAGTAAGAGACGCCGCCGTCCGATTGCTTCGTCCTGTCTCAACACGACCATCGCCAAGCATTACAGGCGTCGATGCTCTGATGTTGAAGAACGTCCGAACAACTCTGGCCGATGTTCAGGAGAAGCTCAGAGAAATCCTGCCGTCCGACGCAATTCTTTGCGGGCAAAGTCTCAACAACGATCTGAATGCACTTAAGGTTGACCCTCTCTCTCCCTTTCTCTCTCTCTCTAGCCTCGAATGGTCAAATCTCAAATGACTTTTTGAACGCTTCAGATGTTTCATCCGTACATTATCGACACGAGTATCATTTACAATTTATCCGGCTGCCGAGACATGAAGCCTTCTCTCCGCAACTTGTCTGCTCAGTTTCTCGGGTAAAGAGGAAAACTTTGCCTCTCTAACCTTGGGCATTTTATTTCATTTCTGAGCAACGAAGAAAAATAATCCAGGAAGGCCAACACGACCCAGTTGTGGATGCCAGGACATCGCTTCAACTTGTGCTTTTAAAACTGCGCCACGGTCTAGAGTTTGGCGACGTGATCGTCAGCGGCTGTAGTCAGATAATTGACGACGTGTTCAAAATAAGCCTCGACGAGTTCGAGCTTGGCGATCCGGTCAAAGTTTCCAAATTCGTCTATCAGACCGGAATAAACATCACCCAGAGTCTGCAGCATGTGCTAAACGCCAACCAAATTTCGCGTGAGTGTTCAAGATCAATTGATCTCTGAATGAAAATTGTCTATGTCTCGGAGCAGACAAACACGTTCAAGAGACCGACGTGGAGTCGTTTAGTTCGATCTTGGCCGAGCTGAACCAGCATAAGTTTCAATGGTCAGCTGTCAAGTTTAACTCGTGCACCCAAGATGCTCGTCAGCCGGTAAGATTCAATCTTTGAGTTGGATTTTCGCACAGGCTCTATTTGCCAGTGAAAAGGCCGAGAAGAAACAAATGAAGCGACTGGCCAAGCAGATAAAAAATGTCTACGATCAAATGGAAGAGGATTCAGTTCTATTCTTGGTGTTCACCGGACGAACCGAATGCCTCGAGCCGCTGCGAGACCAGCTCGAGTTTAAAGACACCTTCAGAGGTCGCTGCTTTATTAAATACAAGTGCTCTGAGCTGGAGCAGCTTGAAACCGAAGTGAAGAAGCTTTACTCTCAAGTGCGCTCATCCCGAGTTTGCAACGGCGAATCGGATCAAGACCAAGGCAACCAATAAATATGCAAAAATGGCCTTTCTCATTCGTTCTTGTTCTCATTGCTGCTTTTGTGCCGCTTTCTTTTTTCTCTGCACAGAATCGACTCGGCGTTCTCTAATGGGGTGCCACTAGCGCTCAATAAGATCAGACTTGTGCATTCAGACTTGTCAATTGCTTTGAATTATTTAACATACTGGCATGAGCGAGAGAGCCATTTGAGCGACAAGTTGTAATAACGCCCCAAGCAAACAAAATGAAATCCTCGTCAATTACGAGCCTATTTATTCTTGTTAACCCTCGTTAATCTGCACTTGAAAAAAGAAATGATGATGAATAAGATGAGCGAGTAAATTTTAAGCAGCAGCAGCAGCGTCAGCAATGAATTAATCAGGCAAAGTTACACTCTCGACCTCGATTCCCGCAGTGCGATCTTGCCGAAATATGAGAAAGGAAAAAAGCAACACGGACAGCTTAATTTCGAACGCGTTTTGGCTGCATTTTCATGATGCAACTTTTTTAGAATTCATTTGCAAGCGTTCTGTTACTCGGCCGGCTCTTGGTACAGACGAGTTGCGTCGGATGTGAGAGGAAAAAACAGATCCAACTTGGATGCTTTTTTCTGGCATCCGCATTTGGCTAGTTCGCTAGTCTTTAGACTGGAGTTTGTCTAAGCAATCAACAAGGCAAATTGGATGCTCAGTAAAGAGCCGGATGAGAAAAAATTGCCAACAATTGATTTATGCAGCTTGGCTAGCTTGGGCTGCTGGCTAGAACTTAGAGCCGCAGAGTGGGTAATCAAGCTGAGCCATACTGAGCACAGATAGTCGTTTGGGTGCGAGACAAATTTCGCGATTATAATTAGCGGCAGACTGTTTTTCAATAGATCGCTGATTTATTGATTGAGCAACTTGCGTGGCTTGTTGAACAATCACCAGAAGCAACTGATGCCATTTGTACAAGAGCGAGAAAGTAAACAGCTCGACGCTCTCTGTGCCATTGAGTTTTCGATTAATTTAGCCCATCAGAGCGTCATATTCCCCTCGCAGCTCCAGATTCTTTTGTTTCTAGCTTGTCTGCATCGGGTTGTAGGAAACATCATTTGTTTCATGCTTTATGTTTGCAATCTTGGAAGCAATAATGATTACGATCATGTCAATATTTTGCTTGTTAGAACACATTGACTCGTCTTGGATGAGCGAAAAACGAAATGAAAGAAGAAATTAAGAAAAGAGAGATCGAGTGAGAAAGCAAACTGGGAGTGGGCGGGCAAATATGATGCGGAAGAGAGTTTCATTCATCCGGTCATATTAGAAGCTGTCAATCGTCGATTGTTGTTTGCTTTCTCCTGGCATCAAAGCAAGCTAAACTGGCACCACGAACACTAACCAGACGAGCGCATTAGAACTCAATTCAGCTCTTGATCTGATTCAGTTATTTCGAAATCAATCATAAAAAAAGAGCGACAGAAGGTTTTTATTCGCATCTACATCGACTCAGTAAATTCGAAATCGTATTTATATGCAATCAGGCATTTTCAAGTGCATTTGTAGACAACGAGCGAGCAGGCAGCGAAAACAGACACGGCAGCGGAGAGAAAAAACACGAGAGAGCAGCGAGAATTCTCTGAAAGAAAGGAGGGAGAGAGAGAGAGAAATTGAGCCCGAACGCCAACTGCAAGCGCGATCTCTGCCACAAAATCACTTTCATATGCTTGAAACCATCTAGCGCTAATCAAATGAGATCGGCCGATTGTAAATGGTTTAAATCACGCTTACGAATATCTAATTGAGCCACAAGAACAAGAATAAAGAAAGAAAAAACAAATGTAAACAAAAGGCACACATTGGCGCAATGGTATTTGAGATGAAGCTCGCCAAGTGGCTCGCGAGTTTGGTTTCATTCAATGAGCCGTTGGCTAATGAGAACAATAGAGCGTGCGCCCTTCATCGCGCCTGATCATGCTCACTTGTTCGCCCGCCCGCCTGCATGCCCGCCTGCCTGCCTGCTTTCTCGCTTGCTTTCTAGTTTCTCTTACTTTATGTTCTTGCCTGATTTAATTAAGAATGAAATGCGATATTAATGGCGCAACGTGATTGATAAAATTCTTCTTTTAGTCCCCCTCTGTTTCCTTATGCTTTTCTGGCAGCTCATCTCGGTCTAATCGCGTTTTACACTCAGCTGCTATTGCGTGCCTATCCGATTTGGCGTCTCTTCTTCTTGTTCCCCAGTTCCCTCTGTCTATCCTCATCGCCAGTTTTGGATTTTTCGTTTCTAATGCAACCAACCTGTTGAACGCGTTCGATCATTGCATTTTAGATTAAATGGATTTCATTTTTGGATGAGATGGGAAGAAGCGAGTCGAGCGCGCCGAACCTCACCCTTATTTGGATTTGCATGCTGGCCCTCTTGTTCGGCCCTGGCGCTTATGCATTTCAAAAGCGAATATTCAAATTGAGTGAGTCGAATCGAAAGAAATCTATTCTCAAGGTCGTTTGTTTCTAAATGATTCACAAAGGCGTATTCTACGACGCATCGCACGAGAATATCGAAGATGTGGTCTCGTACACTATGGACAGCATAAATCGTCAGCTGAAGACCAGCACGTTCCAGCTCGAGTACACAATCCAACAGGCGAACGACGGCCGCACATTTCAATTGGGTCACACACGTAAATTGATTACTCGCAAGCTGATTAAGAACCAATAGCTAACCGAAGACGGCAATTAGTTTGTCAAGAGTTGGAAGAAGGCCGTGTCGCCATACTGGCCGTGGGCACCGGTCTCAGCATGGACCATATTCATTCAATCGCCAGTTCGCTTGAGATACCGTTCATCAAAGTCAAGTGGGAAGACTTGGAATACGAGAGTTCCATAAACGCCCGATCGTTTCAAAAGCCGACCGAGCCGCTCAATCAAATAAACCTGCATCCGTCGGCGAGCGCACTCTACAACGGTTTTGCGGATTTGGTTGAGCACTACCGATGGGAGTTTGTGACCATCTTGTTCCAGGAAACGCTGGGCCTTGACCGCATTGAGAATTTTCTCAAATTGCCGCGCGTCAACTCTTACCTGACCAAAGTTCGATTTCAAGTTCGACAACTCAGCTCCGATGTCAACGAATGGATCTATTTAATCAAGGACATCAAACTAAGCGGCTCCTCTCACATAATTGTTCACATCGAGACGAAATACTTGAACCGCTTTGTTCAACAGGTAGCTGGCACTCGTTGTCTGAAACTGAAATCACAGCAGTTGCTCACTTTTGTTCTCGTCTTTTCAAGGCCGAAGAAGTCGGTCTCATGACCACTTACTTTCACTTTGTGTTCACCACACTTGATCTGGCCACACTCGACCACGTTCCGTCGGCCAATTTGACTTGCTTTCAAATCTACAAACCCGGAGACAAGAACGTTCAAGTTCTGTTTAACGATTTTAATTACAAGAATATGATGGCCAAGAGATCGCTGTTCAAGTACATGCCGGTAAGCGAAATGACCTCTGGGCGAATTCTTCTTTATCTAGAACGCACTCAAAGAACGTGGCGCTTTTGATCTACGACGCCATCTCGTTGCTGGCCAACACGATTGATCGGCAAAATCTAGCCGACTTGTTGCCCATGTCGTTGTCAGCTTCGTGCGACAGACGCTCGCCCTGGCTCTACGGCTCTGAGCTCATGCGTCATATGAAACTCAACAACTTTCAGGGCATCACCGGTCCTCTGGTATTCGACTATCACACGGGCATTCGAAAGAACACAACGCTCTACTTGGTCGACAAAGAAAAGGCCGGAATCGACTTGGTAATAGCTTCTACTAGCCTCCTTTAACGTTTTGGAGGCGACTAATACTTGCTTTTGATCGTCTAGATCGGCTACTGGCGTGAGGAGAGCTCGCCGACAATTGAAATTGAGCGAAGCTTCGCCAAAGAAATGGACTTGGTACTGGATCGGCTGAGTCGACATTTAAATGTGACAACCAAACTCGAGGCGCCTTATGTGATGCGCAAAAAGCTGACCGGAAATCAGACATTCGAAGGAAACGACCAATACGAGGGCTATTGCATCGATTTGCTGGTCAGAATCGCTGAAATATGCGGATTCAACTACACCATTCAGCTGGTTGAGGACGGCTACCACGGCACTCTGATCGACGGCAAATGGAATGGAATTGTCAAAGAGCTTATGGACAAAAAGGCCGATCTGGCCGTGGCCGGCCTCACAATAAACTTCCTGCGCGAGCAGGTTATCGACTTCACAAAGCCGTTCTTGAACATGGGCATCAGCATTTTGTACAAGCGTCCGCTTAAGAAAGCGCCCAATTTGTTTTCGTTTCTTTCGCCGCTCTCGATTGAAATTTGGCTCTATATGATCGCCGCCTATCTCGGTAAGCTGCTCGAACTCGCTACTCGCCTCGTGTTTGTGATGAACCAAACTGACCTTGACCAAAATTGATTTGTTCTAGTTGTCAGCTTTATGCTGTTCGTGCTGGCTCGCTTCTCGCCCTATGAATGGCAAAATCCGCATCCGTGCAAGCCGGACTCGGGCATAGTGGAGAATCAGTTCACCGTTTTGAACAGCTTCTGGTTCACAATTGGATCGTTGATGCAGCAAGGTAAGCATCCAATTGAGGTTTTTATTTAGATAATCTTGCTCGCTGTGGCCACCCAACTTGTCGCTCTGAGGGCGAACTCCTCAGACCAAACCAAACAAGTCTGAAGGAAATTAATTTCAATAATAATGAAGGAACTGACGTTACTCCCCGAGCCCCTTCAATACGCCTCATAAGCTGTGTGTGGGCGTTCTTCACTTTAATCTTAATCTCCTCGTACACGGCCAACCTGGCCGCTTTCCTCACCGTGCAGCGTATGCAGACGCCTATATCGAACGCCGAGGACATGAGTAAACAAACTGAAATAAAATACGGCTGCGTTCAAGGCGGCTCGACGCAGGGCTTTTTCAAAGTAATCCAAAAACCGAAATTTAAACCGAAAAACGAAACGACTAGTTGAACGCACATTAACGGCTGGCTTTGCTGTACTAATCGCTAACCATCGCTTTGGCATGATCTTCTCTGAGTGCTTTGGTTCTGGAACTCTAGCTGTTTTCATTTATTTTCTTTGCAGCTTTCTATTTGCTTATTTGAATTGCGGTTTCAGCTGCGCCCATACAAACGGCTTGACTAACATTTAATCTCAAACAGGAATCGATTTTAATCCTCAGTCGAATGGCACTCGAATTCTTGTCGGCGCATGGTGGTTCTTCGCCTTGATTATGATCTCTTCATACACTGCCAACTTGGCTGCTTTCTTGACCACCAAGCGTCTTACCTCGCCGATCAAAGACGTAGAGGGCCTCTCGCGCCAGAGCGAGATCAGATACGGCTCTTTGCTGGGCGGTTCGACTGAGCAATTTTTTCGAGTATTCGCTTTTGTTTAAACCTGCGTCATGTCGTTGTTCTTTTGGCTGTTTGTTGTTCGGCTCAGCTCGTGCCTGTTTTCTTTTTCGTAAAGCTCGCGTACCTTGTTTTGGTTTTCTGTTATGTGCTCGTCGACACTCGTCTTGTGGACACTAGCGTCTAATTTGACTCAGACTCTCATTCGTTGCCTCTTTTTGTTCAGGAGTCTAAAATTCAAACCTACGAGCGCATGTGGAACTTCATGAGCAACAACCCGGACGTGTTTGTCACATCGGCCGAGGAAGGCATCGCCCGAGTGAAGGCTGGCGGCTATGCTTATCTGGTCGAGTCGACGACAAATGAGTATCTTCGTCAGAGAGACTGTGAGCTAATGCAAGTCGGCGGTCTGCTCGACACAAAAGGCTACGGAATCGCCACGCCCACAGGCAAGTGACAGTTGAATGTTTGCTCTCATTGACACGGCTCTCTGAGATTTGCGGTGTAAGCAGGCTCTCCGTGGCGCGATCAAATTTCAAATGCAATTCTGCAGCTTCAAGAAAACGGCTATCTCCAAGAGCTGTACACAAAATGGTGGACAGTGAAAGGCAAAGACCCGAACTTGAACTGCGATGCTGCCGAGGACAACAATAACGAATCGGCAAACGAATTGAATGTGGCAAACGTCGGCGGAGTGTTTCTCGTCCTGGCCATCGGACTCGTGGTCTCGCTTGTGGTCGCTGTGCTCGAGTTTATCTGGAAAGTGAAGCAGACCACAAACGACAACGTAAGAGATTTGTTTCTAACTTATCAATCGCTTTCGCTCAACTCGTAGAACGTCGCCTCTCATTCGCAATCGATCTGTTGTAGACTCAATTCAAAAAGCACCTTAAGGAAGTGTTCTATGAAAATCTCAAGCACTTTTGCATATCAGAATTTGAGAATCCGTACAAGCGGATTAAAAAGCGGCTGCATGAGATGCAAGTCGGCTCCGCAAGTTTGTTCGGCTCCAACCAGGGCAATAAATTTGCCCACACCGATATGGATAGCGATTGTGAGATGGATCGCTTTCTTAGGCCCAATTTAAAGCAAACCAAATTCTAGCCATTCTCCAAATCAGACAAGTAAAACCGAGTTGTGCTTGACTCTAGAACAAGCCCTGGGTGTCCTAACTAATCAACTTGAATGAACTAACGAATGAGTTTAAAATGAAATCCCTGAGTGTGAAATTTTAGAAATCTTCACTCACCGCCCTCTAAGCCCTTTAACCTCACCTGACTAACGGCTTGAACCAAACACACACCCTTGCCTACCTGGTCCCTGGCCTGATTTAACTTCCTTGAGCAAATTAACTTTTTTCTGGAGAGGCTCTAATCGGAATAAAATTTTCTAGAGCTCGCTCAGAGAAAGAATGTGGAGAGATTTGAAATTCGCAATTTGCAATGTACACGTGAGAAAACGCAACGACACCCATCGCAACTGGAACCTAGAAAATTCATTCAAACTAGTCGAACGAGACAAATACACGGAGCCGACGAACGCGCTCAGAGAACATTTGTATCGTCAACGATTTCATCCTGCCAAGAAAAGCAAAAACAAGCAAAAAAACGAAACAATCGCAATTACCGAAGAGACCAACATGAATAGATTAGATGACGAAATGATTCGAAGGCAGCCGGTCACATCAAACGAAATCAGATTCTCACCCGAAACGAGCTAACCCAAGCAGAGACGAGTTAATCGATTTATAATCAATAATTCTATTTTTATAGAGAAACTAGGTCAAATAAAACGAGATTTTATTAATGTCATGGCTGCGACTCGGAAAATTGTTAAATTGAATCTGGGTCTGGCTGGGCCAAAGTGAATTTGAAAGAAACTTAGCTGAGCATGTTGATGCTCATTTTGTGATCCAGGTCGATGTTTCGCAGAGCCTCTTGGAATTCTTTGAAGGAGATGGTGGGCTGAGAGAAACTGGAAATACTTCCGGGATTCAGCTCAAACAGAGTGCGTTCGGCAATGGCGCTGATCTGCTCGTCGGGCAGGTTGGTGCCGACGATCATGTTGAGGATCTCGACGAGCTCGTCCTTGCTGATCTTGCCGTCGTGGTCGCGGTCGTACATGCTGAAGATGAACTTGAGCTTGTTCTCCAGGCTGTTGGGCGCCTCGGCCGACGAGCTGCCGCGGCGGAAGATGGAGAAGAGCTTGGCGAACTGGCGGAAGTTGATCTGCTCGCCGTCGCCAAAGTCCTGCAGCAGCACGTCGATGATGCGGTCGCGCAGCGGGTTCACGTGCAGCTCCGGGATGCGCGTCAGGTCGGCCCGCGTCAAGAAGCCCATGTTGTTCTTGTCCAGCGTGAGGAAGCGCGAGTAGAGCCGCTTGATCTGGCCCGAGCTGAAGCCCGTGTCCTTGCCGATCTCGGCGATCTCTTCTCGCTGCAGCATCATCGACGAATTCGATCCCATTTCTTGTGACGTTTATATCGGTAATTTAAATGGTTAAATGATTGCGATCGTCTCTTGTTCAGGTTTGTTCCCTCCCTCTCTCTTTCTCTCTCTCTCTCTCTCGCTGTCTCTGTTGCTTCTGCACTTGACGTAAGCGTGTTCGTATGTGAAAATATGCGCTGTTTTGACCGATACTGTCGTTGGTGTGCGGAGAAAACTTTCACTGAATCTTCAAAATGACGCATAAAAGGACAGGATATAGGATATCTAAACGCTACGAAATCTAAAGGTTAATGTAAGAAAACGATTATGAAGATAGAACCAGAAGCATGAAACGTGAGCTAGATAGTTGTCTATCCGTAATGAAAATGCAAGAAATTAATTGAAACCTTGCGGCATGTTCATGAAAGAACAGTTCATGCAACAGGTTTCATGTTAATGCAGCTGTCCAAAACCTTCATTCGTGTGAAAAGGAATCGAATTTTATGTTTCGGAAAATTTATTTTCTTTTCATTCTGAATCTTTTCATAGTTCAAATTCAGGTCGAATTTCAAATAAAATAGAACCGCTTTGAATTTTAATAAACTAGATCTTTCAAAGCTCAGAAAAAAGCTGAGTCATTTAGGGGATGAACAAGCGAACGAGCAATGAAAAAACTCAATTTTAAAATCTGCTTTGTTGGCTCTTACCAAGTCAACTTGAAGAACTGTTCTTCGACAAAAATCATTTTTAATAGGGAAAGGGATTATCAAAAACGGCGATTAATGATACCAGCCTTGGTAAAATCATTAGTCACTTGAAAATCAAGAGCAAAGTATTCATTTGGAGCGGAGTATTCGTTTCTACTCCATTCATTATGGTATTCGGCTTCTACTTCAAAAATTTCATGCTCATTTTTTCCTCGATGTCGATCTGCTCGAGAGTGCGGCAGAACTCAGAGAAGGTGATGACGTTGTCGCCGTTGGTGTCGAGCTCGGCGATGGTGCGGTCGGCAATGGAGCCGATCTGCTGCTCGGGGATGTTGGAGCCGATCATCATGCGCAGGACGGAGAGCAGCTCCTCTTTGCTGATGCGGCCGTCGTGGTCGCGGTCGTACATGCTGAACACGAACTGGAGCTTGTTGTCGAGTCCGAAGGGCGGCGCCGCGCCTCGCCTGAAGAGCGAGAAGACGCGCGCGAACTGGCGGAAGTTGATCTTGCCGCCCTGGCCGTGGTCTTCGATGAGCACCTCGATGATGCGCTCGCAGAGCGGGTTCACGTGCAGCTCGGGGATGCGCAGCAGGTCCTGGCGGTCCAACTGCCCGGTGCCGTCGCGGTCCAGCGCCGTGAAGCGGTCGTACAGCCGCTGGATCTGCTTGGCACTGAAGCCTGTCTCTTCAGCGATCTGCTGTACCTCGTCCTTTTGCAGCAATGACGAGTTGGAGCCCATGTTCGCCTACTCTCGAATTAACCCCTGCTATTCGCTCACTTGATTAATTTCTGAATGAGCTTTGGCTGCTTATTTCACGCCATACGCAATGGCTTCCTATCACGCGAATTATATTTCTCTTAACCTCCTGATTATGTGTCTGATTCGCATTCAACCACAATGCGTGCGATTAAGTGCAATTCTTGATCCAAATTTTGCCAGCAATTAGTTATTATCAGCCACTGCGCTTTCGTTTTCGCCGCCAATTCATTTTCCTCTCGGCTCACATGTCCTCTCGCTTCTCTGCTTTTTATGTAATCTCTGGTCCAATATTAAAGGAAAAATCTAATTTTTCAGACTCTGGCCGAGTTCGACTTATGAATGCAAGACCCCTTAAGGCGGGTGTGCCTATAACTACTGAAAAGAAAATCGCAAAATTCTCATACCAGACTGCTCTCGTAAAACGGCTTGGTGAAGCGCGCAAACAAAACTAGAATGTTCGTTTGGAAGAGTATTTATCTGATGTCAACGTGTCGGTATTGCACCAGAAGCGTAATTCTACTTGAGAAACTTCATGCTCATCTTCTCTTCCAGATCAATGTTCTTGAGCGATTCACAAAACTTCTTGTATGTTATCTGGCCACTACTGATGACCAATGGATCGTCAGAGGTTAGCTCGGACACGGTCCGTTCGGCAATGGCGCTGATCTGCTCGTCGGGCAGGTTGGTGCCGACGATCATGTTGAGGATCTCGACGAGCTCGTCCTTGCTGATCTTGCCGTCGTGGTCGCGGTCGTACATGCTGAAGATGAACTTGAGCTTGTTCTCCAGGCTGTTGGGCGCCTCGGCCGACGAGCTACCGCGGCGGAAGATGGAGAAGAGCTTGGCGAACTGGCGGAAGTTGATCTGCTCGCCGTCGCCAAAGTCCTGCAGCAGCACGTCGATGATGCGGTCGCGCAGCGGGTTCACGTGCAGCTCCGGGATGCGCGTCAGGTCGGCCCGCGTCAAGAAGCCCATGTTGTTCTTGTCCAGCGTGAGGAAGCGCGAGTAGAGCCGCTTGATCTGGCCCGAGCTGAAGCCCGTGTCCTTGCCGATCTCGGCGATCTCTTCTCGCTGCAGCATCATCGAAGAGCTGGATCCCATTATTGCGGCGTCTAAAATCAAATGAAAGCTCTTCAATCTTGTGAGATTCTAATGAGATGCGTCAAGCAATGGCGTCTTTCAAGACTATTCTACCTTTGAGCCCTAATGAGCTCAAATGACTGTGCTACTCTCATTCTTAAATTTCAGGTTGATTTCTTCTCTACTTTAGTTGCTCCCTGTTGTCAGGCCATTCTTCAACAGAAGAAATTTGACTAACCTAAATCAGCGCTCTATTTTACTTCTCCAAGCGATATTCATCTATCAGACAGAGCCTCAAACAAAAATAAGGACCCCAGCTGCTTGACAAGCGTTCAGTCCGCTTTTATTATGCTTCTCGAAAATCGAGATAATTTGTCCATGTCAATGCGCCGCTCTTAGTTGCCCATGCTTCATTATTTTCACACTAATATCGCCGAGCCGATGAAAATTCATCATAATCACGTCGTCAAACTTGAAATAAAAGCCCCCAAAATACCTATCGGCTCTTCTCATTTACGTAGCTATTGAAACGTGTTTCAAAAAAGAATCAAGTTTGATAAAAGGCCACATCCAGGATAGAATGTTTGCTCGACGGCAAATGTTAAACAAGCAGCCGACTCTTTTTAATATGCTTTAGAACACGGCTTAATAACATGATGATGATGATGATAGCGTTTAAATAAAGGTAAAGTCACGATTAGCAAGTCAAGGCCAAAAATGACCAAAATTAAAGAAGTAGTTTAGCCCTTGAAGTTGATTATCATCTTTTGGTCAAGGTCGATCTGTTCCAGAGTGCGGCAGAACTCAGAGAAGGTGATGACGTTGTCTCCGTTGGTGTCGAGCTCGGCGATGGTGCGGTCGGCAATGGAGCCGATCTGCTGCTCGGGGATATTGGAGCCGATCATCATCCGCAGGACGGAGAGCAGCTCCTCTTTGCTGATGCGGCCGTCGTGGTCGCGGTCGTACATGCTGAACACGAACTGGAGCTTGTTGTCGAGTCCGAAGGGCGGCGCCGCGCCTCGCCTGAAGAGCGAGAAGACGCGCGCGAACTGGCGGAAGTTGATCTTGCCGCCCTGGCCGTGGTCTTCGATGAGCACCTCGATGATGCGCTCGCAGAGCGGGTTCACGTGCAGCTCGGGGATGCGCAGCAGGTCCTGGCGGTCCAACTGCCCGGTGCCGTCGCGGTCCAGCGCCGTGAAGCGGTCGTACAGCCGCTGGATCTGCTTGGCACTGAAGCCTGTCTCTTCAGCAATCTGCTGTACCTCGTCCTTTTGCAGCAATGACGAGTTGGAGCCCATGTTTTTCTCATTTAGACTTTTCTCTACGTCAATCTGACGAACGCTTGTTAATGCTCAAAACGAATTTAAAAATCAATAATGCAGCAGCATTCTTATCGTGTTTATTCTCTCGATTCTGCTTGTAACATATGTTGTCGTTCAAATTTCGTCCAATTGGCATTGTTTGAAATTTGAGCAGACTGATGCCCATGTCGCGTTCGTAGAGCTATTTTCTCTTTCCTTTTCGTCTCGAATTTAAG
Organism: Proales similis; assembly: GCA_019059635.1. Classification (NCBI taxonomy): domain Eukaryota; kingdom Metazoa; phylum Rotifera; class Eurotatoria; order Ploima; family Proalidae; genus Proales; species Proales similis. The sequence continues at coordinate 512,569 of JAGVRJ010000004.1, forward strand.
ACTTAACCGAAGATTAGGGCTGCTCGTTCGAAGCATAATAAATAAAGTCAAGTTTCGATAATCGCCGAGAACCTCACGTTCTAAACTCCTTGCTCCCCTTGCGGACCAAGTAAATATTTGTCGCAAGTGTATCGATACTTTTGAATCATTGTTACAATAGGCTTAATGTGGACTAATTAAAATTCTTTTGCCGGCCTGTGTGTCCCCGCTCCGTTTGCAACGACGCGTCCAATCGGTCGCGTGAGAAGTGGCGGCCATAATTTTTCAAGAATAATAGAATCACAATTTGAGCCCGTGCATTCGTGGCCGCTTATTGAATATTCACGATCGATCGGTTCTGAAGTATGTGGCGACCTATTCACGCTCTCCTGTGGGTGTTTGTTGCCGTTCTGACTCAAAGGTGACTCCCTTCGTCTCCTCGTTTGCCTTCTATTTCTTATCGCTAATTGTTTTCGAATAGACAAGTCACGGCTCTATCGCAAGACTTGTTCAGCCCGGACCACGACCGGTGTGAACGAGTAGATGCCAAAAGGATTGGCCTTATTTATCTTCATTGGCCAGATGCTCACCACAATAAAAGCTTGGATCCGACTTTCAAGCTCAATCACTTTTATTCTCTATTGTCCGGTAGTAAACTTCTCAACGCAAGTGAACAAGAGCCGATTCTTCTTTTCTACTTCAATGAAGATTTGCGGCCAAAATCGAACCATTACAACCGTTGGCTCGGCGATCAGTTCTGGTCGGCGAAAATTCCGCTCAATGCGGTTAAACTTATTAGTCTCGGTCGAATTTTGACGCCGAATGCCCGTGTAGACACGAGCTCTTTGCTTGAGCAGATCAGACTGAGAGCCGTGAAAGAGTTTGATGAGCGCAAAGATTATTTCATTCTCACCAATACTGAGACCATATTAGGCCCCAAGCTCTTCTCCTGTTTCAGTTCAAATTCGAATCTAAATCGGCCGGAATCGAATGCAATCGGACGCATAAGGCAAGAGGCGTCGAGCGAATGTTACAACAACGTGGTGAGAAATCAGTCGAGCTATTCGTTTCTATTCCGCATACCAGTTCTGCACGATTCTCAGCGTTTCAGTGGCGTTTATGTATGGAATCGGCGTTCGGCCGCGACGAGCGGGCGTCAGATGGCTGAAAGTGTTAAGGCAGACAACGCTCACAAATGCCATCATCGTCAGGACATCTTGGGCGAGAAGGAGCTTGAATACGCAGAGAGCTATTGCGTCTACGGTTTCGACATGGGCAGCTATCAGGCGCCTGTGCTCGAAAGTCTTATTTCGACTAAATCCGAAAATTACTTTTATCAATTCATTCGTCACATTCTCTACAACAGACTGGAAAAGTTTGAAGCAGTTAAAAGCGACGAACTGGCCGTTGATCCGATCCCAAGTGTGACCCATCTCATCTGGTTTAGCGACGCGACCAGAGACCTGAGATTTATCGAGTATTTGTGCATCAAGAGCATACTGCTGGTAATCAAACCAGACAAAGTAAAAATTCACGGAGATCTGGAACCGCACGGAACCTACTGGAACGAAGTGAAGCCACAAGTCGATTGGGTGTTTAGAGAGCGTCCGATTGAAAGGTTCGGTCAAAGCTTTAAAAACAGTCCCATTCAGCATTTGGCCGACATCGCTCGTTTGGAGGTTCTATACGAAGAAGGCGGCTTTTATTCCGATCTTGACATCATCTGGGTTAAGCCAGTGGACCATTTCAGACGCTGGAATGTTGAACTGGTTGCCTCCAACGACATCACAAGCTATTGCCACCAGTTTCCCAACAGCATTCAAATCGGCGCCTTCCTAGCTCCGGCCAAATCGCAATTCCTGCGAATGTGGATCGACGCCTACAAGGACTATGGTCGGTATCCAGGCGACTACGCGGCCATATCCATGTGCGAGCCTTACAAGCTGTACGAAAAGTGGCCGCAAAAAGTGCTCGTTGACAATCGGCTTCAAATGATCTATTTCAACGGCTGGTCTGCATTCATTCCCAAGTTTGAACGACTCGAAGCGACCGATTTGAAGCTGTTCAATCAGAAACTCGACTGGCTGAACAACGGAACCTGCGGCTACCACTTGCCTCGTCACAACGACCTATTCAGTCGAGAAAGCTTCCAAAGAGCCGACCGTTCTTCGCTACCAATCAAAATCGCCGAGCACATTCTAAAGTTGGCCAACTCGAGCTTGATTGAAAAGACAAATTAAACCGCCGCTTGCCTTTAAAAATAAAATCTAAACTGATTTGCAGTCTAAAATTACTGAACGCGAATCTCGTGCATGTGCATCACATTCGCTCGCATCTTCGCACGTTTAAATAAACCTCCACTTCTCAAACCTTGGGTCTCACTTGGCATCAACGCATTTTTCATTTTTAGTTCTTCTCCCGCTTTTAAAAATGCACAAAAGCAATGAAGACACATGTCCGATAGTGAAAAAACATGATCTTATCGAACGATTAGTCTTGCTGAGCTTTTGGTCTCTGTTGAAATCATATAGAGAGCTGCGATTATTTTGGATAAAACTCATGCTTTCTTTATTTGTTTGCCAAATTTATGAAAAGAAAGGAAAAAAAACATATGTAGAAACGAAGCAACGAGATACAAGAAAATGGGCTCATAATAAAATGAAAAGAGGGATTGACAGAGAGAATTAGACATCCTTAAGACTGTTTCCTTTTGCTTTTAATCGTCAGCAGGCTAGGCCAGTGCACTGATTAAAACAAGCTGCTTTTTGATATTTTTTTGGCTTTTTTCTGATTTGAATAGCTCGGCGATGATGAATAAATTAAATCGGCATTTCTGGCGTTTGAGCCCAGAATGAACGAATGTTTATAAATAGAGAATTTTAGAAGAATGATACGAAGAAAAAGAGAGAGAGACAATCTGACAAATGCTTTTCGTGCCGTTGACCAAGGCGATGAGGATGGTGATGAGATGAAGCCTTCTGTGATTAGCTACTTCGGGCACAGTTGAGTTGAATGAGATGGTGTGCGAAATTAAGCGTGCGCTTGTGTGATGCTCTTCATCTCACTGGCTGTAATCGCAATTGGAGCACGACAAGCAAATAAGAGAAAATAAGCTCTGGCTTGAGGTTTTGGCCACTTGTCTGCCGTTAAAAGTAAACAGAAAAAGAAAAAGGGAAGAGAAAGATAGAAAAGAGCTCCACAGAAAATTGATGATGACAAGGGCGACGACGATGACGACTTGGATTTGCTTAAATAGGTCAGTCAGAAATGAAAATGTGAGTTAAAATACATCGTCTAACAGGCGAGCACTTGCTTTCTGAAAATAGAGTGCTTCAAGAATGTGAGAGCAAGTGAAAAGTAAAAGCGTGAAGGGAGAGACGAGAGGTGAAAGAACAGCCTGTAAAAAAAAACAATATGAAAAGTCAACAAAATGAACAAAAACTGAAAAAAAAAGGAAAACGAATGGTAGTTAACGGTGGTGGAATCACAAGAACAACAGCAAGCGAGTATTGGCTGGTCAGTCAGTTTGGGAGCTACGGGTTGAGAATAGTGGCAGAACATGTTGAGTTGGTGAAGAGGGCGAAACGGTGCCTCATCGGTTTTTATCTGAACAAGTCGAGAAAAGACGACGACGAGAATATTGAAGTGCTCGAGTTGCTCTTTGAATTGGATGATGCGGCCGTTTCGTTTATTTTGCTGTTGGACTGATTGTAGCTTTTGCCTCGGTCTGAATTGTTCAAGTTCACCAAAGGCGGCTGACTGCTGGCGTAGCCGGCCGCCATGGCAGCCTGATTGCCGGATGGGAAGTTTGCCGAGGCTGCTGGTGACGTGGAGTTTATGACTGACGAAGCTTTTTGAGAAAATGCTGAGAAAGCAGCGGCTGCTATGCTGGCGCTTGCTTGCGCTTTGGACGCCAGACTGTTGACATTGCGGGCAGAGAAATTGAATGGGGAAGACGAGTTGTTGTTTTGTTTCTTGTATGAACTATTTGATTTGAAGGAGGAGCGCTGTTTGCATTTGGCCGCATCGAGCTCGGCTGCTTTGTTTGCTTTTGAGCCCCAGTCTTCAGTTAGGCTGAGCTTTCGCTCCGCTTTGCTCTTTAACTCGTTAAGCTCGTCGTCGTTGAGTTTTGGCTGATTCTGGTCGGTCTTTTCTGGTCTCATGAACGCTTTCTCCTCTTCTGATTTTTCGGTTCGGACGCTTGACTGAACGATGGGAATTTTAACTGCTGCGACTGTGCTCTGGTTTGATTTGCTCGTTTGGTCCGCCTTCTCACTCGAAATTGCGATTGCTGTGACTTCTGGTTTTGCTTCTGCTTTGGGGTCTGTTGTTAAGGTTGCCATAATGGTTGTTTCTGTTTTGCTCTCGCCGCCGCTTTGTGGGAATTCTGAAAAGCGATCAGTTTAGTCAATTTGCACGAATCAAGACCTGGTCTATGAACAGTAGAAAATCACAACGTCGATACCTTAGTCTTTGTGATAGTTGACGCCAGACAATTTATAAATTTCTTGAAACAGATATTGACTCAACAACAGCTCGTCTGATTTATAGACAATAACAACATAGTCACGACATCATCAAGCACATTTATTCTCAATGCACTTACCGTTCAGCCCGGGCACCTGAACAGGACCGCTCGAGTTGGCGTTCAACGGTCCACTCGAGTAATATGGAGTGTTAACAGTGGTTGCCGATGAGGAAGATGACGACGAGGTGGAAGGAGTGCTCGACTGGTTGCCGCTGTTGAACTGACTCTGCTGAAGTTGAAACATGGGCGAGTTGTTCAGCGACGAGTTGGAGCTCTTGCGCGGTCTGTTGACAATCGAATAAGGATTTGGTGGCGTAGTTGTTGTTGTTGCTGCTGTGGTTGAGGCCATGTTGACGATTGGTTGATGACCAAGTTCGCTTTTAGTCACGTTTGGATAGCTTGGTTGATTGTTGAGCGGCTGCTGCTGCTGCTGACTAGTCAAAGGAGTGAGAGGGACACTTTCTTGATTGTTTATCGGAATCGAATTGGTCGCCTGCAGGTTGCGTCGAACAGGAGCCGGAGACTTGGCCTGGTCAAGCAAGTTGGGCCGCTGTGGAGTGGTCTCGCTCGCTCGATTCCAGTTGATACTGTTTCTGCCTGCACTCTGCTGCTGCTGCTGCTGAGCTCGACCGCGATGTCCGTTCATGGCCGAGTAGTTGGTGCTTATTAACGAGCATATGTGCTTGCATAGCTGATGGAACTGTTTCGTCGAGCCGTTAATAAGGGTGAACAGAATTTTGTAGGACTGCGCATTTTGCAGCGTGACTGTCTGCGGCTTGTCTCCGTTGTTATTGCTTATGTTCACGCTGTTCATGTTGGCGGTGAGCACGTTGGTGGTCGAGCCGCTCGCGTTGTTGTTGTTCTGATCGACTAAAATCTCGACTTTGAAGCGCACATTGCGCGCCAAGAACTTGTCAGGCGAGCGATACTCGCAGCGAAATAGACTCGGACTGTTTATGTTGTGAATGAGATCTTGAGTGGATAGGAATGCATGAATGAGATCTGCTTTGACGCTGTTCAGAGGCCGGTCGTTCATCACAAACACAAACTCCTTCTCTTTTTCCTCACTTCCGCTCGGCGTGTTTATGTTCTCTTGGCGGAAGTTCCAGCGTTGGAACCACGATTTAGAATCCACATTGGGCGATTCACCAGGATATGCAGAGGTCGGCGTTGTCGGACCCACGCTCGGTGGCGCATTACTGCCGCCCGCTGCGTTCGACCTCTCGGGCGTGACCATTTTGCGTCTGTAGAACTTTGGCGTGGTCAGCATGGAGATTTTAAATGAGTTGATTCTCGATCTGATCTGCTGCATGTTGCTCGAATTGGTGTCGTTTTCACTCGCAGCGTTCTGAACCGAGCCCTCTCTCAGGAAGCCCATGTCCTTGCTGCTGACCAACGGGCTTGTGCACGGTGATTGAAGAGGCGTTGTGTGACAGCTCTGATGCCGTGGCCCGTGCGAAATCATGAAGCCACGGCGGCCGACCACTGGCGAGCCGACCGACAACTGATTGTAAAATCCGTTTGTTGCCTTGAACTTGTCAACTCGCTTTCGTGGCGCATCGACTAAAATAGCTTTACTGTCAGATGCAATTAGAGCGCAAAATGAGCAAAATTCGGCCGACCAGTGCGTGAACGAACTCCGACTTCGTCGCTCTCCTCCTCGCATGGATTCTTCAGCTTCCTGTCAAGCAGTAGGAAGTAGATGACCTTCTCTGTGTTGTGCCTATTTTCAAACAGTTTTAGCTCAAACTATTTCCCGATCAGCGAATTGAAAGTCTCACTTTTCGTTTAAAAGCGCTTCGGTCAATCTGTCTCTGTCCTTGAAGCATCCGAGCGAGCTCATGTTTGCCAGCACGTCGGTGTCCAAATGGTCAAAGCTTGGAATAATCGCCGTCTGAACGATTTGTGACATGGGCAGCTCAAGCTCGACCTCTTCTTTGGAGCCACTTAAAGCACGACAGTAATTAAAAATGTGAACAAGTGTTCATTTGGATCCGTTAAGAACGAATAAACTTCGACATGCATTCAAGAACTTGGAAGCAGCCAACGAGCTTTTCCCGAATTCAAGCACAAAAAAATAAAAAAAAAAAAAAACAAATAAACGAGACAACTGAAAGTGTTAGTGGACAGGAGGAGATCCTGTCGGCAAATAAACAAGAAAGAATACAATGAGACCACGCAATCGAACAGACGCCCATAGAACACATCCAGCTACTTACGCCTGAACCCAAGGGTGTCGAATGACTTCCTCCAACTAGAAGCGGGATTAGAAGCAAGGTCAAAGAGCAAATTGGTTAATCAAGAGAAAAGAGAGAGGAAGAGCGCGGCTGTTTGAAGAGGAAGGAAGCACAGAGAAGGAAATAAATCAAGGCAAGGATAAAAGCCAGGAAATGGATAGGTCAGGACAAGAAGAGGGCATTGAGATGAGAGGCAAACTCTTACCGTTATTCGTTTAGACGCGTCTACTTCAATCATGCGTCTGAGCAGCTCTTGACAGTCTGGCGGCACATACGACGGAATTTGAAAGTGGCCCTTTTTTATTTTCTCCAACAGCTGCTTCAGATTGTCGTCGTCGAAAGGCAAAGCGCCGACAAGCAACGCATAGAGAATGACACCACAAGACCAGACGTCCGCCTTTCGACCGTCGTACTTTTCGCCGCGGATCACCTCCGGACAGGCGTAGTGAGGCGAGCCGCAGCTTGTCTCCAACATTGAGCCATCCACTTGCATCGAGGCCATACCAAAGTCGGCTATCTTTATATTCAGCTTTTCGTCGAGTAGAAGATTCTCGGGCTTGAGGTCTCTGTGACTAAACACAGAGCAAGTAGGTCATTTTGAGTCGCTGCAGTTGGTGGCCAACGCAACTTACCAAATCAAGTGACTGTGACAAAAGTCAAGGGCCGATATGATTTGCCTGAAGAACTTGCGCGCCTCTTTTGTGGTCAGGCGAGTTTTTTTCACCAAATAGTCAAAGAGCTCGCCGCCTGAGACATGCTCGAGCACAAGGTACAAATACTTCTTGTTCTCGTAGACATCGTACAAGTGTAGCACGTGCGGGTGCTCGATCAGCTTCATGATGGTTATCTCGCGCTCCACCTAAAATTAGCAATCGCATTTGTTCTTGTTTGCCAAACCGCAAAGACAGAAACTTGTGCCGCTGCCGCTCTATCAATCATGTGATCGAATTCGAGTTTGACAATAAAATTGAAAAAAGTCAGACAAGGAACGAGAGCGAGAAAGAGAGAGAGGAAGGGATAAGAGGGTGTGCGCTCGCTTGTATACATACAGGCAAATTCACAAGGTCGTTTAGACGATCGAACGCTCTGAATAAAATTATAGAAAAAAAAAACCATGAGAGCGAATAGGGAATTGAAGAAGCGCGTTCAATATTGCAAGCGATTGGCTTAAATTAAAGCGGACCAGCGAACAGGAATAAAAGACAATATACAAAAAAAGAAGGAGAAAACTAGAATAGAAACATACACGAGCATATCGATTCGTTGAGCCAAACATGGGTGAATTAAAATTTAAAATGAAGGCGATATTGGCCCTGGCAGTCTTTTCATGCGTGTTGAGCGCTTCGTTCGGTGATCAGCCGCTAAATGATGGCGGCAGTTCGTTTGAAAAAATCGGCCACTTCGATCCGGTCAGTATGATCGAGAATGCCTTGCACAAGGCTCGTTTCACTCGAAATGCGAATCAGAGTGATGATTCTATTGAGCTACGCAACCAGCTATATTCGCGTAAATACAGTCCGCGCAACTACTTCGACTATGGCCCGTACTACTATCAAAATAATATTCATCAGAGTCTGATGTACGGTCCAGCAGACACTAATCTTGAACAATGTGGTATTGCGCGGCCGCAGATCGTCAGCTACATTGCGTTGGGAAAGCCAGCCGAGCCGAAAGAATGGCCGTGGCAAGCTCAATTGTGCATAAGCAACGGGGCTGGAGTGAGCACATACTGTGGAGGAACGGTCATTCACAAGCGCTGGGTATTGACTGCCGCCCATTGCTACGATGACATTCAGCCGTCAATGCTGGCCCGCTACACACAGCTCACTCTGGAAGGAGTTTACAATCCGCACACCAAACGCTACGGTGTTGTTGTTCCTGTTCGTCGAGTAATTTTGCATTACAAATATCGAAAAGTGATGTCCGAGTATGAGGCGCGAATGCTGGGCATTGAAGCCGGTCCATTAAATGATCTCGCTTTAATCGAGCTCGAGCACAACAGCGCCGAAGTTTACCATCAGCTGGTTCCAATCTGTCTGCCTGCGCAAGGCTACTATCTGCGTCCAGGCACTGTTTGCAAAATAATGGGCCGTGGCTTCACTGACGAGCAGAGCGAGGACCAGCAGATCATGGCCAGCGAGCTGCAGATTGCAACAGTGTCCATCAGCCACAACGACCAGTGCAAAGCCGAGGTCGAGTCGGAATCGATCAGGTCAAAGATTACGGCCGACACTGTTTGCATTCGAGGTCCGTTTCATCCTTGCGTCGGCGACTCTGGTAATTATTCGTCTCGTTTTTCCGGCGCTTCTATTCATACGGTAAATAATTAATAATGAAATCAGGCGGACCTCTTGTGTGCTCGGGCCGATCGGCGCAGGAGATCTACGGCGACGAAGACCGCATTTACAACGACGCTGACCAACGCTGGTATCTGATGGGCTGCACAAGTTTCGCAGTCAGCACCAAAAATCACGACAAATGCGGCAAGTTCAAAGCTGCGGTGTTTGGTTCGACCGCCAGCCACATGAACTGGATCAGATCTCTGGTGCTTGGACAGTACTAGGCGCCATTTTTATACAAATTGCATTCAAATTCAATCATAATCTTCATCATCATCATCATTTTTAACTGAATCTCATTTGTGAACAAAATAATCTTTTTTTAGCATCACACCACTTGGGTTCAATTATTAAATTTGTAAGAATCGGACAAATAAAATCCTGCGAACTTTTTAAACAAAACACTCAATGGAGGTTGGATAAGTGGAACCAGGAAGAGGAAGGAACAGGGCCGAGTCGAAAGGAGGCGAAGGGCGCATGGATGTGATAGAGCGGCTTGTTGCTTGCGGACACCAATGAGAGGACTGGGGAGACTAACCTTTTGGAGAACGCTTTCGCTCAGCTTTTCTCGATTCACTATTTTGATGGCCATCTTTTTGCCGGTTTTGTAATGGACACCAAGTTTGACCAAGCCGGTTTGACCCTTGCCGAGCGTTTTCTCCAGCCTGTAAGGGCCGACATACATCGAGTTGCTGATGGAATTTGCGCCGGGCGTGCCCATTTTGCTTTGACTCCTGCTGCTCGTCTGACTTTGTGCCGGTTGGATCATGCTACACTGACTTCAGATGCTGGCACTTGAGAGCCGATCTCTTCTCTTCATGTAAGCTTAGCACACGATCTAAATTTTCGTCGGACGTTAGAAGAGATTATCGAACAGAGTCAAATGCACGACATAGGGAAACGCTCACTGCTTGAATGCAGCGTTTATTTCTTGATGGCACGGACGACCACAGTTAACTATCGATCGTCAGCGGTGAATGCAATGCAGTGTGAGTTTTTGTGTGCGTGTGTGTGTCTGTGAGAGTGAGTGTCTGTGTGTGTGTGTGTGTGTATGCATGCATGGAGGAACCAGAGCCGAAAAATGGAACTAAATGAGAAATAAAATATGTAAATTGTAGAATAAATTAGAAATCATAATCCTGCTGCAAGTCGGACGCGGTCGATCGATAATTAAAATCGAAGCAGTATGTACAAGAACCAAAAGAATATGATATGGTGCGTGTGTGTGAGTGTTTTGTAGTGATGGATTGAGAAGCAGAGAGAGAGAGAGAGCGCGCGCGAGGGTTGAAGAGGATCCATGTAGCCAGTTCGAATGAGAGGAGAGCGAGCCAGCGCGCGCGTATGCAAGAGAAAATAAACGAGAGTAAAAGCGCGCCAGTGTTTGATAAAGCGAATGAGAAGAGAAAAAAAAAGAAATAAAGAAACTAAAAGTCGGAGAAGAGAGTCGATTAGCAAATGAACGAACGAGCGAGTGAGCGCTTTGTGTTGAACAAACAAGTGAATAAAGGAGAGGGCCATGAGACGATGTGATTGCTTGCACGCTTGACTGAATTATGTAACGGGCTCAATCGTGCAAATGACCTCCCGCTGATCATAATCAATCCAGACACATTATTCACGGCGTCAGTCAGCCAGCAAGCCACTCTATGCTGACCATGTGTGTAAGGCCGAGGTTAAATCGCTTGGGAAGCGCGGCTGATTTCATCGCACTAATAAATAACCCAACGTCGAAATAAACAACGTGTTCGCTTGAAACCAGAGAGTCAGACAGGCAGACAGAGAGAGAGCGTATTGGGGTTGGACTAGCAAAAGCAACAAGGAGAGAAACAAAAGAATAGGAATATAAAGCAGTTGGCGCGATTTAGACGGCTGCGTTCGCGGGCTCTAATAAAATCCAATGCTATGCCCAAGCCGACGCTTATCTCATTAGGATGGCTGTAAATCGAAATATGAAACTAGCGTTGTCTGTCGTTGCCATTACTCAACGCATTGCTAGCGAGTAGTGACTGAGCGAGTGGCGGAAGAAGCAGAGCCGTTAGATCGACTCTATCGGCATTGGAGTCGCTAGACTACTCAGCACATTGCCGTCTATGAGATATTCATTAATTTCTAATCATAGGTCCAGGCGAGTTCATGCAAAATTAATTGCCACAAAACACAAGCGAATAACGGATGCATGCGCAAATATACGCTTTAAAGTGTCTCCGTTGAACGCACGCTGGTCAGGGTGGGCCGCTTGACTCACCGACAGGCCAATCGATGTCAATTAGATGCGGTGAAAAGAATCCAACAGTTCGTCTAACAAGTTTGGCTGTCTGATTGACTGACTGTTTGGATGGCTGCCTGCCTAGTTGGGCTAGAACCTCGATGATTGGCGTAAGCAACAATTTGTCCTACTCCACAGCCCTGCACAAACCAAGTCTAACTTTCGAAATCGATTTGTGTCAAATTTGTTTCTGCCTGCCGCTCAATGTAAATGTCGCGCGCAATTATAATATTCACTGATAATTAATATTTATGATCGATCGAAATCACTCAATTTCAAGCCGCTTGAACCACACGAAAAAAGGCCGACAAAGGTAAAGCATAAAGACGGCAGTTTATGTCAAAACCGCACTCGTTCATGCCAAGCGTCCCTGTTTCTGTCAGCTGACGTTTCGAGCTGAAAATATTTCTAAAGATTTTTGCCCACCTTCAAGCGCCTAGCATTCAGCCTTCAGGCTGCTAATCGAAATAATCGGCTTTTTAGAATCAAAAAATCATCTTAATTGCAAAGAAAAGGGCTGCTAATCGGTCGCTTTTTAGCATTTTCGGGCATTTGCAGTGGAACTTGAAAATATCTTTCCGACGAACAAAACAGTCGAGCAGCAAATAAAATTGAAAACATGATAAAACTTGTCGCGGTGTTGACAAAAATAAGCATGATGGTGAAAAGGGAACAGTGGCCGCATTTGATTGGCATTAGGGAGGGGGGGGGGGGGCACTGTCTGATGCATGCTCGGTTGTCATAGGCTACAATTATGTTGCATGCATGTGGACGGTCAGACTGCAAACTGAAATATGTGAGAAAGCCAGCCGTGTAGAGGCGAGCAGAGAGCAAAGTAAATCTTGGAATATACAAGGCCGAATTAGCTGTGAATGGACATTTGAAATCGAGAAGATTGGCGCAGTAACTCGATTGAATCAGACGCAAGCAGAGCGAGAGGAGCACAACTCGGTGTGAGCAAAAGAGAATTGAAAACAACAAATGGCTGAGATAAGCGTTAAGGCATTGAGAGACGCGAGTGCAGCTCGGATAAAAACAAGCGGGTCCAAGAGCCAGCTGCACAAAGCGCCATTCTATCCGCCCGGAGGCAGCCAGAAGAGCAAGAGCGGGCGAAAGTCGGTGGGCGAAAGTAATCTCATACCCTACGATAATGAGCATTCAACCTTGTACAGCACTTGGACCCCATTGAGCGATGAGAGCTCCAATCAAAAGGTATGTACGCGGCGCACATTAAATAAACTGGCAATCGAGGCTGGATAACCGACTGCCTTGAAGCTTTATGAAGAGAGACGCCAGCTGATGCTCAAATGGTTTGAGACTTGGAGCGAGAGACAGCGGAACATGGCTATAGACGAGCTGATGAAACTCTGCAAGCCCAAACAGTTGTTTTATGCGCGCGATGCAATCAACAAGATCTCGCCCGTTTTTCATCTCGACTTTACTCGCGTCCTGCCCCGGGTCATTTGCCTTTACATCTTTTCCATGCTTGACCCGCGAAGTCTGTGTCGCGCTGGCCAGGTCGGCTTCTTGACGCTCTGCGCTTCACTTGTGCCTTGTCTAATCGCATTAGCGTAGGTCTGCTGGTATTGGAAGATGCTCTGCGAGTCCGACCAAGTCTGGATGCCAAAGTGTTTACGCTTCGGCTGGAATCTCAATTACATTCCGACTTCGTTCGAGAACGGAATTTGGAAGCAATTTTACATTGAAAACATAAAAGCGCTTCAATTCATGACCATCAAGGTAAGTCGGCTAATCACAAACGACTGACGAGTAGCGGAGCCTTTGAGCTTTACGAAACCAAGAAATCGGCCAGAAGCTCTGCAAACACGCCCGCCATCACTGAACGAAGCGAGCTGAACTTGAACGACCTCAGCAACGGCCGGTTCGGATTCAACCGCTACATGAAATCAGCAGGCAAGGCAATAAAGACAAGCAATCGTGGCGGGACAAATCTAAAGCAGCCGCCGTGGCGAGCGAACAATACGAATCCGAACTGCTTTTATCGCTACAACTATCTGGATGAAGAAGACTTGGAGAAGAATGCCAAGCGAACTGAAAGTCTTATGAAGACTTTGACCTTGGACAGGTGAGAGTGGTCGACCTAGACAATTCTGAGCCCAGTTGACTCTTGAATGGAATTTAAGCTCGGCGTCGAATAAAGTTCGAACTCAGCCAGCAGATAACCATCAAGCGTCCGTAAAGCATTTGACCGCAACTAGCAGAATCGAAGCCCAAGAGCTGGAGGACATGCTCAACGTAAGATTTGCCTCTTCTGGTTCAATGCTGACTCAGTGGCCTGATTGAGTTATTCGAAAACAATCCAGAAAGGACAGAGGCTAGTTGCCGAGCTGAACGACAGTTTGCTCAAGGTTCAAGAAGGAATTGGAAAACAAGTAAGCCAACACTTGTCGCAACTGACTGCGTCCAAGTCTTATTGCTGTTCGAAGGAACCAGAAGTGAACAATTCGTCGGCTCTTAATCCAGGCAACGATCATCAGCTATGGAACCAAGCATGTTAACAACAACGCCCTCTCGATCAGTTCATCCATCCACTCGACGATTAATTCATTCATCTGCGATTGATCTTGTTCATTCAACGATTCTGTTTGCAGTTATGCAATTTGCAAAATACCAAGATGCACATGCCTTGAGCGCGTGAGAAAGGTCTTGAACGCCCATCAAACCAGATCAGGTTGAAATAAAGTGAATAGATTTAATCCAATTTGCAATTTATGGAAGAGAGCCTCTTCTTGGCCCTTTCTATCGTGCCGTTCTATTTCTCTTTTCCGATTAGTTGATCCTAATGGGCATTGAGCATTTAAATGGCTCGTTGAGTCGGAAGTGATCAGAATAGATCAAAGTGGAGATGTTGCGTGCGACACTTACGACGCGATCTTACGCTCTGGCTTTGGGAAGAGGAGAGTTCTCTTGGTTTTACTTCATCGAGCGGTTTTGTAGTTAAGAGGGCAATTCGTCTGAACTGTAAAATTGGGCATTTAATTTGTATTTGAGGCTCGTACTGACTTTGAGTGGCTGGTACACATCTAATGGATGCGATCTACTATTGAGTACGCTCCATCAGTTGGTGCCTTCTTTATTGATATTTGCCTCAAACAATCTAATTAGAAATCAGTTAGGCTATCTTTTCATCGCGTTGCACAATTCTGAACAAGTACACGCTGAATTAATGAAAAGCTGGCATTTACGAGCCTGAATTGAATGAATGAGAAACACAGCCTCCTTGATTGTATTTGCCTCCTTGCTCGTATTAGCCTCCTTGAGCAAATGGCTGCTCGAAGGCGTTCAATAATGCAATAGACTGAACACACAAATAAACAATAGAGCTTCGGGCGCTCCCCATCTCTTGTCTTGAGCCGTATGCTCGTCTTGTTCTCGTGTCTGTATTTCAGGATTTGAGGTGCAGAGGGTCTTTAGTTTGGACAAATCGTTAGCTCTAGTCTAATCGAGAAAATCTATCCGGACTTGCTGATTGCATATTTCTGAACTCTGCTCTTATTTCGCCTTTTTTACAAGGATAGTCTTAAACAAAAGTTGCTATTTTGACTGCTCTCTCTTGTCAGATCTTGTCAGAACCATGAATCAAGTTCTTGTATTCAGCTTTTTGCTCTCTGTCTTAGTCGCAGGTTTGAGACTTTTTTTTTCAAGTTTTTTTTAAAGTTGGGTGAAAAAATCGCGTCAAAAAGGCTGCCATGGAGGAGCTGGCGACGACTGGAACTATGAAGAAAAAGGCCCTGACTTTTGGCACCAGGCCTATGCGCAATGCTCGGGACAGATTCAGTCGCCGATTAATATCGAGCCTGCATATGCTCACTACAATCCTGATTTGAAGCCATTCTCCACCGTCAATTACAATGCGACCTTGCAATGGAGAATCGAGCACAATGGCAAAGGAGTGGTATTCAGCAAGGCGCCAAACTCTCCGGTCCTGAAAGCGTCAGGAAGCAATTTGAATGAAGAGTTCGAGCTACTTCAATTCCATCTTCACTGGGGATACAATGAATTTCAAGGTTGAATTTTCTTTCGTTTTAAATCGGCTTGCTTTTCTTACTTTTCTGCGAGTAGGAAGCGAGCACGTAATCGACCTTCAAAAATTTCCCCTGGAGGTAACTTGACAGGCAAAGTGGAACGAATTTGACTTTTCATGCAGCGGCTTTAGCTTCATCTTGTGCACAAATCACCCAAAGGAGCGTTCACTGTCCTGGGCTTCTTGTTCGAAGTAGATTACTAGTCAGAACTCTAGTCGAACTTATCAAACTCAATTCATTAAAATAAGATCACAGACGAGCCGAACCCAAGCTGGAGCCAAGTGGTCGAAGCAGTTCGCAAACTAAAGAGCAAAGGAGGTGGGTCGTAACAAAATTTGCGATAAGAAGCAAGATTGAACTGTCGAAGACTCGAGCAACGTCGATTTCAGACTAGACTCGTTGATTCTGCCCAAGTTGAACGAGTACTACAGATACAAGGGCAGCTTGACCACGCCGCCCTGCAGCGAAGGAATCATTTGGAACGTCTTTGCCGATTATGTGGCCATTTCAAAAGACCAAGTAAATTGCTGTTTTTGCATTCATTCTGCATATAGAATGTAAACACTTGTTTTAAAGCTCAAGGCCTTTCACGACACAAACGTGAAGCTGAACTTCCGCGACCCGCAGAGGATTAATGCACGTCTGGTTCAGTCGAGCTTCCCGATACCCGGCGAAGTGAAGCTGAGAAGAGTAAACGAATACCCTCACTTGGCCGTGTGCAGCGCGGTCGGAACCAAGCAATTTGGCATTCTCTCAATTCTAATCACTCTTTTCAGCGCCAGACTCTTTGCTTGAGAGAGCTCTTTTTCTAATCTAGATTCTAGACGAGCCGATGATGGCCCCAATGTATTTGTGTGTCTGATCGATGTTGAATAAAAGAAGCAATGTCATAGGCTAGATAGCAGTACTGACTTGAGCCTCTCTCTCTCTCTCTCAGTTTTACTTCTATTTGTCCTTATCGGGTTTTGAATTTAATCGAAAACTTCAACTGCTAAACTTAAGTTGCTTGAGGGCTGAGATAATGCTAAAAAAAATGAGAAATAGTGAAACAATGAGAGAAGACTGTTCAAAGAGGGCCAAGTGCAGTCGAACGCAGTTCATAATTTCAGAAAAATGCTCACTTCTCTAGTCCCGTGCAAACGCATGCCGAGGTGAAGGTTAGCTACTAGAGCGGCGCACAACGTGAATATTTCGCTCTCTGTACGAGTGAATGAATGACTGAATTGAATTTGATTTTTGCACGCTGAGCTTGGCCAAGAGCTAAAGTCTTAGCCGGCGTTAAGACTCGCGCTTCTCCAAGTCGCTGCCCGTTCGCTTGCTCATCGATCGATTGGCCTCTCGTTCTAGATAAGATGTCTGCCCCGAAAGCTCCCAAGAACCGAGTTCAAGTGTTCGGTCGAAAGGTAAGCGGCTTAAATGCACATGAGCGCCCGATGGAAATTTAAAATCCGATATCGGAAAGAAAAGCGCCACCGCCGTCGCTTTGTGCACCGAGGGCAAGGGATTGATCCGTGTTAACGGACGACCTCTCCATCTCGTTGAGCCCCAGTGCCTTCGATTCAAGGTAGTCCTTACGTGTGAAATCAACTCGCTGCCCAGTACTGAAGAGCACATTCAAGCTAGAAGAGCCAGTACTTCTTCTCGGACGAGAGCGATTCTCTGCTGTTGACATCCGCATTAAAGTGAAGGGTGGTGGTCAAGTGGCCCAAGTCTATGCCATTCGACAGGCCATTGCCAAGGCCTTGGTTGCCTACTACCAGAAATGTAAGCGGAGTTTAGATACAAATCTGGCCAACCGGGCTGGCTTCGGATTCGAAACTGATGAAACGCTGGAAGAGCCGTCTAATTCAATTGAATTTGCAGACAATCCAGCATCTGAGAATTAAAACGAATCTTGCCATCACTCGGTTGTCCACCAGCATCAAATTAAAGACAAGTTGACTAATTTGAAAAAAAAACTTTCAGTCGTCGACGAGGCCTCCAAGAAGGAGATCAAGACCCTCTTGACCCAGTACGACCGAACTTTGATTGTCGCCGATCCGAGACGATGCGAGCCCAAGAAATTCGGTGGTCCAGGTGCCCGTGCCAGATACCAGAAATCTTATAGATAAACGAGAACGAGTGAAGCTCGTTGATGGAAGTAGAAAATTGAAAATTCCTATTTCTTCAATAAAGCTTTATCTCGCGCTAAGCCCACTTTTTCCTTCCTCTTCTCCATCTCGTCTCTTTGTGCCCCAGTGAAGCCGAATGGTCTTGTTCGAGAGAGGGCCGCAGGGTGTTTGATGAAAAAGTGTGAAAAACGTGTTTTATTAATTAATTTAAATCGAGACCGGAGAACTCATTCTTGAAGAAAATCAAAAACAGATAAAATTGAAATTTAGAGCAAAAGGACGAAAGCATCATTAATCGTCGATTTAAGAATGAAAAGGACAAGAATCGAATTGAATTTGGTACTGAGCCAGCCAGCTAACAAGTCTCTATGTGTGTGTGTGTGTGTGTTTGTGTGTGTAAAACAACCAAGACCAATAGACAAGAGGGTTTGGGCTAAGCTCAAAAGAATAACCGTCGAGTTTAAAACTAAGAGAATTGAGAATGAATAAATAAACAAGAACTAAATCGGTGAAAGGAACGTCGTTGGATTGCGTTTTAGCTCGGATTGCCGAGTCTATATTTCCGCTGGCCTGCTGGCTTCTCGTTTATAGCTGGGCCTATTTGCTAGTTGTGTTTAATTGTTTCAAGATTTCCTTGTCTGGTTTTAGTATTCGAAAAACGGCGCGTTCTAATCATTTGATTGTTTGAGTTGCGTTTCGTTCTTTTCGACTTGTTCGTTATTCCAGTCGCGGTTCTTTTCAAGCTGATCGAGAATGTGTTGCGCGTCAGGAGCAACCAAATCGCACCAAGACTCCCAAAGTGGATGGAGAATGAAATCAATGAAGCCGACCTTGAGAGAAGAAATAAATTCAGACTTCCTATCAATTGGGCCATAAGCTGAAATAAAGTCTACCTGTGACTTTTCGATGTTGGCTGTGTGCCGGTCACACATCGGACTTATTTCCAGACCTTCAGACGCCTCGCGATCGCCCTGCAGAAAGAACTCATTCATGAGCCTGTCGGTCCAGGCGCGGTAAATGTCGAGCTTTTTGGTCGGTGCACTCAAGTCGGCACAATGAAGCATGTTTTCAAGCACCTGCGGATGAAAAGAGAAATGAATTCGAACTCGGCATCGGGTAAAGAGACACGTCCAAGTGAACTGACCCGCATGCGTTCTTGGTAGTTTTCCATGACGGCCAAACTTGAGCCGGACAGGCGCTTCGTTTCGACCATGGTCTTCAACTCGGCCAGCAGACTCATATGCTTGGACATGTCCGTGGCCAAGACCATGTCGATGACGATTTTGCGCAGCGCTTTGCGCTTGCTTCGGTCCATATTGCGCAATATGTCTTTGGAATCGTCCTGCAGCAGTTTGAACGCGACTGCGAGGTGATGATTTTCGAGCACCGACTCGTCATTGTACATGATCGCCAGTTCGGAGCCAGTGTTCACCAGGTACTGGTTGGTCAGACCTGGATGGTCCAGGTCGTGTATGGCTGCAGCGAACAAGGCAGCGAATATCTCCAAATCACTGAACACTCCCTGTCAAGAACTGATTTAAGATTTTGATCGGCGCTTGCCTTAAATTCATCATCTATTCACCTCGAGCGTCTTAACGTTGAGCAAAACGTGAATGGACTGCATCACATCGGCGGCGTGTATTTTGTTGTGATAAGGCACATTCTGGTAATGAGCCTCCACGTCGTTCAAGTAACTGATCATCACCGAATCCTCGATGGCGAACTTTTTTAATAAATTCCTGTTCTTGAACAAAGTGAACCCAACTGCCGTCAGTGGTCGATGGTTGGTTAACTCATCCATGAGGAAGATGTCTATGCCCCATAAATCGATCTGGCACATGAGCTAAATGTTTTCGTTAGTTTTGAAAAATTCTTCATTCGATTAGGCAAAGCTCTTACCTGTTCGAGCTTCTCGGCCTGATCTGACTGAACACCGTACTTGATCAATGTATGATTTGCGCGATTGCCTTTTTCGTTTAAATTGGCCTTGCAGCTCATGCGCTCTTCAATGGCCATCTCACGAAGCGCAAACACTCGGTCCATTTTAGCCGAGCTCGTTGGCAATGTTTGGCCTCGAGTGAGTCGGGCAGCTCTGCTTGCTTTTTCGCCGCCCTTGGCCACATCCGACTCTTTGCAGTCGGACTCGTCGTCGCCCATTCGAGTATCTTCTTTTCCGACGTAGTTGTCAACAAGAAAAGCAGCGATTTGCTTATCAGTCTTGTTGAGCTCGGCGTACTGGCTCAGCTCCTTGTTGAGCAGGCGGCGAAATTTGCTCGATGTTATGTCGGATATTGAACGATAAGAGGACATGTTATCCAGCTGAGTCAGACACCAGTCCAAGTCTTCAAGTATTTCGCTTGAGCATTGTGTTCTGTTCGGCTCGTCTACGCTTTGTTCGTGAATCGAATTGCGCTTGTGGAAGCTCGTGTTGGGCGTCAGATTAAACACAAGATTTGTGCTTGAATCTCTCAACTCATTCTGACCAGTCGAGTCGCCTGTTTGATTTGTCCTTTTAAATGAGAGCAACGAGCAGCGTTTTGCTTTTAAGCATTCAATCGGCCCTGGTTCGTTCAGGTTCACTCACTTTTCTTTTGTTTCGCTGGTGAGCTGGACAAAATTTTGGCGCACGTTGCGCAAACTAGCCAGTATCTGGGCAAAAGTGGTCACAATCGGCTCGTCCAAATGGCTGTTGAAGGTTGAAATTGAAATGAGTTAGAAAAATTTAGTCACACACACAAACTGGAGAAGGTCATTAAAGCGAGAACCCGTTAAGGAAGTATTGCGGATGATACGGATGGTTAGAGCCAATCGACGAGGAAAGGGTCGGTGAGTTAGCTGAGCCAGTTATTGTGTCGAAAGAGTCGAAACGGAAGCAGCTAGACCTTATCGAGCGGGGCATTGAGCGCAACGACCATGTTTTGGAGTGCGCCGAGCCCGACTCGGAAATCTCTTCTGACATGTTATGCCGATCTAAAACTACGAAGCGCGGCCAGATTCTATTCGTTCGGCTGTTGCTTGCAGGACGAGCTCTATCCGCTAAAATTCCTCCTCTTGTCTGTCGGTTGCTATTCAGCTCATGCACGTTTCAATCTAGCATTTATGCCGCTCCCTCCTTTTCTCTTTCTATATCTTTCTCTCTCTCTCTCTCTCTCTGGGTTGCTGTGCTGCTAAATTATTCGCGTAGACGTAAATTTTTGATACTCGTCAAAAGGAGAAAAAAGGAAGAAAAAGACAGCATAAACAGATAATAATTGGAATAATGTTGGCTAATTAGAAAAAAAGTCTGAATGGAAGAGAAATAAAGGCGAGCAAGCGAGAAATGAATGGATTGGATGGATGGCTGGCGCTGGAAATGGTCGCTCCGACAATGAGCATCGGCTTATACACTAAACGAAACAAGTTCTTGCGCTTGCTTGCCACGGTGGAAGGCTTGTTGCCTGCAGGGTCAATGCCAGACATTATGATTAGACTATTTAGCGCAACCAAATTGCAATTCAATGATAAACACATTAGCGAGCGAGTGAATAAAGCATGAGCGAGCAAGCGAGAGCTGAATGTCTGGCACATCTTCATAGTTCTCTTCAACTCGTCAGATTTAAATTATAATAATTTCGTTCATGGTTGTGAGCAGAGCATCCTCATAATAATTACTCACACGGCCTTCTGTTTCTAGTTTAGTTCCATTTATGACTTTCATTTCGCACTTGCAAGAGCGCCGTTGTGTGCCCCTGTAGGGGCTCTATAGCAGTTACACTCTCTTTTGCTCCTTCGCTCTCTCTCTTTCGCTAATTCATTCTCATTCGTGTTCGTCGTTCACTGTTTTTCTCATTCAACAGCATTGAGTGATCCGGTTATTTTTCTCTTGCAAAGTTAAATCTTTCTCCTTCTGCCGCTCCCTTTCTCTCTCTCTCTCTCTCGCTCGTTTCCATTCACTCGTTGTCTGATCATTCAAGAGTTTTCTTAAATAACAACAAACCGGTCGTGATGTCGAGAGAATTGCAAAGAAAAATTATAAATTTTATTCCTATTAATTAATGCTCCCCCTCTGTGCAACGGGTGTAATTCGTGACTTAATTCGAACTGATTAGCATAATTTCGGGCACGCAAGAGCGCCATCGTCGCCGGTTTTAAACTCTCAGTTTAGCTTTCTATCGAACAAGTGCACATACACACACACACAAATGACACGGAGCAGCTTTGCCGAATGTGCCCGCTTTTGATTAAAACATGAAGTAGTTTCAGTTTGAAGAGCGCACTTTTTTTTTCATTTCAAATAAATGCCAGTTTTGCTGAAATTCTGCTTTTTTAAATGAGAAATACACAAGAAATGACGTGAAGAAATCTTAGCTGACGCGCGACCTGCAGCGAGCGCATGGAGCTTTTATTTGCTCATTTACACAATAGAATGCTTTTAAAACAAACATACTGTGGCATGGGTGCAAACTCGTCATCAAGCATTTTGAAAACACATATGAATGTGTTGAATGAAGCAAAGAGACGAGTTTGGGTCAGAGAAATCGATTCGAGTGCGAACGCGATCAATTTGTGCGTTTCGGGTTTAGATTTCAGGAGAAGCGAGTGCGAGGCGAAAAGAGAAAGGAGATATGAAAAAGGAAATTATGGTCGTCTTTGGGATAAGCTTGCTTTAGACACCACTGATAGGGTCGGCCTGCTCATAAATCATGATTGAATCTACGATGACTAAGATGACGCTGGCAGAGATGGCAGCCAGGGCCATTGTGAGCTATTGATTTTTGCAGTAATCTTTATCGACAATGGCCCTTATCATTTGATTGACACAGCTCTTAAATATTTCTTGTGAGCGCGACAGAGAAAAATTAATATCCATGCGTGGAATTCAAGTGCAGGGCAATTAAGTATTAACTCTGGTTCATATCTAACCTGGATTCGTTCACAGCCGCCGAAAACATTAGCGCGCTGAGCAAAACAAAGCAAAAAGAAGCCACAGCCAATAGGAGTCTGAGTGAAAGGGTGGAAATGCGAAATATAAAAACCTCATTCGGCTGCGTTGCCTCTCGGAGCTGAGGCGCCAGGCATTTAATCATATTTTCAAGAAGAGAGCAGTCTCAAGCAGCTATGCGCCTCTACTGTTCCCTCTCTCTCTTTCTCTGCCTGCCTGCCCGCCCGCCTGCTTGCTTGCTACTCTATTTGCCTGTTTCTCGCAATCTTTTCGCATCTACTCTCTCATTCAAGTGGTAAATGTGCTTTAAAGGCTGCATTGGTGTGATTAATTCAACCGCGTCTTCTCCAGATTGATTGCCTTTCTCGCCCCAATGACCCTGTGAATGCAAAAGCAAAAAGCCTATTGCTTACTTTTCACTTGCAGCGATCGAGGCGCTTCTTGCCGGCTGCTTTTCGTTTTCGTAATCGGCTCTGTAGAGAAACGAGCCGCGTCTTGCGTGTTGATGACCGCCCTGCGGCATGACGTTCAATGATAAATTGCTGCTCGATGTGACTATTATTGGCGGAACAAGTGGACTGGCCGTGCTGAATGCGGCAGACGTTTCACTCGCTGGAAGTAGCTTGCTGAGATCTGGTGAAATAATGCTGATTTTGCCTGCTCCTTCAGCCTGATTTGATAAGGAAAGTGATGAACGCTCGTCGCTTGTCCTGTCGATCTTGTCGCTCGTTGAATTTTTAGTCGGATCTAATTTACGGCTTGGCAGGAGCTTGCTTTCCTTGCGCCTGAACGGGTTTAATTTGTGTGAGCGATTCGACGACGATAGTGAAGACGTTGTTGTCGACGGCTTGTTCCTCGACAAATCTTTGGGATCCACCACGCGTGCGCCATCGCTTTTATTGCTTTGCGTCACCATCCGCTCTGGTTGCATGTCGCTGTCCGCTTTTGGTTGCGATCGACTTTTAAAATGGCATTAATTCATAATTAAACTAATGGAGAGAACACCATAGAGAAAATAGACAGACAAAGAGACAGAGAGAGAGAGAGGGAGGGAGGAATGGAGAAGGAAAAAAGAAAGAGGAGGGAAAACGAGGCCGAGTGGCAGTTCAGCGCACTCACGTTCGAAATGAACACAGAAATGCTCGAGTTGAAAAGAAGATGGCAGGGTTCCGGTAAGCGGCAACCGTCTCAATCGAATTGGATTTCAAATTGAAAATAATTATGGGTGTCGGAAACCAAGTAGAGGGTGAATCGAGTAGAGACCATTTATCATCTCGTTTATATGTAGACTGTAATGATCATAAAATTAGCTGCAGATCTCAAATTTTTTTATTCGCTGTTATCATCATCATTCATATGAGCGCATTTCTTCACGGCTGCATATTTCTCGCTCTCATTTTTGCCTCACTCGCTCTATTTACTGTTTGCGCGTGTGTGTGCACTGGCCAGGTCGTAATGGAGATTAAGACAGCCCGAGTTGAATATATAAACAGCGGCGCAATTTCAAAAACACAACGCACCTCCGAAAAAAATAAATCGTAAATAAAACTGAGGCGGGAAAGAGTCAAAAAAAAAGTATTGAGAGAGAGAGGAACAGAGAGGCAATGAATGAGGGAGAGTGAAAGAGTAATGAATTTCGCCATCAAACACAACTCGCCAAGATGAATGAATTTTCCGTTTTATTCTCGTCTAATGATAGCAGGCGAACCCGACGCACCGAGAGCATTTACACTCGTAATAATTTCCAGAAACGAAAAATGCAATTAGGCTGCAGAGAACGGAGCGTAATGGGCGTTTGATATAGAAATCAATTCCTGCTTATTCTACTTACTGGCACAGAAATGTGTCGACAGATGCGAGTTTAGAATGGCGATTTTGCACAGTCTGAGGTTTCTCTTTGCTGCTCTTGCTCTGCGAGCTTTGACGAAAGAATGTGATCAAATTGCCCAACAAGCCGCTGCTGTTTTCAATCGATGTTTTTGCTCGCAGCTTGTCGCAGTCGACCGGCGAGGAGAGCGAGCGTGGCGTGGAAGATGATTTGCTTGAAAATGGCATATTTGCATTCGCGGATGCTCTTTTGTTCGTCCTCTTCTTCTCCGCTTGGCTTGCGTCTGCTTCCGACTGCCGCAAATCAATTTGATCGTTCATGTTGATTTGATAAACAAAGTTCGATGACACATCTGTCCGACTGGTGGCAGCTTTTGTCGCGATCGGCAAACAACAATATAACAGAACGATCTTGTCGTTTTATTGGCGCCTCTTCAGCTCCCTCTTTTCCTCTCTTGGCGTCTTGGTATTCAGAATGGGCCTGAAATTTGACTTTTAATTAGAGATAGGCTCGCTCGCTTGGTTTCTACGCTTGCGGTTGAGATGTTGCGGCTGCTCTCTATTGGATATGAACGCCCTGTCAGAAATTATCTAAAGCTGTGTGCTGCCCGTCGGAAAAGAACAATTTAAACTATTTGCTCTTGATAAGCAGCTCGCACTAATGCATTTATGTGACATTCAGAGTTGAGTTCAAGCGATTTGAACGCCGAACGCGAATTAATGCATTTATCACGCCGCTTGGCTCAAGTACGCCAGCTTTACCTAAATCACAATAGTTAATTGTTCGGCTTTCGTTTCTGCTGCCAAAAGCGTTTCAATCGCTTGCCACTAGTCAAACGAATTGGCGAAAGTAAAAAATTAACCTGAAAAACTTTCTGTCTGGCACTTAAAGCACGTGAAGGAAATGAACAAATAATTAGTTCAGAGAGGCGTCGAGTCAGTCTGCGACCCTATTCAGAGAAAAATTTCATCCTGACTGGCCCCATCGTGAGGTTCTCTGACTCTTAGGCTCACCTTTTTTTTATTTATTCTTGTCCCTGTCTCTCCGTTTGTCTCTCTCTCTCTCTCTCTCTCTTGTTCGTTTGTTTCTCGGGTAATTTCGAACTCGTTTTTGCTCATTCCAGTCATGTTGTTGTGATGCTCGCCTCAAGCAGAGCATGTTGAACAAATGAAAATGAGACTCAATGAAGCGGGCGGCCAATTCGAGAGAAACAAATCGATTTATGAAAGAGATGAATGAAACGCAATAGCAGCAGTGCTTAAGGTTATCGATGAGTTTTAAATTAGGAGTCGAACAGTGCGGGCGTCGATCATGCCAATATGCTGCAAGTCGTAAAACTCTGGGCGATGCTCGCATTAACGTTCTGAGCCAAGCATTCAGTTCAAAATCTAATTTATTTATATGTATAGATCATTGGAAGTGTTCGGTTCAGGCCGCCGCAACTAGGCTTGGTAAACACAACTGCACAAGCGAGTCGAAAGCCTGGCAGAGAGCGATAAACGAGTAGGGGAGAAAGTGTGCGATAGAGAAAGAGAGAAAAGAGAGAGAGAGAGGAATAGAAGAGCAATAGAAGAGCAATAGACGAAGGCGAGGAAAGGAGAGGAGGCGAGAAAAATTCAAACCAGATATGTTAATAGAGTTCGAATATTCCTATTACGATTACTTCGATTTTTAACTTGGTTGCATGCGCATTGATCTTGAGTGCAGGGCAGACCGCTAGACATGCAAGAGCAAATAACTCGCACTTCAAAGAGGCGGAGATGAACAGAGCGGTAGAGAAGAGAGGCTCGAGAAAAATTGAAACTTGAAGTAAGAGGAACAAGAAGGAGAACAAAGCGCAGAGTGAGAAAGAGAAAAAGAGAGAAAGAGAGAGAGAGAGAAAAGGAGAGATGCATTTACTTGGTACAACTGCTTGCCATGAATAATGAAAATCGATTATTTTTGCATATTTTCTATTTGCTCGTTACTTGTCGAGTTAAGCGGCGCCTCGCCCAGTTTGATTTTATCAGGAAAAAAGGTAGAAAAGTGATTAAGAGAAATGAAAAGAAAAACATAACTAGCAGCACACACACAAAGTACTGCTTTTAATGTGTTGGCCCAAGTAAACGTGATGAAGAGAGGAGAAAATAGGCAACTGAAGGAAGGAAACGATCCAATGCAAGCGCTCCAATGCAGGCGACGAAAACCAAATAGAGGCGATGCACACCTAACAGCCACAAGCTCTTGATTTTCTCCAGCGTGCAACATCAGCAGAAATATGACGAATAATAATAATATTATTAATAGCCGCTTAAGATCGGGTGATGGTACACTGAAATGCAATCAGCAAATGCATTTGATATTTGTCATAAGCGGCCAAATTGATTTGTCTTTTGTTGCAAGCCTCAAAGAAGAAATAAAATATCTTCGACAATGGCGAAAATCTATATCCATTTCTTACGTTCAAGGTCAATGCTGGTTTCGTTTAACTCGCACGGCCAGATTTGCTTTTGTGATTATTCACCGACTTGGCGTATATAGACGGCGAATCTATTAAATCATCTCGTTCAGCCTTTCTCCGACTCACAACTGACAAGAATGTAAGAGGCATCCAGACAGAAGAAGAAGAAAAAGAGACAGTGAGCGCTGTTTGGTCGAGTAGCAATGCCTCTATCAATTGGTCCGAGTCGTGTGAAAAAGATAAAAGTGCAAAGAGATTGACGAGAACGAAACTAATAAAGAAAAAGACCTTTGAACAAGGAGACCAGGATCAGCAAATAGGAATAAGCACCGACAAGTGTAGTGGATTAAGAAGAGTGCAATAAGTAAATTTGACTAATTTCAATTTAACTCATTTAATCAAAATCGTGCCATTGAGTGTGTTTAAAGAGACGCGCTTTGGCAAGTTCTCAAGTTCAGGCAGGATTTAGATTATGAAAAGGGAAAATAAAACGGAGAGCGGCTCGTATCAAGAAATTTAATCATTCAAGTGGCTGACAGAGCTGCATGCAAATGAACACAGTTCAAAGCTGATTAGGCAAATAAGATTCTTGAGACCGCTAGCCGTGACATGCTCGTTCGTTAACCGATCCCTGGAGTGTGAACAAATTGAATATGGATAAAACACCCTTGTCTGGCCTAGATCTACGCTTGGCCTTTCTTGTCCTAGACGTGTTCGTGCTAGCAAACACTAGATAAGGACGAATGCGAATCAGATTAATGGGAGGAGGGAGGGCAGACAGAGGTAAAGACGCCCAACAAGACGGCTGTTGATAATCAAAAAGCGCTGGCATTCAATTTTTCGAACCTCTCATTAACGAGACACTGCCACAGACTCTGATGAGGCTAATTTTCAATCGCACAGATCTTTATTCGCGGAAATTTATACAATATTTTGTAATTATGAGTTGCAGCAGCTAATCGAACCAAATCTGCTGGAGACCTCTTCCTGAGCGGCGATAAAATTGCCAGCTAAATCAAAGAGTTGGCTTCTTGCTCTGCGGCTATCCGACTTGATCATCGAGCTAGAAATCTTGTCGTCGTTTACTTATTTTCTCATTCCCCTTCACTGGCGTCATTTGTTTCCATTGTCACTTGAAATGGCATAAACTCGTTCGAGCTTAAATAATCGAGTGCCGAGTACTTCTTCGCGTCAAAAAGCCAAATCAGTCCGAGTCGCATATTTGCCTTTGGCTTCGTTTCGCTGCATCGAAAGCGATTTTCATTTCAACAATCGAACCTAATCCTTTGATATTATTCAACATTGCGAAAAGCCTGGATTCACCAGTTTCCATCGCAGCAGGCATGAATAAAAAGCCAAGTTTTCAATTTGAATCGTCCCAGTTCAAATTTCTGTACATGAGCCTTCCGAGTAGCGCAATGACTTTCTGTTCGGCTGAATATATAATTGCTGATCAGGGTCGACAACAATGAGGCAGCAATTTTAATTCAAGTAATTATTGCCCGCCCCATTCAGCAGCAGCCAGATTTGATTGCAAAAAGTTGAGGAAATATCGCCCAGAAAGGAAAAGAGGTGACTGCTAAAGCGTCTAATTTAAGCCCCTGCCTGCCCCGCTCGCCTCCGAAGAGATTTAGCAGCTGGCCTGGCGTCTAGCTGAGACCTGAAGCTGCTTCTCTACTTGTTGACTTATTTCTTGGCTAATCGAGAGCTAACTAGGCAATTGATTGGAACTGGGTTGCAGGCTCGGATCTGATCGTCATGTGACTCAATTCA
Source organism: Proales similis (assembly GCA_019059635.1). NCBI lineage: Eukaryota > Metazoa > Rotifera > Eurotatoria > Ploima > Proalidae > Proales > Proales similis. The sequence goes on from JAGVRJ010000004.1 coordinate 541,037, forward strand.
ATTTGTCTTGTTCCTATTTCATTACCCGAAATCATGTGGTTTTAACTGCTCCAAGATAATTGAGTAAAACACGACGAAGCCAATTGGATTAGCCGCTCTCAAACAAATGCCAGAGCTCGTGGTGCTGCACACACCAATCATCATAGTTGAATTGAATTTCATTTTAATTATCTATCTCATTTGCTGCACGCTCGGCTAAAGCTTCATGGCCAAATGTATTGGGTTTCGATTTGATGAGCCTGCAAGAGCAGTTTTCTCTTTATAATTACGATCTGTTTGCTCCTAGTCTCTAAAGGCAAAAAGAGTCGAACTGCTCAGGAAGAGTGCGAAATGGAGAGAGGGAGAGAGAGAAAGGGAATAGCAAAGGGTTTTTTGGGAATGCCTTCGGCGTTCGCCTCTCGCTCTGCCTTCTGCTCAATAGCAGGCAGTGCAGTCTGCAAATTCTATTCATTTTCATCAGATATTTGAAGCCACAGACCGCCGCCGTATGTCTTGCAATTTTGTGAGCGCCGCTTTTGGATGCACTTGTTGCGCTCACTAGACTGTGTTGGGTTCCTGGCTCGTGCGTTGTCAGCAATTGTTCAAGGACGGCCTCGTCTAGTTATTTAGATTATTAGGCTCAACGGCAAATCGATCTGTAATACCAAATTGAACCATGGACAATTCACTTATTAATCCTTCCATAAGAAATTGCTCGTTCACTTTGCCTAAGCAATTCAGACCCGAGCTTCAAAGTCCCTGAGTCCCTATTGGCATCGAAGCGTGCCTTCTTAATATTCGCCGTTAAGCTCTCGACAGCATTCAAGACATCAGCAACTAGAGGCTCTCTCATTGGTATTTATGGCGTCCTAACTCAATTGCATAATTTCTCTCATCCATTTTTTTCCTCTGCTAATCGTCATTCATTTTTCTTTTTCTTTTCTTTTTCTTTTCTCTTTTCTCTTTTCTTTCTCCTTGTTCAGAAATAATTCCCTCTTCCGCAGAGGGCAGCTCAAGAGGCAATAATTAATTCATCGCTCCCTCCTCCCAGTTTTTTTTTTTCAACTCAAAATGTTTTGAACATTTATAGAGAGCTGGTCTGCTTGAATTATTTCCATTTTTATGGCATGCCGCTTATTGAAAACTCAAGGCCTCGGCCGCCTGAATGCGTGGCTCCCTGCATGCGTTTGCATACTTGATTGTAAATGTTTACAAACGGGCCTCTGTTTGCTCGGATATTGAAAATGTTTTGCAGTATGAAAGAGTAGCTTGAAATGCAAAAGGCAACCGCCAGCCGAGTTAAGAGACAACAGTTTGTGAATTTCTAATGAGACCAATCTTACTTGCTCGTTTGCATCTCATTTGGCCACTGATGATAATGATTATTATCTTCATTAAGCCCTTATGAGAGCCTGCCTACTGACGAGGAGGGAGGCACTAATGGAAACATTGAAAGTATATTGAGAAGCCTCTCCAAAGTGCTTTTCTTATCAACACTAAATCGTTTTGAACAACAAGGCATTTCCACTTTACCAAATAATTTGGCTCCTTCTATCCAACTCCCTCTATTCCCTCTCCTTCTCTCTCTCTCTCTCTCTCTCTGTTTTATTTTTCTTTACTCAGTCTCGCTCAAACTTTCTCGCCATGTTCTCATGCCATGCTTGTTATGAATCGGCAAATTTGGTTTTCGATTGGCTCGACAATCTCAATAATGTCTTGATTTCTGGCCGGTCAGTGCTTCTTTGCCGAAAGTTTCCTGGTACTTGTTCTGATGAACTTTAGGCTTTCACGATCTTTCTCTCATTCAATTAGTTTTCCCCCTTGCGTCTATGTATGTTTGTGAGTGTGCGTGCGTGGGGGTAAATTGGGTGTTTTTATAAGCGTTCATATTTTATTGAGCGTCAAACATAAACTGCTTTCAGACGCCTCAATAATCAACGCAACAATATACTTGAACCTGATTTAAAGTAGAATCGAAATTAATTTTCACTTGAAAAACTCTTATTCAGTGGCATTTGAGCGCCCAAGTTGAAATTGCCGAGTTACTGCAACCTGTCTCAGTGTGAGTCTCAGTGTGTTTTTGTGTGTGTGTGAGTGTGTCCATTACAAGCAAGTTTTCTTCTTTTCCTGCACAATAAACCACATCATTACTGATGGCTCAGTGAATGGCTCGTTATTTGAAAATCCGACACGAAAGCGAAGCGCAATTGAATGTTGTCAAGGTGCACAGAAAATGACGCAAGATATGTCATTGAAATCGAGCATCCGGCTGCATTTAAATAGAACTGAACGTCCTAATTTAAAAGCTCATTAAATCAATTTCAACCTCCGGCAATCACTGACAATCGCTTCCCGACCAAATGAATAGGTGTGTATTCGAAATTGCGAAAGCTATTTGCCGCACTCGCCTTCTACCTGGTTCCTATTATTACGTGCCCGATCCAAAATGATTTATTTGATTTATCGAATCAAGCAGCAGCAGCAGCAGCAACACGGCCTGCCTTTCCGACCATTAAACGAATCAAACGCACAGAAGCGAAATCAATTCTATTCAAATCGCGTCATCACTTTCATCTGCATCATAAATATTCTTTTATTTTGAAGCTCTTTTATTAACATCAAACCGATTATTACGATTGTTGTTGCAAGTCCAAGCCAAATGAGCGTAAAATTTGCGAGTTGTCGTGGCCATTTTGACTAGATTTTGAAGGATGCTCATTGAAAAGCTGCTGTTGGCATGTAGGAAAAAAAAAGCGAAAAATTCACTGAAAAAGTGCCAACAAGGAGGCATTCTGCAACAGATCTCTTAGAGGCCCTAAACCTAACGCTTGCTCTTCTTCTCGTGTGCGCGATCATTTATTTATATTTTCAATTTGCAGACAATGGCATTTATCTTGTTGGCCTATCAGATCCGCTTGTCATTTAGTTTGTTGCCTCAGTGTGTACGATTGCCTGCAGAAAGCCAACAAATCATTCAGATAAATAGATAATATTAATTATATGGAAAGAGAGGCGCCGGCGAACCACATATATATATTTAGAAGTTTGTTTCTATGCATGCATGTATGTGCAGACCCATTCAATGCGGTTGAGCGATTATCTTTTGAGATGGTCTCGAAAGAAATGCCCAAGACGTGAGCTCCAACACAACTGCGAAAAGCTCTAACGTCTAGAAAGCGCGAGCACGAGCGCCGAAAGAGAGGGCCTATGACTGCGCGCACAATACCGTTGGTTTGAATGCCAGACGATTGATTTACGAGCGAAAGGCATCTTCTTAGGCAGAGTACGCGTTCGTTCATATATAATTCAGCCCTTGCCGGACCATTTGGCTGTTTTATTTTGATTATTATGACCATTTGAACTATCTGTATCCCGCGTGCTTTTCTCCATTATTATCGACCTTAGGCCGAGCGAGGCCGATATGTAGAAAAGCCCTTTTTCACTAATCTTCACGCATCTCTCTTCTAGAGAGGCCAGACCCCACAGAGACAGTCATTAGGGCTATGGTGAAGCATGTTGCATTCGTTTTTCTCCGTTTGCTCTCTCCTTCCTCGCCAAATTTTAACTCGATTTGGCTTATTTACTTCCGAACTACGTCGTCTTCGTGCGCTCCACGCGACATTGCATGTCAACTTAAATATTTACTTTTAATGAATTTCGTCTTAGAACGGCATAAATAATAAACGAGCGTCAAATTGACTCCAGCTCAATTCTCTCTGATTCACAAGCTCTCTATTTCTGCCTGTCTCTCTTCTATTTCTCTAATTTTCAATTTCTATCTCTCACCATTCCTCTGTCCGTCTATTTGTTTTTTTTTCTTAATGCTGGTTCTCTCGCAAACGTAATCGATCGCCGCCGAGCGCCAGACCCAGACATCATCAACTTCAAAATCAACAAGAGCTTGAGTAACAGACTCTTGGGCTGTGCGTGAACACGCCTCACGTGCATGCTTTGAAGCGGCGGAGCCAATGGGCGCGCGAGAGAGAGAGGGAGAAAGAGAGAAGAAAAAAATCACATCGAGTAACTCAAGAAGAATGCCAATATTTACACGAGGCATGATTTAGAGGCAGCGACCACGCGTCAGACGTTAACTATAGGAACCGAAAGGTCCTAATTTATGATTTTGACTCGGATTATGAGCTGAGAAAGCGAATAATCTATTCAGCATTAAATTCATCGAGGAATTAAGTTCTATTGCTTTTCTCTCTCTCTCTCTCTCGAGCTTTTTTCGTTTGCAGTAGAATCAGCATATGATGTGAGCGTGGCGCTCTCGTTTGCTGCTACTGCTTTTGGCTGATATTGCCGTGCCGATATTAATTATTATACATATCGATTTTCGGAAGCGTGCTTCAACGTATTGAGCGAATTGATGGCATTAGCATTAAGTATGCCAGTGGTAGGACGTGTATGGCACTGATGGGAACCGTGATGATTAGGCCTCGGATGCTCAAGTGAGAAGAGTCTTTTATTCATCTGACACTGCTGCTTGTGCCTGCAGTGATAGCATTGCCGTTACTCTGGCTGGCGCCGTTACCGCTGTGCGTCGACAGCCACTTATTTGATTATGAAAATTGTGCGTCTTTGTAGGCAATGAGCACACAAGTTACCGTTAGTGAGCAATAGTGAGTTTGTAGTCAACATTTTCATGATTGAATTCTGCTCACACCAGTGCAAATGCCGGCGTGCCATCAAATTATGTGACTTTGAACAGGCCAATGAGAGCCTATGTGAATAATTTTCATATTTTTCTCTCTCATTGAATTAGCATCCACAACTCGATTTACTACCTGCACGCCAGCCTACTTGTTTTATTAGTGGCGAGCCGAGCCTAACAACCCACCTGAAGCGCTCTCCTCTTTTTTCTTCATCATTGCGCCGAGGTGTTTTTGATTGGCCACGCATCGCGTTGTTTGGCCACTTAGTTGCTTGCTTGCTCTACTCTGTCCATGCGTTCACTCATACATTCAGGCGCATAGACATTCTTAGTCAGTGACGCGCGAACAAAGGCCAACGTGCTCAGCTCTCGGCCTAGCGATTGAGAACAAGCGCGAGCAATTCATTACGCTTAGTCGAAGAATGCTCATATCATTGCCATCTTTTTTTATTAGTGCCAGCATGTCCCATGCAATCAACTGGAGCCGGCAACCGATCGTAATTAAGCGATCATAATCTTGCGTTGTAATTTAATCCTCTCTTTATCTGGGTTCGATTGAGCAAATAGCTATTTTATGCTTGTACCACTTATGCCAGAGTAATCGTTGTTACTGCTGCTGCTGCAACAACTGCAATTGCTGCCGGCTGCTATCCGAGGCATCGTTGCTCCGCTCCCGCTTCCAGTTCGACTGTTTCAGTTTGATTGCGAGCCGGGCCGCATTGACGTCATAAGTGAACCAAAGTGAGCGAGGGAGTGTTAAGGTTCACAACTAGTTTAGCTCTTCAAAGCGTTCAGTCTATGCGAAGCGACCTGTGCTTTGAGTGCGTTTTATGCCGAGCGTCTGATGCATAAAGGAACGAACCATGGAACGAGACAGCGATAAGCCATTTAGCCTCTTCTAAGAAGCCAAATGCAAACTCTGCTCTATTTCCTCGACTCCCATCTTACCTAATACTGGCTCTCTCTCTCTCTCATGAATTTAATTAAATTTGGGCAAAAAGGACAGCCAAGCATGGATTTAGTCGTCTTTTCTATTCTGCTCTGCTTCAATTCACTTCAATGTCTGTTTTGCGAATATTAATAATATTATGGTTGTTGGCGTTTTTTTTTTCATTTGAATTGAAAAGCAGCAGGTTGGCTCAACAATTGGACCGACTGGGCTGGATCGCAGACGTCACGTCAAGCCTTTTCAATTCACCTGAACACACAATCGATATTATTTTAAATGAGCTCTAACCGGCAACAACGCGTCAAGCAGGCCTCAATAGAGCGGCTAAAATGAAAGGAAATAATTATTTGATTTTTACCAAAACCAAGCAAGCAAGCAACATCAAGCCAGTGCGTGAGTCAGCCAGCAGGCAGGCCTCTGCTTTCTTTCATTTTATCTGTTTCTGTTGCCAGTTGAATTTCGCCTCTGACCTCCTTCAATCTGTTTGATTCACAATTTCGCCCAGCTCGCAGTCATTTTAGTATTCGCCGATCATTCAACCGAGTAATCATTTAAATTCTGAGTGAAAGAGAGAGAGAGAGAGAGAGAGAGAGAAACACTATTCGCTGAGAAGCCTGGCCTGAACGCTCAAGCGAACAATAGCGGCATTTCATACGACGTTCAGAACGCAATTAGTCGCAAATGGATAAGAGCGTATATTTCTCTCAGCGAGTTGGTGAACGGATGCGACGCTAAATACGATCGAGTTTGCTCTTCGACTCGCTCAATCAATTGCGAATGAGCATTTCAATGCGCGTATAGGGTCTTGAGCAAATTTATTCCGCCCAGTCACTTTGATTAGTCGATGACGACGACTGCGAGCGAACAAGTCGATCTCTTTATTTGGCCGAGCCATTCTTCTCCTCGTTTAATCTTTTTCCTGCCACAATTGCAATACTCTCCTCTTTATCCAGCTCTTTCTTGCTCTCTCTCTCTCTCTAGTCTGCTTGAATGGTCCACAAGTCTGATGCGGCCTCAATGCAGCAGCATCTGAATCTATTTATCTAGCCTTAGATCTCGTCTGAACCATTCAAAATTGACGTTTAGATGATAATTTCGACCTACTAGTCTTTCGTTAGACTCAAGCAGCCGGGCACATTAGACGGTTATCAGACTAGATCAAATTGGTGTTGTTGCCGTCACTGCGGCTCATACTCGTTTTGTAAGTTCAGAGACGTATTTCGCTTTGATTGATTCGCGTTGACCTGAGGCAAAACACAAACCAGGAAAAGAGAAAGCAAGACTAATTCAGGTTAACCAAGGAAGCGGATTAAAGCAAGCATGGAAAATCATTTCCCGATCAAAATCAAAGAGCTCACGGAGCTGATGCAGGTTCAGCTGAAGCCTGACGAGCAGCAGGAAATGCTCGCCAAGCACGGCCATATCGAGGGCCTATGTCAAAAGCTGCACGTGAACCCCGAAACGGGCCTCTCCTCATCCGATCAGCAAGACCTCAAGAATCGTTCGGGCCAGTTCGGTCGCAACGAGATACCGGCCAAACCGCCCAAGGCGTTCTATGTGCTCATGTGGGAAGCGCTGCAAGACACGACACTCATCATATTGATCATAAGCGCGGTTGTCTCGCTCGCTCTCTCGTTCGTTCATGGAGACAAAGAAAAGCTTGATGAAGAGTTTGCGCAAATCGAGGAGCCAAATATCGAATGGATCGAAGGAGCGGCCATTTTGATTGCTGTCATGGTGGTCGTGTTGGTCACTTCGTTCAACGACTGGAGCAAAGAGAGACAGTTCAGAGGTCTTCAGTCCAAAATTGACTCGGACCAGAGAATAAGTGTGTTGCGAGATGGCGAGATTATTCAACTGCCTGTCAAGGACATCCTTGTCGGCGACATTTGCCAGATATTCTACGGCCATCTGATACCAGCCGACGGATTGGTTGTCGAATCGAACGATCTCAAAGTGGACGAGTCGAGCTTGACTGGCGAGACAAATCTAATCAAGAAGAGCACTGATCGACCAATGCTGTTCTCAGGCACCCATGTTATGGAAGGAAGCGCAAAGATGCTTGTCACTGCGGTCGGAATCAACTCCCAGACAGGCATAATCATGTCACTGCTGGGCGCCACTCACGAGGACAAGAAGGACAAAGAGGCCAAGAAGAGTAAGCGTCTTTCCCTTTTTCCTGCATCATTTCCTTGTTCCATTTCAACGCGTTTTTCAAACATTCATTTTCATTTTACCCTTTTCTCTATTTTTTCTTTTTGTCTTCATTTCCCTCAGAGTCCAAAGGAGAAGCGAAATCAGGTAAATTGAAAAGCTGAGGAAAACTGCTTGAAGCTCAAATGCTCACTATCCGCCACCACAAACACTCGGTCTCATCACGCACACATTCGTACTCGATAGAAAACGCTTTCTAAAACTCTAGAGTTTAACTTAGCCGCTCAGTTGAGCTTCTTGCTTACAAATTTCAACATGCTGCTTCTTTAATTGATAATCACTTGAAACAATTTGTGGAAGAAGAAGATTGCTAATCGAACAATTGAATAGAAGAGGAAGCAGTCGAACTGAAGACGGCCGGCGATGCCAAAGAAAAGGAGGAAGAAGAGCCCAAGCAGTCGAACAAGAAAGAGCAGTCGGTTCTGCAGGCAAAGCTTACCAAGCTGGCCATTCAGATCGGATATGGCGGCATGACGATCGCCATTTGCACAGTGATCGTTCTAATCATTCGGTTCAGCATAAAAGAATATGGCCAAGAGAAGAAGCCGCTTACAACCGCCATATTCACTCCACTGGTCAAGTTTCTCATCACTGGTATCACTGTGCTTGTGGTGGCCGTACCTGAGGGTCTGCCACTCGCAGTAACCATCTCGCTGGCCTACGCGGTCAAGAAGATGATGAAGGATAACAACTTGGTGCGACACTTGGACGCTTGCGAGACCATGGGCAATGCGACCGCAATCTGCTCGGACAAGACTGGCACGTTGACTACCAATCGAATGACCGTGGTCCAATGCTTCATAAACAACCGTTTTCATGAGACGCTGCCAAAGCCGAGCGAGGTGCCTGAGCAAATTAGGAAAATGGTGTTTGATTCAATATCGATAAACAGCAACTACGCCAGCAAAATCGAGCCGGTTAGCAAGCCAGGCCAACTTCCGACCCAGCTCGGCAACAAGACCGAGTGCGGCTTGCTGGGCTTTGTGTCGGCCTTGGGCGGCAATTACGCGTCTATCCGTGAGCACAATCCGACCAACACTTATGTGCATCAGTACACATTCAACTCGAGCCGAAAGAGCATGTCGACCGTGATCAAGCATCCAAGCATACCTGGAGGACTGCGCTTGTTCTGCAAAGGTGCATCCGAGATGGTACTGGTCAAGTGTCGATACATGATGATCGATGATCAAGTGAAAAGCTTTACGGCCGATGACTACAATCGAGTCAATCAGACTGTGATCGAGCCGATGGCGTCGAACGGCCTTCGAACGATCTGCGTGGCGTTCAAGGACTATGTGCCTGAAGGACAAAAAACGCACGAGAGCCAGGAAGTGTTGAGAAATGACTTGAATTGGGACGAAGAGGAGGCCACGTTGACAAGCGGCCTCACTTGCGTTTGCATTTGTGGTATTCAGGATCCAGTTCGTGACGAAGTGCCAGAGGCTATTCGCAAGTGCAAGCACGCCGGCATCGTGGTTCGAATGGTCACTGGTGACAATGTCAACACCGCTCGTTCGATTGCTCGTCAGTGCGGCATCATAGGCGCCAACGACGACTTCCTCGTCCTTGAGGGCAAAGAGTTCAATCAACGCGTTCGAGATGAGAACGGCAACGTTTCGCAGGAGAAAGTCGACATGATCTGGCCTCGACTGCGCGTTTTGGCCCGTTCGTCTCCGCAAGACAAATACGTGCTCGTCAAGCATATAATCAGTTCAAAACTGAACGCCAACCGCGAAGTGGTGGCCGTCACCGGTGATGGAACCAACGATGGTCCCGCATTGAAAAAGGCTGACGTCGGCTTCGCCATGGGCATTCAGGGAACTGACGTGGCCAAGGAGGCATCTGACATTATATTGACCGACGACAACTTCAATTCAATTGTCAAGGCGGTCATGTGGGGCCGTAACGTATACGATTCGATCGCGAAATTCTTGCAGTTTCAATTGACCGTCAACGTGGTCGCTGTGATTTGCGCCTTCTTCGGCGCTTGTGTGGTCGGCGAGAGTCCGCTCAGAGCAGTTCAAATGCTTTGGGTGAACCTGATCATGGACACGTTGGCTTCATTGGCGCTGGCTACGGAGCCACCGACCGAGTCGCTTCTGGAGCGAAAGCCGTACGGACGAACAAAGGCGCTCATCTCGCGCACCATGATGAAGAACATCCTGGGCCACGCTGTCTACCAGGTGACTGTCATATTCACAATTCTGTTTGCCGGGCCGCGCTTGTTCGATATTGATAACGGCACGCCGGAGACCGCCGCTTCTTTCAAGCCCACCCAGCATTACACAATGATTTTCAACACCTTCGTGCTCATGACCCTCTTCAACGAGGTCAACTCGCGCAAAATTCACGGCGAACGCAACATATTCAAGGGCTTCTTCGACAATCCGATCTTCTACGGAATCTGGATTGTGACCCTCTGTCTGCAGGTTTGAATTCATTTGCCTTTTAACAAGCTCGCAGAGATGGCTTCAATCTTGACACTTGCGTTCTAGTTCTTCATCGTTCACTTTGGCAGCTATGCATTTGCCTGTCACTGGCTTACCCTTGAGCAGTGGGGATGGTGCTTTGCGTTCGGTGTGGGCACTCTCTTGTGGGGTCAATTGATAACCACCATACCGACCAAGTCCCTGCCAAAGAAACTCGAAGTCGGAAATGAAGTGCCCGATCTGGACATTCCCACCATCGACGGTTCGAATGATCCAGCCGAGCTTAGGAAAGGACAAGTGCTGTGGCTAAGAGGAATCGCTCGACTTCAGACACAAGTAAATATGAGTTTTGCTGTTTGCTGTCACGCTTAGACAATACGCTTCCACATCGATATGCAGTTAAATCGGTCGCCAAACAGCACTCACTTAACACGCTTAGAGTTGAAGTTCTCTTGTTTGTTCTGTTCTCACTTAGAGTTGTGAAGCTGTTGCTCAGCTAGATTAGGATTTAGGCACAGGGCAGGGAAGCAGAGTAGTTCAGGGCACTTTGAATAATATGAGGACACATCGGATCGGATAAACTAAACACGGCTGTGCGCTAAAAACACTCTAACCGCAAATAATTGCGAGCGCTGACATTATATTTTTGAACGACTCGCATTAAACCACGTTCAATCAACCAGGTTCAGGTTGTCAAGACATTTCAAGAACATGTTGTCAAGTCCCCATCGCAGCAATGGTAATGGACTCAATTCTCTCCATAACCGGACTCATATATGCTTTGTTCCAGCCCTAAACCCTTTTTGATTTTTGTTCGGTCTATGTTGGATGAGCTGGTGTCATGTCATCGTGTTTCAGCGTCTTGTTTAATCCACATCTTGTTTATAATTCATGATTTTGTTCATTTGTTCATTCTAAAATTCCTTACCCGATTGAGTTCGAACATTCATCTTGTTGCCCTCATATTGTTGTTTGCATTCGTTAAAAAAAAAATTATTTTCCAAAACAAAACTCTAAAACACAACCAGCCCGGTGGCTCTCGTTTTTAGTTTTCCTCTAATTTTGTGCCTATGATTTCTGCCCATTTGCCATGAACAAGAATGCGTCCAGAGGAGAGCAATGCTAATCGCTTGTCCGACTTGTTCAATGTCTCGAGCCGTAACCTAAGCCGAGCCATTCCTGCCTGTTCGGGCATGTCTGCTTCGGAAACGTTTAATTGGCGTTTTAATGTTGTTATTGCTATTGATGTTGCAGCTTCCCACAAAGTTTTAAGTTCACGCCGCCTACAATCGCTTAAACATCCAAAATGACACTTCATGTCCCAAGTGTTGGCGTTCTTGTGCACTTGAGCTTCGTTCGTTGGTGTTTATTTTATTTTGCGTTTATCCGACTGCGTTAAAAAAACAACAACTTTTTTTGTGTTTGTTGTCTCAATTACCTTGCGACACAAATTAATGTTCGTTTGAAAATAATTTTCAGCTTCGTGTGATAAACGCGTTCCACGAGACAATGGGCGACTTTTCCCCGGCCGCTAGACGACAATTTCTTGCAACAACTCATGACTCACCCAACCTCCATCGAAAGTAGTTTACATCGTCAGTGGGATTTCATTACAACAACCAACAGCAGCAGCAACAACATCAACAACAATAGCAGCGTGGAATCCACTACCCTGATCGACATCAAGCAATAGCAGATCACAATTTCTTTTTGTACCCTTTTTGTTCATTTAAACAGATGAGTATATATCAAGCCAGAATCTATATGAGCAGCAACTACCCGTCATCTGCTATCTGCTAGAGAGTTCTTTGACCCCAGTTCAACTAAAATATACGAAAACGAACTAGACCAGCAGATGATTATATTTCTTCTTATATTGACTTGGGCCATAATTTAATCGACAGCTTTTCTTTTTCATTTACTCGTCGAAACCATTGTTTCTACCGCAGTCGCCTCAGCCCGCCTCTGCCTTTACTTTTTCTTTTTCTCACCGTAATCCAAGAGCTATTCGCAGTAAACTGTCGAACATGACTTTAGTAAGAATATGCGCCGGGTACTCCCCCACATACACACACACACACACAGACAAATAGAAGAATTCGGACGAGTTGGGCTGGGAGTAGACTTGGTAGAAAAGGAGCGGATTTTCTTCGGACACTTTTCTCAATTACTTCGATCAGCAAAATTGGATGCAACCGATTCACCAGACCAAACTAGAACAAGAGAGAAAAGCCAGAGCGCAGGCAAAAGTAGAAGAGCGTTGGCACTATTGATCCTTGCATGATTGCGTAGACTCATACTAGATGATGATAAGCAGAGAACAAGCAAACAGAGCGTTATTTTTCACTATTGAGTATTTGTCCAACGAGTGAAACGGGCCCGCCCTCGACTCTCGCCCTTTCTACAAGCAGATAATTATTTACCTTAAACAAGTTTATTCTTTTAAAGAGCAGAAAATGCACACAAACTAGGTAGAGGCAACAAGGCCCGCTAGAGAAGCAATGTGAGCAGGGCCCAGAATGCGAACTTTGCCGAGCCTCACCATTTATTAGGCTAGGGACAGGGCTTCTTCAGGTCTACAGTCGCCGTTTATTTAATTTTTTTTTTTCTTTTACTTTTTTTCCTTATATTTTTCATCTTGAATTTTTCATGCTATTTCTACTTGAATTATTTGTTTGCGCCCGAGCACTTGCAGCCAAATCAGCGACTACCTGACCGAACCAAGACTGCAGTCACCACTTGATCAATTTGAATTTATATTTTTTTTTTGTGAAGAGAATTCTTCGCGCAAAAGCACCTCGGCTCTATTTGTTGTGGTTGTCATCGTCTTCTCTCTCTCTCTCTCTGTCTATCTCTATCTATTATGTGTGTGTGTGTGTCTCATTCTGGCGCCGCCTGTCTATCCAATTATAACGGTCATTGCTCTCTGTCTCTGTCTCTACACCATTTACTTTCACTTTATATATTCTTTCGTTTCTATTTTCTCTTTAATAACTACTTTTCAACTCTAGAATTGGTGTCATTCAAGATTGGATTGAAATAATAATAAATATTTGATTCATAACACCTCAAGTACCTGATTGTCTAATGTTCGTGCAAGAGAAACACTAGACGCGGAGGGGGGAAGAGATGTGACCCTGAGACGACTTAACTTGAAATTGCGTCGCAGACTATCAGTTTTCTGCTCGGCTGCATATCCACGCATCCAAGTAGACAATCCAAGTAGAAGACAGCGACATTAGCGATCGGGATCGATCATTTCAACTCGAAAGATGATCTAGTCTTCAAACATAAGAAGCTATTTCGGGAGGGTGTGAAGGACTCGAAATTTAATACACTGTCGTCGTTCGCCTCTATTTAAGTCAGACTTGGAAAATGCGAGAAAACAGAAGCAATGAATTTCGCCGTGTTCACTTTTACTTTACTTTGTCTTGTTCAGCACATCCTTGTCCATGCTGAAGAATGCAGAGCTCAAAACTCGCAGAAGCGAATGGTCTGCTACTTTGCCAGGCAAGTAGCTCAATAAACCGCTTTAGAAGTTACCACTCCAGTCATTTGTTTGGTTTTAGCTGGGCTGGCGGACGACCTGCGCCAGCTAATATTCAGCCCGAAGATGTCGATCCCTGCATGTGCACACACATTCTCTATTCATTCGTCGGCATGAGCAACTCGCAGCTGGTCCCTTCATGGCACGATAAACGTACTTGAGCTCGATTACTCAATTGGCTTTCGCCTTTTTTAATCCAAATTTTAATTCGAAGAGCTCTTTCAGCGCATGAACGAATGGAAGAAGAAAAATCCGAACATTAAAATTTCAATGTCAGCTGGAGGCTGGACTGAAGGCGTGAGTGAACCTTTAATCTACTCAATTCAAGTGAATGTAATTCGAATCGCTTTCAAATCGATTGGAAAATCTAGTCCGGAAACTTCAATCAAATTGTCAGCAGTCAGGCCAACATGGAGAAGTATTGTCAGTCGGCGATCGATGCTGCTCGTCAAAACAACCTCGACGGCTACGACATTGACTGGGAATATCCGACCTATGGCCAACGAAGTCAATACACCCAGCTCATCAAGACCTGCCATGAGATGTTCACAGCGGAAGCGCAGAGGACAGGAATGCCTAAGCTTCTTCTCTCGGCCGCTACCGCTCCTGATATGGGCCGCATGTCTGCTCTAGACCTGCCTGCACTCAACAAGTAAGTGCGCAAATGGCAAACGCCGTTCGCATACGACTTAAACATCGATTGGTCTATTGCAGCTACTTTGACTTTATCAACCCGATGAGCTACGACATGCACGGATCTTGGGATGGCAACCATCAGCATCATTCGCCTCTTTATGGACCGGACGGCGCAGTAAATATGATTGACCAGCTTTAGGCCTTTTGATCTTTTTCTCAAAGTCTTTCAATCAAGGCCACAACCATAATGAACTACATCAACGGCGGAATTTCGCCAGAAAAACTTAATCTTGGATTTGCCACTTACGGTTGCCACTTCTAACTCGACCCAGAACTTTGAGTCTGTTTTTATAAGCTGCTTGAAATAGGCCGAACGTCTTATGCTAGAGGACCATACACCGGCGAGGGAGGAGTGCTTGGTAGGTGCATTGAACTTAAAGATTTTCGAGGTGAACAGAGTCATTTTTTCGCCACCTGAAAGCTTATTATGAGATTTGCAATTCCAAAACGGGCGAAACTTACAACGAGAATCTTAAGGTGCCAAGCGCCACGGTGAGTGGTGATCGCGTTCACTACGACAACGTGAAGAGTATAAGCGAGAAAGCGCGCTGGGTGATTGAGAATCAAATCGGAGGCGCCTTCACCTGGGACACAAGTCTGGACGATTTCAGCGGCAAGTTCTGTAACGAAGGCAAGTTCCCGCTCATAAACGCGGCCATGAACGAGCTCGTCTCTGCTGGAACTACCGTGGCAAAGCCAACCGAGTCCACTCTGTTTCCAACCTTTTCTTCCACCGTTTCCTCTTCACCTTCGCCCTCGGCGTTATCCACACTGAGCTCTACCACCCAAGCTGCGGCTGTGCAATCGCAAATAATTCCTGAGTGCAAAGGACTCACCGGAATCAATCAGCATCCATCCGATTGTCAAAAGTATATCGAATGTGGCTCTCCTTTCCAACAGGTTATTACTTGTCCAGGAGGCACTCTTTTCGATCCCAGCCTCAAAGTATGCAACTGGGCACAGAACGTCAAATGCCAGCTGAGCTCGAGCACCGCCTCATCTACAACTTCTTCGACAACATTGAGCACGACCGCCTCGACAACATTGTCGTCGACTACCCGAGCACCTGTTTCTTCTTCCACTTCCATTCCGGCAATCAGCTCTTCGGCTTCAGCTCTAGACTTGGACAAAGAATGCAGCTCGAACATGGGCAGGCGTGTAAAGCATCCAACTGATTGCTCATTGTTCATTGACTGCCAGACATGGGGTAAAACGGTTGGAAACTGCGGATCGGGAATGGCGTTCCATCCTGATTTGGGCTATTGTGAAACGAGAAGCCGAGTTCCATGTGGCCAAGCATCGTCTTCAACCGCAACGGCCATGGCCTCTACAACGGCGGGTCAAGTTGGATTGACTACTTCACCAACCAGAAGCTCAGTGAACTCTTCCGTAATTTTGTCTACAATTAGCGCTTCGAGTGCGGCGTCTACTTTGTTTCCGACAATTAATTCGCAGTCTACTCTCTTTCCGACTTTGGCGTCCAAGGAGGCCACCACCACCTCGGTGGCGGTCACCACCAAATTTACCGTCCAAGGCTTTTGCCAAGGAAGATCAGGACGATTCCCACATCCCGAAGTGTGCTCCAAATACATTGTGTGCGAGAACTGGGGCAAAATGGAGGGTGACTGCGGACCGAACATGGCCTACAATGCCAAACTTGGCTACTGTGATAGCGCCGCCGCCTACGACTGTTCTCTTAATTTGACCGGCGCCAACACGTCTACGCAATAGCCCGCTTCGACTAGAGTTTTGCTCTTTTTGTTCGTTTTAGTCGTAAAATCCATTTTCGTTCTAGTTGCATTGAGAAATAAATTGAAGAATGATGATGCGATTTGTTTAGACTTGTTTGTGTGTGCGTATTTGGCGGCCGTTTGACAAAATTTGATTGATATCCATGGGAACAGACGCACGCCGCCATGTCACAAAAACGAGTTTCTCAAACAGCGACCTCATCATGCAGAGCGACTCATCAAGTTCACAGCAGCAGTGGTCAAACGCTGCAGTCGAAGTTATTCTGTTGGAAATGCGCAGTTTGTTCCAATTTACTTTGAACGTTCTGCTCGAATTGAGCCAAGGTAAAAGAGATGAGATCACCGAGGCCGAGCTGAGCGACCTCAACTCCGAGACAATCGCGTTTTTAAAAAACTTGATCGGTTTGAAGCAGGAAATCGGCGAGCAGGTCTGCGACACATCAGTCCAAGAGTTGAGAGGCTGTTCATTTTCCGGTCAGTTAGGCAGACGACACCATTTTCTCATCAAAATCAAACACCAATTGGCTTATCTGAATGATAATTTGTGCAAGCCGGATGAACTGATAATCTTGAACGCCATCACAAACTGCTTCATTCCCTATGAGCAGTTGATCGCTTGCTGTCAAACTACTCGAATCCAGCGGCACATATTCGATGACTTGTTCCTCAAAGTCTTAGAGAAATTGTCAGATTTCTTCAACACAGTCGAGCGAGTCAGACGAGCCGGCGATCAAACCATTTCTTGCTTGAGCTCGCAAACTTTCTCGGCTGACGAAGAAGAATCGATTGAGATGGCTCCAAAGAGAGTGAGCTCATCCTCGCTTGTCTCTCCTCGTTGCCGAGCTCTTCTCTTCCTCTTTGCCTTTAGCGTTTGCTTTTTTGCCTTTGGCCATCTGTACGGCAACATGCAAGAGAGCATGAGTGGCGAACTGTGTCCGCTTTGGCTCGATTCAGACAGGCCCATCTTGTGGACTTTTGATTTCACCAATGACTTGTGCCTGGTTGTGTGCAATCTTCATTTCTCAGCCATTTTTCTCTCTTTTTTTCTCATTTCCACTTTGGCCATTTACTTGCCCAGGTCGAGTAGAAACTCGTCTTCCTCGTTCAGTAACAAATAAAAAACAAGTTTTTCTCATTATCCGCTGCTTCTTCTTTCGATCGTGTTTTTTTTTTACAGCATTTAAAACAAATATAACATGAACCAAGAGAGAGAGAGTGAGAGAGAAATAGAAGGCAAAAATTGAAAAAAATTAGGGCGAACGAGAGCGTCTTGGACGAGGAGAGCGGCTGTAACTTGAATGCTTTCGCTTTTTCCGCTTTTTCTTGTGTTTCTTTGACTTTTTCGATCGATGCGACCTGTGGCGACGATCGCGTGAAGAATTGGACGACGAGCAAGACGCAGTTCGATGCGTGTGTGCTGCTCGCGATACGCTTGAGCTTGGCAGTGCGTTTTCTTCGTCCGATGAGCCGATGGTTATGCAAACGGGCTCTGGCCTTGGCGGTGGTTGCACTTCTTCGCAATAGCTTGACTGGTCAGAATCGGAGAGGGCGTCTTGTTGCGGTCGATGGTGGTGATCTGCGTTTCGTCTGCTAAGGACAAGCTCGGTTTCGATGAGATCGAGCTCTCCTCTACTCGTCAGGCGATATTTGGTCAATATGACGGGCAGTTGCTTGAACGGTATTGCTGCGGGCGACTTGAACGCGGGCATCTCGTCCTTGTTGCAATAGTAGACCGCTTTGGAGTCGTACTCGGGCAGATCGGAGCAAATCGATTGAGCAAACGCCAGCAGCTCGTGAGCGAAATGCTTCGCATACCGAACCGGACGAATGATGGCTTGCAGCTCGAGTGCAAATTCATTTGAATCGATCGAGAGCTTTCTTATCAGATTGCCAATCATCGGTATGAGCTGCGATTTGCCGCTCACCGTCGGGCTGATCGAGTTCAAGCGAAATAAAGCGGCCAGCTCTCTGTACAGAAAGCGGTTGAGTCGATGCAAACAGGCCGGATTTTCTTTGAACCATTCGGGGCTGGTTCGTCTGTACTTGGTCACCGGCTGATAGCTTATGCACCACAACGGTTCACTCGGTTGAACTTGCTCACTCTCGACGGACGTCTCTTGGTTGAACTCCTCGTCGATATTGATTATTCTGTAGTCCAGCAGCATTTGATGCGGATTAGCGAACCAGCCGCTGGCGTAGACGAGCATGCGAAACTCGACCGGGGCGATCTCGGCGTTGCGCAGCCAGCTGGCCTTGGGCAATATTCGTGGCGCTCTACTGCTTGACGAGCTCGTTTCCAATGTTGGATTGTACTCGATAATCTCGGCGCTCGAGCTGCCCTCTTCGATCGGCGTCAATTGGTACTCTTTGAACTCGAGCGCGCTTCTCACGCCGAACAGAATGCGGTCGATGCTGCGTTTGCATAGCGGACACGAATACTTCACCTTTATCCATTCTAATAGGCACTCGAAACAAAACTGGTGATAGCAGACGGGCGCATATGACTTTGACTTGGCATTTATGAGCTGAAGACAAATCGGACACTTTGACTGACAATCGTTCGCTTTGGTCGGCTCTCCTTGGCTCGACTCAGACCACATGGCCAAGTTTCACTTGAGCTCTTTCAAATCTGTTCTTTTCTCTTTGTTCGTATCTTGCTGTGATTTCAGTCAACGCTCGTATCAGCAACCATTTCTTCATTGACCAGAAATCACACAGTTTCGAATTCTGCCGAGTGCCTGAGCAACTTGCTCGCGAATAATTTATGCTAGTGAGCTTTTTATGTAATTGAAAATGACCTTTCACTTCTTACTTTTCATGGCTGCAAATTTTCTCTTTTGCGTCACGGTTGTCGACGCTCTCAAACAATTCTTCTCAGTTTCGATCACGTTTATTAGATTAAAAGAATTTGATCACGTTCCGAATTGACTCCGTAGATGAGCGAATCGCTGGCCAACTCGAACGCGAATATATTGCTCGGCGTTGCAATAGAGGCCAATTGTTCGCCAGTGATCAGGTCACTGCACGTGAGCCAAGACTGAAAGTTGCTGTAAATTTTGAGCGACGAGTCCACCGGACGAACAAACTGGTTGATGCCGTTTGCAGTGAACGTTGCCACTTTGACCAACGACGAGCCCGTTCGCTCGTACACCGCAAATTCGTACAAGTCGGCAATTTTCAAGAAGACGATGTGTTCGCTGGTCACTGCGAACAGCGAATAAGAGTCGAGAATGTCTCTCTCGGGCTGCAGAGAGCCCAGCTCTCTCATGGACCAATCTTGACGATTCAACACCAAAAAGCAACTCCGGTCTATTGAGTAGAGTCCGACATGACTGTCTGTGATGCTCAGTAGCATACACAAGTTGTACTGCTCGAGACGTTTGCTTCTCAGCACCGACAGAAACTGGTCCATTTCGACCAGATTGTGCTGATTGCCAGTAACCATCCGAACGGCCATGATCGATCCGTTCCAGACACGAACGCTCTCAATTGGCGACTCAATATCGCGTTTGGCCAACTCTCGTCCGTTCTTGATGCTCAGAATGCTCAAGTAGTTCAAGCTTTTGTTGTGAACCAGCATTCGGTCCGAGTCAAGCAAGTACAATTCCCTCTCGCCAGCGTCGGCTCTGCTCAGCTGGCGCTTGACGGGTTCCGGTAAAAATCGATTGTAGCGAAGTTTTTTCCACACCGCCAGCTCATGATCACAGCCAAGTCTGAGCAGGCTGTCGGATAATCCGCTGCTGATTCTGAAGTGACTATCCAACGACGGCAATTGGTGTTTGTCGACCAAACTTGCCAAACTAATCACTAGGCGGCCATCTAGTTTTTTGCTGAGACAATGACGGGCGTTTTGGACGAGAGTCTGATGACGATCTAGCGGAATGAGTTTGACTTGGCCAACGATCTGATGCAAGTCGAACAAAAGCGACGTGAGACACGTTTGACTCTTGGCCTCAATCGAGTCGAGCTTGTTCTCAAGATCGGCCAGCGAGTGAGCTAATTGACATGTCATTGCGTTGCAATAAAACCAGAAGAGAGAATGCTTTGTGCGCGAGAATTGAGTTTTTTTTGATCGAATGTTCGTTCAGATCTGCAGCGTCTTCTGTTGACCGTTTTTCAAGCAGAAATTTCAAAACATGAATTTTAATTTGCACAATTCGTGAGCGGAGCGCACAACTTTAGGCGGCAGACAGAGAAAGAGATGAATTTCGGAAATAAACCGTTCTCGTTCAATTTGAACTCGAGCACCAACACCGGAAACACGAGTTTGTTTGGGTCGCCAAGTCAGCCGTCACAGCAGCAGACAACCACTGGAGGTGGCCTATTCGGCTCTACACAAACGACAGCCAATCAACCGCAGCAGTCATCAGGTGGCGGTTTGTTCGGCACTCCTGCCACCCAGAGCGGCTCTGGCGGCTTGTTCGGCTCCACACCGTCAACTGGACTATTTGGCTCCAGTGGCCAACAGCAACAAACCAGCGGCGGCCTCTTCTCGTTTAATAAGCCGGCCGATAATAAACCGGCCAACACTTCATTCTCATTTGGCTCCAGTCAGCCCGCGCCGACCCAACAGACCCCTCAAACTGGCTTCGGTGGCAGTTTGTTCGGCAGCAAGCAGCCAGGCAATGCATTCTCATTCGGCAGCTCATCGACCCAACCGAGCGCAAGCAGTGGCCTGAGCTTTGGAGGATTCGGCCAGACAAGTCAACAGCAGCCGGCTCAAGCTCAGCAGCTGGGCCTCAATCAGGCACAAGCCCCAGCGCAGCCGACACTAAACACTGCCGAACAGCTCAAGTTGGCGTTCGAAACGCCGCAAGTGTTCAACGACGAAAGAGACCAGATTCTGGCCAAATGGAACAAACTGCAAGCTTTCTACGGAGTCGGCAAGCTCTTCCTAATGAACACGTCCGTGGATGTAGACGAAAAGCTGGCGCTGGACAAATTCAAAACAGTCGGCTACAGTTGTCGTCTGACGGCCAAGAACGAGGACGGCCTGATCTGCTTTATCATAAAGCAAAAAGAAGAACAGCTAAAGAACGGTCAGAGTGGCCTTCAAGACAACATTCACAAGTTGTTCAACTCTGACCAGAGCATTGTGGTCAACATTGAGTCGATAAAAGCGATCGACGACGAGAGCACCGAAGTGATAGTCTATTTGAGCCAGCGAACTGCGTCGCTCAACGAGCAGAACAATCGAGTGCCGTGTCAAAAAGTGATGGTGCACTTGAACAAGCCGGAAGCAACGCCAAGTCTATTGGGCGGCTTAAAGTCGACGCCTTCTGTAAAGCAGCAGCTTACTCAAATGAACGTAGTGAACTTCTACCCGCTAGTGGGCATGAGCGACGAAGAGCTCAAAAGCTATTTGGACACTGTGCCCACTGGCGTGGACGCCAGTCTTTGGGAGCAGGCCAAGAAGAACAATCCGAATGCGGCTCGAATGTTGCCCGTGCCCATCAGTGGCTTCAAGGAAGTGAACAAACGCCTTCGACTTCAAGACAAGGAGAACAAGACGCATCAGTCCACACTTGGCTCTCTCAACGAGTCAATCGAGCGACTCGACGCTCAAAATAAAATAATCAAAACCAAAGTGGAACAGTTCAAGTCGAGAAACGACGACTTGGAACAGCGACTGTTGAGATTGATGATAAACCACGAGCTGAGGAGGAAGGCGAGTTTGCCACTGCAGGAAAACGAAAAGGTTCTGCTCAACGTTCTGTACTCATTCCGCAACGAGCTCAACTCTCCGATGAACAAGGAGCTGAGAAGACAGCGACTGAGCGAGTTCAAAGAGCTGCTCAGGGGCATCGAGTCTTCGTTCAAAACCATTCCGAGCGAATCGCGTTACCTTGAGCCCACATTTGTGAGCGAGATTGAGCACTTGCTCAAAGAGCAGCACAAAGCCCTTAAGTTTCTCATTGAAATGGTCAATCAGGAGGCGTCTCACTTGAGCATAATCAGCGAGAGCTTGTTTCCTAATGAGAGATAAAATCTGATTCCTTTCGTTCTGTACTCACTTGACTCGAATCCACTCTGACATCGTCCAATGAAATAAACGAAAAAACTGACGCTCTGCTTGGATAAAAGCAGAACAAAGCAAAAAAAAAAACCGCTTCGGCGCTCTTTCTCAATCCTAACAAGGTCTGGTGAAATTATCCAGCTGCTAGCCACCGGCGGCGCGAATTTCAAACATGTTGAACAATTACGCATTCGCCGACTCGCAAATAGGCGAGTCTGGCTATAAATAGAAGCTTGACTGACTGTGCCATTCCATAGAGTCGAGGGAGGAGGTTATTGAATTGCAAGGGCAAATATGTCGAAGCAGTTCGCTCTCTCTGAAGTGACAAGAATTCACAAAGAGATTGAATATGTGAACGCGCAGTTCGATAATCTCCGCACCTTCATTACTCCGTACCCGGTTGCAGACATGACCAACTGTTTCCTGTTTGTAATGTTTCCCGCCGACGGCTCAATGGCTGAGCAGCCCATTGTGGGCAAGATGTTCTTTCCCTACTCGTATCCCCAATATCCGCCTGTGCTGCACGTGTTTACCATCACGCAAAGATTCAACGTGGACGTGTATCATCATGGCGAAAAGAGTTGGACGCCGCACAGCAGCATGTGCTTTGACATCCTCGAAACAAAGAGTCAATCAAATTACGGCATTTGGTCGCCGAAATTTCAGCTCTGCTCTGTGTTTGCTTCACTGCTTCAAGTGCTCGTTTCGTTCAAAGTCAAACAGCAGGGCAGCGATTACGAAATCGAAGAGTACGTCTCAATGCAGGTTATGATCAGGCAGCACCTGGAGGCGGACAAAGTGTGGAAACGCTACGAAAAGCATTTCCGCCACAAATGCCCGCCCATACCCCGGATCAAAGCCAAAAGGATCAAAACTCGTCAGCTGCTGTCGTTTACTCACTCTGACGTTCAACTTTCTTATGAGAAAGGTGTTCGAATTTACAGCAGCAACCCGTTCTCGCTGGCGGACGCCGATTTCACCATTCGTGTTGACTTGAGCGAGATGAAAAAACTGTCGCCAAGCGACTACAAATATAATTTTGTTGTTTCGTTTGTTGTCTCAAACAACAAGTCGGATCTGACCGGACGATATCCAGACACAGTTCTCTTTCGCAATGGCATCACGGGCACAGCGGCCAAAAAGCTGCGCAATCAGGCCATCAAATGGTTCTATCACGGCAAAGCGCTCACCGAATTTGACCAGATTTTCATCACTGTCTCACACAAGCAGATCACTCTGGTCGTGAAAGAGCCCGAATTGAACGGGCCAGGCGAGGTCAGACCGGCCACAATCCACGGCGATACGGTGCTCTCTTATTTGACATCTGCTGAACTGGGACAAGTTTATGAAAGCGAGCTGTTTTACTTTAATTTGTTCGTGGAGACCAAAAACACGCTGCCCGAGTACACCGAGTCCATATTCATCAGACTGGACGGCAGTGCCAAATACGGATACATTCACCCGTCGGACAGATACGGTCGCATTGAGTACAAGCCAAGTTCATTGAACACACAGCCGAACGTGTTCAAGTACCGATTGAGCCTGAATTCAAAGACCGTGCCTCTCTTCGACCGAATTATCAAACGTTTCGAATTAAACTCGGTCGGCGGCCTGAACAATCAAGGCGATCAAGCAAACAGCGACTTGATTGGATGGGACTCGAATTTCATCATTTTACTGAAAGCTCATCTCGACGACTGGCTGGTCGAGAATCAAAAGAAACTGCTTAAAGGCTCGTTGGTGGAAAAGACTCAGCAGGAAATAGGGAAAAATTCCAGCCACGGATCGGCTTCAATCTATCCTCGGGTTGTTGCTGCCACAACTCGCCAAGTCGTCAAGTACGAATTTACTCGAGTTGCTCTTCCATATGTTTCGGCCGAGCTTGGCAAAGGCTCGTTGATTCTCTATCGAATTGTGTGCGCAGCGCTCGGACTAGAGCACATCATCAAACGCTACGATCGTGCTCTGGACCGAGCGCGTCTCATTCTGGCCCACAAAGACGAATTGAGAGGCGAAGCTGCCGATTTCGATCAATTCAAAACTGAGCATTATCTGGAGGATGAGCTGGTTATCGTCTGGATCGATGGCTTATTCATAAGCGACAAAGGAGTGGCCCTGCTTGTTCGGCAGCAAGCGGCCAAATTTCACTTCTGGCCAGCTAACAGGCCACTGTTCATGTGCGCAATGCTGCGCACACCCAATCGAATAGCTGACTTGGCCCGACAAGTGCGAGCTTACTTGGAATCAAATCGTCTGGCGGATGGAATGAGCGTCAAAAGCCTGGAGCAGCCGATCGGGACAATTTGTCGAATCAGGTTCTCGTACTCGAAAAGACAGAATGTTGCTGAGCCAGAGAGACAGCTGACATCTGCCATGGGCGCAGTCAAGACGAATTGAAACTGTTAATAAAATTGTTGTTTATTCTCATTTTACAAATCGACGTTTAAAAACTGAATTGAAATGAATTGAGTTTGAGACCTGGCGGGCTAGATGACTAGGCAGAGTTGGGAGTGAAATAGGACAAGCAGATTTTGTCGTTCATCTCACTGTCCATGTCGCTTATTTTGCTTATTGAACCTCCGGAGCGAAGCGCAAAGTCCTGGCCGTACTCGCCGCCCTCCTCAGAGTCACTTGGCTGGGACAGGTCGTGCTCGTCGCCCTCTGAGCTCAGCGGACGGCGATTTGAAATTATGAGGCAGTTGGTAGACGACGCCGGAATGTGAAGCGTGTTGAGATAGCGCGGCTTGTAGACAAACGCCACGCCACTCGGCCTCACACACAGCGCGTCGTTCTCGAATGTGATCTCGTGACACACGATGCAGTCGTTGTAGAACAGGCTCAAATAGGGCGCGTTGTACTCAATCTGCAGTGGAGTGAGGCCGTTGCCGCGGCACCATTTCAACACATTCGGGTTGGCGCCATTCAGCGAACTGGACGAGCTCGACGATTTCTTGTGGCCGTGGTTGTAGGCCAACTGCCAGTAGTTGCTGGCCAAATTGTAGACAAGCAGCAAGCCGAACTGCTCGTAGCAGAGAAGTGCGCCCACATTCCTCGACTCGTTTGAAGTGATCACGCAGACCTGCACAGGCTGCTGAGATTGAGAGAGCTCTTCGACGGCCTTTTTGGCGTCGATTAGCACCGACGGCTGCATGAACACAAGGTCGAGCTTGAAGAACTCTTTGCCACATCCGTAGAGCAGCTGGTTGACACTGGCTGGCGTAAATCGCAAGCAGAGACAGGGAGCCTCGTTGGGCGTCTGAATCGCTTTGACCAGCGAGTACTTGCGCGTCAGCTTGTTGTACAGAATCACGTAGATGGTCTCCGGCGTTGCGACCGACAAGTGCCAGTAGGGCTCCTGGATGCGAGCGCACTCGAAAAGGTGACATCTGTCGATGTTGTTTACTTGCTCGATTTTCACCCGGATCGACTTGGCCTCTTCGTCCTCGAGCTCGTAGACGTTGTCGTTCATCAGGCCGTGATTCAGTTCGTCAATGTCGATGCTCAAAAACTGCCTCGGCTTGCGGCCAATGAAGCAGAGCTTGCCGAACTCGCTCTCGTAGTGAAGCTTGTGTGCCGATTCGATCGAGTCGATTTTGACCAGCGAAATGTTGCTCGTGCTCGAGTTCACAAACGAGTTGAGCGCGTAGAGGCCGTCGTCGCATGCAAGAGCGATCAGGTTCTCGTTTATGAAGCAGTAGCTGTTTACAACCGTGTCGCACAGCTCCAAGAACGGCTTCAGCACTTTGCTCAAGTCGTAGCGCTTGAACGCCTCGGCTCGCTTCAGGCCGCTTCTCATTTGCCACATTAACATGTCCGATTGAAGCGCGTCGTACCAAATGTTCTTCTTGTTGAACGAGTCGAAGCCGATCTTGAGATTAATTTTGTCGCTGTGCAGCAGAATGACCAGCGACGACCGCTCAAAGTCAATTAGCTCCTCGCTCAGCTCTTCGTACACGTTCTCGTCCTCGTCTTGTGAGGAGACCACCGCGGCCGTGCTGGTCGAGCCGCTCAGCTTTCTAATCAGCTTGCTGTTGGTCTCAACTTTCACCCTCTCGCCGATCAGATTTATCGAGTCGAACGGCTTGTGGTTGCTCTTTGACTGGAACAAGTCTATTTGCGGCTGGTCGAGTCGCAGCACCACCCAGATTCGCTTCCATTTGTTGTCCACGTTTATGTGCAGGTAGTCGCACAGCAGTCTATGGCCGTATTTGCCTCCGACCGACTCGAGCTGAACGCTGTTCAGTCGATTTATGTAGACGTTGTAGTCAGCGCTGTTGCGCAGATAGTTGGCATGACAGAAGCGAAGTGGATCGAATATGCCGCTGTTTTGCTTGCTGTTGTTGTTGTTGTTGATCGCCGACGAGCATGTCGAATGACAAGTGAATGAGCACAGTTGACATTTGGACGCGTACGCGATTATGGGAATCAGCTGCTGACAAACGTGGCAATAGGTGGCACAAGTGTTGAGGCCAGTGATGAACACGTGAATTTGCTTTTGCTGCTGAAGGGCGAGCGAGGCGGCCTTTTGCATTGTGTCGGGCCGGTCGATTTCGACCGTCAACTTTCGACGTTGGACGGTTTGTTTGACGACCGTCTGCTTGACCGGGCCCGTGTTCGTTTTGGGCGTGTTGGCCACCACTTGACTGGCGTGGTTGAATTTGAACTTGCGATGGAGCAGACTTTTTATGTTGTGGCCAGTCGAGTCGCTTTCGCTTGTCGAACTGCCGCCGTCCAGCTTCAGCTGCAAATAGTGAAGCAGCTTCTTTTGCTGCTGGATGATGGTATCTGAGACCTGCTTCTCCAGCTCACGGTCTAGCTTCTGCTTTTCGAGCTTCGACTCGTACTCTTGCTTTATTTGCTCGTTTCGCTCGATCAGCTCGTTTAGCTTGTCGTTCAGCTCGCCAATGCGCTCGTTAAAGTTCATGTTCAGCTTTTTCTCACGCTCGTACATTTGAGTGAGACGAGTAAGCTCGTCTTCTTTGCTGCTCTTCACCGCGTCCAATTCGGTTCTCAGCTCGTTCAGACGCTTTTCGAGCGAGTCAGCGCACCATCCAGTCGCGTCTGTTTGACTCGAGTGCGTGTCAGTTAGATGCAAGCGAGTCTGCGCGGCTTTGTTCTCTGTTATGACGCACCTCACAGGCTTGGTCGAGTCGGGCTGGTCCTTAACAGTCTCAAGTTTGGCTTTGGTCGCTGCCAGCTCCTTCTCGAGTATTTCAATCTTGTGATTGGCCTGCTGAACGGCATCGCTTTGAATTGACTGCAGCACCACCGAGCTGACCGGTTTGGGCGATTTGTCGGCGCCAAAGTGAAGCTGTCGGCTTAGCTTGGCGGCAGTTTCGGCCACCATGCTGCCGGCGCCGCGTCTGATCGTCTCCACTCGGCTGGTTTGAGTCTGCGCCTCGCAGCGTACCGGTCTGATGGCATGTTTCTTCGCCTCGTCCAGGTCGCTCTGAATGCGCTTTAGCTGCTCGCGAGCGTTCTTGAGCTCTCGTTCGGCGTTCTGCAGCGACTCACATTTCATCTGCAGTTCTTTGCTCTTTGCCTCGAGTTTCAGGCTGAGCGCCTCTTTCTGCAGTTCTATGTCCTTGACGTGCGTCTCTTCTTTGTTGTGCATCTCTTTGAGTCGAGTCTCAAGCACGGCGTGCTTTTCTTCGGCCAATTTGGCATCGTTGCGGTAGTCGCATGCCTTGAATATCCAGCGGGCAAGCGACGACTCCAGACGATTGAGCTTCTCTTTCAGTGCGTCTCGCTCGCACTCAAGCGCCTGTAGCTTGCTTTGGTCTATTTCGATCTCGTCTGTGCCGCACGCTTCGTCCGTTCGCTGCTTGGTTTCCATGAACTTTCTTATCGACCGATTCAAATTGCTCAGCTCTTCGTCAATATGCTGCACCGACAGGCGGTCTAGCTCTTCTCGCCGAGGCTCTTCGTGTGCGTGATCGGCCGCTGTGTGCGCCTGCTTTTCCAGTTCGGCCACTCTGACTCTCAGGCGTTCGTTTTTCGCCTTTAGGCTGTCGTTTTCTTTCTCTATCTGAAGAAAGCATTCATAGTAGGACTGAAGCTGGGCGCTGAGGGTGCAAACCATTAGTTCAACTAAATTGCCGATCATCAACGAAATTAACTCACTTGTGCTCGAGCTGCCATTTTTCTTGCTCTTTGCGCTTGTTCTCCCAGGCCTGGTCGAACGCCTCGATAACTTCCTTCTCTTTGGCCCTGACCAGCTCGGTTAAATTCTTCACTCGCTTCTGAAGACTCTTGTTCTTGGCATTTAGCTTCTCTATCTCGCCCAGGTAATTGTCCAATGCGATCTTGTCCTGGTCGATCGAATCGCTCGACATATTGGCCGCACATGTCGACGTGTTGACCGGCGCCGATATGTTATGGTTGAGGGCTGCCAGTATTCCATGGCTCATGTTGAGTATAGACGAGTTGGCATTTTCTTTAGAGTGCACCTGCTTGCTTATTAGAAAGCTCAGATTGTCCAAATTTTCCTTCTCTTCCATTGCTCGTCGCCTGTGTTAGTCTGCGCCACTCTCTCTCTCTCAACGCTCAACGGGTATAACATCTCGAAATTTATTTCTCTCTGCCCACCGACCTTCAACTCTGCCTTCCGTTCATTATTACTTTTCTTAATTATAATCACTGTCCCTATTAGCTAAACCGAAATCAGTGTCTCAGCTCAATTCCCATCTGCCCGTCCGCTCAGAGATTCGACGAACTAAAATATCGAATCTGGCCAACTGGCGTCTTATATCAAAAGTCAAAATCAATGACAGTTCCAACCAGTTTGTCTTGGTCCAGTCCGGCTCCTGACAGCCTCCCACCCTTAATCTCTTTGAGGAGATTCGAAATAAAACAGAAAATTCAGGCCGTTCTCACTTGATTGCTCACAAAGCGACCGCAGGAAGAGCAAGTGAAATGACGAATCGAGTTGAGCGAATAGAATGTAAATGTATATCTGACGCACATCAGACCAATCTGAGACCTTCATTGATGATTATTTAAATTTGAGCCGATTCACTTTCTTGTTTCAAATTTAATTTGAATATTTTTCATTCAACTCGAAAGCAGAACATGGCAAGCAATGAGAAAATAAGCCAAGAGCTGATCGACCAGTTTTGCTCTCTCACAGGTGCAGAATCAGAACGAGCCCGGTTCTATTTGGAGGCGGCCAACGCCAATTTAGAGGTCGGAGAGTTTAAAATAAACTTTTGAATTCAAAATCTGATCTTCGTTTCTAATCAAAAAGGTCGCAATCGAGAACTTTTTCGAGAGCGGCGGAATTGAGGCGGGCTCGAGCGGTGCCGCAGCTAGTAGAAGAGTTGGCCAAGATGACGACGAAGACGACGATGACGACGAGGACTACAAGCCGCCCGGCAACGTTCCAGTGACAAGCACGCGTTCAACTCGTTCTTCAAACCGGCCGAATATTTTCAGCTCACTCGCGTCGGGCAATGACTCTGAGGAGGGCCAGGCGTTTTATGTCGGTGGCTCTGAACAAAGGCAAGAGCGGCATTTTAAATTTGAATCGCAAGCCAATCTGATCTGAAGAGTTGTCGTTTAGTGGCCAACAAGTTCTTGGTCCGCCCAGACAAGGAGGACTAGACGACATGATCAAGAATCTATTTCAAAAGGCCAAAGAGTGAGTTGGCTTTAAATGGGCTTTAAGATAGAGAACGCATCAAGACGAGAGCCATTTTGTTTTAAGACGCGGCGCCCAGGAGGTGAGTTCAAGTGAGACAAGCTCCAAGAAACCGGTCGCTCGTGGACCCGGCTATCGCCTCGGCACCGGTGACGAGCCGTCTGAAATAGTGGCCGCTCCTCCTCAGCCCAAAGAGCCGGTAACTGCCCGTTCTCGATCGTGTCCAATCAACTCGGACCTGAAATTCGCCTCCAACAGAAAAAGTGCGTTCTCAAGTTGTGGAAAAATGGATTCACGGTCGACGAAGGCAATCTGCGCTCTTATACGGATCCAGAAAACCGTGAATTCCTGGCCTCGATCGAGAACGGCTACATTCCTCGCGAGTTGATCAGACAAGCGGAGGGTGGCGAAGTCAGCCTCGACATGCAAGATCACCGGACCGAAGAGTTTAATCCTCCAAAGCCCAAATATGTGCTGTACAACGAAGGCTACAAGCTAGGCAGCGGTGGGCCAGCAGTAGTTTCCAACCCGTCTTCGACCGATCAAGCGGCCGACGAGGAAAAGGCCAAGACAGAGCTCGGACTCGATGAGTCTCAACCAACCACCCAGCTTCAAATTCGCCTTTCGAATGGCACCAGGTTTCAAGCCCACTCATTAGATTAAACTCGATTGGCTAATTTGAACCAACAAAACAAGACTCGTCATAAAAGCGAACCAAACGCACAAGATCCGGCAGATCAGAGAATACATCAACCGGTAGGCTAATCGGTGCGTTCATGTCATGGTCTGGATTGAAAACAGAGTGTGTTTAGAGCGCGTCCTGAGTTTAACGGTCGCTCGTACGTTCTGATGACCACGTTCCCCAACAAAGAGCTCACTGACGAAGAGCAGACCCTCAAGGAAGCCAACATTCTGAGCGCCGCTCTGGTGCAAAAGCTCCAGTAATCTTCTCGGTGATTAATTGACCTGGAACGACTGACTCTCTTAATCTATCAATTTTGGTCTTTTTCGCTTTCGAATATCGTGAATCATCTCTCTTTCTCTCTCTCTCTCTATTTCGAATAAATATATTTTGCGCCCTTTCGCCATCGATCCAGTCGGCAGCTGGCTTCTGTATTCCTCCTCTAATGGATTAAACTCATGACCTATTTGGCCACCAATCAAACTGGAACAAGCAAATGCAAATAACTTCTTCTAATGAGTATTTAGCGGCCTGGACTCGGAGCACAATCAATTCGCCGAACGATTGCGCCCCCTCGGAGCTCTCCGCTAGTTAGTATGCTTAGACTGAAACGATTTGGCCTTAGATCCTCTACTTCGTGTTGTTTTATTTTTTCGCTTATTTTATTTTTTGAGAGGGAGAGGGAGAGTGAGAGAGCCGCACGAGGCCGAACTCACAACGGGCATGTTATTGGAGTAGGCCAAGAGCCTTGCGGGAAAATGGAGGAAATTATTATTTCACACGATGCGCTTAATGATTAGCTGACTGGCTGAAATTTTGAATGAATTATCGATTTAAAGTGCAGCCATCATGCATTTGCTGTAGAAAATAAGCATGATTCATTGGCTATAAACATGTAAACTTGAAAGCATGCATTCAGTCAGTAAATGGCGAAAGCGAGCGAGCACAATTTGACTCAGCGAGTTCAAGCCAACTCGTTCAATAGGCCTAGAAATTATCACCAGTCTCTCAAGCAGCATTTTGCGTTTTAAATAGAAAAATCTCAAGCATGGACATGGAGTCAAATGAATTCAACGGCGGCAACCAGGCCGCTCCAGTTGTTGAGGCGGAGCACTCGAACGGCAACCATGAATCTGACGTGCAACAACACCAGAACGGACTAGAGAACGGCCACCATGCCAACGAAGAGCAAGTGAATGGAAGTGTCGAAAACGGTCATTCGACCGAGCCAGCCGCCGAGGAAAAGCCGGAGAGCACCGAAGCTGAGACTCCTTCGGTTGTCGAGAACGAGCCAAGTGAGATTGTCTCGACCAATGAAGTAGAACTTCAGAACGTGGACGCTGTTCAGCACGGCCAGACTCAAACTCAGCCTGACGAGCGAATCCAGAGACTAGAGAAAATCATCCAGCAGCAGAGCGACGAACTGCTCTGCTTGAAGAGCACTTTGGCTGACGCATTGCGTCGTCTTCAGCTGCTCGAGAGCAGCAAGCCAGCTTCAAATGCGGTCGGTGCACGCGTGCCCGCCGTCAAGAAACCAGTGACCAGCTCGGTCCCATCACACCCACCAGCCGCTTCGAAGCCAAGTCTATCAGGCTCGGCCAAGACAGCGACCAAGAGCTCGAGCCGTTTGGGCACAGCCAATGCTGATTCAAGCCGACTCGCCAAAGCCACTCGCTAATCATATTCGATCAATGCTTCTTTCCTCTATCAAAACAAATGTCTGATCATCTCTTGACTGTGTAGCTTTGACTAGAAAAAAGTTTCGCACGATTCAGCTCTCTGATCCATCTACTCATTCATCTTCCTTCTTTCCTGCTCTCCGTTGCTCTTCTTCTGGCCAAATAAGTCTTTTTTTTAACTGGTGGATGTGCGACTACTAAACTAGAAGCTAGCAATTATTTTTCTACACCCAATCCAAAGTCCGTTCACAATCTAGTTCAATATAAGAATGATCTCATCCACCGTATGTGTCATGCTCTCTCTATCTCTTCATCTTTGCGCTCTCCTACTATTTCTAAAGCTGGACTGCATCGTGGCTGTCTGT
Organism: Proales similis; assembly: GCA_019059635.1. Classification (NCBI taxonomy): domain Eukaryota; kingdom Metazoa; phylum Rotifera; class Eurotatoria; order Ploima; family Proalidae; genus Proales; species Proales similis. The sequence continues at coordinate 573,637 of JAGVRJ010000004.1, forward strand.
ATTTATGGCAATTCTCACTGGTCTTCAGATTCAAGGGAATCAAAATTTATAATTTTTTTATCCTAATAAACCCTGAGCTAAATTTTATCTCGGCAAGCATATTTGAGAAATTTGTCACTTTAATTGACAGCTGCTAGGCCAAAGTCTTCGCGAGCGTCCTTTTCTCCAACTCGACTGCTGATAAAAAAGCCAAGCAGACCAGAATTGATTGTTCAAGTCTTTTATATGAATTGTTCTAAATTTGTGTGAAAAGATTCTAAAACGAAAAATAAAAATTCGATTGAACGCTTGATCCCGATTCAAAAGAGCCTGATGATTTTAAGGAAAAGATTTAAAAAAAAGGAGAAAATGAAGGAAAAGAAGAAGAGGACGAACAAACGCCCAAGGACTTGAAACTATTCGCAATTCGGCAGCTGGGATGATGGGCCCGAGATAGTCAAATTGGGCGATCAGTTGCTTGGCGAGTCGTTTAATTGCCAAGGGTTGAATGGCCGCTCACAGGGACCTTTTCGAAGCTGGAATGGGCTCGCTTGAGGCATTCGGTAACCTCGGTGAAGAATTCAATTTGCTTTTTCAGGAACTCTCTCATCGCCAGGGTTAAATCCTCAACTTTGTTGGCGTTGAAGAGATTTATCTCGGCAAACGTGACATGACTGATGACGTCTCGCCGCGGCGCCACTTCCATTATCGAACGACCCTCCAGCTTCTCTGGCTTGTGATTCAGCTCGTCATATGCCTGAAGTGCGCTCTTTTCGTAGTGCACGATTTCGGGCATCTGCTGCAGAATGCCCCGGTAGAGTGTCAGCTTGTCAATCAGCGGGCATATGTCCCGGCTAGGCTGCTCGCCGAAATTGTTTCCAATTTGGGTGAACGTATTGCCGGCGGTGTGAATGGCTGCAGACAGAGCCGAGTTGTTGGGCGCGTCGAGCATCTCGTTGCTCAGAGCACTGCCCAGCTCTTCAAATCCTTTGCCCAGCTGTGCAAAGTCTTTTTTTAACGTCGACGAGTAGAGCGATCTGTACTTTTCCAGTGCGCCGTTCACGTTTCTCATGCTGTTCTCGAGTTGAACGGACGCCTTGCCAAACTTGTCCACTTTGTCACGAACGTGTGCGGGCGTGTCCACACTTTGCCCTGGCACGTTCAGAGTGCAGAACCATTGGGCGCCTCTGTATTCATCTTTCTCTGCCTTGCGCTTGCCCGCTTTCCACTTGGAGCTCTCTTCGTCGCATTGCAAGAAGTGAATAAACACCTCGCTGTGGCCGATCACAGGATGGCTGGCCATTCTGTTCAGCCAGAGCTCGAGTTGTGCCTTTCTCTTTTCAATGAACTCTTCTTCAAAGTTGCCAGTGACCGCTTTGTCTGGCAGCGGAGGCACGCAAATGTTCGGGCTAAACAGACAAGTTAGTTATCTTGTCCACCCAACTCACAGCCGATTCTACTCACTATTTTTCAATGAGCCGTTTGTATAGCCAATCGAAATGGTTGTAGCGTCGTTCGACTTTTTGCCTGAAAATCTGCGCCAACAAGAGGTTGAGAGATGCACAAATTGCGAACATCTGAATGGCGTCAGCTTACGCGGGCTTTTACAGCGTATGCAGTGTACTTTTTCACGCCGTGGTATTTCTTTTTCGAGTTGTACTCAAGAATGTCCACTTGGTAGGGCGAGGAGACAAACTTCCAAACGGACTGTCGCTTCTCGTTCAACTTTCGAATTGAAGCCGGTTACAAAAACTTGTCACCTCTTGCCCTACGGCGATCAATTACCACGATTGTGCAGACACGGTCGCTGTCAAGCACCGGCTTTGTGGCGCCTCTTATCAAGTACGCTTCCACACTGTAAATGTTCTTCATTCTGAAAAAGCAAAAGCTACAAAGCAAGTCTCGCGATGAACAGTTACAAAACAGACTACAACTTTTGCCGAGTCAGAGTGCCTGAGTTGAAACCAGACGAAGTTGAAGTGCTCCGGCCCATTCCATTTCCATGCCCACTTGTTGACGCGTCCTGAATGTGTGCTCGAATTAACAATCAACCACTGACCATGTGGATGAACAGTTCCACTCACGTCTTCATCGAAATCGTCCGAGTCGTTATCATCGTGTGCGGCGGGCGAAATCGATTGACCAGCAGGAGCGGGTGCGATTGTTGACACCGGTGCTGCAGTTCTGGCCGTATTCCATGACGAATTCTGTTCAATGAAAATTTGAATCTAATTTGCCCAAATAAAGCAAAATCGAAATTTGATTCAAAATTGCAAAAGCGCAATGATCGCAAGCATTCAAAATCAATTAAATCAGCAACTGAAAGGCATTTTGGCCGCCGCAAATGGATTATCTCTTACGTCTTGAGAAGCGTTTTGAGAGCTAAAAAAGTCAAGATCCTGCGCCCAGTCCGCATCTGGCGCAGCATCTTGCCCGACTGAACTTGCCGAAGCGTTTGCCCCAAGAAAGCCGAAAGGATCTGAATTATCGGTCTTGATCCCACAGACAACGAATAAACCAAAACCATTCATCTCAATCGCAACTCACCTGGTACGAGCTGATGTAAGAGTCGTTTGTGTTCGAGTAGCTGGTGTTTATGTAGCTGTTTGTTGAGACTGCTGGCACTGACGGGTGTGTATCCCATGAAGAGACGCTGTTGCCTGAATAGTTCATGTAGGACGGAGGCGGTGGAATGTCGTCGTCCTTCAAAGCGTTCAGATAATCTCGATCATTGATGGGCACGCGGCTCATGTCAGCTTACGTCACTTTCTGTGGCTTGAACATACGCTGAAGGCACAATGCCGACCTCGCCGCGAGCATTTCGAACTTGAATCCATCCGTCGAACGATTGCTGAGGCGAGAAAATAAAGTTTTAATTTTCACTTGGTTACATAAACCATGGAAGCGGCTGCTAGGCGTACAGACAAGCCAACAAGCGACTGAATCAAAAGATTTAAACGCAGTGATGGACACATAGCAGAACAAATGATTGTTGTTGTCTTGGACCGTATCATGTTTCAAATCACTCATATAGTCGCAATGATCATAGATCTGGTGCTCTCACTTCACGCGCCCGCGTCCGTTCGACGAAAACCTGTTCAGCTTACGTGTAAGCTCGACTCAAGCTTTGACTTTTTAAGATTTAGCGTCCACATATCGCTGCTTGACATGCTGGTCGCGCTGCTCGCTGCCGGCTATATGGGATTTAAGCATCGCGATTGGATATGGCAGTTGTGCACGGGAAGCGGAGCGAGACGAGAAAAGGAACTAGAGAAGCTGGGCACCGCCAAAGCCTATCTGCTCGTGCCGGACGAGGGCAACAAGCTCGTCCGACTGCGGCTTGTACGCTACCGCAAGAGCCGCAAACATGAAGAGCGCACTTACCGAGTCGACAACCGTTAGCTCTTCTCCCGTGTATGTGGTCAATTCGTTCGGCCCTTCGGCCTGAAAGTCGTACAATACTTTAACCTACACAATTGTCGCAATGTTTTAATAAAGCAAAAAGCCCTATCTAGACGCTCAGTGATTCATGCACTTACTTTTCCCATTTGAGTGTTTCAACTTGATATTTTTGGTATTTCGCATCCAAGCTTGTCTTTCTTTCTCTCTCTCTCTTTGTATCTGTGCTTTTGTGTGTGTGTCTCTCTCTCTCTCTCTAAATTGATTTGAAAGACCGTTAATACGAAGAAGCCAAAAGATGAACTGGTGAAAGAGAAAGGAAAAGTCAAATGATCGTCAAAGTTGAGCGGCATTGCAAGACGATTGTCGGATGAGACGATGAGAACAGCTCGGCATTCTCAAGTCACCGTCACTCTTCTTTCTCTCCTCTTTCTATTATTTTACTAATCGCTGCGATTCGCTCTTTCTAGCTTGCTCATGCTAGAACGAACGCATTGAATGCATATGTTGACAACATTAAAATGAAAATTATGCAATTAAGAATTGACTCAGAGCTACATATAAAATTAGAGCGATGAAATAAAGCAAAGAAGAAAAAAAAACGCAAGCGCAAGAGCAGTCAAAGTAAGAAAGAAGAGACGGGTCGCCCGAACGAGCAATCGATCGATTTGAAAAGTTTAAGTTGGAAATAAACGAGAAGGAAAGCGAAAAGAGAGTGGCTCGAACGTGAATACGATTGCAATGGCGATGATAATGATGATGCAGCCTTTCGTTCAAGGTACAAGCAAGTAATTTGCACTATTCTATATGTCGACGGGCACACTGTTGTCATCATGAAAAGGAAGAGAATAATAATAATTTTGTTTGTGTTTGAGTGAAAGTGCCTACAAATATCACCATGGCCCTTCTTCTCCGATTACACACGTCCAGTCAAAGCGAAAGAGAGTGCGGACGATTGCTTCAAGCTTGTTTGCCGCGCTCGTTTATCAAGGTGAATAATTCAATTCGGCACCACTCTTAGCCATTCACCGTTCGCCGAGCCGTTTAAATTATGATCAAGCCCATTGTCCTATTATCATCTGCCTTCAATTATGTACTCGGACGGTCGTTTAGGGATCACGGGATATGAGCTGCAAGTCTGTCCTTTTCAAATCGTCGCTGCTGTTCTCTCTCTCTCCCTCTATCAAGTCGACGCAATTATCAACTCGTTGTTGCCCGTCACAAATATATGAAACATCACTCCTTGGCAGTGCCTTATCTCTATGCGTCTCTGACTAGTTTTTATCGTCAAGTTCACTCCGCGTTTGGCCAAGTCAGGCCCAGAGCAGAATATCGATCAGACGCTGACAAACGAATCAGGCGCTGGAATAAAATTAGTTGAATTTTAGTCGCATCGAGGGCAAAGAGATGCGCTAAATTGATTACAGAGCTGGGCCAGGTTAATTCGATTCGAGCTAAAATGGCCAGGCGTGCAATATTTGATTAGGCCTCTGACTCTGGGCCTTTTCGAATCGAATAAAATACAATTCGGATGGTTGGACGGATGGTTGCCGAACGGTTAGCAATGACGCAACCGGTCGGTGTTTGGTTGCATCGACGTGCGTGAGAAATTTAATCAAGCGTTGCGACGATTTTCTTTGCCGACGACCAGCAGTTACGCTAGCGCAGTCAATGTCAACAACAACGACAAATAACCCTAAACCCTAAAAATCCATTTTGTGCTGATTGTGGGCCGCTTGGCGAATTACCTATTAATTGATAGGACACGGTATCAAATTCTATTTTACACGCAGTCGCTCCTTTTTGCTTCCTCGCTACGTAAGCAGAGCGATAAGCTCTGTGATCAAAGATTGAGGAGCGGCATCGACTAAAAATGGGAAGAAATTACATAATCGATAAATATTTGGTTGTTTAGAGAGCCGCTGCTGTTTGAGCGTATGCAATTACAAACGCGATCTTGTTTTCTCAAACATATTTTTTTCTCTCGCTTGGAAAAAAAAAGTCAATGCAGAGTAGTTTCATTTCCGTCAGGCTGGTCTCTAAACTTTGAGGCGAGGCGTTGATTGAGTGTGAAACTATTTTTTTTTTTGCAGGCCTTCATCAATTCCCCCTCTCTCTCTCTCTCTTTCAATGTTTCTCACTCATCTACAAGTGATGATGATGATGATTCATATCAACTCGGAGCTCTAATGGCACTGATTACATAACTTAATCTTAATTGCCGCAATTAAATAATATTTGGACTAATCAACACCAGCGACTAAGTAAATTTGAGTCGGCTAATCCGAGTCTAGTCCGGTTGTTTTACTGCTCCTCTGTCCTCTGGACCATGGCGGCGGTGGTGGTCGAGGCGACGGCGAATGAATGAATGAGGCGACGGTGGTCACGTATTAACACAACGCAGTGGCCATTCTTTACTTTCCATTAAATGGCCCATCTCTCGCACTTTACAATATTTTGATTCGCGAATTCGAATGCAGCGATCGGCTCTATTTGATTGCATAAGAATCTTTAGAAATTATCGTAGCATGCCCGACGACCAGGCTTATTTGCATTTGAGCGTGCTCTGCGAAGCCGTCAAGGGTTTCGATCAAGAGACTTCAATCGAGCGAAAGAAAAGGAATTTTAGCCAGACGAATAGGCGCCAATGTGTCAAGAACTTTGATCGAGTCAAGAGGCGGCCACAAGTTTCGAATTGCATTAGTACAATTTTTCGACTGTTGCACAAGCGCAGCGTTCCCTCCCTCTCTCTCTCTCTTTCTTCCGTTCTTTTCCTCTCTCCATTTAGAGCCGAGCTGGTCTTCAATTCTAAAAATTCCTCCTCTCATCTTTCGCTCTGTGTGGCACTCATTGGCTATCTGACTTTGTTCTTTGTCTCGTCCTATCTATCGGCCATTAGTTGCGAAAAGTGCGCTCGACACTTGAGATGTGACAGAATGCAGCGCCTTTATTAATATATATTGAAGAAATGGATCGGGCACGCGCGTGCATCCGAGTTGTCTCTGGACGAGGACCACGAAAACGACGACGGCTTTGGTGATGAAGATGATGATCAAAATGACGGCTTAGTGCCTTAATAAAGCCGCTTCAAGATTTCGTTTGAATGAAGCGTCTTTAGAAGAGACCTATTCGAAATGGACGAAACTCGATCCGGTCCTGGGAAGGTCTATGTGCGTCTGTGTGAGTGTGCGAGCGTCTGTGTGTGTCGACGGATTGCATAGAAGAAAAAAGCACGTTTTCAAGTCTATTATCAACAGAGTTCTATAAAAACAATTCATTTAGACTGGCTTTTGATAAATTCTCTCCGTTTTTTTTTCAAACCGCCTATCCTAGCCAAACAGGACTGCCCTCGTTTGACTCAGAGTGAACACCTAGACTCGCCTTAATTATTCTGAAGAATATGCTCTAAAGATGATTATTTCATTTCTTCGATTCCTTCATTAGGCCGATAATATAGGACGAGATTAAGAAGATAATATTAAAATCAGTTGGACGCAATTCTGCATCCTATTCATCGTAGATGGCCACCATCAATCCAATTTAATGAATCAGGAATCGGGAAGAAAGTGTCTGCGAGCGAAGGAGAGCGCCAGGCCGAGAGCGAGAGAGAGAGAGAGAGAGAGAGTCAGCGGTCGAGAGGACGAGAGTGCAAGAGGCCGATTGGAGCCAGAGGAAAAGTGGCGACACAAGACCGAACGCGTATCAATCTTTAATTTGGTTTTATTCATTGCGAGGCCAAATGAAGAGATTCATTAGATAACACTTATCGTCTTGATCAATAATGCATGCCAAGAATTCCGGCCCCATTGCTCGCCTAATCGAATGATTAATGTCCGCGTGCTGCTCATCATTGCCGATGGGCGCACTGCAAGCAAGTGGCCACTATCTGCCTACGTTCGCCACAAACGATAAGTAAACACCGAGTTCTTAATTGATTTGCAATAGCTTTCCCAGGCCAGACACTCAAACGAGTGTAATCAGGCAGTCAGACAAAGTATTATCCGTGTGGCAACGTTCATTTGCGCCCGGGTGTGTGGCCGAGTGTGCTTGTGGTTGAGTAAACTGGCGATTACCCGACTCCCTCATCGTTTAGGTAGTCTCGTCAATTGAGCCGGCCAGTCGAACGTGAGGCAGTTTAAGGCAAACACTTGCAAATCATCATCGCACCCGTATTTCCGTCTACAACTGCACTGCGGCTACTTGAGTGTCCATTCTATTTGCACGCGTGTAATTATTCTCTGGTCAACACCAGCCATGGGACAGGCGGACGTATAAATATTTTCATTGTAATCAAATCGGACTTAGCGCGCCGCAGCAAATCGATATCTGCCAAAACTGCACACAATAGATTGAAACGGAGAAAGTGAGTGAGAACTGGCCGCATTTACTCTGGCAGGTGAGCAGACCGGTCGGCCACCATCAGCAGCAGCAGCAGGGGGGTCAACGGCGGGAATCAAAATCGACAATGACACCACATCATCGCCTCTGTCGTCCATTAGGATCCAATGGCCGGCCATAAACATCTATGCGGCTATTTGCGCCTACGAAATATCCATTACAAAGGGCCACATCGCACATTTGATCGTCAAATTCAAAATTAATTAATAATTAAAATGCTCATTTGTTTTGCGGCCGCCTGTTGGACGGGTATTTCATTGCAAGCTGAGATGGACTATGGCTGTAGTGCCGGTTCGCGACGCGTTTGCTTTCTAGGCCGACTGGATGCTCGTTTACATTCGCGTCTGTGTTTGTCCCTCGTGAATGGCATGCACACACACGCAGACTTGCTACTGGTTCGTTTACTTTTTTAATCAGGGAATTGGCCCTGTTGTGCGTATGCTGGATGCGGCGACAACGACCACAACGGCTACCAGCCGGCCGTCAACAACGGCGCTGGCTCTGCTGTTGCTGTTTTTGAGCGGCGACGGCCTCAAGCACTCACAGCCGTCTCTTCTCACATTATGGTCTAATTCGTTGATTAAATTCGCACTTTCACTGTTCAACGACCGATCGGCCGTCCAGTCAACTCCAAAAGTTAATAACCCTCGCTGGCTCTTTATAATTCATTTTCATCAAGGGAATTGAACACGAGAATAGAAGGAAATCGATTCAGGCCAAGCCATTGTGTGTGTGTATGAGAATGTGAGTTTGTGCCATCACACTTCCTATCGCTCTCTGATCTCGAGTACTTGCTTTCAAATGGATTCATCGTCACGGCGTCACTTTATTTTCTTTTCTGTTATCGGACTTCAACTTCTCACTTGACTGGTGTTTTAAGCACTTTTTCCCCTTTTCGCCATTTTAGGACCATCTTCTCATTCGCCTCTTCCTCTCTTTTCTTCGCCGTCGCGCTTTTGCTCGATTGAATTGGCACATTTCTAGTCCACTAGTTTTTTTCGTTAAGGCAAGCGTGCATGTGTCCACTCGAACAGACGAACGATGACGAGAATAGCTTGAAGCGAAGAGAGAGAGAGAGGGAAATAGCCGACCGACTTGTCGTTGTGGCCATGAGCGCGCTTCAAGATGAATTAAAGCGTCCTTCAACGGAAACAAGAGCCTCGTTCGTCACACGACAGGCAATTTACGATGCGCTTGTCAGCGAACCATGTCGGCATCTGGTCGCTTTTACAGTCACTTTAGTGTTCCGGACATGTCCGAGGCAATGAAGACGACGACGATGAGGAAAAAAGTTAAGAAGGAATGAATGGTGCCTCCCTCGAGAGAGAGCATATGTAAATGGCGGAAGGCAAGTCAAGTGGTGCCGTTTAAAACATTTGACAAGACTGGCAAATGATGTTGACATGCGATCTGCCCGATTGTAACCACGGCCGCTCGGGCCGTTTCTCAGGCCAGCACAGCAAACAGCTCTAACAGGCGCAGACTAGATGGATGATAATTTAATTAGTCCATCTTGACCCGACTGACAATCCTCTTTAATAACATGTATAATTGAGTTTACTTCGACTAGATCCCTTTCCTCTTTATTTATTCATTTTTATCCGTCTCAGTAATTTCCCTTCAATTCTATTAATTAATTAGTATTTTTCAGGCAGAGTTTTAGTTGCGGAATTATTAGTGGCCGGGCTTTGCAGAATGATGATGGGCAGTGAGAAGCCGTTTGTGAGCGGCCAGGCGTTGTTGGTTAGCGCCACTTGACATTGATTAATCTTCGTCTGTATTGAGAGCGATGAAACATTTTTTGTTTTTTCTTTTTCAATTCTCGTTCGTGCTCTCGTCAATTTCCTTATCTTTGAACTCAAATCGGCACAGGAGCAAAAGCTGCCGTGATGACGTGTGCCACCAGTACCGATCATCTGCCAGTCGCTTTGTTCTTGCAGAGCTTACCCTTCCTCCTCCTCATCTTTCTCTCTTTCACTTTTTTTTTTTTCAAATCCTCTTCCTGCATATAATTTTCGCCTGCCACTCTTCAAATGGCCGCCACCGCTTATTCATATCATCATCAGCATGGAGATTAATTCGCTGAGATAAAACATAAACAAACACGCTCGCGTCCGCCGCCAACTCGCATTTTACTCAGCGTGCCGCCACTAGGACGCCTCGCGCGCGCCCTCCGTATATTTTTCTATTTGAATAAATGCCTGACGAATATGATGACGACAATGGCGTTGACGAAGATGACGACCACGTTACTGATGAAAAAGAATGAGCGAGACGATGGCTCCGATCGGGCATGAACGATCTCATGTTTGCATACGATGGCGGCACTGAAAAGAGGAAAAAGACAGCGCGATATATTTCTCTTCTTTTCTAATGCAGCAATTTACTCTGCGTTCCATCACTCGAACGTTGAGTAAGCGTGCCGTTTTAACCATCACGCTCTGATGGCCATTTGACGGATTTGCGGGGCCAAACTTTGTTTAAAAAATAACGTCTCTTTAGATGAGGCCGCGTCCGAGCGTCCGCTCTGGCGGAAACTGCACGCAAACAACAACAAAAACATCAACGACAAGCATCAGCGGCGATGGTGCTGCTCGCCGCCACAACTGTCCTCGTCGTTGACAGGACGCTTAAACGCTTGGCCTCCTAAGCGGAAGCTCTATCTAGTTCGCTTTTCAAACATATGCAGATTCTGTTTAAATACGAGAATTCAATTAGAGAAGCCCCTTTTTAAAGTTTCTGATTTCAGCTCATGGCTGCCAGTTGCGGCGCCACGCCAAGAGAGCAGACGCCTCGGCTCCAATCTCGTTTGGCCTCTGTCCGTGCGAATTGAGTTTCGATCCTGCGACTCTAAACGGCTCACTCGCAATGTTCATCTCCGCCTTGTTCTCCAGTTGGCCAGAACGTTTCGCGTTTCAAGCATTGGCTTCTGTTTGATTCTGCTCGCAGTCACAAATATTTAAAGAGCCAGCACAAATGTTACTGGCCGATTAGCCATTAGGAGCCGCTCGAATGTTTGAGATGCAGAAGCCTTGTGAGTTGCGTTACACTGTAATCCAAAACGAGCACTCGTCCAATCGATGCTCTCTACTCATCCGCATTCATCACATCGGCTCGAATTTCAATTTAATTACCGATGAGATCCGCAGCGCATAGGGCCAATGTAACCACCAACATACCGATCGTGTTTGCCTTCTGTCCAGATCACACCATCGACGCTCTGCTCTTCACCTCTCTCTCCCTCTCTCTCTCTCTCTCTCTCTCGGTGTGCCTCTCCTTGTTTTCGACACCATTGGGCAGATTTAATTAACTCTCGCTACTTGTTCACTCGTCTGTCGTCGTTGATGTTTTTGTTTTTCTCCATCTGTTTGCTTGCTTTTTATTTTTGCTTGTTGTTGCTCGACCTTGATCATTCGCTCTAATTCGCTTATTGTTTCCTATTCAACTGTTCTTATCTTCACTTTTAATCTCAACTTCCGGCATCATTCAATTTCTCCCCCCGCCCCCCATAGATCGCATTTCAGCCATTATCTAATTGTAATCATCGACCGCACCTCATCGATGACCGAATGCCACTCACAGACGCATTCGCTTTTATTCATTCTCTCCAATGGGCCGTAAAATTCTCGTGCACATGTGCATTACGGCCTTTATGCAATTCATCATGTTTTATGGCCCGTCAGAGTGCGTCTCACGAGAGATCTCGCCTTCGAGCTCAATGTCAGTGGCCTCGCTCCGCTGTTTATTTATATGTTTATGTATCTTGTGTTGGAGTTGTTGTCGATTTGCACCCAAAACCACGTTCACAGTAGCCAGCGCAGACCACATAGATCACCGCGGTGGACGCCAGTCTGTGGTTTACAATCCATTTAACTTGGCCCTGATTCGCATTGAGCGCCAGTTTCTTTTATTCTTTCAAGCTTGCTGCGCCGCACAGTTAAAGAGTGAAGCCAGCCTCGCTGCTCAGTCTCTAAAGAAGCTGAACAAGTTTTCATTTTAGTTCTAAATCGCCTGGGGTCAAGAGGACGAGGCAACAATGATGATCGATCAAGGCAGCTCTCGGGGTCAGGCGTGGATGGAGCGATGGACTCAGAGTTGTCGCCGAGTCAATTCGCATACCACGTAATCAAATATTTGAAGCGGAATGGGCCGAGTCGTGATCGGTCGCGCGCAACGCAATTTGTGTTCGCCATGATAAGCACGTGTCGTGGTCGCGCAGCGTTGAGAAAGCTCAAATGAGACGTGAACAACCAGCACAGCCGATCGATGGTCGCCTAAGTGTTTACAGTAGCATACTTTCCTACATCGCAACGCTCCTCCATTCTTCTTCCATTTTCATGTTTAATTACATTCGAGTGAGAATCTAATGAGTGCGTGCGGCTTGACTTGTGTTCTTCTGCCTTTAACCTTATCAAGCGTGCAACTAATGAGCGAAGCATGGACCCGATTCTGTTGTTGGCCGGCTGCTGCGATAAACGCGTGCCGAGCTGGTGGTGATCTTTAGCGGTTAGAAAAACTGTGTGACATTGATTGATTGAGACTGGCCGCTCGGCAGGATGTGCGGCGATTTGCTTGTGTGATAATGAAGGTCCAATTACTTTTAGGGGCGCCGAAGGCACCGGCAGTACATATTCTCCTAGCCTTTCCTCATCTGCCTATCACTTGATCTAAATTGTAGCCCAAGGCCAACGATTCGACCAATTAAAACAATGCGTCACCGGAAGCTAATCGCTTGCTGCCCTATAGTTACACGCTTCTCAACACACAATTAGTCACCAAGCATCATCTCAGAGGCGGATTTCCGCGCCAAGTTCTGTAACGCGTTCTAAATCTGCGCCAAATCGGCCCTGTTTGTTTTTGTTAGTTTTTATTTCTAATAAGCCTTAATGACCGCTTGGACGGGCAGAGATCGGAAAGCGATACGAGTCAATAGACCGCTTCCACTCATCAGGTCGCAGCGTGAGCTGTCCGTGCGTGCACACGAACGGTGCCGCGTTCCGCCTCTCGATTTTCTCTCTATTTCATCAGCTCGTTTTTCTACAATCAGTGGCCTGTGTGAGCGGTGCGCTCTGACATTTTATTGCTGATTGCTTCTTATCGTCGGCCTGCGTTTGAATTCTGGCTTCATTACCTGAAACGCGCGCGAGCAGGTGCCAGTGCGCGCCGAGTGTCTCGGTCAAATGAAACGAAATGGCTCATTGAGCGCTTCTTCACCTCTCGATCAATCGGACCATTGTTTGGGCGGCAAAAGCGAGAAGTACTCGTCACGACTGTGATCATCGTCGAGTCAAGAGGCAACGGCTTGTGCCGCCATCTCTCTCCATTTGTGCAATCATTCCATTCGATCGGACGGCATTGGACCGATTAAAATCACATTCAACCGCCATTAATATGCTCATTAGAGCGCACGAGAATTTCACATTCTCTCTCTCTGTTTGAGTGCGATCGAACTTGGCGCCGCTTGGAGGCCGTAATTAATCCATAATTACAAGTGATATTGATTTAATTACAATCGGAAGTGATGAAGAGGCCAGCTTGAGAGATCGTCAAGGGCACTGTTTGCCAAGCTATTGAATCTCTCTCTCTTCCTTTCTCTCTCTCTCTCTCTCTTGCTGCCTCAAACTTGTGATTTGATGACTTTGGGCCACTTGAGTAACCAAATACTCAAACAGGCAAATCTCTGTGCCGTCCAGGCTAGTTCGCCTGGTCTTCAAAATGGCGCATTCCGAATTGTATTGACTGACTATCACGTTTTCGGCGGCGGCCAGTTCGCTCGGCTACTACTCTTTATCCTAATTAACAAGCAAAACATTCTCATTTAGAAATTGGACTTTAATTGTTTCGGTCGTGGACATCCACCGCTCTACTCGTCGCGTCTAGGCGGTGTGCGTGCGAGCAAAAGAAATGTTGTTTTCGGTGTTAATTAATTCGCTTAGTGCCTTTAAGTGACATAGGCCAGCGGCCGTGTGTGTATGTGAGTCTATGTCATGGGCCATTTGCTTGCAGCAATAGCCGAACAAATACGTGACCTAAGCGCAGGGCCGCGGCACTTTCGGCCCCAGACGCTTTCGGGCGCGCGTGTTTTGTTCTATTTCATGCATTGTCTTTCCTTCGATTCTTTTCAGCCATTCGGCTTGCTGTCATTCAGATCGTTTCAATCGTATATGCTCTGACTATGCGGCAGTTTTTTTTTCTATTTTCATCGAACAAGTGTGTGTTTGACACGAACCCTAAGGAGATGTTGTCTCGCTTGTGGCCAACTTTGCTTGTCCTTGCTGACTATTTTTATTCTCGATCGCTTGCAAACGCTTAGAATAGGTCGGAGCGGGAATTGTGCCCATAAAAGAATGAACGAATCTGAGAGAGAGAGAGTTTGGAGTGTGTTCGGGATAAAGAGGCAGACGAACGGGCTGGGTGGCCGCCTGGCGTCGGTCTCGATTTGACGGCCACATGCCAGCACATAAGGCACGCGTGGAATTCATCAGCTGCCCTACTCTCGCATTCTGGTTTGGATCACCGGAATTAGACGGCGTGGCTGCGTTCGAATTCAAACTCGATCAATCAACTCAACTAATGCTCGGGCAAATTGCAATATATTTGCCGAATGCTTTGTGACTGGTCGTTTATATAAAAAAGCGCAAATTGCTGCCTCGCATGGCCTTTTAGCGCGATCCTAATTCGCATTTAAGTCACATCCTGCTAAAATTGAAATCTTGTCAATCGGTTGCGTAACACATTGCCGATTGACAGGTGAGAGCTTAAGCATTCACGCTCACATATTGGCCAACGAGTGCAAAAAAATTAACGCCTATGTTTAATAATTCATGAGACTCGTCGCCGTCGGGATCGGCATGCGACCGCTTGTTGTCGCTCTGAACGGCCAGTCAGTGTTCTATCATTTCCAGGCATTTGCCGTCAGTTGGGCGGCCTAAGCGTGAAACGCGTGCAAGAATTAATTAGCGCAACTTCGCATTTCCCTGTACGATTGAATTAAAGCGATTGGCACACTGTTCAGTGACCAATGATCTGCTCTATCTGGCCGACGAGCATCTATATTTGCATCTGCAAATCAAGTGAATGCATCTTGCAGGCGCATTCATGCGTGCGCCAGTGTCCCGTCGGCCGCCGGCGACCGCCTGCACATTCCATGTCTGAGCTTCTTCCTCGTTTAATGTGATTAATTTCTCATTCTATGCGCCACTTGCAGATTATAAATCATTGAACCCATAGCCGCGCAAATGCAAAAGAAACGCCAAGAGAGCAAATGCCTTTCGCTATTCACCATCCATTGGGGCTTGTGCGTGTGGGTGAGTGTGTGTTTGTGAGGGCGCACAGGTCAATGCGCTTGTTATTCATTTTTGGTGGCCAGTCGCTCGTGCAGAGTCGACGATCTGTGGTTGAATAAAGTTGCATTCGATCAAGCAGACGAGGCGCAAAATATTGAATTTCGGGACGAGTGGCGCGTGAGAGAGAAGACAATTAGGCGACTTGTAGTCATTTAGTCGATCCATTCTAACTCAATTGCGACCACAAAATCGAGAGTCCCAATTGAATTATTAGCCACAGAATTGCAAGGTTTCGCTCCTCCCCTAGTCCGGATTCCTCGTCGACTTTTCGCTTTATTTTTCTCACGTCGTCGAATTGGCCCTTTGCACGCAACTTTGGCAGCGTTTCTCAGCAAAGTGTCTGATTGCGATTTTGCTCGGGCTACAATTAAGGGCCTAATTGTTCTTAACCGGATTTACGATTTAATATCAATGCCATCATCAAGCTGATCGTCTTCCTGCCACTGCTCTACGCCCGATCGGCTTAATCTGGCTCGAACGGTCGACTGGCGGATGGACGGTGTCCATCCATTCGGTCTTAGTTCATTATTCTCATCTCATGTTTGACCAGCTTCCGTTCGTCGGCCACCAGCACCGACCGCCAGTGTCTGCGAGCAATCAAGCCCTCCTCTGAGTCGACATATTCGCCAAAATCATTAATGCTCGATTCATTTTCAATTAATTATCATCATCATCATCATCATCCTCGTTGTGAGTCCGATCGAGCACTTGAAATGTCGACTCTAATTGAATCAGTGGCGAACCGCATTTCGGGCTTTTTTTTCTCTATTCGCCATATTCTCTCGTTGAGCTGGTGGACACTGATTGCAACTTTTGATTGCCGCTTTCAAGCTGCGACGTCTAATCAACGTTTGATTTGATTTGTACTGACTATTGCATCCTCCGCCGACAAGCGGCAGACTCCCCAAACGACCGTTCACACATTTTTTGTTGTTCGTTTTACAATTCTATTTATCTCGCCTCCTATTTCGGTTGTCTAATTGGCAATAACCAACAGATTTTGTTTATTACTTAAGTCGGCTTATCGCAGTCAGTCAGTCAGAGAGCGTCCCGAAGCGCTTGTCGCCGTGTTCGCCCCGCTACACAAGACCGAAATAACTAAGCGCGGCGTTTCGAACGCCAAACAAAACAATTACACGAACGTCCCAGCATCCCAGCGCGTGGCTCTTGTTCGCTTATTACGACAATAAAAGCCGAATTAAGAAAAGCCGACCCAGGGCGCTCTTAATATGCAGAGTCAATTGAATTTGTGTGAATTTTGTCGCGCATCTGCCTTATTTCGTACCGCGTGTATGCATTAAACGCTTGACGTATTGGTCGCGCTTAAACAAGTCAGCGAATATGCGGCTGCTGGCCACTGATATACAAAGAGAGAGACACACACACATTCACAGGGCGACAGAGAGAGAGAGAGAGAGGGAACGGAGAAAAAAAATTAATTTCATATCACGTAACGCTGGCCACAAGGGTCTAATGCCGAACACGAATGATAGGCAAAATCACGATTTGCACGAAATTGCATTAGGGACGGATGTGATTTGCGCTCGGACGTGTGCGTGTGATGGAATGGACGCTCATGAGTGAGTAGCTCGTTTATCATCCGGTCATTTCAGTTGTAGCGACATCCACGCAAGCATCTCATCTAATCGGCTCACGAATGCATTGGCTAGCCGTTCGAGCTGCATTTCATCATCATCACACATCGTCTCACTCCCTCTCTCTCTCTCTCCCTGTTTCTCGGACTCGTTCATTCTGGCGCGCGTGTGTGTGTGTGTGTGTCTGAGCTGCACTGAATTAATCGAAGCTTACTTCATCCGAAACGAGTAAATGAAAATGGTCCTAATACCTCGGCTCCCATATTTTTCCAATTATATCAGATCGATAAGGCAAAGCGAGCTATTCGTGCCTCCTATCAGTGACCGAGTGTGCATGCATGGTTGTGCGATAAGCACCGTCCGGCCATTCCTTTGCTTGTTTACTTTCGCTTCCTATCGCTTGTGTGCTGGCCTGGCAAATATTTTCTGCCTTCTCATTCAATTGTTTCATTTCTAAACAAATTTTTTCTCTGCTTGGCCTTTACAACTCAAATGCCTAACAAGACAGCCATTCTGACTGTGAGTTGGCATTGCCTGCGGCGAGTATATCTGTTTACGATTGCGAAACGATTTGTTTGAGTTGAGTTGGAGATTTGTTTGCGGGCGCCTAACTTTTCGCGTCTGTCCATTGGCTAACCGTGTGCCGTTTGCCGATGTGTGTGTGTGTGTCTGTGTATGTTTGTAAGAGTTCAAATGTTCTATTTTAAACGAGCAGAGCAAGTGTCTGGTTAGTCATTTGGCGAGCAAAATTAAACGCTTCAATGCGCTTGTTGAGGCCAAAGTCAATGAATTTGGTTGCTTTCGGGCCTCTTCAGTTCAATGTAGTTGCTCGATTGCTTTGTACGTTCGTGCGTACGTTCGCTAATTATTTAATTAATTTCATTGAGAAAAAAAAACCACCAGCACAACCAAAAATAGAGAAAAAGAGAAGTCAAAGAAGAGAAACGAGGAGAAGAAAAGGTCGGTCGATCGGTTGGCAAGGCTGCCTCGATTCGAAAGCGATTTGCATGTGTATCGAGTCAGATAAACTCCGAGTCCATCAGTTTCATTAATCATTCCAAATTGCTATTTTAGGTGGCTAGGAGGTCTTTCTGGCCAAATATTAATTAGAGAACGCTTGAAATCAATCTATAATGGGCATCAGGCCCATCTTCCTCCTGACTCGTCACGCGTTCAATCGCTCACTCGACTTGGCTGACCGACCAGTCGGCCGTCCAGGCCCTTTTACATTATTTGATATTAAAGCGTCCGGCCGCTCGACGCGCTCAGCTGTTGTGGCTCTAATGAATCTAAAATGAATGCTGACGGTGCCTTTCTCTGCTCCGTCTGATTTTGCTCGCCTCCACAGCCCTTTCTCTCTCTCTCTCTCTCTCTACGGTTGCCATCATCTTTTCTTTTTGATAGTTTTGAAGTGGCGCAGCCGTCTTGGCAGCACAGCCACCACTGGACGGCCTTTCGAGCGCACACCGTTTGTTTTCTTTTTCATATTGAGCAGCTCTTCAGAACAGACACCGACAATGTTGTTGCGTGCCGGGCTCGCTCGAAGGGTGGTCACTTTGGCCGATCAGTTCATTATCAGATAATGTTCATTAAGCGAGACTCGAGCTACAACATGAAAGTAATATTGAACAGATAAGCATTAATTGTAACGCAGGCGAGCGAGCAAACAGGCGTGCGCTTATCAGCTGAGCGCTTGTGTCTCCAACCGTTCAGGCCGATAAAAATGTTTCGTGTTTTATGTTTCTTTCTTCTCCTCTTTCTTTGTACTTATTGAAGCCGTTTCACTTTAGACCAAAGCCAGTAGTAATAGAGCAGCAAATAACCTGGCCAGCTAGCATGCCCTCTTCATACTCAGCTCATTGAAGAAGAGAACTAGAAAGCAAAGCAAGAGCAGTTTTTAGCTAAGCACCATCGTCTAAAGCGAACGCACACGAATCCTTCAGCAGAACCTTGAACCCAGAAAACATGTTCTGGATCACGCTAGTCCTAGTGACATGCACCGCAGTCGCAACCACCCCGAACGTCTACCGATTCGATCCGGTCAAGGTGGTCGAGGAGCCGTCGATCGGCGCGTTGATCATCGATTTGGCCGAACGATTGCACATCGGCGATTTGGCCACCAGCGACTACAAATTTCGCTTCTATTCGCCGCACTCGATCACCGCGCACTACTTTCTGATCGATCAGCTCACCGGACAGGTGAAATCGCAGCGAATGCTCGACAGAGAGTACTTGTGCGAGACAAAGGCTTGCGGACCCTGCAGCGACAAGTGCAGCTTGCCGATCGAGATAGTCGCCTACAGCGCCAAACATGGACAGAAATTTGTCTCTTTCGACGTGATCATCGAGGACAAGAATGAATTCGCGCCTCAATTTCCGCGAGCGTCCGTTTTTCTGAACGTCAGTGAAGGAGCTCCGGCCAATTTCACCATGCCGCTCGATCCGGCGATCGACCGCGACTCTCGACAAGCCAAGATACATTATAGCCTCGCGCCAGTCATCCAAACGCCGACCGGACCACTTGAGATCGACGCGAAAAGCGATTTGTACGTCGAAGAGTTGGAGAAGCTTCACTCCAAAGTGATTCTCTCAGTTGAGCCGTCGCTGAAGCTCATAATCCGCGAGGCGCTCGATTATGAAAAGGAGAAAAGTTTGGTTTTCAAACTGCTCGCCTCGGACGGTCCGCTAGGAGAAGAGCATGTGTTGACTGGCTCATGTCTGGTTACGATACAAGTGATCGACATAAACGACAATTTGCCCGTTTTCGATCTCACCGAGTATGAATACAGACTGGACGAGAACGAGGCGAGCTCAGGCACTCGTTTGATTCGAGTTCATGCCACCGACGCTGACGATGGCCTCAACGGCCAGATTGTCTACTCGCTGGTCGACTCGAGCATAAGCCTGCTTCCGGCGTCGAATATGCAGCCGGGACGAAAAGTGCCCACAAGCTCATTGTTTCAAATCGATGCACATTCGGGCTGGATCAGCGTGGCAGAGGACGCCAGCCTTGACTTTGAAAAGGCTGACACTTATCGTCTCACTGTGCGCGCCCAGGACCAAGGAGTGGCCAACTCAATGCCCGTCTATGCCAACGTTCTGATCCATTTGAACGACGTGAACGACCACGCGCCCAGCATCAATTTGACGCTGCCCGAAGACCAGATGGTCAAGAGCATTCAGAATGAACTCGAAATAAGCGAGCTCACTCCGCCGGAGACTTTTGTCGCCCAAGTGGCCATTCACGACCAGGACACCGGACCCAACGGCCAAGTTGATCTTCAGCTGGTTCAGAGTCGCAGGAGCGCAAACCAATGGCTTCAATCGGACGACTTTGCTCTTGTCCACCTCTTCAACAATATTTATTCGATCGTCTTGAAGAAGCCATTAGACAGAGAGAGACACGAGTTCTACTCGTTGAACATAACCGCCAAAGACAGGGGACAGCCGACGCCACTGCAAACCTCTTATCTGATCGACTTGAGAGTTAAAGACGAGAACGATAACAAGCCCGTGTTTGTCAACCAGAACGGCGCACCAGTCGACAACTACCAGTTCGACGTGCAAGAGAGCGAGCAGTACGATGATAGCTGGAGTGAAATCGGACAAGTGAATGCAATTGACTTGGACGCAAACTCGGCGATCTCGTTCTACCTAGAGCAGCTGAACTGCTTCGAGGTCGAATTGGGCAATTTTGCCGTCGACGGCGGACGACTGAAGGCGAGAAAGAAAGCACTCGATCGAGAGCTGTGCGAGAGCTATCTGTTCAAGCTGAAGGCATCGGACGGTCACAATGAGGCTCAGATCGGCCTGGTGGTCAACTTGCTCGATCTCAACGACAATGCGCCTCAGTTCAGCGAGAGTTTGATTGAGTTGCAGATAAACGAGAACACACTCATGTTCGAGCCATTGGTCCGAACAGTGGCCATTGACTTTGACAAGATCAACACCTCGTTCTCTGAAGTGCGCTACTCGCTCGACAGCAGCGAGTTCAGAATAGATCCGATCACTGGCAACTTGTACCAAAAGGACGAGCTCGATTTCGAGCGCAAAGCCGTCCACGAGCTTGTGGTCACTGCCTATGACAATTTCAATCGAACGCCCACACTCAATTCAACGTGCATAGTTCGCATTCAAGTGCTCGACCTCAACGACAACCGACCCATTCTGAACGAGCCGAAGGATCGCCAACAGCCGCTCGTCTACTCGCTTGCCAATGTGACCCTGCAGCCTGACGGCCTCATCAGACTGTTCAAATTGAATGCAAGCGACGCTGATTCGGGACCGAATGGAAGAATTAAATTCAAAATTGAGAAGCAGTTCAAACTCAGGCACTTCAACGAGAGTGAGCCAGAACTAGAGAGCGCTCTGTTCCAAGTAGACGCCGACAGTGGCCAAGTCTATGTCAAAGTAGGCGCCGACTCGCGAGCTCGTCGACACGCCTACAACGCACTCAGTGGAATTTACGGCATCGTGTTCAAACTGGCCGACACAGGCCTGGAGCGGACGCAGTCACGCAGAGTGTACACTTTCCTCGCCCTTGTCGATCGGCCAGACGCACACATGCTCAGCAAAATAGAACAGCTGAGGAAGCTGATCGAAGATATTCATCTGAACGAAGCGAGTGAATCTGAAGAGAGCGACTACTTCTACTACGACAACTACGACTACAAGAGTCGTAGCGGCGAGCAAGAGGACTCGAGATTCTACCGAATCGTAAATTCGTTTCAAAACGTTCGCCGAGCCAAGCCGCAGGCCGATAGGACTAATCAAACGAGCAAGTCGAATCTATTCAATTTGAGCATTCTCGACTCGATCGGAGCTCAATACTTGATTGTGTTTTTCGTTCTGGTGGCCACGTTCACTTGCGTGGTGATCACCAGCGTTGGACTTTGCATATTCATGTGCCGAAGGTCCAAGTCCGACCGTGACAGTAAAGTTGCCTATGGAAGCATTATGGGACAAGGCAATCACTCAACACCATCGCATTCATCGTCCGACTCGCTGACCAAAGCCAACACGAACTCAACAGTGCTCGGCAGAGACGGAATAGACTCGACTCGTGACGAACACAACTCGTCGTCTAAAATGACTCACACGACCTCGTCTGCGTCGCCGAGCTCGCTCACATCGTCTGAACTGTTCGACTCGGCAAACTACAGCCACTCAGCGAGCAGCGACGAAAACATCCGTGGCAAGAAGTTGCGAGTGGCTTACGTCAAGGAAGGAATGGACAGTTTCGGTCAGGGCGGCGGCACTCTGAGTCGAGGCAAGAGCGGAACTTTAAAAATAGACAGCCTTGGCCGCAAAGGATTTTTAAAAGAAAAGACCACAGTCAAATGCAACGGCGTGAGTCCTTCTGATGTTTACACAAGCTGTGAAGAAGAACGCGTTGTTCTCATTGTGAACACGAGCTCGCCAACAAACAGCGGATCGAGCGCGCATTCAAACAACACATCGAATCAGACCGAATCTACCTCAAACAACACATCACTGGCTCGCTCCTCGAAACGGGCCACTCCACTGAAAAAGACCAACGCTCTGAACCAGCATCCAGCACAGTTGCTCTTGATCGCCAACCAAAAGAGAGTAATCGCTTCCAACGAGTCTTTGTCCAGCTTGAACACTCTCTCGAGCTCTAGCCGCTCGAGAGACGAGAATCGAGCTCTGAACAGTTTCAAGACTTTTGCCAAGCCCGGGCGAAATGAAACTGCACAAGAGAGCAGCCGAACAGAGCAGTCGATTGACTCTTATCGAACTATGCCCGCAAATGGTTTCAAGCCAAAAAACAAAGGTCTTCAATGCAAGCCACTCAACTTGCCGGCCAACGAGCTCTACAAACGTTACCAGCTGCCGCAGAATGCCACCTCTGGCTCGGTCTCGTCGTTAAGCTCGGTACAAGCTTCTCCTCGTGTCGGTCGCGCAAGCAACTCGAATTTTGGGCCCATCGAAGAGATTAACAGCAACAGCAGCAGCTTTACTTCGCCGCGATCTAATCAAACAAATCAGCATGTTCCCGACTATTTCTTCAAAGATGAAAAGGAGCAGAGAAAGTTCGGCGCCGGCAACAACAGTAACAAGCAGCTGTATGTAAAGCACGTGTTCAATGGCCCAAGTGAGCACGACATTCAGCTGCAGCCGCCAAGCCATTGAGTCACCTCGTCGCGAATCTACCACATTAATTAGTTCCAAGTCGAATCTCATTTATTATTTCGGTTAACGTTTTCTTTTTGTTTTCTTTCTCCAACAAAAACAACAACCAATTTAGCCCAAGTGCATCTTGTCGATGTAAATTCAAGTCATTGTTTGATTGTCCTTTTTTCTTCTTTTTTGTTTGTCCTAAATGATTCTAATCTATATTTGCTTGTCCGTTCAGAAAACAAAGAATTCGAAAAAAGAAGAAAATTTCTCATTCGTCAATTTACCCAAGTGAGACGGGCTTGAATGTCATCAACATGAATGTGCAGGAATTCAACGTTTCGGGCTGGGGGAAAAAATTCAGGTTCTACCGAGATTTGAACTCGGATCGCTGGATTCAAAGTCCAGAGTGCTAACCATTACACCATAGAACCTTGTTATTATCGAGCAGTTCTCAATGGATGCCAATTCATGCACTCTCAGTTTAAGGCAGATCAAAATCAAATTGAAACATTTACTAGATTTTGAAGTGAAATTTGACAAATTCTGAAATGGCTCAACGCAAATCGAACTTGACATTTAGCAACTAGGACAAATGATTTATTGAATTAGAGTAGACCCAGACGATCGAGATTTATCACATCGCCCGACTTGAAGTCTGCCTTGCAAATTAGACAAATGCGTTTGGGCATGCGATTCATGGACTGGAGGCAATGTCTACAAAACAAATGACCGCACACAGTCACCTTGTACATGTTTAACTGGTCCGATTTGACGTTCAAGCAGCACGCACAATGTTGAGTACTGGCTGCTGCTTGTTCTCCTCTTGGGAATTCGTTCGGCTTCGATCGTTTACTGGCTGTCGGCTGAGAGATTTGCACGGCCGGGCGCTTGGTCGGTTTTTTTGGCGAATGGGCGTTCACTAGATGAGCATCATGATGGTCAAGCAGAAATTTGTCTATTTTGGCCTTGAGCTCTACGTCCATCGATGGTCTATTTGCCACAGTAAAGGCAACCTGAGTAAACGGGTCTGTTTCAGGCAGGGAATTTTTCCTCCGTTCGAGCAGATAGTTGTTCAGAGTTTTTTCGTCTACGCGCTTGTTGCACGGCAATCGAACAGGTATTCGCATCAGCTCCTGGGTAATCGGATCGATGAACTCTTCGGGTATTTGGACTTGTTTGACTGCTTTGTGAGACGGCAGCCCTTTTGATTTTGAGTCGGCCTGATAGTCAGACGAAGCTTGACACGACGACGGTTGACCGTATATTCGAAGTGACTTGATGCACGGATTCGATGCGCCTTGTGTTCGATTGATTTCAATGTTAATGCCGGTTACTGAGTCTAAATTCGCTAATGAACGAGCACCCAAGTAGACCAAAGTTGACTGAGTCGAGCTCATTCGCTCATAATTTCCGCCTCTTCTTAGAAATTCAACTTGAGTGTTTGTGATTGCCTTTTCTGCGTAGTAACGACCAATTGTTTTGTACGCAGCAGTTCCAACTGCCGGACTGCAATCGGCGCACGAAGAGATTATGAAGCCCGTCGAATACTGACGATTAACGTTTCCATCAATAACAATCGAGTTGAGCTTAACTGGTTGCTTGAACAGAATTCTCACATTTGCCGGCGCCTTGACAAATGTCTCGCACGCAAATCCCCTCCTCGACTGACTTGCTCGCTCTACAAGATTGCCTACTTCGAACTCGTCGCGTTCAGGCCGGTCACATGAAATTGCCTCGACCAGCTCATCGGTTAGCAAGTTTCGAATGTGCCCTATGCTCATCGAACACATGAAAACTTTCGACAATTTTGACTTGGCCGCTTGTGCATGTCGCGCATCTGCGCATGCAGGTACTAGAAGATATTCGCAATTTGCTTTCCCCCGCGCCAAGAAACAGGAAATTGATTGAGCAGACCGATACCGGCTCGAATGAAGTGATTAAGGATGAAGCGAAGAGACAACTGCAAAGCAGAGTCATGTTTTGTTTGTTTAGAATCAAGCTCTTCTCTTCGTCTGTCTTGAAATAATTCAAATCTTAAATTACTATTTGACTTGCTCACATGACACCGACTGATTCGATGAGAAATTTATCTGCGAGCCGAGAACGCCCTAGTACGCGTTCTCTCGCGTAGCACTCCTGGTCACATGAATGTTTCGAGTTTGCCTAGACTAGAGATCATGATAGGAGAGTTGGTCAACAAGCTGTATACACTTGTGTTTGTGCGCGATTCGATTAGCGGCGGTCGGATATTGCTCGGTCTGAAAAAGCGCGGTTTCGGCATCAACAAATGGAACGGCCTCGGAGGCAAGGTCGAGCCCAACGAAAGCATTGTCCAAGGCGCTATTCGGTAAGCAGAATCTCTGTAAAACAGACCGATCGGATCTAACCAGCTCGCTCGGTCGGCTTGGTGAGGCAGAGAGGTGAAAGAAGAAGCTGGCCTTAGTGTGGAAGCGATTTCCAAATGCGGATTCATTGAGTTTCAGTTTGAGGACAGAATGAATGAGATCCTTCAAGTGCATGTGTTCGTTGTGACCAAATTCACTGGGCAACCAACAGAGTGTGACGGTTAGCCGCTCATTTTTCGATTCGCATTCACGACTGATCGATCCAACTAACGACATGTGCAGAAATCCGGCCACAGTGGTTCGAAGTGAATGAGATTCCGTTCGATAAAATGTGGAAAGACGACAAACTCTGGTTTCCCTACATGCTCGACAACAAGCCCTTCAAAGCCTATTTCAGATTCAAATCAGACGAGGAAACCATTACCGAGCATTGGATCCGACCTGTCGAACAGCTTGAGCAATAGGCCTCAGACGAAGGCCGAAAATAATAAACGATCTGGTTGAGCCATTTGCTGAATCCTTTGATTGCTTTGCTGATTGTCATTCAATGCTGCTCGCCCTGCATTTACAAAACAGCTTTAGATTATCTTGTCTGCAGAATCGATTGCTTTAGATTTAGTCCAATATGAACTTTGACGACGAAGATGACGCTGACTTTTCTCTGGGCTCACAATCTAACAAGTAACAGCAAACTCGTTGCTACTCTTCCGTCTCTAACTGATGCTCAAACATTCAACACGAAGCAAATTGGCGTCTTTATTCCAATCGAATGCGGCCGACGCGCCCAACGAGTCGCTCAAGTACAAAGCGCCCAAACAGCCTCAGCAGTCAACTCCGACCAGCAGCCAGCAGTCGGCTTCAAGTCAAAGCTCCAAGTCAATTTTGTTCTTCTCCAGCGTTCAAGCGTTTAAATAGTAATTCGGCTCAGATTGTCCTCGCTGAATTGCTGACGTAAAAAAAACAAAAACTAGCTTGAATGGAAAGTTTGAGCCGCAGGGAAAACTGGGCCTGGCTCTTCTCAATACTCAAGGTCAATACCGCATTCTGATGTATGTGACCAGAACACAGCCGGTGGCCTCGATCAGAGTAACAGGCGAGTTGAAACCGGTCGTTCAAAAGAACAACTACGTGAGCTTCTACGACGAGAGTAAGCAGCTCTGGTCAGTTTTGTTCGACACTGACGAGTTGGTTGTCAATTTTGCCACCCAGGTCGGTCCAAGTCCGAGTCGGTGAATCAACTCAATTGTTTCTAAAATGTTTGCTTTCAGATAACTTTGTGCAAGTGCAATCTACTGGCCGGAAAAGTGCCAGCAGACGGCAAGCTGCAGCAAGAGCTCAAAGCCAAAGCGGCCGATGGCGAAGCTTCCATTGAAAGCAGCGATGCGTTGGAGGTTGCCACCCTTGTAACCCAATGGAAAAACATGGAACTCAAAAATGTAGAAAAGTAGAGTCAGACTAGATTTTTGCACTCGAAACTGACCCGTTCTGTGTTTAAAAGGTGATCGAGGACACTACAAAGAGTCCAGTGAAACTACGATTGAGAAAGAATAAACTGCCAGAAGTAAGCCAAATGCTGTCGACATTTTTGATTCAAACACAATTCGCGTCGGTTTTACTCAAAATAGATTGTGGAAGAGCTGGTGGTCGCCAACATGAAACAAGGCGATAGAAGACTGTTTGTACTTGGCGCCGCTTCTCTAAAGCAGTTCTACAATGGCGTGGATGCAGACGCGTGCTTGTTCATAGACATTCAAGTGCTCAGAGTAAAAAGGAATCAGAAAGAAAAGGAGCATCCTGTAGAAGACCAAGTCCCACTACCGTCACTGCCAGACGAGACCGAGTCGCGCTCACGATCGCAGAGTGTGAGAGAAAAGACCAAAATGATCAAAGAGCAGATCGGCGCTGAGGTGAATAAGACTCTATTTCTGATTTCTGTGTGTGTGAATGAAACGCATCAACTCAAGCAGACAGCGAGCAGTGGCAAAGCCAGTCTAATTTCGCGAATGGCAAAAATGGGCCAGCAAATGCTGCCCACCGCAGCCGTTGAGGACCTAAAGCAAGAAGAGATTGAAACAAGCGATTGGGTAACAATTGAGGCCAGCAAGTCCGCCGTCACTTGACCTTCAACAACGATTTAGGTGGACGCGAGTAGAAACACCACACCGGTCTCTTCGACAGACATCAACAGCCCGGCCGCAATGCTTCTAAAACAGCAAAATCAGCAACTTCAAGAGCAACTTGCTTATCAAAATCGCCTCCTGCACCAGCAACAGCAGAACGATTCGAACCAGCTAGCACTGTTTAGAGCTCCGGCGCCATTCACTGGCCAAATGGCTGGCATGTATGGCTATCCGGCAGACGGCCAAGTCCAGCCGATATTGTCCCAGGCACCGACGAACGCTTTCAACAGCTCATCGCTCAACTCATCGCAAATGTCGCAGACGGGCGCTGCCCTCTCCTCTGACGATTCTTCCAAGCTGTTGAGCAAAATCGAAAAGCTGAACGAGAAACTGGACGAAATACAGCTGATGAGCAAGCAGAATCAGCAGAACGCGCCCAATATGGAGACAAGCATCCTATTGCAGAACATTCAGCGAATTGTAAAAGAGAACGAGCAATACAAAAAGGAAGTGTTTGAAAAGTCGGCGAAAATCGAAGAGCTGAATGCCAAAATCACTGAACTGTTGGCCAAAGCGCAAAACTACGTGGAGCAGAGCCACCAGATTCTGGAGCAGAAGAACACCAACTTTATGAGCTCGAGCGAGAAGAGTGCGCTGAGAATACTGGAGCTCGAGAAGGAGAAAATGCACCTGACCGAAGAGCTGAGTCAAATTACAGGCAGAGTGAGCGAGCTGAATCTGGAGGTGAGCAGACTGCAGCGGGCCGACTTTGAAATGAAGCAGCGCTTGAGCCAGGTGAGCGAGAACACAGACAGCCACAAGCAGAACATGGATCGCCTGCTGGTTGAGAATGCCGAGCTCCAGACCAAGTGCGACGCGGCCCAGGCCGATTTGAAAAAGGAACGGACGCTTCGCAAGTCTCTTGAGACCGAAATGTCCGCCCGCGACGAAGAGCTGCATGAGCTGAGAAACACAATAACAAGCTTGCAGAAGGCAAACGAAGAAAAGAAACGCCGCTCGGACGTGGAAAAAAGGAGCATGGAGGGCGAGATAGAAGAGCTGAAGCGAGCGCACGAGAACGAGTTGGCCGCGCTCAAAGATAAACTCAACAGAATGAAGTCAAGTGCGAGCGAAGAGCAGAACGAGCGAGTCCAGCAGATTGAGCTTGAGCTCCGCGAGGAGTGCGAAGCGAGACTTGAAAGTGCCATCAAGCAAAACGAGCAGAAACACGAACGGCAGTTGATTGGAATCAGAGATGAGAATTCAAGTCTGAAGAGCCGTCTGGAAGAAGCTTTGGAAAGCATTCGAGCGCTGAAAGAAAAAATCGAGACGCAAGAGAGTGAAAAGGCAGCTCTGACCGAGAGTGTCGACAGCTTGACCGTTTACCGGCAAAAGTTCGAACGGCTGCAAGCGCAGGCGATCAGCATGAAAGAGAAATACGAGAACAGGATCAAAGAGCTGCTCGATGCCGAGCCCGACGCCGAGATAATCGCTGAAGAGGTCAAAAAGCTGATGAACGCCATCTATCGCAAATTGAAGCTTCAGATTAAACCGGAGCAGTACTACCTGGGAAACGGAGTTCTCACCGGCATGCTGAAGATCATTAAAATGGTCACTTTGCAAGTGCTGAGCTCAAGCGAGACGCAAGAAGAGGATTCCGACTTTTTTTCTGAGCACATCTATCAACCTAGCAAGGACTTGATTTCTGCCGTGCAGCCCCCACTTGCCGCTGAGACAGCTCAAGCTGCGGTGTCTGACGAATCCCAAGTGACTAGCAAACCTGAGCTAGCAGAAGCCGAGCCGGAGACTACCCAAGTTCCTGATCAAATTGATAATGTGGCGGATGAACAAGAAAAGAGAGAGAGCGCTGCTGAACCACCACCAGAGGTTTTAGAAGATGAAAAAGAGGAGAGCTCGAACGATCAAACCGAGAATGAAAGCACCACGATTGAGAGATTAGAAGAGGAGATGGTTGTCGAACAACCCGAAAATCAAGAAGAATCGAGAAAAGAAGACGCTTCTTTGGCCGATGACTCTTCCCAGCATGATGAAATAGGCCAAGAACAAGATGAGCCAAGAAAAGAAGACAAGCAAGAAGAAGGAGAAGAAGAAAACAAGTCAGCTGAGATAGCCGCGATTGAAGACGACTCGGCCACGAAAGAGGCGCCAGAAACAGAGAAAGTTGAAAGAGGAGATGAGTTACCAGAACCAGAGCAGACAGATCAAACGGTGTTGGAAAAAGCTGCGGTAAAAAGCGAAAACGAAAAGAGCGAACCAGCTAAAGAGACGGTGACAAAGCCAAAAGCGAAAAGTCTATTTGAAGACAGCGACGAGGACGAAGAGTCGGCCAGCTTCTTTTCATCAATCAAAACGACTGCGGAGAAAAGGTAAGAAATCGGGCGACGAGCTTCTTTTAAGGGCAATGTTGCATTTTGTAAAAAAGCACCGAGCAAAAAGAGGAGCACTCGACGACGAACGAAACGCCTGCAGAGCAACAGAGCAAAGTCACAGAACACGGCGAGAAACTCAGAACCGATAGCATGAAGTTTTCACCGCCGCCTTTGTTCGATGATGGAAACGACGATGACGACGACGACATCGACTGGTTCAAATGATGATTATAATTATTCGACAAGCTAAATTGATTTTATTTATTTTAGACGATCTTTTCCATTCAGTAATAAATTGGTCCTCTTTAGGGACAAGATAAATTGGTCCAAAAGGGACAAGCATGTCGAGTCATTTCGATTCAGAAAAGTCACCATCAGGCGTTTTTCAATGTTTTTTTTTTGTAATTCGTTTATTCGTTCAGATTAGAGTCGGAGGATTGAATATTCTAAGCATCGGTTCCTGTCTGATTAGGCTTCAATTGAAATTAACTGGTGCAAGTGGCTTCGACATTTTAGATGCATCGTAATGGCTCAGTGAGGCCTATTGGTGAGACCAGCTTGACTGGGAAGCGGCAGTGAATATGTAGCTTTTGTTTAGAATCGAGTGCGGCTCTGTTACGGTAATGCTTGGAGCGGCAGTTGAGAGACCATGTTGTCGTCTATTCTGACCTGTTTTGTTCTTCTTGTGAGGCTCGAGAACGCTCAGTGCGCGTCTGATCTGTTGCTTTTTCTCCACAGTTTGTCGATGGTAGTCGCCGGTTTTTCTGGAAACTGGCGGACGCCTCGACTCTCTAAAGCTGGACGTCATCGTGTTCTCGAGTCCTTTGAAAGCGATCGGAATGGCCTCTTTCCACGTACAGTGTTCCACAAACAAGCCTTTTGATGGCAATAAGAAGCTTTTGCTCAAATAGCAATTGTCTCTTCCAAGGTCAACTGACGACGCGCGAGCATTTAGCTTAACCGGTCCTAATTTCGCCTGTCGCTCGTTTTTCTCATGGACTTTGTTTTTGGTTTCGATCGTGCTCAAAATCATGTGATCTTTGCCTCTGAACATTTTGTTGTACAAAATCAAGTTCATTTGCCAGTCTTTAAAGGTCACTAAGAAAGCTTTGGTCAACTCTTCGTCCAGCTCTGGATTGTTGAACAGTGCCGAGCGATTTTGAAAACAAGATGAGTTCGGTCGTCGGCTAAAATCGGTGGAACGAGCTCTTGCTCGGTTTGAAAGACTTGTCGGCTTTGAATTTGAGAACGCTTGAGCTGGACTCGCATGCTGAGTCAAACCAGCTTGATCCTGAACCTCAGTGGTCAGAGATGAATCCAACAGTTCAGTTTTAAAGAACTGATTTGTCTCTTCTTTAATCTGACTGATTGAGGGAGTCGAGTCTTGATTGGACTTTTTGCGGCTGCCTTTTGAATATTTGCTCTTTCTTCTCTTCTTGTTCTTGAGAGCCGCCTCTTCCTTGAGCCTCTGAAGCTCCGCCGCCTTTTTCCTTTGCTGTTCTTTCCTGAGCTCTTCGAGCTGCTCGACTAGCTTCAAATAGTCTCTCAGCGGCTGCTTGCACGCTTCGAGTTCATCTTGGCCCGGAACTATTTTAAGCCGATGGAGCTGTTCAACGTCTTTCTCATCGCGGATATCAATCGCTCTGAGGCCGAACATGTTTCTCACGTTCACTCGGCCAAGTCGATACTTTTTGCAGGCGTCGACCAGCAGCTCAACACAGCGAATATTGTGGCTTCTAACTGCATAGTGAAAGCAGGTGTTGCCGTTCAGATCGATCGCTTTGGTGAGATCAAAGTCCAGCGCGTTCAAGAGTATATCAAGCAGTTTGTGACGGCCAAACGCGCAGCAATAATGAATCGCGTTCAAATAGCGAGTATCTGTGTGCCTGAGACTGGCGCCGAACTCGAGCAGGCAGAACGCGATATTCTCGCACCAGCGATCGCTTTTGATAAATGTGCAGTAAATGAGCGCCGAGCGCTGCATGGGCTCGTTCGGCTGAATATAGTTGGGATCAAGACCAACGCTCAGCAAACCGCGCACCAAGTTGAAGTAGCCCTTTTTTATTGCGTAGCTGACGCTAAATTTGTTGAGCGAGTCGTTTAATGGCGTCTCAAGGCCCGAATGACTGTTTATCTG
Source organism: Proales similis (assembly GCA_019059635.1). Taxonomy (NCBI): domain Eukaryota; kingdom Metazoa; phylum Rotifera; class Eurotatoria; order Ploima; family Proalidae; genus Proales; species Proales similis. The sequence goes on from JAGVRJ010000004.1 coordinate 605,487, forward strand.
ATTGGCCAGCAGTTGGTCGAAGCCCGTTCGGTTCTTGATTAGAACCTGCGCTGTCATTATTTAATCGAAGCTTTAACAAACAAAAGTATGCACCGGCTGAATTGAATTCTGGTCTGGAGTCGAGCTTGCAAGCAGCAATTAAACTCTAAATGGCCATGAAGAGCAGCGAGTTTGCTATAAATGCATTGCGCGTGCGAAGCCAATGCAGTGAAGCGTAATTGAAGCGAAATATCGTTTTGTTTTGTGCCACTCGTTCAACCTTTGCGGAACAAACAAACCTCTGATTTCTGCCCGCCCTACTCACCGAACCAAGCACACACATCGCCCTTTTTTTCTCGCCCTCTCTCTCTCTCTTTCTCCCTTTTTTTCTTTACCTTTTGCTCAACTTCGGTCGCCGCCTGAAAACTCTCCACCAATTCAGACGCTATGAATCGGTCTGCGACGATGACGACAATTAATTTAACTGCAAATCAAAGACACGCAAAAAGTTTGCCTCGAGCCAAGTCGGTGCTTACCGAAACAAGGAGTAAATGAGAGAGAAAAAAAGTTCTACGACAACAAAGTCGCATAGTTTCAAGTAAACACCAATGACTGGTTCGTTTTCAATTTTTGCAAGCCTCCAAGAGCTGCTCGGCACTTTTGTATGGCGATAAATAAACGTGCAAGAGCGTCTATTTGCGATTTTCATGACTCAAAGTGGGCAAATAATTTGCGAGTCAGGGATCGCTTTTCGCTCAGAAACGTTTTCTCAATTTCTTCTTCTAGTTGTCGTCAATGACAAAGTTGTTGATCAAGCACAAAAAGAGTTCCGCCCTTCTCCTCAACTCTTTTTCGTCAATCACGCTTGAGGACAAGACCCGACAAAAGGACGACTGAGCAAATATTTCTGACTCGTCTACTGGCATCGAGCATTTTATTAACATTAAAATTGTCTGAAAATTGACAAATTGGACGAGTCTAAAAGTAAATGTGCTAAAAAATTAATCTCTTCTGATCCAAGATAAACGAGTATGTGGCCTTGTTAAATTCGGCATTGAAGCAAAAATAAACGAGAAAGTAGCAGGTATAGGCGAATAAATGAATTGAATCGGCGATTGATCGAAAATTGGCGCACATTGAGTCGAAAGGTTCGTAGAGAATAAAACAATTACTGGTCTGATGAGAATACAAATATGAGGCCAGATAATTATAATTGGCAGAAAAAAGTGAGATTTGAATAGAAGACACAAGGTTGGGAATCTTGAACAGAACGATTATGAGGGCGTTGGCGATTATCATTCGATTCAGGTTTTTCTGTGATTTGTCTTTGGCATTCGACAAGCCCACTTTGGAGGCAACTTTCGACGAATGCTGTTTGAGTCCTCTCATAAGGAGAAGGTCAATAACAAGAGAGAGCAAAACTGCAAAGACATCAGTGAACAAGATGTAAAAGAGGAAAAATGAAAGAACAAAATTATTAAGAGAAGGATTTTTGGCAACACGGTTAATTTGAAACAACGAATAGCTGCGATTATCAACAAGCTGCGAAAACGAATAATTGTCGTTATGGAGAATTGTGATTGCGGAAATGACCACTGAAAACACAAGGACCAGAATGAAGACTTTGACGGGGTTCAGTTTAAGGAAAAGGGTCTTGAACTTGGAATTGTTCTCTTCCTTGTTCATCAAAAGTCGGTAGAGGGTAATGAGCACTTGTGAAAGGGCCGAGCAGCACTTCATCGTGTTGGCCAAGTAAATGTGCACAAACAGCGAGAAGAACTGGAACGGCTGGTCGACTATGAACGGCGAGCAAAAGATGCCGTTAAACTTGATGCATTCGTTGAGCACACTGGTGCTCATGCAAAGGCAGTAGCCGCAGTTGGTCACCGCGTTCAGCCGGATGTACTGGAAGAGCTTGATCTTGCGGGCGCGCAGCTGGGCGCTCTTTATCTGGCTGTGGTCCGAAGAGAAGATTATGCGACGCACGACAAACACGATGAGCAAGTTGAGAACAAAGCCGAGCAAACAGAACGTGGGCTGCAGAACAACAGACAGGACGAACTTGAGCATCTGGATGGTGAAGAGCACCTCGTAGCCTCCGTCTGCGTAGAACGGGACCGGCTTGGATGCCTCTTTTGGAGCACATTTGTCAAGCAGCGCCTCGAAATCGCACTCTTCGATCGCCCGTGTCACGTTCATTTGGCTGAGGGAGTTGGGAATAAAGGCGAGCGAGCGGTTATAGTGAGATTTGTAGTACTCGAGCATCGCCTTTTTTGAGTCGATCGTGCCTTGGAGCAGCCATAAAAGCGGGCAGGTGATCTGAATAGGACGAGAGCTGACGACGAACAATTTCAGATTATCCTGCTTAACTGGGTATCGCTTGAATAGGCAAAATGACTCGTTTTCAAAGTCAAACTTCTGGTAGGGGATCAGGAACGAGAAGGTGCCCGCCGTGAATTCATCCCTTACAACACTGCTCTCGTAGATGATGACGGTAGAGTTAAGCGGATGCTGACCATAGTTGTCCAACCAGGCGGGGTTGGTTTTCACAAAGTACTTGAGATTGAGAATCTTCATGTAAAGGATTTTTATTCTCATGTGAGCGAGCACTCCAGGCTCTATCGTTTTCAGTGACCCGTCGATTGTAATATATTGGAAAACGCTGTCCTTGAATATTTGCGGTAAAAGAAGATCAAAGTTTAGGTCCACTCCATACAGCCGGTTGATGTTCATACTCGCCACGGACGCGTTCAGTTCGACCAGGCGACCGTTATAAGTCAGGTTTCTGAACGAGAGCAGATTGTGAAACACAAGAGAGTTGACTATTTCGCCCAAGACTAGAAAGTCAATTCGACTTCTGACAAATAGGATCGAGCATGTATTCTGAAAATATTTCACGTTGCGGTAAAATTGAATATTTCCGAATAATTTGGCACCGGAGGCCAAGTCAGTTCCATGTGTTTGATTCAGTTCGCACTTGTCGAAATGCTTGTTGTCGAGGGTAAGCGCCAATTTTCCATATTCATAGTCTATTAATATAAACATTGTTACATTTGGTCCTAATGCGGCGTCAATATTGAAGAGAGCATCGATTCCTTTGAAGCCATACAAATGTATGACCGGATTGTTATTGTCAAGTTTGAATTCCTGCAAATTGAATTGGTTGCTGATTATCAGATTTGTATTTGACTCACACATTACATGCAAAATTCTTATCAATTTGAAAACATATTCATTGTAATAGTAATCCCACGCATATCGGTTTGTAATCAAAGAGGCGTTCAAATAGGCTAAATCGCTGATGTAAAACCAGACTAAAAAATCGCCAAAATTATCTTGATAATACTTCAAGGAGTTGCCTGAAGACGTTTGCTTGACAACAAAAAGAGTTAATAGTAAGCTGAACAAGACGCTTTTTTTCATGTTAGAAATTCTGATTTCTATAATTTGATAGATTTTTCTTCTTTTTGATCAGAACAAGGCTCTGAATGTTTTTTCTAGCTTCTAAGCCGCTTTTCGCATCGCATTTTGATTTTTCTCTGAATTGAATTAAGGGTTTAATTTACAAGAAAGAGGTGTTAGAGATCAATTTGCGAATTCTAATTCTAAAAACCAGAGGCGGCGGGGACAAGGGCGTGAATCGGTGCTTCAAAGTTGTTCTCAAACGCATCCGATTTGATGGATGCTTCAGATGCTTTGCTCGCATGTTCAAGTCGAAAAGACATTCGAGATTTTCACAGATCGTTCATCTTCAACATAAACCTCGACTGAGACCATTTGTGACCATGGTAGACCCGATCTGTTCAGCTCTCAGTTTATTTTCTCGTTTCATATTTAAGCACTTGTTTTCTAGTCACTGGCTGTTAGAACAGGAATCGAATGTTTAATTTATGATCAGATTAGCGATGGCCATCAGAGCGGCTAAAATAAAGAGGTTTGGAAGCAAAGCGCTGCTTGAATTGCATCCGTCCGTGTTGCAGCAATGCACGGTCGTTCCCAAGCCCAGAAATGTGCTTGAACTCTCTGAGCACGCCGAAGAAGAAATGCAAGACTTTCTTACGGTTTTGGTGAAGAGCGCGTTTACATAGATTTTCTGACACTAATCAATTGCACATTTTAGAATTGAAAAGTAAACTGAGCTCTGGAAGGCGTTTACCGCATCATATCCCAGACCACATTCCTTCGCTGGATTCACACTCGGATCGTGCGGATTGCTACATGAGTCGCATTGAACACATTGGATCGCATTCGAAAACGGCAATATTGCTTCTTGGTTAAGCATTAGCCATCGTCAATTGCGGTCTTAAGAAAGCTATTGATTTTACCCAAAACAATGGCAATGCTCGCTGCAAGCATTAATTTATTCATTTTGGTTGCTTTGATTCAGCTAGCCAGTAAGTGTCAATCTTTTCTAAAAAAACGCAGCCAAGACAGACTGAAAAGTAGAAATAGAGAGAGAGAGAGAGAGAGAGTGAGAGTCCTCTCATAAATATTTGAGAGTTCGAGTGAAAAGAGGCGTTGTTAAGGCTACCATTAAGGAATCCGCTGCTCTGAAAGGCCTCATAAAACACAAGCGTTTCATTTGTTCACGTTTTATTTAAGCCGCTTTCAAGTCTCTTCTTGACGCTAATATTGTGATTGCCTTAATTATTATTGAACTTAAAAGCATCAGGCACGAACATGGAGCAGCGGGACTATGCAGCCCGAGACAAATGGCTCCATTCAGAGCAAATAAAAACCAGCGCCAAACATTCGCTACCTTTATTGAATTATGAAGCCATCTTTCTCTTTTTAATCAACATTTCTGGTGCTTTCTAAAAAATTCAAATCCAAGATGGCTTGATTCTCTTGCTCGCCAATCAGAGAACTTGGATTCAAGAAGTTATGAAGAATGCCGCTAACCAGTAAACAACCCAGGAAGATTTACGAAGTCCTGATCTGGAGTATGGCAAACGTTCCGAGACACTAGTTCAACGAGCAATGCTAAGGAAATAGTTCAGAAAGTGGTTTGTATAAAATCAATCGAACAAGACTCTTGAGCACTACCTGAAAAAGACAAAGAGCTCGGTTTGATGGGTTTATTAGGTCTCCAGAATTCGTTTTTCGATAAAAATAGAAATTGCGGCTTTGTAAAATTCCGAGTTAAAAAATAAATAAACAAAAAAGTAAAAAGAGTAGGCGAATATGTGAATCGATTCGGCGATCGACTGGTAATTAGGACAAAGAGAGTCGAAAGGTGCGTAGTGAATATAACAATTACTAGTCTGATATGAAAACTTAAACAGATAATTGTCTTGATAGGTAAGGTAGTAGATCGATATTTGAATAGAAGACACAAGCTTGGGAATTTTGAACAGAACGATTATGAGGGCGTTGGCGATGATCATCCGATTCAGGTTCTTGTGCGATTTGTCTTTGGCATTCGACGAGCCCACTTTGGAGGCAACTTTCGACGAATGCTGTTTGAGTCCTCTCATAAGGAGAAGGTCAATAACAAGAGAGAGCAAAACTGCAAAGACATCAGTGAACAAGATGTAAAATATATAAAATGGCACAGTTGAGCCATAATGGGAAAACGCATTTGGAAGACGAATAATGTTGAACAATAAGAATCCGCGATTTTGGACTAGATCCGAGTATGAATAATTGTCGTTATGGAGAAATGTGACCCCAGATGTTACTGCTGAAATCAGAAGGACCAGAATGAAGACTTTGACGGGGTTCAGTTTAAGGAAAAGAGTCTTGAACTTGGAATTGTTCTCTTCCTTGTTCATCAAAAGTCGGTAGAGGGTAATGAGCACTTGTGAAAGGGCCGAGCAGCACTTCATCGTGTTGGCCAAGTAAATGTGCACAAACAGCGAGAAGAACTGGAACGGCTGGTCGACTATGAACGGCGAGCAAAAGATGCCGTTAAACTTGATGCATTCGTTGAGCACACTGGTGCTCATGCAAAGGCAGTAGCCGCAGTTGGTCACCGCGTTCAGCTGCATGTACTGGAAGAGCTTGATCTTGCGGGCGCGCAGCTGGGCGCTCTTTATCTGGCTGTGGTCCGAAGAGAAGATTATGCGGCGCACAACAAACACGATGAGCAAGTTGAGAACAAAGCCGAGCAAACAGAACGTGGGCTGCAGAACAACAGACAGGACGAACTTGAGCATCTGAACGGTGAAGAGCACCTCGTAGCCTCCGTCTGCGTAGAACGGGACCGGCTTGGATGCCTCTTTAGGAGCACATTTGTCAAGCAGCGCCTCGAAATCGCACTCTTCGATCGCCCGTGTCACGTTCATTTGGCTGAGGGCGTTCGGAATAAAGGCGAGCGAGCGGTTAAAGTGAGCTTTGTAATACTCGAGCATCGTCTTTTTTGAGTCGATTGTGCCTTGGAGCAGCCATAAAAGCGGGCAGGTGATCTGAATAGGACGAGAGCTGACGACGAACAATTTCAGATTATCCTGCTTCACTGGGTATCGCTTGAATAGGCAAAATGACTCGTTTTCAAAGTCAAACTTCTGGTAGGGGATAAGGAACGAGAAGGTGCCCGCCGTGAATCCATCCCTTACAACACTGCTCTCGTAGATGATGACGGTAGAGTTAAACGGATGCTGACCATAGTTGTCCAGCCAGGCGGGGTTGCTTCTTACAAAGTACTTGAGATTGAGTATCTTCATGTAAAGGATTTTTATTCTCATCTGAGCGAGCACTCCAGGCTCTATCGTTTTCAGTGACCCGTCGATTGTAATATATTGGAATACGCTGTCCTTGAATATTTGCGGTAAAAGAAGATCAAAGTTTAGGTCCACTCCATACAGCCGGTTGATGTTCATACTCGCCACGGACGCGTTCAGTTCGACCAGGCGACCGTTATAAGTCAGGTTTCTGAACGAGAGCAGATTGTGAAACACAAGAGAGTCGACTATTTCGCCCAAGACTAGAAAGTCAATTCGGCTATTCGCAAAAAGAGCAGAGCAAGTTCCCTTAAAGAATTTTACGTTGTGATTAAATGAGAAATTCATCACCAATTTGGATTTTGTTATTTCGTTTCTCGCTGTTTGATTGAGTTCGCATTTGTCAAAAGGCCTGTTGTCCAGCTTCATGATTAACTTTCCAAATTTATAATCAATATCGATTAATTGTTGTGTATTGTTTCCAAATGAGCCTTCAATACTGAACAGAGCATCGATTCCTTGAAAATTATATAAATATATTACCGGAGCAAAATCTTCAAATTTAAAGTCATTCAATTTGAGTTGATTGTTTAAAATCAAATTTGTATTTGTTTCACACATGATATACAAAAGACTGACTGATTGCATTACATAATCGTGATATTCATAGTCCCAATCGTATCGGTATTTTATCATTGACCCATTAACGTACGTTAGATCGTCAATGAAGAAAAAAATTTTCAGTTTTCCTCCGTCTTCTTCATAATAATTCAAGGAACTGCGACTTTTAGCTTGGTAGACCATATAAAGCGTTAAGAGTACGCTGATCCAGGCCATTTTTCGCATATTTCAGTTTCTTGTTTTTATTATTTTTTTAGGAAATTTCAAAGCAAGATTCTGAATGATTTTCTGCGCGTTACAGCCGCTTATAAACAGGATTATCTTCTGAATACATTTTAGATTTGATTTATTTGAGAAGGCGTTAGGAAGCAATCTGGAACCAGAGACGACAAGGGCGTGGATCGGCGCCTTTAACGAATGTTTGAAACTCGAATAGGGTTTGATGCAACCGATAGATTGCTTCACTCAACAAGCCATTTTTGCTTTTCACAAGTCTTCATCATCACCGTTAAAAAATGTCAATTTTTCTGGACCAATTTTTCTGGGATCATGACATTACTGCTGGGAAGAGGTTTCAAATTCACGCAGTGAATGAAAACGAATTACTGTGCAAGGTTTAAAGACATAAAGCCGAACCAATGGGCTACGTCAATTTAGCTCAATTTGATTTTGGGTTTAGAAAGCAATCATAGAAAGTAGAGATCTCAATCAGAGTGTTCTAAATGCGCATCTTTGTAGGTCGACCATTGAACGCCTCTCGCTGGTTTGGGTTGTCTGGATTAGAATGCATCGACTCTGAAATGTGAAATTAAAGTTTTTTTGTTTAAATGCTCAATTGTGAACTTGATTGAGTCGCACTCTATTCATTAGCCAGCTCTTTCGTTGGCTGGTTGGCTGGCTGACTACGTTGCTTATCTCTTCGGGTCTCTAGATAATTATACTTTTCGTCCGTGTGCGCCATTATAATTTCTGAGTGGCTCACATGATTAGGGCAGTTAAAAGTCAAAAAATGAAAATTGAAACACTTTAAATATGAGCGAGAGTAGAAGCGAGTCGACAGGGGCCGATGAAGAGCGACGCCCAAGTGAACCTGATGCCAACGAGCCTCAACAAAGCGACGAGTTCTATTCGCGTCTGTTCGAGCTCTACGATACTGACAAGCGAGGACAGATCACGATTGAGAAATTTGTCGAAATTAGCGGCGAACAATTGCCGCAGAATGAGGTGCTACTTTCTGACCATAATCTGTTCCAAAGTTTTGAGTTCATTCTCGCTTCTAGCTCAATGAAGTGGTCAAGGCGTTCAAGGAGAGCGGCACGGACCTCATCGATTTTGCTTGCTTCAAGAAGACCATGTCAAAGTTGATGCAAAACAACGAGTCGAGTGTAAGCAATTTGCCCTAGACGCTTGTTTCGCTCCAATCTTGACTGAATCGGTCCGATTGAAAGCAGAACGAGGACCTGTCCTCTCGAACAAACGATTCTCTGGAAGATAGCAGCAGCCTGATTGAAGCGTAAATTTGCATCACTCAACTCATTCCTGTGTCTGGCTGCTATAAGTGTCTTTCATTCGAAGTAATCTGATATCAATCGATGACGCGAGCAATTCTTTATTCGACGAATTCATGGACAACTCTCTCCTGGATCAGCATCGAAAGAGCATCACAGGAATCAAGAGCCTCTCTCGGCCCAAGCAAGTGTAAGCCATGCCGAGCATCAACTCGACCAGCTCAAGCTCTGATCAATGACAAACAGCTCAAAAATTGCCGAAAGCGATTTGCTCGGCGACTTTCAAGATGAAGAGAGCGAAGAAAATGGCTTTATTTTGACGAATAGCGACCTGACAAACAGCGAGAGCGAACAGAAAGTAAATTCAAAGCGTCCACTCGGCTCTCAAGTCCGGCTTTCTAATTCAATCAAGATACTGGAGCTGACCAGACGGCTAGAGGCTTTGCAAAGCGAGAACAAGGGATTCGAACAGCAGCTCGATCGGGCAGAACACACAAACGATCAGCTGAGCAGACGGTGAATTTTATTTCGAGTTCGTCACGCCCGAGTTCACGGACACTCGGCGGCACAGCGGCCAAATTGACGCTTTTCTTTTGCAGACTTCAAGAGGCCGAAGAGCACAGTGTGGAGTTTGAAAAGCGAAATCAGGAGCTGGAGGACAGAGTGAAACTGGCCGAAGAGACTCGAGTGAAATTAGAGTCTTCGTTCAACGGGGAAAAGAGAAATCTTGAGGCCAGGTTTGACATGATTGTTCTTTTCATTCGCAATCGATCAACGCAATAAAATTGAATTCTCTCAAGAATAGCGCAGCTTGAACAGGAGCTTTGCTCGAGCAGAAAAGCAGTCGAGAAGGGTCAGGAGAGGATTGAAACGCTTCAAGAGGTTGACTAGCGAACAATCGCACTTGAACGAATCTGAATCATGTGCCAGTTGAAAGAGCGTGGAGTCAAGAGAGAAAAATCTGATTGATGAACTTCGAAGGGCAGAAGACGCTCAGACAGAATGGGCCAAGCTGAGACAAGAGCTGCAGTTGAGCAACGATACTCTACGTTCGAATATAATTGAGTTAGAAGAGGTGAGCATGCAGATGGAGAGCCTGGTTGATAAATTGATTCAGCAGCGAGTTCGATCAGAGATTAGAAATGCAGCAGCGAGAGCTAGACGAGAGTCGAATTGAATTGGAACAAGTGGAGGCTAGGAAACGTTCGCAGACCGTCTATTCGGGCAACGAAGCGAGTCTCATCTCGCAAATAAATGAACTTGAACAAGAAAGCCAGCGGCTCAAAGATGAGAACTACAATCTGAGCATGCGAATAGAAGAGCTGAACGCAGCAGCACTGAGCAAAGGGTTCAAGGCTGCCGACGATAGCGCTCAGGACTCAGAATGGAACGATGCTTCAAAGCAAGAGGTGAGCAAGTTGCTTCATCGTCGATCATCGTCTAATTGGCGTTGATCATTTCCATCCTCATTTTCGTTTCTAAATGATTAATTCTCTACAATTTGGCATCCAAAACCAACAGCTCATCGAGCAGCTGAGAAGCGAGCGAGTTCATTATCGCGAGCTGAAGGATTATTTTGACAAATTGATGCAGCGGGTGATGGAGAAGAACCCAGAGATTTTGGAGGTTAAATTGAACGCCTCGTTGCGGCGCAGCAAGTGAATCGAAATGAAATAAAGATTTCAACACCCGTCGCTCGAAAAGTGTTTGTAAATGTCTGTATCATGCACGCATCGTCGAGCTCAGCATCATAATCAATATCAGCCGCGTGAGAGGCTTCTTCTCGCTTTCACTTTATTCAAGCAGCAGCAGCAGCAAGAAATCTGTGGCTGAAAAAAACACGATGCGATGCATGTTCAAGGCATTATTTGATTTACAATGCCAATCAAATTTATTTGTCGTGTAATCAATTTTTTATTTTCGTTCCATGCCCCACGTCGACTTGATAGGGCGGCACTAAAAGATTACGATAGGAGAGCGCGATTTGACGCTTATGCGCCCTCACGCACTCATCTGGTTTATTCCATTTGCTTAGCACAGACTTTTAATTTGGTGCCAACTTCAACATAACTAACAAGTACGTCTCTGATCGATCCCTGCTCTATTCCCTGCCCTGGTCTGTCTGTCTTTCTTTTTTCTCTGCAGCTTTCTGCCTTTTTCATATGCATTCAATAGTAGGCAAAAGTTTTCTTCTGCCTGCTACTGGATCAGTTTCAGAAGCGCATTGTATCACTCTCATTGCTAAGTGAATGCCATTCGAAGATGATTAGGAGCGTTGCGTGTGAAACTAGCAGCTTGTCAGTGAATTGCAAACGACGTTCTATTTTAAAAAGCAGAATTAATCAGCTAAAAGAGTCTAATCACACACACACACACACATCCGGTTCAAACACATATTTTTATGGCGCAGAGGCATTCGCGCGCAGGCCTGGGAACTTGGCGACGAGGAGCCGATTCGCTTGGTATACACAAGCTGCTGCTCTAGTCAAAACGCGCTCTCACCTCGGTCTTGCTCACTTGTGTCTGGCTGAATCACTGCCTGATATTGCAAGTTGTCCAAGTTCACCAACGCGGAAGTTGAACGCTTTCCTCTGCTCGGCTCATAAGATGCATTATTCCATCTGAGCGATGCTGAGGCCATTTACGTCAGCGCGCTGATCGTGCTTTTCATCGTTTGCAAGTCAAGCGTCCTCATCTAATGCGCATCGGGCGACCATTCGCCGATTAAATAAAAACGCATAAATAAATTAGGCGGCACGCTACTCGCTCGCTTGCCACCATGTTTTGTTGCAAGACGCGTGAGCGGTCGAGCGGCTTTTATTTTAGAGAGTCTGTCGACTGTGCCATGTGTGACAAATATGCGGCCGCCAACAATTGATTAGACGAGGCATAAATTGAATGAGAAAGACAATCTTGAGATGACGATTTTTGTTCTTTTTCATCGAAAATTCATTTCCCCAGATCTTTTCTGGTCTGTGAAGCACTTTTAGATTTCTAGCGCGGCCGGCCTCAATCTGCCTGTGCGTCTGAGTGTCAGTCGGTCGGCCTCTCGGTCGTTTTTCTATGCGCACTCTCTTTCTCTCTCTTTGTTTCCTTTTCATGAAATTCTGATTTTAGATGAATTGACACTAACAAGAATGAGAAGGCACCTCTCTATCTAAAATAGAGTGTGACACTCGCTGAAGCGAGATAGGCAGCCAACGAAGGCGACACAAACGATGAGTGATGATGAATGCGGCTTTGATTAAGATTTATTAACTATTGCACACAAAGCGGCGGATCCATCGGCAGGGAATATTGGCACCCGACCGACTCGACAACAATGAAACGAATAATAGGCCCTCACAGACACTGAAATACGCTTACACTCATACATAGACTCATTAATAAGCGGATTATGTGCTGAACTGTGCTTGAGAAACAAATCAAAGCCAAGAGGAGAGGTTGACGAGCAGGAAGGGCTTTATATTTCTGCAAAATTGTTGATACCAATCTTTATATTAGAATTTAAGTGAGAAGCAAACTCGTTGCGTTGGTTCTTTTCAATTTTCCTCTCACGCGTTCTCCTCTGCCATGGCGCCGTCTCAGAACTCAGAACTGGTTCGATTTGCTTTTCTGATTAGAGGATTAATGTGGGCCAGGAGCAAGGCTTCATAATCGGGCGTCTTGTAATCACGCCACAGGCGAGCCTAAAGTTCGATTTGAATTTCCACGCCACTCGACCAATCAGGTCTGCAATTTTATCTATTAGGCGTTTATCTATCTTGCCTCTCTCGCCTTTAGCAACTTGGCTTTCCACTCTTGTTTTCAACTCTCCTTCTCTGGCTATCTTGTTCTCGCTCGTTCGTCGTTCTCGCTAGATCTGCGCTATTTTCGCATCGTTTCTTGCATGCGCGCTATTAAGGCGAATTCTTCACTCTTACTCAGCTCATTACCGCCAGTTTGATTGTAATTCAAGCACTGCCGCTCTCGATCAGGCAACATTCATAATGAAACTGATAATGGCGCGCCGAGGCGAGTTTGTAGTCAGCCGGTTTGGTTTCATTATGACTCGGCATCGTCAATTTCGTAATTTTCAGAAACGTTTTGCTCCAGCAGACACCGAAGCGCTTATTTATACAAATAAATAAATATATGTTGTTGTTGTTGTGGTTGTAAGGCAGCTTAAGAATTAATTTTCAGTTTGTACTTAATTTCCATGCCTTTTAAGCTCTTGAAGCCAAATTTTATGCTAATTACAAGATTTATTTTTCAACGTCTTGCATGAGCCGCAGTAGGCAACAGCAGAAGAGAGGCTCAAAAGAGGCAGGCAGCCACAGAGAGAAAGAGAGAGATGTGCAGTGTTTGTTTGAGTGGAGTCCGTGTGAGCCTCGCATGGGTATGTGTATCTGACTGTGGGTGCGAGTGCGGGTGTATGTGTGTGTGCGTGTGCGCATTTAAACGATGGAGGCTGTACACAGAAGGAGAAATGAGGGCGAGAACGGGCGAAACCGATCGATGATAAATAGATGCGGCGGCGGCGGACTGAGAGGCAAAGATAGAGGCTGATAGGAACGACTTTTATCCAATTATCATCCATCCAACATCAGAGCGCATCCTTCAGCAAACTGACGAGCTAGATTTCCGCCCGTTCGCATTAGATTTCAGGAACGATGTGTGATTTAATCCTGAAGAGTTCGTAATTGCCTCGCGGTCTTGTTCGATCAACTCGATTTCTTGTTTTAGATAAGATTAAAAATAATAAATAGGCGAACCCATCATCATCATGCTTTAAGTTCACAACGCTTTGGCACACGTTGTAAACCGCAAGAAGAAACCATGTCGAGTTCACACAACGACTCTGAATTGTCCACATCGATCTCAAATTTGACCACGGACGACAGAGGCGGTAAACATTATGCCTGCGAAAACCAATCAAACACTCGACTAACGCACGCCTATTGCAGAGTCATCTGCACTAGTCAGATCAGTGAGACGTCATCAGAGAGCATTTGCTCGCAAGGGCGCACTTCGCCAAAAGAATGTGTTCGACGTGAAAGATCACAAGTTCATCGCCAGATTTTTCAAGCAGCCCACGTTCTGCAGTCACTGCAAAGAATTCATTTGGTAAAGTTCACCTCGCCCTCTTTTTTGCTCGACTTTTGACCCATTTTTGATGAAATTCAGGGGCTTTGTGAAACAGGGCCTTCAGTGCCAGGGTAAATTACTTTTATCTTCACCTCGTGGCCATCTCAAGCTAAACAAGAGCGATTGTCAGTCTGCGCGTTTGTGGTTCATAAACGATGCCATGAATACGTTTCATTCGCCTGTCCTGGCGTCGACAAAGGCGTTGATTCGGACGTGAGTCACTCCAGCCCATTCTCGAGTCGCACTCGTAACGGCAAAATTTGCCCATTTTGAAAGGCGCCTCTTAACAAGCATCGACTCAGTCAACATACTTACACATCACCCACGTTCTGCGACCACTGCGGCAGTCTGCTCTACGGTCTGTACCATCAGGGACTCAAATGCTCGGGTAAGCTTCGAGTCTGATTTGTGCGCATGTGAGCTGTGGTTAAATCGACTGTTCAACCTGATTATTTTCAGCGTGTGAGATGAACTTTCACGAACGTTGCGCTAAAGTCATTCCCAACTTGTGTGGCATCGATCACACAGAAAGACGCGGTCGTATCAGGCTCAATATTAAAATACAGGACCAGCGAATGTGCATTCAGAGTAAGCGTCTTGGCCGTTTCTCTTTGGCAATGTGAGCCTATTTTGAATGTGTAACACAATTTTCAAGTATTTGAGGCAAAAAACCTCATGCCCATGGATCCGAACGGTCTGAGTAAGACTCGATAAAAGAGAAATTATCTAAAAGAACAAAACTAAGAATTGATCAATACCAGGCGATCCATACGTGAAATTCAAGCTCATTCCCTTCAATGAAAAAAGAGATCTCAAATTCAAAACCAAAACAGTCAAGTCGTGTCTCAATCCAGTATGGAACGAATCGTTTGTGATGTAAGACGCGATTAAGTGCAAACAAGTCTCAGTCAAACTGAAATGTGAATTCTTAAGCGATTTGTCTCCCGAGGACAAAGACAAGCGGCTGTTCATCGAAGTCTGGGACTGGGATCGAACATCGCGCAACGACTTTATGGGATCGCTCTCATTCGGTATGTGTAGAATGAATTTGCGCTAAAAGCGAGATATTGTCTATTTATTCGCATTGAAGGAATATCGGAAGTGATGAAAGAGTCGGTAGACGGATGGTTCAAGCTCTTGATCAAGGAAGAAGGAGAATTCTACAACGTGCCTGTGGCTCCCGAAGAAGGAATCATGAATAACATTAAGCACCGAACTCAGGTAGAGTAGCCCACCGAGAGTAAGCGATCCATGCGATGAATATACTCGGTCGACTTTGCAAAGGTGCAGAAGGAAGCTGAATGGCAAAGAAATCAAAGATCAAACGAGACAGCCACCACGCGAACGACCTTGTCCGACACAGTCAAGGCATCAGACTTTAACTTTCTGAAAATGCTCGGCAAGGGCAGTTTTGGAAAAGTTCTGCTGGCCGAACGCAAAAGCACCGAAGAGCTTTATGCGATCAAAGTGCTCAAGAAGGACATAATTGTGCAAGACGATGATGTCGAGTGTGTGATGATCGAGAAGCGAGTATTGGCGCTGAGTCAAAAGCCGCCTTTCCTGGTGCAACTTCATTCTTGCTTCCAGACCATGGTGAGATTTTTTCTTGGACTTTATTCTCTTTACTGGCTCTCTATTGGCTCTTGAACGCAAACAGGACCGACTATTTTTCGTAATGGAATATGTTAACGGCGGCGACCTGATGTATAGAATTCAAAAGGAGCAGCGATTCAAGGAGCCGGTCGCAGTGTAAGCAGCAGTGTTAGCTCAGCTCTTCGTTTGAAAGCAAATTGACTTGCTTTGCGCAGGTTTTATGCAGCCGAGATTGCCATCGGCCTGTTCTTCCTGCATCGAAAAGGCATCATTTATCGCGATCTCAAACTTGACAACGTGCTTCTGGACAGCGAAGGCCACATAAAGATTGCCGACTTCGGAATGTGCAAAGAGGGCATCATTGGCGATGTGAAGACGAAAACGTTCTGCGGCACACCCGACTACATCGCGCCCGAGGTGAGCCATCACTGCCCACTCAATTCCATGTGCTGATAAGAAATTGCCACAAATTAATTTAGATAATTCTGTATCAGCCATACGGCAAGTCTGTGGATTTCTGGGCTTATGGCGTAAGGAAAATCGATATTACGCTCGTATTTGAATGATTCACCAACTCGATGCGAACAGGTGCTTATTTACGAGATGCTGGCCGGACAGCCTCCTTTTGACGGTGAGGATGAAGAGGAGCTGTTCAGCTCGATCGCCGAGCACCAGGTCTCTTATCCTAAAATGATGTCAAAGGAATCTGTTTCTATTTGTAAAGGGGTATGACTTGGTGGCGTCAATTGAGACCGCTTCGACTGAGAAAGAAATTTTTTTTCAAGCTGCTGACTAAATCGCCAGACAAGAGACTTGGCAGCGGGGCGGATGGTGAGCGTCACATTCGCGATCACATCTTCTTTCGTCGTATCGACTGGACCAGGATTGAGAATCGGGAAGTGCAGCCCCCTTACAAGCCAAAAATTGTGAGTTGACCTTTTTCTGCCTCACTCGCGACGATTTAATTGAAAATTTGCTTCTTCTTTCAAACAGAACGATGTTCGCGACACGTCAAACTTTGACCACGAGTTCACAAACGAAAATCCGAAATTCACGCCAACCGATAAGCTGTTTATTATGAATTTAGATCAAACCGAATTCGACTCCTTCTCATTTGTGAACCCAGAATTCATAGTCTCGATTTGATTTGGCAATTATACAATCAAATGCGATTACCAGAGAGCTTTAGCAATTAGATCCGATGATTTCGATGGCTATTTTTTCTTAAACGGCTCCTTACGGTTTTTATGTAGGAAAATAAACTGGTTCTATTATTCTCTTGTCTCAGAATCCTATGCAGACGCTAACAGCTTAAAAGATAAGCAGCGATTGGTTTTCAACAAACCGGATTGTCGCTAGCGTGCCTTAAACTAATAGGAAGGGGTTTAGCTAATCAACGAGAAATCGATCAAATTTGCAGAGACTCGGAATTTATTTCAAACGCTGATGGTCTTGAACACATTGAAGCCTGTGTGTGCGGTGCTGATTATAACTCCGGGTATCTGCGCATGCCAGTGCAGCTCTTTCATTTCTTTCTGGCCCTCGTGAATGAACAAGAGTTGCGGAGGAAGATCCTTGAGAGCTTTTATTCTCTCTGCCTCCTCACTGTTCTCCTGCTCTTCTTGGTCCATTTTGCTCTCAGCATTGTTGTTGTCGTCAACAGCCATGTCTTCGTCGTCTTTTTCAACTGCCAAGTCCCAGATTGAAAGCTTGTCGTCTTCGCCGGTCGCTGCAAACACAGTCGAATCGTGATAGTTCCACTCGATGCTTGTTATTGGCTTTGAATGATACTTGAGGATGGCGACTGCCTTGTTTTCCTAAATTTCAATAAACTTTATCAACGCCGCCTGATTAGACATAACTCTCAAGTGCATACTTGGAACAGGCGCAGATCCCACACTTTGATTAGACAGTCATCCCCACCGCTCACAATGAACGGCTCGTTGCGGTTCCAATTAATCACGTTGACGTCGCTTGTGTGGGCGTCTTCGCAGCTCAGCATGTTGGCTTTCAGTGGCGAGGCTCGTATGTCCCAAATGCGAATGCTTTTGTCTGTGCCGCACGAGGCGAAAACGGTCGGCTCGTTTGGCGACCATTGAATGTCTTCGACCGACGATCTGTGAGCGACGTATGGCCTTTGATCAACCATCCAAGTCGACTCCTGCGGCTTCCACACGTGAATGTTTTTGGAGCAGTCGCCGGTGGCCAGTTGGCCGCCAACTGTTGGTGACCAGTCGACCGCAAATCCTTCGTTCATCGCGTTGAACTGAAACACCGGCTGGTGGTTGCTCTGTTTGACGTACTCGCTCATCACCTTCGAGTCGCAAACCGCCTTTAACGGTTCGCTCAAGTCCCACAAGTAGACTTTGCCCAACTCGGACCAAGAGGCGGCAAAATGTTTTTCGTTGATTTTCGAACACTTTTCATGCGAATATTTGCCTCTTAGATTAGAATTTATTTCCGCTCTTGAGGCCTTACCCTTATTCGGTTCACGCATCCGTTGTGTTTGGTCAGTGCCGCTTCGAATTCGGGCTTTTCATCCTCGTCCTCTGAATCTGAGCTTTCCGAATCTTCTGAGTCTGAGTTGTTTTCCTTTCAAACAAATTTATGTTCGTTTATTAGGCCCGGTGATTATATGGCCCGGTCTCTACCCGGTGAGTTCGACGAAGGTTGCTTAATTTCATCGTAATTATGTAATTTGACATGGTCGGATCTGCCTGCGTTCCACTGACCACGAAGCATGTGTGCGGGAATTCGACTCGATTCTCGCCCAAGTCATCTCTTATGACGTCGAAGCTTAGACATGGCGAGTCTATCGAACAACATTCAAGTGGAAAAAACTGTTTAGGAAAATAGTGAAATTTTCATATTTACTTGTCTGTGCCTCATGATACATGTCATAGGCGCTCTCGTCCATGACCAGCTCACAGTCATCTGGATTTGCCATTCTCTTCTTGCCAATCAACTGCTTCTTTAAACAAAGAATTGAATTTTGAAATCTGGAGGCAAATTAGCGCCAACGTGCTCTCTTTTCTTAATTATTCGATTCTTTTTTTCATCCAAAGTTTTACTCACCAAGGCAAAACTAACTTGGCAAAACGTTTCGTTTTCCAAAAATATGAAAAACTGGACGAAAACTATCGTTGAACTGAGAATTCTTTATTCAAAAAAAAAACAACTTTTCTGAATTGAAGAAACATCTTTACAATTAATGAATTCAAACGCTTGCCCTGGCGGTTGATTAAAAATAGTTTGCAAACGGACTCAAATGGTGCAAACGCTGAATGAAATCGTAAGTCTCGATTATCTGAGGATCTGTCGTATATGAGTACTGGTTTATGTACGAGGCTGACGGATCGTGATGAAATGGCATTTCGTCGTTGTACCAGTTGAGATTTTGCATCGATTTAGCATTGTTCATGGATCGCATCAATTGCTCATGGTGATGACTGTCTACAAAGAACCCAGCGCTGGCAAAAGCGTTTACGCTGCGCGAATTCACTCTCTCTAAATTCGACTTTCTCACATCCTGATTTGTGGGCGAGCGCTTTAGAAGGCTGTTTGCGTCGCCGAGCCATGTCTGATCCGAGTTCAGCTGCACACTCTGATCGAGCCGAGAATCCTTTCTCTCTGCCACGCTGTCTGGCTTTTTTACCACAGAAGGCATGGGCGGGGTCTGAAAGCGTCCAACACTTTTACGAATGACCTCGAGGCTACTCCAGATGCCTTTTTTGAGCTCTTTTGACTTTTGCATAGAATTGCGGCGCTCTCCGCACTTGAGAATTCTCGGCGACCAAACACAAGCCTGAGTGACCGAGATGCCTGAATTGAGAAATCCGTCGATCAGGCGCTTCTTGAACACCGGGTCCTTCATCCGACAATACTCATCAATCTGCTGACTATTTGGATGAGGGCCAATGCCGAATATTTGTGCGAACGATTCGGCGCTTTGATCGAAAGTGTCCACTGTGACATCGGCCGTCAGATTTCCCGTTCGGATGTAATCGTAAATAACTTCGGCTTCCAAGTATCGTTGGTCTTCAGCAGCCGACTCTGGTGTTGGCTTCTCAGGCGAATATTCGCTGCTCGAGCTTTTCTTAGCTGCTGTGAGGACGGCTCGGCCGACCTGGGATTTAGAAATATCCAAGTCAACGAGGCTCTCAACAGGATTCGGCTTTTCATCTTCGAACGCGTTTTGAAACTGCTGCGTGACAGAATGCCACCAAATGGGATGCAGCTTGGCCAGCACGCCGAGGTTTTCGCAGATTTGAAAAAACATCGTTTTGTAAGACGCCAGTTGAATGAGCTTTCCGGGCTGGCTGAGTCGGCATGCGTAGAACACGTAGCCGTGGCTTACGCTTATCAGGCGAATGGCGAGCTCTCGTTCGCTGCTCTCCTCAATTTCTTTTAGACTTCCGTGCACGAGCCGAGTGTTGAGCGGGAAGCGAAATTTCTGCGCAATGTCTCTCAACCGGTGTAGGCCAGAGATGTTTTGCAGTTTGGCCAGCGGACTTATTTTCATGCTGCTCAGGTCACTGATATAAAACTCACGATTGCTTTGCGCGCTGCGGCATTTCAGCATCAGGAAGTGAGTGCCCTTGCGCGGAGTTAAATGAGAATTTGTGTTGCTTGTTACTTCGAGCTTGTCCAGCACACTGATTATTGAGCCTTTGCGCAGCAGAATTTTGTGCGTTTGACTCAAATCCAGTCTGACGCGGGCGTTCGAACTGGAGCTCGCCGACGAGCTTGAGTTGGAATCGTCGGTGGCCTTCAGCTGATTTGCTTCCAGCGAGTAAGCAACCATACTTTCGCGAACCAAGTACTGTGCCTCTTCTCGCGTTCTCATTGATGTGCGCATTGAGTGATTCAGTATTTGCTTGCAGTTCGAGAACGGCTTCACCGAATTCAAATCTTCGGACAATATTTCAAACAGGCCATCGGAGCTGATCGGCACAGTGAACTTTTTCGAATACTTTTGCTCAATCGGCTCGCAGCGAATGAAATGTTCTATTCGCTTCTTGAAAAGCATCAGAACCTCGTCTTGAGCCCAGTCTGTGATCTCGGTCAGCTGGCTCTTCACTTTAATCAGCACGGGCAGCTCGAGCTTTTGGCTCAGATCGCCAGATTGCGACTCAAGCGCCAGAGATAGATCGCTGAGTTCGTAGATGCGAGATGACCATTTGCTGTCGATGATTGCCAGCCGATTGTTCATCTCGTCGTCCATAACCGGTTCAGTCAATTCTGGATCGAGCTTTTCAAACGCGACCAAGAACGGCTGCGATGCTGAGAGTCGCGGGCCGATTTTAAACAAATGACGTTTGCTGCCCGTCTTTTTGCGCAGCTTCGACTTGGTAAAGTTCATTTCTTTCTCGTGAATATCGACGATCGAGTCGTTTATTGACTATTCAGCTTCCTACTCGGCGCTCTCACACAAGCACACAACAGCATTGAAATTGTGATTTAATCAAAAGTAGATATTATTCATCACAAAGCGCTCAAGTATAATAATATTTATGTAAACTGCGACCCACTGGGCAAAATTCAATTGTATGTGATCTTGTTAAGTGGCCGGCTTTTGAGTAAATGCGTGTTAGTGCAAGTGTGTGTTTGTGTGCGCTTTTGCTTGATGAGTCTAAATTCAGCGTGCAGAAGCAGAGGCTGCTCGTCAATGCTGCGACAACAAGCAAGACAGCGGCGACGGCGACGACAACGATGACGGCGACGGGCACCATAATTGAGACACGCATGCACGCTTCGACAGTTTCTCGTCTTCATTGTTCGCAAGTGAACAATGCTCTCTGCCTGCTCCTCGCCTCGTGAGCTAAACAATTTCTGAATGCGAGCTTTTGTTTCTCAAATTAGGTGAATGACATTTTGATATACGATCGGTACGATATGTCTATCCCAAATGGTGTCCACGTACTCTTTTTGTCCAATTTTCTCTTTTCTTCGCCTTCGCTCTCGTTCTCTTCTATTTTTTTTCTCTCTTTCTTTCATTTTAGCTCTAGTCTTTGCCATAAGTCGGCTTCTCTGCTCCCTTCATTAACACTTGCTCTTTCTGTGTCTCCATTCTTCCCTGCCTGGGTCTCCCTCCAGGCTTTTGTGCCTGTGTTTACATCTCGTTAGCATTCCATCTCAATTATGACCTGCTCGGCTCTTTCATTTCTTTATTAATTTTTACACAATAAAACTCGCAGGTTTTGAGTTTTGGCTTATCCTAAAGACGAAATTAAAAACTGACAAAAAAAGAGAAAAGTGCAGTCAACATCTCGATTAGAAAGTTTCGAAACAAATTCAATAAAATTGACAGTAAAGTTTATTGTCGTCTCAACGAAGAAATAAGTTTGATCAGAAAAAAGACCTAACGAACCGGCTGAAGGATCGTAGAAAGAAGGACATTCGCCGGTATTGGCTATCAATCAGCTGCGGGGTCAGAGGAGAGCTTGCCTCGAATAGACTAGTTCGCTCTTGCTCAAGCCGCTTTTGAAACCTGGTGCTCTTGGACTCAATGACCAGCTGAAGTTCAAGGTCACGATGCACTGATCTGTGCCCATAGTTCGATGATCCTATGACGGTCAGATGAGGACCTGCACTGTCCTTGTCCTTGAGCCAAACACCTTTGCTGTGAAAAGCTGTTGTTAATCGAATTAGGCAGACAAGCTCCGATCTATAGGTCAACTGTCCACTTACTCCATTCGTCTCGATTGTACTCGTTTATGCGAATTCGATGCTGCTGGCCGGTGAGCGAGACGCGCTCATAAAACTCTCTCTCGTATTGGGCATAGAATTTAGGAATGTAGAAGCTGAAGCCTTTTGAATTGTAGAAGCCATTGGCTTCGGGCGCAGATACGAGCAGCTCAAATTTTGCCTTGCTCTTGTCGACTATGGAGTCGATGTACTTGCGAGTGAGATTGAAATAGCCGACGGCCAGATCGATCTCTTGATCGCTGCCGGCCCTGCTAAATATTCGCTCGGTCACTTTACTGTCTGTGCTTAAGTGCTCATTGCTTATCTGAACCACCGGGTAGATATTGACCGCATGCTGGGCATCGTCAGAGCTCGTGTTTTCAGATCGCTTGTAGTTGGTGATGACCTCATCGACTTTCTTGGACAGTTCGGCTAAAAAGCGACTCTTGCTGCCTTCATACGGATGCAAACTCGAGTCCGATGTGGCCAGTTGACACTGGCCATCTTCGTTCACTTTGAAACTGAATTCTCCGACTGCGTCCAAAACGCTTTCCAGAAAGCTGCACAGCTTCTCACAGTTGCGAATTCGAATATAGCGGTCTTGTCGATTGGTGAAGTAGTCGCTGCTCAAGTTTGCTCTTTGATCACGAGGCAGTTCAAGTTCATCAAGGCCAAGATTGACTTTTGAATGCAATTTTTACCCGCTGATTATAAGGTCGTTGTCGCCGATGTATATTTTCATATGCTGGACACCGAATATTTCTTTAGTCCTCTCAGGCATCAGCTTTTTCATCAACCCCCTCAGGTGTGGCGTATGGTAGAGGAAAACTTCAGCTCGTTGTTTGAAACGTCCGACGAGCCGTTGGAGCATTGTAACCGAATTGCGGTCTCCTCGCAGACCTCGTGAATGGTCCAAAATCACTTTCACTTTCATGTAGGCGTTTTTCTCCATCGCACTCTCGATTGTCTCAACCTAAACGAAGCCAGAACCAATAGGTCTTTCAAGTCCAAGTGGCGTCGCAAATAATTTTGCCTTACTAACTCTCTCTCGAGTTTGCCAACGCCCAAA
Organism: Proales similis; assembly: GCA_019059635.1. Classification (NCBI taxonomy): domain Eukaryota; kingdom Metazoa; phylum Rotifera; class Eurotatoria; order Ploima; family Proalidae; genus Proales; species Proales similis. Next base: position 628,733 of record JAGVRJ010000004.1, read on the forward strand.
TACAGCGACGCAATTAGAATTCTGCGCTTACTCTCTGCGAACATTGACTATGAACATTTGTGATTTAGAACCGAGCAAGCAAGAAAGCTGCTGAGGTAGTTCTTTGGCCAAACCTTTAGATTCTGATAGAATTGGCTCGGCTCGGACAGAATTTCAATGTCGTCCAGAGACGACTGGAAACAGGGAGCGAACTCCTTTAGCCAACTCAAGTTTTGTCTATCATCACTCATCATCTACTACTCGGGAATGTTTGAAGATTATTCTCGAGTTCCCTCTCTAGCTTGTTTATTCCTCTTCCTTTCATATGAAAAAATTAAACAAACATTTGCTCCATGCACTGTAGAGTTCAATAGTTAGTCTTTTAGGAGGCTAAAAGTCACAACAGTTTTATAAACTCCAAGATCCAGAAGGGAAGGGTTGCACATTTTCAAGCTGTGATTCAAGAAGAACAGACCTTGGGTGGGCCATAACCAAACTGAACGATCACAATCAGATAGCTAAGCATGGCTCCGGCAACCTTCGCAGAGCAATGAAAAGTTGAGCAGGCACAGAGATGAGAACGGAAAAGTGCATGTCGGAGACTTACAGAGAAGATTGACTCTTTAGCTAAATTTTAATTGAAAATAGGATTCAATGCCACTTTTTGAAAGAAGAGGAAATGCGCTGACTCTTACTCAGTGGAAATATGGCCCAGAAAGAGAGGGCTATTTTCTCGTTGAATCTTGCAAGCCACAGCAAAATCTTTAGTGCATTTGTAGCGCATTCGTAAGGAATTTATCGAGAAAATTAGATGAGCTTACTTTGGCAGAGAACTCGGCCGAGGAAAACGAAAATTGGAGAGAAAAGAGACGTTTAAAAGGTTTGTGCGCCTGGAGACCACTAGATGAAGCTGACTCCTTCGTTCAGATCCCAACAGTCTTACCTTTGAATTGATTTGTGCCGGGTAGTAGACTAAAATTAGGAGTAAGCAAAGGCAAGCAATGCACCAGAACGGGTGAAGAATTTGCTTGATTCCAGTGATGCAGTTCTGTTTCCAGCCGAGCATTACATACAGCTGCAAGAGAATTAGAGTTGTTTTTATTGAAACAACCACGGCCAAGAAAGGCCCATAGGTCCTATCGAGCTTCTCAGCCAGGTTGCACAAACGGAAATGTTTGAGACGGAGTCTCTCGAATTCGTCAAGTTTGCTGCTAGTGATGTTGCTCGGGCCCGACGCGCATCCGCTACTCGGCAGACGGTCTGTTGAGTGATCTAGCACACAGAACGACTTGAATTCTTTGTTGAACTCGTGCAGCATTAAAGTAAGAAATGAACAATTTGAGGCATAGAGGGCTATTGGTGTGACCCAAGCAAAGCTCATAATCAATCCGGTGAGAGCGCAGAAGAGCCGCCAAGAAGTGCTCTCTCTTGCCCAGTCCTGATCGTGGAACGGACTTAGCAACGGTTCAAACGCGTCAACGAGAATCGACGGTCCAAATAGGCAGGCTAGGATTCCGGCCGAATTGAAAACGGCGATGAAAACTGCGACCGAAAATAAAGCGGTCACTTGGACTTTGAGTTTGTTGACTACGCGTCGCTGGTTTGCGCACTCATCGAACGAGTCTTGAATGGCTGCTTTGAGCCGATTTTGTCTTGTGCTGGTCTCATGAATGAAAAACAAATAGACAGACTGGAAAGTGCATTCGATCGACCAGCCGACGAAGCAAATGTGAATCACCAGATCGGCGGACATTTGAATCTCTTTGCCCCAGAACAGGTCGATCACTGTGAACATTTTCAACATTGAAATAATCAGGAATAGGCAAATAAGCACGTTGTATAACTTGGCAAGGAAAAAGTCGCTCTTGTTGTGAAAGAGGCCACATACTCGCAAGATGATTGCCGGATACCTCATCACTCGGTCATAAATGCCCACGACCGACTGGTTCAGCTCGTGTTCAACTTTGAATATTCGAGAAAAATTCTTGAAACTCATTCGCAACTGGCAGCTCTTGGTATGCTCTAAATTTCTTTTTAAGCCAACAGGATTGAACTCATCGCCAATTAGAAGAGTTTCCAACCAGTCAAAAAAGTCACGTCCGTGCTTGATAGCAGGCTACCTAAAGATGTAAATCCGAAAATAAATATCCAAGTAAGTTTGACGTGCCGCCTTGCTTAGCTTTGAGTAGCGCAGCGCCAGATTTTCCATTTATCGAAATGAGCGTAAAACAAAATTGATTAAAAATTCAATTCTGCTGGATGCAATTGGGCGTTGTTCAGACATTTCTATCAACTCTAGCTGACGGAGAACGCCCTGCAAATATTTGCCTTTTAGCGAGAAGGAAAACCAAACTCAGTGGCGAAGACATTGTAGGCGGTCGATGCTCGACGACATGTGCACCGAAGAGTGCATCGCTCTCCGGTTCTAATTTTGCTTTTTGAAAATTGTACACAAGAGCATTCGGTGGTGGTGGTTGTCGAATAGAAATAAACAGCGCAGACCGAACAATTCAACAGTCTAGATTGAGTGATAAAATGATTCGATACTTGAGCGAGTCTTGCACAATACACGACGATGAGCACGTCAAATTCAACGAAATATTCCAAGACTCGAGTGTGGCAGGCAGTGCCATTGAGTCGAATGTCGGCCTTCAAGCAGGCGCCTTCTCCTACTTGAACAGAGGTGACAAACGTCTTTTAGTATGGTGAGCTTTAGATAAAGCCAGACATTCCAACAGGCCCACTTAATCTGAACTTGACCAAATAGGCGCTGTCAAGGCAATCGACTCGAGATTTTCGAGCATTCGTTCAGCTTTAATCTTAGAGGCAATGCAAAGCGAATCCACTTTACAGAAGGCACTCTGGTCCGCAGCGTGCTCATTAAGAAACATGGCGATGAGCTGTCCAATGCGCATATAATCATCCTAATCGCAACGACAAACAGATTGTACCGGCTGATTTTCAAGCTGCCCGTCCAGGTCTGTGTTGAATTCGCTTGTTCGACACAGTGCTTCGACTTGGAATTTTTCCATTTCAGATGTTCGATTCGGAGAGTTTCCTCAAAGAGCTCTCGCCTTACTGCTTGAGCAACATAAGCAGCAATAACAGTCTGGACATTGACTTGACCAGTGCGGAGAGCAGCAGCGCTCATGTGAGCCGACGAGGCGACGCATTGTTTGCATTCAAGCTTCACAATCACAGTGTTATCTGTGTCCAAATGCCGCCCATTCCTTTTGCAGCTCTTTCTGCGAACCAAAATCTCTACAAATCAGACCAGAATTTCTCTCCAACTCTGCCCGTCAAAATAGAGCTTAATCAAGCCGGTCTAGTGAAGCGTCTGTTCTCAAGCTTCAGCGGGTGAGTTGAGCTTGCTTTCAAACGACTGAATAATCCATCAACAGGCCTTTTTCTTCAACCCAGGGCCAGTCAATCGGGACAAACCTTTGTCACGTTTAAATTCTTCGATTATCGCGACTCGACCTATCTGGCCAGTTTGTGCCGAGATTTGAAAATTCGCATCTGGTGCGTCAAGGTTAGCACGAGCAGCATTCCCAGCGTCAGACAAATTCGGAACTCTCTCTTAAACTAGACAAACCAATGTGTTGCCGATCAAGACCTGAAAGAAGAAGTTGAAAACGAGCAGAGTGTTCAATGGGGTAAAGAATTGACATCAGCCGCTTCTTTGGATTTTTTTTTCATCAACTTGGAACAGAGCAATCGAAATTGGATGTAATCGTGTTTGACAGTAGAATTCTTCTGACTGTTCTACTCACGAATGCCAACGAAACTCAGGTGGTTTGACTTTTGCCGACCAAGCGCGAGCATTGAAACTAAATCTAGCGACACCTTGAAGATAATCAAGTCTTTTATCGAAGAGGAAGGCGACTCTCTTGAACTCAACTTTCTAAACAGCGAATTGATTGAAAAGGTATTTCACTGCTTTTTGTCTAAGTTTGGCTATGCTGCTTATTGCTTCATGAAAAATTTCACCAGAACGCCAATTTGATTGACATGAAAATGTCCGAGAACAACATCTGGATGTTGATAAAAAACGAGAACGAAAACGCCAATCTATTGGTGCAGCCAATACTGCCCAACGCCGGTCAGGATGACATTCAAGTGTTGAGCAGCGGTGCAGCCGGCAGTGACGAGCAGATGAGAGAAGAGGGCGAGGGCGATGGATTTGAGGCCGAAGACAATCGTCTTCTCTCGTTCGGCATGGACAGCGAAGAGCTGGCCAGTGTCTACCTCCGGCTTATATTCGAGCCGTACCGCTTCTCAAAACAAGACATTGTTCGATCTCTGGCGGTCAGTTCCAGTTTTCCTCGCCACATCCCATTCGTTCAGTTTGCTAACATGCCTGTGCCGTGAAGATATTCACCAGTGCTGCCTATCACGACATGGACATTCCGGACACAATCGAACAGCTTCGTGACTCAATTATTCACTCGATCGAGAACGAGGTATTTGATTCTAGCTGAAAGAGAAGAAAAGAAGAGCTCGTCTCTTGACTCGCAAAAATAGATTCAAAATCTGCCCAATTACGAAACATTGAGCGAAGAAGAATTCATGGCAATCAGCTCTCAGCTGTGGGCCAAGTTCTACTCCATTCTCAAGCTGTACGATTACGACTCGAAGCAAGCGATCAGCTTTCATGTCTCAGCCAGCAGTGATCCGCTAATAATCGTCGTTCGCAAGGTGCCTGTCATTTTCCTACCTGAATCCTTGTCCGAGTGATTGACTATTTTCCATTTCACTTCTAGTCGTCGATAACCCTTTACGGCGAGATCGACTATTCACAGTTTCATCAGCTGGCCGAGCTCGAGCTCGAGGCAACCACTCGACACGAACAGTCAGGTAGTTTTTTAAACAAAGCGTGAGCTTGATAATTCGGCAGCTCACTATTCTCATCTCACCAGGCGAACTGTTCGAACTGCTCGAGAGCATCAAGTACATCGGCAGCCTTATTTCCAGCAATCTTCAGCGCATCTTTCCTCATTTGCTGTCTCCAAACGAAAAGCTAAATGCCAAACTGCTTGTCGTCAAAATAGTAGAATATCTGACCGGCGAGAATGAAAGGTTTCTCATGCACTCACACTTTAGGCCAGAAACAAGTATTCAAGTCAATTCAACCGAAAAGCTTTATGAAGTCGTTTCGTCTGAAGATGGAGAACATCAAAAAGAACGACAACTTAGCCGATCTGATTCAGATTTTAGTTCGCACGCAGTTCAGAGCCGCAGAGTACGAGTCAAGCGAACAGATGATCGACGACAATATGGGTGGGTCTGCCATTTCACCACTAGCTGTCTTGGTGTTCTAACGCTCAACTCTTCGGACAGAGGTCGAATCGTGCGGTTCGAAATTTTCAAATTTGTTCAGACTTCACACAACGTTGGCCAGCCTGAGGACGGTCACTTTGAACCGTTGCGAGTTCTTTCGCAATCTGGGCGTTTATCTTCAGCTTTTGATTCAGTTCGGCTCAAAGGTAGCTTTGAATTCGCTATTGGCTCATATCAGATCCAATTCATTTGAATTTGTCCTCTAGATTGGCATCGCTTCGAGCGTAGTCGAAAAAATCAAATCTGAACATCTCCATTCTGGTTATGCAATGCTCGATTCGTGTCTCTACTTGAAATGGATTTCTGAAGTCTATCCCATTCGAGTGTCCAAGGCAAAATGGTAATTTTCGAGTTGAAAAAAAAAAGCAAAAAAAAAATTCGGTGAGTAATCGAGCAAACCAAAACGCGAGAAGGGAGCAGAATTTGCGACGAAATGCTGAAGTTATCGGCGATTTCAATAGACCAATCAAAGACTGTGAGTATTTAACGAGCCCGAGCGCAAGTAGACTAATTTAACTCGGCCTGTTTCAAGTCAAGAGCATTCTGCTTGGCACATTGATATCGCAGAATGCCAAAGCAGATGAGATTAGCGAGAGAGCCGATCGCATCGGAGTCCTTAACTTCGTTTCCTTGAGACTTGTCACTGATCTGATCGATTTGTTGTAAGTTTACCTTGCTCTTGCATTTTTTATGTCCGTCAAGAAACTCGCACTTGAAATGTTGCAGTCAGCCGACCAACTTGACAATGCTGTTCGATCTAATCAGAACTCTACTGTTCAACGCTCAATACGACAACTTGAAAGGAATGTGCGATAGACTCAAAGGAAGACACGACCTTGAAAACCTCGTGTACGAATGATTTTTTTTTTACCTTGATAGAATTGCAGTAAAATGATGAATTGGCATTCCAGAGACTACCTGATGGGACAGTATTATCTGTCGGAGGACGAGATCGCCAGGTCGGTCGAATACTTTCTGAGGGCGAGTGACAACCTAGCCTACGAAAAGTGTCTCACTCAATTCCTTGCTATAACTGACTCGTTTGCGCCCGGCGCCATCTCCGACCAAGTGAATCGCCGTTCAACAATGATCCCGACCAGAGCCGGACTCGTTAGCCAGCAATCGTTTGCTGCTTCGTTCAATAATTTCGACTTGACAATCGAGCCAAACAACAAGCTTCTGATGGAATATCTCATAAAGGTCATCCACCACTTTGATATGAACGGAAATACCACGGTCGCGATTGAGCTGATCAAAAGCTGCATGTCAAAATGCGAGGCTGACTCAGCCAGTCAGGTAAATCAGATCTATTCTGAAAGCAACTTGATTCGATCGGTCTTTTAACCTGAAAATTTCAAGTCAAAGCTGTACAGTATATTGTTCAAGAGCTATATGGAGCTAGGAATGTATGAGGAAGCTTACGATGCACTGAATGCCAACGGAGATGTCGAATGGCGTCGCGTGAATCTCAAAAATTTGATCAACGAACTTTGCAATAAGCAAAAGTTCGAGATTATCGCCAAACTTAAGTATGCCGATGCATTGTCCGAAGTGATTGGCTTCATACACCAGCGAGCGCAGACGGCCGAAATGCTTTCCAACCGCTTCTATCGACTGCTCTATTACCTGCATTTGAGCAATCAGGATTATCAGCGCGCGGCCTACAGCATGTACGAGTGTGCGATTCGACTTAAAAACGAGCTGCCTGGCATTGAGTCGCTGAGAAGACAGGAAAATTGCTATTTGGCCTGCATGAACGCACTCAAGCTCACCGACAGACAGTTCAGATGGCTTGCTGTTCCATGCCGCTTTCAAGACCGGAATCCTAAACTGGCTCGTGTCGATCCAACTCTGCCTCCGGTCGAATTGGTAAATCGAGAGAGCGACTGCCATTTTGTCAGTTTGGAAGAGATAAACAAAAACTACATTCTGATCAGCAGTTTGTTGAAACTGGCCAACATGGCCGACAATCAAGCCCTTGTAGGTAAGAAACGATTCGTTGACAACTCTGTGCTCAAAACGCCGATAGCCACTTGCTTTCAAACAGCCAACTCCTACTCGCTGGAAGAAGCGATCAATCTGCTGATGAAATTCGATTTGTACGACGATGCCATCACGCTTGTATTGGCGTTCAAGCCAGACAACAGAGCCGCGCTGGCCAATGTGCTCTTGAATTTGACGGACAGGTAGGAAAAGACGATTGAACGATGAAGGTTCATTTGAATCAATGAGTTGAGCACATTCAAGATGCTGCAACCTGTTCTCGGCCAGAATCGACGAATCGGGCTCGATTGAGTATTCTGGAGAGTACCAGCTGCTTAAAAACAACGACACGCTCTCCGATCCGACATCTCCCTACGAAAAGTACTTCTTCCTTCTGACTGGTCTGTTTCGCTCTTGACCAATTTGCATCTTGAATTTTAAGTCCGAGCAGCTTCAAATGGCGCCTGCTTCTCGCCTACCTCGACAAATTCTCCGACGCGTCTCTGTTCAATCAAGTGTGCCAGCGTATGATCGCTTTGGAGACTGAAATCCCCAGCTACATTCTGAGCTCATTCAAAGTAAGAAGACTCAACTTGACCAACTTCGCCAGTTCCAATTTACAACCTAAACTGCCCCTCAGCGAGTCAATCCGTCCATTTTGCTCCAGTTTCTCATTCAGTACGGCTACTGGGAAGAGGCACTGGATGTGTTTTATGACTACATGAATGCAGTCATGCTGGGCCATTGCACGGACAAATTCGGAATAATTGTAAAATTCAATTTGATTTGATGATGATGCAGCCTCTTAACTTTGCTCAAATTGCACTAAAGGGTTCACTCAAGTCGAACCAGGCGGGCGCAGTTGTTTTTCCGTACGCAATGGTCGAAAGCCTAATGATGAGACTGGAAAAGTCAGGCGAAGCCGAAGTCAGTATTCTCAATTCTTTCTGGTTGAAATGAACATTCTGCTAAGATGAATTGAATTTCAGACGGCCAACCAGCTCAAACGTAAATTAGAGGCCTACCTGGACCAGATTAGCTTGGCCAGCAAATCGGTGATCCAAATGAATTGTTCTTGAGCAAACAATACCAATCTAATTCTCAGCGCCGAACGCATCCATTTGACCTCAAAAATAAGCAAAAATGCCTCAACTTCAATAAATAAAAACACAATTTCGATCGCCAATTCTCAATGCTCATTTCGTTTGAGCTGTGGCTTGCAAAATCAAGCCTGCTTGTTAATAAGGCCTCAAGCGCCTGTTTTCGTTACTACGTAGATGGCTTATACTCGAGAGAGATCGAGAGAGAGAGAGATTAAAAGATAAATTCGTAAACTCGACTTTTAGCAAATTCTCAATTTATTTGTCAATTCAAACTGGGATTGAACTAGCACCGGACGGGTCAGTTGAGAAGCTGAAATCGTTCTAGTGGCCAAACCTTACAACAGAAAGAAGAGAATCAGAGACGCGCGAGTGAGGAAGGCAAGTTGCTTTATTTACGCGTAGCACAGCACGACTTTGAATAAGCGCGTAAGGCACCGCGCCGAAAGTGTTCGAGTCCAACGATTCTTCCTGATTGTCACCTTTGACGACTATGTTGCCGATCGGAATCTATTTGGTTCGATTTAAAATTAGAGCAAGACTGGAGAATATCAGAAAGAGCTGTTATTGGCTTACAATCTGGTCTCCGTTCCAGCCGGTTTCTTCTTCGCTGAACACTCGCTTGCAGAGGTACTGATTTGATTTGAACGGATGCTTTAGTATAACAATGTCTTTGCTTTGATTGATCCGGTATGAGATTAGAGGGAAAAGAGGTCGGAAGAGACTAGGAGTGGTTACTTTTTGAGATTCTGGCGTCGAACGGACACTTTCTCGGCGAGCACAATCTCTTTGTCGAGTAGCGTTGGGGCCATAGAGCAGCCACGACAACTGATCAGCTCGACCGGAATGAGATAGTTGAATGTCACATGGTAAAACGAGTAGTATTTGAACGCTTTTAAGCAGAGTTTTGCCGAATTTTTAATTAACCTAAATGCCAATACCATCGACCTTTATTTAGACTAGAAATAGCCGGAAACAGACTGATAAGAGAATAGATGACCAGAGGACGCTAGTCACAGCGTCTGTGCAATTCAAGTCAAATAAGGGAGTCAGTTGATTTGTTTTTGGCTTTATTCAGCTGAAAAGAACAGAGCGCCGAGACGAGCATCTGCGGATAAAAGCAGGCCGTAGACGAACTGGTCAGTCGATTTTTTTGCGCAAGTAACTCTTGAACACAATGGGCGAGAGTGAGACGAGTGCGAAAAAGGCGAGCAGCAGAATCGACTGCCACGAGAATACGGCTGTGGTGCTTGTCAGCTGGTAGAGTGTGGTTCCAGCCTGAATGAAAATGAAAGAGGGCGGCGCGACACCTGTTTTGTGGAAAGAGGACATTGTTGTTATGTTTAGCAGTTGAGAAATTGGCGATTTCTCTCACTCACCCAAAAACGTTCCGAATATGAACGGAAATGCAGGAAATCCGATCAGTGGAGAGGACAGATTTATGAACCAGTTTGGCACCAGAGGAGTGACTCGCAGGAATATCATGTAGAACAACAGATCGTCCTTTCGGCTTTTCACCTTTGCCACCCAAGTTTAAAGGTTACGGCCAAAAGAGATGAAAATAGTGAAGTTTACCTTTTGCTGCCACTCGCTCACCCTCGTGCCAAAGTAGCGCATGACAATTTTGCGGGCCGCAATGAGCGAAAGCAAATAGCAGATGGCCGCGCCAGTGGTCGCAGACTTTACAACAGATCTCAAGCATTTGAGCGAACCGCGAGTCTTTGAACTGTTAACTCACCGTGCAAACGAGCGTGAGCGCGACTGGGAATGGATACAGAAAGCCGGAGAGGATGCTGAGGAAAATAGAGCCGGGAATCGCGAACGCTTGTAAACTAGAAATGATGAGCTGAGAGTGGAGGCAGCTGCCCAGAAGAAGAAGGCAACTTACAACACATAGGTTAGAAAAAACGTGAACAGCACTGTGTAGTAGTAGTCCTGCTTGTATTTGCGCAGAATAGAGCCGAGTTTTTTCGCATCGTCGATGTTTGAGGGCAGTTTAAAGCTTTCGAGTTCGTCTCTACAAAAAGAATTAAACTCCGCTTTGAAACGAAATGTGTGTGGGCTTTACTCACTCTTCCAGCTGTGGAAAGGACAAGTACATAAAATAGAGAGCGACTAGAAAACTGCAGAAAACGCCGATTAAGATGAAGTAAGGAAGAAGCCCGGGCGACTCCTGGCTACTTTGGCCGCTCGTTGGTGTTTGCTTTTTGGTCGGCATTTCACTCTTCCTCTCTCTGTCTCTCTCAGTCAGCAGCTCGGTCGTCTGGGCTGATTAAATTGATGCTTACTCGCAGTTCTTAAGCTCAATTTTTCGAACCTGACTGAACTGGCTCTTGTCTCTTTCTGTTCGACTGAAGCGAATGGGTTAATATCCGGCACACAGCTCTACCTTACTAGAGGCTTAAATGCATGATCAGCTCATGGCCTAAATTATGGACAAATTATGCAATCGTTTACTGCTACAGACACGTTTTGTCTTTTGTTCTCGTTCAGCGAGAAATAGAGCGAAAACTTTGCTTTATTTTATTTTCTAATTGAAATGGGTTCGCTTTAGTTGGAGCTCGGAGACGGACGCTTTAGATTGGCTTTTGATTTAAGTTTCGGTTTGAAAGTTAAGAGCAAGCTCAATACGACCTCGGCGAATTCGACAAAGCTGAGAAGACTGGCGCCCAAGCAAAAGCCGAGAATTCCGCCAATGTCGGTGACCAGCTGAGAGAGCAATTTGGCCGGCTTCTCGGCGATCACTTGCTTTGAAATGTCTTCAAAGTAAACGTTCACAGCCAGTAGTTGAGAGTTGCCAAATGTCATATTTTGTCTTTTGAACTGATTTTCGAGGATAATGGAGTAGAAAGGCGACGGAAATGGCGCGAAATTTGTGCCTATAGAGTACGAGGTCATATCGCACACACTCGGGCAAGTTTCGTGACAGAGTGTATATTTGTCCTCGGAGAAAAGCTTTTTATAAGAATCATAGGCGCAATTAAGCTTTTGTACATCGTTACATGGCTCGTCAGTTTTGTTGCGAACGAACCCGATTGGCACACAGCCGCAATCATTTCTGGCATAAGACATTGTGCAGAGACTGAGGCAATAGTTGCGATTGTAAGAGCCTCTCAGAGATATCGTCTCTCTGCCGTGCTTCGATTGAATGGCCGTTTGCAGGTCGTCCGATTTGATACACGAGCTGTATGGTGTTCCGAGTCGATGTAGGTCTGTGCGCTCAATAACTACGTTGACCTCTGTGCCAGGCGATAGGAAAATGCCGTCGTTCTCAAAGCTGGGCTCATCCGACGCATTGTGCACAAACAGGGCAATGCCGGGCGATCGGATTAAATCGATCGGCCCAAGCTTTTTGCCGATATTCAATTCCAGCCGAAGCGCATTTCTCCTGCCTGCCATTTTGCTCATGTGCTTGGCAGCATTTACTTGGCCTTGTTCGTTCAGATTGTTGAATTGATAGCAATTGCCGTAATAGTCTGTGTAAATGTGTTTAAACTCAGAGTGAGAGCAGAGCGAGTTGTCAAAGCGACAAGAGACCAGCATGTCATTAAGATCGAATCCAAGGGCTTGCCGGTCTGTATCGCTCAAGTTTCGGCTGTGTTTGAGCGATAATGCAGAGTAAGTCGAGAAATAAGCATAGACCGATGCGACTTGGACCGACTGGGCTCGCGAAGAGTTTAGAATAGACTCGAACTCGTCTCGCAGCAGAAAATCAGCATGCTGCGTTTTGAAAGGATTCAGATTGCAGACGGTGACCACAGGAAACTCGAGCTCGATCAAATGCTGCTTCTCAAACACCGAATAGTAGGGAAAGCTAAAATACTCAATTATGTGACCCTGAACCACAAACGTACAATAGGACAAGGAGATGAGCATGAACAAAGTCCAGGTGACTTTGAGCAGCCACTCCTTCTCGGTGATTAGTTTGGACACGCCGTGAAACGACGAAGACTCGAGCCAATTACTCATCAATACTCGCCTTGTTGATTCGGCCATTTTTCCTTTCTTTCTTTTCTTTGTCACTAAACTACCGCCAGAGGAGAAAAACAGCACTCGGGCTCACGCCCAATTCCTCGCAATCTGTGACATTTCTCTCCTTTCTTATAAAAATTCAACTCTCGTGCATTTAAATTGTTTTTTTTTATTAAAATTTGCCACTTTAATGAGTTTGCTTTGTTGAAACGTGAAGAGGAAGACGAAAAGCGATACTGGTAAACAACAAAAACAGAAAAGCGACGCCAAGACGGGTCTAGTCACTGTCATCGCTTTCATCGCCTCTCACTGGCTTCTTGAATATGCTCTGTCGAATTGTTTTTAGCATTTGATCCTCGTGCTCGTGCAGGCGCGAGTTGGGCTGCACGTCGTGGTTTTGATCACGTTCCAAACTTGATTTCAGAACACCTAGTCTGTGCAGTTTCCACTCAAGGTCGTCTTGCGTGTAGTTGGCGGCGCTGAACTGAAGCGGTCCGATCAGTTGATGCTTGAGCTCGTTTTCAAAATAGACGAACAATGTGGGCAAGTTTTTATCCGGATAGTTGGGTATGCAGGTGGTCGACACGCTCTTGATGAACTTGATGTCCGGAAACTTGCGCGCCAGTCCGCTCATGTGCTGGTTGATGAGCGCACACAATGGAATTCTTGCAATTCGCTCAGTGCTGTTGTTGGTGCCAAGTCTATTTCGGTCAATTCAGCTTACCCCTGCTTGTACAAATGAAGAACAACCCAAATGCCTTCACCAGCCTGGTTCACTTCCTTTACATAGTCAACAGCGCTTATCTCCAACACGGAGCCGAAACGAGCCTTCCCTTGCATGGCCCTAATCTCCGCAAATCTCTTTTGTCTTGAACGATTTGATGTCAACTTGAGCCCTTATGCTCGATTCTTGCTTCAAGTGGGCCTACCGATATTGCTCAAGGATGCGCTCGTCTTCTTCGTCCTCGAGCTCATCCAGCTCGTCGAGTGTTTTCGTCGCCAGATGATCTTTGTTCATCTTCTCTTGCACGGTGCGCTCGACAATGTCGATGATCTGCTCCTCGCTGATGCCCTTTTCTTTTTGCGGGATGATTCCTTTCTGTCGAAGGACATCGTTCCACTCTGTGTCTTGATTAGGGTCCTTTGTTCAACTGAAATTCAACATTCGCCTGTCAACGTTGGATGCCTGCTTACCTGCATCGTCAATCTGGCCTGTATAGTCCTGAACTCGGTTGCTTTTGCTGTCTAATTTATTTTAGCGGGTAATGCTCTGTATCTAGAACCGCTCGACTACTTGCCGAATAGTAGTCGGAATAAATTATGAAATCGTGGCCCTTATAAGGTAAAAACTAGAGCGCTCGTTCGTTCGCCTATCTATTGGCCTTTTCTATTCCTCTGAGCCGGCCAACTAGCCGACGTATAAATGATAATGATGATAAGTGAGCGCAAGCTGACCGTTCAGATCGAACCCCTCCGCTCAGGATAATGCAGCCGAGTGCCGCTTCGTAAACACACTCTGACCGGACGCATGTCTTTTATTTGCCTCATCATAAATTACACATTCGAAACCAGTTTTCACCGGGCCGAATTAAAATTAACTAAAAATTCGGAAAATGTGAAAATGTCTCAAAAAAGCAACAGGAATTCAAATAAAATAAAAAAAAAAGTCTCCGACTCAAAATAGAAAGTCGACCAGCTAGCCGGTGAAAGCAGCTAGACAAGATTGAAAATTCCTGACTTGGAGTCGACCTCCATCTAACATTGAAATGAATGTTTTTTTGAAATGCCAAGACTCGAGGAGGCAAGCAGAAAGGCTGCAAAACTTACCGACTGGATGTCGTCTTGGTCGACTGTGGCCTTCATGATCGCTCTCCGGCCAGTTTCCATGAGCTCACCGCCGAGCACCATCTCGTTCCAGACGAAATGAGCTTTGTCAAAGTTGAATATTATGTCTAGCTCGCAAACCTGTCGTTTCGATTATTCTCAAGCTGGAGGCATAGAGCTGAAGGTGAGATCAAGCGTTACGTTTCCAAAGTAGCTATCGAGTGCTTCTACGTATCGTTGAATTATTTCCAAGCCAATGAGCTCGTTTTCGTACTGATCGACCAGAATAGTGAAGAACAAATTGGCATATCTGGTGTTGAAGGCTAAACTGTAAAAAAAATACAAACAGAATGCTCAGGAGCGAGAATATGAAACCTTTGGTAGATGATCTTTTGTCCTTTCCATTCGATGAAGTTGCTTGAGGGTATGCGCCTGGTGAGAACGAGCGTTACGATCTCGCGCTGTGTGCGTCGCTTCTCCTTATCACTGCAGGTCACATACCATCGGCTCAGTCGCACCCGGGTCTGGGTGTTGAAGAGCAAAAGTAGCGATATCTGAAATTGTTACGCAAATCGAGTCAACTCCAAACACTTGGCATGCATGATTTGCCTACCATACAGAAGCAGCGACACCTAAAAGTGTTTGTGTATGCGCAGACTAAATTTTCTTCTCTCTTCTCAAAACTTGCCAAAACCTACTTAAATGCACCTGAAACGCCGATGAACAATGCCGACGCCTTTTTTTTTCGCTCTTTCGTTTTAATTTTCGTTCTCAAATCGAACTGAGCTGATTATTATTATTATTATAAATTATATATTTAAAGTTGTCTCAACAACTTGCTTTATCTGCCCTACTCTGATACTTTATTATTTTCTCTCCTCTTTTTCTCTCTCTCTCTCTCTCTCCCTCTATTCTCTCTAGTCGAAAATAAAAGGCTAAAATAAAATCTAAAAAAGCCAGTATTGAAACGCATAATTTGCTTTATGACCGACGAGCACATTGACGTCTGAGTCAAACAGCGAGCGAATTTGAATTTCTCAGTCGCGACGATGACCTCCTCCTCTCGGCAGCTTATCTGAGAGGCTCGCTATTTTTTTACCGTTTATTGGTCAGTCAGAATTTGCACCAACTCGGCCTCACTCTGACTTTTCTCTCGTCATCTGCGCTTCAGTGCGCCCTCGCCGGCCATTTGCTTAGTTTACGTGAAACCAAAATAGAAAAATAGCGCTAATGCGAGATAAGAGCTCATACGACGGTCACGACGACCAGTCAAATCCCTCTGGTCGACGTCCTTTTGGTTTAAAATAGTCAATTTGTGTTTATTTGAGATTTGATATACAACTCGAGGCGAACGCGTTGGAAAAATCGAAGGCGAAATTCGTCGCCGGCTAGAACATTCCCAGCTGTTGTGCCGCGGTCGGACCGTCTTCAAGCTCTTCCTAAAACGTTCGATTAGACTCGATCTCTTGTCAGAGGTGGTTGAAAAGTGATTTGGCTTGAACACGGGCCATTGGCGCACTGTTGACTAGTCGGCTTTCAAGTTTTGAGAACATTCTCTGGAGATTGATGAAAATGAAAGTTTATTCGAACTAAAACACCATGTGACATCTACACTTGTTAATTGAGATTCTCAAGATTGACAAGCAAATTATTAATTTTTTTTTTTGGCCAACAACACTCAATCGGAAAAGAAAACGGCCGAACAGAAACGAAAGCACAAACAAATATTTCGACGAACGTAAAAGAAACGATTTCACTCAGCCTAGCCCCTGGTCGTCGAACAGACCTTGCGGTGTTTCTTCCTAAATAGTGTTTGTTTTAGCTCAGATGAGAAATTTCGCTTTGCTTGTTGAGGGAAAATAAACAAAAAAGAACAAAAAGTGAAAACAAAGTTGTGAATATGCTGCATGCAAGTGAACAGAAAAGGTTGATGAGAATTGATCGAACAGTTGACCGCACCATATTCTGGTTTAGTACGAGCGCAGTTAAAATGAAGCGGTTTACATACCTCTTGAATCATGTCTTGGTCCGAGATGGCTTTCAGCACATTTTTCTTGCTTGTTTCCTGCAGCTCGCCGCCGATCACAAACTCGTCCCACATGAAGTAGGCTTTTTCAAAGTTGAATATTATATCCAGCTCGCAGACCTTCAATCAAGTGATTAGAGTGAAATTCTCATTAACATGCATTCAATGAGCGAGTGATATGGGCGTTTACACTGCCGAAATATTTGTCGAGCAGTTCGACGTAGCGGTGAATGATCTCGAGTGTGAGCAGCTCGTTGTCTTCTTGCTCGACGGCACAGCAAAAGTAAAGACTAGCGTAGCGTTTGTAGACTATCTTCAGATCTTTCCATTCGAGAAAGTTGCTCATTTTCTGCTTGCGAGACAGAATGCTCGCAATCAGTTCGCGGGTGATTTTCTTCTTCTGCTTCTCGGCATGGGCCGAGTACCACTTTTGAAGGCGAAGCTTGCCCTGGCGACTAAACAGTAGAATGAACTGAATCTTCAGACAAGTTGGTCAACAGGCACTGACAGAGACACAAGTGAAAAAATCATGCATACCATTTTTGCTGACAGCGGCCCACTATCTCGACCTGTTTACCTTACTATTCAATTTGATCTGATGGATGGATAAGAGCATCGATAGTAAGTGCGTTCAGTCATAAACTGGCGACCGAGAATGCAATGCAAAAGTAAATGCGTTGAAAATATGCGAGGCATATGAAAATGAGGGCGCGGCGACAAGCCGCTTTTGAGTCTCTGTCTTCAACATTTAGCAAGATTTCTCTACAAATCATCTCGCCATTCATATTTACATTTACTGAGACATTTACTAATGGACTCTTTCTGCCCGCTATTAGAGCTGTTCACGAGTCGGAGGACGTCGAGCTCTACGCCGGCCATTAGCAACAAATAGTCTTCGTTTTCTTTATTACATGAGCGGTCACTTTAAAATCGAGTCGCTTTAGAGCAGTGAAATGCGCCAATCTCTGCGAAAATGAAAGAGAAGAGCGAATTCAGCCTAATGGATGAGAAACAGTTGAAAATAGTCGTGGTCGGCGACGGCTACATCGGCAAGACATGCCTCCTCTGGTCCTACGTGTATGGAAAATTTCCCGGCGGCTATGTGCCAACAATATTTGATCTTCACTCAGGTTAGTAGTTTAGACTCTTTTGTCTTTTGTCGCTTGTGCCCACGATGCGCTTGAGGACGGAACAGGTTGGATTGGGCGTTCTAGGTTACTTGTCGAGATCGGGAGCCTATTGGGGGACTATTTGGTGTTTTTCTTGGTCGAGTATCGAATTCACCCTAAAAGCTGCTAGACGATGATGATGATGCCCCAATGGCCACGCGAGAGTTGATACATTCTTAAAATATCATCTACTATGATAATCACGCTCATGATACGAGATGATTTATTATCTAATTAAAGCTGCTGCGGCCATAAAGGACCAACGCTTTCATGCTCGTTTTGGGATTATTCGATTGGTGTTGCCGCTCGCATTAAGTTCAAGCGGCCATGGATAAGCCTCAATCCTTCAACTGCTAGACAAGCAGCGCAAACTCTTGGTTGTAGCTATCTCAAAGCCTCATCTCATTGGGCTTTGCCTCTCTCTATTTCTCTACATCTCGGTCAGCAACTTTGTTTACGCAGCTTTAACTTTGTGGCTTAACTACAAAAACCTGCACAAGTTGGCGTCTTTGTTTTCTCGTCTAAAGTTTGCCACAATTTCAATTCATTCATTCTGTTCTTTCCACTCTGAAAAAAAAAACAGTTTGCGTTTATTAAGTTAGCGCACCGCCAGAGACAACTGGTCCCAATGCCGTTCTCCTCATTATTGGTGTGCGTGCTTGATGAAAAGAACGCCCGCCGCTTGGTTGCTCTTTCCCTCAATCGTTTACTGGCTTGTGTGTGTTTGTGTGTGTGTGTGTGTGCATATGCGAATTAAATTTGAGCATCGCTTCCAGAGTTCGTTTATAATACGCAAAATGCAGCCGTCGATCAGTAGGCAAGTGAACTAACAAAATTTCGAACCAAACAATCTCGTTAAGAGCAGGAATTTCGATTTCTAAATGTAGCATTGCAGCCGGAAATAAATATTTACAACGTTCGCTTTATCTAATCCCTGTTGAGCTTCATTTCATAACAAGGAATTTCGCCGGTCCACAGAGATCGCAGGCATTCAGGAAAAAAGTCAAACTGGTTAATTATTCGTCAGTAATCAGTTGCAACGCAATCAGCACTGGCCGAATTTTCTGTTTGATTTTATTAAGCAATCGTGACCAAACTTTTGCCATTTGCTTCAAGCTCAGAGATCTGACTTGGCACTGGCTTGGCTTTAAATAATTAATTGCATTAAGTTTACTATTCAGACGAGGCTTGAGTTCTTCATCGAGCCCAAGTCAAGGAGAGGGTGTGAAATATGCATGAAAAAGACGTGAATAAAGAGAAAGAGAGAGAACGAGAGCGAGTGAGAAAGAAGAAAACGAAAAGGCTCTCCCAGCAGTTGGCAATCATCATCTAGATGTTGTTTTTTTTTCTCTAAAGACCGTTTGGAAACATTCTAATTCGAGAGATTATTATGCCTCTGCGGCAGCGGATGAGTCGTTATTACGAACAAAAGCAACTTTTCCTTTCGACATAAATTAACTAAATGCGAACATTTCGCTTGTTTTTTAAAGCCGCCTCCGGTGTCGCCGGTGCGAAAAGAATAAAAAAGAGCGAAATAATGAAGGCAGAGGTAGAGAACGGCAAGCCGGTGCGATCAGAGTGTTAAATAATGACGCTTGATACCCGAGCTCATTGATTTCGACATTCATCAACGCAATCGGCCTCACTGCCGCGTCCACCGCCACCACCGCCGCCAACGTCGTCATTTGAGTCTATTTTACCGTGGAGCAATCATCGACTGTTGACGCATTTTCTCTATGAATTTCATTTTGTTCACTGCATTCTTATTCGCGCCATGCTTACAAATATCAATTTTTAGTTTGATCTTGAATGTGAAGCCAATCACAACTAGTCACGAACTGCTTTGCTCGTATCAGTGTCGCTCTATTTCTAAAAAAAAAGAGAGAATTAATTTCTTTGATGTTGCTTGATAAGAGGTCGATGTCGGCTCTTGTCATCCAGACGAGAACTAAGGAGTGGTCTCGATCAGTGTTGCGAATGCGACCGGAGGGCGACATTTTTTAATCAAGCTGAAAAAGACAGTCTCTATTCGATAATTAGAAAACTAGAGCTGTGTAAGAAATGAAAATTGGCGCCCATTATACACTCATTGACGCAATGACATTCTGCTTAATTTAAAATGCTAATTGAAATCGCTGTAAGCCGCACATCAGTCAGTCTACTTGCAGCCAAGCTCAACATTAATATTCTCCTCACTTTGTTTCCTAGTCTATGAAGCCTTCTGTTATTTTTCACTTGCGCCTGTGACCCTTTGCTCTTTAGCTCCTTTTTTTTCGTCTTTGTTAAAACGGGTGTCGAATGGCAACAGTGGTAGCATTCTGTTTACTTGGCCGCAAATACTGCGTGCGTCATTCAGCACTTTGCTATTTGTGAGAAAACTGGCAAGACAAGGTGATTCAGCCTAATGGACGTTCTTATTTCGTAGGGATGATAAGATTACATAAGCGCTCGCAAGTGCGTATAAATAAAGTACCGAGTTCTCTCAATTGCGTATGTGTGTGTGTGTGTGTGTATTTGAGCCTACGATGAATGAATGCCCTAGTGAGTGAGTGAGTGAGCGGGCCCGTGTGCGTTTTGTGTTGACTAGAAATGATCAAATGCACTTTTTATTACGTAATTTTATGCCTAATTAGAAATTCATTCAATCGACCCAAAAGGCTCGCGTAGTACATTAAGAAGCTGTGGCAGCAATTCGAAACAGTTGAGCTGAAACAAAAGCAAATGTGAAATATGGAAACGGACATGGCAGTCAACAGGCTGCTCGACGACTCGTTCGAGTCCGAAGGTCGCGAGTTGTCCCACGATGGCTTTCTGTCAGGCGATGACGTAGACGCTTTGTTGGACGAGTATGACGCCAACTCAGACAAAGAGTCTTCAGACGCCAAGCATGCACCCATGTTCGGGCGGGCACCTGTCGCTCGAAGCGATGAGACGCTTGAGGGCGTTGAAAGAGCGACAAATTACGACTGTCTAACCATAAACCAAGTGGGTAGTGAGCTCAACCTGCGTCAGATATCACTAAATCTGCTTGACATGAATGGAGACGGCGTCTACTCGAATTTGGGCCGTCGACTCGCCGACAGCTCTACTACGCTCTCGAGCCACTCGTTCACAATGTCTAATCAAGCCTCGGCCAATATCGGCCCGCTGCAAAAGGCGGCCAAGAAAATGCGCCTGACGCGTTTCGACGACGCTGAAAACGCACTCGACACCACCCGGTCCAATTTGCGTCGATTGCGGCAGCGAATAAACAGAAACTTGTGCATTGCTGACCCGCGCACCTATCACGAACAACGCAATAAACCCAACTCGAAGCAGTCGTTCAGCAAGCTTGAACGATCAGAATGCTCGCCGCGCTCGATGGTGGGCAGTGTGATGAGTGTTCGCAGCCATCCGGCTTTGTCCGATCGCTGCTCACTGAAATGCATCTTGATCGGCGACCCTCTAGTGGGCAAAACATCTCTTGTACGTTTCTTCCTCAAGCGCATCTTTCAGGCCGACTACCAACCGACTGTGTTTGAGAATTACGAAGGTGTCTGATTGTCATTCTTCAGTTTTCAAATTTTTCATAACAATTTCAACTCTCAATCATTTGTCATTTTTGCCCATTTAAGTGAAACTGGAGCACACTGGAGACACCTACACATTAAACTTGTTTGATACAGCCGGCCAGGTAGGCGTTTGGGCAGAAATGCAAACTTGCTATCCGATTGTTCTCAATAAACAAAATGAACCAATTCGCAGGAAGACTGGGACACGCTCAGAGTGATGGCCTACCAGGACACGGACGTGGTGCTTCTTTGTTTTAGTGTTGTCCGGCCGGACTCGATGGAGAATGTGATTACAAAATGGATACCAGAGATAAATCGGCTCTTGCCAAACGTGCTCGTTATACTGGTGGGAACTCAAGTCGATCTGCGCGATAAAAAGACAACTGGCCAAAGTAATCTGGAGGGCTGCATCTCCACTGAGCAGGGCGAAGAGCTCAAGAACCGAATCAAAGCCTACAAGTACATTGAATGTTCAGCGTACACTCAACAGAATGTGAGTCAAGTCTTCAACTGCTGCATCCAAGCGCATCTGGAGTCGGCAATCGATGCCAATTCGCCCTGCTGCTTTGAATCTTTACTCAAACAGTTTCGTGACAGTCTGTCGAAGCGATTCAACCTCGGCCGGCCCAACTCAAACGCCAAGTACCTCAAAGAGTCGTGAATCGCTCAGGCGTTTGACTTTTACTCGCAACGCTTCCCAACATCGGGCAACGAATTCACGTTGTTTGCAATTTAGCAATTATTATTATTTATAATTGAATATTGGACACCCTGAACAAAATATATTATACAAATCGAAATCGACCAATCGATGAATGGACGCTGATTTATCAAACGCCGGCGGCCGGACTGATTGATTCGTTCACTTTACAAAGACAACAAAACCTTTTTTCAAAATTTCTGTTTCCTCACTTTTTTTTCATGCAAATTTATTTAATGATGAGAAATCAGTTTATTTTTGAATTCTAATTTAACTTGATGACGATGATCATGATCATGATGGTTATGCCTTTTATTGTTATTTGAAACAAGATTACACCGCTGGCTTTGGACGAGGAAAGAGCGCGCCGACAAGCACAGGGGTTTAGGGTTTGAAGAAAAAAAAGAAAAAAAAAGAAAAGAGATTTGATTGTTTGAGCAGCGTCAAGTGGTCGCAAAGAGCGGCAAAAGGAGCGGGAGGGAGAGGAGGGCACTTTGCAACACCTGCTATGGGCTTTGTCAGCTTATTTGAAAATAACGCTCTCAGCATCTACATATCCCAAATGTGCATCGTAGTCAAATGTTTCGGCATGTTCTCGTCTTTTATGAAAGTGTTGAGTAACACATTTTTGAAAAATCATCGGGTTAAGGCTGATTTTGCTTTAAATTTGTATCGCAGTTAGAGATAGATTGATAGAGAGGAGCAGAGAGACAAGCAATTGTTAAGACGAAACGAGACAAGTTTGACATTTGTTTCGTGCCCGCACGACCAGCACCGTCTACTGGCTTAAAAACTCGTCAATTGTGTCGGGCAGTCGCTTGTCTTTGGTCTCTTTTATGAATATGGTAAATAACAAAGCTGCGAGAAGACTGATCAAGCCCAGTGCAATGAACGGCAACGCGTACCATATGTCGCCCTTTTTTCGTTTTTTAAAATGCGTTTAGCTGGATTTTGATTTTAGACGCTCACCAGCATGAATATGAAAGGCGCGGTAGAGGAGCCGAGCTCTGAGAAGGCGGCGTTGAATGAAATGGCTGATGTGCGAATCGCTGTCGGAAAAGTTTCAACTGCGATCAGAAATATGCCCGAGAATGTGATTGTTATGCACAGCTTGGCGGCCAACGAGAGCATCGTTATGTAAATTGAGTAGTCTAGACAGATTCCAAGTCAGAATGCAGCTTTTTCATTTGGTCGACTAAAGGGCAATTTACCCATCGGTATGAGCACAGTGCCGAACATGCAGGCGCTGGCCAAAAACATGGCGGCCGCATAGGTGGGCTTGCGTCCCACTTGACGATAACAGAAAAAACTTATTACAACGGCCACGACTTCGACCGAGGCCGACAAAAAATAGTTGGCGTATGGGTGGCCTTTACATTGGAAATTAACTTCCTCGAATTTTAAATTTCTTTTATTCAACTACTTACCGGCCAGATTGCTTATGTTCATGCCGATTCCGTAATAGATCATTGAGTTGGTGAACCAGTTCACGTAGAGCACGACAGTGGGCACAAAGAGCTTTTTGCATTTAAACATCAATTTGAACGTTTGAGCGATTGAGAACTAGACGAAAAATGAATGGTTCAAAAGAGGAATTGGACTGGTCCTAACGGAACGAGTCTCTTACAGATTCCACGTGCGGAGTGATGTGCTGAGACTTTTCTACTTCACAGACAAAACTGTTCAGCTCATCGAAGGAGTCGAATCGCTTTCCATTTGACTGGGCGATTCTCTCAAACACTTGCATGGCCTCCATGTGCCTGCTTTTGATTATGAGCCATCTAGGCGACTCAGGTACGAACCTAGTTAATTGGTAGACAATTTTTAAATTTTGATTAGTTCGAGTCGAAATTAGACGAGTATTCACCAGGAGAAGAGCAGAATTGAAGTGATGATCGCGGCCAGAATTGAGTAAAAGACCCCATAGTCAGTTATCAGGTAGGCCAATATGCCCACAATGAATTCACCGCCGACAAAGAAGAGATAATTGACCGACGATGCGAGCACACGCTTTCGAGGCCCCACGATTTCCGAAACTGGGTCGACTTGGTCAGCCTGCTCTCTATTCAGCCTCTAAAATCACTTACGCATGACAGTCGCAGTCGGATAGAGATTGCAAACGAATCCGCTCAGACATCTGAGGATGAGAAACAACGTTTTTCTCAAGGCCAGATCGATTCCGGCCATGTTCAGCAACAGGCTTGTAGCGATGCCAACAAGCGCGTTTAGAAATACATAGAGATTCAAGACCAGTCGACGGCCGATTCTTTTTGAGAGAGGCAATTTCATTTCTTTATACAAGTACGAACTCGTGCGAAATGCTTTACTTGTCGGACAAAAGTCCAATGAAGAAGACGCCCATGTAGCCGAGAAAGAAAAATGACAAATACTGACTCTTCAGGTTCTTCTCGTCGCAGACCAGCAGCCACTAGAAGAGTTCGAACTGATTCTCCAGCATTAAAAAGGGGACCAGTGTCGAGCTTACGTCCTTAACAATCGTGCTCGGGTAATGCTGCGATGAAAAAACCCACTCGGCGCAGGGCTCGGCTTGAAAGCTTGTGTTGTCTTGCGGGTCATAGACCTTGAGATTGCATTGGTCGTATTCACTGGTGAGCGAGCTGTCGCTGGTTGGCACAAATTTGTCTACTAGGCGCTGGTGATATGAACTTGCGATTTCAAATGTGTCATTTTCAAAACCGGGTATTTTACAGCTGTGCCGACAATTAGTTGTTCGGTCAAGTTTTATATGTGAGCCAGAAAAGAAGATTACCGATGATCCGGCGTTGCTGCGTAGAATGAAAAGCTATAGGCCATGAACGAAGGAATAAATGCGACCATGCCGACGATGATGAATATCATGAGCTGAAATGGGCCGAATTCTCCGATCAGCTGAAATATTTCATCTGTGTCTGTGTTTAGCTTTCGAATCATGTCGGCTTCTGGCACAATTGCTTCAATACCAAGTTGCGTATGTGCTAGAGAGTGCGGGCCCCTTTATCGGCCGTCTATCTATTTGACTGATTTGCCAAGGTTTGAAATTTAAAATTGCTCGAGACCAAATTTATAACCGAAAAGTTTCAAGGGGCTACACATAGTTCATGAGAGAAGCAAAGCGCCAACGCCCGTCTAGGCTATCGAGGCATATTGTAGAATAGATAAAGACAGGCTAATGACTTGAATTAATGTGAATATATACCGATCGTTCATGTGACGTTAGCGCACAATCAAAGCGAGAATTGGACGCTTCGAGATGGAAAGGACGAATCGTGTTCGATAGAAATGAGCCTCTTCTCTGGCCCAGTGTCATGTTTTTTTAAGAGTCCTTTAAGCCTCTTCTAATTTTCTCCTATTTTCCCGCTCTCTCCCTCTGTCTGGGTTTTTATTCTAGTATCTAGCTACATTATTAATATGAAACATTCACTCAACAGATGATCATCTAGTTGGGGCGAAAAATCAAAAAGCTCTTTGAACCATCAAGTCGCTAGTTCGAAGCTTCTCTAAAAACCTCGAAACCAAAAATAGAGAAAAACACAAACACATTTGCAAGCAGGAGCCTTCTCTCTCTGTTGATTCACCCAACTTGAATGGCTTCAAGCTCACCTTTACTCTCTTGAAACTACAAAATTGAATAATTTTCTTTGATG
Organism: Proales similis; assembly: GCA_019059635.1. Taxonomy (NCBI): domain Eukaryota; kingdom Metazoa; phylum Rotifera; class Eurotatoria; order Ploima; family Proalidae; genus Proales; species Proales similis. Next base: position 654,021 of record JAGVRJ010000004.1, read on the forward strand.
CTACCCACTGATAAAGAAAGAATTTATGCCAATTGTAATTTTGTCTTATTATTCATGCCGCTGCTGCTGTTGTTAAATGCAGCTAAATTGCGCATCTAGCTCCTTAAGACTCCTCGATGGAGCCCTATCCATCCGAGAAGAGAACGTGCCAACACACACACTCACACATTCCAGTCTGAAGGGAAATATTTTCTCAGTTTCAAACCGATTTATTTAACGAATCGAGCTCATTAAGACAGGCAGCTGGGAGCCTTTTTTTTTCTACATTTTTTCACTTTTTTCTACATTAGAATTTAAAAATATTTTTAGAAGTTTTTTTGTTTTGTTTTGAACTTGAAATTCGAGTTCGTTTTTACTCAGCTTTGCAAGTACTCGTCGACCGAGTCTGGCACTTTTCGTTTGTGCGTCTCAGGAATGATGAAGGTGAATGAAAGGGCAGCGCACGCACTCGAAGCACCGTAAATTATGAAAGGTAGCGGATACCATATATTGCCCTGAAGAATTTAGAAAATAAAAGAATTAGACTCAAAAAAGAAAAACGACCTAGAAATGAAGAGTGTTAACCATATGCTGGATGCTGGGCGCCACTAGTGTTCCGAATCTGGAGAGGGCAACGTTAAGGGCGAGGCCCGAATTGCGTATTGATGTTGGAAATATTTCGACGGTTATTATGTAAATGCCCGCATACGTAAACGAAATGGCGAACTTGGATAAGAGAGCCAATATTGTAATCAAATAGGCTGAGTCTGCAGAGAATAAATAAATATGAGAGCAGGAGTTATTGATGCCCTTGACAGGCGAAATTTGGCATCGAATGCACACCTTTGGGCACAAATGGAACGGCCAGCAACGAAAAGCCGGCTATGAACATGCCAACGCAGTAGGGAAGCCTTCTGCCCATAAGCTGGTAGGCAAAGTAGCTCGACGATATAGCCACAAACTCGACCGTGACCGACAGGAAAAAGTTCGAGTAGGGATTGCCTTTGGAAGTGGATTATTACGGAGGAGTCAGAGAGATGTTTGCCGAGAATGTGTTTACCGACTAGGTCAGACGTGTTGAAACTAATTCCAAAGTAGACCAGCGAGTTAGTGAACCTGATAGCCGTTGCCGGATTTAAGTCGCGTCTAATTTTACCGCATTCACACGCCGTTTTACCAATTTAGCTGCAGCACGATGGTCTGCAGCAAAAGCCTTCGAGAGGACGCGATCGCCTTCAAGGTGTCAAGAACTGTAAACTGAACAAATTGAACAACTTAAGGACTGCCTCATTTAGAGTTTGTCAAGTCGCGTACTGACCGCATTGTTCGACTCGGTGCTCTTGGCGATGATGGCCGCTTCGTCTTTCCAGATCTCCTCAATCTCAACTATACTCTTGAGCGATTTGCCGTTCATCTTGGCCATTTGCTTGAACACACTCATCGCTTGCTCAGTCTTTCCTTTCGCCAGAGACCATCTAGGTGACTCGGGCACAAGGCTTCGCAAGTTTGAGACACTCGAGCTAAACTCGTTTCTGGCGATCTCGGGCGAGCATTTACCAAGCGATCGGGATAATGGCCAACATCACGCCAGTTATGATGTACTGCAGTTGCGCGAAATCGCGAACAAAATAAGCTAAAACCACTAATATGTACTCGGCCAGAATGTAAAACTTGTAGCTCATTGTCGAGCCGAGTGCTCTCTTGCTGGGACCAAACATTTCGGTCACTGTTTCGGTTGTTCTCTGTCAGTCAATGCGGTCGAGCCTATTAAAGAATGAACTTACTCAGAACCACAGTGTTTGAGTATATTTCGCTGAAAACTCCGCTCAGGAACCACAAGAGGGCGAATATGTATTTTTTTAGCGTCAAGTTCATGCCTTGAGCGAAAAAGAGGCCAGAAATGGACAAGCTGACAACGCCGTTAATTATTATGAACGTCAACAGAACCTTCTTTCTGCCCAGTCTTTAGAACAGTGAAGCTGTGAGTCGATGCGAAACGAAAGCAAATCGATTGACCTACGCATCAGCGAGCAGACCGGTGAAAAGGGCCGAGAAGTAGCCGGCGAAAAACAGTGATGAATACTGAGTCCTGAGCACTTGGTCGTCACACACCAGTTCCCACTTGAGAAATGTGTGGCCATTTTGGATTCGTTGGTCCGATGCGAACTCAACTTACCTCTGAGACCATGGTTCTGTCAAAATGGGCTTTGTCAAACACCCAGTGCTCGCATCGTAGCTTTTCAGTTGTGTTATCTTCTTCGTGAATGATCAAGTGACACTTGTCGTACGGGCTCTTGATTGTGTCCGGGTCCATTGGTATGTAGCGTTCGACCAGCGAGTTTTGATATGCGCTCGTTATTTCGAACGTGTCGTTTTTAAGTCGAGGAATTTTACAGCTTGCGAAAGGCGAGTTTAGCTCAACTGTGTCGAACGTGTCCAAGTCTAAGCTACCGGTAGTCGGGTGTGGCCGCTATGAACGAAAAGCTGTAGGCAACGAGAGACGGTATCAGAGCAAAAGTGCCGATCATCAACACATGCTTCAGCTGGAATCGGCCGAACTCGCCGGCCATCGTGTAAATCTCGTCGACATTTGAGTTTTTCATTTTTGACAGTTAGAAGCAAAAGTTGGAAAAAGAAAAGAGCGATTCTTGATTTTTATTGACCGAGTCGAGGGCCCAGCAGCGATTCGCAACTCTCCCCTTATCTTTCAATCAAGCGTGCAAGCAAGAAAAGCGAAAACGGCCGGAATAGAGGCGTCATGTTGACATCTCAACATTTACATTTGACTCGAGCCCCAAAATAGATTAGAAGAGAAGTGAAGGAGAAAGAGACGGGCCCCTAGTTGTTCGGAGCCGACTTGGGCGAGTTTGCACATTTAACGATGGGTCGATAAAATGCTTGCAATTCAAAGTCTTGCATTTCTCACTGCTTGCAATGGAAAGCCCAAAGTGAAAGATTAGAGGCAAATTAGCTGAGTAGCCATTTTATTATGAAGACAAGCGTGCAACTAGTCACATACGCACAACGAGACGAGGTTGGCTTGAACGGCTCAGTTGTTGTCGATTGCATACTTTTGCTTGTATTCTGAGCAATGCGGCCATTCCTTGGTCTCAACAGCTTCCCTGTACAACCTTTCGATTTGCGCCTTTTGTCTGTATTCAGCCGCCGTCTTCGGCTCAATTGATTTCAATATTTGCGTCTGGCTCAGCTTCAATGAAGATGGGAACCAAGTGTTCTCGTCTGTTTAAGTCCGCGTTTAATCAATTGCTTTTCGAACTTTTTTCTTATTTAAGAGTGAACGCAGACTTACATTGATGGCGCTGGAGGTAATAGCCGTTGTTCGGTCGACCGTAGTCGAATATTACTCTTCCAGGCTGGTTGGTCGGTGGCCTCTTGTACATGTCAATGTTTGCATAGCGCTCAGCTGGTTCACCGACAAAATGAGACTTGGTACGAACCCCTGAGTTTAAGGCATCTTGAGACTTAGCTGTAGCAATACTGCTCATTGCCTGAGTTTACCACACTGATCAGGACCCCACGTTGGATAGGCACCGAATCGACTCGCCGAGTATTCGTCGGCGATATCGCTTGACTTGGCAGATTTGGTTATAAAACAGTACGGCTGCTGGATCTTCTCGTCGCGAACCAAGTGTTGACTGACCGAGTCAGAGTGACGCTCGACGAAATGACGCGAGTCGTCCACATTGCGTCGAGTGGTGTCCAGAAACACAGACGCCGTGTTCTTGATTCAATTCCACATTCATTTGTTTCGATCAAAAGGCTTCTCTTGGGCATAATGGCGTTACCGTAGGATTTTTGCTCGCCAACTCATCGCTCATATGAGTGTATGGTTTGTTTGCAGTCCTAGGCCGGACTCCTTCTAAAGTGTATTTGGAGTGAGGCTTTACTCGCTGTCAAACAAATCAACAAATTGTTAGACACGTCAAACCCAGAGAGAGAGAGAGAGAAAGAGAGATGAAAGGATTTGGGTTACTTTGTAGCTATCACGGAAGTATTCCATTCCGAGCTGCTCGGCCTCATTGCTTCGTTCTTCATTCATTTCCATTTCCAGCGCCGACTGCTACTCGTCGTCAGATACTTAAACGCTGCAATGCTTAGCCGTCTCCTTGAATACGTAGCCTAGTAACCGACCCTTTTTGGCCTCAGTCATAATCACTGAATCTTAATTACGCAAGCAGGGCCAACAATTGAACAAAATTATTTATTCAGGCAAAGTATGTACAAATAGAAAACTGGTTAAAGAAAGGCGATCTAAAAAGATAGAAATCAAGTGACGGCCGAAAGGAATAATAAACGACGACGAAACGTTTGACGTGTTGACTTGCGATTCTTCAGTACGGTGTCTTGTGCAGCAGTTCTTGCTCGTAAATGTATTTCTCTTCGCCAAAGCGTTTGCGTTCGAAAAATCCCAGCTTGAGTGAGCAAGAACGAATTTAAAAGCGTTTAAATCGACAGGCATTCGGAGTTCAACTCACCATCCAACAGATGAACATGAACGTGAGAAAGATGGCCACGCCGATGCCTATCGACATCATGAGAAGCCAAAGAGGCACGGGCTGATCGAGCTTGGTCTGCACTTTGGAGTAGGCGACTGTGGCCACACTGTTTTCATTGTCTGAATAATTGTCGTCGTGCACATTTTCGCCTAGCAGCAGTCTGCCGTGTGATTTGATCAAAACCTTCTCGAAAGTCGAGTAGTCTTCGAGCAGAGTGCTGTTCCACAGTCGAGCCCTGAACTTGAGCGATATGCTCTCGCCTTTGCCGAAATCGCCGTAAAAGGTGCAATTTATTCTGTGGCAATAGGCCGTCGAGCTGAAGCAGTCCTTAAACAAGTCGACATTCGAATGAGTTTGGTTGATTATTTTCTCAAGTTTCCACAGTTGCTTACGATCGTTGCGATTCGATCGGATTCCGCTCGCAGCTGAAACTTGTCCAAATTGCGCTTGATTCGAGTCGGAATTAAAACAAACCATTCAAGTGGTTGAAGAAGCCTCGGCTTACCTTTGAACGGGCCAGCAGAAGCGGATCAATCGGAAACTGGTTGCAGAAAACATTTATCGAATGATTGTTTGGGATTTTCTATTCAGATCTCAGTAAGATAGAGTCGATTTATGTAGAGAATGTGAAGAGCTTCACTCACGATTGGCTTTTCAATCAAATAGAGCAAATGCTTGCCCCATGTCTGCTGTGCATTGGCTATTGGCTTAAAGTCGATTAGACGCGATTCGTATGGCCAGTCGACGAGCAGATCGAATCTGTTCACTGAGAACGGTCCAGCGTTATTTATCTAAGCAGAAATTCGCAATCAATCAAGTGAGACGCACTTGCAAGAAGCCATTTACTTACAATGAAAGTGTGCTCAATTATTGGCCCGATTTGATCAAGCCGTTCAATGGCGCTCTCGCCCAGCACTGGCGCAGTGTCTGTGAAAAACACCTGCTCGGGCGTGTGTGTGCCATATAAATATAAATTAGCGCGGCGCTTAATCTCGGCCTTCAGATTCACGTGGTTGTCTGCAGGACGCGTCTCGCTGCTTAATGTGCTCGCCTCTAAATCGAAGCTGACCTCCGGTCGCTCCGTTATATTTGTGTATTTGTACAATCGGCTTGAGCTGAACACTAGATTGAATTTGACTGCTCTTCTCGCGCCGAATGCGAATCCTTGTTCTAGTTTGCAGACCAAACTCGTTGTTTGCTTTTCGACGCTTTTCTCTTCTGTTTGGCACACAAATCCACTCGGCACCTTGAGAATTAGAGCATTATTCAGACAAACAAGGATGACAAACTGACAAGGCAGACTGAGCAAACAGTGTAAACGTACTGTTTCAGCCTTTTTTGAAAAGTCGAGACGGTCGTCGAATCGCACACGGATCTGCGCTGCGTAGGCGGGCTCGTTGCCCAAGTTGCGCAGCGAGACTGCGATCTCAATTGAATCGCTCTCCTTAAAGCTGATCACAGGCTCTTCGTTGCTGCTTTGTGGATAAATAAATTCAAGTCGAAATTCAGGGTCAAACTAAATGCCTACTTTTGAATGAGATTGACAAAGTTGGCGTTCAGTTGTAAATCTGCGTTGCATATCTCGTCCGGCCCGCAGTCTTTTCTAAAGTTGGCCTCGAACTCGAACTCTTGGAAATCCTCATGCACGAGTGGATATTGGTTTATATGGCTGAGCTCAAACAGGTGGTCTGAGCCGTTGGTCAAGGACCTGTCCACAAAATTCTGGCGCAGTTTGATCTCAATCGGACTGATGAAATCGTAATTTTCCTTTTTAATGGTGACTGTGTAGCGTTGGCAGCTCGGTTTGCCTAGAGTCACTTCGACATGATCGGCGACTTGTTTACTGTTGCTTCGGGAAAAGTAGGCGCGTGAGTCGAAGCTCGAACGACCGGGCTCAAGCTCAATTGAAATGTTCATTTTAGGCAACGACTTAATGCTGACCGTGCGCTCTTCTTCGACTATTTCGGTGCAAACTTCGAGCTCAAAGCAGAGCACGTCGTTTCGATCTGAGCTGCTCTCTTTCTTGCATTTTGGCTTTGACTGATCGATAGACTGAAGCTGGTTGATATTGGCCACATATGCAACGGCTCTGACTATTGGCCTGGAACGAAGAATGAGCGCTATGTTGGAGTCGAGCGCTCCGACCGCTAGATCAGCGAATCCGTTCATGTCCATGTCCACTCCTCCGCTCAACGAGTAGCCGAAACTGCGAATGATCGAGTGATTCTGAGAGTTGGTCAACGCGGCCACCATGCTCAAGTCAACGTCGGGCGCATTCAACGACTGCGAGAGGCGTACTTTTTGGCCACCGCGGAAATAGTGAATTGAACCAGTCGATTCAGATGATTCGAACGAGTCCCGGGGCGCCCCCACCACGAAATCTAGAAACTCCACTTGTTAGCAAGGAGCTGGTCGATGAAAACAACAATTACCTTCAAAGCCGTCACGGTCAACGTCTTTCATGCAAGTTATCGAATGGCCGAACTGCGAGCCAGCTCGTCCGACGAATTTCTGTGAGTAATTCTGAGCGAATCCATTTTGCGCTGCGTTAAGATAGACGAATATGGCGCCCGTATCTGGCTTTTGCTTCTCAGTCTGATGCGGCGCGCCCACAATCAAATCGGGCGATCCATCGCCATTCACATCACACGATGCCATTGAGAAGCCAAAGTAAGAGCCTTTCTGTTCGCCCCGCAGAGCAAGACTCAGCAATTTGGTCTGATCGCCGAAGCTCTCGTCAAATCTCAAAGTAAACAGTCGAACGAGGCCAGTGAGCTCGTCTTTTGGAGCGCCGGCGGCCAATAGATTGGTTTTGTGCCGTCCTTGATAGTTCTTGATCATCGTCTGTGACATGCCGAGATAAGCGTGCTTGGGCCATAGGTTAGAGCAGTAGCCATCTGACATCGGCTCGTCATTTTCAATGTCAAATTTACACAGTTGACCTTTGCTTTGATTTTTGTACAAATACTCCACGGGCGCCGCCTTGCTTATCGCCCGCACGCCGACCAGACCGCGCGAGTTGAGCGAGCCCGGCATGCCGTAGATTATGTACGTGTCAAGCGAGCTCAAAGGTGTAAGCGTTTCCTCTTCAATCATGCTCAGACTGGTTCCTGCCTGGCAATACGCGTAATTGTTCATATGGAATATGCCCACTTTGTGAGAATAGGACAGACAGGGCACGTGCTTGAACTGCTGTTTGAAATCGTTGCTGAAACGATAGCAAGCGCCGTAAGTCGCATGTTCGTCGCGATTGGAGAAATCGTAGTAATGAGCGTACTTGTGGGCACAAGCCTGAAAGAAAAAACTGTCGAATGAAATGTTCGAGTCCGATTTGAGGCAATTACTTACCGCGAAATCGCCCTTGACCGTGCTGGCCAGCGATACGCCGAACCATTGGTTTTCTAGAAGAGGCCGTTTAAATTGTTCGAGTAAACTTGAATCGAGCTGCTTGCGGTCAACGAACTGATCGCTCCGAGAGGTTTCAAAGTCGACCTCAACTTGCTGGCAGTCGAACAGGCGATCGAGATTGATCGGACATTTGTAAATGGCACCTGACATGTTGTAGAGCTTGCCGTTTACAAACACGCTGTCACGAGGCGCGCCGACCAGTAAACTTTTGTTTTCGATCATCATTCAATTGAATAGAGGACAGAGAGCAGGACAGAATGGCTACTCACTAGGGCGTGTTGGAGTCTTTGTGCACATGCTGGGCGATTGAAAAGCCAAAGTAAATGTCGTTCAGTGCGGTATTGTCCTCCTCGAAGTTCTGATTCAGATGGTACTTTTTCACGTGCTTGAAAATCGGCCATCGGTACGCCAAGTTGAACGCGCTTGCCTGATGGACTAGAATTGCAACAAGCAGAACGAGAGCTCCACTCTGCCGGTCCATTTTCTGTTCGAAAATAAGATGATTAATTAGCTTTTCATCGCGCTCGTTCACACATGCACTCCTCGCATGAACTCACTCGCTCGTCATAAAAACTCAAGAGCAACCTTTGGACAGGATAAGCTAAAGCAGAATTAATAATTGTCGAGTCGAGAAATCACGCGCGACAATAAAATGCTAAATGAAATCAAACGCAGAGAGAGGCAGGGAAAATAAAGAAAAGAGAGAGAGAGAAAAAAAGAGCGTTTGATAAGCGGTCAAAAAGCGGTTTGAAGAGCAGAGCGTTCAAACGGCCCGGTGCAATAACGAGAGCAGATGAATTGACGGACGCGCGGTGGTTGGAATTGTTAATGAGTGGCTGAGAGAAAACGGCTAAACGACGACGATGATTTCCATTCAATTGATGGCCCCTCGTTGACCAAAAAAAGAGAAAGAGAAAGAAAAAGTGGGCGAATATGAACGAGCTGCTAATTATCATTCAACATGCGAGTCTGTCCTACTTTCACGCTGTGCGATCGCAGCGTTCGACTCCCTGTTCAATATAAATGTATTATTATTATTATATTTGATTTTACTTTGATTTACTCGCCATCACACGCCGACCAGGAATAATGGAGCGCACAGGCACACAGATGACCCTGTAGCAGTTGGTTTACTTCCATTATGATAATGTCTTCGCACCGAGATCACACTTGCGCTCTCTCTCTTCTCTCGTCCTCCTCGTCAGGCCAGCACGACAGTAGGACAACAGAACTCGACCAAAGGTGGGATCGATCGATTGCTTTCTATGCTTTTTCTCGCGGCGATTTCTTGCGGCTGCCTCTAGAGTGCATGTGGCTGCACTTGTTGTTTACCGCTAGGCCGCGTGCAATTAGTCACAGTTTGCTAAATCGCGCGCGAAATCTTAGAGTCTTTCTAAACGCCCAACTGAGCGTCTGAGTTGCATTCAACCGAGAAGCCCAGCGCGATCTAAACATCAACAAGAATTGGGGCTTTTATTATTTTGTCGGATATTTCTCTTTTCGATCGCTGCTGACCAGAAACCACCGCATCCTCACACGCTGGCACTCAGTTTCGTTGTTTGTGCTTTTCTTTCTCAATCGTTTAACGCACGTCTTAACCAGGCCGCGCGTCAGATGAAACTGGGAGCTCGGTCGGCGGCTTGCAACCATTAAAAATCATCATCTGAGTGAGTGTGCGCCCATTCTGCGTCTGCTACGCTTGCTATAGCCGCATGTCGGCTTGCTTGTGTTTGTACAAAGTCGAGATGCGGTCAAGTTGAACGGCGCATTTTGAAGCCGACTTGGGCCACTCGAGCTAGAAAAATCTCAGACAAATTAAGAAGAATTGTTCTAATTGGCATGAACCAACTAGCCCTCGGCGCTTGTTCGCTTCGATTCAAATTGTGGATAATCGAGTCTAAATCGGATCTGGTTAAAATCCAACTCTTGACTAATTAAGTCGAATCAGGGCGGCATGCCCTTTGCTCTCTTCATCCCATCCGATTTCCAAGCCTGCCCTTTTCCCATTCGGTGCTTATCCAATCTAACGCAATGCACTGAGACTGAAAGTCAAGTTAGAATCCAACCCGCCCGCTCCATCTCGTCTTTTTGTCTCTTGCCACTCAGATGTTGGAGCGTGAATAATTATTGCTCAAACGCTCACACAACCTGATCTGTGTGTATTGAAGTGAAGAAAAAAAAAAAGTCCTAAATTGAAACGAAATGATTGAGCAGCTCATAAGCGGCGATCAGGCGACCAATTCGATCCTAATTGCCGGTAGGCCAAATCATCGAGTTACCATGGTCTCGAGCCAATTTGATTTACATTTGCTTCCAGACACTTTCCAGAACGATGCGACCATTCTAATTCGCGCCATTATAAACCAAATTGTTGCCAAGTAAGAACTGTGAACCTGAGCCCATCCAGTTCGCATAAGCTCTAGTCGTCTTAGAGAATCTCGAACAGTCCTGCTTTTGCCGTGCACTCCACGTCGCCTTGAGCTGTTTAAGCAACTGCTCGAGCCGTTCAAGTAACCTGTCCTTGAGACTTGAGACCATTCTACGAAATGAAAATTCTAACATTCTCCTTTCAGTGTTCAAGTGAGCTCATTGCTAGCCGAAGCCTTGTTCACATCCACGAATGGACACAAATGCTTCGATCTGATTCGCCAACATCTGAACAATTGGGTGCAGCCTGCGCAGAGAAAATGCATTCTGTTCGATGACATGAATCTTGTACTCAGACAATTCAGATTGAACCCTTTTGAGATTATGCGATTTGTAATCGAGTGTGGCCGTAGGACAGGTTAGACGTGGAAATGAAAGCAACGCATAGACCACGAAAAGCTGTGAATCGAATTTAGATGTAGACCGAGTGGTCATGATCGTTCACCAGGACAGTGTGGAGCCGACAGTGTTGGCTCAGCTCAAGAACATTTGCCAGAGTCATGTGAGAATACTGGACACCTGTCTGAGGACGGAAGAGACTCGAAGTCTAAAATCGGCCAAGAAACTGTTCAAGTACAAGGTAGAGTCGTCGCATCGAAACATTTCCAAAGGCAAAACACTGAGCGAGGTAAGCTGTTGATTGCGACTGGAAAGTCAGTAGTCACCAAGAAGCAACCAAGGAGGAAACGGTTTATTTGGACGAGAACTTGAAAATCGTCAAAATCGAAAAGGCCAGTCGGTTAAAGAAAGCAGCTGAGGAGCAAGAGCAAGAAGATCTGGAGGAGGGCCTGAAAAACTTGACATTTAATGTTCACCTCAGTGAAGAGGACTTGGAGGCCAAAAAGAATCTTGTTCTTCCGTTTGAACTCATCGGGTAGGAGAGGCGAATTCAAACTCGAGCTGATTACCCAAATGGCATGATTTCGGCTAGGAAGAGGAATCCAACACTGGCCGAGAAGAGAGACTCCAAGGCGAACGAGGAGGCAAAAATCTATTACATGCCTGATGAGCAGGACGACTTTGATGAAGAAGACCCGGACGAAGATCTCAACTTTTAATGAAATTAATCAAACTCTTTCAATCTCTTTAATCGATCGCTTTACTATCTGAGTGGGAACTTACCTTCCCGTCACTGGTTTCTGTAGCTCACGTGAAACTGTTCATTACTGTTCTCAAATAGATTGGAATCAGCAAATCTGAGCACCATGGTGGCCGCGCCCGATGAAACTGTCCAAAACGATCGAGTCGAAGCTGATCGTCAAGCTTTGGTGAGAGTCTGAGCAAGCGAATACCAAGCCAAGGAGTAAATAATTGCAAAATTAAGATTGACACGGCCGCTCGATTCTTGAAAAATCCTAAAGTTGCTCCAACGCCACTGCGAAGCAAACGGCTCTTCCTGGCCAAGAAAGGTCTCACCGAAGCTGAGATTGATAAAGCTCTCAAACTGGCCGGAGTGTCAGTTCAAGAGACCGATCAGGTCAATCCAGCATTGATGGTCGAGAGTGAGAAGAGTGTCTCCATATTCTGGCGCCTGTTCAAATGGATTCGAAATCTTCTAATTGCCGGATGCTTAACTTACGCCGCTTACAAGTGGCTCATAAAAAAGTATTTTTTTAAAAGCGCCAGCAAGAAAGACAGCGAGCAAAAACGTGTACAGATCGAACAACAGCAGCAACAGCAACAGTTGAGCAAATCACTCAATGAAATGAAAGGAAGCCTGAGTGCACTCAGGGACTCGGTGCAGCACTTGAGCCAGCAGATACAGGAATTAAATGGAAAAAGTTATGTAAGTTGAAAAGCGCTCTTGCGGTCGTAAATAATCGATGAGCATTTGCTATTGTCTCCTAGTGCAATCCAAACTCGAATTCTGAACTCATCATCAAAAACGAACTGCAAAGTATTAAAAGCCTTTTGTTAAATCGAGCCCAATTTCCTGCTTTGCCGAACGTGACGCCCATATTGCCAAGCTGGCAGCTTGACTCAAAGCCGCCGCCCCAAGACGACGAGCTTGAAACTAAAGTAGACAACAGTGATGACAAGCAGCAAGACGATGAGCCAAAGCCCGGTAATTAATCAGCGCGCTGAAACTCGTCTCGTTTATTTTGCGGCTTATTACCATTTTGTTTCTTATTTTTTTCTCCTTCTCTTCTTTTTGACTGACTGAATCAATTATCTGTTTCTCTTCTCTTCATCTTTCTTTTTTTTTTGGGGGGTCATTATCTTATTAATCACGTAAGAACGATCGAACGGGTCGAATTGAATTAAATTATATCTGAAGCTGGAAACTACTCATTTAATTTGATTTCATGTAGATGAAAGCGATATTGTGTTGAGGGTCGTGTTTAATTGACGGAAAAATCGATTTTCTCAATTTATGAATCAGACACAATAGGACTGCTGTGTAGATCAACGCGCGTGACTGGATTCGTTCTCCTTGGATCGTTTGAATGATTGCGACAGAAAACTTGCCCACTTCAAGGGCATTCAGTTCTAGGCAGTTTCAATTCAGAGTCGGCGTCGATTTTTAGCTTTAGGAGTCGGTTCGCCGATCGCTAAGTAGAAACCAAAAATTGCTTGCTATTGTGAACGCGTCTCCATCATTTCACACTGAAATCGATCACCAGTCGGGCAAGACGCGTTATTCCAAATATCTGGGTCTTGAGTAGGATCTCTGGCTTCCTGTGCTTATACATTACATAAGAAGATCATGAGGCATTAGAGCTGCATTTAAGCCTTTGATTTTCATGTCGACATATTCAATTAGCCTGCAAATCATATCGTCTCGTGCATGCCTGAATAGCAGCAGAGCGACCAGATGCAACTGACACTCGCTTATTCATCGTTTTTCTGCCTCAGTGTCTCAATCGAAATTCACAGCAAACAAATTCAAATCTGCTCAATCGAAAGCTAAAGGAAGAGAGCGTAACTGAGTGAGACATATATAGAGAGAGACATATAGAGAGAGAGAGAGAGGGTTGCAAGTGCATTACGCCATGTCTAATATTCACCTCAAAATATGTACTCTGCGAAAAGTGGACGCTCTGCTGCAAACAATGTTTTTTCATTAAGAATGCACCGATTTGGGACCGGTAATATGTTGGCCCGCTTATTCCTGCGCGAGTTGTGTTCTAGCCTAACGGATATTGGAGCCCTAAAGGGCGATCATCTATTTTTATGAGTTTTCCCTTTATTATCCCTCGTTCGACTCACTGATTGAATGAATGTTGGCATCTATGCAACTCGAGTCAAAGAGAAGCGAGTCTGAACGAGGTTCGTATGTTTGCGTCAAAGTCAACGAGTTATGAAAGGAACGAGCCAAAAATGAGGAGGAGTAGTGCCGAAGAAAGCAGAAGAAGAAGCAATTTAACGCAGCAATAAAATGTTTTGCATGAGGCCGCCAGCAGCCAGAGGCAGAAAGAAAGAAAAGTTTGTAAAATGAGATTGGCGTAGCCTTGGGTGAGTTTGTCATATGTCAAGCGAGCTAAGTGCGAGCATGAATAGGAAAAAGACGACGCCGTTAAATGCATCGATTAGAAGTGGCAGTAGCAGCAGTGACGGCAGCGATGAGAAATTTTGAGGCAAACACACTTTGGACTCGGTCTGGGACTAGACAGGATAGAAAAAGTCTAAAGTTAGAACCTGGCCAAAAGTGTATTTGCCGGCTGATGGTTTAATCGATCGCTTACCTGACCAGACACGTCAAATATTTAATGAGACGTCCGAATGCGATCGGATAAACAACACAAATTAATCGGCTAATTGCAGCCAAAGCAAACATTTTACTTATTCTGCTTTGTCTACGAGTAAAAAACTGAGACGCGTGGCCGTCACGTACAAACTTTGCCAGTCGCCGCCGATTTGTTTTCATTGTGTACTAGCACCACATGCGAACTTGATAGCTGGCTAATTAACTTTGAATTTTGAATTTGAGAGGCAGAGTGCGCACGAGTGCGTGACGGTCATTTCATTTCTACAACATTTCACAGAGCAAATCGGCTTAAACGCTCAGTAGCAAAGCTAGAGCTACGCCTTGTCGAAAGATTGGCTGCCTGAGCGAATTCGGTCAACTTGATGATGAGAATTCCATTGTTCGATCGGCTTTTCTGGATTACAATGTTTGTAAATGACAATTAAAACGCGAGCCAGCCTCGTTCGATTTTGAGCTCCAATTGTTCGATTGAGGCGCGTTACTAATTTGACTGCTCATTGTTCGCGTCAGCATTCAACAACTAATTTGAAGGTGAATTCAATTATAGAACATAAAATGTGAATCGGCCGACCGAGTTAGAAAGGGAGTCGCACTAAATTTTAGCATGGTCGGAAGCGTGACAAGATTTTTAGAGGCAATGCCCGGTCACAGCCAACAGACAAGAGCACGCATTGCCAAGAGACATGTTCAGTTTCACTCGTTTAAATCCGTGTACGAAATGATGCCCAAAAATGCGCCAATTCCTCATCGACTCATCGAAGCATCCCAGACCTTACCGATAGAACAGAATCTATTCTCGATCGACTCGTCTGTGCATCAGCAAGCTGTCCGCCATCGATTTGATTTATTCGATCAAGTGCCCGAAGCAGCGAAAGCCTTCCTGGCCCGGCTGTTCACATACATTCATCAGGCAGGTAAATGCTGCCATTCTTTGCTTGGTCCAAAGTGAATCGATTTCGAATAAACTTTTAATACCCAGGATTCTCTGCTTACGTCTACGCGCTGTTCGTGCTCTCGTTATCAACACTTGTTATTGTTTCTTTACTTTGGCTGCTCGTCAGACTGAGGTTAGTGTTCCGATATCGCTTTTTCTTTTCATTCTTTACCGCATGTCTCTTGACGCCTCGATTCAATCACAATCGATTTGACAGATTTATAAAATGCGGTGGAGAACTCGCGTCTCCGATCAAGCAGAAGCAACGAGACAAAGCAGCCACTCTAGCGATGAGAAGCGGACCAGGACACGCAAGCGAGCGAAAATATTTAATTGTTAAACAAGGTTGTGGAAACTCTTCAGCAGCGTCATCAAACATTGAGAACAATGTAAGTTTTACAACCTTTTATCCACGTAAATCAACACGCAACATGCAACAGAGCAAACAGAACCGAAATTTCTCCTCCATAATCCGATCCGAGTGCGTGCCTGCTTTCGCTCGCCTGTTCAGTCTGTATGTTGACGTAGCAGTTTCTAGCATTCTTAGCCTGAAATCTTTTCATTGCGCTTGATAGTTTTATTATTGCTTGTTTATCCTCGACTCTCGAACGAGCGGCAAAATAGCCCCTTATAGACGCAGCGAGTCTTTGCAAGTAAAACAAGCGCACTCAATAGTTGAGGGCTGCATTAGGCTTCATACTCTCTACGATGATTTGAGCGTATTTTCACAAGCGGTGCTCGATACCTGGTTCTTATCAAACTCTCGATTTTTGATTGAGAATGAATGACCATGCACCGACTGCTTGCGGCAACAAGGGCTCCAATTGTTTTCGCCGATTATGCTCGATTGCATTAGATTGCAGGAAGCCTGCACATTCTTGCAAGAGTGTGGCCTTTCGGCCAATCCGCTTTAATCATGAAAATATATGGTGATGTTTATGCTTGTTGTTTGGCCGACTTGAATGCCATTCGATAAGCGAGTGCGAATAAAAAATTTAGTTATTCACTTCTCGCGGGCTAGAGATGCGGTTTTTTGAGTAGCAAAGAGTAAACAAGAAACCGAATACTGTGCGAATAGTATAGATTAGCCAGAGTCCTAAGACAAGTAGTTTTCTAGCCTCGTTTTCTGACTCATTGGCGCAAATACGACTCTGGCGATGCGGTTACAATTCAATCTGATTAAGACGTAGCGAAATTCTGATAGATTGAGTTTTCGAAGAGACCAAGCCAGCGCAGTTCGTACTTCATCTACTTGAGCAGTTCCATATTCCGAGTAATTACTGATTGAGGCGAGACAAATGAATTATCTGTTGATGAATTTCAATGAGACTGGCTTTCATGGCGAGGCCGTTCAAAGCTGATTAGAGTCTGAAGTACTGCAGCTGAAGAAGCACCTGGACACGAGTACTGATTGACTGCGAAGATTTGAAGAATATTCAAATAAGCAACTTAGCGCTCACGCTCTCTCTCTCCCTCTCTCTGGGCGTCTGTTATTCTGAGTTTTGCCTATTGAACCTTGTTCGTGCTATTTGCATTGATCTCTTCTTTTTTACATTGTTTCGCCTCTATCAGGGCAAATCATTTAATCTAGGCGCGTATTCAACTCTCTCGAAAGTCGATTAGAGCCGCATTCTCTCTCCCTCTCTCTCTGGCTGCCTTTCGCTCTCAGTCTATGCTTCTCTCAGCAGGCAGCGTCAGTCCACAATTAATGAGCCTCTGTCTGTGTGTGTGTGTGTATGTAGAATTGAGAGTAATGAATGCTTTTCAGTGCCTCCTTAATCTCTTGTTCGTTCATCGTTCTACTCTTCGCTTTTGATTCTATTCCGATAGCCAGACAGTTAGAGAGGTCTCGGCGTAATGACTAAAAGACTGCTGACTTGCTGGCTGGCGTCTATCGAGTGAATTTTCCGACTTGTTTGCAATCAGATCAGCGAGGCTTTTCTTTCTTTTACATTCTGCCATGCTCGTCTATTTGTGAAGATTTCGCCTCAATTCCGCTGCTCGCTTATCAACTAAACTACAATTACATAATCGATTGAGGACTGCTTGCACGCCAACGCTTGGCTTACAAACAAAATCTAGACGCTCAAGCTCGTGCAAGTCATGTATGCCCAGCTATAGCCCTCAATTTGATCTGATTGAGCAGTGGCAAGAGGGCAAATAAATAGCAAAAAAAAACATCAACTCTTTATGCAACTGCGATTGCTTCCCTCCGAGCTCACATCCGCTCTATTTGTTTCTTATTTTGGCGCATGCTCCATGGTCGCTTGGGCTCTACATCACAAGCTCCAATTTGCTTGCTTGATTGGCTTATTGCCTGTCTGTCTGCGAGCTCTCTTTTTCCAATTCTGCCAACTCGTCCTCATCATCATCACCATCATACTCTAACCAAGCGCACGAAATGCAGGATGTCCTTGCTTGCGATAATGTTTTCTGCGTTCGCTTATGCTCTATCATCTTGCAACTTATTCACTGCATCCAAATTAAATCGTGTATTTATTAATAGAATTCAGATCAGCGCGCGGTTGTCTCATCTGCTCGCATTAGTCCAGCCAGGCTGCCTTATGTTGCGTCTTTGCCTTAGAAGTCTGAGCCCTATATCTCTTGTTGGCGCATTCTTACATGATTAATTTGTGTGCGCCGATGCACCTCGATTCATAAATAGATCGCTTCGATTCGCTCTAGCCGCGGCACGAAAATTTGATTAGTTTGTTATTTCAGCTATTAAGTCAGTCAGAGAGTGTCCTTTCTACTATTTCTGAAGACATTATGGCGTTAATATATCGGCATCCGTTTTTACGCCGTTCTAAATTGACTGTGCGTGCCTGGGTTTGTGTGTGGGGCCCCTGGACCTGGCCGTCTTTCTCGATTCGATTAACCATCAAGCAGATACAGAACAACGAACACGCTACGTTGCGCCGCATTCAAAGCCAAGCTCTAGTTTTTGAGTTGTGAACTCCTCCTCTTTTCTATCTATGTGATTAATTCTAATCAGGAAATTAGCTGTCAATCTCCTATCGATGCATCGCAGCCAGCCAACAAGCAATCATTAGCCGGCCGTAAAATGCGAGCCAGTAAACTCGTTCGATCGAAAAACCAAACACGCCAGCAGCATGCGATTTTTTTTTCTTTTTATTTGTTTTTTTTTCTTTTATTCGACGTTTGTGATCGACTGATTTCATGTGAAGTTGCAGCGATCAAAATCGAGTGCCTCGGGCATTATTCAATTGAATTACTTGGCTAAAGCCAATCTGTTACATTCATGCAAGTTGACCGTATGAGCTCTGTGCTGAATGAATTAAGACAAGGAGAGAAATTAAGAGGCGAGCAAATGAGGGCAACAAGAGACCAAGATTGACACAAGAGCAAAGAGAAAAAGGAGCTCACAAAGAGAGAGAGAGAGGAAGAAAGAGAGAGAGAGAGGTTGAATAGAGGCGATGAAGCTAGTGGGACAGCAAATGGAAGGAGAAGATGAAAAGAGTGAGAAGAGAAATTTATTGCATTGTTTACATCAAAGTTTCAAGTATCTCGACACTCGATTATGTGGCAGGCGTTCTTGAAGACGAGCCCGATCGGATAATTTGACACAAAAGATTCAATCAATTTCATTTCTGCGCTGGTGCAGTTCTCACGACCTCAAGACGTAGAAATGGCTTCACGAGGCAACTGTGGAGGCCGCACTCGCGCTCGTTTCAATCAGAGAGCTTAAGCTTCAATTAATAATGTTTATTCACTATTGCTGCCAATGTAGTGTATATCTCTTGGTCTAAGGCCAATTATGATTGATGGCAACACTAGGCGTTTAGACACTAAATTGAAGGCCTATCAGATCGGCGTCCAATGCGGCAGGATACAGACATCAACAACAAAGAGATAGAATTAGACAGAAGAGAGAAAGATAGATAGAGACTCTTGAGAGCCTGTTTTTTAACTTCATTACAAACGTTTTAAATGACTTGTTCATAATTGCGCCTCACGAGGCCATCAGCCATCGTTTCGCTTCTAATTGATTGGCTTGTATGCGTTCGCTTGTTGCCTCTATTCTTCTTAATTTGCCTCTATATTTCAAATTGTATTGGCGAAGCGTGCCAACACCTCTTTGCCGAGTAGTTAATCGAATCTCGTTATCGAGCATTTACATCGTGGATAAGCTATCAAGCCGGCCGCCAGATCGCTTAGCCTATATAGCCCGGCTATATTCATATGCGCTCGTATGTGCTGGGCGGACAATCATGATTCTAGTTCTTTTGTTCGAGCCTCACGAATTATCTCCGACTCAACGCTGTCTTCATGACAGACTCTCTGATAGAAGAGAATGGCCGGGAAGGAGAGGCGAAAGGATGAGACTCGTGACCGAATAGTCTGTTTGCTAGAGCTAATTTCAATTGACGTAGCGATCGGCAGGCAAACTTGGCTGCCTGATTTGTCTATCTGAGAAAGAATACAATAGCGTCGGCAGGCAAATATCGCCATATAATTGAATTTGGCATCTAAACTGCGGCTCGTAGGACATTGCCTGTCAGCATTCAGTTAATCGTGTGCACTCTCTGTCCCTCTCTCTTCCTTTCTTTCTCTATTTCTCCGTTCGCGAGGCTCAATTTCCCGATCGCGATCGTTCCGCTCGTGTTTGTGTGAAAATTGTGCCACGTCAGAGTGAGAAGCCAGCGCGATTCTAATGAGATCCATTAGCCAAGAGGTTCAATCTAACTCTGTGCGAAGAATAGATTGCAAATACCAAGCTTTCGGTGCCATTATGATCCTTTTTAAATTGCGTTAATTATCTTGGTGTGTGTGTGTGTGTGTGTGTGTGTGTGTGTGTGTGTGTGTGTGTGTGTGTGTGTGTGTGCCTGTTTGTGTGTGTGAACGCGAGCAATTGTAGACTCTGGTCGGTTTGTCTAGCAGCAAGAAGGCTGCCAAAGGAACAAATAAATCAGAACGAAATGAAAAGAATGAATGAAACAAATATTTCGCTCTATTCATTTGGGCGGCCGACTTAATCGCACTCATTTGAATTGAATTAGATAATGCGCAAGACGTTATGGTCGGCGAGCAATTCGATTAGCCTTATGGGTGCAGCAGGGCGAACCGACCAGTAGTCTAAGGAGCAAACAGGCTGGCGATGCTCAGTGTTGTGTGAACCAAACTCAGCACACGCGCTCTTTGCATTTAAAATGGTATTCGGTCGAGTTAATTAGCCGCTAACAGTGCGAATAGGCGATCGGGCTAGTCGGCTGCTAGTCCATGAGCCAAGTTGCGTTAAGCGCAGCATCGTGTGCCTTGTGTTTATTTTGACCGTTTATTATTGCAGCGCCGCTTCTCTTCTCCATTTTTTCTCTTTCATTTAATTCTACTTGAGCAATTTGTGCTTATAGCAGCGTCCATCGCTTCTGCATGCTTCTGATGCTCTCTTGATTGCCGCTTAATTCGCGTCGATTCGATTTAACCAAAAAAAAAAATTATTAATCGCATTTCTCATTTAGCTCGTTCTCGTGCAAATAAACGAAAAGAGCGAAAAGGGCCGAGGCAAAAGAGGCGCGGACAGCTTATCGAAATCTAATCAGCCAATAAATGCTAATCAAACGAGCGCTTTAATGGTAAAAGGTGGCAAGAGCGTTGTTTCTAAAACAGCCGATTCTAAAGCAAACACCACCGCGACCACGTCTAATGAGAGATTGAAATCGTCGTCATTAACATCGATTGACTCGGCAAAGTTAAAAGAGCCGAAGAGCGCCATATTTCAAATAAGCTGCGGCAACTGCAGTAGACGCAGACAGCAAAGCGCACCTCGTAAGCTTCAGAGCAGTGACACAAGTCGGCCCAAGCGTTCTGCCTCGAGCAATACACAATTTCTGATTCGCTTTCATCCGTTTTCACTTCGCTTGCCCTCGCATTCGTCGAGCTCACGTCGTCCACTCTTGCAAGCAGCCGATTCGCCCATGAGCCAGCGTTGTTGCCTCAGTGTGTCAGTGGTGCCCTGCGACAGTCGTCGTCGAAACAACAACAACAACAGCAATGCCCACAACGTCAACAATAGGAGCAGCAATGAGCAGAAAAATGTAAGTCCCAGCGTCGCGATTTCCTCTCTAGGCCCCACTCGCTTTGGCTTGTGATTGAGCACACAGCCCGATCGAAAGCCATCTCATGAGCTGGTTGATTAGCCATTTGATTATCCCGTTTTCTCTTTTGCTCTTACGTCAGATTCGATTAGGGAGCTTGGCGTTGAAGAAATCTCGATTAGCGTGACCAGTTGGTCCAAGCTGATCGACTGATTTTCCTCTATGGCTTGATTTGATTAAAGAGCTTTTTGAGTGTAAAAGAAGAGAAAAAGGCCAAGCAGAGGAGGACTGATGAGAGAATGGAGGGGGAGAATGGCTCGACGATGATGCCGCGTGGAGCATAATCGGCTCACGAGTTGATTAAGATTATTCGCAAAATTCATGCTCGGTCGAAGATCAGGCAACGTGCGAACAAGTTCTCCATAAATTCCGGCATTGTGTTAATCATCTCCTCTCTTGGTCGCTCTACTTGAGGTTTAAGAGCGACGTCAAATCGTTTCCTGCGCTCGATGCCATATTAATAAATCATTGAGCCATTGCATAACCTAATTAGGCAGAGCGAGCCGCTTCTATCGCCGCTTGAACTTATGCGTTTTTAAGATCTTAACAGAAGAGAAAAAAAAAGAGAAAGAAAATAGCTTGAGAGCACTTGCAATTGATTTCTTTACTAAATTGCCATATTTTAAAAGGCGGCGGCGGCCAATCAGACGACTAGCGGAGACGAAGACGACTCGTATCGACGCGAAGAAAATAGAAGCAAAGCGGGAAGCCAAACCAAGTCTAATCTGAATCAAGAGCAGCAGCAGCAGCAGGCAACCTCCGCAGCCACATCCGGCAGTAGTCAAGCAAATAGAGAAAGCCCCAAAGAAGAAAGAAAGCATAATAGATCAGAAGGAGAGAGAAACAACCCGACTGTGCAGCAGAAGAAAATAGGATCAAGCGAACCTGAAATGGAGCGCTCAACTGAAGGCGTAGGCCGCGAGAGCGTGTCTTATCGAAGTAGCCGTTCGTCTGTAGTGTCGGCTTCGCCCGCACTGCGAGCAAAGGGCAGCGATATTGGACAAATCTTGGACAAGCTAGACAGAGAGTATTCGAGTAAAAAGGGCTCCAGCTCGACGTTAGATCAGAGCGAGATTTCGTCCGAAAGAGCTTCCACCAGATCGAATGGCAGCCGTCGAAGGCAAATGACAAATCACCTCTCGATTTGTGTGTACGCAAATGGGCCGGACATGCTCGACCACAGCTACGAAGACTTTATCGCTCGAATAGACGGCCTTCGTTTCATCGACGATAGCGCGGCGTCCACAGCTCTGGCGTCGCCTGCCGAAAGCCTTCACCAGTTTAACATGCTGAATCGGAAAGCAGCTGATAGAAGGAGCAGTTCAATAAGCTCGTTTACCAGCAGCAGTCGAACTGTGTCGTTGCCCTCCTCGTCTAACTGTTCGGTGTCAAGCTCGGGCCTGAGCACACCGCAGTTCAAGTCTTCCCATAATTCGGCCCCAAAGCAACGCGACTCGTCTACAGAAACACTTTGCTCAAACGATTTGTCGGTTCGAAACGAAGAAACGTTCAGCTCTTCGTCAGGCAGCTCAGCAAGCGAAAATCTCAAGCAGCACGAGTCGGAGAGAGACGACGAACAGCTCAAGTTGTTGATAAAGAGCAATTTGAATCAAAAGCTGAAACAAAGACAAGAGCGCAGCTGCTTGGCCAGTTTTCTGGCCGAGTCGAGCGGCTCTGAGTATGAATGCAGAGCACGCGAGCAGTCGAACAGCCGAGGCGGAAAGAAGAACTACAAGATGCTGAAGGCCAGCAGGCCGAGCAGAGTTCGACTCACCCAGGCACAGACCATAATTACATCTATGAACTTCACGGGCTCGGCAGTGAGCTCTGTCATTCAAGGCGATCAGCGCATATTTGCCTACGACAATTTCGATTCAATCAACGAATGCCTTGAAGAATATGAACAGCCAACGATTGAGTTCACTCACGAAGACGTCACTAGTCATTTACTGGATCGAACGTTCACTCCAGAATGTGATCAAGCAGATCTTTGCCAGGCAAATGACTCGTCTGAGCGGCGCCAGATTTCCCGAGCGAATTTTCAAGCATCGAGCGGAGACGCTGGAAATGACGACGAAAACCAGATAGAGAACCAAGACCACGATGATGACGATGATGATGCCTCAGACGAATATGAAAAGTGCATAACATCTAATCTAGTGGAAGACGGTTTCATTAGAATGTCATCGCCTGTCAACGAGCATGAAGATCAGGAGCTTGAGAGTGCTTTTAAAATAAGCCTTAACAAGGGTGGCGAGAGCGAGCAACCGATCTATAACGAAACACATTTTCCAGACGTGGGCAACTCGCCTATTTCTTCAGAGCTCTTGTTCCCCAACCAGACAGAGGAAAGAGACGCGTATAATTTGGACGAGCTTAGCGAAGACGACAACGCCCACAATCACGAGTCTGACGAAGAAGAGGAAGAGGTGCCCGAAGTCGAGCCGAACGTAGACATGGACGGGATAATATGTAACAGCAACATTTCATTGAGCGACGATAACGAAGACGACGCCGAACAACCAATTGAATCGAGCAACAGTGACAAGTTGAGGAGCGATGACACCGAGAACGACGACGAGTTTGGAGACGACGCCATGTTCTCTCGCCGTCTGCCGCCCAATCCTGTGGTCTCGCACGCCCGACTTGTAGCACAGGACAGCATTTTAGTCGCCAAGCAGTCGCACAGTCCAAAGCGTCCTGCCAATAAAGAGCCCAAGCCGCAGTCAATAATGAAAACCGCGTCTTCAGCTAAAGCAGATGGCTACTGTCCAAAGTCGATTAGCTTTGTCGAAAGTGACCTGATTGTCGCGAATGACTCAAGGCCGCCGCAGTCATGTCGAATCACGCCGCAGACAAGTGTGGCCTCTCATCCAGCTGGCGGAGCTGGCACAAGCTCTGGTGCCAAGCCCAAAGTTCGCTTCAATCTTGACATTGATTATGAAAAAGAACGTGAATGGAATAGAGTTAACAAAATTCTGGGCGATGTGAGTCAAGCGCATATCGAATGGACCCAAGAAGTAGAAGTATAATGGCGCTTGGTGACTTCCACGCTTCAGGTTTTTTATTCTTCTTTTTTTTGTTGCGTTTATAGTTTTCAATTTAATGGAGCCGACTGGTGGACTCTTGAGTTTATCGAGCGTTCATAATCGCGCACCTTTTCGTACAAATCCCCTTTTCTGGATGCCATGGAAGGGCGCAAGCTCTTTACTGTTCTTTTCTCTTCTATTTTTGGCCATTTTTCTGCTCTTTTGTTGCGCCTAGTTTTTCGCTCTTTGTTTCGTTTCACTCAAGTAAATAAAAACTAACTCACGCACACACACACACACAAAGCGAATAAATTTCAAGCATCTGGAGTGGATGCTGCAATTTGAATGAGACTCAATTAAGAACGTCAATCGTCAGTTTAAAAGCCCATTAGCTCGAATCAAATGCCTGCGGTTAGCTACATACGCGTATGACGAAACGAAAAATCGATTCGGCTCACCAAGTCACATTGAGCTTAGAACTCTGATTTCCTCCTATTTATGTGATCGAAAGTGCTCTATGCTCTGACTGCGCCAACTAATTGAGAGCGGCATTTTGAACACGACCTTGCGCCATCGCCAAACAACACAAGCAAGCGATGTTTGTTCAAGTGATGCATGGTCAAGGTCAAACGATTCTCGTCAACATCTCATGCAGAGTAAGACACGCTTCCGTCCGATTGAAGCACTGATCTCTGCTTGATGTCGGTGTTTTCTCAATTTAGGTTAGGCCGTTTCTTGATCACGTCAAGCGAAAGGCGGGCATTTCTCGCGAAGTAGACATCGATCTCGCCGACACAAGCGGCGAAATCAAAAGCTTGAATAGAAATAAAGAGTCTTACGCGAGTCTTCTTCTAAAGCCGCGCGAAGTGTTGATCTTGGTCAGAATAGATTGTGAGTAGAATTCAAGAATTTCCTCTTTTTTTTGTGCCAGCACTACTTGCATCTCTGGACGGGAAGATGACCCAGTTTTGGACAAGCATGTGTTCATACCAATGCTGGACTCATCAGACTCGACGACCATCAACGACGACTTCATTCAAAAGCTGAACGCGAGCAAGAAACTCCGAAGCGCGCATCATCAGCAAACAAAGCATTCAAAGTCGAAATCGAACGCGCACAAGAAGCGCTCAGTCGGAATCATATCACAGTCCATCAATGAGAACGAAATAAGTCGGCCTACTTCACTTGCTTCTAACGATTGACCTGTTTGTCTGTTAACATCTTGAATAACATTTCACGAGAACATGTAACGTTTGTTTTGCGACACACATGTCTCTTGATGGCATGCAACGGGGGCGAAAGGTTGCAGTTGCAAATTGAGAATTTTTTAAAGAAGAAGATGTACGGGCAAGGGGAAAGTTTCGCAAGAAAGTTCAATGAGCTACCTGAGCGACAAAGCTTGAACGATGTTCAAAAGCAAGGCTCGGCCGAGGAAATGTTCAAGCTAATTAGCGAGAGCGAGATCGGTCGTGGTTGCGAATTTCTGGGTCCGTTCGGTACCAGGAAAAGTAAACAAAGAATTTGCATCGCATGATTTTGAAAGGTTCCTGAAAACGTCCGTTCAAGTCTGCTACTGTGATTACACGGCAACTGGAAGGTCGTTGAGTTTCATCGAGGATTTCATCAGGAACGAGGTCTTGCCCGAGTACGGCAACACACACACTGGAAGCAGTGTGACTTCATTGCAGACAACTCTGTATCGTGAAGAGGCTCGGTCAGTCCCTCGAATCAAAGCTCGAATGATCGAGAAAAAAATCGAATCAAGCTTTTTTCAGCGACATAATAAGAAACAGTGTGAACGCCAACGAGCACGATTGTGTCATATTTGCAGGCGCTGGATGCACTGGTGCGATTCACAAGCTGTTGAATGGACTCGATTTGGACGAGCCTCCGGTAACCTTCACTTGACTTGAATGAGTCACCTGCAGTTGATAATTAAGAGCCAAAAAGCTCGTGTTCATGTCGCCTATTGAGCATCATTCAAACATCCTTCCTTGGCGCGAGATTCAGTCTGAAGTGAGCGAAGGGCCTTCTTAGATCCTTGGTGATTTCATTCTGATTTTGTCCATCGTCAGATAGTTTCGCTTAATCTGAAGCCAGATGGAACTCTGGACATGCAATGTCTTCAAGAACGTCTAGAAGCCTATAAAACGGACACAAGGGTCAAAATTGCACTCTTTTCAGCCGCATCCAACATTACCGGAATGTTGCTGGACGTGGACCGCATAAACATCTTGCTGCATCGATTCGGATTCAAAGTATTTTGGGACTATGCGGCAGCAGCGCCTTATCTTCCAATAGACATGAATCCAGTTCTTCAAAACGAACCGTAGCCAATCTTATTTCAAATGACCAAATTTCAATCTGCTTGTAAAGCGTTTTTTTTAAGCGACGCCAATCTTGCCTACAAAGACGCTGTTTACTTTTCCGTTCACAAGTTTGTCGGCGGTCCTCAAACTCCGGTGAGTAGAACGAGCTCAGAATGTACGAGTTGAAGCCAAATAGAAATTTTCTATTTTACTGAAGGGCGTCCTAGTGGCCAAAAAGAACCTCTTCAAAAACAGAGTGCCCAACGGAAGCGGAGGCAGCACGGTGTTTTTTGTCACAGAGAAAGATCATCGCTATTTGCGCAACGAAGAGCTGCGCGAAGAAGGCGGCACGCCGGCTATAGTCGAATGCATCCGGGCCGGTCTAGTGTTTCAGCTTCGAAACGCGATCGGAATCGATGCTATTGAGGCTCGTGAAAGAGCTTTGTCACGGTGATTATCAATCTGAACGACAGACAAGCAAAATATCACCAATTGGCTTCAACCAGGACCGCGTTGGATCGTCTGCGACACGTCAAGAATCTTGAATTGCTTGGCAATCTGCACCAAGAGCGACTGCCCACTTTTTCGTTTCTTGTTCGACACGAGTCGAGTGGCCTGTTTCTGCACCCGAATTTCGTCAACGCTCTGCTGAACGACTTGTTCGGAATCCAAGCTCGATCGGGCTGCGCATGTGCCGGACCGTTTGCGCAATATCTGATGGGCATTTCGTTCGAATTGGCCAAATGCTACGAGGAAATTCTCATTCTAGACGAGCGGATCGACACAAAGCACTTGAGAATGAAGCATGAGAGTAGTCGAACTGAAATGCTACGACCCGGCTTCACTCGTTTGAACATCGCCTACTTCCTGCCAGGCGAACAGGTCGAGTTCATTCTGAGCTCAATCGAGTTCATTTGCGAGTTTGGCTGGCGCTTCCTGCCCTTCTATACATTTAACCTTGAAACTGGCGAATTCAAGCACAGAAACAACCAGGTGAATAGACCAAGTGAAAACATGTAAACAGGCCACCAGAAATCTGAACGCAACAATAGATATTCAAAGAGCGAAAATGGCTCGGAAATATCAAATATCAATCGGGCTCATTTAGATTCGATAAACGTCCAGTGCCTGCATGTGAATTTGATTCAAACACTTACTATCTGGTAGGCGCATGTCTCATCAAATTTCACCTCAATTAAATCGTGAATAAATAAAAGGACTGTTTGAAAGCGGCCCAAAACGCCGTCGACGAGCTGCAGGTAAGCACAGGCCAATCATTTGCCATCTTGCACCATCTCTTCAATATTTTCACACTCAAGCAAGAAAAACTTACGCTCGGCGATCAACGATTGATATTCACTGGCGAGGCAGCCGATCTGCGATGGTATTGATTAAAACTGTCCGTGAACAATTCTGATTCATTCTTAAATCAGGCATTTGCCAACAATAGGTTTTTGTTACCGAGCGAGGCATATGGTCTCATGCACAATATCAAGTCAATGTACAGCTCAGAGCTTCTATCACCACCGTTCGAGCCGATTAAATTTGACGAGGCCAATCGAACCGGAGGCGATTCTTGGCAACATTTCTCACAGGCGATCTTACGAGATCGACCAGCTAAAATTCGCAAAAATCTCGTCAAATCGAACCCTGCCCGAACAGAATCGGCGCCGGAAAAAACGTATCTGAACGAGAATGTTTGCAAACTGAAAAGCAAAGGAAAAGAGAACACATCACTGGATGAGAATGGCAGAAAATTCGAATACGAATGGCATAGCCCTCCGAAGAGTGTGTTCAAGCCATTTGCCAAGGTAGCGCCAAAATCGTCATTCACCGGTTTCTTGTTTAACCAGAACCCGCTCTACCACAAGGCTATCGAAGAGTTTTCAATGATTCAGAACGGCGACCGAGTCCTTGTCTGTCTATCTGGTATGCAATTTCAGCCTCGTCAAAGTTCATTTTTTTAGTTTTTGTTTATTAACTGGCTTTGAATTCAGGAGGCAAAGACTCTCTGTCGCTGCTGCATGCACTTCGTCAATATAAATTTGTTTCCAAAGCCAGAGTAAAGCGTTTTCGCTGTTCGATTGTCGAATTTGAGCTCTATGAATTGAACTTGCAGGGAATCACATTTGAACTTGGCGCTGTGACTGTGGATCCGAAAACCAACACTTACAATCCAGCTCCGTTGAAGAAGTACCTTGCCGAGCTCAAACTTCCCTATTTCTACGAAGAGCAGAGTAAGTGAAGGATGAAAGCCTCAATCTCGAACTGTGGCCTCATTGTTCAAACAAAACGAAAGCAATATTCGAGAGCGCACAGAATTTGCCGTACGAATGCGCATCGATTTGCAGCTTTTGCAGCCGAATGAAACGCGGCCGACTCTACTCAGCCGCTAGAGCGAACGGCTACAACGTTTTGGCCATGGGACATCATTTGGACGACATTGCCGAAAGGTGCCGCCAGTAGAAGGGCTGAATTATTTCTTTCGTTCTAAATTCCGATTCGAAGCTTTCTCATGTCCATATTCTTCAACGGCCGCATTTGGTCGATGAAAGCCTCATACAACAACGAGTAAGATTGCCAAGAGAGCGCCTGTTCGTCGCTTATTCTTCATTTAAGAGACGGAGACCTCAGAATCATTCGGCCGTTGATCTACGTGCGAGAAAAAGAACTTCGCTCGTTTGCTGAGCAAAACAGACTGCCGGTGATTGCCGAAAATTGCCCCGCATGCTTCGAAGCGCCAAAAGAGAGGCAGCGAATGAAACAACTACTGGCACAGCAAGAAGTCCTCAATCCTCATTTGTTCAACAGTTTACTTAACGCCATCCGGCCTGTGATTGCTGTGTCAAAATGCCGCTTGGGTATAAAGACCTTGACTGAATACGCCATGAGAATGCTGGAAAAGGAGCCGTCGCTTTACGCTTCTCTTCTCAACGCTGAACAAACTGAAAACTCGAATGCTCAGTCTGACGAAGATTAGCGAATACAAAATGAAGCGAAAAATTGTTGCTTTTTTGTCGTCAGTTTATAAGTTCTTTGATAAATAGGCAATCAAGTCATTTTGAATTTGACGCGACTGGGCAATGCCGAATAGCGGATGCACAAAATAGAGCGCATCGTGAAACGAGCCCGAGTAAAGCTTGGTTGTCACTCGAATTTGCGCTTTTTTCAACTTGTGCGCGAACATGACCGCCTCGTCCTTCATCTTGTGCTTGTCCAACACGGAAATGAACACTCGCGGCAAATTTTGCAGCTCTTGTTCGCTCAAGAGCAAAGGTGATACGTCCGTGTCGTAGAGTTTCTCCAATGCGGCCAAGGTCTTCTTCCTGCCTTTTTTGTTCAGATTTTTCAATTTATTCTCGCTGCTAAACATCTCCTCATTTGGATTGACGCTGATTCCGTATTTTGACTTGACACTTTTCGGCAGACTGCTCAGATCGAACAAATCTCTGAGACTGGCTTGAGTTTCAGCGTTCATCAACTCGAAGTGTTGATTCGAGTTTAAAATCGACTCGATCTCAAGCGAACAGCTCTTGAGTCCGATAATACGACAAACAAGGCCTGAGCTGCCAGTCGGCTCTTGATTGGAGAGGAAGGAGGGCAAGCGACGATTTATTAACTGAAGCCACGGCTGCAGGAGTATCAACACTTTCGTCCTCTCGTCTGAATCTTGGGCCAGCCGGTGCGAAATAACCGTTGCCATGTTCGCTCCTTTTTAAATGAATTTCAAGTCTCTGACAAGCTATTTGGAATATTGCTCCAGATGTGTTTACCGATAAAGTCTGCTCCGATCGCAATTCGTTTCGAATCCGATTTGAACTTCTTGGCGTTCTTAATTATATGCTCCACGGTCGAGTAGCATTCATCGATCGTGGCTGCGTAATCTTGTTGCTCTGAAAGGGCACAACTTTACAACCAACTTTTGATTTCAATTTGAAAGCAAATTGAGACTCTAGGTAGTACCTCAAGGAGAACACGACCACTCCCAGTCGTTTGACAAAATTCGAATGATAGAGTCGAGTTAATTCTAAATATGATGCAACGATGATGCTCGACAATCAATCGGCTTGTGTGAAATGAATTACCTCGACTCTGAAAAAATGATCAAGTTAACTGCCGAAATAACGTATGCGAACGATGACTTTACCTTGGCCAGACTCTCTTCGGCGTGAATCCAAATGAGACCGGGCTTAACTTGCTTCGTATCTTTCGCCGGGCTGTAAATCATCACATTTTTGCCTTCTAAAAGTTTATGTTCAATTCGAACCGAATGGTCCACAAATAATCGGCTGATAGAGCTGACAAGCTCTACGGCATTCTCTTGCTCGCTTTTCTTGTTCAAAGCGCCGAGACATTTCGCCTAATTCAGATTACAAGATATTGTTGTTATTTTAAGAGAAAAATTTCCAAAAAAAAAAACAACGCACGGCTGTCTCGATCGCTTTAAAAGCGAAATTAAATCCTTTAAACGTCCATGGCTGCTCTATGCCGGAAGGAACTTGAATAGAAGCCAGCTGCCAGACGATCAACGACGCTAGAATAGAGGTGAGCACGAAAATAACTCTGCGCGCCATTTATTCTAAACTCTATGTGCCTGTTAAAAGCGGCGCAATTGATGAGGCCATTCCTCAAGTATGTTTTGATTGAGCATATAGCTCAGCTCTTGGCTGAACTTTACTCGGGGAATGGATGGCGCACGCTTCCGAATGCTGGAACACACTCCACAGGAGCGGTAGGAAGAGCATAAATGGAATGTTTAGATAAAACCATGCAAGGCTGCCTATAAAATTGATTATCATAAGAGCGATGGATGCTTGAATAGGGAAAGAGCATCATGTAGATTTGAACCGAACCCGCCTCGCCCAGAGCGCATTAGACAAACTCTCTTTTATTTCTCTCTTTGAACCCTCTTCGACTTTTTGCATCCAAACAAAGCGCTTGTGCTGTTATGCAATCAAACATCACACTCACACACAGATCGACATGAATGAACAATTTATTGAACTCTTCTTCACTCTTGTTGTAGTTTAAAGGCTAGGCGAGAAGTGCGTTGGCTCGGCAGCTATTGAATGCATCTGAATGAATCTTAGAATTTCCATAAAAGAGTATTTGAGAAAAAATGGCAGGATAAATGGACTTGAATGTGGAAATGCTTGTATTCTTCACCGGTCTAAAGCGGTTCACTCGGCATGGACGGATCGCCTCGAAACTTTCTGCAAGTAGGCAGCTCGCATGGCAGCTTTGTCTTCAAATTCAGCGTTGTAGCTGGGAGCTGGTGATGCACCAGACTGGTCGTAGTTTCCGAAAGAGCTCGGCGATTTGGCATCTTGCTCGGGCAGTGTTTCAGTTGCCTCTGCTTCTTTTGCTTTCTTTTTCTTCTCGTCGTCGTCATCTTCCGCCTCGTCCTCGTTCGGCTTCTCTTCTTCGTCTTTCTCGATCACGCCGATCTTCTTGCCGAGCCAAGTGAATTTGGCGATTATCTCCTCTTGCATTAGATCGAAGCACATGGCGAGAATGGCCATACCGAAAAATACGTATATGGCACCCATAATGAGCTTGACGCCTGCCAAGGAGTCGCCTTTTTTCTGGCCAGGAACGAAATCGCCAAAACCGATGGTGGACAGAGTTATGTAGCAGAAATAGCCTGCCTCCACCAGCGACCATCCTTCAAACAGATTGAAAAGCACTGCACCGATCATGATGTAGACAGTGATTATGATCATTGTGATCGTCAGCGGAACTGTGACTTTTTCCTCTTCTTCTTCTTCCTCTTCCTCCTCGTCATCGTCGACCACGTTGGCGCCTTCTTTCTCGTTCTTCTCGGCCTGCTCCGGGTCTTTGGGCGTCTCTTCACTATCGCTCAGTGCTTGGTCATTTTTCTTCTCCGCTTGGTCAATTGCGTCCGCATTCTTCTTTTTCGGATCCTTCTTTTTCATACACAGACGACAGCATACGCGTGCGTACACATATCTGAACATGTCTCCCAGCACTCCAGACAGATTGGCCAGCGACATCAAAAAGAGAGGAATACCTGAATTGAGCGAAATATTGAATGCAGGAGAAGTGATCAATCAGGACGGACAATTACCGATGGTTGCGTAGCAAATGCAAACAATTTGCCCCTCCCAGGTGGCTGGACTTATGTGACCGTATCCGATGGTGCTTATGATCGTGATGGCAAAGAGCAAGGCACCAGCAAAGTTCCACGATGAGTCATCACAGTCTTGTCCCGAATAGCCGTAGTTGCTCTCGATCTCAAGAATCTGATCACGATACTCGGTGAGCCATTGCTCGAT
Organism: Proales similis; assembly: GCA_019059635.1. Classification (NCBI taxonomy): domain Eukaryota; kingdom Metazoa; phylum Rotifera; class Eurotatoria; order Ploima; family Proalidae; genus Proales; species Proales similis. The sequence goes on from JAGVRJ010000004.1 coordinate 686,745, forward strand.
TTTCTCGTTCGCAACCGCTTCATTGTCCTTGGTCGTGTCTGCCGGGTTGGATGAAATGTTGAATTGAATATAAGTGATCAACGTGGACTTTAAATTAACAATGTTTTTGGCCTCTTCGCCTTTGCCTTCTTGGCAGTTTTTCGCCTCCTCGTGCTGCTCGAGCAAATTGAACAGGAGCGCGCCAGCACATGAATAAACAATCACCATGGCCACTAGGCCTATGTGTGAGAACATGAATTTGGTGATTTTCTTGCACACGTTTGTCTTGCTCTTGGCTTTTTTGCCTTCGTCCTGGCCATTTTGTTCCGCCTCTTTGTTCTCCGTCGGTTTGGTTGGCTCGTCGACGTCGTCTACTTTTCGCTCATCGACCGCCCTGTTTTCATAGTCGCTCTCGTCCATCTCTTCTCAGTTTAATTCAAACTCGTTTGCATAACACACTGATCTAGAAGCAAGCAAATGATGCGAATTTTCAGACTCTAGAGAACTTGAAAAGGAAAAGTTTTCTGATTTTCAGCTCAGCACTCAAATGGAAATTCGGAAAAATCTTTTTTTTTTTTAACGGTAAAAAAACGCTAAACCTATTCAATTTTTACTTGGCTGTTTTCAAGTAAGAAATGGCGCAAAGCTCAAAATTACATTTTACAGAGTAAATAAAAACCTTGACTTGAGGAAAAATCGATGAAGAAGGCAAACAAACAGCTCTTTTGAAATGGAGAAAAAGCCACGAGGAAAAAAACGCGAAGTTTGAAGGCGAGAAAAAACAGCATAAAACTAATGAGCGAATAGCGGAATTGGAAAAAAAGCAAGTTTTTCTTCAGACCGTTATGGCGCCGTTTGGATGTTAGTGCTGAGACAGAGCGAGACTGGAAACAGCAAACGGCATCAATAACCTTAAATAATTTATCAAACGATCGTGCATTGACGAAATTTCTTGTCATGAGTTGGATTCGGACGGAGACATTCAGGGCACATTAAGCACACACTGGCAGCAATAAATCAAATAATTGATTAGCTAAAGCGGTCTCAAGTCAGCCAAGCAGTCTGTCAGTAATAAGTTAGTGGAATCGGGCTCGGTTTTTGAAATCGATATTTAGTGTTTGGCAAATAAAGTTCGCAATGCGACTCGGCTGAAATACGAACAAAGGCAAAGTGAAAGAGAGAGAGAGCTTGGGGCCAAGAGGCTAAGCAAGGGTCGGAGAGAGGCAGGGGGAATTCAAGCACACTGTGTTGATTGATATAAAAAAAAAGCCAGCAAAGAGAGAATAAACACGCCATGCTTGCTTGCATCGATTGTTTTCGACGCTCGATACGAGCACACAGTGCTAAGTCAATAAACGCCAGTCCAAAAGAATGAAGATGAAGAAATTAGGTTTAAGGCCGCAGAGATGCTGGTTTTGCAGGGAGCGAGCGGCTGCTGACGTCATTGCAGGCCTAGACCTTCCGAGCTTATCTTATCGGGTAGCAGCCGGGCTAAATCGTTTTGGCAATCGATCATGCAAATCAAATTAACCAACTGATAGGATTGAAGAAGTTATTTATTCGATTGTCTAGATTCGCAGTTTATCGCTGAAATTCAGAAACGCCAGAATGAGCCGATATTGAAGAGTTGAAGGTGGGAGAAATTTGAGCTGCTGCTAGTGCTCATTGCCATAGTGAAAGTTGTAGTTGAGCGTTAACAGCAAATTGCTGAGATAGAGCTCAAAGCCAACTGAAACTTGCTTGTGCAGGACTAGATAGCGAGCAAGATTGATTAGGCAAATTGATTGAAAGCAGCCGAACAGATCTGGCCTCACCTTTGTACAGAAATTGTGCCAATGACTTGAAGCTTTTGTAATTGATGTGCAACTCGTTGAACACTTTTGCAATGCCAAGCTTGCCCGACGCATCGCACTGAGCCTGTGCTACCAGTGCCCTGAATTCAAGAATCAGATTGAATATGTTCTGAATGACGTTCTGAATGGGCTCCGCCTTTTTGCTGAAGCAGCATCTAAAACAGAGAGTTGGTTTTAGACGGTCAAAGAACTTGGTTGCATTCAAACTGAGGCTACTTTGATCTGGCAGTTCTAATGTAGGAGTTGTGCGCCTCAATCAAGTCGTCTACACTGGTGATGTTGCCTAACTGCTTGTGCAGGTCTTGCCATGCCACTTGAATCACTTGATTGCAAATGTAGCTTTGCAGGGCGCTCATGTAGTGTTGCATCTCGTGACTGAGCAGATTGTTTGAAATCGGCTTTTTCAAGAAACGACTTAAACTTGTCTACCAGTAGAACTGAAGATTGCGAAGTTGACCTTGTGTCTTGGCGTCCACATTCCTTCGTTCTTATGTTTTATTAGATGCCAAATTGTCAACAAACGTAGGGGAGTAGGATTCTGACACATTCTAACACCTCACATTTCCCATTAGACCAATAAATACGAGTCGGGTCGCGCATAAAATTCAAAGTCTTAAGTGCCCAAGTAATTACCTAATTGCTTGAGGGTCTTCCAAACGGTGTTCAACGCAGTCAGGACGAACTTGATTTGAAGCAGGAACGCGAATATCTGATTGTAGCCGTCGACACAAGCTTGATCAATGATCACATTCAGCGGCCATTTTAATCTGTAGTCGAGTCGAATAAACTTCAAACAAGCAAGAGCGTTGCGTGCGCTCGATGCGTGTGATTTCCATGAAATTGAAAACTTTTCGATGAACTTGCAGCTGCGAATCAGCCCAGAGGCTTTGCTGAACGCTTCGCTCACAAATATCGGACTTATGATCTGAGACAGGTCTTGTTTGTGCGAGCTGCCCTCGTCCAAAGAGAGAAAATATTTGGCGAGTTCGTCGACCAGTGTTTGCGCAAACTGGCCATTTTCAAACAACATGTACTTCCTCAGAGCTCTGAAGTGCCCTTCCAAATCAAGTTCGACTAGAATGTAATTCAGCAAACACTTGTTTACCAGGCGGCTCTGTACCAACAGCGGACGGTAGATGATTCGATTCAGCAGCTCATCAACATCAATATAGTCGATGAGGGCATATACCTGTTGGCTCGATTTCATTTTTTCGCATTTCAACTCGAATCGAGTGCTGTTCCATCTACTGGCCGCCTCGTCAGCTGTGGCTTCGTTTGTCAGCAGATTTGAGATAAGCGGCTGCTCAAATAAACGTCCACAATCGACAATGTACGGCTGAATGGCGCCTTCGAACGATATTTGCTCGACTCGCGTGTCCTTTTGCGTGAATTTATTGAACAACTCTTGTCGCCTGGCTTCTTCCTCTTCAATACTTTTATAATCGAATTGCTGCCGAGCTCCGCTTGTGCTAGCTCCTTTCTCGTTTCGTCCGTAAATGAGATCCTGGATCTGCGAGTCAGACGCATGTCCATGTCTGTTCACTGCTTTGAACTGTTCTATTCGCTTCATTTCGCTCTGTTCATCCCAGTTTGTTTCTTTTGACGCGTGCATGTTCTCCACAAGTTTAACGTGAGTTTTGAGCCCACTTGAGGCTGTGGCTTCGACTTGCTGCATCTGGTCACCGCTGGACATGTCTCCTTCTCCCAACTGATTGGCCTCTTCCTGGTTCTTTTCGATTTTCTCCGGCGCCGCTTGAATTTGAGCGTCCTCCGTTTCAAGTTTGTCTAAATTGTCAACATTCTTCACAGCCTCAATAAAAGTAAACGGCTCTGGCTTGGTTTCAATCGAAACCCAGCCCGGTTCGACTGAAGCATCTTGAATGGGCCGGTCCGAAGAGAGCTGTTGCTCATCTTTCGTCGTGTCTGTCGTGTCTTCATCTAGCGCGTCAGCTGAATTATCCACTTCCATTCCAAGAGCTTTGCCTGCTTCTGAAATTCGCTTTCTCGCATTTTGTTCACGCTTGTCCGCCTCTTTCATCAAATCTTCATACTCTTTACTCATTTGATCTCTTCAGAGACGCATATTTTAGCCTAGAGCGAATGTTAAAAGCCAAAGAGACTTGCTTTAGCTCGCTCTCGATCCGCTGTTGTCGCTCTGCTAGCTGTTTGTTTCGGTTCACGACCTCTTCCATGTATCGTTTGTCCCGCTCTTTCTCGAGCTGTTTCTCCTCTTCCCGCCGCTAGAAGGCAAACCGCATTCGATTAAGCCAAAAGACCGCAATTGGATGAACCGATTTAATGCCAAACCTTGATCTGTATTTCCATGGCCTCCTTCAGTGCGTCCAGTTTCTTCTTTTTTACTTCGGCCTCTTCAGCTTTCTTTTGCTTTTCCATTTCTTTTGCGATCAGACCAGTCACTTTGGCCACTAAACTTGGAGATGACCGTCCCTAGTTACCTTTATATCTTCGCAGGCGTTCTTGAACTTGTCCTTGAATCTGTTCTTTCAATTTGCTCTGTCTTGCCTCTTCCTCCTCAATCAGTTGGCTCCTTCAAAACGATGCTGTTTGAATGATTTCAAAAGTGTTGGGCAAACTTGGAGTTTGACTGACCTTGTCTTGAGACAATCGGATGCGACAATTTTTACACAGTCTTCGTATTTTGCACAATCGAGCTCAATTTGCTCAAGGGTGTCGACATCCAACTCTATACGGAGCTGAGGAGCATCCGGTAAAGAGCTCAGCAACACGTGCTTGGTTATAGCAAATTTAATTCGAACTCTTGTTTAAGAGTTTACGAGCAAAATGTCTACATCGGGGTGGCAAGCTCGAAGGAAAGCGAGATTTTTGCCGCAAGTCAATATTTCATTATAGACGCCGAACAGCGGGTCGCATGAGCAGTCTGCTGCACAGAATTGGCTTTTCAGACTGAAAGCGTTTTGCACAAATCGTCTGTCTACAACAAATATGCCAATATAGGACGAATTTGAGTCTCATTTGCGACCAAAATGGTTTAAATGCGTTACCTTTGGATTCAAAGTCGTTTCGGCTGAATTCAATGAAGAATTCGTCGAACGGATCGAACAGCTCGCCTTGAAATATCCAAATCTGAATGAAACTTGACTTTTGAATTAGTTGGTGGCATTCGGTTATTTTTGTTCCGATCGAGTTTACTTCAGCAGTGGCTTGAGTGAGCTGAGGAATAGATGAACCAGAAGAGAGTAGTGGGCTAGCTCGTTCACTCCCGTTTTGACCGTTTGATGAAGGAAGTTGACGAGCTGGACGCCTTTGAGAAAATTGCGATCGATCGGATCAACAGCTTGCTCACAGACTTGGGCCAGCATTCTCATCTGCTGCATTAATGGCCGCAGTTTGAAGGCCAGCGAGAAAAAGCTGAAGGTGTCGATGTCTTGGAGACAAGACAGAATGACTCGATCGTAACGGTCCATATAAGCGTCGATTGCCTGGAGAAATGAGCGGAACACGGTGCCACAATTGGGCTCGACATCGGCAACTCGTTTAAGTTCTCTGACGAACTTGCATTTGCTACCTGCATTGGCGAACTCGTCTGCGAACGAGGACAACGCTTCGCTTGAAATTCCGCTCACGTGCACAAAAGTGTTGAATTTCAGCTGACCCTGAACAAACGTAAAGCGTTTCTCATTTAAAGCAATTCAATCGCCTATTCAGTCAACTCACGGATCGGAGGATGAAGCAGTCAGATGGTGTGCCCAGCAGAGCGTACAGGCAATCGTTGATCACTTTTTTGCTCGAAACAGTAAAACGCTTTATGTCGCACAGAGGAACAGCAGAGATTATGTTCACAGTAGCCAAATAGTTTGAGTAAAACAAGTCGAAAGTCGATCGGTCAGAGTCGATGAGCAGAGGCTTGGGCACATGGTCGACGAAGCCTGTTCGACTTCAACGGTTGTTTAGAATCAGCTTTTGCGGCGGATGCGGGAGATCTTACTTGTTCGAGTCCCAGTTTAGGTAGTCATAGCCAGTCAATGCTGCAGCCTCGTCCCAAGCGCTCGCCAACGGCTTGCAGTCAAAAAGCGAACGCGGCGAAGGACCAGAAGAAAAAAAGCCTTCGTCTGTGCTGATGGATGACTCTGCCTCGTCCTGGTTCAGCTTGTCATAGTCCAGCCAAATGAAGTTGCTTCCGTCCGGTATCTGCCAAGTAACCAAAGAGTTGTCTTCGGGCAGATCAGGAAAGTCGAGTTTTAGATCCATAGCTTCGTTGCCGCATGTGATCGGTTTTAGAATCAACGCGTTGTAGAGTGTCTTGCGGTTTGCCAGTTCAACACGCTCTACTCCACTGGCCTGCGTTCGGAGATGAGTTTGAAGAAAAAAAATAAACGCCGAAGGCTTCTGTTTACTTTGAACTCGGTGCTGAAAAAGTCGGCGAACGGGCTTTGCGATTTAAGGGCAAATATGTCGATTTCCAGAGCCTGGTCATTCCAGATAGATTTGCTCTTTTCGGCCATGCTTGCTATCAATTCTATTGGCTGGTTGAATTGATCGTTCATGAAATGTTCCATGAGTCGGAGCTCGGCCACTTGATCTTCGAACTCTGGCGCAGCAGCAGTTATGGCACACTGGCCTTGTTTCTGGGAAACGTTTTCAGATCAGCAGAACCCGAATACAATCGACAGAGAAATTGAGCTACCAAGTCGAGTAGACGCTTGTATGAGCTTATGAACTCCAAAACTTGAGAGCCTTGATCTGATAAAGGTCGATGAGCACGTGTTTGAGAGAAGCAGCATGAGTGCCAACCTTGGTCCATTTTAGTGTTAAAAGACTCGATCAGCTGTTCGCCGGCTGCGCGTGTTGATTCCCTCTCAGACTGAAGCAAAGATCTGATCATGTTTTTGCCGTCCAAATCAGTCTGGATCCTTAAGCCAAGTTAGAATGAAGGCAACCTCTGGTCAGATTGGCAAGTTTTTGCTCAGACCTGATCCGAGGGAACAAGAGTGAGTCCCAAATGATGTTTTCCAGCCTTTTTGATCGTCCGCAAGCATTCGGATCCAAATGGGCACTCAGTTGAGAGACGAGTTTGCTCACGCTTTCTCCTTGGCATCGCTCCGCTCGGCTTTCATTTGACATTTTGAATAAGAGCTCTCTCTCTCCGTCCTGGATGGTTATTTCAGCAATAGCTCGAACGCAAATCGCTCAATATTCATTCAGACTTCTCTCGCATATATAGCATCACACAACCAATTTTTTATTTGCAATCTTTTTCGAGACTATAAAAGTGATAAAGAAAAACGGAGTAGAGCAAAACGATCAAGTTTATTTGGTTTTTCATCAAAAGCTATAAATCGACCGACTCTGATTAGCAATAGGCGTTGAGGGCGGCCCAAGTGTTTTCGTCGTTTAACCAAGTCGAGTTGCTTATTTCTTTGGAGGCACACAGACTATTACATTAAATGGCGATATGGCAGTCAGGGCTTAGCCGCCTAATGGATGATTGTGAGGCAAAATTGATTTTGCGCTGGCATTTTCAAAGAGCAAGAATATCGCAGACAAGAACTGTGTCGGCTCGCTTTCAAAGCTGCTCATTAATCACCTAAAAGGGTTGCGTGACTAAATGAGAAAACTGAAGAGTTGCAGGCAGTTTGACTAAAAAATGAAAATGAATTAATGAGAATGCACAATGAGAGAGAAGAAAATGAAGTAGGAATGGCTCGGAGCAAATCGTGCAGACTCAGGGCTCGGACTGTGCTAGTTTGGATCCTGCTTCTATCGGCCGCTTTTTTGCTACTTTTGTTCAACAGTTTGCCTTCAGTGGGACATTTGCACTCGTTCGTTTCAAACACGCAGATCGGCCTCAAAGTGATAAATCAAAAGCTGAAAGAGTTCGACTTGTCCGCAGACACTCAATCGATATTGATCTCGCTGGGTCTGGAAGGCGATGCGCAGCCCAACCAGACTCAGCTTGTGTTCGAAAGCGGTCAAATTTACAACAGGGAAAAGACAGCTCTACTCCGAATTCCGCCCATACTCACCGCCCTCACGGACTTTGGCGCACAAGCGCAGAGTTTGGTGCTTAGTAAATTAAAATATTTTCCACTCGACTTGTTTATTGTTTACACTCTCGACATGGGCAGCTCTGACTTGAGCCGAGTAAGTTTTCAACTGAACTTGATCCTCAATTTTGAGATAAAACAAAATCGACCAAATTAGCTCGTAACCGTGTGCAATTCATCTTGCCAAATTCATCGATTCGACTTGGACAAATACAGTGGACACCTGGCCAGTGGCAAACTCAGCCTGCTCAAGCCCCTAATCATTCAGGTAGCGATTCCAGGTCGATCTAGTTTGCAAGAAAACCAACTTTGACCAAAACCGATAGCAAGTTTTAAACACGTTCGGCTCTGTCATATGGATCGAGACGCCGTTCATGTTCGTTTCGTCCGACGTGGAAAGCTATCTGCCACGAGCGAACGATGTCGGACTGGTCACATGGCCGCTGGCTCATCCCATCACTCATCTAACGCATGCGAACATGTTCGAGTTCTTCGGCTTCAAGCCGAGCCAGTTCTACTTCATGCACATGCTCGACACGCGGCGAATGATTCTGAACGAAAGCGTAGAGCTGAAATTGAACATAATGAAGCCTTGGGTCAGCTGCAGTCTGACCAGAGAGTGCATAGTGCCGTCCGGGGCCAAATCGTCGGGATGCAATTTCGAGCGTCGGCCCAAATTCCTCTACTCGGGCTGTCATCGCTACGAAATGTCAGCGCTGAGTGTAATAGCAACGTCCTATTTTGAATTCGATCAAATTTTCTTCGCCCCTACTTCAAGCCAGAACGACTCTTCTTCGCTGTTCAAATCATTCTACGACCTTTGAGACGCCGTCGCTGTTTCAATTCAAGTTCTAAAAGTCATAATGCGCCTAGAGACAACGACCAAACACACTTTTGCACGAATAATTTATTTATGGTTTTGATTGATTCATTGGATTGTTCAAAAAAAAAGAATTCGATGTCACGTACGCTGAATAAATTCGAGTCAGAACAATCAAAAAGCAAGTTTGAAAGCCTAATTCAGGCGAATGGTCACATTTTTCACTTCGGTGTACTCCCTAAGACCGTACTCGCCCCTGTTGGAATCAAATTGTTACAAGTTGACGAGTTGCGAGATTCCTAAAAGGCTGCTTACAACTCTCGGCCAAAGCCGCTTTGCTTGAAGCCGCCAAACGGCGCCTGATTGGAAACTGCATCGTAGCAGTTCACCCAGACAGTGCCCGCTTCGAGCGCATGTGCCAGAGGAATGACTTTGTTGATGTCATTGCAGTAGATACCGGCAGCCAGTCCATAGCTTGTGTTGCTATCAAACGAGGTGTTATTAAGATTAAAGAGCGTCAGATAAATAAGAGCCAAAGAGAGTTGGCTTACTTGGCTCGTTTGAGAGCCTCGTTAAAGTCGTTGAACTTGAAAATCGAAACCACTGGACCGAATATCTCCTCCTTGGCAATTGTCATATCATCTTGCACATCGGTGAAGATTGTCGGACGAATGAAGAAGCCCTTGTCGCCGACTCTTTCTCCGCCCTCAGCAACTTTGGCGCCTTCTTGCTTGCCGATTTGAATATAGCGCATGACTCGGTTGAATTGTGCCTCGCTCACTATTGCGCCGTATGACGAGTTCTCATCGAACGGATCGCCAACGCTTTTTGACTGCGCGATTTCTTTCAGTTTGGCCACAAACTTGTCATGAATGCTTTCGTGAACAAACACTCGACTGGGTGCGCAACACGACTGCCCTTGGTTTTCAAATATGCCTCCAGCTGTGTCCTCGGCAGCTCTGGCGATGCCGCTGTCGTCCAAGTCAAATATGATGAACGGCGATTTGCCACCAAGCTCAAGACTGACACGTTTCAAGTTTGACTTGGCCGATGCCTCTTGAATCTTTCGGCCAGTTGCAGTCGAGCCCGTGAATGCGATCTTGTTGACATCGTTGTGCATGGCAAGCGCCATGCCCGCAATCGGTCCAAAGCCTGGCACCACATTTATTACTCCGGGCGGGAAGCCGGCCTCGCGCGCCAGCCCAGCGACCTCCAGTGCGGTCAATGGTGTCTGCTCGGCTGGCTTTAGGACAATGGTGTTTCCGCAGGCCAATGCTGGCCCGAACTTCCATGCAAGCATCGAAATCGGATAATTCCATGGAATGATCTGTCCACAGACTCCGATCGGCTCGTGCCGAGTGTAGGTAAAGAACGGACCGTCGACTGGTATTGTCTGACCGAATATTTTGTCTGTCCATCCGGCGTAGTACTCGAGACACTTGACCGAGTAGTCGATATCGCCGAGAGAAGCGGTGACTGTCTTTCCGTTGTTTAGTGATTCCAATCGCTATCAGTTGAAACAAGGCTTCATAGGAGCACATCAATGAATAAAGACTTGAAAAAAAAAATGCAAACCGCCAAGTTCTCTCGATCTCGCTTTAAAAGCTGAGCCAATCTGTGAATTAGAGCGCCTCTATCCGACGGGTCCAGTGTGCGCCATTCAGAATCGATAGCGAAGGCTTTTCGAGCCGCTGCCACTGCCAGGTCTATGTCGGTCGCGTCTCCTTCTTGCACTTGAGCGATCACTTCTTCGGTGGCCGGATTGTAGGTTGGAAATGTTCTGCCCGACGATGCGTTGACAAACTCATTGTTTATAAAAATCTTTTATCGAAGCAAATAGATTCACTGGAAAATTGAAGCCGGCTGCCAATAAGCTTAGAAATTACTTGTGTGTATCTGACCAAAGGATTCTGAGCCATTATTACAGAGAAAGAACGGGTGGCGCTTTTTTCGAATAAATTAGAAGTGACGCGAATCGATTTTGCTTTTAAAACAAAGTGCACTCTGCTCCAAAACATTTTTGTTGCCGTTTAAGAGGCTAGGCGACACTTAATTTATCTTCTGTTCGAATAGAACTTGAGAATTATTTGCTCTGTTGTCTAAGATCACAAGAAAGAAAGAAAAAGAGAGAGAGAGAGAAACGGGAGCAGAGAGATCACGGGAACGGCCAACCAAAGAGGCTTGCGTCCATCTGCTGATAATTTCTAGCCGAAAACGAGTTAGAAGACACGCGGGGTGAGGCAAACTTGACCTCAAAACGAAACAGCATACATTTCAGAACAATGCCCACAAACTGTTTGGCCAGCCGAATTCTAAGCGAACTGCAGTCGTCAGTGTTTCTTCAAAATGCGAATTTATTCTTTTGTTTAAGATGTTTGTTTAATAACGAATCGATGAGAGGAAAATAACGAAAAGCAAAACAAAACACGAGCAAATGAGACAGATTTCAGCGCTTGAGATGAAGAAAAGACCTCTAAATGAACAGAATGAATGAAATACTTTTAGTTGGGGCAGTTCGAGACAAATGAGAAAAGAAATATACGCTTCAATGTAACAATCTTGTTGGGATTCTGTTTCAAGCTGCGGAGTAGACGCTTTTAGAATATGGGCTGCGAATGATAAAAAAGAGCATCTGCTGCCCGTTCGTTGCTCAAATTGGCCACCTTGGATTGTTTAGCTTCTTTTTAGACCTTTCTTCTTTCCTAGTTTGGGTTTGTCAACTAAATTGTCTAGATCGACGGCAGTTCCAGGTAGTCGCGCGCGAACTTTTCAAAGTCGTCGTGCAAATATTGGCCCTTGTTTCTGTTTTAGAGTTCGATTTAGCAGCTTAATCTTCTTCGATTGCTTTTATGCTCGTTCACTTACCTGAGTATCTTGGTCTGGTTTAGTACTTGATTCAGGGTCTTGATCTTTGCCTCGTACTTTTTCATTTCTTCAAAGTATTCATCGCGAGTAATGTCAATGTAGCGGCACATTTGCGCAAAATAAGTCGAGAGTTCCCTTGAAGTGTTCGAATCTGTTTAGCTTTCGGGCTCACTTGTTTGTCTGGCTCAATCACTTACTGTTGTACTTGAGATGCGGCGTTCTGGCTGGTCAGATCAACAATCAGTCTTAGTTTAGAGCTTGCATAGTCGGCATATTGCCGCTTGAACAGTTTCTCTTGAGTCTTGCGCGTCCACATTAAGCGCTCGTACAAATAGCACAGACCGTACAAAGTGCCGGTAATGGCCAGAATTTTCCATCCGAGCCCTTTCCAAACCTGACCGGGCAAATTAGACGAGTTTAGAGCTGACGCACTAATTAGTAGAAAGTCGAAGAAAAATGCTCACCACTCCACCGACAGCAATGAGCACCACGTTTGATTGGGAGGTGACCAACTGGAAGCCTTGAAGCAAGAGAAGAAGGTTGCCTGTTTGGTCCTCGGCAGGCGGGGCGAACGAGTCCAAGTTGCTTGAACTTCGCGAGTTCTGCATACTCTTGGCGTTTGACGCCGAAGCAAAGTTGAACGCGCCCGTAGAAAATAGCTGATTTGAGTTGAACGACTTGTTTCCAGTGAATCGTCGAATGAGAGCAGTGAGGCCCAGTGAAAAGTGAAAGCTAATGTCCTCTCTGTAAGAATGATCATCAGATTAAGAATCAAACAAAAGCAGCCGCAGAAATGATTAATACCGGAAATCGGCGCAGAGATTTGTACAATCGAGGCGGTAGTTGATCATGAAGTCAGTTCTGGGCAAAGTGTTGTTTATCATTCGTCTATTTTCTTCAGACACGACCAGCTCCAACACTCGTTCTTGATTGGGCCGTCAGAGCTTTGCATCATAAGAGAGACGATGAAACAACTTACCTTTGATCTCGTTCTGAGTTTTGGTCAAATTTTGCATCAGCGGCTGGTCGAGCCGCTTGGACAAGTGCTCCGAGAGTTTTTGCGCCACGAATTTGTGCAGCTCTTTCTTGTACCAGTTGAGCTGGTTCTCTTCGGGATGGAAAGGCCGCTCGTAGTCATCAATCAGATTGTAGAGCGATTTTATCTCTTCGTTCAGAGTGATGCCCACGTTTTTCTCGACGCCGTACATCACACTGCGGATTTTCTCTTTCATCTCTTGAGTAAAGTCCTGCAGCTTTCGCTCGATGGTCTCAATCTTGTGCACAATCTCTTTGTACATGTTCTCGTTGTTGAGTTTTGTGTTGGTCGCATTCTGAAAGGACTCGTCAAGAATGCGGCGCAGTGTGGAGGCCATTTCTTTGCCTCGTTGAGTCGGCTGGTCGAATTTGGTCTTTACCGCGCTCAGCGATATGCACTTTTCGAACTCGGCCTCGAACCATTCGAACTGAAGCAGTCGGCTCTGATAGCCCGACGGAAGTTGAACGTTAGGCTGAGTGCGAACGGCAAGCACCTCACGAGCTGAGACGAAGTAGTTGCGATTGCTAAAGTCTTGAGGCGAGCAGACCTTGAGCTCGGTGCACAGAAATTCAGTGTTTCGCTCGGTGTGCTGCTGTTTCACTATTTCGGCGGTCTCAGGCTCGAACGCAGTCGCATCCCATCTATTGTTTAATATGAACATGTTTGGCTGACTCAGGCGTTCACTGACTTTATGAAAGAACTCTTTCTCCTTTTTACATGGACGCGAATTAAAATCGAATCACAAATGGCAAGCGAACGCCAATTACAGTTTTAGTGAGAGTAGACTCCGCATTGACGACCAGCACAAAGACATCGGCGTCCAGACACTGCTGGTCGATCCAATCATCCAAATCGGTTGAGACATCAATGCCCGGACTGTCGACAAACACGACGTCTTCTTTGAGCAAGCGGCACTTTTCCTTGGGCCACAAAATTTTGACCAGCGAGCTCGGCTCGAGCTTTTCGTCCGACAGAGCGCTGCCCAAATTGTTCAAGTGGCTTATGTCAATGGGCATGTCGTTTTTGGGAGTGTAAATGCACGGGTTTTCAGTCGAGTCAATGCCTTCTACTTGAAGAAAGCAGTTTGTCGTGTGGCCGATTCCAGTCGGCAAGAGCTTCTCGCGCAACATGGCGTTTATCACGGTGCTTTTGCCGTTGCTCGTCCTATGCAATTGAATGCGAGTCAAAGTTTGAACTCTTCGTGGCGTCATCATGTAAACAACAACCTGCCGAAGAAGACCACTTTCATGCGATCGCGCGAAATCATTTTCATGAGTCCGTTGCACTTTTCCTGGAACGTTTTCAGCTGAGCCAAATCTTTGGCATCAATGACGCCCGCGTCAACCATGCAGGGTGCTAGAATGAAATAATCATTTAATCCAGATTGGAGCCCGCTCGGAGTGCGAATGTTGCTTACAGTCGACAAATTTATCAATCTCGCCGATAAATGCATGAAATCTAACGTAGACGTTGTTGATGGCCTGCTTGGCTCTGGTGAACAATTTGAGTGGCGATGAATCTTGCCCTTGATTGTCAAGCGTTAGTCGTCAAATAGGCCACTCTGAAGCGTTCATGTAAGCACAAACCATTTCCAGTCGAGTGATTCAATGAACTGAACGCATTCGAATTCGCTATGGACACATTGCGATTGAGCTTGGGCGGACCGTTCTCTGACATTCTTCCAAAAATTATTAGAAAAGTTGAAATTGGTTGAATTGAATAATTTGCACAGGGAGGTCAGTCCTGAGCCATCACTTTGCTAAAAGTTGTTTACAAGCAGGCTGCATTATGATTTATTCTGGTCAGTTTTGGCGTTTAAAAGAAAAAGAAAAGAGCGGATTGAGGTCAATATCGAGTGAGCTTGATCGGAAATGTCTCGCTTATGAGCTTGTCGTCCTCGAACACAATCACCAAGTTGACTTGGAACTCTGTTTTCGTCATCATTAACTTAGAGCCGAACGAGCATGGTTGGTCAGCAGATAAATACCGATTTTGAAGTTGGTGGCGTTCAACGACGGACAAGTGAACAGGCGAGGGAATATCATGTAAATGGGAATTTCAATCTCTCTGGCCACATCGCCGTCTCCGATTTGAACGTTTTGAATCTCAGTCACTTGGTCGATTTGAGAATTTTATGAAAAAGAGAAAAATGTAAGAAAACAAGCCAATCATGAATTACGGTCTTTTGAGTAGCCCTCGGCACAGCCACATGTCTCGACTCGAATTAACTGAAGCTCAATCGATTTGATTGGCCGATCGCACTCGTGAACAATCAAATGTCCACTGAACGGCTTTTGAATGCAGCATATGCTCGAGTCAATGCGGCCACTCAAACGAAACTTGGGCGCTTGATTTCTCTTTAAAATAGAGTAAGCATGAGTGTTTTCACCGAGGACAGGCAGCTCTGTTCACCTCTTTCAAGTTGCTCAAGTTCTCAGGCGAGAGTTTGAAATCAATCGGCTTCTCGGACGCCTTTTCCGCCAGCTCACTCGTCGGCTAATCCATTCGAAGCATTCGTCAAGTTTATTCGAGAGATTTTCTCAAGTCCCAAGCCCCTACCGGATATATGATGTTGACCTCGATCTGTCTAGTCATATCTTTGTTCAAGAATGAACGTTTCATGTCCACTCGCAGTAAATACTTTGTTGAAATAAAGTGAAATTGAATGATGCAGGCGAATGGCATCATGAATGAGGCAAACCTGGATGTTTATAAAGACGCCGTGATAGGTTTCGTATAAATGCTTCTGACTCGATTTGCCCTTGAGCTCGATCTCGAACGGAATCTCTGTCTGGCCAGCGCCCATTTTTCCCGGCTTAGACACTTCCAACGAATAGTTTATCAAGTTAATCGGCTTCAAGTGGATCAAATGAGTTTGAGAGGCGGCAAATTGAGTAAATCAGCTCACCTTGGCCGAGTTGTAGAAGGCGTCGAAAATGCCCACGTTCTTAGAGCTCAGGTTTATGTTGACGTTGCCTTCCAGGAAGAGGTAAATTCCATTGTGACTTATCGGCTCTTTTCCATTCACAATCACATCGCCGGCTATAACTTCCTAAAATTTTGCACAAGATTGTTAACTGGTGGAACAGGCAAGCTGAAAACATGCTAGCTCACCCCTTGAGCATATTCTCTCGACGATCGTTTGATTCGGATGTCAATCGAGCAGTTCGACATGCTAGTCTAAGTGATCTGTGCGATCGTTCGCTTAAATCCAACTGTGAACAGCGGCTGATTCGTACCGCGCACATGTACTACACTTCGCTCTGGCGGTCGGTCGTGTGACACTGAGCCCCGCAGCGCGCCGAGATAATACTGCTGCTGAGCATCCAATGTTTCAGCAGAGATAAACGAGCGGTCGCTTTGTTTTCTCCTACTCGCTAGCTAGTGCTAAATTATGAACTCGAGCGTTGACTGCTTATAGCGTTCGAGCGCGTTTAGTTGCAATTTTTTCTTGCTCAAGCCTAATTCGTAGGCGTTTCTCTCTCTCTCTCTCTTTCACTTTTTGCGCATTTTTCGCTCTTTAATTTCTGCCCGAGCCCATGTGCCGCGCTATTTGACCACATCAGACCCGAGAGAGACTTGAAGCTTATTTTTCAATCGACTGAGAGAGCTCTTCGTCAAGTGATTGTTGATTTGTTAATTCAGCAATTATGTTCTTTTTTGCCCATTTCTGATTTCCTACTATTCTTGGTGTTGTTTAAGTTCAAGCGATAGGACGTCAAACACCAGTCTGAATTCATTTATCTGATTAGCCCTCAAGATTTTTCTCGATTTGATTCTGATCTATGCGAGAGGTATTGGGAGGCATCAGATGCTCTCCCTTGCAATTGAAGATTCAGCAAGTTCGATTACAAGTCGTTGACTCAAAATCGACGAGCGAATAGAAGCTCTAAACAATAAACTGTTGCAGTCTTATTTTGTTTGTTCTGAGAGCATAGAAAACATAAAAGAGTTTGAGTGAACTGGTGCCGCTCTAATTGAGTTGCCTAGTAACGCAATCAGAACTTAACCTTTGAAGAGAAAGCTCGATCGGCAAGTTTAAAAATAAGATGGGCGAAAGATATCGTGAACCGCGCGAGCTGCGCTCCAGAATCTTGGCCTGGAGTGAGCTCAATGTCAACGAGATTGATCTCTTGCTTGTTACTTTTCGAACAAAATCTCACGCGGACACTCAACGGTAGACCCTGGTCCCTTTGAATCGGCTGATTTGAATTGACTCAATTTTGCCCGAGTTGAAGGTTTCTGGCCGACCTGTTCTGTCTTGACATGAATTCTGACAAACACAAAATACTCATCGATCTGCATTATCAAGCAATTCAGTTTGGCATCGAGCACAAGTTTAGCAAAGTTCAACTCTCGACGTTTGTGACTATGGTTCGCATGGTCCACAAAGCCAACACCGGTAATATTCAAATTCGATTTCATCTAGTCAATTTGACCTCATTAAGCGAATAGAAACGCCGTTCGATAATCACAAACAACTGGTCGAGTTTTTCCATCGACTTCTCATCACACATTCAATCAAAGTGAATACTTTGCCAGTCCGTCGCTTTCGCTTCTGAGTTTGAGCTTATCTTTTTTTTTTTTAAAGCGACCTCCGATCTGCACTCAAATATTCGACTCCAAAGCCATTTCGCTTGTGGCAGAGTTCATCAGCGACAGCTATTTAAGACATTACCAACTCTACAAGTATGTGTTCACCCCGATGGTATGTCAACGTTCTTTCTGCGAATTAGCCGAATATATTAAAACTTGAGTCGCAAGACCGGCTTAAATTTGAGCTTGAGTCGAGTAGACCGAACGCCTTCACCTGAACTGAGCGAGTCAGCCCAGTCACACCGGGCAGATGACGAAAATGAAAAGAGAGCACAAAGCGCCAGCGTGGCCAAAAGCACGCATCAGTCTGGCCCAGAGAAAAAGTCCGCCCAAGAGCTGAAGGAATACATCAGAAATTTGTACAATGAGCACTTAGTCAAATCGACCGATTGAATTTATTTGAAATAGGTTTTTTCAAACTCTTTGAAATCTTCCTCAGTAAATACAGTATCTTGGGCGCTGCCCGATTCCTTTTTATTCTCATTTGTCGTCTTTTCCTCCAGTGCGTTGATCGTCTTCATTCCACGTAGCTTGGACATGAGTTTAAGATATTTCAGATTTCGTCTTATTCGCTCTTTTCTGGATAGCTCTTCTGAATTGTTTGCCGTCGATGCTTTTTTATTCAGCCCTTTTTCTTTCCGACTCTTGCTCTTACTCCTTGTTTTCAAATCTATTTCACAACAGAGCGTTCGTTTAAGATGCGACGCCAGCTTTTCTTTCGTTCACTTTTACCTTCATCCTCACTCAACAGTTCCAGTGCTTTCTTCACTAGACGTTTGGACATGTTTATGTTTCTTCTCCCTTGCTTCGATATTCCTCTCTTCCTGTTTACCTATTTCTATCATTTTTGGGAAAAATCTTAGTCGAGTTTCAAACGCGCAAGTATTTGACTTCGCTGCCAAGCAGAGCCGTTTTCAAAATCAGAGCCATATTGAAATACGCCTTTTTTTAGGTTAAAACCGTTTGAGAACTCGTGAGATTTATAATAACAAATTTTTAAATATGAGAACAAAAGGCTTGTCTTTAAGACCGAATTGAATTTCACTCTTCACCGAACTCTTCTGGATAATCTTCGATTAGCCAATGATTTAAACTGGCTACCGTCCATTCGCCTGCGTTTCCTTGTGTGTATTCTCGGACAAATCTTGAAACGCGTTCAGACAGCTCAGAGAGGCCTTTGAATGTTGCGAGCTTACCGATAGTCGGCCACCATAAGCGACTCACGAAACTTCTTGGCCAAATCCTGAAGTTGAGTTGAATCGAATGACATTTTGTTTACCTCCTCGGCAAAGCCGGGCGCGACAAAGAACTTCATTGCGATGCCCACAAAGAGGCCGTTCTGGGACACTGTCTTGAATTCGATGGGCATTATGGTCTGGACATCTTTAGCATCGTTTACTGCGACTCGACGTCGTTGTCCAGCGTTCAGATTTTCATAATTTCGCTTTATCTCGTCGACGACCTTGGGATCGACGAGCTCCTTAAGCGACTCGAAATCGCCTCTTGAAATCTTGTTGGAAACAGCGATGAGCGCTTGTGTGGCGCCCAGCACAAAGTCACGATAGCGGAACGACGGGTCTACTCTCAGCATACTTAGTCCCATATGGAGTCGCACACCCAAATACTCAAGCGGGCTAATAGTGAGAAAACGAGGCATGTCGGTTAGCTTGAGCGGCTTCGGATTGTTCGTTTTTTTGCTCTGCATATTTACTGCCGATGTGGAAAAGTGACTAAATTGACCATACGGGCCATTGTTTGAGTGGCAGTTGAAGCTGAAGGCGGTTGACAGGCGCCTGAGAGTTATGCGCAGCGTCATAATATTTTGGCTCTTTTAGTTCGGTTTCAATCGATTTTAGCTCGTCAGACGAAATATTTGAAATCGCGATCTAAATCGCTCAATAGAAAAGATGCACTCGACGCTCGGTTGCAAAATTAGAAATATTTTGATCTCACATTCACTGTGTTGGGTTGCACAAAGTCAAACCCAACTTGACATCGTGTGCCCGAAATTAAAGGATCATAAACAAAGACTTTTTCATCGATCTGTTTGATCTAAAGTTTCTCAACAATTTATTCTTATAAATAATAATTCTGTGGCACGAGATACGAAATGCATGTGACATGAGTCTCAACTCGACTTGGGCTTGAGTGGCGAAATAAACAGTGGTCGTAATTCACAATTTAGTTGGCTTTAAAGCGAGCGTGTCGATCATTTTTTCGGCGATCTTATGCCCATGGCAAGAGTCTGAATACAAAGAGATCGTTCACACACTGTTTACTCAACTTGTGAAGTAGGTGGTTTTTTCACGCTCCATTTCGGGAAATACATGCTTGCATAGCCAGTTGACGCATTTCTTGTGCACTTGCTGAAAGTATTCATCTTCCTCATAGAGCTTTCGGAACTGCTCCATGATTACTGGATCTGACATGATATTATACGGATTGGCCTCAAAATATTCAAACGGCCGGTTGCTCTCAAGCACCGTTTTCTTTGACTCTGCATACAAGTCAGCTGTGCAGCCGGGTGCCAGAAAGCGAAAGTCGGACTTTTGCCGCGAGTTGCCAGTTTTTGAACGCATTTCGTTCATTGACGCCTCCTTGAGGGCAGAAGACTCATTCCAGACAGCTGCGCTGGACGTTCTGTTTGGCCATCGGGTGGAGTTGCCAATATTTCGATTTGTGCTTCCATTCGCTCCCGTCAACTTGCTAGTGGCAGTTGCAGCTGCTGGGTTTGACGTTGTTGTTGTTGTTGTCGGTGTGGCCGTGGTAAGCTGTTTGTTGAATCGTGTCTCTGAATCGTCTTCAAAATCGTTTCGTGTTTTGTACTTGTTCAAGTTGCCATATGAAGGCGTTTTGGGTACACTTCTTAAATTAATTCGATTTATCTCGTTTTCGCTCTTGGTTCGAACCGGGCTGCCCGATTTAAATGGCGCTTGAAATCGAGCGTTTCGCTGAATACTTTCTCTGAGAACTGCCTCGTCAATTGTTTCTGTCGATTTGTGGATATTCGAGTTCGCCTGGCTGGCACCGAAATTGTCCAAATTGTTCAGCGAGTACCGGCTGAGGTGAACACTCAACGGCCGCTGAATTGTGGTCGGATTATTCAGGCTAACTTGTGATTTAAAATCTTCTTTAGAAGCACTGATGGCGAAATTTTCGACGTTCTCAAACTGATTGCTGGGCGAATGAGAAATCAATGTCGTCTGAACAGTGGATGCATTCGAACTGCTTTTCTTAAGAGCGTTTCTTTTTTTGAGCAGCTTGAGCTTGTTCACTTGATTGCTGTTTGTTTGAGTGGGCTGCGTAGATGAGGGCGTCTGATTGGATGCAAAAGCAGCGGAGGCCGGCTTGCCGTTTTCGCCCACAACCCGATAGGAGCTTGCGCCCAGTGGTGAGTTGGTGTACAAACGTGAGATCATTGCATTATTTTCGCTGAAGCCCACTTCGCCGCCGCTTAGCTTGTAGTTTCGGCTGAAGAACTTTTGATCGCTAACTCGATCTTGATAAGCGTTCGGATTGCCCTGATTGCCTTTTGATTTGACTCTTTTGGTTTCATCGGGCGAGCGTGCAGTGGTGATATTAGCCGAGCGTCGTTGCATCGAACTCAAGCTTGCATCATTAAATTCATTACCACGGCCTGCATCAGCGCTCCTTAGTGATTTAACGTGCAGCGCAGCAGTGAAAGTTGACGCCGGCGTGTTGGATTTTATGGGATCCACTTGACGGTAAGAGTCTCTTAAGCGGTGCACCATTGCCGAATAGCTGCTCGCGTCGGTATTTGGACTAAGGCGACACGAGAAAGTATGCGGATAATCAGCCATCAGCAAGAGAGCAATTCGGTCGGTGGAGGAGTGTCACTTACCTTGATTCCATTTTTTTATTGGAATCGACCGCTCTTTGAAATTCTTCTAAATAGGGTGCACGAGTGCCTTTTGCTTCTGCTGTTGACGTGGTTGCTGTATCAACTCGCTTTTGCGCTCTCGTATCATCTCCGCCACCTTAGCGCGGCAGCTCGCTTAAAATTGCTCTGAGTGCTCAAGCAGAGAGAAATGCTCGCTTACTCGTATTTCTGCCACTGAAATGTATTGCCAAGCTAGTCATTGTACTGATTCGCAGCAACCAAAATCAGCTCGGATTCAGTGCTACCTGTTTGTTGCTCGTTTGCGTCTTTTTTTTCTCGTTCGCTTGCTTATTTTCGCATTGGAAGCTTTTCCCCTCTTTCAGCCTCGCTCTTTTTGCCTAGCAGAGTCGATAGTTCGCTATTCTGTAAATATCAAACCAAAAATTGAAATAAAACCATTTATGACTGCTTATTTGCCGCCCTCTCAGCGCACACTTGGCCTCTAAACAAGTCTTATTCGCACTTGCAGGCTTAATACAGAGAAGCGGGTTTCTTTAATTAAGACAATTGAACTCTTTTATGAAAAGAATTTGAATGCACTTCTTTAAGGAGATCGTAGAGCGCAACTCGGAAAAAGAAATTCTTTCTTGCCACCAAGCTCATGAGCGAGCGAGCCGTTCGAAAGAGAAAGGGGAGAAAAACGTACACAATCAAATTGCAAAAATAAAACCTGGTTGACTCGGTGAATCGAAAAACGGCTAGCGCTGTTTATTCGCTTTTTAATTAAATTTCAATGCTTTGGCTGCATTGAACAATTAAGAAGAAAAAAAGAGAGCAGGGCAGAGAGAAAAGTGAGTTTTTATGATTTGCGAAAAAGCCTTCGGTTTTGACTCCAATTTGCAAACATTTGTCAGAACGAGCATTTTTTAGCGCGTGTCATATTCATTAATAAAACGCACGCCCGAATCAAGTAACTGCTCGCAAGGCTTCGGCCAATTGGCGTATTTCTCATTTAGTTTCTGTTGTCATCGACTTACGAATATCCATGCAAGGAAAACAGAGCGGAAAAGCATATTGTGTTGGTCGACTCTTTAGTTTACTTTTGGTGAACCAGCGCATGTTTTAACAGCCATTAAACAAACAACGAGTCTTACTTCTCTCTCTTTTACTCTCTCTCTCTCTCACTCTCACTCTCACTCCCACACGCACACACACACACACACATACTCATACGCAACCCATCCTCGCATGCGATTATGGTTTCTTACAAGGCAAACAGAGGAGAGGAAATTGCACCGATTTTATCTCGCTTGCTTAGCAATTGTTTTCTGAGCTTAAGCAAGGAGCAGTGCGAGTAAAAGAGTGGACGAGCTGCGCAAGAAAGCGGCACATAACTAGATACGACGAGTTAGTTGCTAATGAGCTCGCTAGCGCTCGAGTGAAAAACTGACTTTCTTTGTGTTAATTCACGCAAAAACTAAGAGCTATTCGATCGTTAATGCCTCAATACACGCTCTCGCTTCATTATTATCAGGGCAAATGCTCTTCCGTCAGTCAGACTCGTTCCATTTCTATCCGTTTTTAAGTTCGTACTGAATATTCATCTTTGGTTGTGTTTATGTAAGTAACTATTCCCCAAGCAGTCGCAATTAGTTCAACAATAAATTAAACAAGCGACAAACAAGCAAAAAAAAAAAAAGAGAGAACTGAATTACGCATGTTGCGCAACAAATAAGCCTGCTTGTCTCCTCGAAATGATCGGCAAAGCCGAACAAGTTAAAGGGCTAAGTGAAAACCGAGAGCGGCCGACAACCGATATAATTTGAGTCGGTCTGAGCCTTCCCAAGAAGCATCAGAGTATCAGCTAAATAATAAAAGTCTAGATGAGACTGCTCGCTCACTGCAAAAATAAACATGAATCGAATTTTGATGGTTGATATGGATAGTTTCTAGACTATACTTAAATACGAGACCAAGTTAATTTATACCCAATGAGTAAATGAAAATAAACTTGATATATTTAAATGTAGAATTAATGTTAAATGCTCTTGAATTTCAAAGGCCCCGATTCTGGTTATATAGTATTTTTTGTTTATAGTGTTTTTTTTGTATTCAGTGGATTTTAATTGCAAGTAAACAGACTCGCTTTGCTTCGTAAATCAGGCTCGGGACCAACAGAAAAATGTTCTTGCATAAGGAAGGCCATACAAGTTTACGAAACCAACCATTTGATAACAAGAATTGATAATCAAGAATAGAAAGCGTCTCAGACAGAGTGAAAATAAGAACTGAAAGAATAAGACAGTGACTTATTGCGACCAAGGCGACGTTCACTAAAATATTCATTGAATACGAAATTTGCTCCCTGATTAGCTCCAGCTATATAATACGCGCATCAAACTCCCCTCTTAAGCTCTAAGCCATGGCTTAACTCTTAAACCATCAGGTCACATTATTTGCCACCACTAGGGTGTTCTTCAAACGTAATAATAATTTTGCAAATTTACTGTATATTCCTAGCTCACAGATCAACCCGGTCGTCGGCAAATAATTTCATTATCAATTTACACAATTATTAGTGTAATTAAAAAGGTAAATAGCGACTCCACTTTAAAAAAGCTAGATGGCCGTATTGGAACTTTGATTAACTGAAATAAGTGCCACTTGAAGGCACTCGATCTGGCTTAAAACTAGGTGACAAAGCATAGCACGATAGAAAGATTGACAAAAAAATTTATGAGCTTGGCAGGACTCGAACCTGCAATCTTCTGATTCGAAGTCAGACGCGTTATCCATTACGCTACAAGCCCCATATTCTCACCCTGCTGTAAAAAACTACTGTTTCCTAGCTTATAATTAACAATTTATTAGTGGCCTGTACGGTCCAACCGTGGAGCCATAGTTTAAGTTTAAAAAAAAAACAAGTCAAAGATGTATGATAGAAGTTAATGCGTTAAGAGAATAAATCAGGAAAAATTTATGAGCTTGGCAGGACTCGAACCTGCAATCTTCTGATTCGAAGTCAGACGCGTTATCCATTACGCTACAAGCCCTGTGAAGTCCATTTGCATACGAATTAACTCTATTCGACATTTGGTCAGGTGAAAAATCTTGTATTCCTTTATTTCACAAAAGAGGAATTTGCTTAAGTTATGAAACCCTCCTTCAAATGGTTTGCCATAGATTAACAAACAAATATTTTTTTATTACTTTTTTTAGTTTCAACTTTTTTTTCAATCAAGCTTAGCTTTTGTATCATAGGTTTGTCAATTCTTTAGAAACAACTAACTCAACGAGGCGATTGATAGAACGCTTAAAACAATTCGGTAACTAAGGAGGCACATGTGGGTCTGTGGCGCAATTGGATAACGCGTCTGACTACGAATCAGGAGATTGCAGGTTCGAGTCCTGCCAGACTCGAAGTTTTTTTTTTCGATTTTAACTTCAAGTTTTAAGACAGTTAGCCAGTTATAAATCGGGAAGTTGAGGCTCATATGACAAGCGGGGCTTGTAGCGTAATGGATAACGCGTCTGACTTCGAATCAGAAGATTGCAGGTTCGAGTCCTGCCAAGCTCATAGTTTTTTAGCCGGAAACTGGGCCTGAAATCTGTTTCTCTAAACCAAATGAGTCTTTTAAGCTCAGACCGTAAGAATGTAAGAGCTTTTTTAAAATCTGACGACTAATTCAGCCATTAAGCAAGAACTTTTTATAAAACTTGATGCTTTTTATTTCAACTCACTTACCGACCTTAGTCTTCTCACACACTTTTCCACAGTTAACGAACTTTTTCAAAAAGTATTTTTATATCTCATCAATCCATCAATTCAAAATATATTAAGATGAAGGTAATTATTGCCTCATTTAACAAAGAGATGAAAGAATTAATGAACTGATTCATCTGAGGACCACAAAAACTGCTTTAGGGTGCACTTTGTTCTCAGATATCCGAGGCAATTATTGGGAGATGTGAAAAAACTATGAGCTTGGCAGGACTCGAACCTGCAATCTTCTGATTCGAAGTCAGACGCGTTATCCATTACGCTACAAGCCCCGCTTGTGTCACCTCAATGTTGATCTGGTCTAAAAGGCCAAGTGAAAGAAATATAACAGATAACTTTCAACAAGTACAAAAAAACTTCGAGTCTGGCAGGACTCGAACCTGCAATCTCCTGATTCGTAGTCAGACGCGTTATCCAATTGCGCCACAGACCCATGTTTACAAGAATGACTCACACAAGACATTGAATTTATTTATTGTATTTTGAATGATTTTCAATTTTAATCGAAGTCAATTGTTTCTGATGGCTCCAGCTTTTCAGAAGACCTAGATTTACTAGGTTTTGTAAGCACTTGACGGGTGTTGCCCGGACGAACAGAAAGTATTCTTATATTTTTTTCCATTCCCGATTCGAAATTGGTTCCGAATCGTTGGCGATATTCATCAGCAGTGGCTATTTTAGCCGTAATAGGTAAACGAATCAAATCGGTTTCGGTCGTTATTTCAAGATTATGAAATAAATCTCTCAAATTGGAATCGGTTTCCTCATCGGCTGCTTTGAAAATAGCAAACAGCATTATTGTCAGCTCTCGGTTCATTCCAGCAGCAATCTTGAATCATTCAGAATTCAAGCATTTAAGATAAATATCAAAAGCAGAATTAATTATCTTACCGGTCCGGGTTTGTATGCGATCTTTATGCCTGTGGATGGATCCGGTTGGGTCAATTTAAACCTACATGAGTCTAGTCCCACGTTGATGAGTTCGAAGTCGGCAACATAAGTGAAGCCCTCTCGAAGGGTGCCGAAATTGATCTGTTTAGGAAAAACTTCGATTCCTCTGCGATTATCAAGCGATCGACCGTTAAGTTTTGATGCTTGGACTATTGATGCCTTAACTTTTCTTCTAATTGGTTCTTCAAGACTTAGGAACTAAAAATGATATTAATTTTCGTTATAGAATCATCGGCTGAAGTACTTAAAAGTATAATCTCTTTTTACATGATTGTTGGGAAGAGCGTTGGGACGATCGGTTTTAATCGACTTTGGTAGTTCGCTCGATCCGAGCCTTTGGCCATGCTTGAACTTTGGCTTATATCTTGAATGACCCAAAGAAATGGAGAAATGGTCTAGAAAAGGCTATGGTTATTTCAGGGTCAAAACTAAGCGTCATTTTTTTACCTTTTTTATCACTGTTCGTCTCCTGTATTGAAATGGGCGGCAGACTAATTTTCTTTATACTCGATCTTGAGTCAATAATTGCATCACCTTTGGAAATTTTTCGTTTAAAATTGAATTTTAATTTGGACAAAAGGTGACCAAGACTCACTTTCAAACTGATTGTCATGATAATACATCGGCTGTTTGGATATTTGCTCGCTAAATTCGTTTTCTGATGTGACCGTGTTCTTTTCATTGGCAGCCGCTTCAAGAAACGCTTTTCCCCACTCGCTCTCAAAGTAGCCTGGAATCAATGCCTTTTTCCATGTCTGCTTGTTGGACCTAGAATTCATAATCTCATCCTCGAGTTTTCTAATTTGCTCTTGTCTGAAAGAACGAAGGCCATCTCTATTGTTCACGAACAAATTCACATCTACTTCGCCTTTTTTGATCGCCTCACGGTAGATTTCAGATATGTCGGCTAAAATGATTGTGCTCTCAATTCATCGGTTTTTAATTCAGATTGGTTCAGTTGGCTACCATTTTTAATGAGATCTTGACAGTCAAGCTTGAGTGTGCGGGTTTTATTCAAATGCTCTGCCTCTTTCTTTGGATCATAAGTGAGAAGCAGCCGATGGCTTTCAGCTCGTTCACTAATGTACACCATATAATCTCTGTTTGAACATGTTAGATTTTCACAAAGTGAAGGTAAAGTCTCATTCAAGATCTTACTTGAGGCCAGTGGTAAGCTTCAATCTCAGATCGTCATCTAATTTCTTGTACTCAATCAATTGTCGATATTCCATTCTTTTAGGAACAACAAGTGGCGGATTTTTGACCCGTTTTTGTGAAGGCGCCTCAATAGCCAGACCTCGTCCCATATTCGTTCCGAACTTGGCACCAGGCACTTTCATCTCAGGAATGGGAGGAAATGAAAGAAGATTGCGCGTTCTTAGCCCGATCGGCACAATATCCTTCTCGTCATACTCGTTCAACCAGAAATCGGTGAGGCAATCTTTGAGCAAGGTGATGAATTATCTTCCAGAAACTTATTCCGTCTCATTCGCTCACCTTTGAGTGGACGAAGTACAGTGGTGCCAAATATGTTCGGATATCCTTGAACATTATCGCGGATAACCGCCGACATTGGATCGACTTCAATCTCGTTCAAGTAGTCTTGAATATCTTCGAGTCGTTTGAGTTCGGTGCCACTCGAGTCTTTGTGAATGATGAAAAACCTGAATGACTTGAATTAGAAAAGAGCAGTACATATTGAGGAGTGAAAAACAAATTACCTGGGCGCATGCTTTTTATAAATCTGTACTTGGTTGGAGAATTTGTTCGTATTGTTGACCGACATGATGAAATTCTTGCCGATATTGCTAACTTTAAACCTGTTCCCATCCAAATCTTCGTGCTCTAGCAAATAGTGTGAGTTCAAATTGAAGCAGAATCGGTTCTTTGAATTCAGAGAAGCATTTCTTTCAAGTTGTTTTTGGTAATGTTTCGCTTTCGAATGAGTGCAATTGAGTTGGTTTTTTTACCTTGGGGTGTAATTTATGTGGCTCTTGTCATCAAATTCAAGCAGCTCGCCTGTGTGGTAGATAAGAGTATAAGACTGTTTGTTTGGATCGCAAGTAAGAAGAGTGCCACTGCCGAATATTAGTGTCGCTTCACTGGTATTAACATTGAAAATGGTGGTCGCATAGCCAGGACATTCGATTTTGGCATAGTTTTCAGTTGTCTTTAGACTTTCTTGCTCAATATCGACACTGAAGCTGGTTATTCTTGTACCGTCGGCATATTCGACCACCAAGGATCGGTCAGTACGGAAAACCATTCGAAGACCGTCTTCGCGAGTCACCATCACCTTGAAACACTTGGTTAATACCAACGTTCTTTACCAGCGAGAGTTTGAATCAATTAAACTTACTTCACCACTTCGAGAGTCGAATGCTTCAATCGAGCGATGAGTCTTAATTTGAACTGGCTCTTCTCTTGACAAATCAAATTCACGTCCACCTGGTTGTATAAGAGTCCATTTGGATTGGTATTTTGGCTGGCGAACTACAGGAGTCTCCTCCACTTTGACCGCTTCTTTCTTTTTATTGCCTATTTGCACAAGAGATATAAAGTGAAAAAGAAACTAGGAGTCGCGATCTGGGTGATACCTTTGCTTGGCTTGTTATTTACGATCTGATCAAGTTCGGAGTTTTCGTTCAGTTCTGGCTCGACAATTAGCTCGCGAATTTTTCTATAAATTGTGCCGTTCGGATGAAGAATTTCGGTGCAATTTTCATTGAGGAAACGAATAACAGTTCCATCGCTTCGGATCGAACGCGATTTTTCTTTCAAAGTGTGCGGATTGAAATTCTTGAAATGCTCGGCTGCTTTTGCCTGACACTTTGAGCTATATTGCTGCTTAATCAAAAGACGATGAGGCTCATTGTCGCCTTTAGGAGTCACTCCTTTTGGCGTTAAAATTTAGCATCGGAGAAATTACAACTGGCACCGGTCAATCCTTACCTTCGTATGCCTCAGGAACAAAGGAGCAAGATAAGCCTGTCGGAAGTGATATATTCAACTTTTGCCATGACCGCAGACTAAAATTGGGCTCTTCTGGCACTGGCTCTTCCTAAAGTGAAAGAAACTCTGAGTAAAGGCTCTGAAAAAATAAGCTGCACAAAAAAAGCTATTGGAGAAAAAATAAGTGAAGGTGAACTGAAACTAGGAAGGTGCCGAGGGTATGCAGGGAAAGGGAAGGTTTCAAATTCTAGCCGTTCTAGATTCTAGAAATAAAACCAAAACGATCGAAAGCGGCTTGTTCTAGTTTTTAAACCGCAACACGATCCATCTCTCTAGGGTTTGAATCGATTTCTAACATTTACCGCTTGAACAACGGGCTCAGCATTTATAGGTTCAATTGATGGTGTTTTTGGCTGTGCTTTCTTTGGGTTTTTTTGCTTATTACGCTTTAAAAATGAAACATAATTATCATTTTGGAGACACAGCGAAATAGATCTGGAGGCTGATTATTGCGACAATGGACAATTTGCCAAAAACTCAAAAAACTAAACCAAACTTTGAATTCTTACGTTGGCTGACGTCGGCTCAGAGACCGAGTCCTTTTTCTTTTTCTTTTTGACGGTTTTTTCTTCAACAGGCACCTCGCTGACCACAGTGCTGGCTTCGTTTTGTTGAGCATTTGGACTTTTGTTCAATTCTGGTTTTTTAAAGTTGAAAGGCTTTGGCTCAGCTGGCTCGTCTGTATACGACAAGCAGAGGCCGTCTTTGAAAACTGCCGTAAAACTGGCACTTGCTGCCCCTCGATTAGAGCCTATCTGTTGCGAAACTGAGTTGAAATTGACTGATTCGTGAGCCATGTCGTCTTTAGGCTCGTCAATGCTGCGTGGATCTTCCATATGAACTGAGAGCGTGTGATCCTCGTCGATAACGCTACTTGTGACGAACACTTTAGCGTCTAAAATGTTTTTAAGTAAACAATCATTGGGATCAAAGCCAAGAAAGCTAAAATGTCAAGCCAACCACTCTTAAGGCAATGCCTCTCGGTTTTGATTAGTGCCCCGCTACTCGGGAACATGTGGCTCAAATAGGTCTTGATATGAACCATACGATTTCCAAGCTTGTAGCCGACGATCTAGAACAATTGGTAAGTCTTCAAACGCCATCAAATAAGTGGCCAGCAACTTGTTCCTACCGATTTGTTGGCTTTTTGAACTTTCGCTTCTTGTTTCATCGGCTGATGATTGCTAGCGGCTTTTACTTGCGAGTTGCTACGAGAAGATTTCTTACAGAAATTTTTTTACTCAAACGTCAACCTTCTACTATTCAGTTTGAAAATCTACCTTTGTTTTGCTTGAGGCTCGACTTGAAACTTCTCTAACTGGCGATTTGCGTTTGGCTCCGGGACTAGTCTTGCGCGAAACGTGCGAAGTGCGGCTCTCTTTTTTCTTGTCTGCCGGACGGTTGGTAGCAGTGCTAGAAGCGCGTGAGCCCTTCGGCGACTTGGACCCTTTTCTCTTTTCTTTGGACTTTGGCTCTTCGGCTAGCTGACGATCTCGCTCTTGCTTCCAGGCTTTGAGCGAATTTTGACCCACAAAACTATCGGTTATGTACTCGACCTCGTCTTCAGCCGGTTCAACTTGAAACAAATAATTTCGTTTAGTTCAATTTTAATCGTCTGTGGGTGTTGTTTGGATTAAATATCATGATGCCGGCTACAGAATTGGCATTTCAAGCATTTAATCATCAAACGACCAGTTTCATTTCACTTCAAATGAACATGGACGTATCTAATCATCAACACTCAATACACTCTAGACATGAAAAATTACAGAATTCGCTCGAGTTTTCAAAATTGGCAATTATTGGCACCGCTAGGCAAATGATTGAGTAAATATTTGCTCGGCTCGACACGTTCGGACAAAATTTAGAGAGCAAGTGCTGCTTAGCTTACCTGGCTTCTCCTCGACTTTCTTTTTCGCTTTGCTCGGAGAGCGGCTGCTTTTCTTTGACGACTTGGAGCTCGCGGGCCGGAGCGACGTACTTGACTCGGCCATGTCCTTGCTTTTGTTCAGACTCTCTGAATAGAGACGAGTAACCTCCTTGGAGACCTGCTCCGCCTGGTACTTGGCCTCTTCGTCTCTTGTCCATTCAATGATCATGTCGTAGATCTTTTCAAGGTAATTGCGAAAGCCCATGTTTGAATGAAGCTTGATTGTGTGCTCTTCATGATTGGACATGCACGCGTCCTCGAACGGATTGGACAGAACAAGCATAAGGGAGTCATCGCGTCGATTGTAGTACGAGTCTACGTATGGATGCGTGAAACTTGCTTTCTCTAGAACTTGAACCAGTGTCTTTGGATCATAGTGCTCGGCCAGATTCCATTCGGTCAGATCTCGTTTCCTTGTTTGATTTATCAGTCCAATTGTTTGGTCGAGTGATTGTGGCTCCTTGGCTCCGTTATCGACTTCAAACGAGTCCGGAAAGTGAACCGATTGAACTTAAAAGGCAATGAGATTAAAAAAAGAAAGCCAAATTTAGAACAGTTATGACTAAAACTCAAGAAAATGAAACAGCAAACGAACACTGAGACCGTAAACAAAAATCAAACATCAAGTGATTATTAGTAAAAATCGTTTTGTTCAAGTTGAGTAAAACCGCACGCCGACAATATGCAAACATTTATGATCTTTTACCAAATTCAATCGAACGAGATGGCGTAAGGATGCCATCTGAGGGATTGAAGCGCATGTTATAAAAGCCAATTTCGGAAGCGAATGGAAAAGAGTAAAGAAGCGAAGCGCGACCGGCCACAAATCACCAACCTGAGAGCCTCGTCGACGAGCGTGATTTAAGTATGCTCGGACTCGATGAGTTCACTTCCTTTTCATTCGAATCGACTTCATCGGCGCCGTTTTCAATAAACCTGACCGAACTGGCACTGGTGATTCGCTGCTGGTTCTTCCTTTTTGTCTCTTGAAATTCCTCATGTTCTTTACGACAGCCAAATCGAGAAAAGAGACTACTGACGGTGGGAAATTTAATCTCACCTTTGCGAGCCTCTTGTTTATTAAGGCTGTCAAGAAGAGAATGCTGCTCAGGGCTTAGCGTTGAGCTTATGTTGGGATATGGATCGTCCCAAGGGATGACATCATTCTGCTTTGCTCTTCGCACAACGTTCTTGCGTCCTACTGATGTCAGGCTCATTGTCTCAAACACAAACTGCTTGAGTGCACGATCCACATCTTTCAACGTCAACACGATTAAATCTTGATCCGCAAACGAGCTTTAAATTTAAGAAAGGACTCAACCTGCATTGGAAATTTCCGGCGTCGAACAAAAATGGAGCAGCTCTTGCAGTCTGGCCGCTCTCTCTCTGGCCAATTTGGCTGGTACGCGAGGCAGACCGGTGAACACCGTCCAAAGAGAACGACTGAGCATTTCATATTCAACTTGAATGGGATCAAACGGAAGTTCGGGCGCTAGTTTGTTGCGTTTTTGACTGACGTCTTCTAAAACGCCTTTGAGTCTGAATGCAATCTGATCATTGAAATTTGCCAAGTATGGCGATTGCCCGTTGGTTGATACGTGACGCCTCACACTCTGTGTCTTATCCGTTGCTGGCATTAAGAACTCGATTTTCTATTCCGGAAATTTGAACTAACGCCAGCTCATGACAAAGAGCAATTGGAAAAATTTACTTTTCTTTCAATTTCATTCAATGCCAGACTCTCAACTAGACTGCTGAAGTACTGCGATATTTGCGGATTCAGGCTGGTGAGCTGATCGTTGGATGCTTCAGTCTTCTCTTCTTGGTCTGATGCGACAGGAGCGGTATTCACCACGACCTTTCAATTATTATTTCATTTTTTATGAGAAATCAAGTTGCAGACGTGAAACTGAAATCAAAATTCTCACCTGCTCCATCATGCAATGCATTATTATCGGAATACTGACGTACTCTGCTGGCAGAGACTCGACCAGGCTCTGATAGAGTCGGGTGTCGGCCAATTGTTCGCCATCAGTTTTGCTTAATTCAGGAGTCTTGCGATTCGTCGCGACAGCTAGTTCAGGTATTTCGAATAACTTCAAATTGTTCATGTAATAGCCGTATTGTCTTTTTTGAACAACCAGGTTGTAGATTTTGTCTGCTAGTTCATTGAATAGCGAATCGGAGAATTTCACCTTATTTTGCGAACACTTAATCTAAATAGACGCTTTTAGACGGGTTTCGTGCCTTACTCTATTGTCGGTCTCGAACCAGCTCTTCATTCTGGGCTCATGCCGCAAGTTGAACTTGATTCGTGCCATGTGCTGTAAACTCGAATCGTCGTCTGGTCTCTCAAGCATTCCGTTCAACTCGAACCAATATTTCTGCAGCTCTTCCTTGATCATGTTCAAATTGATTTGACGCTCCAGAAACACTGTTGAAAATTGAAAATGAGCAAAAGCAAGTCGAAAGACACAATCTTGATTGCAAACCTTCTGAATTGCTTCGAGACGATTCGGCTCCGTCTGTTTATTTTTGATTCAGATAAGATCAAGTGAAATGCTACTCGCAAGTTCTTCAATTTACTTGATATTTTGAGATTTGCTCGAAGAGCAGCCTCTTTCTGTTGCCTTTCTTCTATCTCCGACATGAATCCTCGCACAAGGTCATAATTGACAGACTTAAACTTGACCAGACCGTCAATTTGAACGTTGCATTCATCGAGCTGTTTCAAAAGTCCGGCCGTGTAGAATCCAGACAGGATTATGTAGAGATTGGGCCCATCCATTGGCTCGTCGTCTGAATGGATAGAAAATTTTAGAAATAAAAACAATCAAAAAAACGAGCGCGAGTAGAACTTGCCGATGTATTTCTCTTCGTCTTCGATTTCTTCCTTTCTCTTGAGCTGAGTCTGCTTATCGATGTCGGGCAATGTGTTGGCGTTCGCTACAGCGGCCCCTTTCTTCACTTTGGCAGGACTCTTGTTGCCAGCTGGAGATTTCTCTCTCTTTGACTTCGTCTCGGCTGGCTTTGTGTCTACTTTTCGCGACTGAGCATCATCATTTCAGTTTAATTCAGTCTCACCAATTCACATCAGTTCGTTCATATCTACCCCCATTGATTTGAGACGCTCTTTTTCCAGACTCTTGAAATGCATCAGACACCCTTTGATCAATTGAGCCTGCAAGTTGTCAGGCAGCGGCTCTTTATTGTCCAAGAGTGGCTTGGCCGTTTCCATCAAAGAGACCACGGCGGTCGGCAAACTCGCCGCACCTTTCTTGGCGTTTGCATTTTTCTTCCCACCATGCTCGTTTATCTTTACACACTAAGTTAACTTGCGTTCTGTCAGGTCGAGGTAGAAATCAGCTTACCAGGCTGATCAAATCGTTTTGCGAAAACCAGATGAAACGGCGCCGTTCTCCTTTCTTTACGCATTTTTCAAGCAGTTCTAGATAGAGCTCGTCGAACTCGTTGCAAGGAGCGACCATGATCACCATCGTTTTCCACTCATCCTCAAAACCGAACAAAAGTGAAACATTGAACTCACACTGCGTTTGTAAAGCAATTACTTCGACAAGACTTGCAGATAGAAGCGATTGGTCCTGTTGAGCATTGTCCGGCTTTTTAGGACTTTTCGAACGAGCCGACGCCTTTCGAGTTTTGGGTCCCATCGAGCTTGTACTCGCCTGCTTATTCTCAAAAATGAAGATTTCGATCAGAATTAGCTAGTTTGACAAATTCTTATTTTTCATTCGTTCTATTTTTATTCGGCAATAATTGTCCGTTTTCTTTTCAATGCAATTGTACAATTTCGCTGCGCTGCTTGGGTAAAAACTTTGTTTCTATGGTTACAGTTGAAGTCGGTAACCAGCCAAGCAGCTATTATTATGCATTTTGCCCGCCGTTTAATTTGAAATGTCTGATCTTGGTTGCTCACGCTTTATTTAAAATCATCATGTTCAATCGTCGTGGGTTACAGTACATTTCAGCAACAAATTGACTGATCCAGAGCAATTATCCTCTGCCATGGTTCGAATAAATTCCGTTTGCAAAGAAATTTCTTTTTTACAGAAAATCGATCATACTACGATGATAATGTTTAGTCATGATTTCATGAAGAATATGACTAATGTGATATAGAAGATAAAGATAAAATGCGAGTTAGACGGAGGAAATCGAATGAGAAATTTTGTTTAAATGCGACTGCACACCGAGTGAAGCATAATTTTTCATTTTAACATGGAGTTTATATTTCATGAAAAGCAGCAAGGCTCTCTATGCGCACAGCATTGTCTAAATTCTCTTCTTCAAGGCGATTACTACTCGCCAGTTGAATTGGCATCTATCGCGCAAACTTTGGATGAGCTAGAAGCTCAAGTGAACCGTGGCCAGACCAATTCGGATTCCAACAACCTTGACGATACCGGTCACTTTAGCATTCAAGTTATTCAAGAAGCTCTCAGATCATGGAACCTTGAGCTCATCCCCTTCAACAGTCAACGCCAGCAGGCCAGAGAGGCCAGAGAGGACCCGGTCGCACAGAATGCTTATATTTGTAATTATAATGAGCACTGGTTCACTGTTAGGAAGTTGGCCGGCAACTGGTTCAATTTAAATTCGATGTTGAATTCGCCTCACTTCATCACAGACATGCACTTGTCAGTGCTTCTTGCCCAACTTCAGCAAGAAGGCTATTCGATATTCATAGTTAGCGGAGACTTGCCCCAGTGCCAAGCAGAGATTCATTTACTTGAGCATCCGCTGGATGCTAGGAGAGTCTTAGCCAGTCAGATCGCTGATCGAGTCGACAGCCAATCAGACGGCGAAGAAGCAAGCCAGGGCGGGTTCGATGAAGAAGAGCTTAAGAGGGCGATTAGAATGAGCATGATCGAGAACGACATGGACATCCCGCATGGAATCAACTCGCCTCCATGTCCAAGTCTAGCACATGAGTCGAACGTACAAGATGAAGACCTTCAGCGGGCAATTCAAATGAGCCTGCAAGGTTCAGAAGGTGCCAGCTCTAGCTTGAGACCTCTCAGTGAAGAAGAACTGCGACAAAAACGTCTGAGCAAATTTGCCCCAAAATAACTGACATGAAGCAATTTTCACTCGGCTCTGTTAAAAACGCGCCTTTTTTTCTCTTCTCTCTTTCTATTCTGTTTTATTTTAGTCTCCTTTTTTGGTTATAAAGACTTGGTCATTTGAGAGAAAAAAAAATAGAATTTTGAAGCAAAAACAATAAACAGCACAAATTGAACCTGGATTTGCACGATTGATTCAGAAGAAATTCAAAAGCAATTTTGATGATCGCCTCCGCCATAGAATGGTCAGATACGAATAAGATTTTGAACAATTTCATGGAATGGCTGTGAACACGCCGGTCTGCTTGATGCTTCCACTTCATGGCCTGAGCCAGATGAGCGAGGAAGGCGAAGAAAAGTCCATTGACCTATCACAATACTTGGCTCAACTCAAGAAGCGAGAATCGAGCAAAAGTTTAATCTTGCTGGGCGAAGACAACTTGTCCGTGATTAGACCTAGCTGAATTAATTTTACTGATTGAGCAACTAATCAATTTTTGAAGTTGCCGTACTTCGCTTCTATTCCAAGCGTGTCTGTCGGCCGTCAATGGCACCGGTCGTGAGGCTTGGTTCATCAGCAAAGAGCCTCTCAGCTCTCTTCCAATCAGTGTTCATAATATGCCGATTGCACAACCTGAATACCTCAAACTGGTCAAATTCAAGTAAATGCTTTCTTCATTTTTTAATATTTAAAAAGAACTTCGACTCAAAAGTGATCAAGATATTTTAAATCCAAATCGGACCTGATCGAATTGTTTTCTTCAATTCACATTCAAGTTAAACTGCCGAGTTTGATTGTAATCGACAACGTGCAAAGGTACACCGATCATGACGAACAGCAAGAAGCGGAGAATCTGCACGACATTGCGGCCATATTCGCCCACTTGAGGAGTGCCCTCGAGTTCATCAATCACAAGCAGTAGCTAATTGACTTCTCTCCCTCAAAAGCAGCTATGAGTAGATTTATTGCGTAAATTCAAATAACCAGGGCATGTGTCTGCATAGTTTCGAGTCTGCCATTCGAGGCCGATCATTGGCTGGGCGATTTCTTTGAAACAGCCGCTTTCATGAAACGTAGGCTACTTTGAACTTGAGAATGCTTCTTAGTTGATACTAATTTCATGTTGCTCGACAATGAATTGCTTTTCAAAGCGATTGTTAAACAAAGTTTGCAAGAGATAAAGATAAGAGAGGAGGGCAGAGGCGAGGAAACGTCTATTCTATTCTCAATGGAAGCCAACCAAATACATTTAGCTGAATTAAAGGTACTAAAGCAAAGTGCTAGAGTGAAATAAATTGCACATTTTAAACTGCTCTAGCTACATGCTTGTACTGGCGGCGTGAATTCCGCTTCTCTAAAGCTCCAGATCACATTCACGGGCGCTGACTTGGGATTAAGAGAAATTTAGACATGTCTACTTTGCAGGCAATCGGTTTAACTATTCTGCCCAATCTCGGAGGTTTTGGAGGCGCTTTCATCACTGGGAGCCAAAGAGACTGGTATGAGGTAGGCATCGTCTGATAAACGGTTTGAATAAACGAATTGGCATTTTTTTCGACTCAGCGGCTAGCCAAGCCAAAATGGCGCCCACCCAGTTGGGTTTTCGGACCGGTAATGGCTTTTATTTGGTTGAGAATGAGCAAACTTTGACTTCAATGGCTTCAGGTGTGGACCACACTTTATTCCTCAATGGGCTACGCGTCATATTTGATAGTCCGCGACGGAGTGGGGCCCCAAAAGAACCTTGCGCTCGCTCTGTATGGTTCGCAACTTGCCTTGAACTGGGCATGGACACCAATCTTTTTCGGAATGCATCGAATGGGCTTGGTGATCTTAGTTGTAGCTTCTGTGGCTCTTCTAGCTGCTTATTTTGCTCGATTCAAAGGCATCAGTGGAAATAGTGGCCTTGTTGGCTAATGTGGTGGCCTGCGCTGCGGCGTTTTATCCCATCAACAAAACCGCCTCTTACATGATGATTCCGTACATCGCTTGGCTCTCGCTGGCCAGTCTGCTCAATTTTAGCATCTGGCGCTTGAACAAGGACAGGAAACAAGATTAAAGCTTTGCGCAGAAAACTTTCGACCTAAGGCTTGACAGGCTTTTTTAGAGTGAGCTCGCAAAAGAGAGATAATTTCTTTATTATTTGAAATAAAAATCAATGTCATGCAAAAATCCGTCGGATCGGAAGCATTTAAACGAGCTGGCCACAATTCTGAATGGTCACCTGTTGCGTAGGTTTACCAGCTTTGGTGCCTACCGCCTCCATCTTCTTCACCACATCTAAGCCTTCGATCACGTGACCGAACACCACATGAACGTTGTCTAGCCAGTCTGTTTTTTCAGTAGTGATGAAGAATTGCGAGCCGTTTGTGTTTGGGCCCGAGTTGGCCATCGACAACGTTCCTTTTTTTATTTGAACATTTTAGTCTTCTCTGAAATTAAGCAAAGAGCTTGAGAATCAGACCAATACCAACCTGGTCCTGTGTGTTTGAGAACAAAGTTTTCGTCGTTGAAATGACGTCCGTAGATACTTTTGCCGCCTGTACCGTCTCCTTTGGTAAAGTCTCCGCCCTGGCACATGAACTGGGGAATGATGCGATGGAAACTGCTTCCTTTGAAGCCGAATCCCTTCTCATGGCAGCAAAGTTGCCGAAAGTTCTCGGCCGTCATCGGAACCACATCAGCTCTCAATTCGATTATAATTCGGCCAGCATCTCGATTGGCAATTTTTATGTCGAAATAGACTCGCGGATTGTTCTTGAACACCTTGGCTGGCAAGCTCTCAGTGATTGTGACCTTCTGCTCCATGAGCTTCTTCTTTTCTGCCAGCGCCTTGGTCTGTTCGTCGGCTTCATCGAGCTCTTCTTCGTTTTGAGCTGATTTCAGCTCTTCAACTTTGCCTGCGTACTCTCTAAGCCAAGCGTCGTCCGCCCATACTTGAAAGTGACAAAGAAAATTAAATTAAATCGAGTCGAAGATACGCCTCAAGCACTCTGGATCAAAAGAGCGCCCCGTCGACTAGGAGTGATCTGGTATCGATCATTCAATCAATAGCAGATAGGAGAGCAAAAACTATGCAGGAAGCCGGGCGCGGGAATCCGCACCGCTTAAACAATTATGCCATGTGATTTGATACGTGCGCTTAATTAAGCTGCCTATTGGCTCTGCGCGCACGCATCAGAGCATTTAAGGACTGCAAGTCTAAATTAGATAACCTGGCTTGTCAAATGGCTAATCACTTTAATTATTGTGTAATATGCGCCGATGAGCACATTTTTAGGTTTGAATAAATAAAAGAGTTCTCGACCCAGCTTTCTCTCTCTCTCTCTCTTTCTCTCTGCTCTCGCTGCTGCTGCTGCTGCTGCTCTCGTTTTAGACGACCGCCTCTGCTTACAAATCTCACGCCTTCACTTAAATTGGAGTCAGTCTAATTTCGTAGAGAACCAAGTGGGCAGTGACAAAAAGGCAAGAGGGAGACAGAGAAAAAAAGAGAGAAAATAGGAGAGAGAATGGATTTGAGTGAAATGCATTTAAATTGCTCAAATATACCCACAGACACGCACACGCTTACATCTTAAATACACGCTGATTGATCTGATCCGATTGATATTTATAAAGAAACTTTTTTTATTTTTCAAATTTCAGAGGCAAACCGAGCGAGACAGAGAGAGAGAGACAATAAAAGTCGCCAAGATATCGCCGATATCCAAGAACCAAGCCCTTACAGATATCGCCGTCTAATGTCTCCATATCAAACGACGAGAGTGGAGTTGAGCACCAGAGCGGAGATGACCAGCAGAACATTTTGGTGGAAAGGGCTTCCCAGAGCTCAAAAACCGATTATAGTTAGAGAAGTGTACAGAAATCATTCAAGGATTGGACTCTGCCGCACAATTGAGCAAGAGAAGCAGATTGAACGTCGACTCGGCGCCTATGAGCGTTCAACAAGCAGCTCGAGCTCGAACTTTAGCCAAACAAGTTCGATTCAGACGAGCGGCGACAGCAGCGGCCTAAATTCCGCTGGTTCCAAGTTGATAATTACCGAGAGAATTTCTCCATCGATCTCAAGCTCAAGTGGCTCAGTTTCGCCTGACTCCACTCTGCATTCATTGTACGAAAACATAAACGATCTAATGGACGACGAGCTGAGCGAAGATGATGTCGAGTTTCTCCTACATAACACAGGCTTTGATCAGCAGCAGATTGAGAAATGGCACACCGAGTTCATACAAAAGTGTCCGAGCGGCTCGATTTCTTTCGAACAGTTCAAAGTCTATTATGGCACTTTGCTGCCGAGCAGAGTGACTGAGAGGAGCCGTGATCAGCTCGTAACCAAATTGTTCCATTTATTTGACATCGACGGAGACCACCAGCTAAACTTCAGCGAGTTTCTTATCTCATTCTGGATTCGGTGCCGAGCGCCGATAAAAGAAAAATTCATGTGGATCTTCAACATGTATGATCTTGATCGAAACGGCTACTTGAGCCAGATTGAGCTTAAGAACGCACTGAGCATTGCGCTCGACCCGAAGGAGCTCGACAAACTGATCGCGCTTTTGGACTCGTTTGGACTTGAGCTGGACGAGAGCGTAGACTCGTGGATAACTCGATATCTTAGAGAGGCGAGTTCGACATGCGAAACGAGCCGGGCCAATAAGCTGATCGAAGGCAAGCTCGATCTGATCGTTCTCATGCTAGACAAATTGAGTCGGGAGGAGCGCTCGAGTCTAGAAACGGAATCGCTTCGGTCTGATTCGACTTTCTCACTGCGAAGTCAACTGGGCCACTCGTTCAACTCAGACACATTTGGCTCTGACTCGGTCGACTGGCGCAGTCAGCTGCGGAGAGTGCAAATCACACGCGAAGTGTTCATAGGTCTGTGCGAAAAGCTGCCGCCTCTGCGCAAGCTCATACTGCCGATTCCCAGCTTTTATGAAGCTGACTAGGAAGTAAAAATAAACATGAATGAAAAGCGCAGCCAGGTCGCTTAATAAACTCTCAAAATTCTTTATGGCTTTATTTACGCCATCTGATCCGTCTGATCCGTTTTAGTGCGCTAATAAATTGAAAAATTTCCGTGTGCGCTGAGCACTAGTGACAGTTGGCGAATTATGCACCAGGAAGAGAGGTGAATGCTCGATGGCAAATAATCCGTATTGAAGTGCTTATCTGCGCTCATCATGTTCTACCATTTGGCTCTGTTCTGAACGCGTGTATGAATTCGTTTTGAGAGCACTAGCTGCACAGCAACAACAAAAAAAGCGAGTAGATAGGGCAAAGCTGAGCTAAAACATTGCGTAGATAAATAATTAACCGAAGGAGACGAGGCGAGCAAAACAAAGCAAAATGAATGTCAATCGACGCGAGAAGCCAAAGCAAGAGCTGAGCGAAGAAGACATTCAGTTCATAACGGCCAACACCGACTTTGAACGAGACCAGCTGGTCGACTGGTTCGAGAAATTTCGCACAAAATGTCCAGATGGCCGCTTGGACAAGAGTGAGTTCATAAAATTCTACAGCCAACTCATACCGGGTGAGCATCCGGATGAGGAAAAGTTCTGCGAGGCCGTATTCGCTGCGTTCGACACCGACCAGAACGGCTACATTGATTTCGGCGAGTTTGTGATCGCGTTCTGGGTGCGAGTACGCGGCAATCTAAGGGAAAAGCTCACCTGGCTATTCGACATTTACGACACAAGCAAGAGCAATTACATAACACAATGGGAGTTTACTCGCATGCTTCGGCTCGTTTACAGCATCAAAGACATAAAAGGCGACCCGTTCCAGCGGGCGCGGCAGATCTTTGACAAAATAGATCGAAGCTCAGATGGCCGTTTAAGCAAACAGGAGTTCATTTCTGGATGTACAGCAGACGACGAGCTTCGCCAACTGCTGGCGCCCTTTTGATCTTTTCGTCGACGTTTCCCTTTTTTCTAATAAACCACTCGATCCCCAAACAAAAGCACTTACCTGGCTTATTCTGGCTCTTCATCTGTGACGGCTTGGCGAAACTCACTCTTATGGTTCTGCCATAGATCTCCGACTCGTGCTTGCAAACATTGCCATCAGGCTGCAATCGAGAGAAAAGTGCTTGCCTACCATGTTATCCACAGCAGCATTGGCATCGTCGATTGACTCAAATTCAACAAACGCGAATCCTCGATGCTTTCCTTTTGAGCTTTAATTGGCGATCTGCACTGACTTGGGGTTGATATTGGCTCACCTGTTGTGTAATCAAGTGGGATTTGCACTATGGTCTCTCCAAATGGCGCAAACGCAGACTGAAGTATTTTCTCATCGATCTCTTCTGACAGACCGCCTAGAATCGCAGTATTCAGTGTGGTGCCGAAATTCTGCCGACAAGAGAGCCAATTACCCACGTACAACGTCCTCTTTAAAGCAGCCATTGTCTTCCTGTTTTGTGGCAATTAATTCGTGAGACTAGATTTACCGTGCTAGAACAGAAACCGAACGAAGAGTCGACAGAGAGAGAGAGGAAATTTTAAAAGTCGACAGCCGGCTAGTTGAAGAGATTTAAATTAACATTCTGCTCTGATTTTTGCTTTTTAATTCGACAAGAATGGAGTTGAGAGAGAGTTTGCAAATTCTTTCCGATCTTGTCTCGCCTTCTTCTCAGGCTCAAGCAGGTGAGAACTAAGGTTGTCGAAAACCGGCCTTTTTCTAACTATCTATTCGACCAGGCTCTATTAAGGACGTTTGCCTTGAGACCATTTTCACGGCCACCATAAGCAATTTGCGTATTAAGCATCCGGAGTTTGCGGCGGATATCGATGACGATGACGTGTTTCATCTGTATGCCTCATTAGCCCTTGAGGCGCTGTTGAATGTGAACGAGAGCAACTTTGAAGTGAACAAACACGGATGCTATTTGAGCTTGAACGATGAGAAAAACGTGGCAACCTGCTGCCAGTTTGTGATTTGCTTTGGCATCCACTACAACCTAGAAGACAATATTGGCGTTTCTATTGATCGTCTGAGTCAATTTGGAGTGAACATTCTCAAGGCGAGGGAGCAAGTCGAAGTCCGTCGAAGACACTTTCGCCTCTTCCAGTGCTTTGATCGCCTGCTCAGACTTAGGTCTAATCAACGCCAACACCTGTCAGTGTTTAAGCCGATATTTTACAAAAAGCATCTTCATGACTTAATCACCGCTCTCTGTCAGCTGGTTTACTCACCCAATCGGGGCCGAGATGATGAGCGACTTCGACTGTGGCTGGAAGAAGATCTATTCAACGAGACAGATGGCGCTTTGATGGTCAACAGTCTACTCATGGCCCAGTCGAGCCG
The DNA here is from genome assembly GCA_019059635.1 of Proales similis. Classification (NCBI taxonomy): domain Eukaryota; kingdom Metazoa; phylum Rotifera; class Eurotatoria; order Ploima; family Proalidae; genus Proales; species Proales similis. Next base: position 729,828 of record JAGVRJ010000004.1, read on the forward strand.
ACCAGCGGTCAGCTGGTTCACGTCCAACATCGGACGAATGCTTACAAAATGCCTCCTAAGACCCAACAGTGTTCTGAACGTAATCAGAGCGATTCTAGGCCAAGTAGACGCTTTGTCAGACGTGACATTGGCAAGCGACTGGAAGAAATGCGATCTCGTGGCCAAAATTCTCGTTCAATGTCCAAAGGAGCTCTCAATTGACAATTACGTAAAATTCATCGCACCGCAAATACTTGATCTCTATTTCACGTTTCATCCTCGCTTTTCAATGCATTTTTATCGCGTGGCTGGCTCAGTGTACTCGGCGTTCGCCGCTCGCCATCCCAACCTGACCAAACAGCATTTCACACATCAGATAATAAAACCGTTCGACGTCAGGCCGACACATTTAGACTTGAAGTATAGTGAATTGAAGCAGCTCATCGATCGGCTTTATTTGGTGTTCGTTACCAGTGTCGAGCCTGTATGGACCACTCTGAGTCAAATTCCGTTCGACCTAATTCAGCTTCTATTCCAAATCTACTCGATTGTCTCAAAACGAGTTTGCTGCCAAGAGATACGAAACAAATGCGAGAGTGTGCTCAAAGTTTACATGAAAATGAATCCGAACGAGACGAATCAGGCATTTGATCGGCTCATTGTCGAATGTCTGATTGGCGACGGTCCGAAGCCGAGTGAGTTGCCGGAGTTGGAGGACGAGCCAAGCGATTCGGATCAACACACTATTGCCATCGATTGGGCTAAAGAAGCGCCTGATCTGAAAAAAGTGGAGAAATTGATCTCATCTCTGTTGGATTTGATCGAGTCTCTGAAAGAGCCCTTCTGTCTTGTTGAATATCTCATATTCATTCTGAGCCAACTAAAGCAAAGGCGAGAAGAAGAATCGATTCAGTCGGCGAACGATTCTTCGCTTCTCCAAATCGAAATGAACGTGCTGAGGACCGAGAAAGAGATAAACATGAAAATCATCTACTTCACTCAGTTGTCTCAAATATTCGAAAGAATCGACCCACAGCTGATCGTAGACAAGTACGATCGCATTCTCGACTTTTGTCGCATGATCATTGAGAACTTAATCGATTCGCAGATCGAACAAGAGTTAGATGCCGACACCGAACTGATGCAGTTGATCCTGAGCGTCATATTGGTATTCACGGCCGGCGTGATTGAGCTCGACGCCGACATCAAGCTAAAGCTTCAGTCACTTTTGCCAGCTCTATGCAAACTAAAAGAAGCTGAAAGTTACGTGTCTGTTGAACCAATGGTTGATTCGTTGATAACCAGTGTGAGGACTCATTGCGCCGTGAAAAGCGAGCCTCAGCTCGAGCAGAGTCGACAGAGCAAAAAGCTCATTGAGGAACTTGACGAGCCAGAAGACGAATTATACAAAAGCGCTATTCGTGATCTCAACGATCCATTAATGCCAGTAAGGGCGCACGGTCTTGTAACTCTGAGACGAATGATCGAGGCCAAGAATCGCAAGTGCGCTGAGAATCACGACTATCTTTTGGAGCAATTCACTCAAAGTTTAAAATTCGACGACTCGTATGTCTACATGGCAGCAATCCAGGGCCTGATTTCGATGATAGACAGAGAGCCAGATAGAGTGCTCAGTTTGCTGCTCGATCAGTATCGAGACTGCGGGAAAAAAGAGCAGCTCAAGGCTGACGACCGTCTCAAGCTGGGCGAGGTTCTGATGAAGTCAATTCGAAACTTTTCAGAGCTCTTGCCCAAATTCGCTCCCAAGCTGGTCGACGCGTTCCTGATCGAATGCAAGAACCCGGACGAGCTGATGCGTACAAGTGCACTGTCGAATTTGGGCGAGACGTGCAAACTGCTCGGCTATTCAATTGGATTCTGCATTTATGAAATTCTGAATTGCTTGTCGAGTCTGATCGAATGGGACAAGTCAGTGCACGTGAAACGATCGGCGTGCATGGTGCTCAAGATGATCATCGAAGGCCTCAAGTCACAAAATTTCGTTCAAATCTTGGGCGATTCAATCCTGCCTCTCTATCGACTGCTGAGTCGAGTGAGAGCGAGCAGCCATGATGAAATTGTTCAGATCAACTGCGATCAGACGAATGAGTATCTAAACGAGCTGATGAAGGGCGCCCTGTTTGCTCCGGTGAAACTCGAAAAAGAAATCAAAGTTCTCAGGCCCTGAAAAGGCGCTAAATTGCTCAATTCTTTTTAATTTAATTCTCGACCAAAGCCAGTCTGAAGTGATAATCTTAAATAAACGAATAAATAAATACATGAAAGTGTCCAGAGTGATTTAGAATGAAAATTTGTCCAGCCGGTCGCTTTCCGGAAGCATGTTATTGATTTCGTCCATCATCGGAAGTATTTCGTCCATGTTTCGCTTGATCTTGCGCAGGCCTGTCGAAATGTCCTGGACTGCACGAAACTGTTCACAGTAGCGGGCGTAGCGGCGCTGCTTTTCGCCCATGTTCTGCATCAATAAATCGATCACAAAGTTCAACTGTGAATGTCGCAATTAAGCGGCCTGCGAGTATTTGTTGGTCGTCTAAAAGCGCTTACGTGCTTTATTTCCAAAGATATTGCTTCCTGGTCCTTGGTTACATTGAACGCACAATTGTTCAAGTGGTTCTTCAGCAAGTCGGCCAGTCGGATCATCTGAAATTCAAATAAAAACAAATTTTCGGTTGCTGAATTAAAGGGAAAAACGGCCAGTCTGAATTCATACGGCTTTTGGGTCCATTTTGAACTGGGATCGATCTTCTTTTAGATTGATTGACGATTTGAGAATGGGATAGAAAAGTGGAACATAGTCAAGCTTGTAGGCCAGATCGTCTTCGCTGCTCGGCCTCGGGTCGTCACGGCTTGACACGACCACAATGTCTGGATGGTAGTTGGATGCTTAATTAAACCGGGTTATTAAAACAGTCCGGTGGCAGCATGGATAGGCAAAAGCTCACACCTCGGGCCTTGTTCTGCTCGTTGCCCATGATCACAAGGCGCGTCTGGATGTTAAATTAATAAAATTTTAGTTTTACAGCGCCGAGGCGATTGGTGAATGCACGCAACATTCATTATTCGCCGATAACTAAGATTTGCACGCGTCGACCGACTCTTTCTTGATGCAATCGTTCGCAGCCGCTCATCTCGCCAAATATGCTTGCATTGAAAATGCGTCGCTCGCTCAAGTACCCGGCCAACGGAACGGCCTGAAATTATATAAGAATTCGCCCGAACCGATCGAGTTTGTCTAATTGCGGATTTCAATTTTTTGTTAGAAGAGCGGTTGATTTCGCTTTCAGAGGCAATCATCAGCATAGTTATTGAGGAAGAATGTCATCGTTTGCACTGAGCCGTTTAGCCAAGTTCAACAACTCGGCAACCACCACAGTTGTGTTGGCTGCGTCCAACAAGCTGCAGGCAAAGCCCATGATCCCCATGAATGTGGACGATCATCACCATAATCATGAAATGCCTTTGCCCAACCAGGTCAAGCCAATTACTAACCGCACCTTGCAAAAAACCCTTTTGGCCGGTAACCTGGCCGTGAGCAACGCTTTCTCCAGTAAGTAAACCCGTCGCCCTTTTGTGTCTGCTCCCTCATTGAGATTTGTGTTCACTTCAAAAAAGGAGCAGTTTCAGTTAGACATGCTCACACCGACATCAAGGTGCCCAACTTCAATGAGTACCGAAACGCCTACTCGGATGACCCGAATCAGTCGGCGAAAGTGCATGCTGACGACAAGCAAACCTACTCGTACATCGCCACTTTCGGTGAGTTGACACTCGACGCTAAAATAGCGCTTGTCTTAATGAGAAAAAAACAAAAGGCGTCGGTTTGGCCACTGCCTACGGTGCCAAGGCGATCGTTCACGATATTGTGGCCAACGTTGCTCCGTCTGCTGATGTGCTTGCTTTGGCCAAAGTTGAAATCAAGCTGAGCGAGATCCCCGAAGGCAAGAACGTCACAGTCAAGTGGAGAAGCAAGCCGTTGTTCGTGCGTCACCGAACTTCCGCTGAGATTGAGAAGGAACGAACCGTAGACTTGGGATCCCTGCGAGATCCGCAGACCGATGACACCCGCACCAAGAAACCAGAATGGCTCGTGGTTTTGGGCATCTGCACCCATCTTGGCTGCGTACCTCTGCCCAACCAAGGCGAGTACAACGGCTACTTCTGCCCGTGTCACGGCTCGCACTACGACGCGTCCGGTCGAATTCGAAAGGGACCAGCTCCCCTCAACCTCGAGATCCCGCCATACGAATTCGTTGGCGACGATTTGTTGGTAGTCGGTTAAATAGCGCAAACTTCACTTAGGGTTCGGAAACGATCTTACACAAACATCCTTTCATACACCAAACCGAATAAAAGCAAAACCAGGATACCGGCTCTCCTTTTTCACAATTTTCACAAACCGCCGATTAGAGACTCGTTCAACTTCCTAGAAACTTAGTGTATCCAATGGTCCATTTTAATTTCTCGTTTTTCATTTTTAAAACCAAAAAATAAGAAGAAGAAGAGCACAAATTTGCGTCTGACAAGTCTTGTTCGGGGCTGAGAGAAGCCGCTTAAGAATCAGGAAAAAGAATGCGCCAATATTTTGTGAGTACAATTATCTGATTGGGGCTCTGTCGATGGTTTTCTGATTGGCTCAGGGCCTGCTTGTTTACATTTCAGGCATTTTAACCGTCCTTGAATTTTGAGGCAGCGTTATCGGCATTGCTCAAGTTCATTGTTTATTCAAACGAATTTTATCAGGGACCCATCACTTGGCCTGCTTTCTCACGTTTTGCAATCAATGAAAGCTCGCCCTTTTGGTGTCTTTGACTCGCTCTTTGCATCTGCGGGCTTTATAAACACAGAGCGATGTTAGTCATGATGAACATAATGGGCTGCTGGTTCTCAATGATGTCGAAAGAGCTTCCGTTGATTTCATTTATTTGAGATAACCTACGGCAGATGCTCTCTTAGCATATAGTAATATCCGCAAGCAATGGGCCTAGTCTATTTGCATCTCCAGGTTACTTTTCCATTTATTAAGTCAGTTATTTATTTTTAAGAAGCGAATAGAAGACGCCTGAAAACGAGCGCTGTTGGGTTTCTCATATGTGCGTGTCTTTTCAAAAATGTTCATGCTCAGCAATTTTCAGCGTCTCTATTTCTGCTCTGAGCCTTTGTCTTGTCTGTATTTCACGATTTCTATCTCGGCTCGCCTATCAAATCGCAGAGGAAGATCGCAACTGCGTGACATTTGCATGCGAATGTACCATTCATGAAGGAAATAAAGCAGCGGCTGGTTAAATTCAACCAGCAAGCGCAACAAGCGCAAAGCGAGCGAATTTTGTTGAGCTGAACTGCAAACACTTAATCAATAAATTACGCAAAATAGCCGTGTGTAGAAATTTCGAGTTGACATACAAGCCTGCCGATTGAGAGGCGATCTGTGGAGGTGCGTTTCCACCAGGGAATAAATCTAGAAGGGAAAAAACGACGCTACAACGCAGCATCTAGTGCTAAATTTGCTTTCATGAAAATGCATCTATGATTAGGATATTTAAACGCATAATTCTCCGACTAGATTTCAAGAGCGTAACGATCTGTTCGTATCAGTCGGGATCAAAAAACAATCTGTTGAAAATGCCTGCGCCCGTCAATTCTGCGTTGGCGTTGCTGCGGATTCAAAATTGAAAAAACAGAGAGAGAGAGTACACAGCCAGTTTGGAAAAGGGCGTTTCATCACACACGATTAGAATCGACACAATCGATGATGAATGAGTCCTGCATTATTCTAGCATGTCTTTGAAACAAGGCACTTGGCGCCCACAATCGTTCACCAGTTCGTGTTCTCGCGGCCCAAACTCCGGATTTGTAGAGGAAGTGTGGCACTGTCAATCGGTCTAAGCAAATAGGGTCCCATTACTTGTTCAATATTTGCTGACTGACCCTTCTTTAAATCGGCTTGCGCGAGGCTCATGCGATTCATCGATTTATTTCAGCGTTTTAACGGACGTTAAACAAAAATTTCATCATCCGGCTCAATTCGATTTGTGCATAATCTGCTGCTGCCTATGCTGCCAGTTTTTTCATTTTACGAGCACACACATACACATGCGTTGAAATATGGAGAGAGAGAAAGCCGTTCGTGCAAGTCCCTCAGTTGGTTACGAGTGATCATAAACCGTTTAATAGGTTGGCTTAGCAAGTCTCAAAGTGACAAATGCACGTTCGTTACATAATTTCATTTCGTTGGCTTTTTATTTATTTCTTCTGGGTTGACTGCAATGGACACAGTCTTTCTAGGCTTTTGGCGGATAGCCTTTTGAATTTTTTTCAGTTTTTCTTCATCTTTTCTAGTTGTATTTGATTCTGGCGAAGAGGCAAAGAGTAAAATCGCTGAAGAGGGTGAGAGAGATTTCTACAATCTACAGTAGCCAAATTCATCTCCCCAAGCGCTTGACACAATTAATCTTTGTTTTCCTTGTCTAAAACATCAAAATCTCCGAAGGGCTTAAACAAGCTGAGCTCTGCCTTAATTGATTATTTATACTTATCTTTGTAATTTTCCATTTATTCCTAATCAGAGCGCATCAATTTTCACTATGTGCTAACGCGTGTTGCCTTGAAAGATTCAATCACTTTTTTTTTTTCTTTTGCTTGATTAAAATTTAAAGAGAAAGAGGGAGGATGGCGTCCACTTGGTTCGAGTAATTGTGAATTTACAAGGATGAAATAATCGAAACCAGACAACGAGAGAAAGACAGAGAGAGTGTAAATGGGCTTTTGGTTCAGGGCTAATCGAATATGAAGTAAACGATGCATAATAACTACGGGAGCGCAAAAATCGAGCTGGTGCCATCGATTGCATGACGAGATCGTTTTTAGATGCGTTATTTCATCTTTTGATGAATAGCGCTGATAAGAAGGCCGGAAATGAGAAGCGAATCAGAGAAAAATGAAGAGCGCGGATGTGTTAGTATCATGATCCGCATGAAATCATAGCCAGCCATTAAATCGCTCTGATTTGGCTTATTGTTGGGTTGTGACAAAACGGGTCCCTGTTTGTGCTCTCTAATCGAAAAAGTTTCTTTTAAGCAACCTATCATGTTCAAGACGAGATGAGGAAACTTGGACCAACCAGAGTAGATGTACACAATCAGAAAATTAACCTAAAGAAACGAAGCTTCGAGACAAGATGAAGACAAGCAGCCGGTGCGGATTGATACATCCTGCTGCTGTTGCTGCTGCAATGAGCCAATGTTAGATGTGCGTGTTTGAGTGCCTTTTTCTCATCTTTCTGCTACTACTTCAACTATTGTAGCTTTTGCCTGCTTACTATTTGGCTCGTACTCATGCAACTATTAGCAAATACTGATCGCGCAGTGGAGAGGTTTATTTAGAACAAGCCTGCCGGATGTATGAGCAAATTTTGACGCGCGCCAAGCCATCAGCATCAGCGTGAATATGGTGAATGGTGCTCAAAAAGAAAAATAAATAAAATGAGTGTGTCAAGTCATCTGGCGGCGGGCGGCTGCTTGGAGCTGTGCGGGCGAGAACGACATTTTTTAGACGCCGCCCAATATCACGAAACCTTTGCTTTCTCTTGGCATTTGCGTTTGCTCTACTGCAATGAGCAGGGGAAAAGTGGCCAAATCCGATTATGTTGAGAGGCAACTCTGGATTACGAAATAATAATAAAAAGTCAACTTATCATCGCGCTGTTTGACTAGCAAGACTAAAGACCTCTAAACGAAACGCAGCATCGAAGCAGACTGGCAGCTCTGCAAAGGAACCGTCTACAAATCAGCTATTTAGAAAGCGATTGATTGACTGAGAGAAAGAGTGAGAAACTAGTTCGTTGTGAAAATAATTTTTATTCATGCCTGCTTGTAGCAATCATTCAGATTGCCGGGTCTACTCGTTCGGCGCTTATTTCTCTTTAATTAAATAACCGCAATGAAACTCGGCAACTAGTTGCGTCTGCCTTAACAAATATTTGCCAAATCCGATTATTATTAAAAATTAATCGCAGAGCGTAGTCAGCACAGGCTGGCCTTGGCACATTTGCATGAGCTCATATTTGCTCTACTCATAGCTAGATCTCGTTTCTCTTTATTTCTTCCTTCACTTGATTTGATTTTCATTCGATCAGCCTTTCTGCTTGTCGGCTCTTCATCTGCTACCAAAACTAAGCGCCTTTCGACTAGTCGCGATGACGATTTTCGTGTATGCTTCATGTGAAACTCATCAAGCAAGTCTAGAGGGCGGCCGGCAGATAGGAATCAGTTGGTGATCAATAGGCGAGAAGCCAACGCATGAATGCCTCAAATTAGGAGGGAAAATTAGAAAAAAAGGTTGAAGTAGTGCAAAGCATATGAGCAGCAGCGCATCGATCTCATGCATCATGCTTCACAAGTCAAGCAGGCAGCTGGACGAAATTCAGCTTCTTGTCTCTTGCTCGATGGTGATTACATCAATCATCGTATTCGAGAGTCATCTTCATTCTCGCAGTAATCATCTCGGAAATTTCTTTGAATTTAGGTTCGCTATGATGTTTCTCGTTTAATTAAGAAGCATCGAGACCTTAATACCCCCGAACGGAACTGCTAGATCAGGAGATCGAAATTGCTGACTATGCCCGAAAACAATCCAGTTTCTAATCTTTTCATTTGCAGCAGTTGTGTGAGCGCTTGATCTTGCGCTAGAAGAGTCATTTAAATCCGAATTAATTTCATATACTTCCACTAGTGAATCGACACAGCAGCTTATTCGAATTGAATAAGCCGGCAGCCTTGTTAGATGGAAGGTCGGCTAGTTAGCGATTGCTGCAGCGTCTGACAAATCGATCGATTTATTGTTTTTGCCAAAGAGAGCCTTGTTAACTCTTATTTGCTTAATGCATTCGTTTCTTTCTTTATTGATGGCGCCCATTATCAGTGGAATTGCGAGCGAGCGGGTGGGCGAGCTTTCATTCAAGCTCTTTGGTTCTTAAACTCTCGTTAAGACCAAACTTTTATTCATTTGTTGCTTCGATTTGGTTTGGTTCGATTGCTTAATTGCTCTCGCTTGTTTAGTTTGGCGCTGGGTGTCAAACGAAATCTGCTTCCAACTTACCAAAACTTTCATGACAAGCTTCAGATAAACATCGCGGTGAGCGATCGCTTAGGAAAACACCGTTTAACGATCGATACTTTTTCTTTATCATGTTCTACGCAGCCACCAGCTATCCGATGCCAAGACTGCTGATGCTGTTTGATTTACATTAATTTCGCTCAGCTACTGCAAAGCAACAAAAAAGAATGAATGCCAACCGCCGCCAAGGCTGCAAAAAGGTCAACTTCACCCCAGCGAGATCTTTGCTTGTTTTAATTGCGCTAATTGCTCTGCGCTGCGAGCCCTCAAACGGATACAGTCAATTTGAATCTGATCAAGAGCATTTGGTATTCGAGAGTGTCTCCAAGGAGGACGATCGCGGACGCAAACCAGTGTATGATCCGTTTTTGGACGATCAATTATCTGGCTTAGGTAAGTACAAGCGATTAGCTCTCACTGGCAAAAGATTAAGGCAAATTGCTTCAGGGCCTAAAGTAGTCAATTATCAGCAGAAGAGTCACTATAGCGCCCAAGTAGATGGCCGCACGATTCAAAACTCGTTTAATAATCATCATCAGCAGCAACAAGCACCCAATCCGCAGCTTCAGTTTCAGGCCGCAAATCAGCCTCCGCCTTTATCGCCTTATCCTCCAACATCAGGCTATCAAAATGTGCCAATCGCACCGATACCCGGCCAGCAAGCCCAACGAATGCCGTAAGTACAGATTCTGTATGGCTTGAGCCTTATTGCGCACCCAGTTTCTCATAAGGCATGTTCGTGCATGAGTTAGTTTGCTGCTACTGCTCAATTAGGCTTTCCCTATTTCCCTACCCCCGGTTTGAACAATGTTGACTAACTATTCATGAGCGCGATCGCTCGCCCGAGGTCTAGTCGTAGCTAGAATAAACACTTGAAGGTCTTTTTTACGTTTCTGATAATCGATGCGTCCTTTCTCATGCCAACCGCAAAATGCGATCGATTGCCGAATGAGTAGGAAGTTCTCAAACGAGCACTTGCAGGCTCTGTCGCTAGTTAGCTAGCGATAGCTAATTGATTTGGTCCCTCTATTTTTTCCTAGCTGTGAGCGCTACACAATAAGTACCCTTGAATGCACAATATTATCACTCAATTGGTGTTCTGTTTAAATTCTTACGACTCGTAATTGCCAGTGACTCAACGTGCATGCAAGGTGCGCATTTTTGTGGCAAGAAGTGGTCTCTTTACTCTTGCTTGCAAGTGCACCTTTCAACGACCCCCGTGAGCTTAATTGATTGATCCGCTTAATTAAGAGCTGTGTGTGGTCTAATAAAAGAAGAAGAGAGAGAAAAAAAGTGAAAGTGTTGAAAAGGAGTGCATATGTTATTCTCCAGCTTACCGGTTTTCTTGATTGCTCGAGTTATAAAACGCGAGTAAAATCGGAAAAATATGAATAGCATGAGTAGAATGGGCGAAGAATTCGGCTCCTTTCTGCCATTCTTCTCCGAGCTACGAGCACGTCTAGAGCAGCAAGGCGAGAGAAGGCAATGTTTAACTTCAAGTAGAATGATTCAACCGCTGCAAGAGGGCGCTATTCTCTCAGGGGATAGTTAAATAAACTCGTCTATACGAGTCGATCGTAGGCATTTTAACGTGTAGACTGTATATTGTGGCCCCAGTGTCTAATTCGTTTCGCTTGCGAATTCTTATTTGATTCCTATTAATTCAATGAAAGAGAAAGACCCGATATGCAGCAGTGAAACCATAACACTTCCTTCACGTCCCTACTTGCCAACTATTTCTCTACCAGAGTTTCTCATTTTTTCTCGGCATTTCCTATTGCATTCGATTCGTTTGCTTTTCTCTCTCCACCTCCTCCTCCTCCTCCTTTGGCTCCTTTATTTTATTAGCTTGGAAAACATTTACTATTCATTGTTCCAAGGCACAGCTCTCTCAGGCTAGTCCAGTACTATTTGACGCTGAATTAAATCGATTGAAAACAATAACTGCGTCTTCTTTTTATTTATCGCACCAAGAAGAAATCTCATCAATGATCATCGGCCTGCATGGCTTTTTCCTCTGGCTGCTTCGATCCACTTTGAGGCCATCTAATCAATGCCTCTGTAGGCAAATAGCAAGTGCTTTAGCGGACAGCCTAAATCAATTATTATGCAACTGCTCAACTCCTAAACGTTCCTATCACGCGCGCGCTCTCTCTCTCTCTCGTTTCTTTTTCTCGCTTCTTAATCTTTTTTAAGCCGAGCAGATTTGTTATTCAGTTCATACTCAGCCGCACTCTCTTGCCTCCTTCTCTGACAAATATTGCCCGTCAGCGCCGCTTGGAGATGCGGGGCCAATATTCTGGGCCTTGAATGATTTTTTAAACACTGCGCTAGACGAGTAATCAGTGGCATGATGAATGCCTTTGTTTCTACTCAGACTAGATTTCTGCTGCTGATCAATTCTAGCGATAGCGGCCGAAAAAAAACTCTTTTCCTTCTATTTTTTGACTCGTTTGAGCCGCTGGTGCTTCTACATATCATTGCCAGATTTGAATGCTTACTACTTGATAAGAGCGCATGAATGCGGCGGTTTTCAGTTGTACTTAAGATTAGCTCGATCGATCATTCATCTCACAGAATGCAGACAAGGGAGAGATTTTAGATTTTAGTTGGAGTTGATCAAGTTCGATCGGATTCATGCTCTCGGCTGCTGCTATGTAATTCTCCTGACCGAGATTATTCAAAGAGAGACTGCTGACTTGGTAAATTTCAATGTTGCGTCTGATCAAGTCTCTTTTTTTTTTTAAGTCAGCAGCAAAATTTACTCTCGCCATTCACTAGTATCTTAGTCAAGCGTTGCAAGGTTGCGATGCATGTAAATTTTGCCTGTGATTATATGAAGTAGATACTGATCACGATGGCCCACAAGAGCCGAGTGAGCCTTGAGTTGGCCTAATTAAATCATTCCGCTCGGCAGTCGAATAGCTCATTTTATGCACCACTTAAGCATACTAGGTCTGAATAGATGACAGATCTATTCGAATTTCCTTCTGTCGCCTCGTCTTTTCCTTTCTCGCAATCTCTCTCAGAATTCGGCTTTTCTCTTGCATTTCTCATTCGTCAGCATCTTCATCTCGAATGCAGCAGATTTTCACGCTGCTTTAGCTTTCGATACGAGCTGGACAGCGGCAAGACGCTCTCTAGAATAAGGAGTAATAAGCGATGATTACTCAACCAGGCCCTGATAATGATGATTGCTGCGTAAAGCTGATGCTAATCAATTAATGGATTGATGTCAATACTCGCTTTGCTCGAACGCTTCACTTATTTCAGGAATCTGCGGCCTGCTCGTAAATGATATGATTGTTAGACAAGCCGGCATGTCTCTCGACTAGGCCCCGCTTGACTCCGATTCGAATGCATTGCAAGATAAGCACTTTGCTTGCCATTGACGAGCTTCTCAAGTTCGATATGTTCGTTTAGTACTTGGCAATTCTCACCCGCGCATGTATCAATTTCCTCGCGATTCAGACCGAGCTTCTCGACAAGCTATTCAGGAAATTGGGCACCGTTCTGCAATGCCGTTTCATTTCTGGCCTTCGTTTGTGTTGCTTCATTTTTGAACTATTTATCAGATACTCATGCAGCCACTTGAGTCTACTTTCGTCGCTCAATGTCATTTTTCTTCTATCCTCAATATGTATCAGATATTGCAATCGATATCCTGCCGACCCGTCTAAAGCTTTCGCTCATACTTCCCTTTCCCTCTCTCCTTCTCTCTCTCTCGCTCTCTGTCTTTGTGTTAGGCCTTTTTTACGCTTGCCGTGTAACTAAATGTATGAAGTAGCTTTGCTAGAAATCAGTCAACACCTATTGAGCAGATCCAATGAGCACCACCAGTCCTGTTGACGCTCGATTGCGAGTATAAATTTGAATTGGGCCTGCATGATGCGCGATAAGCTTCAAACCAGTCACCTGCTTTATGTGTTGCTCTTTGCCTATCCGGTTTTAAGTCAACTTTTGGGCAGTGAAAAGACCATGGAGCAGTTTCTTGACCGTCTCTTGCACGAGTCTGTCTACGATCGTCGTATAAGACCCTTCTACACTGACAAAAAAGGTAAGCGGACTTGAACTAGACAAGAGTCTCACCAGTAATCTAAGTGAACGAATGAATTGACTTGAAGCGAGCAGGCCGGTCGAGGTGAACATGAATATGCACATAAACACGATAAGTCGAATCAGTGAAGTGGACATGGTGAGAATACTGCCTGTTTGACTCGAGTTGAGTAGAAACGAAATTGACTCGCGTTCGAAACAGGAATATACAGTGGACTGTTTTTTTCGCCAAGAGTGGATGGATCCGAGACTGGTGTACGCCAACTCGTCTTGGAAACATGTGGAAGATATCACACTTCATTACGATCTTGTGAACAAAGTCTGGACGCCCGACGCGTTCTTTCGCAATCTCAAAGACGCCAAATCGCACATGATCACCGTGCCTAATCGGCTCATTCGAATATTTCCCGAAGGCCGAGTACTGTTCAGTCAGCGGCTCACTTTGCGCCTCGAGTGTCCTATGAAGCTGCAGAAATTTCCACTTGACAACCAGACGTGCGTAATCAACATCGGAAGCTGTATGCGTCTGTCTTGGGCTTGATTTGTTTAAACGATCATTGACATTAACTGTCTAGACGGCTACACTTTGAAAGATATCAAATTCGACTGGAGCTGGAATCCGAGCGGCAGTGACCCTGTGACCATAAATTCACAGCTTGAAATGCCCGACTTTATTCTAACCCATCACAACTCGTCTGTTTGTCAGAGAAAAACGTCTACTGGTTAGTGCATCTTTAGCCCACTTTCCTCGAATGAACTCAAGTGAGCGAGTGTGACTACGAGTTGAACGAGCTTGCTGCATTTAGCCAAGAGTCGAACGGCTCCTGCTCTGAGTGCTCTTAAAACGCCCCTTATCCTTAAGGCTGAGTTAAATCTGAAATTTTCCAAGGCGCTTATGCTTGCATTGAGGTTCGATTTAGCCTGCAACGGGACCTATCAAGCTACATAAACGATGTTTACATACCAAGCTCGTTCGTCGTCAGCCTCTCGTTTATATCATTTTTTATCGATCACAAAAGCGCAGCGGCACGAGCCCCTCTCGGCGCGACCAGCGCTCTAACCATAGCCACCATGTTTTCGGGTATTTTGAGTCGAGTCGTGTACTCGTTTCTGGTCTTGTCTTTTTCCAATGCCAATGTGAGAGGCAAATTTTCAGCGATTTCTGTATAGAGCCAGCGATAGGGACAGAGCAACGAAATTTATTTGTGAGCGTTCATCAACTCGTCAGTACTTGAGCTTTCTTTCTTTCAGCTGAGATTTGTCAAGCTCGGTGATCGATCAACAATGATATAAACTCTCTTGAGTCACTTGAGTCCCGCAAATCTTACGCGTGCGTTAACCTGTTGATTAAATAGGTGCCTACGCGTGCCTCGAAGTGCGCTTCTTCCTAAAACGCTCGTTCGGCTATTATCTGGTCCAAGTATACATCCCGAGCATTCTAACGTGTCTCATATCGTTCGTTTCGTTTTGGGTCGACTATAAAGCTGTGCCAGCGCGAATCTCGGTCGGACTTCTCACAGTTCTGACCATAACCACGCAAAGTTCAGGTAATTGTCCGAATCGCAGCCACGCCCTTAGTCAAACAAGCTTCACAAAGCGACACGAATAGACAGCACAAAATAGCCAAACAGACATTTGCTGAAAATTTGTTTTCTCTTTCGCATTGTTTCGCTCCTTGGAGTCGACCGTTGAGATGACGCTTTTGTCTAATCGAGTTGTTTCAAACCAAAAGGCATTCGATCACAGCTGCCCAAAGTGTCCTACATCAAGGCCATCGACGTTTGGATGTCAGTTTGTCTCCTGTTCGTGTTCGCCGCCCTTCTCGAGTACGCAGTGGTCAACGTGATCGCTCGAAAGCAGGATCTCAAGAAACTTGTAAAAATCAACCACGAACGGGTAAATGAAAGCTTCTGCTGCATTTTCTCGTTCTCACTTTTGCTCTAATCGAAATTCGAAACTGAAAGCGAGAAGCGCGTCGCCAAAAAGAGAGGGAACTGCAACGCACCCAGGTGGCTAATAATGAGAAGGTGCTTATGATCGGAAATCGTCTGGCACACATGAATTCATATCGACGCGGAGAGCACGATCCAATTAACCAGAGCAGCGAGGCTTTGGAATCGCTCATTCAGCACAGTAATTCGCTTAAGAGATCGCTCGTTAACAATCAAAACAACTCGCTGCATGTAGATTCAGCCGTCTCGATGTCAGCCGCATCGCAGCAGTCGTCGCCAGTCATTTCGGTCTCGCCGCCTCCGCCGCCACCTTCAGCACCAAATGCCAACGCCAATTTGACTCGCGACGATGCGCAAATGCTCGATTTCATCTCTAGCTTTCTATTTCCTATTTCGTTCATCATTTTCAACATCATTTACTGGATGGTAATGACAATTCTCGTTTTTCTTTCTGCTCATTACTCGCCTCCCATCCGAATCGCTCAATTCTAATCGAATCATCATTTCAATAAAGGTCTACCTTAACATGCAAGTATTGAGTGGCAATTAAATGCGTTGCCTGTCGCCGTACGGTTCACCAATGTTAGCCAGCCTATTTCCTCTAGCTATTTGAATTTTCTTGCTTATATTCTTCTTTGATCAATAATAAAAATTGTGAATATCATCATGACCATCTACTCGACTCTTATTGCTATGGACTGAAAAGCGCACGTCATAATTGACATTAAGAGGCTCACTTGTCTCTCTTGTTACGTTTATTAACAAACATTGTTGCTGATAATTATATAAGCGAAAAAAGATTCGATCCACGCGGCCGACAGGAATTTTCCATGAATTGAGAAATTGAAGAAGAATTTTTTCTCGAATCCGGCCAACTCATTTGCTTGTGAGCGTGAGGAATAAGCATAAGCAGAAGCTGCAAATCGTTTACAGTGGTTGAACATGTTCTAAACAAAACAGTTTATATAAGCCTGTTGGATTTTGTGATCACGTTCGCGTGTTTATCTTATTAAGAGGACGCCGTTGATAGAGTCACGAGGATTATCTGTGAAGCCCGCATCCGCATTTTATTTTCTGTTTGTTCTAATTTCATTTTGACATGTTGGTTTATAATTAAAAATTTAAGGCTTGGTTTACTTAACGTCTGAAATTATTGGCTTTTCTCGTCGATTTTGTTTACACTTCCTCGTGCGAATTAAATTCAGTCATTTCAGCCACCTTGTTAAGTTACAGCCTCGCTTCCCCTTGTTCGTTTGCGCAACAAGCTTAATCAAGCAGCTTTGAATGTCATGGAAATGGCTGCCTGTTGCGTTATCATAAACCGATCAGCTTCGTTGCATTTTTTTGCTAAATTCTGTTTGCCTTTATGAGATCGAATCGTGATTAAATTGGTGCCGGCTCATGAACGAGTTGAATCCTATCGGCTTGTTCACAGTTGCTCGATTTTGCTTTTTATTCGGAACCCAGATCAAGCCTGTCAGAGCTCATATGCTTTTAATGGGTTTTTATTCAACCAAGGATGAAAGATGGGCAATAAATGCGATTAAGATTTTATTCATACGAGCGCTAAAGAGTGAGCATCAAAGAGAGCCAGGCAGCAAATGATCAAAGAGGGTGAGAAAATGAAAGATAGAGGCTTAGTTTATTACAAAACAAAAAGTGCTGCGAATAATCAATAGCAATTTTAGGCTTCACTAATCTGATTACGTTATTAACATGGGACGTAAGCGTGCATGTGAATAATGGCCAAGTCGTTAGAGCCTGATGCCTTGTCACTTCCTTAAATTGTCTCTTTCAGACGTCTGCGCTGCTGCTGCTCTCGTCTTGTTTCTTCGATTGAATCATGTGAAACTCCTCAATCGTTTGCATTTATTTGTTTTTTCATTAGCATGCTGATATGGAAGAATGTGGCGGCCGGAATTTCGACATTGACTTCTAGTCGAGACTGCCAGTTTCTTAGATATTGCATTTTGACTGTTTAGACGTTGAAGCGATTCGAATGGACCAATACCTTAAGTTCTACGTGCTCGGAGTGGGCAGTTTTGTCGTATTCGCAGTCGGCATTCTCGTCAATATAGTCAGTCTGATTGTGCTGTCTCGCAAGTCGATGCGATCAACAACCAACAGCTATTTGAAAGCATTGGCTGTCTTTGACCTCTTCGTCTTGCTATTCTCTCAGCTAAGCTTGAGCAACAGCAGCCTGTTCACCAGTCCCAAATCCAATCCGTCTTCAGCTCAATCAGTTCAGCTGTCAAGTTTGGTGTTCTCTTCACTTGAGTCGCTCACCGGTTTGAACCAATCAAATTCACAAGCTGCCACAAGCCCTGTGCAGGCTCGCTCTAAACTGGTCGAACTCTACTATTCGTGGGCGACCAAATATTATCCGCAAGTTTACCCATATTCTCTTCCCTTGGCCATTATGTTTCAGTTCTGTGCCGTTTGGACCAACTTGGGCATGAGCACCGATCGATTCATTGCCATCAATTTCCCGCTCAGATCGCTCAAGTTCTGTACGATTCGCAACGCTCATCGCATACTGGTGGCAATATTCTCAGCATCGATCGTCTACACTCTTCCGCGCTTTTTTGAATTCCAAGCCAAACAGGAAGTGTTTGAGATAAGCACGAACGAAACTTTTGTCTACGTGCATATGGATTTGACGCCGATTGGCCAGTCAAGCGCCTATCGAAAGTTGGTCTACTTTTGGCTGTATGTTCTGTTCCAAAGCGTGTTACCTCTGGTCTTGCTTGCCGTCCTCAATATCGGATTGATAATAAGCCTAAAAGGCTCTCGCAATCATTTCCAGCGACCAAGCAGCAGTTTGAATCGCTCTAGTCAACGCTTGAATAGGTCGAGTAATCGATCGAGTCTGCCAATTTACAGCCGAGTAGAAGCTCTGGGCAGTAGAAGGATCGGAGCAAACAATCTGCGTGCCAACACCACCATTATGCTCATATTTGTAGTGATTCTGTTTATGCTGCTTCAAACGCCGGCCGCCGTCTGCAACTGTGTCTATGGCTACAGCTATTCGTTTCATCAGGCTGCATTCAAACTCAACACAACCTGTGACGTCGGCAACTTTTTCATTCTCATCTGCAGCGCGGCCAATTTCTTCGTCTATTATCTATTCAACCGCCGGTTCAGAAAAGAACTCAGCAATCTGTTGGCTTGCTCTTCGAAGTCAATTCAAAAGAATTCTCAAGATCAATTCATCGCCACCCATTATCGCAATCCGAGTCATTTGAGTTCAAACGTGATCAACTATGAGGGAAGTTTGAACGGCACTGTGGCCATTCGAATGCGAATCTGACCCAGTTTCAG
Organism: Proales similis; assembly: GCA_019059635.1. NCBI lineage: Eukaryota > Metazoa > Rotifera > Eurotatoria > Ploima > Proalidae > Proales > Proales similis. The sequence continues at coordinate 748,268 of JAGVRJ010000004.1, forward strand.
TTAGCCTCATGCATTCAGCCTGTTTTCTTCAATATTATTTACAGAGATTATAATTCACTCGCGGCATTCGATGCGAATAATCAATACGAACTGGGTCAATATTCGGAATGTTCGGAAGCTTAATTTCAACGGTGCTGGCTTCGGTGCTGGCCTACAAGGCTTATAGAGCGCTTTTCATTCTTGGTCTTCTGGGCGCTAATGTGGAAGTGGAGCCAGGGCCCTGGGCGCAATGTAGACAAGCTCTTGAATCGCAGACTGGCGACCGGCAAAAGCCAATTATTTCGGAAGCCTCGAATGCTGACATGCTGCCGAACGGTTTAAGTATATTTGTTAGGCCTCGGGTATTTCCCGCGCTTCTGGATCGTCGATTTATTAGGGGCGGAACAAGTAGCGTATTCATGCTTGACATGAATCATTTGTCTCCAGCCGAGGCGTTCGCTTTGCCAATATTTGATTCGAGAGGTCGCCAGTTTGAGGATAATTACTTCAACATTTACGCTGTCTCTTTATACCAGGACTCTTCTGGATCATTACGAATTTTGGCGGCAAATTACATAACTCCAGAAATGCAAAGGAAGCACGGCTTTGCAACAAATCAACAATATAGGGTCGAACTGCTAAAATATGAGCCCAATCTACATCGTCTTCTGCACCTGGAAACGCTAAGTCGAGGCATCAATGACGCAAATCTCTGCGATCTTACCGCAGTTGATGAAAATGCATTTTACTTTACGAAATGCGATCGAAGCATGGACATGCTAAAAGCGGGCCTGGAGACCAAAAGCGGAGAAGTCTGGGCGTTTGATCTTAAAACGAGAAGGGTTTTTCCGGTTCTTAAGGACCTGGTTCTTCCAAACGCGATCGCTTACATATCGACGCTTGATCTGATTGCCATAAGCAACCCTGCATTTCAAGGCATCAGTTTGTATCGGAGAGAGCACGACAATTCACTCACTCACATGGACGATGTCAGACTGGGTCACTTTGTGACCAAGCTGAACTCCAATAGACTGCTGCCCCAGCTGGTCATAACCAGTCTAGATCGAATGATAGACGCCTTCGATTTGAGCAGCCTGAACAGCTCAACGGTGTCAAAGCTAAAAATTAGACAGAAATACAGCTCAAGCTATGAGTACGAATTGGAAAAGCTCTTGCGACACGACGAATTCCTAAATTCTGTTCTGTTGCACAAGGACTCGATGGTTTTATTTTCAATGTTCGAAGAGCCGCAAGTTTGTCGGCAATAAAGCTTTAATTGTAAACATTCCAGAAACTTAGAATTCCGTCACTGGAGCCGGCCGCAATCTGCTGTCTGGCCGAGAAAGTTATGTGGTTAACCGCCTCGCGATGAAAGTCAAGCACTGCTAAGGGGGCCCTCTTTTTCCTGGCAAACAGACGAATTTTAGAATCCCAGCCACCCGTGCAAAACAGCCGCCCGTCGTTGCGTATTGCGCACGTGTTAATCCCTGCTTCCGTAATTTGCACTTTTTCACACTTGAACTCTTTCAAATTGAATGCAGCCAGTTGGTTTTCGGTTGAACCGGCAACGCCGAAATCATAGCTTTCAATGTAATCCAAGCACATAATCGGATTTCCAGCAAATATGCTGACGGATTTGAGCTGCTGATTCGTGCGCAAGTCGAAGCAGCAAATCTGGCCATTCTCATAAGCTGCCAAAAGATTATAGCCCGCTTGCTTCATGCACATGAGCATGCCTTTATCCGAGTCGGCTGTCGGATTCAGAACCGAAATCTGCTGATTGGATTGAAGGCTGAACTTAACAATCGATGATGCTTGCTCTGAGGGCAAATAAGCCAGTTGAGACGGCTCATCTATTTCGCATTTGCAAAATGTGTACGAGTCCTTTGAGAAGACAGCTAACTGAGTTGGCCAAATGCCCTAGTCACAAATGAAAATGAAAAAAAGGAAGCTTACTGTGCGGCACTAATGAAGCGTTGGCTCTCGACCATAAAGTGAGATGACTGCTCTTGTTCTGAGTTAAAACGGTGCCATTCGTGAGTTCAAATACACTCAGAAGAGGCTCATCACCCGAACTAGCCCTGAAGATTGGTCGGCGGCTAATCAAATCGTAGACGGTGAGCTCGCCTTGGCGGTCGCAAACCAGCAAAGAGTCGACGTTAAGTTTCGAATAAACTAGATGATTGACTGCTTTGCCATGTTGGATAATAAACGAGGCTCTTGGCACTTGTTCGGACATTTTTTTTATTCTGTTTTGTTTTTATTTAGCTAAAAGCATAAAGAAGATTTACAGTCAGCAAAAGTGGTAAAAGCGAACTGAATAAAGTCGGGGCCGAGTTTCATTTTTTGCTTTTGAGCGCCTCGATCTCGGCCATGATTCGACGTTCGTTTTCAAGCTCACGATCGCGCTTGAACTGATTCAACTGATCGATCTGTTCGCGTGGGCATGAAACAGTCATTTTAGAACTACAAGATAAAATGAAATTTCTGCACTAACCGACTGCGAGTCCTCTTTGAACATGTAATACTGTTTGTTTTTGGCCAAGTACTCCTTGAAGTATTCTGGCTTGTTGAAGAGATAGAAGCAAATTATAGGCAGTGCTACATAGCCGGCCATGCGACCGATTTCCAACGACCAGCCTCCCATTTATGCTACCAAATCAGCAAACAATTAGGGACCGAAAGCAACCAAAGTAAATTTGGCAAGCCTTGAAACATTGCAATCAACTAAAAGTGCATTGCAAAGCTAGCGTCACATTCGGCCGGCTTTTACATAATCTCGCACGTTTGGCCTTTTTTTAAAAATCTTGTTTATTACAGTTTTCTTTTAAATTCGTATAAAAAGTGCTTCCTATTGTGGAAATTAAGAAAAGAAAAGAGAGAGAGAGAGCATTCGTCCTAGTCCTTGAGGCTCAAATCGTACCAAAGCTTGCGACCTGTTTCATTCAAATTCGGATCGATTTCGACCGTAGCTTCTCCAAGGAACTTGTTGCGACCAATTTTATCCTTGTGCCAGACTGATATCCACAGTTCACGATGAGCGAGCTCTTGCGACGGTATTGTGTACTAGACCAAGTGATTAGATCCGGTCAATGCTGGCGGGTTTAGATCAAGGGCTTACCCTCAATGTCTCGTTGAACTCTGGATTCACAGTGTTCTTTTTCGTGTTTGTTTTCCTCTTGTTGTTCTCATCCTTTAGTCCTGGCACCAGATACACTTTAACATAGCTTCAATACAGGCAATCAGAATCGCAAATTTCGGACATTTAAAACGAATGCGGTTTGGCTTACGGATTGCAGGGGTCTTTTTTGTTTTTTGACGCCAAATTCTCGCAGCATTGAACCACAACTTCCAGGTTTGACGAGTGACGCTGATAGCGGAGCTCAACATAAATTCTGCCTCGTTGAAGCGCGTTTTTTGCGTAATCATCCGCATTGTAGACTCCTCTGATCGACGCCTGTAGCCATTAGTCTTTAACATTTGCCCAGAACTGCGAACGAGATCGCCATCTACTTACACTTCTCATCAGGTAGTTGGTTTTCGGCTTTTTTCTTATCGAAAGCGACGCGTTTAAAGGACTCGATGGTTTTGAGTCGAATTCCTCTTTTTGCATTTTGAGGTATTGCTCGACGGGATCCTCTTCGGCTTCGATTGGAGTTGGATGGAGTGCTGCGGGTGAAATCACCGGCTGGTGACTCAGTCCATTCTCCTGTTTGACCACACCCACACTTTCTTGCTCAAGTTTGCTCTCTCGCTTGCGAAGTGAATTGCGCAGTGTTCGGCGCAGACTTTCATGAGTGAAGCGCCGTCTGAACTTAATTCAACCGGTTCAAGCATTTTGACTGGCACTTGGCAATATCGAAAAGAAAATTTACTTTGACGTCCGTGCTGGCTTTTTCGGGCACATTGAAGCCCGAACTTGGCCGCTGTTCATCTTGAAATGTAACTGGCGGCTTATTGGACTTGACTGTTGTCTCCGTTATCGATTGATTCGATTGAAATTCGTCCAACTCGAGCATTTCGATCAGATTATTTCGACTGATCAACGCATCCATGCTGTTTAGCTTGTCGGCTTGTGATCGATCATGCACAGATGATTGAAAGCCAGGCCGAGTGCTTGGAGAGCTGTTCTGCGGCCCGATCTCTGATTGAGAGCTTTGCTCTGCTTCTGATGAAGTCACCGATGCCAAATCGTCGTTTCCGGAAAGGATGCTCGCCGCTTTTTCGCTTTTGGGCGGCGGCGTTGAAGACGGAATGAACCGACTTGACAGCGAGAATATTCTCTCCATTCTCGTTTGGCCTTGTTCAATCAGAGGATTGGATTTGGCCAATACCGACTCCTTAGCCTGGAGGCGGCGATAAGACGACTCGGCTGCGTACTCTTCTCTAGTCTGCATGAGCCTATCAGCATTCCATGCACTCGTCTCGACTTTGATCACTGGGCTCGATTGATACTGTTCCGAGTCAGATTTTTCATATGAGAAACGCCTGCTCTCGTTCACAATCGTTTCTTCGGCGTCGCTGTACGAAGAGCTGGACACGGCCACGTTTTGCGTAATGTTCTGTGATTTGGCTTTCTTGATCATTGAGTAGCGTTTGGTCAACGGTGGCCGATTCCTCGTCTCAATCTTCTCGATTATCTCTGCAACGCAATCAGAATTCAAGTCAGTTTTAGAGACAGCGAAATCAATTACAATTGGCAAACCTTGCTTTTGCTCGGGAAAAAGTGAAATTTTGATTATCTGCGAGCCAGTCAGTTTAGGCGGTGCGTCGAGCAGCTTTCTGGCCGCCTGTTGACTGGGAGCCTTGCTTGACCCTAATGCAATCCACTCGCCGGTGTGAATCATATACTGACTGCACAAGCGAGCTGTTCAGAGATGTGATGATTCAGCAGCAGCATTCACAAATTACTTGTATTTGTGGCAAAGAATGCAGAGCCAGCGAGCGCGACACAGGCCGGCTGGTTGCGCCACTTGACACTTGGGACACACCTTGAGGCCGCATTTCTGGCAGTGTTCTCCTTTGTTGAAAAAGTAGCCGAACGCGTATCTGCATCTAGCACAGACGTTGGCCGTTTGAACGTACTCGGCCGGAATGTCCAGGCTTTTGGACTCGATCTGCTCAATTTCTTGCCGCAGCTTCCTTTCGTCACAGTACAATTCCAATAGGAAAAGAAAATGAATCGAAACTCGTCAACTAACTGTAGGATTTGATTTTGATTGCGCGCAATCCGGTCGTCTCGCTTTAGCACACTGAGAATCTTTCGTCGTTCCTGTTCGGATAGAAACGAAAGATCGGGCACGTCTTGGATGTTCAATTCCATATTCCGTGAAGGGCTCAATTTAAACCCCATACGGCTCTATTGTTCTTATAATTTTTCTGCGCAAATAAACGAGTTGACAAATAAGAAATAAAGGTTTTGAATAAGAGCGATTGAAGAGAGAAGGAGAAAATTTGTTTGAAAATTGTGTTCAGACACGACTCTGGATGTGAGCGGTCGGATGGAGGAAAAAGCAAATTTGTTTGTCACGGAATCGCTTGCTGTTGCCGATTCTCCTCACTGTCTAAATGGTCTCGTTCTATTTAAGGGAGGTGACTTTTTTTCTCGGACGCTTTAGATTATGTCGGCGACATTTGAAAAATCTTATCTCATGCATGATTTTCTCATTCAAATAAATAAATGCCCGAGTAGATAATTCGACGTAGCGCGCGCAAAATTGTTTCGTTCACCATCGCCCACCTCTCAACCATCAAAAGTACATACCCACGCAAGCAAGCGCATGACGGCAGCTAATTAAAACGTTCTAGAGAGAGAGACTGGCTAGATGTGTTGAGATAAAAATGAATTGCAAACACCCGGCGGGTACAAATAGCGATCAAGTAAAAACTCACAAAAAAAAAAAAACTCTGAAAACTAAGAAAGAAGATGACAAGCCACGAGACGGCCAACCCCTCTGAAGCGCTCGCTGAACGATGTATAATTGTATGAATCGCTCGCTTGAAAATAAGCTCTAAAAATCAAAACAACTTTAGAGAGCAGAGAAGGTCTCAAATTATCAAGTCAATCGGTCTATTTGGCGTTTTGGTCTAAAATTAGCCGGGTTAGTTTATATTACGTCAAACGAGCACTTGTCGAACGTTGTTAGAAAAAGGAGCGCTTTAACCCGATTGACTAGAGCCACCCACGAATGTTTAAGAACTGAATAGACGAACAAGAAAAAGTGGAGCAGCGAGTGGAAGAGAACGAAAAATACGCTCTGAACGAGTGAGAAGAGAGGAACGGACCAGGTAGGAGATTTACGTCAATCGGCAAGAGCTGAAACGACCCAGCTAAATACACACCAGACGTCTGCTGGCAGGGTTTTTCACGCTCACAAAGAGTGTTTTAAACGGCCCCAATGCGATCGTCCGTGATCATCACTTGCCTGAAAGTGAACTCAGCGAACGAGGTGAACGAGGCAAATAGCGACCGAGTTCGAGTGGGTTGGGCGCGTCGTTGAAAGTTTTATTGTTTATGGATCTGTGCGCTGAGGCTCTGAAATTATGAAACTCGTGCATAGAGCGAAGGAGGGAACGAGCTGATTCTAAAGCGGCCCAGTTTTACCTTTCTAGGTTGGAAACACGGTTCTGCTGCCTCTCCCTTTCTCTCTCTTTCTCTCTTCCAAAATGATAATAAATTATTATTGAGTTGAAAATTTACAATTGCTAATTTAGCCTGAACAAAAACGAGAAAAAAAAACTGAAAAAGAAATCACGGCTCGTTTGTATGCGAGCTATGCATTGCATGTAATTAATTAACTTGGTTTCTCATCCTAAGTGATTCGAGCACCGCGTGCAAGTTACTCGCTTCTCACAGCAGCCGATTGCCATTGAGAGCCTATGCTGCTCCCTCTCTCCCCGCTCGTTCGCACGTCGCCCTTTTATTCATCGCTGACGTAGAGTCCGATCAAGTTTGCTTTTCAATTAATTTGTTTTTATTTTCGTTCGTTGGTTGTTTTAAATACTTGTCACAAACAAGTTGCAATACGAGCGATAAGAAAGAAAGCGAGTAGAAAATGGCAGGAAAACTTCAACAAGGAGGAAAAGAGAAACGAAAAGAGAACGAAAGCGAACGGCACACATGTCCAATGGCACACAGACAGGAAGCTTCTGATTCGCATGGATTAAAGCCTCGTTTTGATCAAGCTCAGTAAAAGTTTACAAATTTACATGGCTAAGAAGAAGGCGATCAGCAGAGGTGCTCTAAACGCCCAACTCGCTTTGAAATCAACGTGAAAGACGTGGCCAGCATTAGAAAGTAAGAAAATGAGTAAAAACAGAAGCAAAAGAAGGAGGAGAAGAGCATTCGTTTGACTTATTACATCCAGGTGACCGGTTTTGGATGAGACTCGTGACGGTCGTGAGCCGACCATGGGCATCAGCAGCAGCCTTTTTTGGATGCGCTCTCACCCTCTTCAGACTGGCCCTCGATTTGAACAGGACCGCCGTTTTGCCGATTGGGCGCCAAAACAGCAGAGCGCATGAAGCCGCTCTTTATTCCGTCCCAGCCGTCCTCGATCTTGAATCGGCCCTGCTCAAGCATATCGTAGACTTTGAGCGCCAAATCAGAGAACGCCTTCTCCACGTTCTCTCCAGTTTTGCTCGACGTCTGCATGTGCAGCAGATTGTGATAGTCGGCGAACTGTTGTGCTTGTTCAAACGGCACCTCTCTTAACTGCTCTTTGTCCATTTTGGTACCGACTAGCATGAATACTGCGTCGTTGGGCTCTATTTGTCGTTTGGCCTCTTCCAGCCAGCCGCTGAGGTGCTCGAAGCTGTCGTAATTTGTGATGTCGTAGAGTAACAAGGCACCGACTGAGTTGCGATAGTAGCTTCTGGTTATCGATCGAAATCGCTCTTGGCCAGCTGCGACAAGCTAATTTAGCATGATGGACCAGAATCAGCTGTTTTACCAACTTACCTGTGTCCCAGATTTGAAGCTTGACTCGAATGCCCGGCTTCACTTCTACAATCCGAGTGTAGAAGTCAACGCCCACTGTTGGATCAGAGTCGTCAGAAAAGAGGCCGTCGCAGAAAAAGCGCAGAAGCGACGATTTTCCGACGGTCGAATCGCCGACCACGATCAATCGAAACTGATACGAATACATTCTAAGCGAACGAGTTAAACAGTTAGACCAAGTTAAATGAGCACTTGAGCAGTCATGAGATTTAAAAGAAAACAAAATGAAAAAGAAAAACATGACGTCAAAGACGCAAAAAAAAAACCGACCTATCTTATCTGAGAGCGTGAACAAGAGCAATAAATAATAAAGGGCGCGAGAATTAAAGTAAATGCTTTGGCAAATGAGGCAATCTCCCGTTTGTCCTTTGTGAATCATCTTCACAATAATAATAATGATGATGATGATGGTAGGCAGCCGCAGCAGCACTCGTAGACACGATTGAGTGTTGAGCGTAGACGATCAGGGGGCGAAACGAGATGCCCACTAATCGCATCTGACACGGCGCTAATTGATGGGCAAACAAAGACGGTCGGGGCCGGTTGGCTAGCCAGGGCTTGTGGCGCCAGCTAGATGATCTGCTGCTTAACCGCAAACACGCTTCATCACAACAATAAACAACTAAGCTTTGGCCTGGCGGTCATTACCACTCGGCCTGGATGAGAATTCAATTTGCTCGAGAGAAGCGTTGCATGCACCTTTAATTCAAAAGGCGTAAATATGATAATCATGGAGCGAAAAAGCGCAGGTCGGAGTTCTTCTCACTGGCTTTGGCCACTTGTTCTATTCGTCCAACATTAAGACTTGTACAAAAAAAATAGAGAAAACAACGACTAGCAAGAACAAAAAACGAAATAACACCAACAAGAATAACAACAACCACAACAAGTTTGAAGAAAAGCCCACTAAGCTGAGCGAACAACGAAGCTTCAATTCATTCATAATTTATTTGAATTTTCCCTCTCACTCTCTTGCTCGCAATCTCTTCTTGTTGAACGGACGAGAATTTTTGTAGGAAGAGTATTGCAACTGCGAAATTTGGCGTTTGCTAGATGTGCTGCGATTACGAAATAAAACTAACTTTTCGCAGTCTATTCAACAACAATAACAAAAATGTAGAGCAAAAAAATGAACAGTGGCCACCTTGATCGCGACGGCCGTCTATATGCTCGTTGTTGTCAGAGCCCTGACGTCGAATCAACGGCTCAGCATGCTCATGCTCCTCAAGTCCTGTCCGATGCGAAGTCAAGTCGAAGACATTGACGACTTTGGTTCGATCGGAGATCGACTTGCTCGTATGCCATATGAAACATGCTGATCAATGCACTAACTACAAACTCTATCATTGACTAGAGTATTTTATATCTTTGTGATTATGTGGCAAATCAAACCTCAGACACTCCCCAATTTTGCTATTGTTCAACTGCGTCTAAAAGTTAAAATCTCAACTTCAAAATCGAACTGAATTAAATTCAAATTGAGAGTCAAGAAAAGCTAGAGCGAAAATAAAAATGTTCAAAGCATTGAGTAAAAAAAGTGCGAATTTTGCGCCGAGCCGACTTTTGGTCAGCAGCAGAAGCAAAGCTACTCAGGTCGAGTCACAGTTTGTGCCTGAACACTATGAAGTGGGTTTTCACTACTTTGAGTGTAAATTGAAGTTGCCAAGATGGCTTTCTCTATAAAAGGGCGTGTCTCTGGACGAGGCTATCGAAGCGCGTCGCAACAGGCTGAGTAAAGGCCTTCTCACTTATTACAAGCGGCCGATTATGATCAACCAAGGGCACATGCAGTGGCTCTGGGACACTGATGGCAAGAAGTATTTGGATCTGTTCGCGGGCATAGTGACCGTGAGTGTGGGCCACTGCCATCCAAAGGTGAACGACGCGCTCAAAAAGCAGGTGGACAAGCTGTGGCACACGACAAACATCTATCTCTACCCGCCAATTCACGAGTACACCGAGAAGCTCTTGTCCAAAATGCCGAGCGAATTGAACACTTGCATATTCGCCAACTCGGGCTCTGAAGCAAACGACCTGGCCATCTACATGGCTCGTCTTTACACCGAACGCTTTGACGTTGTTTCTCTACGAAACGGCTATCACGGAATGTCGCCCTACTCGATGGGTTTGACTAGTCTGCACACATGGAAATTCAGCATGCCGTCGAGCTTCGGAATCCACCCGACCATGAACCCGGACGTGTATAGAGGCGTTTGGGGAGGCAAGAACTGCCGCGACTCTCCAATTCAAGCGCTCAGGGAGTGCGACTGTAAACCGAACGAATGCAAGGCTTGTGACAACTATGTGGATCAGGTCGAAGACTTGCTTGTGCACTGCACGCCCAAGGGCGGCAAAGTAGCTGCGTTCATCGCCGAGTCGATTCAAGGAGTCGGCGGCGCTGTCCAATTTCCGCGAGACTTTATCAAAAAGACCGCCGATAAGGTTCGATCCCGAGGCGGCTTGTTCATTGCCGACGAAGTTCAAACCGGCTTTGGACGAACCGGCTCAAGCTACTGGGGATTCCAGAACCATGGCGTTGTGCCTGACATTGTGACAATGGCTAAAGGAATCGGCAACGGCTTCCCGATGGCTGCCATCGTAACCCGAAGAGAGATCGCCGACACTCTGAGTCAAGCGCTATACTTCAACACATTTGGAGGAAATCCGCTTGCATGTGCGGTTGGATCCGCTGTCCTCGACGTAGGAATATGAGAAAACGCATTCGTCGATCGGCGTGTGAAATTAAGCTATTTCCAAAAGGTAATAGACGAGGAGAAGCTACAGGAAAACTGTGATATTGTGGGCACCTATTTCCTGGACGAGCTGGCCAAGCTTAGGAATGAATTCGAAGTAGTTGGCGACGTTCGCGGCAAAGGATTGATGATTGGCGTTGAAATGGTCGAGAGCAAGGTAGGAATCGTCCGTAATCAAGCCACACACTCGAAGATGCGCAAACTGCTTGGCTTTGATTAGGAGACTGGAAAGCCATTAGCCGCCGATAAAGTGGCCGCAATTCACGAACACACCAAGGAGCTGGGCGTCCTGTTGGGAAAAGGAGGCCTTTACGGCAACGTACGATTTAAGATTAAATTTCGACTTGACTTAGCGGCTTAACTACAATTGAAAAATAGGTTTTCCGCATCAAGCCGCCCATGTGCATAACTAAAGACGACGTAGATATGGCGGTTCAAGTGCTGCGCAAGTCAATAAGCCAAGTGGTTGCTTAGCTCCAGAGATATGAAACGCCATAGTTTAAGTGAATGAATAAAGCTATTTATTGAGAAGATTGCTGAATGTTCAGTTCAATTGGGATGAAATGGTGGCAAGCAGAGCGTTTAAGGCCGACATGAAGATGCTGGAGAAATTCGAAATCGCCTTAGAATTAAATGGATTTTACTGATTGCGAAGATGGACAACTTTTCCAGACTTCAGATCGGCTCTTACCTCTTGGATGTGGACACTGAGCGACTGGTAGCTCTTGTTCATTTGATTGATCTTTGAAAGCTTAACAATTAATGGCCGGAATTGCTCTGGACTCGAAATTGAACCTACAGGAGAGATAATGCTCTGAACAGTCGATTGAATAAGCTGCTGGGCTTCGTTCTGAGCTTGTGCGAAGAGTGAGTGGATCACAGTGTTAAAAGGGATCAGAGACTGAGAAAACTTGGAGAAGGCATTGACACAGTTGAGAAGAGGGAGATAGGAAAACTTACCGAGATCGGAAGTTGAAGAGTGGCAGTGATCTGGTTCAGCAAGTTTTGCAAAACGCCTTTCAAGCTGATGAACAAGTTGCTAAGCTGAGCCTATTGAGCCGAAAATGAGCACTTGGCTTGAGCTGGTTGACAAATCGGAAAACTGTGGCCGAGTTTACCTTGAGGTTCAGAGTGATAATCGCCTTTTGACCGTCGGCAATGCTTCGTCGACCGATTGCGTTCAAAATACCACCAAAGTAGTTGTCAATGAAGTCAAGAGTGTCTAAGAAAAGAACGTGATCGAGCATGCCGAGATTCAACTTGACCTCAATCGGCTTACTGTTTTGCAATATTTCAAGCGATGGGGCAACAGCATTGTCCCAAAGGAAATTTCCCACAAACGTGGCGGTGTTGATGGTGTTTTGAACATTGTTGATCACATTTCCGGCGGTGTTTTGAACGTTGCTGATCACGTTGCCGGCAGTGTTGATCAAGCCGCTGACCAATGAGCCGAGAAGAGCCTGAGATGGCGAGGCAAGCATGCCGACGCACAGCAAGGTAACGATAAGCAGTTTCATTTCACTTTGCTAATATTAGCTTTAGATTGAAATTTTCTCTTTGCAGTTTAAATACCAGATAGTAGAAGAGACGCGAATATCTTAGACGCCATTTTTTAAGGTCGAACAAAAATCGAAGGGAAATCGTCAGATTTTTAAAATCAAATATCGAACCATTCATATATGAAGCGTCTACTCAAGCCGCCCCAATTCAAGTAGGCGGACTCGCTCGTTGCAAAAACGCCTCGCGTCTTCCTCCTCATTTTTAAGTTTGATTCAATTAAAACTTGAACAATTTAAAGCTTTTCGTTGTGGTTTTTATTTTATTTGATATCCATCCTGTTTTGTGTATACTTTGTAATTTTTTTTTTGTTGGTGATTATTTTAAATGATGTCGCTGTTGATGCTTTTGTTTTTGTGTGTCTGTGGGTGTTGAGAAATTTTCATTTTTTTCTTTTTAAAAAATAAAGTTGACAAAATTGAGAAGCAAAAGCAAAAAGAACTAAAATAAAAGAAATAAATTGAAGAAAATCAAGAATGAAAGAAGATAATTTGAAAGGAAAGGGAAAAAGAGGAAAAGTGATGTGTGTGCGATAGAGAGCCAACGTGCCCTGTTGTTGCCGGTTGAAGGTATTGCTGGATTCAAAGTGACGCTCTTTGTTCTCAGTAATCAGGAAAGTAGGGAAAGAGAAGAAAATTAATTTTTTTTAGTTTGCTAGATCAAATTAACTTTTGGTAGTTTAACTTGTGTGCTTGTGAGTTGGTGACCACACTTGAGATGGTTGAATTTAGATTTGAGAATTTTGTGGAGTGGAGAAACGAGAAGAAATGTGTTGAAAAGCAGCTTCACAGCTCTGTGTAAACGAATTGGTTTGCAGGAGGATTACAAAGGTTCATCGATCGTACAACACCTAGTTAATTCTGTTTGTTGCGGTTTGTTTGTTTGGTCGATTCTGTAGAAGGTCTGCGCGTCGCGTTTTTTCATGCTTGCTCGAGAACAGTTTGGGTGAAAAAATAGCTCGTATCAATTGAGATAAATGAGATAAATAGACATTTGCGATAAAATTTTTAGATAGCCAAGAGCGAACAAGAAGCATTCAGGGCTTGAACGTTCGACGAGTGTTGTTGAATTTTTACTTGAATAACACAACGAGCTCATTCACTTTATCTGGCCACTCGCTTTCTGATCACTGCTTGTTCATTCCAGAGTGCGGCACGGTGCCTTCATGTTGTGCTGCTATGGCCTTCATAGCGTGATTTATCTCGCAGCTGGTTCGGCTGACTCCTTGCTACTTTGCTTGTCGCCAATACGTCAGCGCTGTTGTTCTGTTCTCATTCGCAGCTTTGGTTGTTCGCTCTTGTTTTAGCATGCAATAAATTAAATTTAAGCATCATCGTCATCAGTAATATCAATCATTAATAAATAGAGCAACGTTTAAAAAATAATTGCTTAGAAAACAAAACAAGTCGAGAGACGAGAAAAACAAGAGGGCCAAAGCCAAAGAAAGGAAGGAAACCAAAGTAAGTAGCGAAATTCAAGATGCAAAATCGAAGATGATAAAGAAAGAAATTTAATGTTGCCATCCAAGTAATTGCTTGGGTTATAACGGCCAATAAATCGAGAAGCGAGAAGAGGAGGGAAGTTTGACAGAGTATTGGCTTTAGTAGCGGCGGCGACACTTCGAAGCTGGCTTTGACAGCATTTTGAACAATGCCAATGGCCTTGACGAGAAGCCTTGCATATATCGTCGTCTTACTCAGTGATCTCTCTTTCTCACTCTTTGACTTGGCTACTTGGCTCATCCATCGATCGAACTTTGCTCTCACTCGTTTGGGTCTGCGAGGTTTTAGCATTCTTGGATCATAATTATCAACTTGGTCCTGATCATCATCATAATCATCGTCATAGACGATAGAAATGGACCAAATAGTTTTAAATAAGCAAAAAATAGAGAAAATTAGGAAAATAAAGAGCGAGTGTGAGAGGGATACGATGCTCCATCAGGTAAATACCAAGCGGTCTGTCCAGAAGGAAAGGAGTTGGTCAATCAGATACGCGATGGCCGGGCAGAGTTGCTCGATCCGATATTTCTTCTTCTTATGCTTCATCTTTCCGCTGAATCAGAATGACTGTTGGCTGTGATAAAAAATAGCGTGTACATTAAAATTTGCTGAATAATAAATAGTTGCGCTCTAGCAATAAGGACAGCGTAATAGCAGTGATGTGGTTACTGTGGCCAAGGTTGAAAAGACCGGCGACTCTGCTGCCTAAATAGGTGGCCGGCCTTAATAGGTGGTAATTGCTTGCGAGCTTTACAGCATTGCTAAACCCAACTTGGTGAATGAAGCGCATCAGACTCGTTGGCCGTTTCGTATCCTGATTCTCTTCTGCCGCGCCTGTTGTCATCTTGACATTTATCATCTCTTTCTCTCATTTTCTTTTTTATTTATTTGTATTTTGTTTTGGTTTATTTGGTATCGGTAGTTTGCATCATGTGCGTCGTGATCAATCGGTATAGTGAGTGAGTGAGGGTATTGTACATTATTTTCATTCGGTAACAAGGCTTGCACTCGCCATATCTTTGCTTAACTCGTTTAGAGCCGCATCTGAGCACCGCATTTCGTTGGATAATTCGTCACTTGATGTTGGCGACGCCGCCATTCCCTTTCCGTTTCCGGCGTTTGGTTTGCGCACCACTTGAGCGAATGTGAGCTGCTTGTTTGACCACACGCCACCGGCTAGTTCTTCGTCTTCGTCACAGCTACTTGTTGGATGGTTTCCGTTCACTCGTTCGAACATGTTCGGAGAGACAGTCGGCGACGAGCTATTCGCTGATGAATTGCTGGCCGCTCGGCTCTCTTTGGTCACCGTTGCAAGCGCGTCGGTCAACTGCTGCTTGTCGTCGTGTGGACCGTTCGATGGTCGTGCGCGTCTCGCTTTCGGGCCGTTCTTGCCCTCAGCGCCGTCTGTCGAGTTCGAATTTGGCGGAATAGACTGCGCCGACTTGGACATTGACAGTATTGCCGGGTCTTGTACATTCAAGTGACCCTTGCCCTTCACTTGCTCGTTATGATTTATCACCGGTGGCTGCTGAGTGCTGAGTGTCGGAAAATTTATCAAATCAGGCGGAGGCGTGTTCTGAGTACGCTCGTTTATTGGCGGCGTGTTTGACGCAACTGATGAGATGCCGCTAGAAGTGTTGGAGCCGTGCTCGCCGCCACCGTAGGGTGAAATTGCGCCGCTGGACGACGGTCCGCCGCCCAACGCTGTCGGACCGTGCAAGCGCGACTGCGGTACGCGAGGCTGAGGGCCGCTGTTCGGGTTATGCTTTGACCGGTTTGGATTGTAAGTGTTCGGATTAGTTCGTGAGCTTGCTGCCACCGCTCGTTTATTGAGGTGTTTGGGCTTGCCGGCTGGATGGGCTGGGTTTGACCATGAGCCACCGGCTGCCGCGTAATGAGGTTGAGATGTGCTTTGCTGAGCGTTGTTACTGACTGTTGGTGTTGGCGTGGCGCTTGGATTCGGACTAGTCGCTGATGGACGTTTTGGTGAGCTTCGCGTCGTCTTAGCTCCACCCGCCGCATTCGGATTCTTCTTGCCCAACTGGCCGACTGCCTTGGGTCCGGCTTTGGACAAAGAACTCTCGTCGCCATCGGCAGAAGCGATCTCCGAACCGGCTACAAGTGGCATGTGATAGGCGCCGGCTGCAGCCAGGTGACTATTGCCGAAATAAGCCTGACAGGCAAGCATGTACTGGTAGGCGCTGAGTGGGATTGGAACAGTCGAATGCTGTTGACTGGATGGGTTTATCATGTTTGGGTGAATAAAGTGGCCGGGCGCAGGCACGCCGGTCACATTGCCGTACGGGTCGATATAGTAGCCGGCTGTTGGCAGTTCGCCGTTGACGAACGCCGGCTTGTAGGCGGCCGGCGAGCCTTCGGCTGGGTAAATCTGCAGCGGCACTGAGTACTGCGGCGGTAGATTAGAGTAGGCGTAGTAATTGGCCGGCGCTCCTTCCTGAATTGGAGACGTTGCCGGTTCGATGTTGGCTCGGGCGCGTCGCACGCTCTCTTCGTTTAGATCGCGCGACGGTGTGCTCGCGCTGCTCAATGGCGACTGAACCGGCGGTGAGGTCAGATTCGGAGGAGGCGTCGAGGCCGGAGTGTTTCCGCTCACACTGGGCCTGGCTGAACTGCTCGCATGCTTTAGCCGCGCTCTTATGGGCTCGTTCAAGAAACTGCGCACGTTCACTTTGAGGTGCTGCAGTGCTCGCTGCGCTTGCTCTTCGTTCCTAAACGTTATGTAGTAGCTACCGTTGCCGGCCGCCTCGCACTGCTGGCACGGAGGACAGGCCGGATGCTCGAATAGGCGTTGAACTTGCTGGACGTCCGCTTGAGCTGGCACTTCTCGCATGATGATTACACATTGCTGGGCTGCCGTCGGATTAGACTGTGGCGGAGTGGCGGGCGCCATGGCCGCCCTGGTTGGCGTCATGGCATTGCTCATCACGCCGCCAGCAAATCCGTTAACTGAACGCACGCGGTCAACGCCGCCCAGCTCTGACAGTTCAAGTTGGGACGAGCTGCGTATTATATCTTTGATGAGCTCAAGGTCTGCAGTGAGCCGCTGAATCTTGGGAAACGAGGCGATCTCATCGAGGCGCACGTAGGCTTCTGGGTTCATGCGCGACTTCAAATACTCGTCTTTGCTCAGATTCTTGGCTGAAAAATAATACTCGAGCGTCTTGAGCAGCTCGAAGCGCACGTAGCTGTCTTGCGAAGCCATCTCACGCTTTCTCAGTGTGTTTCTTTTCTTGTCGAATACAGAATTACAAAGCTAGTGTGTCGAGTCGGCTGGATGTGTGTGCGTTCAGCAGGCAAAGGCCATCACACCGTGCTGGCTCCTTTCACAATGGCGATTGGCGCGAAACGTGCGTGTTTCAGTCTTTCGCAGTTCGTCTAAAGTTTAATTCAAATATATCAAGTGGACCGTCTCAGCTCGATGCTCCTAGTCTAAAGAAGCGTCTGTGCTTTGCTGGGTAGAGAAGCAAAGCCTGATAAATCGATGATGCGGGCGCTGTTAAATGGGAAAAGTCGTTCAAGAACATGAGAGCTTACGAGCGACCATGCTGGATGGCGCTAGGTCGTTGGCCGGGCATTTGAGTAGGAAAGCGAGGAGAAGAAAAGAAAGCATGAGCACAAAGGTGAGATCATTTAATCACGCTGAATGAAGCAAAACCGTGCTGCATGTTGACCCCATTTCGCGTTTCGCCTCTCTCTCTCTCTCTATATATATATATAAATTATGAATGCGCGCGCGCCATGCGAAATGCTTGCTTCCATTGCGGCTGCACCGCCATCACCGCCCCACAATTCGCATAAACGTGCACATTATTTATGATGATGCGCCCGCCACGGCCAAAGCAATCGACACCAATGCATCGCCACCATAAACAACAACAACAACAACAACGCAAGCACCACCGCAGCCGCCACAACAACCAACGAGGTTTTTATAATTAGATTCGCCGATGCGCACACTAAACGCGCGCACACACAACACCCTCATACACACGCTAGAGTTTTATGCATGGCTCGCGCGAGCCAAGGGTAGTGCGGCAAGGCGTGCGGTACGCGTGTCAAACCGTCCCCTGCATGCACAACACAATTTGTCTGGCGGCCAAGAGGTGCCTGACCTCGGACACTGGTTCATCATCTAGTTCGAATGACCATAGATTGTCCACTGACGCTTATTGGCTGTGATCGGTGAGAAGAAGAACATTAGACCAAGAATAACAAAGAGATGAAAAAAGATTCTCGAAAAGCGTTGAGTGCTTTCCAGCCAACAATCTGGCCTGACGCTACGCATTGCTCGTCTTATCGAGGCGTAAATGATTTACTCCAAGTCATGTGCTCGTGAGTCAAACACACACGTGTTCAGTCAATCTAAATGCCTTCGACTTAAAACAGAACGAGGCCTGTTTAGTGTGTTGCCAAGAAATCAGACCCCTACGACCAGTGAACATTCAATTTAAATAAAATAGTAGAACGCTTAATTGATGCAGATATTAAAGTGCCGGGCTGTTGATTCGAGTCCGGCAGTCGTTCGGTCCCTTTCAAGGGGAAATTAATGGCCAAGCAGTTCCTGTCCTTCGGCATAGCAACTAATCAACAAGTTGGGGCGGGAAGCTAACTAGCAAAAACAAAATCAAAACTGATGCCCGTGCCGCATAAGTAAAGAAAAAAAAGGAAACAGAATCGATAGCTAGAAACAGAGTAACTGAAAGAGGCTCAATAATGAACGGAACTGACTCGACCTTGCTGCCAATGAAGCCATTCAACTCGTCGTCAGTGGCACGAACTTGCTTGAAGAGCATAAAATTCTTGGCCAAGAGGTGAAGCAAAAGTGCTTCAAAGTTCATTGCGAAGATAAGAACGCGGTTCATTCAGAAGTCAAATAATAGAGTAAAAACCTGCACACACACACACACGCACACAAATAAACACGCGGCCGGGTTGAATGAGTTGGCGCCCCGGCGTTAGTAGACGCGAGTAGACGATAGCGTTAAGAAGATGCGGACGCATCCTAGTTCTCTAACTTTTAGCATGCCTCGGTCCAAATGCCAAATAAATAAAAGTTGAAATTGCGATTTAAATTAAATTAGAGCGACTACAAGCTTGTAGAGGTCAGCAGATATCTTATGCGAGGATTATGATGCTCGGTGAAATTACTATTGCGCAAAAAGAAAAATTTGAACTATTTCTTCGTTTTAATAATGTGACGTTTTCAAGAGGATGAGAACGACGACTCCAGCTCTGCTTTTCAAGATAGGGCACCTGAAGACCTCAGACAAGGCTTTTGATGCGTCATTCGGTCTAGGCCAGCGAATGAAAAATAAGAAAAAAGAAACAAAACTAGACAAAGGTTAAATTACGAATAGAAGAAAAGGGACGAACGGCGAAGGGAGCCAAAAAAGGCTCAAGGTTGAATGCTGGGCGAAATCAAATAGGCTACAAATATCACACAAAACCCTAAAAACAATCAATATTTAGTAGTAGTTCACTGATTTCGTCTTAAAATTCACGTGTTGCTGAGCCAGTAGCTAGCTCACTGGCTCTTCATTCATTCATTAATTCATTCAAATGGCCATTCCAATCTCGAAATTTACACTCGCTTCTCATTCATTTCTCTAAACAAAAAGCGTGCAGATCCTTAGGGGACTAGTCACGGTCTGGTGCCGATCAAGAATGAAATCGCTCTCTTTTTTTTTCTTTTCTACCTCGATCACATTAAAGGTCGCTCGGCCCACATTTATTTTCATCATCATAATTATTATTCAGAGTGCGGTCGCGTCTTAGACATGAGCAATGTGGTCCAGAAAAATAAGAAATTAAAAGAAAATAAGAAAAAAAAAGAAGGCGAAAAGACAACAATTCAGCCCTTAACCGATCGCACACGCTCAGAGAAGGAGGAGAGTAAGAGGCGGGCAGCATCGGTCAGTTGACTGACCACTCCCAATCGTATTTACACGGCCTAAATTCTCTATTTTCTCAAGTCGCACAAGCCAAAAACACTCACAGAATCAGCAATTAGACACAATTTGAATTATTCTACGGCACTTGCTGCTACAGTATTCTCTGTCTCACTTGTCTTGCTCGGCTCGTTCTAGACCAAACTTGTTCTCTCCCTCTTTACCTGTTCGCCCCTTCTCTCTCCTATTCGGACTCTCGCTCCTGGTCTCCACTTGGTTCAAGTCAAATTCACTCCATTTTGGAAATTTCTCAATAAACTGTGCGCGCGTTTAGCAAATGGTCGACTATTAAAATTGGTTGCTTAGGCGACCTTTAAAACGTTAGATCATTTCTGCACACAACTTGTCCTCATGCTGCTGCTCTCTCTGAATAATAATGAGAATGGTTGCAAGCATAAGTCCTAAATGCATTTAAATGACTAATCGAGGAAAATAAGCAACATCTGAGCACAGAGCGAGCGAGCCAGAGAAATAAGAACAAAAGGAAAACAATGGCATCGTCCTTCAACACACCGCCTCCCGAAGGTCTAAAACAGCTTAAGCCCTATGTGACCCTTGCCTCTCAGCTTGAGCAGCGCAACGAGCACGTTGTGGCCTATTATTGTAACACTTAGAAGCTTTCTGCTAAAATGCTTGATGATTCTTGATGGCCTTCGGACAAGCAAGGTCGTCTGCATGCCGTACAAAGCGGTATATCCATCGATCGATCCACTCCCGAGTGTAAAAAGTACTTGGTCCAGTTAATGGACAACCTGGAAGCGGTGAGAGCAGGCCTTTGAACTTTGAGTGTCGACGACCTTTAATTTGCCCTCTCTTTGTGCGCGTCCTTAAAGACAAAGGCCAGCCATAGAGACGATGAAGCCATTCAAAATCAAACAATCGGACAAGCACTTGTCGAGCGCTATGCCCTGCAGATATTCCAAAAGGCCGACAATGACGACAGAAGCAGTCAGTTCACCAAGTAAGAGTCAAATTTTCAAAATTCTTATGTCAATTAGCGCTCACGATGCAAATAGGAATTTGGTGAAGCAGTTTTACTCGGCCGGTTTGCTGTTCGACGTGTTGAACTATTTCGGGGATTTGTCCGAGGACGTAATTCAATCTTGAACATTGTCATTTCGTCATGCCGGCACTCTAATTTACTCGAATTAAGTTGGTAGCCAAAAAACAGTATGCCAAGCGAAAGGCCATGTACCTGAACCGATGCTTTCAGACGGGCGAGACGCCGAAACCAGGTCCGTTGACGGACGGCGCCGAGGAGACCGAATTTAATTTCTCCTCTGACTTGCCCAACACCGATGCCAAGCCGACAGATAACTCGGCCTATTCGGCCCCGCCGAGCCAATCTAACACTGCGCAGCCATCTACTTACGCTTCAACGAGCGCATACCAAACCGACTCGAGTGAAAGCCACGGTAAGTATCCTTCCGTCAGTCTATTTAGGTGCAAAAGCTTGCAAGCTTTAAATTGCAGTTCCTCCAGAAGTGTTGGCTCAAGCACAGAAACACTGCAAGTATGCACTCAGCTCTCTTCAATATGAGGACGTACCGAACGCGATCAAATACTTGGAGGACTGCCTCCAGCTACTAAGAAGTGCTAATTATTAAGAGGAAGTTATTACCGAAACCGACCATTAGACACCTTCATCCTCTCTTCACCTTTTTCTTCTCTCTTCCTCTCTTATTATTATTTCTCATTCAATCAGAATTTCTTTTACACAATTCTACTCTTTGATTCCAAATGTACTTTTCTAGCTAGATTCGAGTGAAATATCAAGCTGCCAGCAGTGAAATTGAAAATGAAAAATAAATATCTCGTGACTGGAGTGTAGTTGAATTTTTGTGGCAAATCTGGGCGCGTTCAAATCGGGTGGCCTATTCAGCAGACTGCAATAAACGTTTGCGGCGAATTCTGGAGAGAGCACTCGAACCGTTCAGAGCCCAAGTTAGTTTTGTGCACAAAGGCAAACCGCATTATTCAGAATTTTGATGAAAATTCACAATCTGAAACGTAGTCGCTTAGAGGACTAGAACGACTAAGGAAATTCACCAAATGATCGGGCCCAAGTTAATTTTCTTCATCTGGACTCGACTCGCCTTGGCCAACGTGGAGTTTGACTCGCACGGACTCGACGATGATGTTCACTTTGCTTTCAATTGGCCCGGCCCGCTTCTACAAAGCCCTGACGATCATCAGCCACACGAGCAGCAGGGCTTCACTGACTTGGACGTTGTTAATTCAGATCGTTTGAAATATCGCTGCCGTATTCCGAACGAACCAGAAGGATTAGCCAGCGACGGCTTAGACGTAGGAACTTGAAAGAAAAATACTTGCACTCTTGGCCGATTGACTATCCTCCATGTTCAAAGAACAAAAACAAAGAGGAAAAGCCTGTAGGCCAAGTGCTGAGCGAAAATGTCTACAAGAAAAGCTTTTGCTCTTATAGAGTAAGCTATTGACTGCATGAATCAAAAGCCGCTTGAGTTTTAAACGCTCAACAAAATAAGATCGAGTCGTATTGGATTTATGAGCTCTGCCATGGTCAGTACGTAAGACAATACCACGAGACGAAAAACGCCGGAAAGGTGACCAATTCAAGGGAGCCTTGTTACTTTTTGAAATTTCAAAATTTATTTCGATTCCCAGAGACTCATAACTGCCGAATATCATCTCGGCTATTTTAAGCCAGACCAACAAGAACCAGATTCGCTCAAGCAGCCTGATGGCTCCTCTAAGGAGAATGTAAATAGGCGAATGTCGATTCGCTGGGTGAGGGCTTCCTAAAGCACAATTTAAAGGTTCATTGGAAAACTCTTGGGGGCCGTCGATTGCCGACATTTGCCGTCAAATACTCGGACGGCACCTTGTGCGAAGTTGTAAAAGATCTGCGGCGACAAGTTACCGTCTTCTATGGTAAATTGCTCCATTTCATTCAGTTTCTGGCTTCTTGTTCTTTTAAACGAGTGCAAAACAAAGCTTGTGATGAGGACGGCAATGAAAACATCGTTGGCTTCGAAGAGATATCGTCGTGTGTCTACGAAATGATTGTAGCCACTCCGCATTTGTGCTCTCATTCAGCGTTTCGTCCTCCCGACAAGCAAATTCAGGCCATAAGCTGCTACGCTCTAAACGGTGCACCAACCCGGCCTCCGCTGTTGGTCGAACTGCAGCAAGAAATCGACGTAGCACAACAGTCCGAGAATAAAGTCGAAGTAAACGATTAAGAGCTTCAGAGGCGCCCGTTCATTTGTTTATGAGCTTTTTTGTTGAGATGACCGACCGAAGCGGAAATACCTTCATCGTTCACTACCAGACAATCGACGAGAAAGAGAAAAAGCAAGAGCCAGAAGAGACAGCTTCCACAGCGGAAACCAAGAAGGCGCCCATGCCGCCATTTGTTGGACAACAGGCTCCCCGTCCCAAGGCGTCGACAACGTCCCCACAGCCAAAACATCCGAATGTCAATCTTGACGCTCAAAAAGCCATCATTGAATCGTTTATCAGAGGAGACGAATGCATATCCGGAGTGAGTTGAAGTGACAATCGTCAAGGCTTATGTGACAACTTTGCTAATGACGTTTCAGGGCAGCGGATGGTGGAAGTATGAGGTCTGCCTTGGAAAGAGAGTTAATCAATTTCACGAGGTGAATATGCCAAAATCGCTCAAATTTCTTAATTTCAATCGATTGAATCAAGCAGGAACAGGCGAGCAAAATAAGAACGAATATTGTGCTCGGCAAATGGAGTAAAGAGGACCATTTGAAATGGCTGAAAACTCATCCAAACAAGCGGCCTTTGCCCAACGATCAAGGAAGAACGTACGTTTTCTCATAAATAGTCTCTCAAACACGCAACTGCAAGGCCTATAATTGCCTCTAATTGACCATCTAGTGCGGCCTCGCTCTTCTTCTCCGACGGTGATTTCTGTGAAGCGACCAAACAAAATCGTTTTGTCGAAGTCAAATTCAGGTGACTACAGCGGCCTTTTTTTGTTTAATTTCGCCAAGCAAAATGTTTCAAACGCGCGATAAACGAACAGATGTGTGAGTACGCATGCACTGTCGCTTTACTTGCTGGAGCCGAAGATCTGCGAATACTTTCTGGTCATCGAATCGGCGTCTCTCTGTGATTTTGTCAAGTCGTTTGACAAAAATGGCCTTCCTCCTCTTCATTACAACGAGAAGGACTCGTTCGCTGGAGAACAGCCATCGCTGTTTCCGTAAAAAAACTCTTCGCTCGAGCCTGCCCTTTTCCAGTCTGCTGTTCGCTTTATTAAGTTCTGATTTCATAGTCATTGTTTGTCGGCTATTTATTGATTAAATCAGTAACTGTAACACTTTTTCTCGTTCCTGGTCAGCATTCAATTCAATTGTTTTCAAAGCATAAACGAATTAATAAAAGAAAACTGGCGCCTCTCTGATAAAAATAAAACAACAACAGCAGCAATAAAACAAAGGAAACGAAACGAGCAGCTTTAGTTGATGAGCGATTGAATGCCCGGCAACGAGTATGAGTCGAAATCGGCCAAGACAGTGACAAACGAGCGATCGTCAGCGGCCATTGGTGAGAATTGACTCATAGTCTCCGTCTTGGCCACGTAGTCCAGTGGAGCTTGAGTGTAAACTAACGCTGAGCTACTGCTCGGTCCGTAGTCTAATAACGTCACCTGGTGACACTGGCTCCACTCGAGGTGTGAGTTAGGCTCGATCGGCTCCAGTTTCTGTGAATGCTCACAGCCGACGGGCCCTTCGTGGCTGCACAGCATGCCGGTGTTTATGTCAAATCGGGGCATGGAGCAGCCCAGTTGGTTCTGACGCTTGCAATGATCAAACAACGAGTGCTTGCTGTTCGACGACGGATTGGCCAGGCTCACGAAATCTTCTACTGCTTTGCATGCGTCAGTCGTTCGAAGAGAACAAACTAGATTGACAGATCCACTCACGTTCAACGTCGTCGAGCAAGTCCACACAAGGACCGACGTACTTGTAAGCTGGCTTGCTTATGTTCACGTCAGCGAGTTGATATTTACGGATCAGGCCGACCGTGCTCAACACATTGGCGATATCGTACAGGCGTCTGATCTTGGCTTAAAAGAAAGCTTAACCAAGTGGCTCTGAGTTGAGTGTCTGGCGGCCTTTACTTTTGAACGTTCCCATCTTTGACTTTTTATTGTGCGGATCTCCGAGCAGAACTTTGCCCGCAAAGTTGATGCTCACCATTCCATCCTTTTTGTTTGAAAATTTTGTTTTTTTTTAAATTCAGTCAAACTAAAGCGGTCATAGGAGCGAGATTTCAAGTTTACCTCTGACGTGAGAAATAGCATTAGAAACTTCTGAGCCATAATTCCGAGCGACTTTTCCTCTCTGGACACCTTTTCGTCCCGATCGTCGTCTCTGTCGTAAAAGCCGTAGCAACAGGACTGCGCCCGAGCACCGTAAATCATGCTTGGGTGAGAATGTTTGGATGCACCAACTCTTACTTGACTGCCTACGAATTTAGCGCTCATTGGCTGCTTGTCACAAATGTACTCGTCACTCGGGTTGTTTAGTTGAGACGCCATCAACGCTTTGGTGTAGTCCAGAAAGTTGGACTTTATCGCAAACGTCTTCAAAATGAATATCGAATCAAGTTGCAAACGAGCAAATCTCTCAGGACTGTTACTTTCAACTTGGCCATTGTAAATGAAATGTAATTAAATCCGTGCCACATGTACTGGTTCTTGCAGAAGCGCGAGAGTAGCTCGAGACCTTCGAACACGTTCACGATGTCGTAGATTCGGCGACGTTGAACGCCTATTGAGCAAAAAGAAAAAGTTCAAGAAGCCGTCCGTCGCGACTGAAAAGCAGTTTACCCAGCATTTTGGCCATTTGGTCCAAACAGATTATGTGATCACGTGGATCGTCGACTGTCTTGGGAAAGTGAGAAAGGAACCTTTGTGTTAAATCGTGCGCATGTCGAATTAGAATCAGGTTGGTTCGGGAGCGTAGCGCCTACTTTTGACACAAAAGGCTCAGCGACTTTTGCCGCCTGTTCATATCCATGTTTTGCTGGTTAATCGGCAGGGAACCGTGAGTTTTAAGATTGAAGATTTTATTTTCACAGTTGCAGTCGAAGAGAACAGTGACATGAAGCTCAATCACATTTATCGATTCTATTTACCTAATTTGATTAGCTGACCTCTGTCGCGCACTCCCAATCAACTCACCAGATTAATTCAATTAAACCCAATCATCGTCTCTAGCCAAATGATTCTAATTGACCGCTCCTTGGATACGGATTCGTTTCAGGACAAGCATTTTCGCCTGCTCGCTCTCGGCCCCTCTGTTCTGGGCCGTGCACAGAGTGACTTGAATACTTGACAAATCAACGCGTGTTACTTCATTCAATTTTATTTGGCAAAAATAAATATCAAAGGAACACAAACGGAAAGTCAGTGCGAGCATGAGCAAGTTACATGTCGTCGAGTAAATCGGCTGGATTGAATTCTTGATAGTTTCTCAAGTCCATCTGGGTCTGGGGCCAGGCCGGGTGCTGAGCGCCGTCCATCTCTGATGCAACGGTGCTGCTATCAACAAGCCGATGGTTACGGCCTCCGATGATAGAGCCACATCCGGGACACTTTGCCTCTTGCATAGCGCCGCCGCATTCGCCAATTGCGTAGATGTAGCCGCATTTGCATTTGAACCAATGGCCTCTGCTGAAGTTCATTGCTTTCACAATCTGTGCCCTTTCGGCCTCGGTGATGGACAAATTCAGTTTTCTCAACTCCTTGAAATAATACTGGATCTTTTGCCTCTCAGTCTCGTCTAAGAACTTGCATCTCTTGAACAGTGAGTAATCAAGATGGGCCATCAAATCTCCAAAGAGAAACTTGTCCTCTTCCGAGAACTGAGTCGCTTGAGTCTGTCTTAGAGTATCAAAGTAAAGCAGCATAAACTCGACTCGATCGAACTCAGCCGAAATTTCATTCAGACGTCGGTTGCTTGACTTTATAAAGGCTTTTCCCTTCTGGTCAAATATCAGATCGGCCAATTTATTCAACTCGTAGGCCATTCGTTTTCGATCTTCTTTCGATGCGTTATTCGACTCGAGATTAGATTTCGTTTTCTCTAAAAGCCCTTGAAGTCGTTTCATCAGAGCGAACATGTTGTTGAAGAAGATTGTTTCTTTTAGTGTATCGGGCTCAGTATCAAGCCGATTTTGCATCGAAAGCAGCATCGGTCTTAGAAGCGCTAGTGAAGTCATTTTTAATCGGCCGCCAGATATTTCGCTCTTAAGTTGAGTATGTACTCTGCGACGTTCAGTCATATCACCAATCTGACGCGCTTTGATTTCTTCAATTGCATTCAGCTGAATCTTAACAAAACGCGAATATCGAAGGTTCTTTCTGATCGGCGTTGTGCATTTTGGGCATGTCGGGAGTTTGATTGAGTTGCCCGACTCGGAATCGTTTTGTTCGAATCTCATCTGCATCCATTGGTCCATGGCACTTGCCTCTATGATGTGCTTACAGTCTTCCAGAAGGACGAATCTTGCGTCTGGTTCATCTTCGTTGCCGAAAAACAACGCCTGCACTTCAGCACGGTGACAAATGCGGCATTTCTTCGGACAAGGCTCTCCGCAAAAGCCGATACAAGGATGGCCGCATCGAAGTAGCTCAGGACACGGTTCGTCACAAGGCTCTCGATCACACGGCTCATAGCATCGACGTGAACATGATTTATGTTGGCACTGCCATCGACATTTCTCCAGACACTTTGCACACGGCTCTGAGCATTTCTTTTGACATTTCGAGTGCGAACATCGATTTTCACAAGGTCGGTCACACGACGAGCATTCTTCCGCGCAGCTAAGTTGACACTCGTGACCACAGTACAGAATTCGGCCGCATTTCATTTCACAATCCTTATGAATCCTGCTGCCGTAGCATTTGCCACAAGTTGATCTACAAGGATGTTCACAATCAAGAACTTTTTCGCACCGCTTCGGACATAAACGTTCCTTTTCGAACGTATTCTGGTGGCACGCAATTTTAAGCAGTTCTCCGTGGTGCGGATCGCAAGTAGACTTGATTTGGATAAGTGTAACACAGGCGCCACATTCCAAAACTGAGCATTTCCTTGTGCACTTATGCCCGCATTTCAAAATCTTGTCACAAGCTTGATCGCAGTTCCTTCTTATCGGCTCGGCGTCGCATCGCATTCCTGCAGTGTGTTTACACTCTTGGATAAACTTGGCCACTTTTACATCGCATTCAGTGCATTCGCCCGAATGAGAACAGATTTTCTTGCAATAGTGACCACAGGACATGAGCTTATCGCATTTTTTTTTGCATTTGTAGTGCTTGTGTTCTTGATCATAAATATGGCACGATTGAGCGCATTGGTGACCGCAGTCCAAGCGAGCTTGACAAGGCAGTCTACAGCCTCCGTCGATACGTTTGTCAAAGTCCTCTGGCTGTCGGGCCTTAATGTCATTTTCAGGATGGAATGTGCACGTCAGATGAATTTCTGTGACCAATTGATTGCTGGCCTTTACTTGTTCGACAATATTGCTCCATTTCTCGTTCTTAGAAGCGAGTAGACCAAAGTTGCCGATGCAGTAGAGACCTTTGCGAGCGCGCGAAAGAGCCACGCAGACTCGATTGTGAGTTTTGAGGAAGCCGATCACATCTCTGTCATTGGAACGAACCAGAGAAAGCAGAATGATGTCATTTTCTTCGCCTTGATAGTTGTCCACCGTTCTCACTTTCACCTTGTCCAGATCAACTTCTTTCAATCTACTTCGTATCTCGCTCTGCTGGCCGAGGTACATGGTAAGTACTGTGAACTGATCCTGATCGTAGCCTTGTTTGGTCAGGTATTTGCAGAGTTTGGCTAAATAGCGCGCTTCAAATGCATTGATTTTGGAGGTTGAATCTTGACTCGTCGATTCAGGATTGTCGTGGTGAATGAAGAATACATTGCTTGTGAGGCCCAATATATTCTCAAACTCTTTAACACTCGGATCGTCCTCGATCTTTTGAGTGTAAAAGTTTTCCATCAATCGACTGATTTCTGGCCTCATGCGTCTTTGCCTTAAGAGAGTTGCATGCGGATTGTTGTTGTTGACGAGACGCTCGAACAAGGATACGTCAAATTTGAACTGATTGGCCAGCTCATACACATTTGGATTCGGTCTGAGTTGAACGTGGTCTCCGATCAGAATCAGATGCTCGGTGCTCTTTGACAACGAACTGATCACATGAGCCTCGAACACTTCGGCAGCCTCTTCCACAATCACAATTCGTGGGCCCAGATCGTTTAGAATCTGATGATACCTCGATGCGCCTGTGGTGGTCATTGCAATTATTTTGGCTCGCTCAAAAACGTTACGGTCCTCTTGCATTCGCAGCTCGGCAAGTTCGCCGGCGAGCAGGTTGTATACATCTAAATGCTCTCTTATTTTCTGCTGCTTTTCTTCTACGAATGCTTCTATCCACGATTTGTATAAGCGGTGTCGTTCGGCATAGTTTCTTAATGCCCACGGATTTTCAACATTCTGCTCGATCGGATCGGCATCGAATATATTCCTCAAGGTTTTCCTCACCACTTTCTGTCTGTGTTTCTTTTCCCTACCTGAACCAGCTTCCTGCCAGCCGTCCAAAATATTGCCTTTTCTCTTTGACTTGAGACGATCGAGGATTTCCTTTTCGGTTAAAAAGTTGTTCTCTAATTCAGTTTTAAAACTTGATAATTTTTTCATCTTGAATTGCTTGACTAGATCTAAATCGTCTTCCATTATATTCTCATTTGTTTCAATTTGATCGGCTTCGTTCTGCTCAAATAGCTGGCCAATATCTTGCTCTTCATTCAAGTTCTCTTCTTCTTGATTCGCAGCATTTGATCTTTTCTGAGCGCCTGCGACCGTGATCTCAAATAGACCGAGCCAATCGAGCAACTGCTCATCACTTTCAAAAACATATTCTACCAAGTTCCTGACCCGTTCAACTCCAAATAGAACGCTGTTTCTAACGATTGCCGATGATTTGGCTTTTCCAACTAGAAATCGCAGCAAGCCTACATTTCTCTCAATTTCTTCCATTCTTTCTCGAATGTGACCAAAACCCAAGCCCCGAGTCCTCTCTCGTCTTTTTATATTGTGAAGCATATACGGCTCTAAATTGGCATTTTTGGATCGAGATCCCACTCTGACTATTCCACTCGCTAGCTTGCATTTGGTAATGCACATCTCAAGAAACTGGTCCAAAGCATGATTGGTGAAGCAAATCATCACCATCGGCTTGTGCCTCTCCAGGCTTTTGTTCCACCATAAGCTTTGATTGCTCATCAGAAAATGAACGATCTTGACACCGATAAAAGTTTTTCCGGTCCCAGGCGGACCTTGAATAACTGCCAAGTTGTTGAGCAGCGCCAGCTTGAACGCTTCATATTGAGACGAGTCGAGTTTGAGCTGCTCTTTGGTCGGCCAGCTCTCCGGTTGGCTATACTTGACCAAGTCAGCTGATTTAGATTTACGCTTTAGTGTCAATTCTTGTAATAAGCTATCAACTTTAGTGTCTGGAACCTCATCAGGAACCTTCATCTCCAATAAACTGGAAAAGCTAATATTTTGACTATCCAAATAAACTGGATACTGGCGCGGGGTGTTTTGTGCAAAAACTATGCGATCCACGAATGGGAAGCTCGATTTATCGAACTCTCTTTTGAGGGCGGCTAATGCTTGCAAGACATGCCTGTAAGATTCAAAGTAAGCGTTCGACTCGACCATCACGTATTTCTGATCCTTTATGAGACTTATATGTCGATTGAGCTGCTGCAAATCCGTTTTTAACAGCAAGCGTCCTTTCTTTTTAATATTTTCCACTTCTCGATCGCAGATTGTTGCCACCAGACACTCCTTTTGAAAATAGTCCGGACTGAGGCAAACGAGAGAGCCGAATATGAGCCGCTTGGACGCTTCCCATCGCACCTGTTTGACAATGCTTTTGGGCAGCTGGATTTCAAAGACGATCCCTTGGTCGGTGAGCTTGCTTTCCATCACCAACACATCAAAGTAACTCTTTATGTCATTCAATTGTTTGACGTCGTTGAGGAAATTCTTTTGGCTCTGAAGTTTGTCCAGAACACGCTGGTAGCCTTCGCGGATCTGAATAATGGCCTCTCGAAGGGGCCTCATGAAGTCTTCTCGCAGCAGACGATAGTGAATATCCAGATAGTGATCAACACTTTCAAAGGCGCCTTTGACAATGTTGGGCCGGAGCTGCACGTTTTGATAAAGAATATCGTCCAAATTGGGCACCACGTTCATATCGGCAATGTCAATATCTGGCTGGGCGCCCGGTGGCAAAACGTTCATGAAAGTTTTGTTGCGTTCACTTTCAATTTGCCGCTTGGCTCTTGGCACCATCGGAACAAGTGAAGTGTCCAAAAGTCCAATCAGCTCCTGATTTTGCAATCGATACTTTATCTGCAGCTCGAGCCGTTCAATGATTGGCTCCAGACTCTTCAGCGTGTACGGATTAAGAAAAATCATCTTCTGACAAAGCTGAATCACTGATCGAAGCAGAGGCAGATTCTGACCATCCGAGAGGCGATTGTAAACCAAATCAGTGACAAACACCGACTTGGCCACCTGTTCACTCAACCGACTGACTTTGATTCTCATCGCATTGCAATCGAGCATTCGGTCAATCAAGCGAAATAGACTATCGAACATCGCTTGGCCCATGTTCTTTGTTTGAATGTATTTATTCAGCTCGAAGCGGGGATTCGATATTTCGATAACGATTTGATCGGGTCCCATTTCGCAAATTTTGTTCACCTTTTGCAGACTCAGCTTATCGCTGGTCGGTGATGCCCATGGCCGATTGATAGCCGACTTTTGCTTGCGCGGCTTGAAGTTGACGCTCGCCATCTTGCTTTTTCTAAATTTTAAATATTCATTTCTCTTTATTTTACGCAGAAGCCGGCGGGCAAGACTATCCTCGCAAATTCGAAAGTGGGATTGAGGTTCAGAAAAACTAAAGCGAACTGCACGAAAACTTGACGCTGTTTTTTTCTGTTACAGAGAAAATGTGCGAGAATTATTCCTCCTAAGCCAATTTGAAGCGTTGCGTTTCATTTCAATTGATTTCAAACAGAATGAACATGCATTTGATGATTTAAATAGAACGAGAGAGTTGAAAGCCTACGCAAGGCCATGCGAACTTATTTATGACGAGCCGAGTCGTCTTAGTTCGAGATCGTTTCCGCAAGTCTATTCGCTCAGCTGTTGCATTGTATAGAAAAGCCGCCAGAACTTTGCATTCTTCTGTTGTCAAGTTAACCGGAAAAAGGCGCCAATTAGGATATGGCCCGATTATAAATCGAGTGATTCTGAATTACATGAAGAGGCATCGAAGGCAGTCGGAGAAAAAGGTTTCAAAGATCCTGGATACGAAAATTTGACTTTATTGCGGTCACCCTGATCATCGTGAACGCTTTCCAGGATAAGCCGAAATGGCCGCAACGAGCATCAAGACTTGTCTGGCGTTTGAGAATTTGTTCTAATTCTTTTATTAAATTGTCAAACTCAAAGTGATTTCTAGCCGAATAGACAAGAGACTGTGTAGAGGAGACCAAACAGAAGGTTGAGGAGAGCAGTGTGATTAGTAATGAGATCAAACTGACGCTCCCTGAACTGGCGCTCCAGGTTGAACGCCAACACGACGGTGATCAGAGGCAGCAAGTAGATGAGACTCTTGATGTAGCACATGAGTATAAGAATGAGATAAGGCGCGAACAGAAGCGCCGCATAGAACAAGTAAGAGTAGGTGGGGCCGAGATAAATGGCCAAAGTCACGATGCCGGACTCTTGATCTGTTTTGGCGTCACGCGCGTTGTTGCTGTGCAGTATGGCCTCGGTGTGAAGTGCCAGAGGAATCCCGTACAAGAAGGGTCGCACAAGAAGCTGATAGACTGCGTGATCGCCGCTCCAGTCCCCCTGAGAGCCTACCTGGCTGATGTACGTGTACAGAACGGTGATCGGACCGAAAGCGAGCAAAATGACCAGATCCCCGAGTCCCATGTATTTGAAGCCGATTCCGCCCGTGTAGGTGAAGCTCAGACACAGACCGCCGAAATAGATGAATGCCAATATCTCTTCGCGAGCGCTCGAGACAAACAAAAGGCCGAAAAAGGCCAGCGAGCCCAGACAGTAGAGCAGAACGCCGAACCGAGTTATCTCTTGCGGAGTCAACACCTGATCGACCAGAGTGCGATCGGACGAATGAGCTTTGGCGTCGACTCCGTTTTTAAAATCGAAATAAGTGTTGACCAGATTGCCGGCGCCGTGTACACACAAGGCGCTCACGAGATTAAGAGCCAACACCGATAAGCTAATCGCCTGATTCTGGCCAGCCAGAGTGGTCTGGGCCAATGCGGTGCCCAGCAGCACAGGCGTCAGACTGGCGCTGAAGCTCCATGGCCGAAGAGCAATCATATAGCGCCGCAAGCTCTTCATTCTACGAAACCGATAGAACTCTTGAAAACCTGATCCGCTCTTGAATAGGGGTGATCAGATTGGCTAAATCTGAACTCAAAATCGTCTCCAATCAATTCGGTCTTGTTCAAAATGTTTTTATTCCATTTTATTCAAGTAGAATAAACTCGAGTAAATTGGGAGCTCTTCTTTTACCGGTTTTTGAAATTGAGAAAAAAATCGTCCTCACCAAAGAGAGGCAAAGTGAGCAAATGAAAATTGGAAAAACGGAGTAAATGAAGCAGAATCGATTAAATACGAGCGGCTAAAACGAAGCAGGCTATTGTCTTGAGTACCAACTCATTTGTCCTGGAATGTAATTCTGCCCAAGTAAGGCCATTGGCCATCAGCAGTCACTTCTTGTCTGATCAGCTTGTACTTGTTCTTGGGCTTTTTCTTGCGTGTAATCGTCTTTCCCAGCCGCTTGAACCAGTCTGTGTTTACAATGTACTCCTTCAAAGTTGAGAATTAGAAAAGACAAACACTTCAGTTAAGCAAGAGTCTCTAGCAAGAGAAAAGCCACTTTACCTCGATGATGAAAGAGATGATCAGAGAGAGGGCCGCCATTCCCAGCAATGTGAATCTAAACACCGAAAATGAGTTCTCGTCGTCCAGCTTGTGCATCTATGCCCAACAACATGCAGATGAGAAGCGAGAGCAAGAGCTGCGATCAAGCGCACTTACACTCAACAGAGTTTCCATAAACTCAGTCGGCTTGAGTGTGATCCAGACGTTGCAAGCAGTGAGCGTGAACAGAACGAAAATGAAGCCGAGGTTCTCATTGATGGGTCGTCTGAATGGCGGTCCTTTAGAGAACACGAACGCCATGATCACGTACTGGAATGTAGAGGTCAAGAAGACGGTGGTTCCTTCCATGTTTTTGTTGTTCTTTTTGAAATCGTGAACATCGGGCTGATTGGGCACGAACCTTGTATGTGTGTTAAAGCAAAAATAAAGCGAGATGAGAAAAGCGAAGAGTATGCTCACCAGGGCATTTGCTTCAGGTAAAGATAGGCGGCCAGCTGGAACGCAAGTACCAAAAGGATTTGTGTGATGATCGAAGACAGATTCACAAAGCCGACCAGACTTCCCAGCGGCCTTTTCTTCGACAGTCTTTCGTACGCTTTGTTGCTGCTCACTTTGAATCGCGTTTGCTTTCGAGAGAAATTCCAGTGCAAGCATTTGAGATCAAAAGCTTACTCAGCACAGCCACGGGCGTAATTAGGAACAGATCAATGTAGAGGAACTGCTGGTCGGCCAGATTGGTGAGCGCCTAAACAAGATGAGGAGACGGTTGAGAGAAGAGCAGTTAGAACTGGAAGGAGGTCAACGGCTACGGTGTAGAGGATGAGAATTGAGATGAACTGGATCATGCTGTAAAGTGCCATGTATTTGAACACGCCAAACGAAGTGACCAGAGCGGCTCGGCCTTCTTTGATTATTTGCGGCACGCAGCTAATGTTCTGAACTTTGGAGGTGAATGGAGAGGCGACCGACGCCTCGGCCTCAGACAACGAGATGCCCACGTGGGCGGTTTTCAATGCGCTGCAGTCGTTTGCGCCGTCTCCGCACATGGACACACAGTATCCGATGCTGCTCAAGTGCTCGACCAGCTGCGCCTTTTGGTCCGGACTCATTCGGGCGTAGATGGTTCCGTCGATTAAGATTCTCTCCAACAATTTCGGAAAGTGTTTACGCAAGACGGCAAACGATCGGCCCGTTACTGCGAATCGAAAGTTGTGGCTGACTCGCTCCACGTTTATGGTGGTCTGTTGATCGTCATAAGTCACTTGATGCACTTCTTCGCCCTCGTCAGTTTGAGTTAATGAGGCAAAGTCTTCGGTTCGTTTCCACTCGATTCTGGCGGGCACGTCGTTTTGAGGCGGATGCGCGTCGACCAGAATCACTTTGTCCTCGTGCGGTATCATGCGGCACTTTCGGGCCACACTGAGCGCAGTCAGCAGATTGTCACCGGTGACCATCACACACGTGAGTCCGGCATTTAAAAGCTCGTCGATAACCGGCGTGGTCTCCGGCTTAATCATGTTCTGCATTATTAGCAGGCCGTAGAATGAGAGCTCACTTTCGACCATGTCTCGAGTCAACTTTTGACTTTGATTCCAGTCTACTGACTGGTCGAGCTCTTTGCCGGCCAGTGCGATCACTCTGTAGCCGGATGCGGTGTATGCGTGCAGCACTTCGTTGAAATTAACCGGCACAGTCTCCTTGCGGCACAAGTCGGCTATTTTTTCAGGCGCGCCTTTGCTAAACACTTCAATGCAATTAGAATGCACCGACTTGGCCAGAACGCTCATTCGAAGGAGCGACGAGCTGAACGTGAACTGTTTAATTATGGCGATCTCGTCCGGGTTCTCAATGCTGTCTCGCCTCTGCCGTACAAAAGGAGCCTGCTGCTCAAATCTCGTGGCGCCCGGCAGATCTTCTTCGTGATAAGTCCACTGGGTGGCCTCAAACATCTTTATGTCGAGCGGGTCTCCCATAAACGAGCCGTTGTAGACAGTGAGCGAATGACAAGTGGCCAATGCTTTGATCAAGTTGCCTCGCTTCAGCTCGGTCAAGTCCTGAATGGCGGCGTTCATGTTGGACGCGTCTACAACGCCCCACAAATCGAGTCCGTCCTCGGTCAGAGTTCCGGTCTTGTCGAAGCAGATTAGCTTCAGCTTGCCGCAGACGTTTATTCGCGGCGGGCTTATGCAGAATATTTGCTTCTTTTTCAGTCGGCTCTGAGCGTAGACAGTTCCCACAGTCATGGCGGCAGGCAAAGCAGGCGGAACGACAATGGTCACAATATCAAGCGCCCTGATCACGAGGTCCTTCACATCGACGCCGTTGTTGGCCAGAACCACGATTCCGTACGACATGCCGACAATGGCCACGCAGAACAAGAACAGAATGAATTTGAGCGAGTCTTCGTAAAACTTGAATCCCATCGGCTTAGGGTACAGAATAGATCGAATGAGCTCGCCCTTGGAAGTGCTGAAGCCGGTGCGAATCACAACGGCGAGCACACGAGGCTCAGTAAAGCTGCGAGTCTGAACAACTGCCGTTCCGTTGAACAGCGTGTGTCTCTTGTGCGTTTCGATGTCATATGTTTCGTTGCTATTTTCGGGCTCGGGCAGGGGCGTTTTCACAACCGGCACACTCTCGCCGGTCAGCATGCTCTCGTTGACCACACACGTGCCATTGAGAAGAACGGCGTCGCAGCTCATCAGGCATCCGTGCTGGTCGGCCACGATTTCAATCACATCGCCCGGCACGAGATACTCGGCGCTGACTCTTTCGAAATGATCGCCACCTCGGCAGACGTTCACCACCGAGTCGTGCTTAACCATGTTGTGGAGGGTCTGCGACTGGCGCTTCGTTTCGATCAGTGAGATAATCATCGACGAGACTGAGATGAGCACAATGCAGCACGCGTACAATATGTAGTCGTCAATGTACCAGAGGACGCAGGCCATTATTTGAAATATGTAGAAAGGCGTGAGAATCTCCTCCAAGAACAAGGCCAAATAAGACTTGACTTGCACCTCGATCGAGTTGAAACCATAATGTCTCAGTCTGTGAGGCGAATCGTTCAATTCAATCAGACAAGTGTCAAATGCGTCCGTAGCGCAGTGGCTTACTTTTCTAGTTGAATGCTGCTCGAGAAGCCTTTGAAGTTTTGCAAAAGACGAACACATGTAGTATCACGATCGAGGCCACTGTGAACAAGCCGATTAGCCGCAGCAAACTTAAATGAGTATGCAGTTTATTACTGAATCTTTTGGAAGACAAATTTGCTCCAGTTCCATTCGTAGCGAAGCATTTGGTATTTGAATGAGCGCCGATATGCCTGCTCATGTTGAGAGGCTTGCTCTGGCGTGTTTATGGAATCATATTGGCCTGAGCTTGATATCACCGAGATGGGCCGTCTCGCCTCCTGGTAGCTGGAGCTTTCAAAGTCTCTGATTAAACTTTGTTTAATTTCAAACGAAAAAGATTCAATTCCCAGCAACTCTTACGCTTCAGTGTCTATTTCAGCCGAAATCTGCTCGACCGCAATCACATAGTAGCGTTTAGACGGATCCTAAATAGACCAGAATTGAATTGGAGCAAAGAGAGAGAGAGAGGCGCGAGGCAAAGGAGTTAAAGTGCAAATAATGAGAAATAATTGTGCCTACCTCGAGCAGAACTAACTGAGCCCGGCCGAGATCACAGAGGCTGCTGGTGAGATAGAGCTTCCACTCGGGCTTCCAATAGAACACAATTAGGAGCAAACCAGCCGATAAGACGATCAATAGGTAGAAGAATATGAGCTTGATGGCTCGAGTTTCATATCCAAAGCAAATCTGTTTTCGGTTCGGATTAAGGCCTTGTTTGGAATCGAACGATATTAGTTCAACTAACCGCCTGATCGTCTTCGTTTTCGTTCAGCACTTGCACAGTGCGCGGATATCTCTCGCTCAGCAGCTTGTAGCTCTCATTCATAGCTTTGTTGTTTTAAATTGTTTTGTTGGCTGTTTAGTTTGTTTTCTGCTTGTTTACTCAACTCTGCACTCGGCTGCCTTCAAGTCGGAATTGACCACTCGAACGGTGAGCGAGTTGTAGATCTGCAGCCTTAGTCTAATGAAAAAGAGAAAATAAATACATTTACGCACCGGACGACTGCCTCATTCACTCTATTCACACTCTCCCTTTTGCTCTCTGTTTCTCTCTCTCTCTCTTTCTAATATTTTCTTTTTTCTCTTCAATACTGCATTGCTCGCGTGAAGCAAATGATCATAATTTGCAGCATAATACCGAGTCAACACCGTGTGAGTCTGGCCGCTCAGACGAACGCTCGAATCACATGATGACAATCAAATGTTCGCTTGACGCGCTTCTCCTTTACGCAACGTTCGATAGGAGTATGCCACCGATTGGTGACAATTGTGCCCTGTGATGCGTTCAAGAAACTCGGTCTAAAATACATAAATTCATTCGTCAAGTGTGAATTCAAGCCACTTGAATATCTAATTCGAGGCCTTGAGCGATTTAATTGAACTTGATTTTTTATTCACAACCACTCTAAACTATCTCATTAGATCGACGAACACTGCTTCCCTCCTGTGAACCGGTGAGGAATTTTAAAAGGAGAAAACTAGCCAAAGTTTAGATTTGCTTTTCTCTCCCTTTTATTACTCGTTTGTGCGAATTGAACGCAAATTAAATGTGATGGCTGCTGTAGATAACTCTAAAAAATCAAATTCCAACAAGTCAATATCACGCTGCTTCGGTTTCCTAAGATTTTGATTCGAACTCATTTAAGGTGGTTCTAAAGACAGAAAAGGACAATAGATCATTTACCACAGCCTGAGAGGTGGTCTCAGTCGGTTGTGCAGCGTTCGCCTCGGCGTCTGGTTGCGCTGACTTTATGATTCACATTCGCTCGATTAATGTGAGTCAGTCAATCTTGAAAGAATTGAATATTTACTGGAACTTCAGGGTTGGCCGCTTCGTTTTTTTCCTTCAACTCGCTTAGGAACGACTTGCAAATAAAGAAAATTCGGTTAGAGGTTGCTTAGAACAGATAACAATGAGTAAATGAGAATCACTTCTTGGCCAGTCTTGGCCGAGCCCGGTCGTGCGGACGCAGGTGCGTCATTCTTCACCGATCGAGCCGAAGAAACACGAGCGGAGCCAGCTCGGGCTGATTCGGGCTTGTCACGAGCAGATCCCACTCTTGCGGACGAAGCTCTTGATGAGGCATTGCTCTAATCAGATTTGCATTCATTTATTGAGCGTTCGAATCAGATTCTTGCCAGACCCTACCTCGGACATTTTCACACGATTCGGATTAAAAAAGTTTTTCTCTTTTGAATTTACGTTTTAAAAATAAATGAATGAGGCACTAGAGTGTTAGGGAAGGCTTTTTTTATACGATTTGTTGCCAAGTGTGAACACTAATTTGTTTTGCCTCAAACGAGCGAAGGATGGTGACGGCAGTGGTGTTGCTTTTATTGCCGTTGCAGTGCGCAACCATCAATGCAAAGAACGAAATTCCCATTCAAACAGGTGAACGATTGCGTAAATGACGCCCAGAAATCGCGTCTGAGCACAATCGCTTCTCGAGGCTAAAGGGGCGAAAAGCGCCGCACGCTTGTTAAGAAAAGCAGAGCTCCTTTTTTTTCACTCAAATGGAGACGAAAACAAGGAGTGGAGAGGAGAATAGGAAAGTTTTCTGCTTAGCTTTGGCTCGGTGAGACGTGCCCTCGAAACTCATCAATAAACTAATTCTCCTCGATCGCCATGGATATCGTCTGAATTTTTCAAATTTAGTTTTACCTTTTAGAATTCTGTTGCTTGTGAGGGTTGGAAACATTTTCAAAACAATTTTAAAGATCGAGCTCAGCCAAAACCCTTTCTGCTCTTAAAGTAGCTGCGGGCCAGAATGCCACTTTGACGCATTTTGGAGCTTTACTCCTTAAATTTAACTTGCAACGATGAAATAACAGACTCAAAAGCCATTGGCTAAAAGATAACAATTGATACTGAAGTCAACATTCAGATAAGACTTCTTTGATAAGCGAGACCGAATCTAGAGAGGGAGGAGAGCCGAACTCGGAAGCGATGAACAAGGACAAAAAGGCAAACTTTTCCCTTCCCATCCCGATTTCAACGATAAGACATTGATGAATAAAACAAAAAAAATTGAGAATAGAAGACAGACCGAAACCCTTCATGAACAGAATTTTCTCGAATTTTTTCACAGCTTAAGAGAAATGGGCCGCCGTTGAATAAAAGAGGAGAGGGAGAGAGAGAGCGCATATGGAAAATCGAGGTCTTATGAGGCAAACTGGCCGAATGGCCAAGCGCGATTGTCCAATTTTCACAACGAGTCTTATCTTATCGCTTTTAATATCACGAATTACTACTTGTCGCCGCATTGTCTGGGTTTGAGTGTTTGTATAGGAAGGGCAAAGGTGGGGCCGCAAGACCAAACTAAGAAGGAATATGCTGACACTGAGCCGAATGTCATCATGCGTCGAGTGCGAGGCTCAAGCTTGGCTCAATGCGTGAACATTTTCGAATCAGCAATAAATAAACATTATGTGACTCTAATTTTGTGCGCCTCTGCTTCATTCAAAATGTTTTGCATTTTATTTTTCATGACTCTTGAAATAAATTCAGCAACAACAACAAAAATTTTAAACGAGAATTGAATATTTGAAAAATAGAGAGAGAGAGAGAGAGAGGGAGAGAACATCACGCCTTCGCAGTGAGCGACCAAGTCAACGATTGTGAATGGCAAAACTTGGTTCTACTCAGCCTTGTTGCTGTGCGTCCTATGCGCGTCGTCTATTTATTGCATGCGCTGCTGCTGCTGCTACGGCCGCAACTAAGATCTAAAGCTTTGCTCTACTGATCTCAAGCAAGAATAGCCAGCCAATCGCAGAGCAGCGTAGCAGCAGTCTAAGCCTTCACATTTGCTGCATGAATGACTAAATCGGGCAGGCCAGCACATGATAGCACCGAAATAGGTCTCTATATTCAGCCGGCCGCTCGTCTGCCTTCCAGCTCTTTTGTCTGCATGTGTGTGTGTGTGTGTGTGTTTGCAAGGAACGCTTTATTGCTGGTCTGATGCTTATGAATGAAAACTTTATGATTGGAAAATATGTTCAGCTAATGCATTTGCTAGAGTCTCGAATAAACTGCTTTATTCAGTCATTTGAAATGAGCGCTAGTGTGCAACTCAATTTAAACAAGAGCTCGATCTTATTAAATTTTAATGTTGGCTTGAATTTTATTCTTGCTTTCTAGAATTGCAAATCACCCAAGGCCAGTTCGAACATGAGGAGATTGATAGTTGTTTCAAATCGCTTGCCATTTGTTGTAAGCATTGATGAGCAGGGAAACGCTGTGCGCAAAGACTCGGCTGGAGGGCTTGTGACCGCCTTGGCACCGCTGATCATAAAGTCGAACGGCTTCTGGATTGGCTGGGCCGGAAAGGAACTCACCCAGGACATGAGCATCCCCGAGGGCACGGACAAGACCTCGATCGGCTACGGAATAAAATCCTCTCAGATCGTGCCCATCTTCTACGACGAGGAGACGTTCAAGCTGTACTACAACGGCATGTGCAACGAGTCTCTGTGGCCGCTCATGCACTCGCTCACTACAAATCTCTCGTTCAAAGAGGATTATTGGAACTCGTACATGGAAGTTAACAGCAACTTTGCCTCTGCCACTGTCAATACTCTGAAGAAGATTCAAGAGCAAAAAGAGTTTGACCAAAGCCAAAGTGACGATGGTGAAGAAGCGAAGCCAAATCTGGTCTGGATTCATGACTACCATCTGTTGGTGATGCCCATGATGCTCAAGAACCTCATAGACGAGGCGGGCGTCTCTGCCCGCATCGCCTTCTTTCTCCACATCCCGTTCCCCTCCTGGGACGTGTTCCGCCTCAACCCGTGGGCCAACGAGATCCTGCTCGGTCTGCTTGGCTGCGACCTGATCGCCTTCCACACGTACACGTACGCTACCAACTTCCTCGAGTGCTGCTACCACATCCTGGGGACCAGAATTGACAAAGGCGAAATGCTGGTCAAGTACGGCAATCGAGTGGTTATAATTCGAGCGCTGCCGATCGGCATCCCGTACGACTGGTTCGAGAAGATGGCGCAAGAAGCCCCTAAGGCACTGAGCTTTAAGGAGAAGGTCATTCTCGGCGTCGATCGACTTGACTACACTAAAGGCATTTTGCAGCGCGTGCACGGCTATGAAAAGTTCCTTGAAAAGTATCCGCAGTACCACGAGAAGGTCGTCTTCTTTCAGGTGGCCGTACCGTCCCGAACTGATGTCGAAGAGTACCGACAGTTGAAGCAAGAGCTTGAGCGTGAAGTTGGCCGCATCACCGGTCGCTTCGGCACTTCGGATTGGACGCCGATCAAGTACATTTACAAGACGGTGCCGCAGTACGAGCTGACCGCCTACTACCGCGACGCGGCCATCGGCCTCATCACGCCCGTGCGCGACGGCATGAACCTGGTCGCCAAGGAGTTTGTCGCCTGTCAGATCGCCGACCCCGGAGTCCTCATCATTTCGCCGTTTACTGGCACCAGTGAGACCATGTACGAGGCGCTATTGGCAAATCCGTTGGAGACCAACACGTTGGCAGATACGATCAAGCATGCGCTCGAAATGGACTACCACGAGCGAAAACTGCGAATGAATGCTCTTCAGTACAGAGAGCGCATGTTCAACCTGGACACTTGGCTCGAGTCGTTCTTCGAGGCATGTGAGATGATTGACAACATTAAGAAGAAGACGCCATCGTTGACAGTGGCCGACATTGACAATTGGTTGCGACCGCTCATCAAAGGCTACAGATTGACCATAATCCTAGACTACAATGGCACTCTTGTTCCGATCGAACCGCATCCCGACTTGGTTGTCTTACCAGAGGAGACCAAAAACCTGCTCGAGAAGCTAGTCTCGTTTCCTGAAATCGATTTGTGCGTTCTATCGGGCAGCTCGCTCGAAACCCTCAAACGCATGATTCCTATAAAGGGCATTAACTTGGCCGGCAGCCACGGAATGGAGACCTATCTAACCAAAACAGGTCAAGACGAGTGCGTCCAAGACGCGATTACATTCAAGTCAAAAGTTAGCGAGCTAGCCAGGGATTTGCGAGAGAACGTGTGCACCAACGGCGGTTGGGTCGAGGAAAAGATCTACCACGTGACATTTCACTGGCGTGAGACCAACGAGACTTATCGTCAAACAATAATTCAGAAAGCAAAAGAGATTATTCAAAACCACGGCTTCCAGGCGCAAAACGGCCATTTTGCGATCGAGGCGAGACCACCGATCGGCTGGGACAAAGGACGAGGAGTGTTCAACATGCTTGAGAAACTGCACGGTATCACCTGGGCCGATAAAGTCAGAGTGGTGTTCATCGGCGACGACGAGACTGACGAAGACGCGATGCGAGCCCTGTCCGGACTGGGCATCACATTCAAAGTCGGCAAGCCGAACATGAAATCATCGGCCACTTATCGTCTTCCAGATCAGTCCTCAGTTCAGGTCTTTCTTGAATGGGCCATTGAGTTTATGGAACAGAGGCTCAACAAGAAACTGCTCTCTCTGTCGGAGAGAACAAATCAGAGCATCAGAAAGAGAGACAAGTCGGTCTAGTGTAAAAGCCAGGCAAACGAAAGAAGCCCTAATCTCAACTGCTCTGTTTAATAGCTACTCATTGAAAAATTAACAAAAAAATGAAACCAGTCTTGAATACGATCCTTAGTGATTGTCCGCTCCACATAAATCTCTTATTCTATCAAGGTCATATATATACATACAAGTAAATTGCGATTTTTTACGCATCGCACAAAAAGGTGCGGCAAATTGTCAGTGCTTCGACTCGATTTAATTTAAAAGTCATTTATAAATACAAGAATCGAAACAGAAGAAACTTGATGCAAACAAGGCCTCTGATTTCAGATTGAAAAATTCAAACATCATGTTGAATTGCTTAATTACACAAACATAGACAGCAGAGTTAAACAAACGATTGAAAGGCAGCCATTCAAGCAGCCACTAAGCCAGTGACAGTTCATCTAGTTATCAAGCTAGACAGCAGCTAGTTAACGAATTCTTCCAATTTACTAAAGTTTAAGAATTTTCCTCTTCATCTTGATTCTTCTATTTCTATTATTCTCGATCGATGGTGTTTAAAATTATGAATAAATAAAACATTACAGTGAGCTTTCACTGATCGAATAGTGCAATTCTCTTTTTTGCCTGCAAGATAGAGAGAGAGAGAGAAGAGAAAAAGGGGCGGAAAAAAAAACTAGACAGCCTCACGCATCATGCAAATGTCAAAAGAGCGGAATGAAAATTTTGAACGTGCGTCTGGTAAGAATGATCACTTAAACAAGGAAAGTGTTTGTAAAGCGCACCAACAAAAAAAAAAGTGAATCATAATCATTGTACATAATTGAAGAAAAGCGCATTAGAAGATTGAACAGTAGCTTTTATCGAAACCATGTCAGACCACGAGCCGCCCAGATACGATTCATTGCAACCGGCTCAGACCAGTATGGGGCCCGAGCCCAAGGCACAGGTCCTGCAAGCGGCTCCACAGAACACCGAAACCAGTCCCGCCACCGTGTTCATTCAGCAGCCGGTGTTGATAGGACAAGTGCCAATCGACTGCAAGACTCAGCGTCTGGTCTGTCCAAATTGTTCGGGACATGTTCAGACGGTGGTTGAGTACAGCCCGGGTGCGGGCGCTTGGCTC
Organism: Proales similis; assembly: GCA_019059635.1. Lineage (NCBI taxonomy): Eukaryota > Metazoa > Rotifera > Eurotatoria > Ploima > Proalidae > Proales > Proales similis. The sequence continues at coordinate 792,829 of JAGVRJ010000004.1, forward strand.
GCGTCATGCATCATTTGCTTTTTGGGGTAAACTGTTTCTTTTTCTTGTTCTTCATCGGCATCTACTGACTGTCCTCACACTTTATTTTCGGCAACCGTTTCTAGCTTATGGATGGGCTGCTGCCTGGTAAGTGGAAAATAAAATTCTCGCTTTTAAACGCCTCTCGATTTACTTTGACTTGGAAAAGATTCCTTTCTGCCTAGATGGTAAGCGACTCGTCCAATTCCTACAAACTCATTTACTCATCCTCTTCTTCGTCAAATTCTCTCTGTTCGTCTCGGTCAGAATGCAAAGACGTCGAACACTCTTGTAAGTAAAGCCAGTCTAGCCTCGATTAACTAAAAAAAAGTAAATTTTCTCTCTTGGCAGGTCCCAACTGCAAGGGATACATTGGTCGCTACAGGCGTTTTTTCTCATGAGATTGAATCAGCACCGTTGGCCACAAGCGGCTTCTAGGCTCGTTTCATTTGCTCATATTGACTCATCAAACGCTTCATTTTTAGATCTTTGAGAATTCTTAGACTCGTGATCTGTATTTAATCGCAGATTCGCTCTTGTTCTGTTTACATTGTGATCGTGTATTCTCATTTATCTCCGCGATCATTTTTCTTCTACTCTCACGCTGCTACAAGCCTGGCAGCAAGAGAGCGGCAAAGAATAAAAGACAAACGAAAGAAAGCGACTTTAATTCGAGTGGACTGCGCTTTTTGAAACTCAGCTCTTGCCAAGGTTCGCCTCTTCTAGATGCAAATATTAAATTATCAAGATGACGCATTTCACGCTTCATTCCCACTTGATTTTTATGGCGGGTCAAAGCAGTTTGAGATAAGTTCACTTAGAATGCCTGGTGTGGTTTTATTAGCCCTATTAGTGGCGGTAGGTGTGTTGGCAGTCGGTCACGCGGTCAGAGCGTTGAATTGCTGCTCGTTTAGATGGGTCAGGAAGAGCCTGCTCTGTTTGTTTTAATTAAATTGCTTTAAGTTGAGTCGGACACACGACTCGTGCCAATCAGCAATGCAGACACCTTTCGGCCAGTTTGCCCGCAGAGTGAGCATGAGCTAGTTCGACAAGACGAGTACGAGTGAGAGTGCGGGCGCATGGAGGTAAATAGCGCGAAATAGAGAGAAAGAGAGAAGCGTTCAGGTTTAGATAAGTGCCCGCTTTCAATCGAGTCGCAATTTGCATAAAAACTAATCGAGTTTTTGCCCGAGCCCTCTCGTTTGCCCACTAATTCTCGCTTGTGGGAGTGAATTTGCATTTTTGGTGAGGAAGCCATGAAAAATATTTGAAAAATTTTTCTTCTCAGTCAGCGTGGCTTCTTTTGTACGAAATATGGCTCGTTCGTAGAGCGAGGCGTTGAACACCAAACGCCTTCGAAACCCTACAACACTGCGTATCTATCCGTCGACGAGCAACAAACTTAATCGGCGTCTAATAAGCGCAGGCTTCCGCGATTCTTTCTATTACAATCATGATGGTGATTTTGGTTATTACCAACGTGATTAGCCAAGCTTGACACCATTGCCTCGCATTCTCCAAGAGCAGATAATTTACACGTGAATGGGCGGTTAAGGCCGCAATCGGCTCTGCTCTACTACCACTGTGTGTGTGTGTGTGTGTGCGTGCATAGAGCTCCTCGGTTTCTGCTTGACTTTTGCATTGTGTGTTGAGCGATAATCTCGGCCGATTCTCGACTTATGAGAGCGTTCATTTTGAAATAATGAGAGCAAAGTAGTCAAAATCGCTTCATTTCGACCAATTGATTTCAGTTTCGACCAACGAGCGATCGAACGCGACGATCTGTAAAAAATTGAAATTAACCGACGCATTTAGAGCGACCGATTGGCCGGCGCTTATCGCCACGATCATCTTGATCGACTGCGCTGTTGTGTTTGTCAATGTGTCTTGGGTCGTCGGTTAGATTTATTATTAGCGGCATATGACGCCTGATTCAGAATTTTTAAAGGAAATTCTTATCGCCTGAGATAATTGCGCGAAAAGAGTGATTTATTTGGCCACTTTGCTCCACGGACAATATATGCCGCTTTGGCTTTGGTCTGCTTGGGCGCGCGCCCCCCTAACACACACACACACACACACACGGGCAGGGTGAACGGATTCGGGGCGGCGACGGTAAACACATATTGACAAATAGGGCATCTGATGGCATTCTTTAGCCGCCTTACAATCGAGCTAATCAAACGCAGCTCAAAAGAGAGCTTGGCGCAGTGCATTGTAAAAACGGGCTCACAAGAACGCAAATAAGGCGCCACTCGAATAGTTTTAGAATGGAAGGACTTGCAACCGATTTTAATTACATGCCATCTACATATTTAATTTGGCGTATTTAATTCGATATGCCCACAAAGGCAGTGGCAAACTCGCGCTCAAAGGTTAGCTCTAGGAGGTCGGCCTTGCCACAGCACCAGCCGTCTCCGTCACCACGATGGTTCTTATTCAAAGAATATTAAACGCTCGGAATCCGTAAACATTTCCTGCGTGCCCGGGCGATTGCATAAGAAGTCAAACGAAATTGAGATGGTAAAATAGAGAAAGAGAGAGAGAGAGAGAAAGAGAGGACGAAGAGGTGGAGAAAGGCTAAGGTAGAATTTGAGAGATTCGGATGCACTTTGCTTTGCCTTTTCATCATCTAATACAATAACAACGCGCGTCCAAGGCCCCCAAATTGTACGATTTATGTTTTTAGGGGCCATGCGCTCAACAAAAGCGTTTTGCGATTATTTATTCATGGCGAGCAAAGTCGCGTTTATTGTTGTAACTTTGACTTTAAAGAAGTGGTCGTAGTTCTCCTCTCTTTTTTTTCCATTTCGTCTCTCAGCCTATAAACCTTATCTTTCCAAATCGAGTTTTTAAACAAAATCTGCCTGCAGTTGTGCGTATTTATGTGCTTGTGTAGGTGTGTGTGTGTGTGCTTTGGTTGGTGGCTTGGTGGCCACTTGTATTTTGCGCTTAATTAGCCGCCACTGTGTACGATGAATATAAAAGGTTGCAAATACAATACGTGATTTAAAAAAAATTCTTTTTTTTAAACTTCATTTCTACTTGATTGCATGATATTTGACAAATAGAAAGAAACCTTAGAGAGGAAAACCGCGCAACTCACTCATAATCGTTATCGTCGTCATCATCATCACCACGATTGTCAGTGTGCAGCGTTCTTAGCCAACGCCAACAACCAACTCGTTTGAGTGAGATGTGCCCATTCGAATAACGAGACCGCGACAAGGAGCGAGTATTTCGATTATTGAAGCCTGACTCAGTCAAATAAGCCACAGCGTTGTGCTTTCGAAAATCGAGAAACGATTTGTTCATCGAGTCCAGGAGGATTCGCACCATTACCAATCGCTTGCCGATTTATTAATATTCCCAAATGGAGTTGCTCGACTCAGTGACCAAACTTTCGCTGGCAAGACATCGATCGCTTCGAGACGACGATTTCTTTGTCGATCGACTTCATCACCGCTACACCGTTGGACTGTTGGTTCTCTTCTGCATTGTGGTCACCACCAGTCAATACGCGGGCGATCCCATTACCTGCTGGTTTGTGTTTTTCTTTGCTTTTGAGATTTCTGATTGCCTAATTCAAATCGTCGACCGTTTGCTCAGGGTACCGGCCCAGTTCACGAGCTCGTTCGAAGAGTATACAAATCGTCTTTGTTGGCTGCAGAACACTTACTACGTAGAAGAGAACTCGGACATACCGGACAATGTCGAGCAGAGGCGAGAAACTATGCTCAAATACTACCAATGGATTCATCTGATCATTCTTGTGCAGACCATGTTCTTCCTCATTCCTCGAATAATTTGGTAAATTCATTTGAAATTCATTCTAAAAGCTGCCAATTTGTCGTTTAAATTTGCTCTACCGGTTTGATGAGACTAGGCGTTCGCTGAACGACAAGTGCGGCATTGAGATTGTCAACTACGTGGACGCGGCGATGCACTATGAAACAGTTGACCAGTACCAGGACAGAGAGAAGCTGATGGACTACATAACGAGCCACGTGTCCAAGTTCATCAGAGCCAAAGAGAGCTACGAAAAGCGCACCAAAGAGGAGATGAGCTTCAAAATAAAAAAGGCCCTCAGCTACGTGTTCTTCTGGACTGGCAAGCGCTATGGCAACTACCTAATCATTCTCTACGTGTTTTGTAAATTATTCTATTTGTTCAATGTGTTCGGACAGCTATTTCTGATGACTCAGCTGCTGGGCATTGAGAACTTCCACTTGCTCGGCTTCGAGCTCTTTGCCAGAATGGCCAGCGGCAAGAGCATGGTGCGCAACGAATATTTTCCCAAAGTGACCCACTGCGACTTTAAAATCAAGGAGCTCGGCAACGATCACATGTACACGGTAACTTCGCTGGCCAGGCGGCTCTTTTGTCTCGCAGCTGGTTTCGTCTAATCCGCTTATCTCGCAGGTCCAATGTGTTCTCACCATAAACATTTTCATTGAGAAGATCTACATTATCATTTGGTTCTGGTTTGTGCTGCTGACGCTGGTCACTCTGATTGACTTGTGCGCGTTTTTGTTCAAAAACTGCCAGCCCTCGCAGAGATACGGCTATGTGAAGAAGCACGTGCTTATATTCCATCGGTTCAACAGCGATCAGCAGGGACGGATGCTGAGCCAGTTTGTGAACCGATACCTTAAGCCCGATATTGTGCTGCTGTTCAGAATACTTGCCACCAATGTGAATGGAATGGTGGTCAGCGAGCTTGTTAAGCATTTATGGGAGGCCTATTGTCACAAAAAGTTTGACGCCGAGTTCTTCGACGAGGCGAACGAGGGCCTAACCAAAGAGGATGAGGCTGCACAGGCCACCGGCACGCCGCCGTTCCCGCGAGAGTTTGCCAATATCAGAGGCATAGTCAGAGAGACAATGGAGAATGGACGAGATCGTGCGCAATCAATCTCAATTCCAGAAATAAATTCGAACCAGCCGATGACCAGCGTCTAACAATCATCATCTCATCACCGTCATGATCTTCTTCCAATCGCTTTGTCTTTATTTGCCATGAGCCCTCACCAATCGACCATTCAACACATTGAAATAAATTTCTTTTTAACTTTATTCTTCCATCAAAAACTTCTCATTACATGTCTATGGCCACGATAATGATTAAAATAATTGGGGCGCACCCTTTTGGTTTGGAGCGTGGCGGCGCGCCCAACTCCTCGGGCTCGTACGTTCCCTTTCAGATGAATAAATGATGCGTGAAATGGCCAAAAGTTGCGCAAAAAGTAATTTATTTACATAATTTACTAGAATCAAGGCCTAATAAACGCTTCTTAAAATAAAAGCAAGCAAAGGCGGGCAGTTTTGAATAGGCAAAGACCCGCTCGAATAGAGAATCAAACAGCAAAAAATGTAAATAGATGGATGAAAAGTAACAAACTGAAAGAGAAAACATGAATTTACACGTTTGGACCAGGAGGCCTTGATTAGGCCGGAAGATGAGTGAAAAAGAAAAAATCGAAGCATACAGACAGAAGCAGAAATTTGGTTGAATAACGAGGTCTGAAGAAATAATTTTCAATATTCAGAGTCAAATATGTCGTCTTTGAACTTGTCCAAAAAGGCAAGAACCACGCCATTTGACCAACCAAAACCGGTTTGGACCACGTACTCGCCACCGGAGCCTCTCAAGCCCTTGTTGGTGGCGCAGTACTTTTCGTAAATGAAACCGGTCTGAAGCCAACCCTGATAAACTGTGTTGAAGAATCGTTTGGCCAAGTCGAGTGCCAGCTCTCTATCATACTCTTCAATGGCCATGACAAGAGCGTGCTGATTTGGCGCCCAGACATTTGCAGAATCCCATTGTTCTGGCGAGTCAATCAGCGAGAAGGGAATTCCGGTCGGAGACCAGTTGAGGATTCCTTTGAACTCGTAGAGAAACTGCTTCACTTTCATGTTGGGCGGCTTGATGCCCATTGTGAACGGCGCAAGACATGAAAAAAAGAAATGATGGTCATTGAGAGTCTCATTCTTGAGGTTAAAGTCGGCCCAAAAATGTTTCTCGCTCGACCACATGAGTGAGTTTATCATTGCCTTGCGTCGCACTGCGAATATTCTAAATTGCTTGGCACTGGAGAAATCGTTTCGTCTCACAAGCAGTTTCGATATATTGGATTCAACTTTGTACAAGATTGCATTTAGATCAACTGGCACCAGATCGGCAGTTTGAACAGTTTCCATGTGCTGAAAGTCGGCGAACCAGCGGCTCGTAAAGTCGTAGCCTGTCTCGGCCGCGGTAGCAATGTGCTGGTAAACAGAGCCCTTCTCTTCTTCAGATTTACAGTAGCGAGCGGTGTGAAGGTCCTCGAAGAAGGACTCGGGCCTGGGCCGGGTGGTCTTGGCGCGGAAGACGTTGAGCACGTAGCTGTTGTTCTTGTAGGTGAAGCGCACCGTCTTCTCGCGCATCCAGTACTCGTACTCCTTGATCATGTAGTAGAGCGCCTCGTTGAGCACGAACTGACGCGCCTCGTCCTTCTGCGCGTCGGACAGCTCGGGCGACTTTTGCGTCTGCTCGAAGTAGGCCATCACCATGTGCGAGAAGTAGGGCGGCTGGCTGCGGTTCAGGTAGTAGACGCGCGAGCCGTTCGGCACGAAGCCGTACTGCTCGATCAGGTACATGTGGTTCTCGATGATCATCTTGGCCGTGCGGTACATGCCGCAGACGAGCAGGCCCTCCACGATCCAGTAGTTGTCCCAGTAGTAGCTCTCCAGGAACCGCCCGCCCGGCACGATGAACGGGTGCTTCATCGGCAGGTGGCTCGACACCGTGCCCTGCTCGTTCAGCCGCTTGTAGTCGAACTGCTTGTACAGGTCCAGCCACATCTCGTTCAGCGCCCGCCCGAACAGCTTCAGCTCGATCTTGCTCACCGAGTCGATGAACCGCGGCGAGCTCTGCCAGTCAACGAACTCCGCCTTGCTGATCTCCACGCCTGGCTCATTGAGAAATGTTTCAATGAAAACCTCAACTTCTTTCTTGTTTGTTTCGTCCAGTTCGTCGAGAGCCGTGAGCACTTCGTAAAGAGGACGCTTTGTTGATCTGTCCACTATGTACTTTGAGTCTTCATTTATTCGAACCGATTTCACAACGCGCAGATATTTCTCGTTCAAGTAGAGCTTTTTGGCGTCTTCGATCAGACGATTTCTCGATACAATGCTTTTCCTTTGTCGATTGCGAGGCTTTGGTACCTCGTTTTTTACTTTGATCATGAGTTGCATATTCAGCGCCGCGAAACTGTAGAGCGATAGCAATGTTAAATAACAAATCGCTATTACTGAATAATATACTTTCGCAAAACCATTCACTTCAGAGCTTAATACATGCTTGCCTTGTATTTTGCTCAGTAAATGTCTTGCTTTAGTCTGCGGGCTCCTATTATGTTGGCCTTTGTTCACATAGAGCATTTCTAAAGTCAAATTCTGAATTTATTTCATTTTCCTATTTCCATTCCCTTAAACGTTTCAAAAGCAAATGGTTTTAAATTTCGGCCTTCAATCTAGCCCAGAATGGGCTTATTAAAGGCGATTGGCAAAAAATGACAAAACTCGAGCAGCCAGGTGATAAGGCCGCTCTGGGTGCGCAGTCTCCATTAACCGCCGTATTTATAGCATCATAGCAGAATTGAGTTCCTCATATTTATTTTAATAATTGCTACGCCCCATTCGATCTAACGAGTCAAATGGATCGACGTAGAAAAATAATCGAATGAGAAACGAGCGCTGATTCGGCGACCTCGAACCTCATATCTTCGCAATTCTTCCCAAGCGCCGAAATAAAGTTCCAACGGTCTGAGGGTGTGAACCGAATTTGCTGGCAGGGCGTTGCTTCGAGGTCGTTCGTCCGATTCTCAACTACCTGCTGCGTTTGAATATTTAAAACATTGATTCTCAAAGTTGAAGAGAAATTTTGCCATTTTCATTGGCTACGCGAACAATTTGTTTGCAAAAAGGGCTTGTCCGCACACGAGGATCGCAATGTGAACCCTCCTCCCGTGGAAAACGTCGACCGAATCGGCCTGAATCGACATGCTCTCAGTCAGTTTTTAACCTTTTTATTTCGGCACGTGCCTACACTACACCCCAGTCTGGAAGGCATCATTCTAATTGGCTTGTTCAGCTCATTTACCAAATAAGCGCAGACAGACAGCTGAGCAGGCCCGATAGATTTGAACATTATTCAGCGCCAAGCTGAACCGCACCTCGTTTTACTTTGCGCGTGTGAAGACTGCGGCATCAGTCTCGTAACTTACTCGACTCGAGAATGAAACGTGCACAAGATCGGCGTGGTTGCGTAATCGCAGGGTGTGGCATTGAAACATGGCCGACTCCAGTAGAATGCTCAAGTTTGGCAAATACAATTAGCAGCGTTTTAGCGGCATATTTCGAAAAATAGAAGAAGAAAGAACTGTCTGCTACGGACTTATAAGGGCTAGAAAAGCGCCTCTCCCTCGCAGCCAATATCCCCAACTCGGTTTGAATGAGTAGATTAAAGGCTGGTGTGCTAAAGGGGCCGATCGAAATCTTTATTTTGAAACATAAGGAGTCTAGATAAAAGGAGAATTATTTCTAGAAAATTTTCGAGTGCGGCAAATAAAGTAGACGAGCAAAAATTAAAACATCGGTCAACATATAATCGAGGAAATAGAACCGATTTTAGATGAAGGTTAGAACGACGAGATAATTTAAAATTAGGACAAGTGAATGAGGTAAAGAGATCGGCCGCGACTGGCAGGCATGCTAGTCGGCGATCCCAGATTGACTGATTAATTAGAAGATCTGGATAGATATACAGACAGATTCATGAGATTGGCGGAATGAGATTAGAGGCAGATATATGTATGTAAAAAGAGAGAAGGCTAGATTGGCTAAAATGAGCCGTCAAAAATTTTCTAGAAACAATTTCAGCCACATCAAAGATAGCTAATGAGAAGCAAGCTAGAAATGGTCTAAGCAAATTGAACGAAAACATGTCTACGTTAAATGAATGTCTAAGTGAGTCACAGCGAGCTAAGTGAAAGTAGAAATGTCTAAAGATTGAATGGAGGCCGATTCAGTCGAACAGCTGGTCTTTGAACTTGTCCATGAGCGAAAGAATTGCGCCATTGGTCCATCCAAAGCCGGTCTGAACGACGTACTCGCCTCCGGAGCCGCGCTCGCCTTTTGCGTGAGCGCAATACTTCTCGTAGATGAAGCCGGTCTTTAACCATCCTTGGTAGACGGTGTGGAAGAAGCGCTTTGCCAAATCGAGCGCCAACTCTGGTTCGTGTTCGTGCAAAGCCATGATCAGCGCGTGTTGGTTAGGTGCCCAGACGTTGGATGCGTCCCATTGTTCGGCTGAAAAGACGTCCGAAAATGCGACGCCATTGGGCGCGCTGCAAAAGGTGTCCTTGAACTTGAGAATGAATTCTTTTACTTTGTAGCTGGGCGGTTTTATGCCCATGTAGAAGGGCGCCAGGCACGATACGAAAAAATGCTGGTCTTTTAGCGTCTTGGTCTTCATGTCGAAATCGGCCCAGTAGCTCTTTTCGCCCGACCACATCAGTGAGTTGAGCATGGCTTTGCGACGGATGGCGAAGATGCGGAACTGTTTGCCGCTGGCAAAGTCGCCTCTCTTCACGAGAAGTTTGGAAATATTCACCTCGGTCTTGTAGAGGATTGCGTTCAGATCGACCGGAATCAGATCTGCCGCGTGAATGGTTTCCATGGTTTGATGGTCACGGAACCATCTGCTAGTGAAATCGTAGCCGGTTTCGGCTGCTGTTGCAATATGTCGATAAACTTCGCCCTTTTCTTCTTCGGTCTTGTAGTTACGGGCGGTGTGAAGGTCCTCGAAGAAGGACTCGGGCCTGGGCCGGGTGGTCTTGGCGCGGAAGACGTTGAGCACGTAGCTGTTGTTCTTGTAGGTGAAGCGCACCGTCTTCTCGCGCATCCAGTACTCGTACTCCTTGATCATGTAGTAGAGCGCCTCGTTGAGCACGAACTGACGCGCCTCGTCCTTCTGCGCGTCGGACAGCTCGGGCGACTTTTGCGTCTGCTCGAAGTAGGCCATCACCATGTGCGAGAAGTAGGGCGGCTGGCTGCGGTTCAGGTAGTAGACGCGCGAGCCGTTCGGCACGAAGCCGTACTGCTCGATCAGGTACATGTGGTTCTCGATGATCATCTTGGCCGTGCGGTACATGCCGCAGACGAGCAGGCCCTCCACGATCCAGTAGTTGTCCCAGTAGTAGCTCTCCAGGAACCGCCCGCCCGGCACGATGAACGGGTGCTTCATCGGCAGGTGGCTCGACACCGTGCCCTGCTCGTTCAGCCGCTTGTAGTCGAACTGCTTGTACAGGTCCAGCCACATCTCGTTCAGCGCCCGCCCGAACAGCTTCAGCTCGATCTTGCTCACCGAGTCGATGAACCGCGGCGAGCTCTGCCAGTCAACGAACTCCGCCTTGCTGATCTCCACGCCCGGTGCGTTCAAATAGGTCTCAATGAACGTTTCCACATCCTTCTTGTTTGTCTCGTCCAGTTGTTCTAAGGCGGTCAATACTTCTCCGACAGGACGCTTGGTCGAACGGTCCACGATGTATTTCGAGTCCTCGTTGATGTTGACGGACTTGACCACGCGAAGGAATTTCTCATTGGTGTACAGTTTCTTGGCCTCTTTTATCAACTTATTCTTGCCGGCTGAGTTCTTCTTCAGCTGTTTTGCCGACTTTGGGGTAGCCGCGTCAGTTCTTAGGTTTACCATGTATCGCATCTTTAGAACCATCAGGCTGTAAAAGCTCACCACCATGATGTATATGAACGCCATGGAGGTGTAGTAGGCCTTTACAAGCCCGTTCAGTTGAACAGTCAGTACATTGTGTCTGTTCACCTGCGATGGTCTAAGTTGCGATACGCGGCTCCTTCTCACTAGCATTTAATTCTTCTCAAGCTAAAATTGAAGGGTGAAATATTAATTTGTATTGAAGGGCCGTGGTAAATCGGACAAAACGTTGACAAAAACGGTTTAATGTTTTAACGCATATTTAACGATGAGCAGAATCAAACAAAACGAAAGCGAGAGCCAACGGGCATAGAAAACAACACGAGAATCGAAAACGAACTGAGCAGCGGCGATTGAGCGAACAGCAGCTGCACCCCGCTTATATACCCATCCTTTCTTCGCCATTTTGGCCCCTCTCTCGCCAATTTATATAGGTTGGTTCGGCACAAATGCAAAATTAAGGGACCCATTGGATTCCTCAAATAAGAATTTGTCTTCTAAATTCAGTCGACGAATCGCAATCCGCGCGGTGCGATCGAGTTCGAGGCATTGTGCATAAGCAAGTTGCAGCCCGCCCAGTCACGTCCGTCGACACAGACTTCCTCGTTGTTTAACTGCAGGCCGCTCTATTCGCACTCACATAAAATATTACGCAGGGGGCTGAGCAATTGAGGTAGCGAGTCGCGCTAGTGGACGATGCCGCTTCAACAGGCGGGACACCCAGGCGTCATGTTATTGGCCCCGTTTGAGTCTTGGTTGCATTATTTCTCTCCCTCTCTCTCTTGCGCACAGAGGGTCCCACATTCACACAAAAACACTTCATAATGAAAACTCCGGGCTCCCCTCCATCTTTTTGCGCAGTTCTTTTTTTTTTTTACTGAAGCGTGTGAATGCGCGGCTCTCTTAATCAATCGTCCGATATTTCATCGTTTTCAAGACAACCTTTCCTCCTCGCTCTGCCCTTCCGTTAGTCGATAGCAAGAGTCCCTGTCCCTAGGTCACATCCAACTTCTCTATCTGTTCCTAGTATCGTCCGCTTTCAGCCCGATAAGCCAGCTGACGCTTAATAATGGACGCGAGATAAGATCGAATCTAATAAATGAAATAAATTCAAGCAGAAGTAGTCGAGTTGGCGACAAAATAACATCATTGGCCTCTTAATCCAATAAAATTGATAGAAACGAGAAGGGGAAAAGAGCGCATTTTGGAGAGAAGAGCTGCAAGCCCACTCGTCGCATAATAACCAAATAGCAAGAAATTATGCAATTCAGAGTCAATCTGAAGCCGACAACTGAAGCATAAGTGAAGCTAGCGAGACAGCATACCTGTTTCTGATTCTAAAGAGCGCACATTGCTCCCGGCAGCTCAGAACAAGCATCTGTGACGCGAATAATAAAACAAAATTTGAAAGTAAATTGTACGCAGAAAAGTGGAGAGAATCCAGAACTTGAGAATTCAAAGCTCAACAGAGGAAAAAGGAAGAAACGGGTCTAGCAAAGAGCAAGGATGGACACGGACTCCAAAGTAGCGTTCTGCTTCTTTCTATTCTTTTTAGTCAACATCGGAGTCCTGTACCAAACACATCGGCAGTCAAATTTGATCGGAGCGTATATTGGAAAGCGATCGAACATAATAGCGTTAAGCGGCGAGATAAATTTCGTCGAGTCGGCTAGGCAGCTTTATTTGAATGAGAAATATCTGGAAATCGTGAAACTAGCCAATGTGCACGAGGACTCAAAGTTTATTGTGGATCGGTCAACAAAACGGCCAGTCGGAGAGGTTCTGGAAGCGTTGCGGTCAATCAACGAATCAGACTTGGAGTCAATAAAATGGTTCATTGGAAAATATTTGAACGCACCGGGCGTGGAGATCAGCAAGGCGGAGTTCGTTGACTGGCAGAGCTCGCCGCGGTTCATCGACTCGGTGAGCAAGATCGAGCTGAAGCTGTTCGGGCGGGCGCTGAACGAGATGTGGCTGGACCTGTACAAGCAGTTCGACTACAAGCGGCTGAACGAGCAGGGCACGGTGTCGAGCCACCTGCCGATGAAGCACCCGTTCATCGTGCCGGGCGGGCGGTTCCTGGAGAGCTACTACTGGGACAACTACTGGATCGTGGAGGGCCTGCTCGTCTGCGGCATGTACCGCACGGCCAAGATGATCATCGAGAACCACATGTACCTGATCGAGCAGTACGGCTTCGTGCCGAACGGCTCGCGCGTCTACTACCTGAACCGCAGCCAGCCGCCCTACTTCTCGCACATGGTGATGGCCTACTTCGAGCAGACGCAAAAGTCGCCCGAGCTGTCCGACGCGCAGAAGGACGAGGCGCGTCAGTTCGTGCTCAACGAGGCGCTCTACTACATGATCAAGGAGTACGAGTACTGGATGCGCGAGAAGACGGTGCGCTTCACCTACAAGAACAACAGCTACGTGCTCAACGTCTTCCGCGCCAAGACCACCCGGCCCAGGCCCGAGTCTTATTTTGAAGACTTGCACACTGCACGCGAGGCTCATGATCCCAAGCATCGCGAGCTTCTCTTCGAGCACATCGCCACAGCAGCCGAATCTGGCCAAGACTTTAGCTCGAGATGGTTTAATAATTCTTCTTCAATCTGGACCATTCACGCGGCAGATCTGATTCCGGTCGATCTGAATTCGGTCATCTACCGCAACGAAATTATCATCTCCAATCTTCTAAAAGCCAAGCATAACATAACCGAGTCGAGGCTATTCGAAGCCAAAGCAGCCTCGCGAAAACAAATGATCAACGATCTTCTTTGGGTGCCATCTGCCAACTGTTGGTTCGATTTCGACTTACGAACCCAGTCACATCACGATAAGTTTTTCCTTTCTAATCTCGGGCCTGCCACTGCGGGCATCAAGCCACCGTCTATTGAGCCGAAAGTATTTGTCGAGTTCATACAGCAAAGAATGTACAATCTGACATCAGGAATGCCTTTCTCATTCATAAATTCCACCCAACAGTGGGATTATCCAAATGTGTGGGCACCTAATCAACACGAACTAGTAAAATTCCTGTTAGAGCATGATCGACCGTTTGCGCTCGAACTGGCCAAAAAGTTCTTTCGCACTGTCTACAAAGGCTGGCTGAACACCGGCTACATATTCGAAAAGTACAGTGCTCTGGAAGAAGGTCAACGTGGCGCAGGCGGCGAGTACCTTGTTCAGACAGGCTTTGGCTGGACTAATGGCGTCACACTTTACTTGATCTCTCAGTTCGGTGATGACATATTCGACTAAACTGTCAATCTTTTAAAATTATTTTTCTTTTTTAATTTCTCAACAAATATTTATTCCAAAACTTGTATCGATCTTAACAAGGACATCTCCGCCTTTGATAATGATAATAAGAATAATAAAATTCTCAATCCGTGCACATGGCGCCGAGCGAATAGGAGCCAATTAGAATTCTTTGCTTGCTATTTTATTGGCTCTCTTTCGGCTGTAAATTTTTGCAAAAAATTCTATCGCAGCTGCTGCTCAATAAGATGGGTTTTTGTAAAACAGCGAAAAGAAAAAGAAACGAACAGGATACAAGTAGGTGCGAGCCTATGCCCTACCATTGAGCTTCGCATCTGATTTTTTTTGTTTTGTCTACTAATTCGACCTAAATCTTGATGAATCTCAATTAAAATTCTTTCGCTCGAATGCGAACAGTTATTTTGGTTGAGCTTGGAAAGGGCTAGAGTCTATAAAGGAGTGGATTGATTGACATTGGTTGTTGCTGGCTTGGTTAAAACACGATTGAGTTCAAACCGATCGGTCGCGTTTCACAATTCCCTGATTTCGTCGCTGTTTTTGATTAAGAGAATTGAACTTATTGCGGCTGATCACGTAGTCGAGCGCCCATTGCAGAAAAACTTGAACTGAATCGGTATTTGGAAGACGATGAGTCGCGTGCGTTTTGACTTGCGGCTTGCCAACCTTGAAGGTGGTGCCCAGACCGGACAGCGCCCTCATTGCGTCTTCGTCTGTTTCATCGTCGCCGATGAATACGACTCTCACGTGATCGGCCCAGGTTACGCCGTGCAATTTCTCCAGTAAATTGAACGCACCTCGGCCTTTATCCCAGCCGATAGGCGGACGTGCTTCAACACAGAGGAGGCCGTCACGAGCCAGAAATCCATGTTTATGAATTATTTCCTTGGCCTTGGAGACCATCTGCTGCCTGAACGATTCATTGGTCTCTCGCCAATGAAAAGTTGCATGATACGTTTTCTCTTCGACCCAGCCACCGTGAGTACACACGCTTTCGTTCAGTTCCTGAACTAAATCGCAAACTTTTGCCTGGAATGGTTTAGCGTGCTCGACACACTCGGTCTCGTTCGAGCGGACAAGGTACGTTTCCATTCCGTGGCTACCGGCTAAATTGATATTGCTGATTGGAATCATCGACTGTAGGTTTTGAAGCGATCGGCCGGAGAGAACACAAACGTCAATATCAGGGAAGCTTGCCAATTTTTCGAGTCGACTGGCAGCTTCTGATGAAAGGGTCGCAAGATCTGGATGCGGCTTGATAGGCACAAGAGTGCCATCGTAGTCGAGGATAATTGTGACCTTATAGCCCTTGATGGTAGATGCCAGCCAGTTATCAAAGTCGGAGGTGGTGATCGACTGCATCCTGTTCATGCTCTTGCTGCCGATAAGCTCGCACGCCTCGAAGAACGACTCAAGCCACGTGTCCAGGTTGAACATGCGCTCTCTGTACTGAAGAGCGTTCATACGCAGTTTTCGCTCGTGGTAGTTCATCTCGAGCGCATATTTGATTGTGTCAGCGATTGAGTTCCTTTCGAGAGGGTTAGCGTGAAGGGCCTCATACATGGTCTCACTGGTGCCAGTAAACGGCGAAATGATGAGGACTCCGGGGTCGGCGATCTGGCAGGCGACAAACTCCTTGGCGACCAGGTTCATGCCGTCGCGCACGGGCGTGATGAGGCCGATGGCCGCGTCGCGGTAGTAGGCGGTCAGCTCGTACTGCGGCACCGTCTTGTAAATGTACTTGATGGGCGTCCACTCCGAAGTGCCGAAGCGGCCGGTGATACGGCCGATCTCGCGCTCGAGCTCCTGCTTCAGCTGCCGGTACTCTTCGACGTCGGTGCGCGAGGGCACGGCCACCTGGAAGAAGACGACCTTCTCGCGGTACTCGGGGTACTTCTCCAGGAACTTTTCATAGCCGTGCACGCGCTGCAGAATGCCTTTGGTGTAGTCGAGGCGGTCCACGCCCAGGATGACCTTCTCCTTGAAGTTGAGCATCTTGGGCGCCTCGCGCGCCATCTTCTCGAACCAGTCGTACGGGATGCCGATGGGCAGGGCCCGCACCATGATCATCTTGTCGCCGTACTCGATGAGCAGCTCGTTGCGGTCGATCCTCGAGCCGAGGATGTGGTAGCAGCACTCGAGGAAGTTGATCGCGTACGTGTACGTGTGGAAGGCGATCAGGTCGCAGCCGAGCAGGCCGAGCAGGATCTCGTTGGCCCACGGGTTGAGGCGGAACACGTCCCAGGAGGGGAACGGGATGTGGAGAAAGAAGGCGATGCGGGCAGAGACGCCCGCCTCGTCTATGAGGTTCTTGAGCATCATCGGCATGATCAGCAGGTGATAGTCGTGGATCCACACCAGTTCTGGCACACTCTCTTCCTCCTTTTCATTGTTGATTTTTTGCTCACTTTTTTTCGACCCTTGTATAGTTTTCAGAGTCTCGACAGCGGCTGAGGCAAATTTGTTATTCACGTCAACATAAGAGTTCCAATAATCCTCTTTGAATGAGAGATTTGTAGTGAGCGAGTGCATGAGCGGCCACAGAGACTCGTTGCACATGCCGTTGTAGTACAGCTTGAACGTCTCGTCGTCGTAGAAGATGGGCACGATCTGAGAGGATTTTATTCCGTAGCCAATCGAGGTTTTGTCCGTACTCTCGGGGATGCTCATGTCTTGGGTGAGTTCCTTTCCGGCCCAGCCAATCCAGAAGCCGTTCGACTTTATGATCAGCGGTGCCAAGGCGGTAACAAGCCCTCCAGCCGAGTCTTTTCGCTGCGGGTTGCCTTCTTCGTCCACATTAATGACGAATGGCAGTCTATTTGATATTACGATCAATCTTCTCATTTTCGCATTGGATCTTGTTTTTTCTTCTCTATCTGTGCAATCCTTTATTTTCGTGTTTGTTCGCTGTATTCACTTTTTTTTTTATTTCTCTCTCCTACTTATATATTCTGTACGGATGTATCGGCGTACGCATTCAGAAGCACATTATTTGTTCTGCGTTGAGCAAATCTTTTGATTCAAATCTCTTGATTTTCCAACGGCACTTAATTTATTTATAATTTTCAGAATTTACGCCAGTACACATCTTTTCGCGTCAGGCATTTTAAAAATGTCTTTTTGCTTCTTCCCAAACATAACAGCTTCGGAACAATGACGACCAAAAAAGAATTCTCGTCAAAAAATGAACGCTTAAAGCCCCCTCAAGCTCAAATTTCTATTTTCCCATGTTTTCTTTCACTCATGTCTTTTTGATTTCATCGTGCGGCTCAGGTCACAAAGTCTTCAATTGAAATTTAAACAGCAAATGCATAGAGCTCAAGTGAACACCCAGAATCAGAATAAAATGGACAAATGTTGCAGGCTTAGCAAGAAATGGCTTTGTCAAAATAAAACGTTTTCATGTCCATTTTTCGCCATTTCCTTTTTTGCTAATCGTCACATATCAAAACCGGTTCAAATATTATTTTTGTTTTATTAGTTTTATAATTGCATTTTAGCAGATTGAGTCTTCGTTTGAGTTTGGGTAGAAAATTTAAACTAGAGCTTTAAGTTAGAAGTTGGTTTAAACGGAAAAGTCTAGAGCCGCAAATTTCGAAAGGCTTCAACTCTATGTATGCTGCTTTCGGTCTAGAAATATTCACTAAAGTCGTCTACGTTTGCCTATTTTGAATTTTTTTTTTTACAGCGATTGGTTATTGAGTGGTGGCTATTTTTAAATAGATCGGTCGCGCTTCACAATGCCTTGATTTCGACGCTCCAGGTTTTCGAGCGTGTTTTGCTTCTTTCGCTGGGCCATGTAATCAAGCGCCCAGTTAAGGAACACTTTCACTGATGCCGGATCGGGAAGTCTGTGCGATGCGAATGTCTTTACATTCGGCTTGCCGACTTTGAAAGTAGTGCCAAGACCGAACAGAGCTCGCATGGCATCCTCGTCAGTTTCATCGTCTCCGATGAACACAACTCGGACATTGTCGGCCCAAGTAACGCCGTGCAAATGCTCCAAAATGTTGAAGGCTCCTCGTCCTTTGTCCCAGCCAATAGGAGGTCGGGCCTCAACCGAAAAGTGGCCGTTTTGGGCCTGGAATCCGTGCTTCTGCATAATCTCTTTTGCTTTTGAGACAATCGGCTTTCGATAGCTTTCATGGGTCTCTCGCCAGTGAAAGGTCACGTGGTAGATCTTCTCCTCAACCCAGCCTCCGTAAGTGCAGACGTTCTCTCGCAGATCTTTTGCAAGATCTGCAACCTTGGCTTTGAACAGACGAGCTTGTTCGACACACTCGTCCTTGTTGGTCTTGACCATAAATGTCTCCATGCCGTGACTGCCGGCCAAGTTTATGTTCTTGATCGGGATCATTTTCTTCAAGTTTTCGAGCGAACGACCTGAGAGGATACAGACGTCGATTTCGGGAATAGCAACAAGCTTTTCAAGCAGCTCGCGCACATCGTCAGACATAACGGCCAAATCCGGATGCGGCTGAAGAGGTACGAGGGTACCATCGTAGTCAAGAATAATGGTCAGCTTGTAGCCCTTAATAACCGGTCCAAGCCAATTATCAAAGTCCGAAGTTGTGATCGACTGCATCCTGTTCATGCTCTTGTTGTCGATAAGCTCGCACGCCTCGAAGAACGACTCAAGCCACGTGTCCAGGTTGAACATGCGCTCTCTGTACTGAAGAGCGTTCATTCGCAGTTTTCGCTCGTGGTAGTTCATTTCGAGAGCATGCTTGATCGTATCAGCCAACTTGTTGGCTTCAAGAGGGTTGGCAGACAACGCTTCGTACATAGTCTCTCCTGCTCCAGTAAACGGCGAAATGATGAGGACTCCGGGGTCGGCGATCTGACAGGCGACAAACTCCTTGGCGACCAGGTTCATGCCGTCGCGCACGGGCGTGATGAGGCCGATGGCCGCGTCGCGGTAGTAGGCGGTCAGCTCGTACTGCGGCACCGTCTTGTAAATGTACTTGATGGGCGTCCACTCCGAAGTGCCGAAGCGGCCGGTGATACGGCCGATCTCGCGCTCGAGCTCCTGCTTCAGCTGCCGGTACTCTTCGACGTCGGTGCGCGAGGGCACGGCCACCTGGAAGAAGACGACCTTCTCGCGGTACTCGGGGTACTTCTCCAGGAACTTTTCATAGCCGTGCACGCGCTGCAGAATGCCTTTGGTGTAGTCGAGGCGGTCCACGCCCAGGATGACCTTCTCCTTGAAGTTGAGCATCTTGGGCGCCTCGCGCGCCATCTTCTCGAACCAGTCGTACGGGATGCCGATGGGCAGGGCCCGCACCATGATCATCTTGTCGCCGTACTCGATGAGCAGCTCGTTGCGGTCGATCCTCGAGCCGAGGATGTGGTAGCAGCACTCGAGGAAGTTGATCGCGTACGTGTACGTGTGGAAGGCGATCAGGTCGCAGCCGAGCAGGCCGAGCAGGATCTCGTTGGCCCACGGGTTGAGGCGGAACACGTCCCAGGAGGGGAACGGGATGTGGAGAAAGAAGGCGATGCGGGCAGAGACGCCCGCCTCGTCTATGAGGTTCTTGAGCATCATCGGCATGATCAGCAGGTGATAGTCGTGGATCCACACCAGTTCTGGCACACTCTCTTCCTCCTTTTCATTGTTGATTTTTTGCTCACTTTTTTTCGACCCTTGTATAGTTTTCAGAGTCTCGACAGCGGCTGAGGCAAATTTGTTATTCACGTCAACATAAGAGTTCCAATAATCCTCTTTGAATGAGAGATTTGTAGTGAGCGAGTGCATGAGCGGCCACAGAGACTCGTTGCACATGCCGTTGTAGTACAGCTTGAACGTCTCGTCGTCGTAGAAGATGGGCACGATCTGAGAGGATTTTATTCCGTAGCCAATCGAGGTTTTGTCCGTACTCTCGGGGATGCTCATGTCTTGGGTGAGTTCCTTTCCGGCCCAGCCAATCCAGAAGCCGTTCGACTTTATGATCAGCGGTGCCAAGGCGGTAACAAGCCCTCCAGCCGAGTCTTTTCGCTGCGGGTTGCCTTCTTCGTCCACATTAATGACGAATGGCAGTCTATTTGATATTACGATCAATCTTCTCATTTTCGCATTGGATCTTGTTTTTTCTTCTCTATCTGTGCAATCCTTTATTTTCGTGTTTGTTCGCTGTATTCACTTTTTTTTTTATTTCTCTCTCCTACTTATATATTCTGTACGGATGTATCGGCGTACGCATTCAGAAGCACATTATTTGTTCTGCGTTGAGCAAATCTTTTGATTCAAATCTCTTGATTTTCCAACGGCACTTAATTTATTTATAATTTTCAGAATTTACGCCAGTACACATCTTTTCGCGTCAGGCATTTTAAAAATGTCTTTTTGCTTCTTCCCAAACATAACAGCTTCGGAACAATGACGACCAAAAAAGAATTCTCGTCAAAAAATGAACGCTTAAAGCCCCCTCAAGCTCAAATTTCTATTTTCCCATGTTTTCTTTCACTCATGTCTTTTTGATTTCATCGTGCGGCTCAGGTCACAAAGTCTTCAATTGAAATTTAAACAGCAAATGCATAGAGCTCAAGTGAACACCCAGAATCAGAATAAAATGGACAAATGTTGCAGGCTTAGCAAGAAATGGCTTTGTCAAAATAAAACGTTTTCATGTCCATTTTTCGCCATTTCCTTTTTTGCTAATCGTCACATATCAAAACCGGTTCAAATATTATTTTTGTTTTATTAGTTTTATAATTGCATTTTAGCAGATTGAGTCTTCGTTTGAGTTTGGGTAGAAAATTTAAACTAGAGCTTTAAGTTAGAAGTTGGTTTAAACGGAAAAGTCTAGAGCCGCAAATTTCGAAAGGCTTCAACTCTATGTATGCTGCTTTCGGTCTAGAAATATTCACTAAAGTCGTCTACGTTTGCCTATTTTGAATTTTTTTTTTACAGCGATTGGTTATTGAGTGGTGGCTATTTTTAAATAGATCGGTCGCGCTTCACAATGCCTTGATTTCGACGCTCCAGGTTTTCGAGCGTGTTTTGCTTCTTTCGCTGGGCCATGTAATCAAGCGCCCAGTTAAGGAACACTTTCACTGATGCCGGATCGGGAAGTCTGTGCGATGCGAATGTCTTTACATTCGGCTTGCCGACTTTGAAAGTAGTGCCAAGACCGAACAGAGCTCGCATGGCATCCTCGTCAGTTTCATCGTCTCCGATGAACACAACTCGGACATTGTCGGCCCAAGTAACGCCGTGCAAATGCTCCAAAATGTTGAAGGCTCCTCGTCCTTTGTCCCAGCCAATAGGAGGTCGGGCCTCAACCGAAAAGTGGCCGTTTTGGGCCTGGAATCCGTGCTTCTGCATAATCTCTTTTGCTTTTGAGACAATCGGCTTTCGATAGCTTTCATGGGTCTCTCGCCAGTGAAAGGTCACGTGGTAGATCTTCTCCTCAACCCAGCCTCCGTAAGTGCAGACGTTCTCTCGCAGATCTTTTGCAAGATCTGCAACCTTGGCTTTGAACAGACGAGCTTGTTCGACACACTCGTCCTTGTTGGTCTTGACCATAAATGTCTCCATGCCGTGACTGCCGGCCAAGTTTATGTTCTTGATCGGGATCATTTTCTTCAAGTTTTCGAGCGAACGACCTGAGAGGATACAGACGTCGATTTCGGGAATAGCAACAAGCTTTTCAAGCAGCTCGCGCACATCGTCAGACATAACGGCCAAATCCGGATGCGGCTGAAGAGGTACGAGGGTACCATCGTAGTCAAGAATAATGGTCAGCTTGTAGCCCTTAATAACCGGTCCAAGCCAATTATCAAAGTCCGAAGTTGTGATCGACTGCATCCTGTTCATGCTCTTGTTGTCGATAAGCTCGCACGCCTCGAAGAACGACTCAAGCCACGTGTCCAGGTTGAACATGCGCTCTCTGTACTGAAGAGCGTTCATTCGCAGTTTTCGCTCGTGGTAGTTCATTTCGAGAGCATGCTTGATCGTATCAGCCAACTTGTTGGCTTCAAGAGGGTTGGCAGACAACGCTTCGTACATAGTCTCTCCTGCTCCAGTAAACGGCGAAATGATGAGGACTCCGGGGTCGGCGATCTGACAGGCGACAAACTCCTTGGCGACCAGGTTCATGCCGTCGCGCACGGGCGTGATGAGGCCGATGGCCGCGTCGCGGTAGTAGGCGGTCAGCTCGTACTGCGGCACCGTCTTGTAAATGTACTTGATGGGCGTCCACTCCGAAGTGCCGAAGCGGCCGGTGATACGGCCGATCTCGCGCTCGAGCTCCTGCTTCAGCTGCCGGTACTCTTCGACGTCGGTGCGCGAGGGCACGGCCACCTGGAAGAAGACGACCTTCTCGCGGTACTCGGGGTACTTCTCCAGGAACTTTTCATAGCCGTGCACGCGCTGCAGAATGCCTTTGGTGTAGTCGAGGCGGTCCACGCCCAGGATGACCTTCTCCTTGAAGTTGAGCATCTTGGGCGCCTCGCGCGCCATCTTCTCGAACCAGTCGTACGGGATGCCGATGGGCAGGGCCCGCACCATGATCATCTTGTCGCCGTACTCGATGAGCAGCTCGTTGCGGTCGATCCTCGAGCCGAGGATGTGGTAGCAGCACTCGAGGAAGTTGATCGCGTACGTGTACGTGTGGAAGGCGATCAGGTCGCAGCCGAGCAGGCCGAGCAGGATCTCGTTGGCCCACGGGTTGAGGCGGAACACGTCCCAGGAGGGGAACGGGATGTGGAGAAAGAAGGCGATGCGGGCAGAGACGCCCGCCTCGTCTATGAGGTTCTTGAGCATCATCGGCATGATCAGCAGGTGATAGTCGTGGATCCACACCAGTTCTGGCACACTCTCTTCCTCCTTTTCATTGTTGATTTTTTGCTCACTTTTTTTCGACCCTTGTATAGTTTTCAGAGTCTCGACAGCGGCTGAGGCAAATTTGTTATTCACGTCAACATAAGAGTTCCAATAATCCTCTTTGAATGAGAGATTTGTAGTGAGCGAGTGCATGAGCGGCCACAGAGACTCGTTGCACATGCCGTTGTAGTACAGCTTGAACGTCTCGTCGTCGTAGAAGATGGGCACGATCTGAGAGGATTTTATTCCGTAGCCAATCGAGGTTTTGTCCGTACTCTCGGGGATGCTCATGTCTTGGGTGAGTTCCTTTCCGGCCCAGCCAATCCAGAAGCCGTTCGACTTTATGATCAGCGGTGCCAAGGCGGTAACAAGCCCTCCAGCCGAGTCTTTTCGCTGCGGGTTGCCTTCTTCGTCCACATTAATGACGAATGGCAGTCTATTTGATATTACGATCAATCTTCTCATTTTCGCATTGGATCTTGTTTTTTCTTCTCTATCTGTGCAATCCTTTATTTTCGTGTTTGTTCGCTGTATTCACTTTTTTTTTTATTTCTCTCTCCTACTTATATATTCTGTACGGATGTATCGGCGTACGCATTCAGAAGCACATTATTTGTTCTGCGTTGAGCAAATCTTTTGATTCAAATCTCTTGATTTTCCAACGGCACTTAATTTATTTATAATTTTCAGAATTTACGCCAGTACACATCTTTTCGCGTCAGGCATTTTAAAAATGTCTTTTTGCTTCTTCCCAAACATAACAGCTTCGGAACAATGACGACCAAAAAAGAATTCTCGTCAAAAAATGAACGCTTAAAGCCCCCTCAAGCTCAAATTTCTATTTTCCCATGTTTTCTTTCACTCATGTCTTTTTGATTTCATCGTGCGGCTCAGGTCACAAAGTCTTCAATTGAAATTTAAACAGCAAATGCATAGAGCTCAAGTGAACACCCAGAATCAGAATAAAATGGACAAATGTTGCAGGCTTAGCAAGAAATGGCTTTGTCAAAATAAAACGTTTTCATGTCCATTTTTCGCCATTTCCTTTTTTGCTAATCGTCACATATCAAAACCGGTTCAAATATTATTTTTGTTTTATTAGTTTTATAATTGCATTTTAGCAGATTGAGTCTTCGTTTGAGTTTGGGTAGAAAATTTAAACTAGAGCTTTAAGTTAGAAGTTGGTTTAAACGGAAAAGTCTAGAGCCGCAAATTTCGAAAGGCTTCAACTCTATGTATGCTGCTTTCGGTCTAGAAATATTCACTAAAGTCGTCTACGTTTGCCTATTTTGAATTTTTTTTTTTACAGCGATTGGTTATTGAGTGGTGGCTATTTTTAAATAGATCGGTCGCGCTTCACAATGCCTTGATTTCGACGCTCCAGGTTTTCGAGCGTGTTTTGCTTCTTTCGCTGGGCCATGTAATCAAGCGCCCAGTTAAGGAACACTTTCACTGATGCCGGATCGGGAAGTCTGTGCGATGCGAATGTCTTTACATTCGGCTTGCCGACTTTGAAAGTAGTGCCAAGACCGAACAGAGCTCGCATGGCATCCTCGTCAGTTTCATCGTCTCCGATGAACACAACTCGGACATTGTCGGCCCAAGTAACGCCGTGCAAATGCTCCAAAATGTTGAAGGCTCCTCGTCCTTTGTCCCAGCCAATAGGAGGTCGGGCCTCAACCGAAAAGTGGCCGTTTTGGGCCTGGAATCCGTGCTTCTGCATAATCTCTTTTGCTTTTGAGACAATCGGCTTTCGATAGCTTTCATGGGTCTCTCGCCAGTGAAAGGTCACGTGGTAGATCTTCTCCTCAACCCAGCCTCCGTAAGTGCAGACGTTCTCTCGCAGATCTTTTGCAAGATCTGCAACCTTGGCTTTGAACAGACGAGCTTGTTCGACACACTCGTCCTTGTTGGTCTTGACCATAAATGTCTCCATGCCGTGACTGCCGGCCAAGTTTATGTTCTTGATCGGGATCATTTTCTTCAAGTTTTCGAGCGAACGACCTGAGAGGATACAGACGTCGATTTCGGGAATAGCAACAAGCTTTTCAAGCAGCTCGCGCACATCGTCAGACATAACGGCCAAATCCGGATGCGGCTGAAGAGGTACGAGGGTACCATCGTAGTCAAGAATAATGGTCAGCTTGTAGCCCTTAATAACCGGTCCAAGCCAATTATCAAAGTCCGAAGTTGTGATCGACTGCATCCTGTTCATGCTCTTGTTGTCGATAAGCTCGCACGCCTCGAAGAACGACTCAAGCCACGTGTCCAGGTTGAACATGCGCTCTCTGTACTGAAGAGCGTTCATTCGCAGTTTTCGCTCGTGGTAGTTCATTTCGAGAGCATGCTTGATCGTATCAGCCAACTTGTTGGCTTCAAGAGGGTTGGCAGACAACGCTTCGTACATAGTCTCTCCTGCTCCAGTAAACGGCGAAATGATGAGGACTCCGGGGTCGGCGATCTGACAGGCGACAAACTCCTTGGCGACCAGGTTCATGCCGTCGCGCACGGGCGTGATGAGGCCGATGGCCGCGTCGCGGTAGTAGGCGGTCAGCTCGTACTGCGGCACCGTCTTGTAAATGTACTTGATGGGCGTCCACTCCGAAGTGCCGAAGCGGCCGGTGATACGGCCGATCTCGCGCTCGAGCTCCTGCTTCAGCTGCCGGTACTCTTCGACGTCGGTGCGCGAGGGCACGGCCACCTGGAAGAAGACGACCTTCTCGCGGTACTCGGGGTACTTCTCCAGGAACTTTTCATAGCCGTGCACGCGCTGCAGAATGCCTTTGGTGTAGTCGAGGCGGTCCACGCCCAGGATGACCTTCTCCTTGAAGTTGAGCATCTTGGGCGCCTCGCGCGCCATCTTCTCGAACCAGTCGTACGGGATGCCGATGGGCAGGGCCCGCACCATGATCATCTTGTCGCCGTACTCGATGAGCAGCTCGTTGCGGTCGATCCTCGAGCCGAGGATGTGGTAGCAGCACTCGAGGAAGTTGATCGCGTACGTGTACGTGTGGAAGGCGATCAGGTCGCAGCCGAGCAGGCCGAGCAGGATCTCGTTGGCCCACGGGTTGAGGCGGAACACGTCCCAGGAGGGGAACGGGATGTGGAGAAAGAAGGCGATGCGGGCAGAGACGCCCGCCTCGTCTATGAGGTTCTTGAGCATCATCGGCATGATCAGCAGGTGATAGTCGTGGATCCACACCAGATTGGGTTCCGTTTCAGAGCTTGGATCATCTTTCTTCTTGGCCTCATTCCTACGCTCAATCTCGAGCAAGGTCTCAAGAGTGGCCACCGAAAAGCGATTGTTGACCTCCATGTACGAACACCAGTGTTCATACTTGAATGACAGGTTTGTGGTCAACGAGTGCATAAGAGGCCAGAGAGACTCGTTGCACATGCCGTTGTAGAACATATTAAACGTTTCCTCGTCATAAAAGATCGGCTTAATCTGTGACGATTTTAGGCCATGAGCTATTGAAGTCGGATCGTTGCTCTCCGGAATGGACATGTTTTCTGTCAGCTCATTACCAGCCCAGCCTATCCAGTATCCGTTTGATTTGATCACAAGTGGTGCCAGGGCGGTCACCAAGCCACCGGCCGAGTTACGACGCACCGGATTGCCGTCTTCATCTATGTTGACCACAAACGGTAGCCGATTTGAGATTACAATCAATGGTCGCATCTTTGTTATGTTCAATGATTTCTAAAGCCAAAAACTAGAATTAAGCAAAAGCATCATCACTTTTTCGGGGTCGAAGTGAACAAGTCAAGCGCATAGATTCTTTTGCTTTGATTGAAGTATGCGGCCAGGATGAGCTTGAATGCAAACTTGTTATACGCATCCACGCTTTCAGATCGATATTGCCGCCATCAAGCAGCGATCACTTGGATTTGACTTGTTTCTGGCTCTAGACTATTTTCATATCGAATGTGCAAATTTGCATAATTCTTCACTAAGCCGCTCTACAGCCTGTGCGAGTTAATGTGCGTCGGCCAACTTTCTTTCTCTTCATTTCTGCTTATAATTCAAAACTCAAAATCGTTCATTCTCAAAAAGTCTTAATCACTCACTTGACTCGTGAATGCAGCTCTCGCTCTACTTCTCCCTCGATCATTCTTTCTCTTTTAGCTTTGTCGCTTTTTGTTAAAAATTTCAAATTTTTGCTTTTTATAAGTTGCCGGAAATTTATAATTTATTTTGTTTAAATTTGCGAATTATGAATGAGGCAAGACTCCGCCTGGGCCGAATTTTTTCTTCTTCATGACCCCACGAGTGATTGTGCTGCGTTGACTGAATTGGGCTCATTGAATAGAACAGTTGCTGCGCTCACGTCCAGGGGTGTGCAGAGGCCTCTCCTCTTGATGAGCGCGTGCGTCACCAACATCTCCTCTTGGCTCGGCCTCCTCGCTCTCACTTTCACTCGTGTCTGCATCGTCACTGAGTTCGTCTTGCGCTCTCTCTACTCCAGAAAACCCCGTCTCAGCCTCTTTAAGCTTTAAAAGCCGACCTTTATTCTCAAGCTTTGCTTTCTCCGAGATAGTCCAGATCTGCAGGTCTCCTTGAGAACCGCTGGCCAGCAGTTTCTTTCCGTCGCAGCTCACACTGACTTTCATCGCTGATATCGAATACGAATTCTCTTCTGCATCTCTTAAGCTCTGTAAATAGAGCGGCACCTGCTCGCGGTCGGTTGAATCGAACACTTGAAAAGACGATCTATTTTGCTTCACTTTCAAATGGTCTCAATCCGATCTTACCATGAATCCAGTTTGATCCCGAATCGAGATTGTATGAGCTGACAAACAGACGCTGGTTGGCTCTGACCAAAAAGCTGGCGAAATCGTGTCGCTTCAAGTTGGAAGAAAATACTGCGCTGGTTTCTGATCAAAATAAAAAGATGAAAAATTATATTTCTTCGTTCGGAAGATAAATTCAACGCACCGTGTTCAAGATTGAATAGAAACGGATCTGAGATTTGATTAGCCAGCAGAACTACTCGGTCGGTGTCGATCAACTCAAATTTACGATATGTCAGTTCCCTTAGTGAATCTAGTCTGCTGCCGAGGGATTTTGAATAGATTCGTCTTGGATGGTGATCATTACCAATTGTGGACAGATCGAAGCATTTGAGACTGACCATGTTGAAGTTTTCAGTCACTTGTAAATGCTTTAGAATTCCGGTTTGGGTCAAGGCCAGCAGATGGCTGCTTTGGTTCTCATTTAGCTTTTGAGTCGCTGGTGAACTTGATAAACTCAGATACTTGTGGGTAGGATCTTACCCGGATGCAGATAACCGCGTCCTGGTCATCAAACACCTTTGAGACGCATTTTTGCTCACATCGCTGCCAATATTCGATCTTACCGGCATCTTTCAGGGCCAAAGGTGAATTTATTGCGCTCTTCGCCTAGCTCAATAGAATGTGCGTGACTTACTCAAGCCGACAGCCAATTGATCTTTGCTCATATCCAAGTCAAATATCGGATTGTAAAGATAAAACTCCTTTAGGCAGAGAGCTAAGCGATCGTTTGTCAATCAAACATGAACTTGTTTGCCTTATAGCTAAATTAGCCGACTTACCTTTTTTGAGTGACCAGACACGAAGTGAACAGTCCAACGCGGCGCTGATGAACATTGTTGGCTCCATCCATTCACATTCGTCTTCGGCTTGCTCTGTTTCCTCAGAATCATTGTTGGCCAAAGTCTGCTCTGGTTTCCAAAATCGAATGGCAGTCACTGCGCCTGAATGGCCTCCGTAGGACAGAACACATCGACCTGTGCTCACCTCCCACAGTTTGATGCTCGTGTCACGACTTGAGTGTTCAACTGGTCAAAGTTGGAGAAGCGAATGCAATTTGGTTTGGCTCAACCTGCCCGTTACTAGTCGATCGATGCTCGGCTCGATGTCCAAGCAGATAATAAGATCTTCATGAGCATCAGCAATCGAAATTGAATTGTACCAGAACTGAGCCGGCTTTGACTTTTCAATTTTTGTTGATCGCTTGACTTGAGGCTGCTCAGGCTCTGGCATTTGAACGCTCTCAGCTAATCGAGTTTTTGTGGTAGTAACAATTTGATTCGGATTTTCAACATTCACTTCTTGGTCGTTCAAGTCGAATTTCTGAAATTTTTCGGCAACTTCGGCCACTTGGGTATCGAAGCTACTTTCTGCTGCCGCTATGGCTTCAGCAAACGATTCTTGTTCGGAGAGAAGCTCTCGGCTCTCTTCGAGCGTCGCGTCGCTTTGAATCGAAGCATTCGCATAGCGACCGTTCAACTCTTTGAGTGATTCTCTCAAACTTGCTCTTTTGCTCACTTTTTCCTTCTCTTCGTCGTTCAACGGTCTGCTGAGCAGCAGCAAATGCTCTATTTGTCGCAGATTCTTGCGCAACTTTCTTATCTGTCTCATGTCCGACTCGTAGACCGAATCCATTTTGAACGCTTCTCTGTCCGAGTGTTGATGTCTATTTCTGAATTTACGCAATTCACAATGACAACTTTCTGATGGCGCGTAGTGTACACGCGCGCACTCACTTAAATTCTCTGATTTTATGTGAAAATTCTTCAACGCCGAATTTTTGTCCACAAGGTTTGAGAGGATACATGCAAAGACGAGAACTTGAATAGCGTAGTTTGCTCGCCGAGTAAAATCACCGATCTTTATAAAACAGTAGGCGCAAAGAGTCAGAGTTTGGTTTTAATGTGTTTTATTTTTATTTGAAGAGAATGTTAGAACTCGAGCCCATCGCCGAAGCGAGGCTCTATAAAAAATATTCCATCAAATAAATTTAAAACATTAACAATGATTTTAATTATAGAATCGAATGAATAGTTATAATGTTTAAGATGGGGAATCGGACATAGCCGCTAGACTGGACAAATGTGGTGTAAGGTGCGTACCAGACCCCGTCCTTAAAGAGTTCTCTCATCCTTTCAATGCTGGCAGCGATGAACTCTCCGTGGTCTATTTTGTAACGAATGTGGGCGCGTGATTCGCCCAGAAAGCTTTTCAATAGTTGGCTCGTTTCCTGATTCTGTCGGGAAGCAACGTTGACTGGCTGTCCCTCATTCGGTTCGTTGATCTCTATAAAAACCTTGTCCGTCTCATCTAAGCACTCATCTAAGCGTTTTTAAAGCTGTAAATGGATCCCAAAATGAGATAAGGATTATCATACGATTCTTCTTTCTCGATTCCGTGAGCTTTGATTGCTATTTTGTAACTCGTCATTCTTCGGATACGATTTTTGACAGTATTATTCTGTGTAGCCGACTCAGCGTTGCATTCGCAGTTGAGTTCGGTTCCGCACTCCCCCTCCCCTGCCTTTATTAATCAGCTGCTTGCTTGCGCAAGCAAGTTTTCTTTGTCATTAAGCGATCAAAATTCCCTGTTTGGGTAAAAAAAGAACTAAATTGAATTTGGCACACCAAAGTTTAATTTCGCAATTCTTGCTCTATTGCTCAAGAAAGAAAAGTGACTTGAAATCGATCAGTTAGGTTCGAGCATTTGGTCGGGTCGAACCCATTCGTCGAACTGCTCGGCAGTTAGATATCCAGAGTCAACCGCAGCTTGTTTAAGACTCAGCCCCTGGCGATAGGCAGCTTTTGCGATTGCTGCCGCCTTGTCGTAGCCTATTTTGGAGTTGAGGGATGTGACCAGCATGAGCGATTGGTTCATGAACGTCTCGAGCCGTTCACTATTCGGCTTGATGCCCATCACGCAGTGCTTGTTAAATGATCTGATCGAGTCGGACAAGAGCACAATCGAGTGGAGAACGTTGCGAACAATGAGCGGCTTGAACACATTCAGCTGCAAGTGACCGTTACTACCGCCCACCGTCACTGCCACGTGATTGCCGATTACTTGCGCCGCCACCATTGTGGCAGCCTCGCACTGAGTCGGATTCACTTTGCCCGGCATGATGCTGCTGCCCGGTTCATTCTCCGGAATGATTATCTCGCCCAGGCCGCATCTGGGTCCGCTTGACAGCAGGCGAATGTCGTTGGCTATTTTCATGAAGCTGCATGCAAGTGTGTTGAGTGCACCGCTCACTTCAACCAGAGCGTCATGGCTGGCCAGCGCTTCGAATTTGTTAGGCGCAGATTTGAAAGGCAACCTGGTGAGATTCGAAATCTCTATGCAGCATTTCTCTGCGAAGCCTTTGCGTGTGTTCAAGCCAGTGCCGACCGCTGTTCCTCCGATAGCCAAATAGTAAAGACGATCAAATGTGCTCTTTACTCTCTCAATTCCGAACTCAATTTGCTGGGCGAACGCCGAAAATTCCTGACCCAGCGTCAATGGCACTGCGTCCTGCATGTGAGTTCGGCCGATTTTTATCACATTTTCAAACTCGCTTGATTTGGCTCTGAGCGAGCCAAGCAACTCCTCGAGCTGTGGAAAAAGCGAATTGTTGAGGCTGATCGCCACGGCAATGTGCATCGCTGTCGGAAACGTGTCGTTCGAGCTCTAATTTTTAAAAACGTTGAAACCCAACTCCAAACAGCTTGGCCAGTGTCCAAAACGAGAACCTGTGACATGTTAACATGATCGTTCGGATTGATCGATTTGGATCCAAGTTGACCTCCCATAAGCTCAATGGCTCGATTGCTGATTACTTCGTTCACGTTCATGTTCGTCTGGGTTCCGGAGCCGGTTTGCCAGACTGAGAGCGGAAAATGCTCATCGAGCTTGCCATCAATAACCTTGAACACAACAGCTTCAATGAGCAAGCAGAGTCTGCTCGGACATTGAATGACTGACCTCATCTGCCGCTTGGCTAATCAACTCTGCGGTTCGGGCATCGAGGCCGAACTCGGTGTTTACTTTCGCCGCGCTCTTCTTCAAAATGCCGAACGCTTTGATCACCTCGATCTTGATAGTGGCGATTCGCTTGGTCAACTCAGCATTAAGCAAAACATCTTGGCGCTTGGCCTACCGGCATTCGCTCTTTCGGTCCTCCGATGTTAAAATGGATGCACGATCGGGCTGTATTGGCGCCGTAGTACTTGTCCGCCGGCACTTGAATATCTCCAAACGAATCCTTTTCGGTCCTGGTTGCCATTTTGTAAGAACTTGAATGCAATCTTGAGGCTGTTGCTTCTGAACTTTTCGTTAGACTGAAAAATTTGACAAATCTTTTTACCGATGATTCTCGAGTGACTGAGAACACGATTTAATTGCCGACTGAACCTTGAAAGAAAAGAAATTTCAAATAGGCTTGCTCGGTTTTTTGAGTTTATTTTTAGAAGATTTTTCTCTTTATCACTTGAGCATTTGCTGCGAGGACGGATGGCGGTCTTAGATTGAAAGCAGATGCTTTACTTTCAGACTCCTGTCTTCGTCTAAAATGGGCCTCAATTTCACGACGAATTACTGAATAATCGCTCGCTCCCTCTCGGGCACAGTCTGGCCGGATGGCATCGAGAACAGAGTAAGCCAAAGATAAAGAAGAAAATAGAGATCGAGAGAAAAATTGAAGAAAGCATTCACTGGAAGTATGCGATTCAATTTTAATTTAATAATAATAAAAAAAGAGAATGAATTCTTCAGAGTGAACAAAGAAAAATAAAATAAAAATAATTTTGGAAAGGGAGTGCGCGTGCACATGCGGCAGCAGCGTTAGTAGTTGCTTGCTTTCTCGTCGTACCACTGGTCGGGCACTTCTAATAAATAGCGGTCGATGGCGTTTATGAAGCGTTTTCGATAGACCTCTGGCGATACAATGGTCGGCATTTTGCCCTGGCCGCTGATGGTCGACTCGACTCGTTTGATGTAGGTCTCCACTTTCTTGTCCCATGTGAACACGCGTAGATAGTCTAAGACAAATTGAAATGCTGATTCAAACTAAAACACCGAAATTTGCGACAAAATTCTACCGATTATGCCGACAAATATCATTCTGTTGTCTTCGTCGAAGCCGCAGAGGAGCGAATAGTCCATAATGAAATTGCTGCTCAAGAAACGCGAGTCCGAGTCGATCGCTTTCATGAGAACGTTCTTTGTGTGCGACTTGATATAAATGGGGCTTTCAAACGTCCCTTGGAAAATCCAACACCGATTAGAGGAGAGTGAGAGAACGGCTGGCTGTCCAGCATTTACAATTGAGAAAGTTCTCGTCGAGTAGGACAAGTTCGCCAGGATCGGTGTCTAGCTTTGAGCTGGACGACACGTTCACGAGGCGATTTCGTTCCGAGCCTTTCAAATCGAAGACGGGCGAGCACTTCTTGGAGTAGAGCAGGTTCTCCATAACAATTATGTCGATTTTGGCCGCTTTGGATGCAATCGAAGACGTGCTCTTCACCAAACAGATCCTGTAGGCGCCGACTATTTTGGCCAGTGCAGTCGGTTGCTTCAAAATTCGTGCCAAGAGCAGAGAATTAGGAGAATCCTTCAAACGGACGAGCTCAAGTTGTTCTTACATTCGCTTCGATCGACTTGATTAAATAATGAACGTAATTGGGCGCAAACGTAACAAACGAATGAACTTCGGAGCGAGAGATCTCTTTGATTATAAAACGATTGTCGAGCGTCTTTCTAAAACGCGAGTTCGATTTGCCGCCTTTGGCCTCCCAGTTTTTACATCTGAACAGCGAATGGATGAACCTTAACGAAAATGGTTGTCGTCAACCAAAATCGCACGCTCGAGATGATCAATTATTTACTTTTCCTCTTCGTCGGGCATCACCAAACTGCGCAGTCGACGAAACAATTCGGCGTGATAGGCTTTACAATAGAATTTGGCCGAGCTGTCGTTGAACTCTATGAGAATGCGATCAGTCAATCAAACGTAAATGCGATCATCCAACGTTCAAAGGGGAGGCTTACGATGTTCAAAATGAACAGAGCGGTTGATGGCCGACGAAAAGTTCCCATCCGAATCGACTTAAAACCAGATTAATAAATTTGATGAAAAAAGCGAATGACGGGCAAACGAAGCGATTACTTGTTGCAGTCGATTGACTTTCGGCAAAGTAGTGCTCGAATTGAACCAGTTTATTCAACTCGATGTTTGCCTGCAATTGAAGAAAGTCGAAGTATTCTCGCGAGCTAAATTCCATCCAATTAGTCTTTTTTTTTCAATAAACAAGCAAAAAGGCGGCACTGGCCATCACCTGAGCGAAAATGCCACTATTGAGCTTAGATTCTTGTCGTTCACATAGTAGGCTGATTCACTGTTGAGCAAGTAGTGCTCTTCGTCTGGAAACGGCGATTTGAGCGGCTGGAATCCAGAGCCGGGCATGAAGTTGGCGATCAGACGCTTAAAATGACCAGAGGTCTTGGACTGCTCTTCGCCCAGCTCGGGCGTCTCTGATCGCTCGTTATCGCCCGATTCGCCTTGATTTTCTTGCTTCTTCTCCATTGTGCCCAGTTTTCCTGTTTTTTCGTTGAAAATTTTCATCATTCAAGAACATGGTTCGAAGGAAAGATGCAAATGCATACGCAACATTAGCAAATGACAACAACATTCAACAAAAAGCCAAACGCCCTCAATCTCAAATCAATCAATCAATCAATCAATCACAACGATCTTTTCACATGCAACAAACAACAACTATTCCTTCTTAATGAATACTAACTGTAGCGGAATATTCGCTGGCTGGGACCGGTCTTAGTCTCAGACTCTGCAAGTTTCTCGTACATGAGCGATTCATGCCCAATTTAAGAAACTGAATTCTTGAATAAAACTTTCACTTACCGAGAACGCACTCTTCCTCGCAGGAGTTCTTGCTCCTCTCGTTCAGACTCGAGCCGTCCATGCTGCTTTCAGACGCCGCCTTGACCAAATGAGTTGAGAATTTCTGACCAATAAAGCTCTCCAGATCGCTTACGTCGTCGCTCTTGGTCTTTTTGAAAAACTCGCTGATCTTGTTATTCCACAAGACAACACTGTTTGCGATGAACTTTTTCAAATCGATCAAGAGCATTTCAATCTCTTGATAGTCCACGTGAAATGCGTTGAATTTTTGACTGCCAGCTGGGTCGCCGTCGGCGCCATCTCCGGACGGAATTTGAAACGCAAACACATTATTTATGAGAATCACATTGTCCTCGCTGATTGACGCTTCGTTTTGTCCGGTCAGTTTCAAATTGATTTGCTCTATTTTGCTCCTCAGCGTGTTGTCATTGTTCAATTGGCGAACAAAATATTCGAGCTTTTGTATTTGCCTCTCGCTCAGGTTGTGATCTTGGAAGGGAGAGAGAGAGAGTATTTAGACTCCACTTGAGGGCAGTTGAGGCTTTTCATTACCTTTGAGCGAGTTGATGCGCTCGGTCAGAGTGGTAAATAGCCAGAGGCCTTTTTCAAACAAATCGCGAATCTCTTCGATGTACTCGTTGCGTGGCCGTGCGTATCCCTTCAATTCAGCGTAGTGAGTGTCAAAAAAAAACAAAGATTTAGCTGCAAGCGTATTGGTCTACCTGTCCAGTTAGAGGCACTTGGGGCAGAGTCAATTTGCGCAGCTCGATTGTCGACAGAGAGAACACAGTGACCAGATTCTTGTATCTGAAGTATTGGTAATGATCCTGGAACAGAGAGTGATTGCATTCGGCGCAGTTTTTCTCGTTCAGCTGGCGATAGCTTTTTGCATGGAAAGTCAATTCTAAAAACTTGGCCAACGAATACGACCACGTGTTTGGAGACATGGCCAGTTTGTTGGTCGATTTGTTGCAAATCTTGCACACGCTCCACATGAATATGTTTATGTCGTCATAGTTGGGCTGCTGGCCCTCTTCGGGCATTTTTGCTGACGCACTGTTTGAAGTCGCCTTGAGCTCAGGCATTGGCTCCGGCGATTTTCTATCTGCGCTCTTCTCTTCCCTTTTGGCACTGCCGCCACTCATCATCGAAGTCACCGACAAGATGGGCGTCGACAATGAGCTTTTGCCGTTGGCTGTCGGCTTCTTTTCTTCTGATTTCGGGTTCTGCTTGCTACCAACTGACACAGGTGTGCTTGAGTAATGCGAAGCGGGCACCACGCTCATTCTGATTGTTATCTTTTGCATGTCATGAACAAAGCTAGATTCGAATTAAGAATTAAACCAGTCCGAACAGAGAGAGAGAAAGAGGGAGGGATGGCCAGACGGCGCGGTTAGACTTACGCTCTTGTGTGATGAATCATGAGGCAATCGCACATTTCATTGTTGCATCGGTGTCCGATTCTGAAGCAGTTTTTGGCCAGGAAACTGCCCAAGGTCATGTCGTTCTCACCGTAGAACTTCATGTTGATTATTTTTGCCTTGTGACAAGTGTTGGGAAACACAGGCGATGTGACGCATTGAGTGCTGAACAACACAGCCAGCGACTGCGCGTTGAACACATGCAGACAGTCCAAATGGCCTGAAGAACTATTCATCGAATTGAGCCGGTTCTCTTCTTCGAGGGCCATTCGTTTTGTTTGCAGACTGGCAATTCCTCCTCTCGACTTGAAGTCAGCGTAAAGCTTTCTCACTTCGCCCCGGTTCTCTTCCTTTATGATGTGAATGAGAAGAAAATCGTGCGCGTCCTCATTCATCAACTCCTTTTGCGCTTCAATTTCACTCTGCTCTTGCTGCTCTGATTTACACGGCTGCTCTAGCTTGTTGGTGAAAATGTTCGAGTAGGAGAACTGATTATCGCTCGACGACAAATACTTGAGAATAGAGTCGTCCGCTTCCGGCTTGAGAATGTAGGGAATTTTATGGGCCACAAACGGCGAGCAAGACAACGGTATCTCATCAATCAGGGCCTGAATTCTTTTCAGAACGTAATTTTGGTCGGAAAAATCCAACTCTTGCTCGCCTAGTGCAGGCGGTAGAACGAATCGATCGCTGAGCTGCTGCTCCATATCATTTTCGAGCGTGAAATCAGCATATTTGTCGGTGATAAAGGCAAGCTCCAATTTGGAATTGTAGCACAAATAGATCATGAAGCGAATGATGTCCTTGATTATTTTGAGCTCCTCGAGGCAGCTCCCTCGGATTAGGACCGTGCATCCAAGATTGGTCGGAGTGCCTTCGAAGTACATGAGCGGCTTTGTTCGGCCGCTGCTCATTTTGTGCTGTTTGACATGAAATCGCGAGCAGAAGCCCAGCTTCGGCTTTCGCATCAAATCGTCTATCGAATACATTGGATCTGCTTGCAGGAATCGCGCAAGTTTGTCCATTATTGAGCTTTTTACGTTCAGTACCAAACTGGTGCCCGACTGGAGAAAGTATTCTTGGGCGATTCTAAATCAAAGAGAGAGTACATATAACTTGTAAGCGTTGCGTGCAAACTGAAAGTTCTACTTGCCTGGCGACGCTTTTTTCCACCACAAGAATCTCCGGATTTTGTCGCAGCAACAGCTTGGCGCAGTAGTTTCGCAAGAACTGCGCCTCTGCGTTCAAAACAGGCTCGATTGAGCAGAATTTCTCCTCGCTGCGCTGGTATTCGATCGAGGAGCGGTAGAGAAGGACTTTCGGGTTGGTCAGATCGCTCTTCATGTGTCGGTGAGTGATATTCTTGGTGAATACGAGGCCGTGCACCACTCGGGCGTCTCTACGCTCGCCGCATGAGCAAAGTTTTTTCACTTTTATGTAGCTGCGTATGTCCATCGAGTCGTTGTCGTGCTTGACGTCCGGCTTTACTCTGTCGACGCATTCGGTTATGATCGGGTAGAGAATATCGAACCATTCTGGGTCGACACTGTGCAGCTCGAGCAAATAGCGCAGCATTTTCGTGTGCAGCTTTTTGTGAATTTGGCTCAGGTGATCAACCACTTGACTCAGGCTCTTTGACTCGCTCCTTTTCACAGGAAGTTCGATCTCTGAAGAGACGATGCTGAAATTCTGCAAATAGGGCGGGTCGTTGATCGGCTTCGCCACCTGTTCGACTGTGAATGGTCAGACTCAAATTTGTCAGGTTTAGGGCTTAGGAGCTCACTTTTGGCCATTGGAACATGCGAGGGTTCCTCTGCGTTCGGCTGGTTCAATACGGAACTGGACTTTGGGTCCGAAAGGCTGCTCAAGCTGCACGCGGGCGAGTCGTTTTGATTGGTCGCATTCGACTCGGCTATGATAGAGGCAGATTGAATAAATCGGTGATTGTGCGATTGAGTTCAAGTCACCTTCTGTGAGACTCTGGTAAAGTGGAAGCTCTTTGATCCACTCCGGGCCTTCGTCGTTCGCTTGCATGCTTGTTTTTTTCTTCATTTCCATTGCGCCGACTTGAAAGTTTAACGAACTCTTAAAGAGGAATGTTCAAAAATAGTGTCTCGTTGTTCAAAATGGCATCGTCAAATAGGCATCTTACCGGACCAGGCTTGTAAAGCGAGTCGTCGTTGAGAAACTCTTGCGGCGTAGCTGTTGAAGTGCCCATGAAATATTGATTCATGCTGTCAGCCAGACTGCTGTTGTTGTTTCCGCTCTTGTAAACGCATTCTAACCAACGGCCTTGGACGAGCGCCTCGCCAAACACGATCGCTTGGTCTCTGTTTCATGCCTCAAATGTCAAACGAGTCAGTTTCTGTGCAATGCTCCGTGCGTCCTTACATTGAAACGGCCTTCTTCCTCATCATCCAGTCGACTAGTTCACGGCCAGCTATGCAGTTGTTGATTCGCTTGAATTTGCTTATGTTCCGGGTTCGAAATGTCAGGCCGTCAGAGGTGTGATATATTTCAGTCCAAAGTGTTCGCAGTTCTTCCGAGTTCTTTTCGCATTTTAATTAACCTTCAGCGACCGAGTGGGTTGGACAGATGAGAGAGGCTTACGTTGAAGACCAGCATCTTTATTTCGGTCTCGGGCGACTTTATATCGTAATCCTTGTTCTCGGTGACCTCGAAAGGATTGTTGC
The DNA here is from genome assembly GCA_019059635.1 of Proales similis. Lineage (NCBI taxonomy): Eukaryota > Metazoa > Rotifera > Eurotatoria > Ploima > Proalidae > Proales > Proales similis. The sequence continues at coordinate 831,524 of JAGVRJ010000004.1, forward strand.
CCTTTGCGTTAGAAGTGATAAACTCGACCGGATCGATGACTGGCTCGTTAAGACTTTCGCTTGACGGCGACTGAGGCCGCCGATTCAAACTCGGACTCATCGACGCGGCCGATTCGACTTTTCTCAAGCCATCGCTGCTCGACTCGCTTGTTCCGGTTTCAACTTTGGCAAGAGATTTGCGACTTGCAACGTCAGACTCGATTCAGTTGAGCTCACCTGTCTGACTTGCTTGCACCAAGGAAAGCCTTTTCATGAGCTCACCAAATGAACCGCTGCTTGACTTGAGCTCGCCTTTTTCCATTTGGCCAATAAACGAACAACAAAAACCACAAGCTCGAAGGTTTCCTTAACCGAACCATATTCATGTTAGAGGAAAAAATCAGACGTCGGCCTGGTGGATTCAGCTCACCAGTTGTACCCGGCCAGATAAGCTGACTAGGAATTTCAAAGTCAGAGCAGCGTCCGCAAAAGATTTGACCACACACGCGGCAGTGCTATTCGACCGCAAACAAAGCCGATTAAGTGAATTGTGTTGATGAAGGCAAATGGCAAGTAGGAGGATGAAGCATCCAATAGCGCTCATCCTTTTACTGCGCAGCAAAGCAAAAAACTTGAATTTACATGGCGTCGTCTGAACGTAGTGAACTTTTCATTGCACTCGTAGCACTCCTTTACTTGATGATCGGGCATCCAGAACTGCTTTGAAAAGTTCGCTTGCGACTCGGCGGCTAGACGAGCATCTCCAGGAGTCCGTTGCTGCTCGTTTGGCGTGGGTCGATTTCGCAGCGCGTAGATATTGTGCAGAAAGCTTGAAATGTGGTGACCGTCTGTGCTGTTGGCAACGCCAGGCTGGCCTTGCGATTCAGCATTTCGTTTCGGATTTTCGCTTTCGCTTGTAGACTCCTGGCTCATTTTTACCGCACTCGGCGTCTTTTTGTTTAGAGTCAGGAAATTGCCGAGCTTCTGTCAAACGAACGTTTAATAAGCGATTTTAGAAAATTTCAGATTTAGAGGCACCTTGGGCTTTCTGCCTTGCTTCGGATCGGGCTGTACAAGAGTGACTACGCTTGCTTGCCTCTGCTCGCTATTCTCATCTCCTTAATGTGTTCGAACAGGACTTGAATTATTTTTAGCGACTTGAATCATTGTTGATGCTGATGATGGTGTGGGCGAATATAATTTGGGATTATTATCATAAGATCGCATAAAAAGCCGAATGCGAGAGCGGAGGACGGGAGGGGGGTTTGACTAGTTGATGGCGAAATACTTACGGCTGTTGATTTGAGTTTGTCTTGCAAGATCAGACGCAAGCGATGAGCTGGATTTGGATTTCGACAGCTGCTCAGTTGGCTGATCTGATCTGTTCATGTTTGTCTTGTACGGACCGAATCGGCCATAATTTAGAGCAGGTGAATTGGACGGCTTGCTCATAAGACGCTGCTCACTCAAGCTTTATATTCGAATTTTGAAGTAAATTTTCTATTTTCGCTGGCTTCTTTTTGTTCTCTTGGTCGATAATCGCTCGCAAGTCACAAGTGTGCTTGATGGATGACAACAAGATCGACAATGTGGCAAAGTGAGCAAAGCAATCACATAATAATGAGTTTTGGCCACAATCATGCGTCATGAAAGAAAACGAGTCGTTACCTGAGGAGAAAGATAAGATCTTGGAGCATATCTTGGTGAGAGCGAGCGAGGGCGAGTTGTAACCAGCTGCAGATAGTTTGCATGGCTTTTCGTGATGCATTCAAACCTAACTCGTAGAAACAAAAGAGACCCCAAAACCGAGCAAATATTGGTCTTGTCGATATTTTTCTTCGAGACTCGAGTTACTCTGAAGATAATTGTAAAACATTTTCAAAGCAACATGTGGCCTTTCAAAAAAAAAAACAAAGCAAAAATGGCTCTTTGTTCGAGAAAAGTGAATCTCTTTTCTCTTTATTTATTTATTATTTGATTAGGTGACACGTGAGAATTAGGCAAGCAAGTCAGTTTGGAGCGTTCTTGTCAGCAATCAAGGCTAGGAAGACTCTCGTTTACAGCTGATTATTTTGGCTTGGCAATCGTCGCTCTCTGCTAGCCGTCGTCTAAATTGGATCCGAATTCGAATGCGACCAAATTGAAGCAATCGTCTAGTTTATAAATACCTTTTGCTGGGAATCGGGTCTGAGGGCTCTTTGGTCTCCGGCTCACTTTCACTCTCTTCGCTGCTACTGCTACTACTGCTGCTCGAGCTGTCCGAAGAGCTGTCGGACTGCACTCCAAGATCGACATTCTCGTCTATCTTGTCCGCTATTTCAATTAGGTCGGGTCGTATTTTCTTTTCAGACAATCAATATGCATGAGCAGATAAAAATCGCAACACGCTTCGCTTACTTTTAATTCCTGGTACCATTTTTTGGCTAATTTGGGTCGATTCTTGATTGTTTTGTTCCAGACGACTGGAAAGTTGACTGTGGAACAGTAGTTTTGGGTGACGGCCACAGTAAGGTCAAGATTGAGAACAACATGCCACCATCCGCCCGGAACAAATATTGTCTCGCCTGGCCTTTGAATGCACTCAATCTTCAAGGTTTCCGCTCGTATAAGACACAGACAGAAAGGTAGCCGGAAGAAAAGTGTGTTTGAGTTACGGGTGCAAACTCTTTTGGCCACGAGGCCGATTTGACTCGAGGATAAATGATTCTGAACCAAGTGATTCCTTCGTCGCTCTGCTTCCAACCTTCTTGTCTATCGACTTTGAGAAGTTCACGGGGCGTGTTGGTAGGGAATAGGCACCATCTTTTGTGGCCATGGACCAGGGCGTTCCACGCGCTCGTACCCAACGGGTCGATATGAATTCCGGTGCCTGATCGAGCAGGACCGATCACGAACCAGCTATATTTAGATGAGAACGAAAAAGCTCAAAGCAAATACTCGGCATTTAGGGTTTTTCTTTCTCACCGATAGGGAGGGCGCTTTTTTTCGCCCGCATGCTGAAAGAGGTCCTCTCTGAAATACAACGGTATATCGTAATGAGACAAAAGTCTCTTTTTCTTTGGATGCTTTGAAATCGTTTTTTGTTTTATTTGAAATACAAGCTCAAATGACTGTTTCGTGTCGCTCACCTCACCAAAACTGCTCTCAAACAAGTAAAGGGGAGAGTCGTCAACGTTTTGTTCGATATACTTGCGGTAATATTTCATTTTCATTTTTACAGAGTAGCCCTCGTCATCCTCTCCGACTTTGAAGTATTTGTTGCGAAACTTTTTTTCTAGCTTCTGTTTGTTTCAACAAGAGTGATCGCTCGAGCAGTTTATGATTACGTTTGCACATTTGACTTACATCGAGAGTCCAGGCTTGATGCGCCTCCCAGCCGTCCTGAGCATTTTGGATTATAACGGGCTTGTAGGGCCTCTCAAATCTTTCAATGAACTCCTCGTGTGAAACCTTGTTCATATCGATTCGTTCAATGTTGTCTGGAAGTTGATCTGCGGACAGATCAAAATTTTTAAAGTAGTTGTATCGACGCCAATCCTCTTCATTCTTCAACTCTAGCCATCCAAATAGCCGTCGTTAGAACCAAATTTGACTTAAGGCACAAACTGAACCAATCCTTACCAGAGCGCGCTTTCTCTTTCACAGATTTTATTCTTTGGTAGTATTTTTTCGTGCCCATCTCTGCTTTTTCAATCGATTCGCTCCAATAATTGAAATCTTACAATGCAGAAATGTGAGATGGGATGCGTTTGGAGCGAAACTAACCCGACATTTTGTTACCTTGTTGTTGTTGTTGACTCCTTTTATTCAAACTTAACTCAATTCTTTCTTTTTACGAACAAAATAAGAGCCGAGCTGATCTTTTATTCCTTAATTTTGAAGAACATTTTTTGATCCCTGAGGTTTTCTGTTGAGTCGAGGCCAATTCTGAAAGGTTTTTCCAGTTTATTGTTGCATTAATTCTGTCAATTTGTTTCATTATTCAGAGGTTGGACTCTTATAAATTTTGACGCAAGTCCCATAGTCAACTCAAGTCAGAAGCAACATTTTTTGACGCTGATGGACTCTGGCAACCGACCTCAGCTTGTGACTCTGAAAGGTTAGCTTAAAATCTGAATCTAGATCATATTCAAATACAAATCCTGTGCTCATGCAAGTCATGCGGCTTTTGCGGCCAAGTTTCAAATCTTTGCCGTCACTGCCATTTGACAGTTTGGCTCCGGCCGAGCACTTTGCCCATCGTCTGTGTGAAAATGTGGCGAGTCCAGCTCCTGCGGTCGAGAACAATTTGTTCGCCTGCACCGACATGCTCCAAATTCCGCAGAATTTCGGGTAATTAACAAAACATCTCAACAAAGTTGCTGAGTGAAGAGCGGATGGCTCATGCGAATTGGAATAGGAATTTGTACATTGGCGAAACGTTCGTGAGCTACATTTGTGTTCACAATCACAGCACAAGTGAAGTGAACAACTTGTCGGTCAAGGTCGAGCTTCAGACCAACAGTCAGAAAGTAGAGATGGTGATGAGGAAAAAGTCAGAGGCAGCTAAAAAGCTTGCACCGGACGAGAAGTTCGACTGCATGGTCGAACACGACGTCGCCGAGCTCGGCAATCACATGTAGACTGCTATTCTCAAGTTTTCGTTATCTGCTCTAATTAACTCGGCGTGTTGAAGACTCATTTGTATTGTGAGCTACTCCAACGATCAGATGGAGAGCATGAGCTTTAAAAAGTTTTATAAATTCGTCGTCTCCAAACCGTTCGAAATTGTGCCAGCCTTTCCGATTGTAAGCCCGCATTTTCATTTCGCTTCGTTTCTCACATTTTTTGTTTAGTCAAACTCGGCGCGTAAAAACGACATCTTGTTCGAAGCCCAGATTCAGAACATAACCAACACGGAGCTGTTTATTGAGCAAGTTAAACTCGAACCAACATCCGGTGAGCTCCGAGTAAAGCGGTTCGAATCTGAAGAACAAAGGTTCGAAGCATAGATCATCTCACCAACTTGCGGTCAGCTGATTAGATTCTAAAAGGGGCTGCCTTCTCAAGCCGAACGAAATTCAACAGTACTTGTTCTCAGTCGGCTTCGATACGGAAGATCAGCGGCCTTCGACAATTGGCAAACTAGACATTAGTTGGCGAAACTATTTCGGCGATCAAGGTCACTTGCAAACCCATCCGATCGCTTACACAGTAAGTTATCTAGCCAGCTGCCTGCTGTGGGTTAGCAAAACTACTGAATTGAGCAAAGCTCGACGCGTATGGTCAACAGAGAAGAGATTTCGCTTTGAAGTTTAATCAATTGCCCAGCCACGCGCGAATAAACGAGGCGGTTGAGTTCAGTCTGACCATTGAGAACGTCAGGTAGATTTGAAAATGGACCAATACCTCAACTTGAATTTGACAGCCTCTAAACAGCTTGAGAGAGCTGAATTTGGGCGTGACTCTGCGCAACGAGACCAAATTTGGATTCTACTGGACCGGCGATCTCATATTCGACTTGTCCGGACTCAAGAGCGGAACAAGCCGAACCATTCAAATCGGCCTGGTGCCTTTCCAACTCGGTCTTATTGTAAGTGGGCGCTGGCTTATGAGCTGACAGTTGTCGTTTGTTTAATTAGCTCATGATCAAGACATTGGACGGAATTTCCGTGACCGATTTGCTCATCAAACGCATCTACGACATTCCGGCCGATCAGTCTCTATTCATTTACGAACAGATTGAGTAAAAATGCGCAAAAGAGCCCAAAATAAACAAAGTCGAGCGATTGTGGAGGAAACAAGTTTAATAGATTGATCTGTACACGTTAAAAAAATGGAAGTGGAAGAGAGTTAAATTGCGAGATGAATTCATCATTTTGGGATTGTCAATTCGTATTCAACTCCGGCTGCGGTATCGAACACCGGCGGCCAAATAAATTAATTGATGCTGGACTGGTATGAGTAAGTCTTTGCTTCAACAAAAACCGGATGAAAAATTTAAAAGGCGGTTATGCGAACTGAAAACTGTGCTGCATCGGTCAGTTGTGCTGTTGCTTTCTCTGCGACGGAGTGACTCAAATAATTTACAAGTTTGGAAATGAAAAAGCGTTCATGGCTAAATGGGCAAGGCGGGTTCAGCTAGGCCTGGTTGGCCTGAGAGACTGACTGTGACCGTCCGAGTTGGATTGAATTTAGGGCGTCTGAGTTCTTGCGATTTATCTCCTGAATGCAGGGAATCAGCTTGAGTAGCTTGATAAACAACTCCATTCCGTCTAGACGTTTGTTTGATTAAGAAAAAATGTCCAAGAATTCAGTTCTGCGAACGTTGCTCTTACCAGCTCTGGTTTGCTTTAGATGCTTATACAAGGCGTGAATCAAAGTGGATTGAAGACTTTCGACCGCGTCTTTATCTTGAAGGTCGCCTCGGTCTTGTTAGACAAGGAAATATTCATTAGAACGGTTCTTAAATCAATCGGCTGTTTGGCGAGTGCCTACCAGGGTTGATGATGATGACTGCGTTGAACAGGGCCATTTCGGCGTCGGTAAGTTTGAGAGGGCTCACTTCGATGCCCAACTCGAACACTTCGTTCATGAAAAAGCCCAACGGCATTGACTTGATACTGGCGCTGTGAAATAGTTGGATTGAACGGACTTGTTTGAATGGAAAAAAAAATAAAGAATAAAACACAAACCTGTCCATGAGATAAGTGAGGTCAGGAGTGAGCATGAGACGGTTCTGAGCGTCGACCAGCATGAATAGAATAACGCAAATGGCTTCGAAGGATCCTTGTTTCAGTAGCTGAACTTGATCGGGCTGAGCGATTTGCGAGAATCCGGGAATGTGTTTGCAGAATTTGACCACGTTCACAATCAGCGGCACCATGGCCTCAACGTAATTGTCCCAGGACTGGCCGCTAACCGAGCCTTGTGATTGTTGAATTGGAGGACTGGTTGCTCGAATAGGCGGCCTTTCCAAATAGCGAATGCGAATTTTATCGAACGTGATCGGACAGATCTTGCAGTGCGCGTCTATTATACAAGTGCGAATGTGCTCGAGCTGGCTGTTGCGCTCTTGGCTGATGAACTTGTCAGAGACCCGGACGAGACGAGTCAGATACTCGATCTGGTGCATATTCAGCGAGTTGTTGAGAACCGACTGCGGTGTGGCCTCTGCGATTTTCGGACTTTTGGAAGGTCGCATGTCGACCGAGTCAAGTCTGAACGGAGGCGGTGGAAGCGCTTCGTTTGATTCGTCTTTGGCAGGGTCTCTTGGCTTGCTCGCTTGTTTGGGCGTGGGTTGTCGCTCGGCCTGAGGTGATTGCTTCAAAGTCTGCTTTAGCGGCGTAGTTACAGGCGACTGCCACGAATCGCCAGCATCTTCTTTGGCTCGTTTGGGACGTCTGCCCAGGCGGGACGCCTCTCTGGACATGCCGACCATGAAGCACTTTTTCAGTCGGCAAAACTGACAGCTATTGCGACTGAAGGGGGTTATCTCGCATCTTTGATTGTTCGTGCATTGATGGTTCATGCCCTGGGTGATGCATCGGCGAAAGAAGCCCTTGCAGCCTTCGCACGAGTCAACGCCGTAGTGGAATCCGGACGCTTCGTCGCCACAAACTTTACATGTTGTCGCAGTTTGAGAATTGGCGCTTTGGGGAGCTGCGCGATGCGAAAGCTCGTCGATTTTGGCCTTTATGTCTTCAAATTTGCCGACCGACAACTTTGTCTGCTCGCCTTTGAACGGCGTATGGGCCGACGAGCCTGACGAGCCGGAAGAGGTCGACGATGACGACGATTTGCGATAAGAGAGCGGAGGCGAGAGAGGCTGAAAGTGGCCTTTGCCGCTCTCCTCAATCTTGACCTTCTTGCTCATGTCGTCGCTCGGCTCGCTTTGCTCGTTGCCCAGCATGAACATGCGTTGAGCTTCACCCGACAGTCTCATCCAGGCGGGCTCATTTTTAGATGAGGCCAGAAATGAGTTGAGAAACTTGCTGGCCATGTGTTTGCTTTCGCTCGTCTCCTCGGTCATTGAGCCGGCCCTTGATCTGATTAGGTTCGAGAACTGGTCGGCAAACGTTTTCATCTCTTCGCCTGCAGGATTTCTTTGAGACAACATGTTGGCGGTGGACATTACGAGCGCTTTCAATTGACTCTCTGCATGCTCGTTGACGGAATCATTCTCGTAGGTGCGATAGGTCGAGCTGCTCGACGATGAAGAACAGGAAGCGGTCGTGCAGACCGATGAAGCGTTTGAGCTTGTTCGCACCAGAGCCTCCTCTGACAGGTTCTCGTCGCTGTCTCGACGTTCGCTTCTCTTTTCAATCGATCTGCAATCATCACCGTCGAATCTCTTCTCACCAGGACCTTCTGTGTGCAGCCTCTTTGACATGCTGGTTTCAGCGAACTGAGTCGCCTGGGGCACACTGGGCTCGAGCTTGTGTTTTAGACAGGCATCCATACCTTCCTGCTGATGATGATGGTGGTGGTGACTCATCTTAGCGGCAAATGGCGCATATACCATCCGGCCAGTTCACTTTAGATTTGGTCAGCTTCTAACTCGGCAACGAGGTTAAAGGTTAGAACTAGTTTTGGTCAAATGCAGTTCGCAGAGGGCTGTTCACTACCAGGCTGTCCTTGATCGGGATCGCCACGTCCAGCCAATCAGATAGAGGGTGCACTCACAGGCCAGCGTGTCGTCGGGTTAAAGGTTGAAGGGGTTCACTCGATTTGCATAATTGGACAGGGCGGCCTTAATGAGGCTCTGCTTCAACAACCCCCCTCAACCCCAAGCAGCAAGTTCATGCAGGACAACAATTATAATGACCTTGATTTTGAATAATCATGCGGCGTTTGTTTTAAGGCGAACGTCCATTTTTAATGAGAGCAGCTGGCCCGCCCCTTTAAGTACTTGCCGAACAAATCAAGCGGCGCCGAGTTTTTTCTTGCTTCCCAGCTAATTGAGTTCACTCGGGCACCCTGTTTGTTTGGCTTCCTGCCCGCGTGTCACACATTCGTGTGTCGCCCGTTTGACCTGACCCATCTCTGACCACTGTTGTTGTCCTTGTTGGAGAACCAATTTCACAGGCAATTGTCATCACCAATGTATTGTAGACCGCCGGCGGACAAGTCTCGCTTTCTGCCTCGACATCATGCGTGCGCCCTCATCTCGACCTGTCCACTTTGCTTTAAAAAAATGCGAATCGAATTCCCACGCACGAGCGCCTCCTCTTTACTGAATTTATTGAAAACATCTGAGATTTGAATAATCCTACAATTGAGATTTCCAACGCGTCTCTGTATTGACAGTAAACAATTGATGTGTTTTGTAGGTGCGTGTGCGTATGCAGATTTGGAGTTTGGATCTCCAACCACCTAAGTCCAGGGAATTTTCTTGCGTCCAAAAGACTTTTATACAACAGAATTGAGTACAAAAAATGGTCAATGTGAGTGTAGGACTACTTACCTTGGGCTCGAATTTGACTTCACTATTTGCTCTAATCTGCTGATCGAGAAAGTCTTGATAGGCCTTGTCCTCGATGCTCTCCTTTTCCTTTTCGATTCGCTCGGCCAGATTGTTGTCGACCAGTTCGTCTTGACGATGAGTGATCTGACTTTCCAGCTGTTGACGTCGTTCCACTTTGCCTCGCTCGGTCTTTTCGCGCTCCATTTTGGCCAACTCCTGCGTCTTTTGCATGTCGCGCAGCAGTTCCTCTCTCTTCTCGATCGCCTCGAACTTTCTGGCCTCGAGAATGGCGAACTTGGATTCAATTTGCTTCTGACGCTCGTCGAGCACCTGCTGCATCAGCTTCTCCCTCGCTTGTCTCTCACGCTCCCATTGAGCCATACGCTTTTCCCACTCTCGAGCCGCCTCGTCTTGAAACATTGTGTCCAGCTCGGCCTCTCGTTGCTTCTCCAACTTGAGCTGTTCTCTGAATGCCTCGACAAGTCGATCAGCCTCGTCTTTGAGTTGAAGTCGCTTGCTCAGCTCCACGTGTCTTTGCTTTTCTTGCGCTTCTTTGAAAGCTTCCAGAATCTTGAGATCGAACTCGAGCTCCATTTGCGCCTCTCTGGCTCGCTGTCTCATTTTGGCCTTGTGCTGCCTTAGCAGCTGCCTTCCGTACTCCTCGCGTTTCATCTTCTCGTAGTAATTGTCTCTTTCTTCCTTCACCTTTAGCATGCTGATTCGCTCCTGCATGGCTTCAGCCTCTTCTCGCATCAGGACCTCGGTCTCTGCTTCTTTCTGCTTCAGCTCGATCATTTGCTGCTTTAGGATTTCCTTCAGCTCTATCTCACGATTAAGCTTTAGTCGCCGGAGCTCTTCGTCCAGGTCAGCGGCTTTTTGCCGCTCCACTTCAAGATAACGCGCATATTCATCCCTTTCTCGCTCTCTCTCCAGATAGGCCTCCTTTCGCTCCTCCACCTGATCAGCCCACTGATTGACCACCATGTCTTGCATCTTCTTCGACTCGAGCTGTCTCATCTCCGGATTGTTCAGACGCCAGTTCTCATACAGTTTCTCTTGGGCCAGCTTCCTGCGCTCCTCCTCTCGCGCCGACTGAAGTCGGTCAAGACGAAATTTCATCTGATCCAACTCATTGCGGCCGTCATCTCTACGACCAGTTCGACTGGTCTTCATCTCTTCCTCAAATAGCCGACTCTCTTCGAACAGCAAATCGCCAAGCTTCTTCTGCCTCTCGTGCAGACGCCGCAGTTTGTTCGCTTTTGCCTCTTCGCTCTCTTGCATCTGACGCTGGTACGCATCCATGCTCGTGTTGAACACACGATTGGAGGTCCAGTTGTCGTGCTGATGAACCAGTCGGTTGGCATTCTGAAAGTAGGCGTTTGTGTTTGCCATTTGCTCTCTGAGAAATAAGACCGCTGTGCTTGAAAAAAAAACCTTCTGGAAGAGGAAATGTTTGCATTCGGCTTACTTTCGCTCAACTTCTCTGGCCTGCTTGGCACGCCACATGTCCGGACTGAAGTTGTTTTTCTTGAGCTCCAGGAAGCTCGGTAGGGTCGGAAGAGCCATGCTTCTGAATTTGCGTATAGAAATTCCTGCGCTCTGTGGGAAAGAGCATGAACATTCACAGACAGAGAATGTGCAGAGTTCATGTGCGATCAAAATATCCATAGCAACCGTTGATTTGAATTATCACTGCCGCGTCCACCATTTTAGTCTTCGTTCAAAACGACAACTCTTTAGTGTTTACTGATACAGAGACTGAATCATCAGCTCAGACATGTGATATTCGGATTTTCACAAAAGCTTAAATAAAGCGCAAGCCAAATCTTGACTGATGAGCTCAGTCGGCCTTCGGCTTTTCTCAAACGCAACTGGTCACCGCCCTTCTGAGTTACAGATTGGTGTAGATTGGTACTTTTATTACTGTATGCTGAGTAAAACAAGCAGAAATGTCGGACAGTGAACTCAGGGCCGATTACGCAAGTTAAATCTGCAAATTCTCTTTTGGCTATTTATAAAGAGGAGACGACCTGTACCTCGTCACAATAGCCGCAATAGTGAGTCGACCAGCAGAGAAACCCATTCGCGATGTTTGTATTGGTTTCGAGCTTGCTGCTGCTTTTCTTGACGGCACCAGCCATCTTAGGGCAGTCGGCTGATTTGGTTTGCCGAGATGAGGCAAACGGCGAACCGCTTGATTGGTTCACATTGTACAAACTGCCCAGACTGAATGAAAACTTGGCTAGTTTTACATTTGAGAGTAAGAACCGATTTGCGGAGGGAACTGCATACACGTCAATGAGCCCGGACAGACCCGAATGGCAACTGTCAAATTTCTCAATCAACGACACGCAGTCTATGCCGGGCAAGACTCTTCAAATCCTATATGAAGCTCAAAACTCAAAGGACGAGATCGGCTACATACTTTACAACGACCAGGCAGATCGAGTCACCATCCTGAAGGGTCATACCAAGGGGGTGATCATCTTTAACGAGCGAAGCGCCATTTGGATCGTGCACAGCATTCCGCATTATCCGCCAAAGCCCAGCGAGCGTCAGTACTTTATTCACCCCTCACAGTGTGTGTTCGGTCAGTCAATGCTGTGCATGTCATTCGATTTCGATCAGCTCGAGCATATCGGCGAGCAGCTGCTGTACACGTTCCCGCAGATCTACGACTCTTACATTCCGGAGAAGCTGAAACTGAACAAATCAAACATACTCGGCAATCTGCTGGCAGCCATTTCGGGCGAGCATGTGAATCGAGAGCCCTGGTTCAAAATGAAGCTCTTGACAACCAAAGGAGGCGAGCGAATGGTCAGCTTCGCCAAATTCACTGATTTTGAAGACGACCTCTACTCTGGCGTGGTCGCGCCCGCGTTCAAGTCAAGTTTGTTGACCGAAACATGGAACAATGGCGCCGGCACTCTCGAATCAAACTGCACCGCTAGCTACCAAGTTATGAACGTTGAGTACGTCAGCTTTGAAAGCATTCCGCTCAAATTCTCTGTTCACCACGACCACAGCAAATGGGCGGTGACCGGTCTCAATCAAATCATCCAAAAAGATAAATGGCTCCCAGGGACCGAAGCAAACGAAACAGTTCAGGTGGCTTGTATCGGTGATATAAACCGGCAAATCGATCAGTTCAAGAGAGGGGGCGGCACTGTCTGCTTTTTAAGCAACAAGCTCATCTGGCGGCAATATTTCAAGCTCGTAGATCGCATCGAAGCCTGCAAGCATGTTTGACACAAGTTCCTATCAAGTGCTTGTGATCAACTGATTTTTCAAAAAGAATTTCTTATTAAATTTTTTTTTAAAGCGATTTGCAATTATTTTGATCCTGCACTCGATTGGGAAAAAAAGACTTTGCAATGAGGAAAGCGGATGGGAAACAGGTTTCGACCAGTAGTTGAAAAAGTTTTATTTCAAGTCTGCAAGGAGGAAGCCTTTTTTGCTCTTCAAAGAATCGAAACGAATGTGTAAATTTTCACATTGTTTTTTGGTTAAATAAGAAATCGGACGAATTAACGATGCTCAGTCGTCTTGCACGTCGAGACCGGCTTTGGTGGTTTTGTTTTCGCGTCGCTTGTTTATGGCTTTTGTCCAGACCTTGAAGCGCTCTTTGTTGACAAAGGCCTTTTCTGCCCGGCTCGTCTTGTTGGTCTTAAGTCTGTCGGCTCGATCTAGCGGAATGGGCCCGAGTTCGAACACGTCTCTCACAAACTCGTTGTCCTTTAGCTGAATGTTTATGCCGGTCTTGAGTGTCTCGCAGAACATGTCGTACTGCTTCTGCTTTATCCAGTTGTCAATCACGAGCCGCTCGATGCCAATTTTCACCGTCTGCTCGTTGAACTCGTCGTCCTGAATGGTGGCGAGCACATCGCGGAACGAGGATCGCTGCTGCTTTTTCTCGCGCTTGCTCTTGCTCTTTGTTGTCTCGTTGGCGAACGTCTTCAAAATCTCAAACAACTCTGGTCGTCGGAAAATCCTCAAGTCCTTGAAAATCGTTTAGACAGACTTGATGAGCTGCTGTCATAATCAGGGTCTTACCGGATGAGGATCGCACGAGACCATGTCGTACAAGAATGCGATCGTCTCGCCAGCCTCGATTCTCATGTCCAGATCGTGGCTCATCAACAACTCGTGCATGTGCTTCATATGCCTTGTTGAGCAGCTTTTAATTGGCCTCGAGCCCTACGGGCTGAACCTGGAGAGAGAGAGCTTACTCGCGAGCCAAGCCCGAGACAAACGAGACCGGCAAATTGGTGAGCAGCAGTGTCCAGCTGGCTAAAGCAGCCCGATGCATTTGGCTGACTTCGGGGGGCAGCACTCGGACAGCTCCGTCGCCTTTGAGATATGAGCCAGCGAACAGAGATTCGAGTTTGGCTAAAATTCCGGTGATGTCCTCGTTGCTGTCATTGGTCACAAACAGGCCCATGCCGAGCGCTCTGGCACTCATGCCTCGAATGGCCGGCTCGACTTTCTCATCGGCCATCAACTCGAGCAACAAGTCCCTGCATTCTCTCAACAGCTCTCCGGCATCGGTTGTGTAGCCGAGCTGGATGAACATGAGTAGAATGGCTTCGATGGCCATTAGCTGCTCCAGGCCGCGGCCTTTGCGCACTATGCGGAGAAGCGCTTCGCCCGCAGTGAATCGTTTCTCCAGCAGAGCATCGCCCAAGACCGAGTGGCTGAACATTCGGGTGATCACTCGCAGTGCTTTTTCGTGCTCTTTATAACTTCCCACACGCTGAGTTGGCGAGTACCGATTGAAATTCGATCAAAGTTAATTCACCTTTTTTGCATTAGACTGTCCAAACAGGCGTCTAATGCGGCGGACACGTCATGCACCTCGACATCTTCGCTTCCTTTGGCTGTTTGTTTTTGCGTTATTTTTAGAACCATTGATTCGATGGCCGATGCAAAAATCGCCGCTTACTTCCGTCTGAGTCTGGATGCGAGGAGGCATTGCTGATTATTGACGCGTTATCGTCAACCGTGTCGAGATTCATTTCAGCGTCTGCATCCTCTCCTCCTGTCGGCCGGCTTCTGGCTCGACTCCGTTCTCGCCTCTTGTCTATTCTCATGACTCTCATACAGACGCTCGTTTCTTATCAGGGCGCGTGCACGTACCTCTATTCTTTGGCATTTGCAATCAAGCAGCGAAACAATTGGAAAAATCTGTTCAGCTCTATTTCATCGACACTTTTTTGTTTTTTAGAAAGTTTCTCCTTTCACAATCAATGATTCAGCTTTAAGATATCTTGAGCGCAGAGCAAGAATGCAGCTGTTTCATTGCACTGCGTAATAACCAGCGGTTGTGGGCTGTGAAATTGTCTTTTCAATTCGAGCAGTCAATGCAACCAACTTGACAAGAGTGTAAAGAGCGGCGCATTAGAGAAAGGCGTTTAAAAGAGTGCGGCAGGCAGGAGGCCACAAATCAGAGCATACGGCCAGAGCATCAGAAATCAGGATGGCCTCTCCATCGCGCTGCCCTTCTCTTGCGCCCACTCAACTAGAACGAGTCATTATTTATCTGGATGCTCGCGCTTAATCGAAAATATGCGCACATATGCGCTCGGCCCCTGTGCATGTAGGGTACATTTGTATATGTGCGAGATGATCGAAGTGGCAACTTTAATTAGATGAATTGGATTTTCATTAAGCAGTAGCGAAGATGAATGAGGATCTTTGATGAGGCGCAGCGACTAGTTTCAGCCAGCATCAGCAGTATTAGCCGAGCCGAGCAAATCGAGCATGAGCCATTTGCACGTAGAGTCATCGGGCGACGCCTATGACTACGACGACTATGAGCCCTGCACAGGTCGAGTAACGCCAGCCATATTCGCCTGGTACGTCTCGTCTAGCCAGCCGCCGCTGCTGCTCGTTCTAATCCCATTTCGCTGTTTAGGTTCCTGTTGATCAGTGCCTCGTCCGCCTATTTCATTCTAGTGTAAGTGGCTTTAGTGATCTCCACTCTCAAGCTCGTTTCTAATTCAATCTGACCAGACTGCCCATGCTGATCAATATGATCGACGGTCCGTACAAGCTGCACGTGTTCGCCGTCATTGTGTTCCTCCACGCCACGCTGTTTCTTTATCTTCTCTTGAACTTTTTCATCGCCACTTTCATGGATCCGGGCCGTTTCGCCAAGAGTAACTATTTTCCCTTTCCACTCCTGCCATTCCTATTTCTCACACTCCAACTGCTCTAAAGATGAAGAGAAAACGTCCGAACTCGAGCTGGGAATAGTCGTAAACTACAAAACCGTGTTGATCAACGACATAAACGTCAGAATGAAATGGTGCACCACTTGCCACTTCTATCGTCCGCCTCGAAGTTCACACTGCGCCGTTTGCAACGCCTGCATTGACGTAATTCTTCAACACATTTGGCTTCTGTTTATGATTGCTCTAATCGTGTGCCCTTTTTTCGCAGACAATGGACCATCACTGCCCGGTAAGTTGAAGCGTCTCTCACGTTGCCTTTGCGATTTCGTTCTCACTGCTCGTTTGTGTGTGTTTGAAGTGGGTGTGCAACTGCATCGGACGGCGAAACTACAAATACTTTTTGTGTTTCCTGATCACACTCAGCGTTCACATGAGCGTGATTCTGGCCACCTGTTCGGTAATTTTGGTAAAAAACGAGCTCGCCTGGTCCAATCTGTCAGTGATCGTATGCATCGGTCTCATTCTACTCGTCGGCTTCCTCATAATCCCGATCGGCGGTCTGACCGGCTTTCACATTGTGCTGGTCACTCGAGGTCGAACGACCAATGAACAAGTCACCGGCAAGTTTCGCACGGGGGTCAATCCATTCGACGACGGCTGCGTGAACAATTGGTGTCGAACTCTGTTCTCGTCCGTTCCGCCCAGCTACATAAAATTCAGACGCCGACTCAACCAGCAAATGGAACATGCGCAGACGAGCTTGCTCATCGAGAACCAAAAGAGAGCGAAAATTCGCGCCGGCAACAAGAAGGCCATCGACGAGTTGCAGCCGGACAAATTCAACGAGATATTAAAAGCGCGCAGCGCGAACACAATGCGAGACGAGCGACACATGTCCCGGGAAAGTTCGCAGTCAAGACGAGCAGAGTCGAATAAGGTCTGGTCTAACCGACGCTCTGGCTCGCATGAGCGAGAACGCCGACTGGTCAACAACAGCGAACGATCCAGAGCGGATATGAGGGTCGCCAATAGCGAGCAGTTCGAGTCGCTTCTTGATCCATCCGCTCAACTAGAGGAAAAGCTTGGCCAACGAGCTCAATATTCGAATGGCCGTCCAGTGAATTCGAGTGTGCGAACCAGCTCGTATGTGCATGCCAACCAGACAGCCAGCGTGCTGAACCAGGCGCCGTTGAAAAAGGGCGGCGCCAAACAAAAGGACAGAGAAGCCAGATCGAGAAGTAAAAAAGCGCAGAATTATCGCAACGGCACTCGACGAGGCTCCAAGAGTGACATGAGCGCCGAGCATGCGGCCAGTCAGCTTCTTCTCACTGTGGCCAGGAGCGATGCAATCAGCGATCGAACCAACTCGGACTCTAGCTCGCGTGGTCTTATCGCGTCAAACGACTATGCGTCTTATGAAATTACCGTCTAGTTGAAGGTCTCGGGCTACTCTTCTGCTCGTGTTCTCTAGCCTCTAGCCTTCTCTAGAAATTGACTCGCTGTCTCTAGCCAATTTAAGACAATGTGCATTTAAGGACCCGAATTCGCGTGCAAGCCAAACCCTTAATCATAAATTTGCTTTGACAATACTTGACTCGATATGATGGTACTCAAGTAGACAGCTGATGAAATGGCAAAAATCAAACAATCAATTAGTATCTAATTCGCCCGCATAATCCTCCTGTATTTATTTCTCTCTCTCTCTAACTCTGTTATTTCATTTTACTTGTTCTATGGTTCTTTGATTCGTTTGTTCAACTCAAAATTTCGCATCTCAATGTTCTCAAATCTGAATAGTTATCTATATTCTGTATGAAATGCGCGACTGATTCATTCAGTTTATAATAAATGATGTTTTTCATTCTTCCAACAATCTCTGTTTATTCAACCCGGACGAATGGCAGAAAGGCAGATCATTTATTGATCGTGTTAAATAAGCGCTTTGAAATTTTGCTTCGACTCGGCGATTATTTTCTCGGCTTCTTCAACTTCAACCTTTTGGAAAACGGTAACAAATCAGTATTGTGATGCGATCGAAAATTGAATTACGCGCGGCAGTTCGTATTGAGTCGGACTGGTGGCGTTCTCGCGGTCGAAATCGATCATTTTGCCGGTTTTGTTTATGTCGTTTAGCCAAAAGCCGTCGAGCATTTGGCCTTTGTTAAGGAAAAAGTATTTCCCTTCTCCGTTCTTCTTGTCCTCTTTCCATTCTCCTTCGTACCGATTGTCGTTCGCTTGAATGTGCCAAACGGCAATGAAAGCGACGCCGGACAATTAGCGCTGCATATGGACTCACCTAGTCGAAGCATGCCTCGTCCATGCCTCATGTCATTGAGCCATTCGCCCTCGTAAATATCGCCGTTGGCGTAGTACAGTCGGCCCCAGCCGGTTCTTTTGCCGTTGTACCATTCGCCTTCGTAGTATTCGCCGTCTGCATAGTAATGGGTTCCGTATCCCTTTTAGAAGCTGATCAATCAAGCCGATTGTGAGAGCCACTCATCAAAATTTGCCTTACGTGTGGTCGGTTGTCTTTCCAGCCGCCCGAGTAGACTTTCTTAAAACCTCCCTTTTCGTCCTTGACGCTCAAATTTCCGAACCCGTTTCGCTTGTCATTTTTCCATTCGCCTTCGTACACCTGGCCTTTGCTCACCCAATGGTAGATGCCTTTGCCCTCTTTTTTGTTGTCGTGCCATTCGCCTTTGTATTGGTTCTTGGACGTCGAGTAGACTGTGGCGTGTACGCCTTCTTTCTGCGCCTTTCTGTCCCACTCCTTACAGTTGGGCTCGAACTTTTCGATAGGCTTGAGGAACGGCATTTTCACTTGTTACCAAGCCTCTACACTCTTTCTGCCAGTGGCTTTGCTTAATATAACAATATATGAAATTAGAGTTGCCATGACAACTTATCGTCCTCTCCATCAACTGAGACGTTTTTACTCTTATTTGATTTCACAAAGTCATTACGGGTTCTCTAAGTAGGCATTTGAGCCGGCACTCGATCACCATCGATGACGTCAATGTGACAAGTGCAATCAGCTTTGACAAGTGTCCATGAGACGAATTAAATGCGATCAATTGAGATCGCTAAATTAAGATTATCCCTTGGCGCATCTCAAACAAGACTCTGAACGGCAAATTGGCATTTTCATTAAAATTCAATTTCGGGCAAATTTTTCGAAGAAGAGGGCAATTAGATTTGGCTGGGAACTAGTCGCTTGCAATAAAAAGCCACGATTCGAGATTAGAATTGGAGCAGAGAAGGCACGAAAAGGCAGACGGCAATGGAAATTTGAATAATATATGTGTATTGTTGAACGCATCTAGCGAGCACAGCTCAATCTTAAATATTAACCAAATTACTGTGGCCGAGCGCCAAAACGAAACAATACAGGCCGAAATTAATTCGCCAAGTCTATTAATTAATTCACTCTCTCTCTCCACACCCACACATAAACGCTCGTGCTGGCTATCTATTTCAACCAGTCTGCCCATCTTGTTGCCTTTAGACCGAAACGAGCAGTGTTGATCGTACGTGCTGCATTTGCAATCCGAGAAATGAGCGACGCACAGAGCGCTGCTGGCGGCCAACAGCTTCAGCTGCACCGATTGGTGTTCAATGAGGACACAAGTGGCGTAATTGCCTATTTGAAAGCAATCGGAAGAGGAAAGAATGCGCGTGAGTTGATATCTTGCCAGGACAAGTTCGGCAATACGCCACTGCATTTGGCCGCGATGAAAGGCAATACGGAAATTGTCAAATTGCTTGTCAAACACGGCGCAATAGCCAAGACACGCAACGCCAACTGCTGGACTCCTCTGCACGAAGCCATCTCTTTTGGCGACCGAGAGCTCAGTAAGTAAACAGAATCAGAGTCTTGTTACTTCTTGAACTAACCGAATGCTTGGCTTTTTCTATTTCAAGTCAAATGCATATTTGAGAAGTTTCAAGAAGAAACACAAGAAATCGCGCGCAACTCAAAGCCCCACATTCAACAGGCAATGAAGCAGATGGACGATTTCTATGTCGAGATCAAATGGGACTTTGAATGTTGGATACCGTTTGTCACCCATTTCCTTCCATCAGACACTTGCAAGCTGCACAAAATGGGCACAAAAATTCGAATCGATTGCACTCTCGGTGACTTTCTATTGAGCGAAGCGGGCGCCGGCGACGAGACCACTCAGTCGTCAGCGAATCCACTGTTCTGGCGTCGAGGCGATCTCACCGTCTTGTTCGACATGGACCGTATTGGCAAAAAGGACTCGTTCATATTCATGGACAACAAGCGCAAGCTGTTTATCAACCTAGGCCAAATACTTGAAGAAAGCAAACTGGACCCTGAACAGCAAGTAGACATTCTACTCGGCACTGAAATGGCCTTCATCAAGCTGAACACCGAAAAAGCCGAGTTCAAGCCGACCAAGGTTAGAAAAGGGCGCATTCGTGTTATTTCGTGTTCCACGTCTATTCGTTGCTCAACTAGACCGGCTGGGTCAGCAAGCGAGACAAGAGCGAGGAAGTAAATGGTCACATGTGCAATTTCTTCGACATTGCCAACCTCTACATCGAGAGCAAAGTCAGAAACGAGCACATTTCAGACGAAGAAATGAAAAAAGCGCAAGAAATGCGCAAGCGACTGCAAGAGTCACTGGCCAAAGGTGAACATTAAGCCACTTGAGCCGTTCAAATAGAGAAATGCCTTCAAACTTTTCGTTTCATTTCAGATTGCTCTGACGACTGGGCCATTGAGACTATAAAGCATCGAGCGAGTCTCGAGCCTCCCGTCAAGTCTGTGATTTCATGGCAAGACTACATCGATGCTCCTGAAGGCAGCAGTCCATGTCTAGGACGAAAATTGCGTGTCAACGAAAACAGAAAGGAGTTTAAAGCCCAACTGGCGATGGTAAACCAAATTGAAAACCTTGCGTTCGAGTTTTCGGATTCTTAACGCCCATTAACATTTAGGCACCGTCCTTTCCGCTTTCGCTCGAAGATTTCAACAATCTTCTTGACGCGTTGACACCACTGGCCAAGTTTAAAAAACTCAAAGATTTTCTCAATCTAAAACTTCCACCCGGATTTCCGGTTAAAATCGGTGAGCCATCTTAAAGCACAAATAGATGCCTTGATTTGTGACAATCGCTCGTTAGATATTCCGCTGGTCCCGTCCGTATCGGCAAAGGTCAGCTTCCAGAATTTTGCTCGAGACCCGATGATGGGAGCCGAGCTATTCACAGTGCCTAGTGACTATCGCGAAAAAGTGATCGCCAAGGCCTAGTGTTTGTTTTGATTTTCTACTCGTCTCCTTTCATATTTGCTCTTCTTTATCGATTAAAATATAAACAAACGAGAAAAATAAAAGAACGAAAACTCAGTTCATTCTGGTCGGCAGTGAGTTTATTCATTTAGTTTTTGTCTTTATTGTTTCCTCTTGTTCGCTGGTGTGGGTGGTGGTGATTGACGGTGGGTGCTTTTTTGAATTTAATAGTTTCTTTTTCTATGCTTTAGGAGACAGTCTCTAAAATCGCTCGAATGATTCCAAGAGAGTCATCATCGATTTAATTTCAAAAATATGCCGAAACAGACCAAATATTTAGATATCGACCGGGAAAGCGTTTCCCTCGATCTGTTCATTGAACTTCTCGATCCACTGTTCGGGACAAAGGGCGGTCGAGGCCTGCTTGAAGTAGTCACAGTCCTTGTGTTCCTCGCCCTTCACCTTCAAACATCGCTGATAGTCGACAAAGTTGACGAAGCAGTTCTTGGCCTGGTTCTGGTTGGGAAAGCGCGGATCGAACTTTGGCGACCAGATGGCTCGATTGCGGAAGTAGCCTCTCAAGCACTCGGTGATGCCGTTGGGAAATACGGTTGCCCACTTGTCCATGGCGGCAAAGTTGTTTCGAGCCTTCAACAAGTTCAAGCAAGCATACAGCATGGCTGCATTTATGGGAAATGTTGAGTCGAGTTGCTTACGAAGATGGTTCGTTCGGAGACTGTGAGATCACTCTCGCGCAGTTTGCTCTCAATTCGCTGCTGAATGTCAGCGCAAAGATTCTCATCGTAGCGGTCCAAGTCCTTTCGGTTGGCCAAATCTTTTAGGGCGTTAACAACCACCTCGGCTGATGCCATTTTGTTAGCGTCTAATCGAGAGCAAATCAAATGATTGAGTTGAATGGTGAATGTCACACTCAGATAGATGAAATCTGGCCCCAATAGCACACACCGCTCACCACTTGGCCAAACCAACAAGCTCGTTCTACTCTCTGCTTCTTTTCCTATTATTATTATGGGAACTTGAAAGCGTCTTGAGCGAGGCCATGAATGCGAATGCGCTCTCATTGAAGCACATATACTCGTTTTGATCTGCGCCTGGTTGCTTGCGTGCTCTGCTCGAGCCCACGCGGCTCAAATTAAAGCGGACTTTTCTACCAGCGGTTCAGCTTCTCCTCACATTGTCAAGAACGTTATCTTGGCGAGCATTCCATTAGACAGACCCTCAACGACTCAACAAATCGGCAATAAGCAGGTTTCACAAGATTTATTTGTTTTTTTTTTTTACATCAAAGTGAACTCGTCTGGCCTCGAAGTGGCACAGTTTGTTTAGGACACTCGATTGACATTATTCTCAAGCAAATGCTTCTCGTACTCAATCATCCTCTCCTTGACCAGTTGCTTCGACGCGCGCTTGGTTGCTTCCACCGCCTGGGTTTCAGCGTCTTTCACTCTATTCTCCAACGTCCTGATTCTGTTCAAATATTTCTCCTTTTCCAACTCTTGCTATACACGCGTTCGATTAATTTCAATCGCGTCGAATTTCGTCCATCAAATAACAAACCTCGACTTGACGCGCTTGCAGCTCTTTCAATTCCATGAATGTTTTCTCGTATCTGGCCTTGACCTGATCGAAATTGCGCTTCATTTGATTAAACTTGGTCTCGGTCTCTTGGCCAAGTGTGTGACATTCTTCTTTCCATCTGAGAACGCATCAGCGTGTGCTGGCTCGACGGCTCTATCAAGAGAACACTTACTTGTTGCCCATTCGCTGCTGCATGTCGAGCAGCTGCCTCAACTCGAACATCGCTCGGCTGTGCTGGTCTTCCATGCAAGTAATTCGAGTCCTAAACTCGTTTGCCTTTATTTTCGTTTCATTCTCGTGCAGTTGAATCTATTCAATTTTCAAGCTTCGGTCCAAATCAGCCGCTCTATTGAAGACTGAGTGGGTACCTGCTTGGTGAGATTCTTCTGCATGGCGTTCTTCTCAGCCTGCGCTTCGTTCAGCTTCTCTCTCAGCTCGTTCAGATCGTTGAGGCATCGCTCGTGGTCGTCGCTCAGCTTTTCCAGTTGTCTGTTGACAGTCTGAAGCTTGTTCTTCAAATCGCTCTGAATCTCTTCGTTTTTGAGCTTGTAGCTGTTGAACCTAAAACGATATGAAGTCAAAGGAGCCAGGCGACCGATCGCCTTCTTCCAGCCTACGTTTCTTCAGTTCGTCTGAGCTCTGCCTCTTTGCTGTCCAGCTTGAACAATGCTTGTTCTTTTTCCTTTTCGATAGCAATCAGACGCCGCTGCATGTCTTCATTGACGTAATTCTCCCTGTTGCTCAGTCGAACGGCCTCGTTGGCCAGCTTGAAGCAAAAGCTGGAATTTCATTCAGAATCTCGACAAGAGCCAAGCGTACCTTTTCGAATTCACTTTCCAGCGTCTTCTTGCTTCGAGCGATTCTTTCCAGCTGAGCGAGCGCATTGCTTCTATCCTGTGATTGGCGTTCGCTCAATAGACGCTGGTCAAGTTAGAAGGTATTTGCCTACCGTTTCCAAAAAGGCACATTCATCGACCAGCTTGTTCAAATTGGCGTTGTACATCGATTTAATCGCTTCGACCTCTTGCGCTGTCTTCAGAGTGGCCTCGTTCATCAGGTCGACGAGCACTTGTTGAAATTTCTGCTCATGCTGATGGTTGAAGCTCAACTGCTCTGACTGGCCAGCCACAACAAAATGAGAATAAATTTTTACCGATCGGAAACCATGGTCTACTTGCCTCTAGCTTTCTGCTCTTGGTCTCTTCGTACTTGAGAGTCAGTTCGCTGAAAGAGCTCTTCAACTCGCAATACTCGGTGTGGAGCACAGAACTAAATGCCAATCAATTAGACGCTTAACCCAGGCGGCTCTCGTCGAGCTTTGTCTACTTTTTCTTGTTCGCTTCGGCCAGCTTTTGCTGCGAGTCGGACAGCTTTTCTCGTAAATGCGTGCTCTCTTTGCCCAGCACAATAATCCTTAAACACCGATTAAACACGGTCGTGACCAAATGAATGATGGAAAGGACCAGTACCGAGTCTCGAGCTCGTTTATGTCCGTCTGAAGCGACAGCAATGCGTCGTCGTAGCCGTACTCCTTGCGAATCAGATTGCGCCTCTCCTGGTCCTTTTCCCTTAACTGCGACTGAAAGCGCTCAAGCTCCAGTTTGATCGAGTTCTCTCTGATGTTCGCCTGAATTAAATCCTCTTCTTTTTTGCTATTCGATTTGATTGCATTTAAATGCAACAGTCTTGACTTGAGCGCAATCTTACTTGTTCTCCGCTCTCAATATGCCAATGTCCCTTAAAAGCGCGGCCTCTTTTCTCGCCCATTCCTCTTCTTTTTTCCTCAGTCCCATCTCAAATGACATGACCTGAGGCGCAGCTTGTACTTGCAGTCTCTTCCAAATGACCGCATCAGCAACGATCTCTCTCACAGCCAACGGCTTATTTCGACTTACCTTTACTTCTTGCTCGAGCTGATTAATGACTGCGAACGAGTTTTGTGAAATTAGAACCGCATTGGCTCGTTCCTTAGGTATTTGTTTACATTTGCTTGTTTATTCCTCAGTTTTGCATTTTTCTCACCTTTTTTAGGAGTTCAATCTGTTTCTCATAGTTGCTGATCAGCTGGTCGTCCGACTCGTTTATCTTGAGTCCCACAGTTGTCGGCAGTTGTTTCTCTAACACTTCTTTCAGCTCCCGTCTCAAGCTTCAATTTTTTCCAACGCTCATTCGACGACGACGTGTTCATTCAGAAATTCAATTTACCGTTTATTTTCATCGATCACAGTTTGAAATTCATTCTTCCACTCGTTCAATTCTTCCTGTTTATTTGCATGCGAAATGAATTGGGCTTGAATAAAGTTCATTCAAATCACCTTGGCATTGGCCAGCTCGCCGGCCAGCAGCCGATAAGAACTCTCGTATCTCTGCTCCATTGCTCAGAAAGTCCTCCTCTTTTTAATTCGAACATTAACGGTCGGCCTATTTTCGGACTTGAACGAGCCACAGGTAACCATTGGATATTAATTTTATTCGGGTCCGATAATAGATGGGCGCAAGTATAAAACTTAACAAAAGCCGAACACACAGCCGAGCCCAGTCTGGCTCATTAATTATTCGACGAGATTATTCGCATTTTCGTTCAGATTCAAAATTCAGATCTAGACAGATTGTGGACTTGGCGATGGGAAATTTGCTTAAGGGCAGCAAGGAGACCAAGAAGAGCCGTGTTACCGAACAGGACAGGGCCATACTGGTCAGTGCCCAATCCAATCTGACTGTCAATCCCTTGCGTGTCAATTTTGACATTTTTCAAATTGAAGCAATTGAAGCAGATGCGCGACAAACTGAAGCAGTACCGCACTCGCATTGAGCTTCAGCTCGAAAAGGAACGCCAAGTAGCCAAACAGTTGGTCAAAGAAGGCAAAATGGAGTGAGTTTCCACTCTTCTGCCTTACCTGTCTTATGTCCTGAACCGATTATTCGGAACTGATCGACAGAAAGGCCAAGTCGCTGCTGAAAAAGAAAAAGTTCTTTGAGAATAACCTGAGCAAAACGGACAATCAATTGGACAATTTGGACCAGATGGTTCATAATCTCGAATTTGGGCAGATTGAGCAGCAAGTGCTGAACGGCCTGAAAACAGGCAACGAATGTCTGAAAAAGCTGAACGAAATGATGTCGCTCGAAGAGGTCGAACAGATCATGGAGGACACCAGAGAGGCGGCCGAATACCAACAGGTTGTCCTTAACTTGCATATCACTTCACTTGATCGCTTTTTATATTTTACCAATCAATTCTGGCTCATAACAGCAAATCGATCGTTTGATCAGCGGCGAGTTTGCAGACGACGACATGGACGCAATCAACGCCGAGCTAGACGAGCTGCTGAGTCAAAAGCTGCCCGAAGTTCCGGCCGATTCAGTTCCGGTTCCTGTCCGACAGAAAGAGAGTAATTCACTTTTGTTTGCTTTCTCCAACTTCTATTTAACTTGTTTGCGCGTAGAAGTCAAAGAGCGAGAGAGCGAGCAACGAACTCTTGTCGAAGCCGACTAGTTTCCAAATTTTCAATTTTTTTTAATTGAATTTATCTGCATTGAACGCAATTTTCTTGAATAAAGCATCCACTTGAAAGGTGTTTAGAAGACTTTATTACTATTTAACATTAAACATTGAGCCAAGCAGATCAGATCGAGTCTAACTCGGCCAGAGCGAGCAAGTTCACTCTTCAGTAACGATACTTGGTCGAGTAGTCTTTGGGAGAAATGACCAGACCACGACCTGAGTAAGTTGAGTTAAGACTGCTCGCAGTAGAATAGAAAAAGTTGAATGCGGTTACCTTTTCGGGCGCCTCTGTACACGGTCTCGACAATGTCGATGAATTCTTGAGGGTCTTCGAGCGGCCAGTTTATTTTGTTGTTATTGCCTGTGCCCAGATCGATCATGATGTGCTTGTTTCTGTAAAAGAACATGGTTGTGCAGGGGTCGTACAGTTCGTACATCTTGTTGAAGTCGGGTACTTCAGAAATGTCCACCAGGTAGATGACGGCAAAGTTTTTTATTTTCTCGACCACTTTGTAGAGAATCTATTTGACGACAACGAGTCGGTGAGAGTGCGCCAAGAGACAGAGAGAGAAAGAGAGGCGGCTTACCTCGTCCATTTTCATGCAGGACGGGTCCCAGTCGTGGCCGAAGCGAATAATAACAACCTTGTCCTCTTCGGAAAGGATGGCCTGGTCTACCTGCCAGCCATTGTGAAGATGCGGCAACATATACGACATGGTTGCTGGTTATCCGCGACACTCAATCACCTAAACAACTACTACTGCTTCAAATTGCGGCCCAAATTTATGTTCATTCAGATGAGAGAAGTTTCCAGAGACCATCGAAAACGTCAATCGCGTTGCAAAACAAACTTCGCCTGTGAATAGTGAACGAGTTCTGTTGCAAATAGCAATCGATCCGACCAGTTCATCGACCTATTTCGTCTACGATGTTTGAATTAGATCAGCTGCAGAGCAGAGTTGGAAAAGTGGGACGCTTCGATTCAAACGACTGCTCTGTTCCAGTGGACAATTTGAACGTGTGCATAATTTTGCCTTATATAAGCATCACGTAACGAAACGCATGATTCGCTTATGTCAGAGCCAGGTTAAGAGAAGCGAATTGCTCTTAAACTTTTGAATTCTCTTCATCCCTGAATAAAAGCGAAATCAGACTCAAATGACACCGGGCAATAAAAAGCGAGTTTGCATCATTGGAGCCGGAGCGGCCGGCAGCGCTTGCGCATGGTAACTCCAATTTCCTTCTTCAATCAGTCGCCTGAACAAAAATGGGCAAAACAAGGCTTCTGGGCAAGTATCCGGAAAAGTTTGAGGTTGAGCTCTGGGAGAAGAGCTCGGTCGCGGGCGGAGTGGCCACTGCGTTTAAAATTGACCAAGAAGAAGGCGGCTTGTTTATAAACGACGGAGTCCAGGGCGGCGCCAAAAGCTATCGAAACACACTTTTACTTCACAAAGAGCACGGCTTCGAGCCCACTCCAGTGCACATGAAAATATCGTTCGGCAAAGGTGCCACGGCGTGGAACAATCACGGCAAGGAATTCGAGACCGAACTGGTGCGAAGTCTGCGTCCAGAAATCGCTCGCTTCGGCCGCGTACTCAAATGGGTCAAACGATTTGAGTTCATATTCGTGTTTGTGCCTATTGACAAACTGCTTAGAGCGCTGCGCTTCTCGCAGGCTTTTCGACACTACATGGTGTTTCCGTTGACCGCTCTGTTCTTCGGCACCGGCAATCAAACGCCGCATGTGTCCTCGGCGATTGTGGCTCGCGTCTTTCTCGATCCAGACCTTCGCCTGTTCGACTACGACCCGGAGTTCTTGCTCAGTCAAACGCCCGAGATGTTTGCGTTTGCCAATCTAGAAGAGATTTACACCAAAATCGTGTCCAACTCGGGCGTCAAGGTATTCTACGAGCGCTCGGCGGTCGATATCAAACGAGAACGCAACAGAGTGCTCATCACAGACCAGTCGGGCAGTAGGCAAGAGTTCGACGACGTTGTGCTTGCCTGCGACGCTGAAAGCTCGCTCAAGCTACTCGCCGAGGGCGCCTCGTTCTCTGAGCGAAAAGTGCTCGGCAATGTGAAATACTTCAACGATGTGACCATCACACATCAAGATCTTGACTACATGAAGAAATACTATGAGATTGACTTGGAGAAGCGCAACGACCAGTATTTTGTTCGCATAGACCCGAACGAGCCCGACGCCATTGACATGAGCTTCAACCTGAGCAACTATCAGCCTCAGTTTAACAACGAGCGCGATAGAGACCGACTTGTCTTCCAGACCATATTTCTCGACTCCAATCGGTCGCATTTGTGGACCATCGAGGAAATAGACAAAGAGAAGGTCCTGCTGGAGAAATGGTGGCGCCAGATGGCGCATACGTGGCGTCATTTCGCGTTCACCGTTCCGTTTGTTCGCTTCATTCAGGGCAAACGGCGCACTTGGTTCTGTGGCTCTTACACTCTGTTCAACACGCACGAGATGGCCATAATCTCAGGAATGGCGGTGGCTGTTCGCCTCGGCGCCGACTATCCATTCGAGCATGACCAGCTGGCCACACAGCAGTTCGATCAATACTTGTCGCTAAGCCACGGCTATTCTCGGCCCAGAGCCAAACGAACAGCCAGCAAATAAAGAAAAGAGGCCAGCTCAATAGTCCTGCAGCCAGCTGCCTCTGCTCGTCTAGACAAAATTTGTTGGCCGCATTTCTCCCCTGCCTCTCTCACTCACTCACACACTCCTTTTTTATTTTTATTTTTTATTCAGACACGAGAAGCGTAGAAACGAGTCGCTAATAAATGTGTTGTACTCGTGACGGTGTTGTGCTGTTAGCAGCCAGCGAGTGAAAGAGGGTCAAATTTCGACTATGGACTACGATAAACATCGATTTTAAAAGGCTTCAGTCAATAGTAGCAGCTAGAAATTTAATTTGGTTTTGAGAGCCGTCTGGCTGGCTTTGAACGCAAATGACGAGTAACAAACCTTATCGGCTGCAGTGAGATTGCAATAGTCGTTTTGTCGACATTTTTCTCCGTCGATCAAATTAAATCAACAGCAACTGCCTGGACGCCATGAATTCGCCAACAGTCGCCAAGTGTCGTCATTTCGCTCTGCCCGCTTTGAGCGACCAAGAGGACGTGTATGAGAATCTGGCGCAATACGAAAAGCAGGTGCCTGCTGAAGCCGGCCACGGTGACATGGTGCTGATTGGCGAGAAAGAGCTGCGCTCAAAAAACGTGTTCTTTGTCTGCAAGAGCAGCGATTCGGCCGAAGTGAAACTATTGCAGAAAGACGAGACCGGCAGTGGCTACTGCTGTGTGCCAGTTGAGATCACGCGCGAAATAAACGACCCGATCGCGTTCTACGCCGACGCGTTCAACTTTCACCCGTACGATGAAGTAGACTTTTGCGGAATTGAGATCGACACTGAGGCTCATCAAGAGCTGATCAGGAAGCAGACCGGAGGAAAGCCGGTCGCCTCAAATCGAAAATGCTTTTACTTTCTCTCTTACAACGAATGGGACACTAGTGCTGGTCAGTGTGTGAAAGACTCGCTGCTCACTTGGCTGGCTCACTAACTCTTTACGTTTTGAAGGCCTGTTCATTTGGTGCGACTGTTTTCTTGACGACTTTGGTCAAGGCAGATACGTTCGCCTCGATGCCGACATAGACCCAGAGCTTCTGCAAGAGAGCCCAGAGCGACGAAGAGATGCAAAAATGGAGGCCGAGGCGGAGAGACTTGCACGTCGATACGAGGAATTCACCCAACAGCTCGCTTCCAAGCCAAGCGGCTCTGAGGTCACCGTTTACGGCACAACTTTCATTTGTCCGACCCTGGTCGACAGCAACGGCAGTTTCATGGTCACAATGAAACTGAAAAGCATCGAACGCAGCGATCAGACTGAGCCGTCGTCGCGCATCGAATGCGTCGTACTCGAGCACGACTCGGATCCGCCGCGCGATATTCAATTCACGCGAAAGGTCATCACACCCTACGGTCGTTTCGGTGGCGTTCCTTTGTGGTGTGCCAGTAATGTTCGTCTATTCATGAATGAGCAGGGCGGCGATGTTGTCATCTGCGACTCAGAGCTTTTCACTTAGACCAGTTTGCGATGTTTTTATTTTATTTTGTCTGTTGAATAATAAAGCGAGGCCCCGTTTTGTCCAAGTTCTGGTTCGAGATTTTCAACTGCTTTGTCAGGTTAGATGTGGCACGCATGGCTGTCGACTCGGCATATTGACCAGTCGAGTGCACGAGCAATCACACGTTTGTATGGAAGCGGCATTTTCGTAGCAACTCGACCGATACGAATTGCTAGGAGCAAGAGCGATGCCAAAGTACTACTGTGACTACTGTGACACGTTCTTGACGCACGACTCGGTAAGCACCTCTGCTCCATGTCTCTTCTCTGCTCGCTTCTTAATTGAGGGCATCGTCATCGTCTAGCCGTCGGTGCGCAAGACACACAACATGGGTCGCAAGCACAAAGAGAACGTGCGAGATTTTTACCAAAAATGGATGGAGGATAAAGCTCAGCGACTAGTCGACCAGACAAGTGAGTACCGCTTGAGATCGAAACTTTGACCGGATTGCGTTTTACTTAAGTTGTTTGCTAGCTGCGGCCTTCAAGTCGGGCAAAATGCAACCTGGAATGTTCCCGCCTCGTTTCCCACCTCCCATGATGGGTGAGTACTGTCTTGGCCAAGGTCTAGAATTGTACAACTCTCTAACTCGCTGATGTCAGGCATGCCGCCCATGATGATGCCTCCGCCTCCACCGGGCGCCCCGCTCCCGCCAATGGCGTTCATGCGGCCACCACCACCGGTGCCTCCGCCCGGAATGCCGCCTATGCTGCCACCAGGCATGATTCCGCCGCCCGGAATGCCAGTCTTGCCTGGAATGCCAATGCCACCTCCCCAGCTCGGCATGCCTCCGCCGATGCCACCTGCGCC
Organism: Proales similis; assembly: GCA_019059635.1. NCBI lineage: Eukaryota > Metazoa > Rotifera > Eurotatoria > Ploima > Proalidae > Proales > Proales similis. The sequence continues at coordinate 862,439 of JAGVRJ010000004.1, forward strand.
TGTAGCCAGCGTCAATTCTGCTCCGTCCCAATGAACACCTCTCATTATTCCCAACGCAGCTCGTCTCAGTTTCATGTGTAATATATTTCGATGACGTTCTCGGTTATAAAATTGTTCGTTAAAAATAAACGCAAAAGTTGCCTCGGTTCGTTTTCATTTTTTTTTACCCGCTCTGGCCGAGTCAAGTCACCAGGGGAGTGTCCACTTATGCCGCATAATGGCGACTAACCAGACTTCGATCTTGTTAATATAATTCTTATCGATCGATCGGGTGTGCGCTATTCGACCATGGGCAAGGTCCATTGCGCTACTCTATTGGCGTACACATTGGCATGTCCTTGTGAATTATTATTAATCTGGGTCGTTCTGTTTGGATTGTGAGACGCATAATCTTCATTGTACAAAACTCAATTATAAAGAAAGAGAGAACAGGAGAGGACCAGTGTGAATCGAAGAACACAGTTGAGTGACCAGTGCTTGAGAAGACCACCTGAAAAAGCGTTGTTTCAATTCACCAGCCATGGACGCACCTGTTTCAGCCGAAGCAGACAAGCACGAAGATGGCACGCAGCGAGTCGACGATGCGCAGGAACAGATCGCGTCACTAGAACAGCGCGTTCAACTTCTGGAGGTCTGCTTTCAGTTCTCTTGTTTGGCTGGTCGAAATTTAATTTTTGACATTCAAGGACGAGAATCAAGCGCTCAGACAGCGGCTTGTGGAAAAAAGTCAAGCAGAAGCGAACGAGAGCTTCAAATTCAAGCAGATTATAACCGAGCTGATGAGAGCCAATGAGGACAAAGAGAGAAAACTGGAGGAGCTCACCAAACAGGTGTTGCGCTTCAAGAGAATTCAGGAGATAGTTCTGAACGCACAAGGCTCGCTCGGACGCCATCAAAACAGAGGTGCTCTATTTTTAGCCTTTTTGGTCTTTTCGGCGGCGCCTCGAATCTATTGCCTGATTTGTTCAAGTCTATGAAATTGACGAGCTGAGCAGCGAGATGAAATCGGCCACCATCGGCTACAGGCCGGACGGCATCAACAACACGTTAAACATGGCCAAGCAAACTTCGACCTATTCGATTTCGTCGTCGTCAAGCTCTTCGTCTTCTCACGACGCAAAGAACACACTTTCGCCGCCTGCTCCATTGGCCACCATCAGTGAACTAGGCTCGGACAAAGAGGCCAAAACAAGCAGCCTGAACAGATCTGAGTCAAAGCCGACGCCGTCTCGCGGAATACGCAATTTTCTCGGCAAGCTGATGCGCGCCAGTCTGGTCAACATAAGCGACGCAGCTTCTCTGGACTCGCCCAGCAAAGAGACGAGCAGCAGCACAGCCAAGCAGAGCAAGAAGCAAATGAGCAAATCTTCAGTGGCCGCATTCAGACGAGGCGGCGTCCGTGCGACAGCCAACGGGCGCCTGCAGCACAATTACAGCATCAGTCAAGGAGCGCTGGACTCCAGGTCACTCAAGCAGCTACCAGATGCCACAACTTTCTCCAAATGGACTCCGGATCAAGTGTACGAATGGCTGACAAGACTGGGCTTTGCCGTGCCTCGCAATCCCGATGGATCGTTCGCCAACAAATGGCTGCGTAGTGGCCTTCATCTACTCCAGGCCACTCAGCATGACTTTGACAAGGTGATTCTCTCTTTCAGACTGAATCTCATGATTGCCATCCTATTGACGCATTAATCTAGGAGCTCGGAATGAAGAATGCTCTTCATCGCAAGAAACTGTTCATCATTCTCCAATCGATGCACACGCCGGTTGACAGCGGAGCAGAGGCCCAGTTCATTGACAAACTCAACCAAGCGTGGATCATAAGTAACTTATTCGTCCCTGAATTCACTCGGCGTTGTTTTCTTTTCATTTTCTGCGTTTGCTTCAGGATGGCTGGACGACATCGGTCTGCCTCAGTACAAGGACGTGTTCGCCGCCTGTCTGATGGACGGACGTATGCTCTATCATTTGAGCAACGAAGACTTTCACAGTCTAAAAATCGACAACGAACTTCACTACCTGAGCATCAAACGAGCTGTCCACGTCCTCAGACTGAACGCATTTGACCCGAACTGTCTGAGGCGACGTCCTAGTGGCGACAACGAACTTGACAAGAGTGAAGTTATGCTCTGGACCAATCATCGAGTGATGGAATGGCTGCGTTCCATCGACCTGAGCGAGTACGCGCCCAACTTGAGAGGAAGCGGTAAAGCCCGATTCGATTTTGCAATCCAAAACTTCTCTTCCAACTGCTTTGCAAGGTGTCCACGGCGGCTTGATCGTGTTCGAGTCGAGATTTAACGCGACCACTCTGGCCGACATATTGTCAATACCGGCGTCCAAGACTCTACTGCGCCGGCACTTGTTCTCCCTGTTCAACGATCTGATCGGCGCCAGGGTCCTGCAGAACAAGCAGGAAGCAGAGAAGCGAGGCGACTACCAGCCGCTGAACGCCTCTGGCCGCCTCAAAATGAACAAAAAGAGCATCGGCGGCATATTCATGCCCAAAAGGGCCAAGTCGCAGGGCTCGCACGAGTTTCTCTATGCGCCCTTTCTTACGTGCGAACTGAAAAACAACGCCAACATCACCAGCCCGAACAGGTTCAAATCAGCTGAAGATATTTTGTGAGAATTGAATTTGCAAGTTGTTCTTGTTCTCTCATTTTGCCCGAATGTATCAATGTATTTAAATAAAATTACCAGCCATTTGTTCGCCTCGTCTTTATTGGCCCAATGATGAGACAACATGAGCCTCATGTTCATTCATTTTGGCAAAGAATGAAAGCGCCTGGCGCAAAACAAAAACATCAAAACTCTCTCCAAGCAAGCAAACTCACCGAGTCTAGTTTAGTTACCTGATGCGTCCAGTGCGATCACATTGCCAGCGTGGTCAACGTGATGGATGCCAACGCTGTGGTGATTGGCAATGCCGTTCGATTTGGCCTGACTAACAGATAGGCCCGGAGAGGAAGGAGTGGACGAGGCGGATGCGATTTGCTGCAAAGAAATCACTTGTGAACAGGGCATCGTCTGGTTGAGATAAGCATAGTTCGGATCTATTGGGTCTGCAGCAGGCGCACCAGCTCCGCCACCGAACCCATACGGATTGATTGCCTGAGAGTAATAGACGTCGGCCGGAAAAAGGCTCTGCATCAGAGTGGCAAGTGTCAGTTCGGCTGCTTCGTTCTTGGCCTCCTCGGCCGATCTCTTGAGATTGTTTGTGCAGAAACTCGCCTCATTGAAGCATCCCGGCAATTGAACCTTTTGAATTCAGTCAAAGGTTGAAGGTCAGCTAGATAGAAGGCATGCAAGCCACCTTGAACATGTAGAGCGTCAACTCGTTGCCTTCTTGATCACAGCCTAGCGCGGTGTGCATCGTGTACACTGGCGATGAGAGCGAGTATTTCATGCAAGTGTCCTCCAGCGCCTGATAAAACAAGTTGCAACCGGTTTAGAGCGTTTACACAGTTTGATTTCATAAAATTAAAAAAAAAGAGAAATTTTGCAAAGCGTCAGATCAAGTTAAATGCAATCGCAATCATTCTAAAAAATCAACACAACGATGCTCGGCTCTAACACATAAAGCGCATTGATTCTGGTTCGATTAGGCCCTTGCATTCTGGTTCAAACATATCCTATTTCGATTTAAACGATTCGTTTCTCGCCTCTGTCGGCTCTGATTCGTACTCGATTAAGTACCATCGTTTCATGTTGTGTACTGACCGTCCTCTTCTTATCTTTAGGGTTTATTGCTTTGTTCTGAAACCAACCTGAACTGGGTTAGCCGGAGTGTAGTTGATTGCCGAAGCAAATGCCGGCGACGAGGACGCCATGCCCGCTTGTGCAATCGATGCTGCATGATTTCCGTTTATTGCCGGCTCCTTGAGGCAAACAACTTCAATTCCGACGCTTTTCTCAAACACACAGAAGCAATTTACCTGCTGCGACTGAATCACTTGTTTCTTGGCCGATGGACCTCCTTTCGGATAGCCGTAGTAGGTGCTGCGATGTGAGCCCGATGCCGATCGACCAGCAATCGGCTTTTGTACTTTTGCACCTTTAAAGGAGGCGTGTCCATTCGATGCATTGAACATGGCTTTTGGCGGTTCACCAAGCGGAAGGTAGCCACCTGGCTGAATCGCAATGCCGCTAATTGGAATCGTTTTAAGAACGAAGCCACAACTTATGGCCCGCAGAAGCAGCGTTTACTTTTGAATATTTGTGGCCGGGTTGAGTATGAGTGGCATTGCTGCCGGCGGTGGGAATGAGACTAGATGCTGGTATTGAAGCTGAGCGTCCGCGATCGGCATCGGATAGGAAATTCCGAGCATTTGGCTCGCACCTGGCGCGATCACGTATTCAGTGTTGTTTACGGTCAGTATTTGACCGGTTGAATAGGGACCGGCTCGATTGAAATTGAGCTTGTCCGCCGGCTTGGACAGACTGACTTCGATGATTGCTCCGTCGATTTCGGCTCCTTCAACGTGCGGCCCATGAGATGGGTAGAAAATCGCGCGGCGAGACGCTGCTTACCGTTCATGAGCGTCAGGGCGCTCAGTGCATCTTGTCGCTCTTTGAAATGCACAAATGCAAAGTCCTTCAGCTTTTTGACTTTTTCAACACTGTCAGGCTTGAGTTTTTCGAACTCCTCTTTGATTTTCTCCTCGCTGGTTGTGAGCATCAAATTGCGCACGTACAACACCTTGACCGTGGCCATGACCTCGTCGTCCACGTCCGGTTCTGGCTCAGCCCAGTCGACAGCGATCGGCTGGCCAAATATTTGAATGCGATTTGGAATGAGTTTGCGTCGAGCGATTGCGGCCGCCCGATGGTTCGTGTATTGGACAAAAGCGAATCCTCGGTTTTTCGTCTTGTCGTGAGCGCTCGGATAGACAATCACGTCCACCACGTGATCAGTTACTTTTCTCATTTCGTCGAGGATTTCTTCTTTTTTCTTGGTTTTCGGTATGCCGCCTACAAACAAGCGGCAGTTGTCCACACTCTGGCACACGCCGATCATGCGCCCTTTTCTCAGCTCGTAGTTGTTCAGCTGACTGACCGCTCGCTTGGCGTCCTGCCGATTGGTGTACATGGCAAAGCCGTAGCCTCGATTCAGGCCGCTGTACTCCATCATCAGACGAAACTCATACAACTGACCAGCAGTCTGCATAAGCGGCACCAGCTCGTCCTCAAAGCAGTCGCGAGGTATTTTCCCGATAAACACTTCGCAGCCTCGATCGGGCTCCGGAAGCGTCCAGTTGGGCGGAGGACCGAATTTCCTCTGTCCGTTCTCTTGAACCATCGGATAGCCGGTGCTACGAATTAGCTCTTCAATCTCTTCTTTTTTGTATTGAAGCTGAAGCTTTTCCTCGATTTGCGATTCGTCTGGCTCGTTTTCGCCTCGTGTGTCGCCATCCCCTTTAAAACGTTCAATTTGTTTTCGAATGCAAATCAGTTTAACTAGACAATGGTCGGCTACCATTTGTCTCAAAGCTATTCAATCGGCGTTTCTCTTGTGTCTGATCGACCGCGTCCTCCATGTGCTCTGTGCTTTCCTGGCCTCTCATTGATTAGCTGCTGTTAATCAATTCTTCATTGAAATATTTATCTAGCCAGAGCATGGCAGAGTCAGTCACTCAGTCAGTGTTTCAGTCAGTGTTGTAGTGTGTCAGAGCCAAACGAATTAAGCCAAAAACAAATAGAATAGCAAAATAAAGAGAAATGTGCGTAAGAATAGTGCCTGAGCATTCACATGGCCCCGAATGCAAGCTTTAATGAAGAGTTGCCAATGACGAATCATGTGATAGTAAACTGAATTGAATTCAGACGAGCCACAAGATAAGTACAGCAAGTCGAGACGCATCGCTTGCCCTATTTGATCGGGCCGGAATTAAGAGGCCGCTTCTGCGTTCAAGCCATGTTATCAACAGATAGCGAATATTCGCCTCACTTAATCGCTTTGTTGTCCGCCCTGCCGCCCATCTCGTTCACGAGCAAACTCTCAGGTAAAGAAAAAAAAAGCGTCTTATCAGAGCGCTTGGCTCATTTTAGCGATCGGCTTTTATGGCGCGGCTTGTTTTATCACCTACTTAAAATTGCTCGGATTTCGAGCGACCGGCCCGATCGTAAAACCAAAAAGTTCAACTCAAAGTCGATTTGTGCATAGTCAAATGTTGAAGTGTTTCATTATCTCCGACCTATCCCCTAACTCGGACGCTCTTTTATATATTTAAATATTTCGAATGGATAGCGTTCGCGCTATGAATATGAATTACGACACCAACGCACCCCGGCCGTCCATGTCGCCGAGTGAGAGTGAGCTCGCTTCACATTTGTTGCTTGGTTATTTTAAGTAAGCACGCAACCAACTCACTCCATTCTACTCACTTGTTCTTTTGCATGTTTTTGAATCGTCACACAGCCACTGAATGCCAGCGGTCAAAAGTCTCCGTCTCTTTCTTGCTCTCCGTGTCTCCATAACCGATTCATTTGTTTTGGTTGTGCATTTAATAAAAAACTCACGAGCAATCATCATCATTCATTTCGACTGGCGAAAATCACAAATGCGATTAAAGATGATAAGCGAGTTTGCCAATTTAAATATCAGTCCATGCATCACCTACGTCCTAGCGTCAGGCAGCCAATGTCAATGAGTCAGTCAGTCAGTCAAGCACCGATAAGGCGCTCTCCTCCCAATTTAAGCATGTAATTTATTTTCTAGTTTATGGGCCGATGTCAAACAACCGTAAACCTGACAGCTACGTGAAGATAAAAGCCATGCGAGCACGTGTGGGCGCCGACTGACCCGAATCTGACCGACCAAGGCGAGCAGGTTGCCGACGCCTGCAGAAAATAAAATTCAACTCATTGACCGCGTTTATTCTAACCAACGAACTTGAAGCATGTTTGAAAGTGAGGCCAATCGATATGCGCTCTTTTGTAATCTATTCAAATGAGAATTGTGTTATTATTTTTGATCTGGTTTTCGGCCAGTTGAAGCAGTTGTGGCTTTTTGTTTTGTTTTGCTGGAGGTGTGATTTCTGTCAGAGCAGATATGAATCTGAGTTGAATTGTGCTGAATTTTGCGCCGCCCGCTTCGGCAGGCAGGAATCGGCAAATACAGGAAAAACAAGACGCCCAGAGGAGAAGAGGCGTAGTGTGGTGGCGTCGGTCGATCACGAGCTTTTCGGTCGCTTTTTGCATTTGAGTATGATCTTCCCGCGTTGGTCTTTATTAGCGATGCAGTATTTTCTTATGTAATTTTTACGCTTCAATGCTTTTTTCATGTTTAGAAATAAAATGAACTTGTAATATGAACAACAATCAACATAACAATAGAATGAGTACCGGCAAAACGATTTAATTTGCCCGATGAGTTTAAATTGGTGTCCACGTTGCACAGATGAGAGTCACATGTTATAAAACAGGCGCGACTGCTCTGACTCTTCTGAACGCAAACTGTTTGTCCGTCATTGGGCGTTGTCTGCTCGCTGCCGCTCTCGTCCTTGTCCTGGTCATTTTTTACCGCCTTGAGGTCGGCTAGTGATGCGCATCCGCGGCTGAACGACACCATTCGATTGTTCTTTGTCGTGTTGTAGACCGCTTTGGAGAAGCACTTTTGACTTTTCGAGTTGCACCATATCACAGCACTCGTGTCATTTTTGGGCGCATCTTTGCACTCGCGGATGGCGTTTGATCCGGCTTCACATGAAAAGCATTTTATGTAATCCGAGTTCGACTCGTACTGGCCTCCCACATCTCTCGGACATGTGTACAACTCAGGCGGAATTATGCTGTCCGACATTTGCTTGCTGTTTGTGGCCTGCAGTTCGTAGAATATTTTCTGTCTATTTTTCACGCCGTCAATGCCCAGGCTCTCGTCCTCCTCGACTTGTTCGGTCTTTTTCGTCTCGCTCTCCTCTTTCTCTTTGTCCTTGCCCAATATCTTGTCGCAGTCGTAGTTGCCCTCGCCGACCCATTTACACTGACCAGAGCTCGGTTCAAAGTAGCTGCCCACGTAGCACTTTTCCTTCTTCTTCTCAGCCCAAGCAGTGCTCATGCTTCTACACGTGTAGTAGACCGTGCAGTCTTCGCTGTCCGCCCAGACCCCTTCGCCTTTCTCTTCGCAGACATCAGCGGCGGTCGCACGTCTCTTTCTCATCTTCTTCTTCAAAGTTTTGTACTCTTGTGTTGGACATTTGGAGCAGATTTCCGTCGGCGGCATATAAGTCGGCTCATTTTCAAGCACTGACTTGACCGTTCTGATCAGCGGATAGAATCCCTGACAGCAAAATTTGCCCGTGAAGTCGTCCAAGTCAATAGTCTTCGTACAGAGTTTCAACACATTCACATCAAGCAAGTTTAAAAACACAAATTCCTCACCCAAAACATAGCCCCAGCGAGCTTTTGTTCCTTAATGTATTCGGCCTTGATCTTCATGCTTTTCACATTGTCGTAGCCCGCCCACGGGTAGTTTTCCTTCCCTTTGGCGTAAGGCACCAGCTGATCCTCGTTCCAGAACTCTTTCCACTTTTCGCACGAGAGCATTATACAAGACTCGTAGTAAGACATGAAACCGCTTTCGCCTTTAGAAGTGAAAATCCGATCAGAAAATGAGATCACTGATGTGTTTGAGAAGAGCGGCTCGTTCTCAGACCTTTATATCCCGTGTAGGGCATGGCCGGCGCATCAGAACGACCGTAATTGGCCAGACCGAGCATCATCTTGCTTCGAGGCGCGCCCTTCGACTCGTAATGCTTGACAATGAAATCAATGTACAAATAATCTTGGCTGTCCTTGCCGTAGATTGCACTGTGATGGCCGGCGTTTGTGTCCCATCTAAATCGCAACGATTAGTTCGGCTTTTCCGCCGAGTTTTCTTTGAGACTGTAAAACACTTACGGCCCGTGCAAGTCGTAAGTCATCAGATTGTACCAATCCAGGTATTCGGAGACCTTGGCCACTTCATAGGCTTTGTCGATTGTGTTACGAGCCCCGGCCACGGCAGCAGTGAGCAACATTCGCTCGCTGCCCGTTTTTTTCGCCTCTTCCTCGAACGCCTCGCGCAGCATTTTGCACAAACGAGTGAACGCCTCTCGATCTTCGGGCGGGCTGCCTCTCCAGTCAATGCCCGGATATTCAAAGTCCAAGTCAAGGCCGTCAAAGGCCCACTTTCGCAGGTATTTCACTGAGCTGTCGACAAACTTTTTCATGTAGTCTTCATTTTTCGCCTTATTTATTTTGCGCCTTTAATCTGTTGGCTTTGGATTAGAGTTTTCTTTTTTTGCACTATTTACCATATCGGAAAAGTCTTTCATTCCCATTTCCTTGAAAAACAGAGCAAAGGCTGTAGAGAGCGAACGCAAGCCAAAGTTGACTTGAAATTTCATACCCAGCCACCGACAGCAAGCAGAGTCCTCAAACGCGGATTGCGCTGCTTCCAGTTGTTTACACGTCGGAAAAAGCCCGGCTTGTCTCCGTCCATGTGATCGTACTTTTCCATGGGAAAGAGCTCGTTGTCTTTCATTTCGGAGAACGCGTAGATTATATGCGTACAGAGGCAAGGGTCAAGATGTTCGGGCGTCATTGAACCAAGGCCGGGCCTGCAGTTGAATCGATATTGAATTGCGTGCGAGCGACACGAAACACATGCGAGTTGAATTTACCGTTGAACGGCCCAGTTTGTAAAGTAGCAGACGATTTTATAATCATCGGCTCGAACAAAAGCCAAAAGAACAAAAGATAGAGCGGCTTGCAGCAACATGAAGAAAAAGCTCAACGAGTGAACTGAAACAATCGATTGAAAGAGCCCACTGATTCAGGCGAGCGTATAAAACCTAAATTGAGCAAAATTGTCGAGTGAAAATTGACGTTAAATAAATGATAAATCTTGTTTAAACATGCCACAGAGGCTTGAAACAGCGCTAAGCAAAGACTAGAATCGTACCGCGAACGGGTCACACAGCGGCAATATTTACGGCGGCCACGGTTATTTTCGTTCCTAATTAACTCGCAAGATTGACATTTCTAGCGGCTTCATGCTTCTAACTGTCTTGATCATAGTCGCGGCTCATCATCGACGCTAAGACGCGACTGACTAACGCTCACAAAAGAGATAAAGATTCAGGTCTAATCCTGTCCTTACCCCCCCCCTTCTGGGCAAAGCCCGTTCGATGAGAATTGGGTCACTTCGACTGAGCTCAGACATTTAAAGTACAATCGGTCTCTTCCCTCCCTCTTGCTCTCTTCCGCTCTTTGTTTTTACCCTATCACAATAGAACACAAAATTGAGCCATCTTGAGCCAATTTACAATTGATATGTGTAAGCAGCGCTTATATATTAAACACAAGAAGATTTCTAATTAGGAACTCAAAGTCGTCTGCGATCTTTGCCCACTTCATCTCTGATTTGGAGTGGATCCGGCCATGAAGCTGTCTTGGGCGTACTTGAAAATAATCAAAATTTTCAGCTCCAGTCGAGTGAAATTTGCTGATTATTGTACCTTTTTGATCAATTTTCGACGATATTCCTCCGTTTGTTCTTCAATTGACAAACTTGGATCTTTCGTTTGTGATCCACTCTGGAGCTCGCCACTGTACTGCAGAGTTTTCTTCTGAAATCGCAATAATCTCATCCGTTAGAGCATTGCACCAAGCCTGGGCGGTGAATTATTCGACCAACCTCAATTTCTAGCAGCTGCTTTCTCCTATCGTCGTCGTCATCGTCCTCGCTGTCCGCACTGCTGCAGTATTCGATCTCGTCTTCTTCTTCCTCCATGGGCTTGCCGTCTAGATCGTCGTCTTCCAGCGACTTTCCGTCAATGTCCTCGTCTGACGACTCGTAGTTGGTCAAGTTCTTGCCCGCCTCGTCCGCTTTGTCTTTCTCGTCGAAAAAGTCCCATTTGGACGACGTGATCGCTTGTTTTAGAAGTTTCTCGGGGTCCACTTGCTCCCATTGCGCCGAGACAAACTTAGAGCTCGTCGGCTCATCTTCCTCCACTTCAAGATGAAATTATTTCTAACAAAGAGCGAACATCCGACCGTCATCATTTGGATCCTACTTGGCTCGCCGTCAATCTCTTCGTCGTTGTCCTCGTTAAGCGGTTTGCCGTCTACATCTTCATCGCTCTGCACAGATTCTTTCTTCTGCTTGGCCAGGCCTAAGAAGACGTTCTGCAGATTGACCAAGTACTCGTTCGAATAGACGGTCCAGTCTTCCCACGCTCTGACGCAGTTCAGAACCTTTTGCTTGAACGACTCTTTCTTCATTTTGCCGTCCGTTTCATCGCACGCCTTTTTCATTTTCTCAAACACTTCAGGCAGAATCCTTTCTATGCTGAAGTATTTTCGTTTTAGATTCAGTTGTGCGCCTCTTTGTTCCTGCTGAACTTGAGAGCGTCAGCGCAATTACCTTCGACGGTAGTTACTGGCATTTGCCACTTTGGCGCACGAATTGTGGAGAATGTCCGAAAGCAGATAGAGTCTTGCCAGCTGATGAAATAGAATTCGTGAGCCAGATGATCGGCTTGGAAATCGAGAGCGAAATAAATCACTTTTTGGTTGAGAGTCTCCTGGCTTTCGATTGATTCTGAAATCAGAGTCACAATCTCTTCGCATTTGTCGGCGTTTTCAATGCAGAGCAGCATTCCTTCTGAAATGCTCTTTCTCTCGGTGCTCAAGCTCTGCAGCATTTCGTTGAACTTTTTGCGTTTCCTGCTCCAATTCATTGAGATCTCCACAAGGCGTTCAAATTCTTGCCACAATCTTACTCGTTCGACATGCTGCCCTTTTTGGCTTCGATCTCTAGCCGCACTTTTTGATACGAATCATCGCCACTGCCTTGTGTGTACCGATTGATTGGCGGCGGATGCCAAACGCTTCCGTTTGTGAACATTCGAAACGGCTCTGTCCTCCATTTGCAAATGCTCTCGCCCTTTTGGCACAGAAATAAAAGCATGTGACGAAAGCAGGCGGGCCTAGTTGGGCAAAACGGTTACTTGTAGAATCGAGAATAGCTTCCATCGGTAATAGACATGCGCTGGACTTTGATTATCGAACAAAAATCGATATTGCGGATTGTTTATCTCTCTGGCCATTATCATCGCTTCGAATTCGGGACCTTCGTTTATGACAAATTCGATCATTCGATGGATTAGGCAAAGCAGTGCCCTTCAAGCAGACAGAGACGTCGTTTCAAATGCGAGATTTCAGCCAAAAGGATTTGTTCGTACCGATCTGTGGGCACAACGACCTTCACAAACGTTTTATCCAAGTCTTTGATCAAATCTGCTGGCATTGGTTTTCTGGCGCTTCGTTTGGCTGACGAAGCGAATGAAGCTGAAGAAGATGAGACGGAGGAGGACGACGACGATGAGGATGAAGAAGAAGATGATGATGACGACGATGAGGAGGAGGAGGAAGATGAGCTAGAACGAGTCGATCTCGATGAACTAGATCTGGAAGAGGATCTTGATCGACTGGTCGACGAGCTGCTTCTTCGACGTCTTCTACTGCGTCGCTTCTTCTTTTTCTCTCGTTTTTTTGCCTTTTTCGTCACAAGCATCTGAGCGTTAAAGGGCAGACCTGATGGCGCCGGAGGCACCACCGAATCTGTGAGATCATTCGGAATGAAAATCGGCTGGCTTGGCAGCGTAATCGGCTTGCTCCAGCTAAGTCTGAAAGCTTGCCCGTGTTCATGGTGGCCTTCAGGAATTCGATTATGCCCCAAGCGGCAGGCGTTCAAATCAAGTGCTGAACTAACCATCAAGCTCCTTTAGGGCGATCTCTGCGTCTCGTCGAGTCATGAACGCTACAAAGCCACAGTTGGCGCTTCTATGCTTCTCTTCCTCGTTTCGGGGCCACATGATTTTCACGCTGGCAAGCATTCCGTATTTTCCGAATCTTTTTATCAAATCTTGCTCGTTTGTCTGCGGTCACAAGCAGCGCGTCAGTTTGGCCATTTCCAGACAAGCCGATTGATAGAAGGAGAAACCTTTTGACTCAAATTGCTCACAAATATGTTGGTCGAGTTTGGATCGTCGATTGGGTGCTGTCTACTGGTCGACGTGCTCACGTTTAGCGAATCTTGTGAAGAGTCGTCTTTGATTGTAATCGTTTTTTGAAAATTCAATCAAAACAGCGACAAATTGAATCGATTTACTGTCAAAACTGCTCCGGCTCTCATCAGCTCGGCCCGGCCTTTGAGACGGGTCAGTCGCTCTTTTTCTATTTTTCTGCTCCCGTTCCATCTGAAGCCTACGAATAGCCCAAGTGAGCCGAGGGGTCCTTCAGTTTGCCTGCCACTCACCTTTTAAGCTCTTCGTTGAATAGTTCAAGGTTTGATTTTCTTTTTTCGTCGTTTTTCTTCTTCAAACTCTTTTCTTGAGCGGTCAAGGCGGCTACTGCGGCTTCGTCTTCAAATTTGCTCGACTTGCTCTCATTCTCTAGATTGAGAAGTTTCAAGGCCGGTTTGTAGAGCTCGCCTTTACTCGGCACGTCCTCTGTCATTTGATAATCAATTTTTAGTCCATTTTCACTCGGCCCTTATTTAACCGAAGCCAATATACGCACCGGTCTTGTCTGGATTTATCACAGCGCCCTTGACAAACATGAGCGGCTTCTTCTTCGAGCCGTTCTCGAAACAGGCAACATAATCTTGAAGAACTTCGGCCGCTTCTTGCTCCTCTTGCTGGATGATCGATCAGATTAAGGTTCTTGTTTTATTTGGCGCCAACCGGTCTGTAATTTACCTTTTTCTTCAGCTCCTCCAATTCCCGTTTGGTGAGCTGCTTCTTCCTCACGTTCATGTTGCCCTTTTCAAACGCGTCTATTTTCTCTTTTGACAGCGTCTAGCGGTTTGCGAGTAAAACAATTCAATTCTTCAATTCGGCTCAGAACTCTATGATCACCTTGAGTGTGCCCGGCGCGATTTCGGTCAAGCCCCAAGGCAGGCGTTCTTTGTCGCCCATCTCTCAACTATATTCCGGTTTCAAACTTTTATCTGTTCGGAATGGTTTAAACCGGGCGAATTGTAATGCGTTTATGCGCTGCAGCTCGGTTGCATTCATTCAGACAGACGATAGTGATTGTCTTGATCCTGTCACCTCACTGGTTCGGCCGCGCATCAATAAAGCATTTATTTTTGACTTGTTGAACATGCGAGCAGCGTGGCGCAGTGGAAGCGTGCTGGGCTCATAACTCAGAGGTCGGTGGATCGAAACCACTCGCTGCTATGTTTTTTCTTCCGACTCTTCTTCCTCAAGTTCGCCCCTTTTCCCACTTGCCCTTTCAAGACTCAACCAAGCAATATTAGACTAGCTTGACTGCTACCATAGCCTTTTTTTCAAAAGCCTCGGGCCAGATTTAATTGGCTATGAGACAAATTGGCTAATTTGGCGCTGAAATGATGCAATTTCTAAACTTTTCGTGTCAATAACCAAGTTTGGCTCGGATCAAAAGCAATTTAGTGATCCAAGCAGATATGGAAGCAGCGTGGCGCAGTGGAAGCGTGCTGGGCTCATAACTCAGAGGTCGGTGGATCGAAACCACTCGCTGCTATGTTTTTAATCCTTTCAATCTGCTGTGTATTTAATCGGCAAATTCACTCAATTTTTCCCCATCTCAGACACTGATTCATTCGACCGGCCCTAACACGAGCTACATAGAAATGGCCAAATTTCAATCCCCTTCCACGTCCCTTGTGATGATTTAGAGTCATAAATAGAAACATGTTTTTTTTTTTGTTTTAATTTATTTATTTAAATATTCAAAATCAGCTGATGTTCAAGCCAGAGCAGAATGCTGCCCAGTGAGCCACAGACCGCATCGGAAAAAACTTGGCTGACTTTGCGGGCAAGACGCACTTATCTTGGCCTCTCTTTCTTGCCTCGGTACAACGCCCATAATGAAACGTTGGCAACCTTTACAATCTTGAAACGGACACCAGGAATATCACCGACGGCGTGACCCTTTCGACCGAATCCAGCGACCAACACTTGATCGTTCTCCTGTTTAAAAGAAAATGCGTTAGACACTCTCTGCTCGAGCCGGTAGTAAATGGACAATTTGTTGAAAAGGTTAAAGTTGTAAAGGCCTGTCTGAGAACTCAGCTGCGGAAAGTTCAGCTGAATTCAATTCTGAGCCTTTTCTCATTTAACCGTCCGGCCAAGTCTGAACATGAATTGAAAATCGTTCAGATCGCTTTCGCTTGGCCAGTCGGTATGTGCCTACTTTTATTAAAAAAGGCAAGAACTTGATTCCAACTAACCTCGACGTAGTTCAAGCAACCGTCTCTTGGGACGAAAGCGGTGATCTTCTTGCCGTTCTTGATGAGCTGCACACGAACGCACTTTCGAATGGCAGAGTTGGGCTGTTTGGCCTCAACACCACTTGAATTTTGAGGCAGCAGATTAGCATGGGAGAACGAGAGAAACCTGGCGCAGAACGTGTGGCTTACATCTTTTCAAGAACGATTCCTTTGGCGTGTGAAGCGCCCGAGAACGGATTCGACTTCCAAACAGTTCCCAAATGGGACTTTTTGTATGCCTTGTCGTGCCATCTCTGGTCACGTCGATGGTCCTTCAATTTACGAGCGGTCCTAAGACCCCTTGGTTTGCCTGAGCAAAAGCTTTAGCATCCAGTCGATGTGAATTTTGAAATTGCAGCATTGCGGCTTACCCATTTTCGTAGGATATGTAAAATGAACTGCTCGCAAAAGCGAGCTAGAGCATGCGTTTTGCGCAGACCTTGGCCGCATGCATAGCGCTTTCGATTGGGACTGAAGAAATCGGGCAAATAACAATTTTATTTTGAACTGAATCGAGCGCCAAAATTGAAATGCCGAGTAGCGGCCGAGACGCCAGCCAGTCAGCTCTCCTACTTGCAGCTACATTTATTTTAGCATAATGCACACATGCAAGCTCTAGACGTGAATCACTTAATTAGGGCGCCCACAAGTCAGACGGCTGTCGCAAGTTTTGCTTTTCTAGCGTTTTTTTCCCTCTTTAATTTTATTCATTTTTATCACATTGCTTCAACTCGCTACATTTCTGGCGTTTAGAATGGCGTGAGGTTAAAATGGCATGGAAAATAGCGGCTCGATCACTTTTATTCCATTGTTTCGGTGAAATTTCTGTGGACTGGAGCTTGCCTTAAGACAGTTTGTGGTTGCACAGCTCATAATTAGTGATTCACTTTATTAGTCAATTTCACCTCGAGCAGCGATGCGAGGAGAGCAACAAGTCATGGACCGCTCATTTGGTTCTGCCAATTAAGACAGGCACATGATTTATGCGTTTATGCTCGACAGTTTAGAACCCGTCTTAAGGTCCAGAACAGGAGCGAGATAAACAAACTAAAATAAAATGAGCGAAAATTCGAGTGATGCCAAGCGGCCGATTCGAGTGTGGACTGATGGCTGGTAATTTTCTCTCACTTTCTCTCTGTCTAATGCAGTAATCTTCAAGAATCACAAAACAGCTTTGATATGGTGCACTTCGGCCACGCGAACGCTTGCAGACAAGCCAAGCTACTCGGCGACAAGCTTGTGGTCGGAGTTCATTCGGACGAAGAGATATCGAAACACAAAGGTCCGCCCGTGTTCAACGAAGCCGAGAGATACAAGATGGTGCGCAGCATCAAATGGGTCGACGAGGTGGTCGAGAACGCGCCGTACGTGACCACAGTCGAGACACTGGATCGATACAATTGCGACTTTTGCGTTCACGGAGATGACATCACCCTGACAGTCGACGGCAAAGACACTTACCACGAAGTGAAGGCCGCCAAACGATACAAAGAGGTGAAAAGAACTCAAGGCGTGTCTACGACCGACTTGGTCGGACGCATGCTCTTGTTGACGCGCACTCACCACGAAAACGACGAGTCCAAACTGCCGTGTCTTGAACAAGCGTCGCAGATGGCCTCTTGTGCGGCCGGTAGCCCCTGGACCAGATCAAGCCAGTTTCTCGCCACCACAAACAAGATAATCCAGTTCGCTGATGGACGTGAACCCAAGGTATGTCCCTGCTTTAGTCTTCACTCTTCAACCCAATCTGAATCTGAAGCAAAAAAAAAAGCCCACTGACCGCATCATATACACTGCCGGAGCGTTTGACCTTTTCCATATTGGACAGCTTGACTTTTTGGAAAGGGCCAAACAACAAGGGGACTACCTCATTGTCGGACTGCACACTGATCCGGTTGGCTATAAAGACTCGACCTCGTCCAAGTTCGCCAAAGTGAATTCGAGTTTCCTTTAAAGGTTGTCAATGGATACAAAGGCCGCAACTACCCGATCATGAACGTACACGAGCGAACCCTCAGCGTGCTGGCCTGTCGGGTAAGTGTTGCATTCAAATGCTAAATTTGCAGGACTTTTGATTGAATTCGCACGTCAGTATGTGGACGAGGTCGTAATCGGAGCGCCGTACAAAGTCACCAAAGAGTTGCTCGAGCACTTCAAAGTGAACGTAGTTGTTCACGGTAGTTTGCCGGTGCCATTGGACACCGACGGCACAGATCCGTACGAGGTTGGTACTCCCAGCCACTTGCAATCTTTCTCCACACTCGTCTCATGCGCTTGAACGCAGTATCCGAAAAAAATGAACATGTTCAAGCAGATTGAAAGTGGAAACACTTTGACCACTCAGGACATAGTCGAGCGTATAATCAAGAATCGGTGAGTACCAGTCCAGAGCAACATGTCATGTTCTAAAAAAAAGAAATTCTCTCCTGAATAGACTCGAATATGAGACCAGGAATCAGAAGAAAGAGGCAAAAGAGCTGGCCGTCTATGAGGTCTATTCTAAACTGAAGCAAACCAACCCGGACGAGTTCCACGCTGTTAATCTGACCGATACCGACCAAGCCAAATGAGCATCAGATGTCTGCTTACACAATACCTGACCATCATGCGTACAAGCATTCGATAGCAATGTTTCATTCATTTCTACTTTTTGAATTCTGGTGTTGACTGGTGAGAGTTTACTCGGACGCGCAGCATTGATTTTTGATCTTGCTTCTCCAAATCACTGCGACACTCTTCTTTGTTGTCTTTTTTTTCCTCTGCGTTTTGTCTTGTTTTATCTGGCTGATTTTAGCTCAGCATGCTTTGAGTTGCAATTGATGCGTTAATCGCTGAATAATAAAAACCAATCAAAAACCTCAACATCATCCGATCATTGAAAGAATTAAATTGTTTTAATTTTAATGATTTAAATGAATTCTAATGAAACGACAGGAAAAGAGAGTGAGAGTAAAGGAATGAAAGAATTATAATTGAACAAGCAAGGTCTATAAATAGATAATTGTTTTTTTTTATGACAAGAAAAAGAAATGAGAATATTCACCGATTACTAAATAATGCGCATATAGCTTTTTTAATTGACTTTGGTAAATGCAATTCGTCACCTATCGATCTAAAGGTGGCGTTGGATAAGGCCGCTTTTTCGCTTTGGATTATAAACTTAACTTCTAGGGGCCTCGGAATCGGTTTCGATGTCAGAAAGACCAAACGCTTCGACAAGATCAACTGGATGGCAAAGCCTGAAGGAGATCTAAATAGGAGTTAGATTCGAGTGTCAGCGAGTGATGGGGGCAAATTGGGAGGAAGAAACGATTCAGGAGATGACAGAGCGCACTCAGATTGGCCAGGAGTGATGCGCGAGAGAATGTCGTAAACAACGCCAATGTGTGGCCGTTGTTTGGACTCGTGGTTCCAGCACATTTCCATGAGGTGCCAGCATTCGTCGCTGAACGAATCGAGTCTCTCGGGTCGAAGACCGCGCTTCACCGCCGACCACAGTTCGTCTTTCGATTGGCACTTTTCGAAATTTCTCGGCAACAACACGTGTCCAGCACAAATGTACCTTAGGGCGTACGCGATCAAGGGTTATGCAGGCCTCTTGGTCTCATCATCTCTCGCCTACCAGAACAGAATGCCGAACGCGTAAATGTCCACAGAGCTGTCGTATCTGGAATCGAACATTTCCGGCGACATGTGCACCGGTGTGCCTGACTTGACGTTTGAAGCAAATTCAAATGAGCCATCGTCTTGCCGAGCACTCACCCACTATGGAGCCGGACATCATCGCCTCTGGTTTGCAAAATCCCAGGTCGGTGATCTTGGCCCGATTTTTGCTGTCCAACTGAAATCAATCATTAGAGCCTCAGTCGGCGCTTTGATTCCGGTGAGAGATTTACCAAAACATTTTTCAGCTTAATGTCGCGATGCACAAGACCTAGACTGTGAAGATATCTGCTCAGGTTAATTGAATGATGAAGACAATTTCGAGTCGGAAGTGAATCGATCAATTCGAACCTGATGCCATCGACCACATCGAGAGCAATCTGAAGCCGGTCGGTCCACGAGAGACCCTCCTTCAGTGCTACATAAAGATCCTTTCGCATTGCCTCCATGACAAGCAGGACAGCCGGCGAGCTTCCATTTCCGTAGTCATAGTCGATTACAGACTGAGTGAAACAATGTGTTCAGTGGTTGACTTTGTCTAAACTGCTCCCTACTTACCCCGATCAGTTTGACTATTCGCTCATGCTCTTTGATTTGACTTTGTAAGTGGAATTTGCGTGACTTGGCGTTCACCGTTAGAAAGGAAGAGAGCGAGTCGTTACTTTGTGTAGTGAAATTCAAGCGCCAAGTCTTTCCAGTGCTTTTCGTCGGGCGGCACCACACTTTTCACAGCCAAATTGTCGTAGCGGCCCCATCTAACACAATTGTACACAACGCCGTATTGACCGCGGCCGATCTCTTTGCCCAGGTGCGGAAATCCGTGCAAGAGAAGGTCACGTAGCGACGCTGTTTCCAGACACAGCTTGGCAAACTTCGGAGCGATTATTTTCCTTATCAAATTCTGCTTCTCTTCGGTTCGCTCTAGTCTGCCTGCGTGCTGTGTTTCCAGCAGTCGAAGCGAAATCAAAAAGTTGGAGTGAGAGCTCTTCAGCTTTTCTCTCATTTGGTTGCACAACAGCCGAGCCAGTCTTAGTTACACACGATCGGATGCATTTTTTTCACCAACTGGACTGATCGAGAGAGTTTAAACTCACTTGGACTCGTTCAGATTCTCGAGCATTTCGGTGGCAGCCGACACTTTCCACTCGGCGTCCAGCACTGGCGATGCGCTCCACGGCAAGTTGTTCAGCAGCTAATCAACAAATCACTCTGAATGAGGAAAACGTGATCATTCGCAAGTGTTAAAACAGACCTCTTTCATTCTCTCAATCAACGAACGCAAAAGACTAGAGCTACACGACAAATTGAGCTCGACCTTGTAGGCGGTATTCAAGATCTTGACGAACAAAATTTAGGGTTTAAATTGATCCGTAGCAAAGCGGCTAGTCTGGACCGAACCTGTTGGAGGGCATCGCAAACGGACGAATCGAACCCATTCACACTGTTCTTGTCCTCGAGTGTTTTCAGACACCGCTTCAACGTGCCCACATAATTCTCCTTCAGGATGTTGACCGATTCGATCAGCTTTTGGCCGATGGCAATGTTGATCTTCTGAATCACGAGCTCTTGAATTTGATTCGTGCATCGTTTGTAGTCTTTGGCAAATTTCAACTTGAGCTTCTCTTCTTGTCCTAGGCTGGCACCGCTCTTGCTGTCGCTGCTACTTTTGTTTTCATTGTCTGTGTCACTGTTGCTGCTGCTGCTGCCGGAATCCATCGGCCCATGGTCACAAGCGATCATTTCGACATTCAGAAATCTAAAGCAGCGGGCCTCGTCCAGTATTTGCTCCCTATTCGCCTCGATCGCTTCGTAAATGAGCGTCTTGAGCTCTTCTTGCTTCATATTGGCCAACGAGCTCAAGTTCTCGTACAGAACTTTCTCTTTGTCGCGTGCGTACTCGATTTTCTTCGGCGTGGTCAACAGGTCGTGCGCCTTCAAGCGGAATCATTCAATCGGCTCAAGCCAGAAGCAAAAGAAAAATGGCCTAAAACAGTACACTCACCATTTCAAAGGTGAAGTTGATGAACTTGGACAGGCTGTCCTCGTTGAAGACATAGAGCTCATAGATCTTTCTCACTGCCATCCGTTTCAGGTAGTTTTTCACGAACTTTCTCAGCGTGGATTTGAAGTTGTGCCAGTTCTCGCAGAACTCATTCTGGCTGTCGCTGGCAGGCATCCAGTCCGGATCAGTGGGCATCTCGTCACTCGACATTGAGTTTGGCATCAAGTTCAGCCAGCCGAACTCTTGAAGCTGGTTGAAGATGGTGAAAACCTGCGAATTGGCATCCGACTGATTCTGACTTTCGGTCTGCAAGAAGCGCATGAAATGGTTCACTCTCTTGAGCTCCTTGCGCGGCTCTCCTTTCGAGCTTGCCAATTCGCCCGGCGCACAATAACTAGTCAGATTCGGAATTTTCACAAACATCGTCGGCATGTCGCCGTTTGCTTGTTTAAAATGCCAGAGCTCGTCCAAATCTTCTTTGCTCAGTTCAGAGGCAGAGATGCCAAACAGACAGATTGGTATCGAGTCGGCGAGGATCGCTTTCATTGTGGACTCGTTCATCCATTTGGAATGAACCACAATCTCAATGTTCTGCTCGAGGAGCTTGTGCTCCAAATTGAATTCAAGCACGGCCAGATTCTCTGCGATCGATTCAGCGCGTACAAGTCGATGCTCTGCACTCTGGCGTTCTTCTTCATCTCTGGCTGCTCTTAGTTGACACTTGGCGTTCACTAGCTCGGCATCGAGCCTCAAATCTTCAACTGGAATCGCCATATGCTCGAGTAGATTGTTTGACCCGGACCGACTGGCGTTTGGTGTCTCTTTGCCCGCATTAAGTTTTGGAGTCGAGTGCTGAAGCTTAGGGCTCTGATTTGTTTCGTCTCCTTCTTCCTTCTTGCGGTCGTCTGGCTCATGATTCTCTTGGTTCAAATTGTCCCTCATCAGCTCGAATTCAGAGTCGACCAGCTGAAAAGTGTAGCCGCGAATTTTGCCGTACTAAACAAAGACAGTCAAAGAGAGGCATTAGATTGTGGCCTTGCTTCAAAGAGAGGCAGATTACCTTGAGGCGGACTGTTCGCCAGAACTCGTCCTGTTTGCGATCGAATTCTTTCGGTATCGGAAGCAAATAGCGAGCAAGGATCTCGTTGACCAGAATGGCCTTGGCCAGTGCACTCTGGCCCATCACCACCAGCGTTATGGTCTTTGTGGGCAGCGCCCATTTGCATGTGCTATCCAGCTCGTCCAGTCGTTCGAGGTCGATGAATTCATCTATTGAGCGCCGATTGGCTCTCAATTACTCACTGGCACAAACCACATAGCAGAATAGCGCTTACCCGGGAAGCTCGAGTTCTGCATGCTCTTGAACTCGCGACATGTTTCGCTGGTTTTCCTAAACAGCTGATTAAGCAGCAGGTTGATCTTTCGGTATTTGCGTATATCTTGAATTAGACTATTGGTCGACATTTCGGCTCAGAAGGCTGCAGCTCGTCAGCTCATGCTCAATAATAAAGTTTCTTGATTTTCTCGGATTTCGCTGCTGCTGCTGCTTCTTCTCGGACGGCTTCGTTTGTACTCGGCGACCGCTATACGCTCGAGCTTTGCGAATCTATTTCAATTGTTCGGTCGTTTGCTTGCGAATAATTTGAAAGCTGATAAACCCGGCCCGTCGATAAAGTCACATGACGCGTTCTGATCTCATCTTTAAAGTTGTAAACTTTTCTCGTCTGCAGGACATCGAATTTAGGCCGGAAACCACCAAAACGCCAACAAGAGCTTCACTCGCCGTTTCTCTTGATTGAACTGGCTCTCGGATTTGAGAAGAGGAAAAAATGCCAGATTAGGGTGAGATAAGCCGTCAAGTCTTGTTGGAAAGTGTTGCAATCTGAACCAAACGAACCGAGAGAAAAAGAGAGCGGACAAATTTGGCTGCTCGTATATTTCTTGAGCGCTTTGAATAATATGCACTCAAAACTCAGACACACACACACACAAGCAAACTACTCGCCGGCCGGGGTGCAATGAAAGCGTTGGATTCCGCCTCAAATCTTACGCACAAGATTTGGAACGAAAAATCCAACCGCTTGAAGTCGTTAATTGACACCTTTGCCCAGTCGAATGAGCGCAAGAGTGGTGCAAATGCGGCGCTGATGGATTCGGACACGAACTTGGAGCAGAATAACGAGCAGCTTGAGCAGAACAAGGAAGCCATCAGCCGGTTCTTCCAGCAGGCAATCGACAGAATAGACACGAAATTCGAACGTCTGAAAGAGTATTTGAACACGCTGGCACTTGAAGTGGACGTTGAAAACCAGCGAAGTAGGCGTCCGATCAGGCAGCGACTGAAAAGGACAAGACCCAAGGTTGTAAAAACAAAGCAGCTGCCCAGTAATCGGCCGATAGGAAGCAAAAAGCAAAAAGAGAAACAAGAGAGAAAAGAGGCAGCAAAGAGTGAAAGAACGAACGACCAGTCCGCAGCAGAGTGCAGCAGTCAAAAGACAAGCAGCTCGTCTCTGTCCGCGAGTGAGTTGACAGTTCCCGAACTGAAACTAGAGACCGAGTCTCGAGCTCAGGGCTCGGCAGTTATTCTTATTTGGAATCTTGTAAATAAAAAAAATGGCCAGACGATCGGAGAGGATGACGCCCTGCTCAAGCTAGTCAGTGAATACATCGTGCTGGGTCTAAGAAGCGACGAGAAGCTGAGCGAGAGCACACTGCACACTTGCAAATGGACCGAGGTGAGTAGAGCGACCGCTTCTCCAAAGTCAATTCAACCCACTCTCGTCTTGGGGCTAATTCGATCACAGATAGGAAAAGTCGGTCACTGCAAACTGCCAATAAGATGCACTCTGACCGATTTCACGCCCAAATTCATCTACTACTTTTGCATACAAGCGAAATTCAATAACGGCCGAGTGAGCGAGCTGTCACAGCCCAAATACATTCGACTTTGAGGACACTTTTCT
Source organism: Proales similis (assembly GCA_019059635.1). Taxonomy (NCBI): domain Eukaryota; kingdom Metazoa; phylum Rotifera; class Eurotatoria; order Ploima; family Proalidae; genus Proales; species Proales similis. Next base: position 886,374 of record JAGVRJ010000004.1, read on the forward strand.
TTTTCGCTCTTTTAAACCAAGAAAACTAAAGACTTGATATCGAAACAGCAAAAATATGCCGTGTAAATGCTTACGACAAGCAACAATAAACTAATAAACGTGCTCGTGCTCTGCTGGTTTTTGTTAGAAAAGGTCTGGTCGCCTTTTGAGTCGTTTTGCGATGCGCTCCGATCATCATCATTCAGTTTAGAGCAAGAATGAACTCGGCCTGGATAAGAACTTTGGGTTGGTCTGAGCGTTCGTTGTCTTTTTAGTTCGAATTGGTGAACGGTTTGTTGCTTAAGCAAAGGAAGCATGCGGCTTGTCCAGCAGACAGCCAATACTCATTCAGGCGTGTAGCAAGAACACAAAGACCGCTCGTAAGAAAGCGCCACACGAAGCCCAGAGCCAGTCGAAATGGGTGCCTCGCAAGACGGCGTAATTACGCTTTTGTCACTCAGCGGTTAGTCACTTAATTTCACTGGTTCGAACACAGGATGAACGTGGACGACGGATTTGCGGACAAGACCATGGCCGAGCGGCAAATAGTGGACAACGTCTGGCTCATGAAAGAATACAAGCCTCAACTGTTCAAGATCGAGGACGCGATTGAATTTCACAAGGAACTTGCTCGGCCCGAAATGTTCGACAACATGAACGGATTCCTGCAAGTTAGACTCAGTCTGGACATGACCACCAAGAAAAAGGTCTCAGTCAGTCGAATCGGATACTCATTGTCCGTTGATCACTCAAACTTGACTTTTAGACCAAATTCATGGACAACATAAAAGGTAGCGTGTACATGCCGCACTACTTTAAGGACGGCATCTTAAAGGAGGTGGTCGCAATAACTCGGGTAAGCTCGCTCGACACCTGACGCTGAGTTGAAGTTTAAGCAACTTGCCGACCAAGGACGAAAATCAAGTGAAAGAGGCGATCGAGGCCGGCGCCATGTTTGCTGGACATTCGGACATTCTTAAAAAGGTCGGCGAATTTGAGATGTATTCCAATATGACCCGTATATCGGTTTTTCTCAGTTTGAAAAGGGAGAAATTACTGATCAGAGCTACGACTTTATAGTCTGCACACCAGACACGTTTGCGGACGTGAGCTTGCTTAAGAAGAAAATCAACAAAGACAAATTCCCGTCGATCAAGTCAAGTAAGAGAATTGAAAAGTTGTTTCCGAAGCTCTGCAGTGATCTTCTTCTGTAGAAACGGTTACCGAGAACTTGAGTCAAACAGTGCAACAGCTGCGCTTCTCAAAAGACTACGAATCGGCAAAAGTGAACGACGAGCTGGCCATTCTCAAGTTGAAAATCGGCCTGCTCGCGTTCGATACACCGCAGCTGGTCGAAAACCTGCAAGCACTCATCGAAAAGATAAAAAACCACAAGACGTACGCGGCAGACACATTCATCAGCGACTGCGTGCTCTTCTCGGCGCCATCTACTGAAAAGTTCAAAGTGGACCTCAGCCGGTTTATGCTGTCAAACGACGAAGAAAGCAAAAATGAGAATAAAAGCGAGCGCGCTGCGGCCTAAAACGTTCTCTATTTCTGAGATGGACCATGAATAAAGTTCGCTGTGTCTGTCTAGTCCTTTTTCTTGTAGCAGAAGACCGACTCGCCGAGCTTGACCTTTTGCTGGGCGTAGTCAATGAACTTGGTCGTCGTTAGACTAAAGACAACAGTTGACTGCCTGATGGTTAGACTAATGTCTGAATAACTTACTTTTTGGCCAAGTAAAATAACTGAGTGGCCAGATTGGGAATTATTATGCTCTCGTTGTCAAGGAGGACTCCATGAACGATCGAGTCGGCCGCAAACTCTGGGCTCATGCTAAAATTGAGCCATTTGAAGTGGAAGAACTCGACGCCATCGAAGAGCGGAGTTTTTATATGAAACGGATTGACCACAGTCACTTTGATTCCGTTGGCACGTTGGCACTTGAGCTCGGCACGCAGCGACTCGGTGAAGCCTTGAACGGCGAATTTGGTCGAGCTGTAGTCAGTTAGTCTCGAGCTGCCCATGAAAGCACAGACGCTGGCGATGTTGATTATGTGGCCTCGGTTGGCTTTCATCATGTCGGGCAATACTTCCTTGCACAGCCAAAAGTAGGCGAGAATGTTCACGTCGAATATGTTGCGAATTTCGCTCTCATCGAGATCAATCAGCAGCTTGGCTTTGTTCATGGTGCCGGCGTTGTTGATCAGCATTGTTATAGGGCCGACCTCGCGTCTAATTCTCTCGCACATGGATCTTATCTGCTCGGCAGAGGTCAACTCTACTCGATAGAAAAACACGCGATCCTTGAGCTCGTCTTCGCTCTTGCCGCTCTCTTGGCTCAATCGTCTTTTCAGCTCTTGGAGGCCGGCAAAGTCGCGGTCTGCGCAGACCACTTTGCATCCGAGCGCGTAAAATCGTTTTACCATTGAACTGCCGAGGCCACCAGCTTGAAGCAACAATTTTATCCCGTCAATTCAAACATCAATCTTGTCAGAGAGACTGTTACCTGCGCCAGTAACCAAAAGTACTTCATCCCGCACTGATTTGTAGCAGAGTTGCGGGAAGAACCAGCCAAGGAAATATTTGACCAAGGCCTCAATCCAGCATTTCACGCAAACCACCAAGAGCTGAACGATAAGCAACGCGTCGGTCGCCAAATCGGTCGCAAAACTTAACAAGCACTGTTGCATTTCAACACGAAAATATCAACTGAATGTTTTAATTGACGAGCGTTCTTGCGTACATTTGATTGGAAAGTTAAATTCGATCACGTTCGCTCTGAGTGGAGATTAAAAGAGAAAACCAGAGGGCGTCTGAAAATTTAGATAAATTCAAACAAGATAGATTGGGGCCGAAGGAATGAATTTGCATTTCTCGATTCTATGGCTGTCATCACTGAATAAATGAGCGGGAAAGAATTGAATAGTTTGAGCGACCAGCACAATCTTGCCTTCGAGTTAGAAGAGTTCTTTAACGAGTAAATAAAAACCTGCAAAGAAAGGAACGGCAGCGAATGAGCAGCGCCAGCAGTGAAAAGTTACGAAAGCCTTTCTAAAGTGATTGAGTCTCTCTCCCTCAGAACAAGAGTCTGCTTATTGCGTGCGGCGCGCGCCCGAGTGGGTGGGTGCGTTAATTAAGAGGGAAATTCTCAAACGTTGCGTTTTACTTTCTCTGGCATCGGGCAACTTTGAATTGGCGCAGAAATCTTTTGGAGTTTTTCTATCTTCTTCGACCGGCGGCTTTCATTCAAGTGCGATTCCTTACAACGATTAGCCATTTCGTAATCTAATCAACTCGACCAAATAATCATTATTTACTTGATCTTAATCTCTTCGCACGCGAGATTGTTTTTCTTATTTATTTTTGTTTTTTTTTTCAAGGCACTTCTCTGGAGGCCACTACTCCCGACCAGTTCGGCGATTTCTTTTCTGCGAGCAGTTGATTCAAACTACGAAGCGTTCAGAGCCTCTCTAAAAACCCGCCGCATCCGACAGCCAATTCGCTCTCAAATATGAATTGATTCAAGTCGACAGTGGAAAACATGCTGTTCGAGAGAGGGGACAATTCGCTCTGGGTCTGGAATCAGACCATGTTCAATTTGAGTCAAATGAGCCCAAACGGCGCCTATTTCTTTGTTAAATTGGACAAGACCAACACTATAGAGCTGGCCAGTGCCCAGGTCAACCAAAAAGACGAACAGGGGGCATTTCTCTACTGCGTTATTGTTCTGGTCGTGTATGCGAGCACTTTGCTGCTGATCTTGATCGCTCAAATAAATCCGGCGTCCAACGAGATGATGAACGAGCGCGAGTTCGACCAAAGCGTGCAGCTGCTGCAAAACATGAAAGAGGTCAGCGACACCAAACACATCCTTGACCAACTGAGCAATGTTGAGTACAGAGACAGAATCTGGAATATCTACCGTTCCAAGAGCCAAGTGATTTCACTCAGTCAACCAGAGTCTCAAGTCGACCTGGAGCAGGCCGATGTGGACCAAGAAGCGAAAACGAGCGAGTCAGTAATTGAAGGGCAAAGCGAATCGGGTTCTAGCCGGAGGCCAAGCGGATTCGATCTGGTGACTATCGACCTGGACCGAAGGAACAACCAAATAATCGAAAGCTTCTTCAAATCATCCACAAGCGAACGCTCTAGAAACTTTGACGCCGTTGAGTTTGTTTGAAAGCGAGAAATTCCATCTGAAAAATAAAACAAGTTTGCTGGCGATCGACGGCGCATCGACTTTGGCAAGCAATCATGAGAAGGGGAGTGGCGAAAACTAAACGCTTGACCGATTCGAAGGCTCTGGCCACTATTCAATGTGCGCTGTCAGCTGGGTCGGGCTTCTGTCGAGTGTTATTTCTATTGTTTCTTGTCGATATAATGAGCGGAGCAGGCTCAAAAGTTTACTAGGGCGCATCGAATGGGGCTCGCGTTAAAAATTATGAAAATTCTGCGCGCGCTTTGCTTATAGTCATTAAAGTTGTTTGAATGAAAGAAAAAAAAAGAGCAAAATTTAGAAATTATTCCGAATGCCTTCAACACATAATTATTACGTTTGAAATAGATTAAAGTCCAAATGTTACGCTAGCCGTATTAGTAATTTGTCCGCCTCCGACTTTTTGTTTCAGAGAGAGAGACTTTCTGAGCGCATTGAACATGTTCGAGAAATTCGGCCCGGCCGAGATCGGTCTGTACACAGCGGCCTCGTATTTGGGCTTCGCTCTATACAATCGAGCGTGTGACTTGGCTCTTCGCCGATTCGAATACCTCAACTCGCATGAGAACTTTTGGCGTTTTAAGAACATATTCATCTCATGGACACATTCGATCATCGCCTCGGCCCTCTGCGTGGTCAAGTAGGTCGATCACACTCTGCTTGAGCCGACTCGGCCAGCGCCACGAGCGATTCAAATGTTTCATTTAGCGCTTATCTTACCCCCGATCTATTCGTCGACATGATCAACGTGAGCTCGAAATTCTCATACATTAGTCTGTGCGTCTCTCTAGGTAAGAGCAATCAATGATCGCGTTCACGCATTTTGTTTTTTATGATTCAAACCTTTGCATCGGTGTTCACCACGGCCCTTGCACTCGGCTATCTCAGGCTATTTCATTTATGACGCTTCAGACATCTTGACACAAGCTAGACGCTTGACTACTCAATCGTACGAAGTGCTTCTCCATCACGGATTGGTGAGCGGTTTTCTCTAATTTTACCTCAACCACGTCTGCCTGCTGTTGAGCGCCAGAATTTTTTTTTCTGCAAAAAACACTGCAGAGTCGAATTTGACTGCGAGCCACTGATCCGCACTCTCACGCTCGGTAGTAAGGAGCTCAACACTCCTGCTGGCAGGGAATCTTATTCGGCTCCACCAATGACCTCTCGACAATGCTAAGAACACGAATCGCATATTTTATAAGACCTAACCAGTCATAAGTTCGTCAAACCCGAACGAACGAGCGAGCAACCGAGAGAGAGAGAGAGAGAGAGAGCATGGGAGTCCATGGAAACCACATTAAAATAAGTTTTTCTTTGTTCTGGAGCTATGCAAGCGTGCGATTTGCTTGTTCAATTAGACGCTCATAGAGCAGGCACACCTTTCCGATCAGAATGCGGATTCTGATTGCTATTTTCTGCTCTCGATTGATTTCTCTTTACTCTATGGCGTAGATCGTGTTCATTCTTTCAATTCCGCTCTCGGTGAACTACTTTGTCGGATACACGGTCGGCGCGGTGACGATCGAGTTCAACACCGTTCTTCTTCATTTGCGTTTTATGCTCGCGTTTTGCAATGTGAATAAGGAGTCGACTCTTTATCGCACCGTGAGCATAGCCAACCTTGGTCAGTCATGCTTGCATTTATTTTCAATTATCCATCTTGAGCCTCTGAACGAAAAAAAATTCGCATTCTCATTTCAGTTACGTTCGTCATATTCCGCATTTTCAATCTGTGCTGGATGACAAGATGGATATTACTTAATAGGCATCTGTTTCATGTGGCCTGGTTCGCCATCGGCTCAACTGGCCTCGTCATTATGATGGTCATCAACATCTTGCTCTTCTATCGGCTTGTCAGAGCCGATTTCCGACCGCAGCTCGGCGACAAGCCGACTAACAAAAAGCGAGAATAGTGCTGCACTTGGCCATCTTTGTTTTCAACTTGAGCTATTTGCCTTCAGTTTTTCTTTTCGAAGTTCATTTTTACAATCGTCTCTGCGTCGATTTGAAAATTTGCTCTTCGTGACAATCATTATTGAGCTTTTCCAAATACCGAATAAATAGGATTCATCACGTCTTAGCCTTTTGAGCGATTGCAACAAGTTGTGACAAACTTGGCCTCCAAGACCACATTCGATGGTTTTAAAAAGAAAACTTTTTCATTCGCGTCGAATTGAATCGCAAGCTGATTTGCTTTTTAGAATGAACAGCCGGCCGAGTAAAAGTGAGATAAGCGACTTTTACCGCGACAAAGCAATCTTCGTGACGGGCGCCACTGGCTTCCTTGGCAAAATGCTGCTTGAGAAGCTGCTGCGCTCTTGCTACCATTTGAAAAAGATCTACATCCTTGTCCGTCACAAGAAGGGCAAAACGCCCGAACAACGACTGAATGAAATCTTCGACTCCAAGGTGATTCAAAGTCTGAAACCCGACTCAATGGCTGGTTGATTGACTCGCGTCGCTCTAGCTCTTCTCCAAAGTGGCCGAAAAGCATCCGGACTATCAGAATAAAATTCAAATCGTTGAAGGGGACATGCTTGAGCCAGAGCTGGGCATAAGCGCCCAAGACCAAGAGCTGCTCGCCAGAGAGGTTCATATCGTGTTTCATTCGGCAGCCACTGTGCGCTTCGATGAACCGTTAAAGTAAATTAAGCCAGTTCGTCTTGTTTCTTAAACGGCATAGTAGAGCCGGTTTGATTGAAGGGTGGCGGTGAACATGAACATAATCGGAGTTAAAAAAGTCATCGATCTGACCAAGAGCATGAGGAATTTAGAGGTATGAGGCTCGTGTGAACAGCGAAAGAGAGCAAAAATTGACTTTAGCCGACAACAGGCGTTCATTCACGTGAGCACTGCATATGCCAATTGCGACCGACAGCACATAAGCGAGGAAGTCTACAGCCCACCAGTGAGACCGGACAAGATAATTGAAGCGGTCGAATGGGTCGACGACGAGCTGATTAAGCTGCTCGAGCCGAAAATAATCAAATCTCGACCGAACACGTACACGTTCACGAAAGCGATCGCCGAGTCGTTAGTAATCCAAGAGTGCCAGGAACTGCCCTGTGCAATAGTTCGTCCGTCCATAGTCGGCGCTTCGTGGAGAGAGCCGTTTCCGGGCTGGATTGACAACTTCAACGGGCCAACCGGCCTGTTCCCGGCGACTGCAAGTGGCCTCTTGCGAACCATGCTGGGCATACACGATGCGATTGCTGATATAATTCCTGTCGACATTCCAGTCAATTTGATGATTTCGTCCGCATGGTACACTGCGTTGCACAGTCGAAATAAGATTCGCGTCTACAACTGCACGTCGGGCCAAATAAACAAGCTCACTTGGGGCATGCTCGAGGACTATGGCGTGGAAGCGTTCAACAAGAACCCGTACGAGAACATTGTGCTCGTGCCGAATCCCAAGTTCACCGCTTCAAGGTTAGCAGAATTCACGTGCGCCTATTGGCTCTCGAGTTTCATTCAGTTTGTCCGATTGCAATCAGAAGCGTCAAATTCTTTCGAACCGTGTTTGAACAGGCCATTCCGGCCTATGTCATGGACTTTCTGCTCCGATGTACGCAGAAGAAGCCACTGTAAGCGAGAAAATGTGCAGCTTTGGCCCGAGGCAGAGCTATTAATCTGAAACTAAAAAGGTTCGTCCGGCTCCAGCAGAAAATCAAAAAGTCTGTGGCAATACTCGAGTATTTCACGACCAAGCAATGGGAGTTTACCAACGACAACTTTCAAATGCTCATGAGCACTCTGAATCCCATCGATTCGGAGACGTTCAACATGGACATAAAGAGTCTGAACTGGAAGAAGTATGTGGAGGACTACAGCCTGGGCGCCAAGGTTTATCTGCTCAAAGAAGACGTGGGCCGAATAGATAGATGCAGAAAGAAGATGGCCAAGTAAGAGAAACTCTTTTGAAACGGTCGCTCCGGCTCTCTTAAAGTCCGAATCGTTTAGAATGAAGCGGATGCAAAGTTTGCTATTTGGCGCCACCTGTCTGGTCGTGCTGAGGTTTCTGTTCGGCAGATGTCAAGCAATCAAGTCTCTGTTCATGTTCATGATCAAAGTGGCATTGGAGTTGAAGAATCTCTGCCTGAAGGCGCTCAAAGTTCCTTCTATTCTCAATTAAAAAAGTTCTCACAATCAAATTACCGCAAAACGCATTAACGATAACCGACGACCTAGAACACACACACTCAGTTGAAACAGCCGCCAAGAACAATGCCGACTCAGACCAACCTTTTTTGCCCTTTTCTTATCTGAATCAATTGCGTTCGCATTTTATACATTCGATTTTGATTTTAAGACACTTGCCTTACCACAAACTGGTATTTGATTCAGTTTTAGTTATTTGCCAACTGTGGACTCGTTTATAAATTTGTTCAGCTCATTCGGTTCGTCATGTGGCTAAAAAGGGCGCAGGAAACACGATGAGCAGTTGCGAATGCAATTTGTCTTTTCTCTCTCTCTTTCGCTTGCACTCACATCCGCACACTCGCACAGCGTTACAGTGACGTGATTATGTTCGCGCACCAACACACAGACCAGCCGAACGAAGTATGTAGCCGAAACGCTGAACACAATTCGGGTGGCTTTTCGCAATCAAAAATTGAAATAAACCAAAACAGCCACGATCGATTTGTTCTTACTTGTTCGCTTATTTAAAGTCTATTTCATTTGAAAGGGAAAATTCATTTCTTCTTTTTGTCAGAAATTAGGATGACGGCCAAAATGCAAGGCAGCGAGATCGCCGACTTCTTCAAGAACAAGTCAGTGTTCATTACCGGCGCCACCGGCTTCCTAGGCAAAGTGCTCATCGAAAAGCTGCTTCGCTCATGTCCAGACATCGGCCACATCTACGTTCTGATTCGGCCGAAAAAAGGCAAAGCGATTGAAGAGCGTCTTAATGAAATCCTAAACTGCAAGCTGTTCGACGTAGTCAGTCAATTCAACCCGGACTTTCGCTCCAAGCTGGTCGCCATCCCGGGCGATCTGTTGGACGAGAACATGGGCATTTCGGCCGAGAACGAGCAGAAGATAATCGAGAACGTCAACGTTGTCTTTCACTCGGCCGCCACCGTCAGATTCGATGAGCCTCTCAAGTAAGCCCTTAGGCCGATAATCCCATTCTCCTGAGTGACCTGATCATTATCTATCCAATTTACAGAGTGGCAGTTCAAATGAACGTGATCGGCACGCAGAAAATAGTGGCACTGACGAAAAAATTGCAAAACTTGAGTGTGTTCGTTCACGTGAGCACGGCATATGCGAACTGCGATCGGCGACTTGTCGAAGAGATTGTCTACGACTCGCCCGTTACTCCGGAGAAAATAATTGAAGCGGTCGAGTGGTTCGAGGACGATCTAGCCAATCTGCTGACGCCCAAGGTCATCAGGGCTCGTCCAAACACGTACACTTACACGAAAGCAATCGCCGAGGCGCTTGTCATTCAAGAATGCCGCGACATTCCGTGCGCCATTGTTCGACCTTCGATTGTTGGCGCATCGTGGAAGGAGCCGTTCCCAGGCTGGATCGACAACTTCAACGGACCGACCGCTCTGTTCGCCGCCATAGGAAAAGGAATACTTCGCACAATGATCGGCAACTACAACTCAACTGCCGACATCATTCCGGTCGACTTTCCGGTCAACATGATGATCGTTTCGGCCTGGTACACGGCAACCAGGTGCCCCGAGGAGATAAAAGTCTACAACTGTACCACTGGTCAATTGAATCGACTCACTTGGGGCATGGTCGAAGAGTACTGCACAGAGAGCATGATCAAAAACCCGCTCGAGAACGTGTTCCTCGTGCCCAATCCCCACTTTACTTCGAGCAAGTAAGCCGAAATCCGTTCAGTTTCTAAGCGTTTGCCCTTAAAACCGCTGGCCTCAAAGAACAGTGAAATTCACGAGGCACTTTTTTGAAGAAGCCATCCCCTCCTATGTGATGGACTTGTTTCTCAGATTGATGAACAGAAAGCCGTTGTAAGTACCCGATCTCTCTCACTCTCTCTCTCGCTCTCTTTTACAAGCGAGCTGACTTTTCGCTTAAAAAAGGTTCGTTCGTCTCCAGTCCAAAATAGCCAAAGCAGTCGAAACACTCGAGTTCTTCACATCGACCGAATGGTGCTTTACGAACAAGAACATTTTTCTTGTCATGAACGAAATGAACACGATCGACTCGGCCGTAAGTGACCTCGAATTAGCTCAATCAGCGCAATTCAGATTTCAGGACCTGTGGTTCTTTAACAGACGTTTAACATCGACGTCAGAGGCCTGGATTGGAAAGCGTATCTGGAACAGTACTGTTTGGGCACCAAGAAATATCTTCTCAAAGAAGACATGTCACGCATGAGCAAATGTCGCAAAGAGTTGAAAAAGTAAAATCTCGCTCAATCTCAATTTGGTTGACCAGAGTTGATGAATCGGCTTAACTTTTAGACTCATTCGACTTCGCAATCTGCTTTTCGGCCTGGCCGCAGCAGTACTGATCAAATTCGCCGTCCTTCGCTCCTACTCGTTCAGACAACTGTGCAGCATCATGTTCCAGCTGGCACTCAAAAGCGCCAACATGGTCACCAATTTGTTAGGTGTTCGCTTCTTGAGAAACTAAAGCAAGCAAACAAACAAGCAGGAAAACAGAAAGCAAACCAGCTGCCTGTTGTAGTTGCTTTTACTCATTTCTTTATTCTTATCAGAACTCTTGTTTTTGTTCAACTCGCACTTGCTAGTTTGGCTACATCTTACCGCATCATTCCCACACTGCTGCTGCTGCTCGCTTTTCAATTATTTCTATTCTCGACCCAGATCGTCATTTAGAAGCAACCTGGTTTTTATTTGTCTAAAATAAATAATTCAGCGTCACACGGCTGCAATTTATCGGACCATTTCTTGTTCGCTAATCGAGTCTTTGGGTCGAATGTGAAATTTAAGAGATAAACATGTCGGCAACATTCAATTTGACTATTTTTCATTCTTTTTGTACCTTTGTTTGTCTTTCGATTACTCTCTCAAGCCGAATCGAATCATTTTTCTCACGTTGGTTTTAAGGCTTTTTTTTTATAAATTATTCATCGAAAATTTAAGAGTCTGCAACGACTTAAGTTGAAAAAACAAACGATAAATAACCGACACGCATGTCTGAAAAGGAGCAAGGGCATTCGATTCGCAAGTTCATACGAGAAAAATGGCATATTTGGGCGAAAAAAAAACTTCAATACGAAAAAAGCAGCTTTGGCGTCTGTTGGCTGTCTTAGCAGTCGCCCAGACAAGTAAATCCAATGCTTTATTTAAATAAATGATTTTTCGTTCTGATGATAAAGCGTCTCCTGACAGTTTCGGCAAGCATGGATGACTCGGAAAAGTTCCAATTGGCCATCATAAGCAATAGCGTTTATCAGTCCAATTTTGAGAGAAATTATGAGATTCTAGTTGAAATCGACAACTTGGACACAGTGAGAGCTCTAGCTGAATGTAAGCGACTTCCGCTATGCTGGCAAGTGGTTTCCTTTGGGCAAAAGAGCCTTCTACTCAAAGAAGTGCTGCCTCAGTATATCTTGCCTTTCTCTCCGACAACTCAAGCTCGAATCTACACCAAAGTGAAGAAAATAAACATAAATGGCAATCAAGTGATAGGGAGAGGAACAGGCAATGATGTTTTCGGCTTTCGTATTGAGCCCGAAACAGGCAATTTGGCCGCCGGCTTTCAACATAGCCGCATTATCATTTATGACAAGAACACCATTTTGGAATTGAGCCGTTACAATGCATTTAGTTCTGTGATTTCTTTCGCCTTTTTTCCTAATGGCCTGGCAGGTGCAATTAATCAAAATCGAATCCAAACATGGAGCCGGACCAGTTCGACTGCGTTGCTTATGGTCACAACACCATCGAACATTAGGAAAATATTTTACTTGTCAACCGGCGAGTTAGTAACAGGAGGCGAAGAGGCATTTATTCGATTCTGGGATCCTTCAACTTTGACTGAGACGAGACAGCTGAACCTGGGTGAACAGTTCAGCGACATGGACATGCTAGACGGTGATCGCATTGCAATAGGCTTAACCAACGGCCACATCAAAGTCATCCGAGTCAGCGATTTAAATACTTTGAACGACTTTGTAGCTCACAGTTCAAGTGTTAAATTAGTCGCAGCGCTACCAGGCGGAGACATATTGAGCTACTCGTCGATAGGATACGAGTTGAAAGTCTGGGACTCTAAAGCATCGTTCAGCTTTAAAAACGGTTCCAACACGAGCCCACTGGACTGCATTTCAGTCACAGTTCATCCATCTGGCATAGTGGCTCTCGGATTTCCTACGGGCTTTATTCAGCTTTGGAATATCGAACAGCTTAGAAACATTAATCAATGGCAGGCACATTCAGCGCCGACGAACGCTCTTTCTTTCTTAAACGGGCTTCTAATAAGTGGTTCTGGAGATGATACGATAAAAACCTGGTCATGAACCAATTAAAGCCCCAGGAGATTTGTATTAGAGGAAAGCAGTCCACCCATTTGATGAGAGCACGTGAGAATTCTTCAATAACGCACAAATTATATAGAATCGGCAAAACCTAATAAAGTGAAATACACATAGTTGTCTTGTTTTATTTGAATGACAAGGGCGGAAAGGGCGGATGAGCAAATCACATCTCCCAATTCAGTCTTATGGTTATTATGAAAGTGGGAATGTAAAAAAGCAAATTTTGTCGAGCGACATGTAAATTCAACTGACAGCCAGACATGATAAGCAGGACGAGAGTAAAGCCTAAGGTTTGAACAAATATTTGCGTTTAGGCAAGAGAGAAACGCCGTTGATTCATGTGGCTAATGAATGTCTGCTAAAAATTCAGAAGCTCAAATCAGGCCAGATTAATATTGCGGAAAACTGATAAGAAATGAGCGAATCGAGTTTATTGCTGGATGTCTGGTGGACGTTCATCATACCAGGCATTTGCTTGGCCGGCATTCTGTTCAACTCTCTGTGCGTTTGGGTGTTTGTGTCGGCCAAACTGGACAATCCAATCTACAAGCTGATGCTCTCGATGGCCGTCGTCGACACCGCCTATTTGTTCTTCATCGGATTTCAGTTCTTGTTCAACTGCCGTTTCCTCGCCCATCAAGTCTGCTACTCGTTTTTGGTCAAACTCTACGAGCTTGTGTTTTACAACTACTTGACTGCATCGCTTGCCATATTCAACATCACCATTGAGATTGTGATTTCAGTTCAGCGTCTATTCACCATCACCAATCGAATGTACTGCACCAACTTGCGCTGCAGATACATTCTCTTGCCACTGTTGTTCTTCTCAGTTGTTTACTATTTGCCTGTGCCGTTGTCAGAAACGATTGTAGTGAGTCAAAACCAGAGCAGCCAGTTCGCAATCAGCCACAATCAGTTCGGGGAGAGCCAAGCTTTTCGGATAGTCAAAATTTGCCTCCAATGCATCAGAGGGCCGGGAGTGTTCTCCATTCTGATCGTCTCGAACTCGATTGCTCTTTTTTTCTTTCGCCGAGCGATGAATCGAAAGGCCAAGCTCAGACTGCACGCAGATACGAGCTCGAGCTCAGTGACGCCGACGAGCAGCAAAGCCGCAAGCAGTCATCAGACCAAAGCGAACCGGAACATCACCAGACTGACTATTACCATGAGCTTCTATTACGTTCTGTGCAATTTCCCCTACATGCTTTGCGACATTTTATTTCAAATATTGCGCGTGCGCTCCATGGGCTTTCAGATATTTCTGTTTGTCTCACTAACATGCCTCTATGTTTATCATGGCACTCCTTTTTTCATTCATTACTTCTTCAACAAACGCTTTAAGGCTCGTGTAAACAAAATGTTCGATCGATTAAGATGTCGATTCGGGCGAATATGAGCGCTGCTTTACTTGACGAGTTTTACAAATGACCCACGCGATTGAAGCTTTTAAGATTAAATTGAAACTGTATTTAAGGAAAAGCGTATTTTAGATTTTCGTATTTTCACAGAAAAAATACCGTTAAGTAGGCAATTTGAAATAAAAGTCAAAATTAGGGCAAAAATCAAATAGCTTTTAGGAGAGTAGACGAAATGTATAAATACGAGTGTGAGTTGGCATTAACAAGTGAAGCAATAAGATGAATTCAATTCGAGCGATAATAGTTTGTAAGTTGAAATTATCGTGGAATGTTGGCAATTCGCCGCCTGATTGCTTTGCTCTATTTAGTGGCTCTGGTCTGCAAGAGCTATGAAATGAATTTCTGGCATTTGGAGCGATCGATGGCAAGATATGAAAGCGACGACGAGACAGAGCTCATAGCCGAATTTGAATGCAGCGAGAAGATTCTGGCCATAGCAACTTGTGAAAGAGAGCCCGATTGTTGGCTTGTCTTGATTCACGACGGTTGGTGTCAATTGCTCGAGACCGTAGAAAGCCGCTACTGGACAACTTCATCGCTCGACACTTCTATCTATGTGAAGCGTGATTTCGGTCATTTACCCAACTATCTTGACCGAGCGGTTTTCATGAACGAACAAGTGTTTGACCTTGAATTGGAGCCTGAAAGCTCAAACATCGCCGCTGGCCTTCAAGATTTTCTTCGTGTTTTTGATTCAACAACTGTATCGCTCATAAAAGAAAAATCCTTTCCAGGTGAGAAAGCAACGGCGCTGTGCTTCTTAACAGAAGACATTATTTCGTCTGGCTGGGGCTCTCAAGTAAAGATAAGCTATGCGCAAAATGACACAACTATACATGAACTTCAAGCTTCTGGTGTTGTGACTTCATCACGCTACATTGGGAATGAGCATTTTTTCACGGGCTCTCATGGAGGAAATTTCACCGTTTGGAATTATTTGACAGGAGCCATGCTTTTCAGTTTATCGGTTAGTTCAAATATCTGGTGCGGGGAGATTCTAGACTCGGATAGGGCCATATTGGGACAACTTAATGGCTGGATTTCGATTGTGAGCACAAGCGAAGCCGAGATAATAGACGAGTGGCAAGCTCATACAAACAAAGTGAATAAAATCGCTGTTCTATTCAACGGAGAAATAATCAGCGTATCCGATGATGAGGCCAAGGTTTGGAATTTTGGAAACGAGGGCATGAGTTTGAAAATGAGCTTCGACACAGGAGCCAGCTCTCTTGCACTTCATTTCAGTGGACTGCTTTTTGCCGGACAACCAAACGGAAAGATCTCGGTGTTTGATCTGAGAACACAGAAGCGTATCGATCAATGGAATGCGCATATCGATCGAGTGAGCGACTTGATATTTCTGGACCCTTCTACACTCGTATCTTCGAGTTTTGATGAGAACATAAAAATCTGGGATTCCTGTCCTATACCGGGAGAATGCTAGGAGAGTTAAGCCCAAGTAGTTTGGCTCGTTCAAAACTTTTCGTTTCTAAAAGTGTTTTGGTGTGAGCATTTGTGTCCTAAATTTGAAACTTTTCGCTTACAATTTGTGCTTGTGTTAGTGTGTGTGTGTGTGTTGTGAATCGTAAATAAAAGAGAGAGCCACCTATTTGAAATTTTATGATTTCGCAAAGTCAAACTAAAGCACTTTAAACAGAAGAAGAAGAGCGGGCCATCTTTTGGCCTTTTCCGGTCGATATGTAGCTCGAGTTGAGCTTGGCTGCTCTTTCGGCCAGTTGATTAAATGTCCATTGGTGAAGCTTTAAAAGGAAATCGATTGAAACTTATCAAGCAAAGGGCGAGTACCAATGCAGCCGACCTTGAGCTGGCCTGGAATGGCCACTCCTTGAACACGATGCAGATTGGGCTGCGAGTCGATCGGAAGCCGAAATATGCCTGTCACCTCGAACCGACCGATTTGTGATGTTGACGAAATCATCGGTCCCTTTGAGATGTCGACAAATTCGCCAAGTTTGTACAGAGTGACGTGCTCGGCGAACGGTAGGTTCTTTTCTTTCTGGCCGGCCACAATCGACGGTATTTGCTCGAGTTTAAATCTGAAATGCAATGCCAATTGACGAGAGTGCCTCCGACCCTAATCTTCTGGCTGCTCTGACCTGTTGAATTTGAAAATGTCTTGGGCGACCTCTTGGCGAACTCGAAGTCTTTCGAATTTGAGATCTTTGACGATTTGCTGATTTATTGTCACTGACAAGCATCTCAATTCTTCCTGTTCAAATTTGCCGAGTTCGTCCAAATTGGCAATCAAAAGTACTTGGTTTGTCGCTTACCTTGGACGGCTTCCATTCAGGTATGTCAAGCACAGCGTCATAAATGAAACTTCCGCTCTGTACTTTTATTCACAAAACTAGTTTCGAAACTCAACGCTGATCGCTGCTCAATTCTTACTGTTCGGCGGTGGAAAACTGCAAAGTTCAACCTGGTATTCATTCTTGAAGGCTGTCTCTAATAAATAGCCCAACAAGAACGAGCACGAGCGCCAGAAAGCCTTTCAAGCCGAGTCAACTCAGTTTGTGTCTCTTTAATTTCGAAGCACAATTCCTACATTGTTCACTGCTGTCGGGTCTTGGTCACGGAAGTTCAAAAATCGAAGAGTGCAATCACCTTCGAGCGGACGATGCATGTCCCAGACTTGGTCGTTTACCAGCGCCAGCACTGACTGCTGCATCATCAGCTCGGACAAGTCTGGTAAAGATTAGATGGAGCTGCTTTAAACAGCCACTAAGTCACATAAGTCACCTACGCATCGCACAGTTGAAAGGAGTGGACAGGTCTTTGTTCATCACGAGCAGCTGATCCTTCTCGGCCAGTTTGACATTCACTTCTATCTTTTCAATTCGTTGGATCTTCTCCAGCTTTTAAAAAATGGACGATGCAAGCCGTCAGACAGTGTGCGAATTGAATCTTCTAGTTTGAACTCGAGTTTACTTGTCGACGTTTTTCTTCCTCAAATTTGTGCGCTCTGTAGAGCATCGCATTCTGAGCAGTTGTGGCGCTTGCCAGAGCTCTTGATCCGATCAGCAAAGTCGGTTTGCTGAACTTGAGCAACATTCTAATTTCGGGCCGAAATTCTTTCAATGAGGGCAAAGTAGAGGGAAGCTAGTCAAGTCGGCTCAGGATGAGAAAATCCTGACGCATTTGGGCACAGAAAACAAATCAAGACGAATTTCTCACTCATCGTTTATTAGCTTTTGCTCACGCTTGCCAAGTTTGCGGTAAATGTTCTTCTTGATCTGCTTGTTCTTTTCGAAGCGTTTGAGCTCGATTTTCTCCATCGCTTTCTTGTGCTTCTTGACCTGCTCGAGGTGCTGCTCTTGCTTCTTCTTTTCGCGATCCTCCGCTACCTTCTTGAGCATTTTCATAGCAGCCGCAATCTTAGCCTCATGAGGCTCCCTGATGACCGCTACTCGCTGCTTTTCTAGCGAATTGTCTGGAACTGCCAGACTCTTCATTCGATACTTGAACGGCAGTTTCTCTTCAAGACTCCTGTTGACCTTGAGCGGCGCAAAGACTTTCTCTTCGCGAACGATCGGCTTTTGCAAAAGAAACAATTTAGCAAAAGAACCAGAACACAGAACCTCAAACACACAAACCTTGTAAAGAGAGTCCTGATCTGGATTAACTTTAATGTTGTTCTCCAGCTTGAGCTGACGAAGAGTCTTCAGTCCAATCCATTCGTTGTCATTCTTGAACGCCGGGTCAAGTAAGTTGGTGATCGGCGCGTAGAACCTCGGCACATCGACTGGGTACCAAGTTTTGAGGAAAATTATATCGCTGGCCAATATTTTGTCCTCGAACGTAACTCGCACACTGCCAGCTGGCACGTCCGGCGAACGGAGCGCCTTTTTTATTTGACCCCGAATGCCACTGACAGCTTTGACTGAGGCGCCTTCGAATTTGGCTGCCTCCAACGCAGATGTGAACATTCCCTTTGATAAGTTGACTTGAAAAAGAGCAAGCACTCTCTAATGGGCTTTGATGGGACTCACTTTGATGAATGCGGTCTTCTTGAATATTTTGTGTGGCGTTCCGATCACTTTGAGCTTTTTCACGATTTCTTTCGACTTGTCAATGTCCAGAACGACACCAGTGGCCGCAATTCGGAAGCTTTTCTGTTCGTTTTTGTTTATCATTTTCAGCAAGAAGAAGCAAATAAATTGGGAGAAAAAAAAAACTCACAGTCTGATTGCCAAGGGTCTGAACGGCACAAAAGCCGGCGTTCTGCGCGCTTAGCGGGCCCCAGAAAGAGGCGTGACAGTGCATATGCTCCGGCGTGTATTTGAGCGCTCGATTACGCATGTTGTGATCTTGAATGAAGAAAACTGGAATTGTTTGAAATCGACGCCAGCCAAGCGAGATTATGAGAGGATCGCGGCTCTTCAGAATCTTTGGATGCCATCTGTGCTTTTTCATGCGCACCTGGACACAGCCGACATTGGTCTCGCTGTGAGACAGGCCGCCGACCACAAGCAGATTAGTCGCCACAAAGTTGCTTATGAACTCGAACGGCATCTTTTTAATTTCAATGCGAACATACATCCCAGGTCGAAAGCCTTCATATTCGATCCTGGTCTGATCGTCCATTCCGTCGAACTCGAGTCGGTTGAGCTCGGTCTGCTCTTCGGCTTGTTTGCTTAGATCGTTAAAGAACTTGCTCTCCGGGTCGTTGTCCTTTTTCATGTCAAACTCCTCGTCAAACTGCTGTTTGAGCCGCTTCTTCTTTTCGATCAGACGCTCATGCTTGGTCATTTCGCTCTTGAGCTTTCTCTTTTTCTTTTCGCCTCCGTTCGCTTGCTTGCCGCCATCATCTGACTCGTCTTCGTCCTCGGCGCCGCCTTCAAATTTCTCGCCAGTCTCAAAGTCTTCGAAATCGCCGAAACACTCGTCGTCATCGTCGCCGTCTGAGCCAAAGGCTGCGTCGTCATTTCTCAGCAGATGCTCGGCATCCTCGTTCTCGTCCCATTTGCCCGTCACGAAGCAGTCTCGAATCGATTCCAGGTTATCTTCGTTCACGCCCTCCTGGTCGTCGATCCACTCTTTGAATTGAGTCTCATGGACAGTGTTGTCCGATTTGATCGTGTCTCGGTATGTGGCTCTTCTTTTCACTTTGAAAAAATCATCCTGCAGTTCTTGGCCGCCTCCATCTTCGACTGGATCGGTCGAGCTGTAGATGAGTTTACTCCAGTTCTTGGTTTTCTTTTGTCCAAACATGCTTTGCGCGCGCAGTTTGAGATTGCTCTTCCAGCGAACCATTCCGTCTTCCTCTTCATTATCATTCTCCTCTTCTTCTTCTTCTTCTTCTTCTAGGTCCTCGTTCTCTTCATCTTCCGATTCTGATTGGCCCGAAAGTTCTGAATCGTCTTGTTCAGTGTCATTCTGCTCCGAGTCGGCTTCTTCTTCGCTCTCATCTTCGTCCATCTCACTGGCCGACTCTTCTGACCCGAGTCCATTTGACTGCTCGATTAGCTGCTTGTCTTCGCTTGCATCAAACTCATTTGCCTCGAGCTCCTGCGTGCCTGACAAGAGCTGAATCTTGCCTGACTCGAGTTTAGCGTCCATTGTGTTTTTCGTCTGCATTATACTTTGAATGAGCGGATTTCTCGGCGCGCTATCACCATTTTTGGCCGTC
Source organism: Proales similis (assembly GCA_019059635.1). NCBI lineage: Eukaryota > Metazoa > Rotifera > Eurotatoria > Ploima > Proalidae > Proales > Proales similis. Next base: position 906,137 of record JAGVRJ010000004.1, read on the forward strand.
TTGTGCGAGTGACTGCCGCCCAAGTCGATGTAAACCGCATCCTTGTCGTAGACAATGCCGCCAACGCCCGAGAAAGGAGCGTACAAGAGACGCTCACGGTCGTCAAGAGTTCGGCGTTTTTCTTTGTCGGGCAGGGGACAAGGATCCGGCAACGCAGTGACGTCCGACAGGTCAAAGTCTCCGCAGCCTGGAATGTGAACGTTCAACTTGGCCTGTAGAGGGCATCCACGAACGTAGCCGTACAGGCAGACGTTTCGATCGCATTTCTCATTTTGCCGAATCTCTTCTGGATTGGTCAAATCTTCGTAGCGGTCGGCGACCACAAACGGATGATTTAGTCTGAAGCCCGAGTCTTTGAACTTCATCACCGAAATGAACCGAGCCAAGTTGTGGACTTCGTTTTTGCGGTAGTCGCCGTTGATCAGACCGGTTAGATAAAACAGCTTGGCGCCCTGGTAGAGCTCAGTCCAAAAGCGGTGCTTCAGCTTTTTCTTCAGTTTCTTGAGCGCCTTCTGATTCTTGAACATGTCCATGTGAGTGAGCACGCCCATGACTCGAGGAAATCCGTGCACTTGGCAAATGTTCAAAAATTCGAACGTTTCCATTTCGAATCCAAAACTGGCGTCGATCATGAGCAGAACAAGATCGGCTACTTTGGCCGTGTCGATCATTGAGTTGACGTCGTTGCCACATTCGAAGAACGTGAGGCGTCGCTTTTTGTTGGCCACCACTGTCACTGGTCCGGCAATGTTGCTCAGCTTCTGTCTTGTGTAGTTTTTGATCAAATTCTGCATCAGCAGCGACTTGCCCACTTTGGGCGGACCGACGATGGCAATGAATATTGGCGGCGGTTCCAATGGAGCTCGATCGACCTCGGGCAAGCTCAGTCTCTTGGCTTTTATGTCTTGCGTTCTAGTTCCAAAATAGAATCAGGGTCTCTTTGACCAGTTTGGAGGCAATTTTACCTCCTAAAGCGTCTCTCAGCCGCCACATAGCTCTGAAGAGCAAATGCCTTTGGATTCCTCATTCGAGCCGACTTGTAGTCGTCGCCTTGAGGCAGATCATCTCCATTCTCTTTTAGCTTCTTCTCCTTGGCCTTTCGACCCTTTTCCCGCTTGTGATGAGCTTTGTGGCTCGTCTGGTACTCGTCGCCATCGTTCATATTTTATTCTCTCCTTACAACCTAAAGTCGCAAAATATCTTCTAAGACAGAACCGTGAAATCAGAGAAGAGTTTTAGACCAACTGGCCGAGCAGGCGCTTGTATCGCTCGCTGAAAGCATGCAAGCGATCGTTCAAATCATGCTTGTGGGCCCTTGACCATGCAGAGCAAACGCAACATTCGATCAAGTCCGCTCTCGTGCTCTGCTTTCAAGAGCCGTCCGCTCCGTTTGTTTTATCAGCTAAAAGACACCGAAGAAAAGAGTGCTGAGATCGATTTATTTAGATTTTTGTCAATATTTTTAGCAAATGGAAAATGAACTTTGCATGTTTTGCATGTGCTGAGCGAGACGCGTACAACGATAAAGCGTTCTTGCATGAAGAAACAAAATCGAACAAGTCGAGTCGAAACGGTCAAGAAACGAAGGCAATAGATTGGCCGACTTAGGCGATTGAACATTGCAGGCAGCCTTTGGGCTTTGTTTTTGTGCCTCGATTCTTCCTTGTGCTTTCTTTCTAAAAACCAGAAAACTATTTCAGCCCGAATGTAGGAATTTTCATGCGAACGCTTCACTCACGTATTTGCGTATCTCACGAACGAGAGTGTAAAATGCATCTTCAACGCCCTCGCGAGTCTTGGCCGATGTTTTTACAAAAGGTATGCCGAACTCATCTGCAAGTTTTTGAGCTTCACTCAGATCCACACTGCGAGCGGTCAAGTCTATCTTGTTGCCGACCACTTGGAATCGGAGCGAATGTAAGAGGAGCAATTCGGGTCGCGAGTAATCCAACATGTACTCACAGACTATGGGCACATCTTCGCGGTCTTTTACTCGTTTTATCTGCTCTCGGTACTGTTTTATGTATTCGAACGATTTGGAATTGTTGAGAGCAAATACGCATAGGAATCCCTCGCCTGTCCTCATGTACTGGTCTCTCATGGCGCTAAAACGTTCGTCAGACGCTTGTGGACGTTCTAGTTTAAACAAGAATAGCGCTCATCCTACCTGTACTCTTCCTGGCCGGCCGTGTCCAGTATATCAAGTAAGCATGTTTCCGAATCGACTACAACCTGCTTGCGGTACGAGTCCTCGATTGTTGGATCGTATTCGTCGATGAAGCTGTTTGCACAAGAGAGTGAGAGCGAGTGAGAGAGTAAATTGATTTAGTTTGAACTCACTGGTTTTGAATGAACTGAATCGTCAAGGCAGACTTGCCTACGCCTCCCGCTGGAACGAATTAACGCTGAGTGCATCAATTATTTAGGCGTTGGTTTGAAAAGGACAACCTACCTCCTACAACGACGAGCTTGTATTCAGTCATTTAGAAGAGGCAAATTACAGACCGCCTGGATAGAAAGGCTTGAAAACCAAGCGGCAAAACGTTTTCAAACAAGCGAGCTGCAATTTAGCTGATCTAGACTGAAATAGAGTTCAAGTGCACGTTTTGGAGTTTGTTTCTTCTAAATGGATGCGCCAAGAGCAAATGCAATTTTGAAAAGCATTGGGAAAAAGTGGGACCTGAAAGCAAATTTCATCACGAACAACAATCAGCAAATGAATAATTTAGAAATAATGCAAAAATCAATCTAAGCCCTGGTCTAATAGGCGAATTCATTCATCACGCAAGCGGTCGAGGTCCTTTATTTAAAAAGTGATGATGTGACAGGCGGAACAGAGCCAACGTAGAGCGCGCAAATCCGTCGCCTGCCGAGCAGAGCATGCGAACATGCCAGCCGTCGGCTAGCTGGTGAAGATGCTATTCTATTGCCTCGCTTACAAATAAAGGGTATCAGTAATAAAATAATATATTATAATCGCAAACGCTTCCTTAAATTCAAGCGCATAATGCACAACATTGCGCTTATGGGCATAAGGGCTCCCGCGGGCGATAAATGTGACTGACTGCGATGAGTGAGCGAATCGACGGCCTAACGATCGAAGCCAATTCAAATGCAAATCAATTCGTTTACGCAACCGAAACTAGCTGAAGAAAAACTTGTGTATATGTGCCAATGAGTGAATATGCATATTGGTAGAGGCGTGCTTGCAAGAAGTTTCACAGACCGCCTGATCTAGTTTAGAAAAAGAAACCAATCTGTTCTCTCTATCTTGCCCTCTTTTACTCCGTTTAGTTATTTATTTGCATTCAAGCTGCTCATGATTTCTTCATTCTTCATCATGCCTCCTCTTGGAGTTCTTTGTTCAATCATCCGATCTACCCCTCTCTTAAGCTGGCTCTCATCAAGCCCTATTCTGATTATTTTTCCGATCAATCGCATGCACTGCAGATAAGAGTCTAAGCAAACAGAGTGATTTAAAAGAGCCCGACTAGCCCGAGCAAGTTGCGTCCTTCGCTGCTCCTTAAATGTGCTTCTCCTTGGCAGAACAACGCTTCAAACGGGTCTACGCGCGGCACTCTGATTTATTAACCAGCAGAATTATTTATATAATATTTTATATGTTGGTAATAATTTGACACAAATCAGACAGGGAGGCAGGCGAGCCAAAGATCGATTAAGTATCGCATTGACAAGCGCTGAAATTATTTGCTCGCAAGTGCAATTAGTTTTCCGTAATTAGGATCGGCCATTTACTTCCAGCTCAGTAGTCAGTCGATGCTCTGACCTAAATCAAATACGAGCTAAAATCGATCGATTAGCGTTAACTAAGGCAACAGGAAAGATAGAAGCCAATGCAGAGGAGGGGCACGGCTACAGGCAAGAAGGTAGAGCCACAAATGGAAAAGAACTGAAGCGTCAGCTATTTGTGCCTAATTAGCTCAAAATAGAACATACTAAGCCAGTCGGGAGTCGCTTGGATAAACGCGACTTAAGATGTTGTCTCGTAAACAAGCCGCTTGGATTAATTAGGCTACGGTTTGGAAAAAGAAGAGAAAAAAAAAGCCAAACAACAATGAATAAATGCGACTAATTGCGAATTGACTTATTCAAGCTGAAAGGTCAAGCTGAGCTGAAAAAGTTGGAGAAAACACAAGAGGCAAATGTCGTGTGTAGAGGTGATAGACTAATCGGCTGGAGACGGACTTGAATAAGCGGAGATAAACTAAGCGGACAATACTTATCAAAAATAACGGTGGACGTTGCGCATTGGTGAGACGCTTTTGGCAGAGAAACTTCAAAATGAGAACGTTCGTCCGGGTGATAAGGGCCTTGTTCATACGGCTCATGTTCATGGCCTTCTCTCTGCTTTCCATTTGGAGAGTGACCTATTTGTCCGATAACAACCTCTACTGGCTGCTGATGATCGCCGTTGGCTTTCAGCTGATTGAGACTGCGGTTGTGCTCTGGCTTCGTGCTGGAAAAGAGTTCAGAGGGTAAGAAGTTCGAACCAAACAGCTGTCTGACTTTGAAACTTGAAAAACTTGCAACTCATCAAGAGTTCTGCCCAGTGTCTTGTTCTTTTTGTGCTGCGTGCTCCCTTGCATATGGATCATGTGTCTGGACGAGGCGGGCCGCAAAAACAATTTCAGAACGATCGCTGTCGGCCAGGAGCATCAAATAAGAGAGTACGTGAAATCACTGGATTTCATGCTGGACCGGCAAAGATATAAATTGGATCTGAGCAAAAACGACAATTCGAGCCATGAGTCAAGCATCAAGGTTAAAGGCAGAATGGCAAGAGAGTCGTCGTCTGGCGTTCTTGAACAGCGGGCGCTCAGTCTTGCGCTCAGGAGTTTACGTAATTCGAGCGAGGAGGCCAAAAACAACCGAAGCGGCTCGATTCTGGGAAAAGGCACCGACTGCTGTGATGTGCAAATCAGCTACGGATTTCAGGAGGACCGATTTCACTGGCTATTCATCCAGGCATTTATGCTCATACTTGTCATCTCTCGCTGGCTCATAACTCGAGCCGAGCTGAATTTGAGCCAGCGCAGTCTGATTCTGATCATCTCAATCGCTACTGTGGCCGATATGCTCGATTTTTTCGGCAATTTGAACATGGAAATTGTTTACAAGAACTGGTCGCTTCTGCTGGTCACTTTGTTCATAATCTCGTTCAGCCTTGTTCAATTCATGTTTCTTCATGTCGAAGAGAGCTTGAACATGGCACACTCGTATTTTCAAACCTCGTCCGATCCGAGCACTGAGCCAAGTGACAACTCGACCAGCTCGAACTCGGTCGGCGACTCGGAGGAAATCGAACGGCGACCAAGAGCGAAGAAAACGAGGCCGAAGAAAAAGAACTTTTCTAATCTGATGAAACAGTACAAAAGCATAAAAAAGCAACTGCAGTCAAGCGATGCCGGAAGTAGCAGCATATCCGAGCGAATACTACGCCGAGGCCTTAGCAAATACCGATCCAAACGAGCGCACCAGGCGGTTATAAACGGCTTTCCGATAGATAAAGACGGCCTGATCAACTACTGTTTCCGAAACCTTTGCTGCTGCTCAGAGCACCATGATCCTTTGTTTTTCATTCTACTCATTGGTTTGCTGCTGCACGACGGCTCCTACATTGGCTTTCGCATTTACCTGCTGAGCCAGCTTGGCTGGTCGTCGGCGCTCGCCGAATGCCCAACGCTTTTGTTTTTCATGTCAAAGAATGCGCTGATCATCGCTGCCCAGCTCTACAAAGTCTATTCGGTCATGAACGAAAAGAAGCAGCTCAGAATGCTTGACAACTACCGTAACATGGTCGATTATGGAGGAGGAGGCCGCGAGCCTCAACAAGACCTGGCTCGTGAGAAAGAACGCTGCAGATTGAGCCGAGCGGCCACAGTAGGGGCTGTTGGTGGCCAGGTTCCACTTGTTCCTCCTGCAACTATCAATCAAGGCTATTTGAGTCAGCACCCGACGACCAATCCATACAGATTCGCCCAAGTCTACAATTCGGACATGAGGAGCCCGGAGCCGGCGGCCAAATTCAGCAACCGATCGTTGAGCACAATTAGGAGTTCAAATAATGCCCACTACCCAGAGCAGCACGGAGCGAAGCCGACCGGCTACGGAGAAGGAGAGTTCACGGGACCGAGCATAACTCCATCAACAATGACCGAGGCGATGCTCTTTCAAAGCTACGGCCAATCCAGTTACCCTTATCCATTTGACCAGAACGCAATTTACATGCAACACGCAGCTGCAGCAGCGGCCCAATATCAAATGTCCACTCCGGCTAATCCGTTCTCGTCTAGGATGGGCAAAGTTCTTTACGGCCTGCCATTCTTGAGTCGCAGTAAAAGCAACATGTCCTCGTTCAACGAGAAGACCTACTCGAGCGCAACAGAAACTCAAATGGACCGGGCTGCATTTAGTCCAGGCTTGAGAAGCAGCTACCGATCGAGCAGCAGAAACATGACTCCGGCCGGCCATGGAGGAAGTAGCAAGTACTATAAGGCGTCGAAAATCTAGCGCCGATTAAGTTGGCCACGCCGAGTGCTTCTCGCACGACCATGCTCACGCCTTCCGAACGAGCTCAATTCTCTCTTCTTGCTGGTCTGGTCTTTCTTATTAAAGAAAAAGAACTGATAAACCGCTTGTTGGCTCAAATTTGCGCATTTTGTTCTAAAAATATTAAACTTTTGCACGATTCGTTCATGTCTCTGATAGAAACTACTTGATCGATATTAAACACGAAGAGAGCGTCTCGCTCGCTGATTTCCACTTTGTTCAGATGCAAATCGTTTGATCGCTTAAGGCATTGAATGAATTTTATCTGCACAGCATAGAGCGTGCCCAAATCTTCAGGCCAGCTGAATGGGAAGACGTCAATCTTGAAGGTGAATTCCATTCAAAAAACCAAGACCCAACCGCCTAGATTTAAATTTTGCACTCACTTGGTTCGGCCTAAAGAGCTGCTCGCCATTCTTAGTCGCACGCAGCTTGTAAAACTCCGTTTGGCCCGAGTCGCCGAACAGTTTTATGCTCACGTTCATATCGGTGCCGTCTGGACTCTGCTTGTTGCCGGTGTAGAATCGAATGAAATAGTTCTTTGCTACGAAAAAGTTTGCTTTCTGATCAAAAAAAAAAGACCGACGAATTCGGCTAATTACGAATTTTGATCTCAATCGCCGCTTCGTTCTCTTGATCCTTGTTGTCCGTTTTGGCTTTGGGTCTTTTCCTTACTTGACGTTTTTCGCGCGGCTTAAAGTTCTGTTGGAGCGCACGGCATTTAGTCGAAGGGTTGAGAGAAAAAAAATTCAATCGGTTCGTACCATCTCTTCGATAAAACGTTCGAGCTTTTTGTCGCCTTTTTTGAGCGAAAGCCAATTGTGACACTCGAACGTGTATTTGCGCTCGCTCGACTCGTCGGTGATTTCGACTCTGTCGAGAAACCAGTCGGGAAATATGCCGGTGTTGTCATGACGCACGCGGATGGCGTATAGTTCACCTACGTCAATAGTCTCAACGTGGAATCGGTCTTTCTGCCAATTTCGATTCAAACTTTGATTGATTAAAAGCTCGACGTCTCAGCGTAATATTTACCTTGTTGCGTTCAAACTTGTTTAAATGCGTTTCGGATTTGTTCAGGTGAAGTTCATTTGACTCGCCTTTGTCGCCGTAAATCGTCAAATAGACCTCGGCGTCGGTGCCGCCTTTCCGCTCGTCGCCCGTGAATACTTCAATTTTAAATCTCTTTTCTGCTCGTTCGATTAGATTTTGAATTAGATCGGACTGTTATGGTAATTACTGTTCGGGTCGAATTGATCATTTGAGATGGGCTGCAGAACCACCTCAAGCAGGCCGTCAGCTTCGTCCTTGGCAAGCCATCGGTTGCATGGAAATGTCCATTTCTTGCCCAACTCGACTGACTCGATGGTAAGTTCTTGCAAATGCCAGGCAGCGCCCAGACCCGTGTTATCATGCCAAACCCTTCATCCAATTCGAAGTTCAGATCATCCTGTTGATACGCTGCCCGAGCTCTTGCTTACTTTATCTTTTCAATGTCGCCAAAATACTCTTGTTTCACTGTGAATTGATCCAGATTGCCTTTTTCAAATTTGTTCATGTGGCTTTTGGACTTTTTGAGTTCGATCGGCTCGCTCTTTCGCAAGTCTCCGTAGATTTTTAGGAAAACTTTGGCGTCTGTGCCGGCGCCCATTATGTCTGAAGTCTTCACGTAAACCTCATAGCTGATCAAGTCTAGGGTCGCACTTGATCATTTCAAGCAGAGAAACCAAAGAGGCAGAGCAAACAGACCTCCGATGAATCGATGAGAGCGCGCGCTTGCATGCTCTTCGATCAAGTCGAGCGGGAACAGTTTACGCACTAGCTTGCCGTCGTCTTCTTTCTTGTCGAACCATTTGTTGCACGGAAACTTGTACTTTTGACCATTTTCGGTCTTGATGATCACTTCTTTCAGATGCCAGCCAGGACCTATACCTTTGTTATTGTGTCCGATTCTGTCCAATTCAAATTTATTCGATTGCCACTTGATCCATGCGGTCTTGGCTTACTTGATCATTTCAACGACCCCAACATCTTGCGCTTCAACTTCGAATATGTCCTCACGGCCCTTCTCGAACTTGTTGCCTGGTACTGTTGACTTCTCAAGCCAGATCTCGTCTAATAAACGAAATCGAAATTAGCACAATTGATCGATCGACTGCTCTCTGCCAACTTGTTCACCTGTTTCTGCTTGGCTGCCGAATATTTGTATGAAAACGTCAGCGTCAGTTCCGGCATACTTCAGATCTGAAGTGACCACTTTGATCTTGTAGCGGCAAATTCCATGCCCTTTAAAAACGATCACTCGCATCCAAAGCTGGTCTGGCAGGGCAGTAGACTTACGTGGCTTCTTCAGCTCTGGACGGTCTTCAGCGTGAGCATAGTTACGGTTTATGTTTGACTTTTCTTTCAGCACCTTTTCTTGTCTCTCGCTTTCCATTTCGTGCGGATTTAGCTTCTCGGCCACAAGTTCGCGCTCGATTTTCCCGTCATCTTCCTTGCGGTCGAGCCATCGATTGCATTTGAACAGCCAGGCTCGGCCGTCTGTTTCCACTTTGATGTCTTTCAAATGCCAGCCAGGCCCTAGTCCTCGATTATCGTGACCGACAACCATTTTCCTTAAGCTTCCCACATCATTGCTTTCAATCTCAAACACGTCACTCTGGCCCTTCTCGAACTTGTTCTTGTTTGTCTTTGAATTCTGAAGCGCAATTTTGCCCGTCACGCCCTTTTTGCCGATTAAGTTTATGTATACGTTGGCGTCTGTGCCCGCACCCCGCACGTCCGATGTGTTCACAGTGACCACATAGCTTTGCATTGTAAAATCTAAATAAATTGAAATGAATGGGAATGCGAAAGGAAAAATGCAAACACGTTTGAGGACATTCGGCCAAGAAATGTGTGATTTATACGCCACACAGTGACCTTCGAATCTTGAACATTTACACAATGCGAATGAAAATCTTTTATTTCAAGGATTTCTGTTGCATTTGGTTTCTTTTTTAAAGCCTCAAATAGCGTAGCATAAAGAACATTTTCAAAATTGCTGTTTAATTAATAAATTCTTTTGCGATAACTCGAGTCAAATCGTGGGCTCAGGTCTCGCTCGCGACTCTTAGAATACCTGCGCGGCTTGAAGTCAGCGTCAAAGCGTCCATCAGGCGATCTAGATCGCGTTCTGGATCTTGACCGTGGCGGTGACCGATCGTCCGGTTCATTTCGCGATCGACTACGCGGCTCACGCGGTGATCTGCTGCGGTTGCTTCTCAAACTCAGGCGATCGTCAGTGTCGAGCAAAGGAAATAGGTCGCGTCCGAGCTCTCCGTCTTCTTTGTCTTTTGAAAGCCACTTCTTGCACATAAACTTCCACGTTTGGCCGGTCGTGGTGTTTTTCACTTCGACGCGATCGACAAGCCAACTCTTTCTCAGACCTGAGTTGTCGTGCTCGATGCGCAATTTTTCCAAATTGCCCAAGTCCAAGCATTCGATATCGAAATTCTCTGTCGTGTCAGCCTTGAAGCCTTTCTTAAGCTCGCGTTTGCCACTGTCGCCGTGCTCGCCGACCAGTGTAATGAATCCTTTGGCGCCTTTGAACAAAGTCGTCATCAGTCAAAGGTCGAGCGACGAAACGACAAGATGGGAATCAACTTACTGGTTCCGGCGCCTTTTTCACTTGATGTCACTACAGACACTTGATACATGACCTTGTCCAGATTGCGAGTAAGACTCACAAGACTCTCTTTTCTCTTGTCGCACTTGTACGCCTTGGGTCGGTCGTTTAATTCGATCGCATCGTCTATCGGAATGCGGTAGACGGTGTTGCTCTTCAAGTCTCTGATTTTTATTTGCTTGCAAATCCAAATCGATCGCCGCTCTCTTCTTGCCTCGTCCGGATTCTCCACCAGACTGAGAAGAATCTTCTTCAAATTGCCCACTGAACTCATTTTGTATGTGAACACGTCTGTTTGACCGCGACGAAGGATTTTGTTTCCGGGTGAGTTCTGGAGGTATTTTGGCTTTGATTCGACGCCTCTCTCGCCGACAAGAACAATACAAGCATCGTGCTTTGTGCCGGCGTCTGGCTCGTCCGAGGTGACCACTTCAATTTCATATGTGGTCCTCTCGCCTGGCTCTGTGCCGACCGCGTCTTCGAAATCTTCTGCCTGAGGTGTCAGCTCACGAACGATCTGCTTGTCGTCTCTGTTCAACGAGAGCCATTTATTGCAGCGGAACGTGAATGAACGCCCGCTCTGCTCGTCTTCGACTTTGACCGAATCAAGATGCCATTCAGAGTTGCCAATCAATCGTCCGCTGTTTTCATGTCGGATTCGACATTTGGACAACTCGCCCAAGCTCAGCACGTCTCTCAGGATGAACACGTCGGTTTTGTCACGTTCGAACTTGTTCCTATTCGTCTCTGACTTTTTCAGTTCTATTTCGCCCGAATCACCGTTGGCTCCAAACAGAGTCAAGTAGACTCGAGCATCGGTGCCGGCGCCGGACAAATCGCTGGTTTTCACTTTCAACAAGATGATTCAGCATTGATCGAAAACGTGAAAGCGTCAATGGGACCTTACCAGTTACTTTGTAGTTGGTTTTGGCTAAAACTCCTCTTTCTCTCTCCTCGGCAAGGTCGATGCTTAGACCGACACCGTCCTTGCGCTTTTTCGACAGCCACTTTCCACATTCAAACGTGTACTGCTTTCTGGTTTTCAGGTTTGTCAATTCGATTCTCTCCAGAAGCCAATCAGCTCGTGAGCCTTTGCCGTCGATGCTCACTCTAGCTTTTATGATGCTTCCGATTTTGCCCAGCTCAATCTTTTCGCTTAGATTTAGACTCGGAATCGAATTGATTTAAACTAATAAAGCCAAGTTACATCGAATTCGTCTCTTCCACCGCGTTCGAATCGATTTTCCATTTTCTCAATGAACACATCGTCGCTGTTTCCTTTTGTGCCGAAGAACTTGACGGTCACATTCGAGTCGGTCCCTGCCTTGGCTTCGTCGGCCGTGTAGACCACCAGTCTATATGGGTTCACTAGAAAGCACGCTTTACCAACAGACTGGAGCTAATCAAATGAATTCGAGTTACTTTTCTTGTAAGCGCTTATTTGAGTGTTGCCTTCGTCGACCAGAAACTTTCTGACCGTCAGTCCATCGCCTTTGTCAGTGGCTAGCCATTGCTCACAATTAATCAAGTAGGAGCGGCCTTTTTCGGGCTCGTGCACTTCGATGCTCTTGACGAACCAGCTGTCCTCCGGTCCGACTCCATCATGGCCGAGCTAGTTGGAAAATTGAATCATTTTTCTTGATTGAAGATGCATGCGAGGAGGGAGAGGGATTAGAATGAGAACTCACCTCGACCTGAGTGAGCTCATCAATCTCAGGCGCTTCTATTTGGAAGGTTTCCGATTTGCCTGGCTGGAATCGGTTGCCTTTGGCCAACTTCAAATATATTTTGTCCGTTCGCTTTCTGCGCGGACCAAACAGACGAATGAATGCCGGCGCAGATGTTCCGCACTCTTTTTTGTCGCCTGTGCGAATGACGATCGTGTAAGGCACTAGGAGCTCATTGCTCTTGCGACGGCGGTTGAATGGAGAGTCGTGTCGGATGGACACGTTGCTACCCTCTCGGGAGCTTAATGAACTGCCTATGTTGGAGCGAAGCATGGACGAGGAGCCGCCGAGCAGTGGGCCCTGGTAATTCTTCTCTGGCAAAACCACTTCGATTTTCTTGTCGCCCTTTTTCTTCGACAGCCACCGCTCGCAAACGAACGTATATCGATCTGGTCCGTCGAACACTTCCACTCGATCCAGCAGCCAATCGGACGAAAGCAAACTGCTGTTGTCATGTCTCACTTTGATCATTTGCAATCGGCCCAAGTCGGCGGCCTGTATTTTGAATCTGTCCATCTGAATCGGCGAGATGAATAGTCACTTAACAAGACTACGGCTCTGATTTTTAACCACTTACATGGTTTCGTTCGAATTTATTTCGATGAGTCTCCGAGTTCAGTAATTTCTTTTCGCCCGAGTCGCCCAATTTGCCGATCAGCGTTATGAATACGTTCGAGTCTGAAAGTTGTTTGTTTTTAGATTGAAGATGAATTCAAAAAGTCGAAAAGTAGCGAACCTGTTCCGGCGCCCATCTCGTTGCCCGTGTAAACTTCAACCACATAGTCTTTCACTAGGAAAAGTGAGATTTGATTGAAAGCAATTGCGATTAGAACAAGCAAAAAAAAAAAAACTGTCGCTTACTTTCGAGCCGATTGCGAACAGCTTTTTCACGACTCTCCACCTTTCCGTTTCCATAAGTGCTTTCGTCGATTTCTTTTTCGGGCAACAAATCTCGCTCTATGGCTCGATCGTCTTCGTCTCGAGCCAGCCATCGACCGCACGGGAACACGTAGGTCTTTGAACCCTTGAGCCAAAGGAGCTTAGCTGCCGTGTCTTGACATGATTAGCCAATTGGGGGTCTCACCTTTCCGGAGCTCTTCAACTTTCTTATCTCAACTCGATCCACGTGCCAGCCGGGAAAGGCACCCTGGTTGTCATGACCGATTCGGATTTTCCTTATTTTGCCCACGTCCTCAAGCTTTGAAAAGAAAAGTTGGATCTACTCAATTTGATGGAGACTTGATGGCCACCCATTTACCTCTAAGACGAAACGGTCGCTTGCTCCACGTTTGAACTTGCCCCGACGGTCGGCGGGGTTTTTACACAACTCCATCTGTTGTGTTCGCACTTCGTCGCCATAGATCACAATATACGGATTGGCAGTGGTGCCGGCACCTTGACAATAGATTGAGTCACAAGAGCAAGAGGGGCATTCATCGCTTAAATCAACTTACTGCTTTTGTCGCTGGTGAAAACAGCAATTTCGTAGGGCCGGTCTAAGCAGTCAAACCGAGTTAAGTGAGAGGAGCCAAGTGTGGACAAGCAATCGTGGTTCCTTACGCTCGGCAATCTCTTCAAAGCTCTGGTCTTTGGGATACAAGTCGCGTTCGATTTTGCCATCGTCCTCATTCTTGTCAAGCCAACGGCCGCAAGGGAATCGCCAGCGTCGGCCAAGCTTAGGCGCTTCGACTATCACTTCTTTCAAGTGCCAGCCAGCACCGAGGCCGTGTCCGTCGTGGCCAATTCTGATTTTCTTCAGATCGCCCACATCCGCTTCTTTTACTTCAAACACGTCTGTTTGGCCTCGTTCGAACCGTCGCTTGTTTGTCTGTGATGTCTCAAGTGGAATCTTTTCCGATTGCGTTTTGTGCCCAAACAGCTGAACGTAGACTCTTGCGTCGGTTCCCGCATTTCTTATGTCAGACGTGACAACACTGATCACATAAGTGACCGTCAACGCTTAAATCACCAAGAAGCAAGTTTAGATTTGGACTCAATTGAACGAATGGAAAAAAAACGAAATTAGCAAATAATGACATTTAGAGGAAGACACAAATGCGCACAGCTGAATAAGAACGTGGACCATAAAGATCCTTTGATTTATGGCGAATAATTTTCAATTGAAAAAGCTCAGAGCGCCGGTTGGACAAAGCGACAATCAGACGCGCACATTACGATTAGAACACTTAGAGCAGTGAGTGGTGCTGTTTACCTGAATCTGTGATTGTCAAAATGAAATTCAAAATCATCGAATCGAGTAGATTAGATCGCATGCAGTTAGGAATGAACAAGAAACTCGGGCAAGATTGGAACAAGAAATTGACTTACCGTCACTCTCGAGCAAAAATTGATCGCGAAGGTTTTTGGCTCCTTTTCTCAACTGGACTTGACTGGCTATATTGGGATCCATTGCGGGAAGTTCGCGCGATATTTTGCCGTCGCCGTCTTTTCTCGACAGCCAATTCTGACAGTTGAACAAATAGCTTAAACAAATGATGATGGATTAGGACTCGGGTCGGAAGAGAGGGATTAATCGCTGCAGTAATTACGTCATGTCAAAGTTTGGATCGTAAATTTCGACTTTTTCAAGGTACCACGCTGAACCAGCGCCCGACTCGTCGTGTCTGATTCGAATTTTGTGCAGCTCGCCAAGGTCGATGGCTTTTATTTTGAACTTGTCGCACTGGTTGCGCTCGAACTTATTCATGTGGTCGGACTTTTTAAGCTCGCGTTCACCCGAGTCGCCTTTGGAGCCGTAGATAGTCAGAAAGACGTTCGAATCAGTGCCGGCGCCTCTCTTGTCGCCCGTGTAAACCCTCACTTCATACTTGATTTCTTTGTTTCTCCAATTAGCTTCAAGTCGTTTTTTAAGATTTTCAAGCTTCAATTTACCATCGAGCTCGGCTATCGGACGTCCGTCTTGATCAAGAGCAATCAACTCCCTCACGATTTGCTTGTCGCCTTCATCGCGTGCAAACCAACATTTGGCGTCAAAATGATAAGTCTCAACCTCGCCACCGTCGAGACTGATTAAACTTCCTTCACGTGAGCCTTGAGAAAAACAAGTCCAGACTGGGCCTGAGTCATTCAATATGTGGTCGCATGTTTCTCACTTTTCTTGTGCCTCTTGGAACCCTTGATTGCGTGACGTTGAACAATTAAATCTTCGAGGAACCAGCCACTATTCGCCCCTTTGTCGTCGTGGCCGATTCTCACTTTATAAATTGGACCGACGTCTTCAGCCTCGATTTTAAACGTGTCCTCCTATTCAGAGCGATTTTCATGATTTTAAAAACGCCCAAATGAAATGCAGCTGAATATCGTACTTTGCCGTTCTCAAAGTTGTCCGACTCGTTTTTGAGCACAAACTCGTCGGTTTTTCCGTCCAGGCCGTAGAATTGAATGAAAACGTTTGCATCGGTGCCGGCGCCTCTTTTCTTTCCGGTTCTTGTTTTCACCACATATGGAATTCCTTAAAATCAAGGGTCAAAATTAAGGCGAGATTTGTCACATAAAATGAATGCAAACTTACTCTTTCCAAGATTGGCCACTTCGGTCGGATAGAGTTCGACTTCCAATTTTCCGTCTTCTTCATTTTCGTCTAGCCAGCGGTGAGCGGAAAACTTGTAGCACAAGCCTTTTGACGGGACGTCAATTTCAACGTAGTCAAGAAACCAGCCGGCGGCCACTCCTCGACCGTTATGGCCAATTCGAATTTTTTCGATCTAAATACCAGTTGAATGAAAAGCCATTGTTTAGTGAAAAAGGCCTGAAAGGACATATTAACCTTGCCGATGTCCTCGCCTTCGATTCTGAATTCATCGAGACGATTGCGTTCGAACTTGTTGGAGGTGTTGTCTGAATGTTTGAGATGGCGTTTGCCGGTCGTTCGACCTTTCTTGCCGAAAATTTCCAGCATGACGCGTGCGTCTGTTCCCGCGTTTCTTACGTCGCCAGTTTTTACTCTCACATGATAGGTGGTCGTATCCAAGAAGGGCACAGCACCAGCGATAAGCTCGCGCACAATCAGGCCGTCGTCCTCATCAATAGCAAACCAGCGGCCACATTCGAACGTCTTGTCATATTTGCTATTTCCTTCTTGCTTGACCACAACTTTGTCAAGGAACCAGCCGGCGCCTGGCTTTCGTCCGTTGTGGCCAATTCGAATTTTGTTTATGTTGCGAAGCTTGACCGCCTCAATATTGAATATGTCCACACGTCCACGTTCGAATGGATTCTTATTTGTTTGTGATCGCTCAAGAATGCGCTCGCCAGTGTCGCCGTAATCGCCGAACAGATTGACAAACACTTGCGCATCGGTTCCAGCCATTGATTTGTCTCCAGTGTAAACTTCCACTTTGTAGTTGACAACTGGCAACGCCTTTGCGACGTGCTCTCCTTCAGCGGGCAGTTCGCGAACAATCTCGTGGTCATCTTCGTCCTTTGAAAGCCATCGATTGCCTCTGAACAGATACTTTTCTTTGCTCGATTCGTTCTCAATCTCGATTCTGTCCAAATGCCAGCTTGGATTAGAACCTTTGTTGTCGTGACCGACTCGAATCTTGAATGGCCTTCCCACATCGCGCGCGTCTACTTTGAGCTGCGCACACTTTCCGGCCTCTAAGCCTTTTCCTTTTCCTTTTGTGTTGAGCGCGATCTCCTCTGTCTTGCCGCGGTCGCCGTAAATTACCATGTAAGCGTTTGCGTCAGTGCCCGCTTTTTTCAAGTCCGACGTGTACACCCACACATTCCAGACTGTCTTGGGCGTGCGCTCTTTTCGAAGCGAAAGGTCCTCTTTGAGTATTCGCTCAGTGCGTCCGTCACCGTGCTCTTTGCTGAGCCATTCGCGACAGATAAACACTTGGTCGATTCCAGTAGCCGGACAGAACACTTCCACTTGTTCTAGAAACCAGTCCGGACTGGTGCCGCTGTTGTCATGCCCGACCACAAGCGCTGACAGGGGACTTAGATAATCAGGAACAACCAGTTCCACTTCATGGACCATTCCAGTTCGAAATTTGCCTCCTTTTAGCGGCATCTTTCCACTCGATTCTTGGCCAGATCTTCCGCCGATGAGCTCAACATAAACGTTGGCACTGGTGCCGGCGTTTTTGGCATTGCCAGTATGCACGCGAAGTATAAAGGGAGCTCCTTCTGTCGCTTCTCCGCCTAACGAGCCGATCGGACGCAACACAACCGAAGTTTTTCCGTCACCTTTCAAATGATCGTCATGTTTGGCCTACTCAAAGTTCTCTCCAAGCGTTTTACCCATATCGGCAGCAAGCCAGTCGTTGTAGACAAACTCGTAGATGCGATGTGTCGACGAGTCATCGACGATCACTTTGCTCAAGAACCAATCTGATGATTCAATAGATTTGCGATTGGCGATTTATCTCATTTAAACTTAAATGATGATCGAGTCAAACCTGGTGACGCTCCTTTGCCATCATGGCCTATTTTGAGACGACGAATCTCGCCGAGACAAGGGCATTCTATTGAAAACTCGTCTTTTCTTGAATGCAAAAAAGGTCAACGGCTCGAACTTTTGATAGCGGCGAATTCAACTTACTGTCCACGCTCAAAGTTGTCTCGTTTGTTGTCGAGAACCCATTCGCCAGAGTCACCAAACTCGCCGTAGATTGTGACTCTGACTTTGGCATCTGTTCCGCCAGCCCTCTTGTCTCCAGTGTAGACCGTTATTTTGTATTCAGTTTCTTAATCGTCATGAGCTCAAATGTCCAGCAATTTTTATTAAACAGTTGTACTCACTTTTTCTCATTGAGCTCAAATCGCTCGAGACGAAATATTCGCGGCACACTTGCCCGTCGCCTTCCTTTCTATCGAGCCAGTCAGAGCAAAGAGCGTAGTAGTTTACGTTCGGATCTTTGAGATCAGTGACGACCACTCTCTCGACGAACCCTAATGAGCCAAATAGGTTCGGAATAGACTTGAGAGACCAAGTTGAGATTTCTACTCACATCCAGCACTTTTTCCACTGTCGTCGTGTTCAATGCGAATTTTCTCAATCGGACCCACGTAGTTGGTCTTGAGCAAGAACTCGTCCGTTTTGGCTCTCGTAAACGCATCTCGGCTATTGCTCTTGAGAGCCAGCTTGGGCGTCATTCGATTTCGCGGTCCGATCAGGGTAATGAATCTGAATTCAAAAATTCAAGCAAGCAATTAGTTTGGCCAAACTTGCCTTCTTCAAATCTAATCAGCAACTTACACGTTTGAGTCGGTGCCCGCACCAAGACGGTCGCCTGTCACCACAATTACTTTGTATTCTGTGTGCGTATACTTTTGCAGTTCATGCTTGGGGTAGAGGTCGATGCCGCTCTTGCCGAGGCCATGATGAGACGAAAGCCAATCGTTGCACTCAAAGAGCCAGCTACGATGACTCTTGGTGTTGGTCACCGATATTTCCTGCAGATACCAGCCGTCGTTTATATGCTCTCCGTCGTGCTTTAGACAGTTTTATTAATTCTGTATCGAGCATTCAACAACACCTGATAAGGCTACCTCGATGCGAATGTGACTGAGAGGTCCCACGTCGGTTGTCAACAGTTTAAAAATTTTCTGCGAATTGCGCTCAAAACGGAACTTGTTGCCCCCGCTTGCTCTAATCATTTCGTATTTATTGAACAGGTGTTTGCGCTCTGTCTTTCCGCGATGACCATAGAGCGTCAAATAGACATTGGCGTCCGTGCCGGCGTTGTTGAAATTGCCAGTGCGAACTTTGACTCGATAGACAACCTCGCCTGGTCGAGGCTTTCGCACTTTTGGTCTCTTGGTCGCCTTAAATAGTAAGTGCTAGCTAATCAAACGCTTCTAGTTTTTCAAAATTCAAGTCGTTGAACTTACGGCACTGCTTAAATTGAAACGTCGGTCGAAAAAATCGCGCAGATGCGGGTCGTTCAAGGCGTCATATTGAAGAGAGCCTTTGCGAATGTTAAAAGAAGTGTTCATTGATGCACTTCCTAAAGCGGACGCTGCTCATTTTTTGCTTGGTTTAGATCAGATTGTTGAGCGTGAGCATAAGGAAACAGGGCCCTTACACGATCGGACACTTTTGGTCTGAATCGGTGTCAATGATGTTTGTCCATAGTTGATTGATCGGCTGCGAGGCAGGCGTGTCGGCGCGCGATTCAGACTCGGAAATGCTTGTCACGCAATTAGAAAAATTTTTTTTTAAATTCGATTGACAATCAGGTCAGACGGCTTTTGTTCCCTACCTGCAATCGGCTTTTGATGACTCAGAGTGATCGGCTCTATAATGACCGGATGAGTGCATTGATTTAGCACTTGCTGTAGCCCGGCCGAGTCGGTAATGTATTCCATCTAGCTGAAGATTTAAACGAATAGACTGGTCAGCGAGAGCGCAATCAGCAGGAGAATAAAGACTTTGAAACGAGACGAAAAGAACGATTGTTTCTTGCCTCGACGACTTAGGGACAGGTTTAATATAAAGGTCCAAAATGACTAGATTTTTTAAATGCTCACTATTGCAATCCAATTGCATAATTTACGAGAAGAGCATTCATTCTTTGCTCTGGTCGTCCGTAGCAACTACCCAAATATATATATATCAAAACAATAGCTTTCGGTTGTCGTAGGTTAATAGGCGACGGCGAGCCGAATAAACATAATGCCTACCTAGATACGTAGCCCAATACGACTGTCCACGTGAACGTGAGCTAGAAAAGCTAATCTCCTGTTTTAAATCGGATAGAATGTGCCCAGCAATCAACTCAAAACCACTTCAATTCAACAGTTTTCAAATGTTCGTTTATTCAAACTAAAAAACAAGGCCAAATCAGTCGTGCAGACGTCGAGTCTGAGGCACTCTGACTGTTTTAGGCTGTTGAAAAGAGCGGCCAGTTGCGATCAGAGCATCGTCATCATCGTCTTCGTCGAGCATTTCCATTTTAAAGCTTTTCTTTTCCTTGCGGTCGTCCGAGCCGAACTTGACCGTTTTTTTTCGGTCGCCCTTGTCTGAATTGAACGTTCGTTCGGCAAACCGATCAAATTTATTAGAGTCTGGCAGTTCATCGTCGCTCCATTGGCTCTTTCTTGTAGGGCTTTTTCTCGACGTTTTTTCTCGACGCCTCGGCAACGGCGATGTCCTGGGCGAATCGTCGAGGCTAGAAAATGAGCTCAAGCTCTCGATCGAGTCGGACCTGGCCAGTTTTCTGGTGAACACATCCTTTGAACGACTGGAGGTGAGTTTGGGCTGGCGTGGGCTATCCTCGAACTTGAGCTTGTTGAAGCGACTTGTTAACTCGTCATCTTCTGCATCGTTCTCATAGAATCGCTTTCGTTCTCTCGATTTTGAACGTTTGTCATCGAATTCATTTCGACGATCATCTCGATCATCGTCGAAATCGTCGTCGTAGTCAAATTTGCTTGGATTCGTTTTGCTGCTGCTTTTGCCTCCTTTTTCCTCGTCGTCAGTCTCTTGCATCACGCTCTCCTCCAAGAGCCGGTGAGACAACGTGCTGATGGTTCTGACCGCTTTCTGACTCTGAGAAGCATTTGAGTTTGATTATCGTAATATTGGATCGGAATGGCGAGTTACCTCTTCGTTGAGCTTTAGCTCGACCTTGCCATGGCCCATTTCTTTTACCACCAGCTTGTTGTGGCGAAAATTGAAATGCTTCTCATAATAGATGACTTCAATTGACTTGAGGAAAATGCTGCGTCGAGCAGTGAGCGGTCCGGTGAAGTTCAATTTGATCTTGTGAATGTCTCCAATGTCGTTTCTGTTGAAATGAAAATGAAACAAATCGTCGCCGTATTCATAATGGCCGCGCTGTGCCGCATTTCGGCATTTTATCGGCTTTATGTCCTCGGAGGTTCCAAAGTCGCCGTAGAGATTGAGCGAGAGATTTCGACTGACCGACTCGCGATCCTCCACTTTCCTTATCAAGCAGTTCACGCAGTAGATTTTTCCTTTCATTCGCGTTTAGTTGCCTGATTTCGGCCAATACCAGCATAGAATGATGCACTCACTGTTCTTGATGTTTTCCATTCGCGAAGGAAACACTTCAATGACGCTGCACGATTTCTCTATTACGAGAAGGTTCTGGTCAGCTGAACTCTCGAGCTGATCGACATGAGACAAGGTAGCTTACCGAGGAATACGTTGCGTCGACTGCGGTCGGTGATACTTGAAAAACGAAGAGGAGCCACATTGGAAAATGGACAAATTTGCATTGAAATGATTCGACTTACAAGTATCTTTGGTTCTTAGTTGGCACATTGATGACCACCTCGTCAAAGAACCAGTCGGAAGTTCTTCCCTTTTCGTTCTTGTCGACTATGAAATGAATGCGCTGAATGTGGCCGACATCGGCGGCCTCGAGACGAAACACGTCCATATTGCCGGCTCTGAACTTTTCCTTTTTATTGTCACTTGGCATGCTGTTGAGTCGCAGTTCCTCGCTCGATTCTTTGGCGCCAACGATGACGAGGTCGATGTTAAAGCTCTCTTCCACTTTGGAATAGTCGCTTGTCTTTATTTTTATATCGTAGCGTATCTTGGCGTCCGTTTTGCGTCTCTTCTTATCTCTAGACCGCTTTTCGTCTTCTCTACTCCTTTCGTCAGTTTCCTCGTTCAAGTTCGCCTTTTCAGGGTAAAGAAACCGATCGGTCTTGCCGTCCGCCTCAAACTCGTCGAACCATTTCTGACAGTTGAACAAATACTTCTTGTCAAACTCGGGAATCTTGATCAAAATCTTCTTTATATGACAGCCCGAGTTTATGCCGCGACCGTCCACGCTGACTCGAATCTTCTCGATCTTGCCCAAGTAGACGTCGTCGATTTCAAACACGTCTGTTTGGCCAGGCTTGAATTTCTCCTGGTTGTGTTTGGCGTTCTCGAGCGGAAACGAGACGGTCGTTAGATGCGATCGGCCCTCTGTCTTGAGCTTGCCGAACAGCTGAACGAATATGTTTGAGTAAGTCCGCGCGCTCGGTATATCCGAGATTGTGATGTAGACTTTGTACAGTGTGGTCCTTTTCTCTTCATTTTCCAACTCTTCTCTCCTTGCCCTCATCTTTCCTGCTCCTTCTCTCTCTCTCTCTTTCTCTGTGCTCTAAACCTAGCTTTTCTGATCACACTCAGAGAATCTCTTGGGACTGAATCAGATCGCCTGCACTATTTGCGGTTTCCATGGAAACCAGTCGAGCTTTTGACAATGTTACGTTTGTTCTTTTCTTTTATCTTAATCGACATGTCGCTACGCGCATTTCAAACTGACGTGTATTCCGATTTTGATTGCGAAATTCCTCGCCATAAAAATGTTCGACATTTTACTTCGCTCTTATTCGAGTTCAAAGCTTTTTGGCAATGGGAAACACGTCGGCTGCAGCTTGGCTCAAGCCGCTGGCAACATACATTGGTTGGAGCAAGCACGAGAGCCGAATTCTTATACTTGGGCTTGACGCTGCTGGTAAAACGTCCATTCTGTATCGGATGAAGCTGGGCGAAGTGGTCACTACCATTCCGACCATTGGATTCAACGTCGAAGTTCTCAACTACAAAAACATAAGCCTGACAGCGTGGGACGTTGGTGGCCGGGACAAGAGTAAGTGAAGAAGGTCTTCAAATGCCCGTCTCTGTTAAAAAACGAGGAATTTTCTTTTCAAAGTTAGACCGCTGTACCGTCACTACTTTGCGAACTGCGATGCGCTGGTCTACGTGATAGACAGCGGCGACCGAGAACGCATTGATCAAAGTGTTGAAGAGTTCAAGCGATTTATTGCCGAGGATGAGCTGAGAGACGCAGTCATATTGGTGCTGGCCAACAAGCAGGATTTAGACAATAAAATGAGCGTTGAAGAGATTACAAAAGAAGCCGATTTGCATTCAATACGCGAACGGCAATGGAACATTTTCGCTTGTTCTGCTAAGACTGGCGAAGGATTAAGCGAAGGCTTCGAATGGCTCTCTCAAACCCTGTACGATCGAACAAAACGAAGCAGGAAATCTCAGAGTTCTCCTACTCTCCTGGCGAAATCGGATAAGCCGAGCACTTTATGGAGAAAGCTGGGTGAACTGATGGTGTGGAACACGAGCCTTTCTCAAGCGCAGGGTTGAAAAGGCGCAAATCTTGCAGACAGCTTCATCGCCTGAATCACCGATAATCTCGCTTCAATCGCATTTTAATTGCTTGCTAATCATTTATATTTAAACGAATAAAGCAAATGTTCGGTTTGATTTGCTACGAGCATGCTCCGCATTCAGTCCCATTGGCGAGATGGCGGTGCTGCTGAATCATAAGTGAACTCGAGCATAAGCACAAGCATTGTAGACTGCAAGAGCGAAAACATTGGTTTGCTAGATCTTGGTTGCGCGATCCAGTCCTTTGATGAATATTATGAATAATCATAATATAATTGCACTAAGTTGGACCAAGTCGATAACTTGTAGATAAATAAGCGACGAAAAAATCACCGTGGCGTTCTGGCATCGTTGTTTTCAAACAATGACGGCATAGGCAAACGAAACAGGCAAACTAGAGTAAACAAACGCAAAAGAGAATGCAGAGCACAGAGCAGACTGACGCGGCCAAAAGTGTCGATCAAAACGGCTCCAAAACGCGCTCGCCGCAAGCCGCCAAAAAGTGTGACCAAACACTCATCAACTTTGTACAGCAAGCAATCACTCAAATGAAAAAGCAGCAGCTACAGTGCACTCTGAAGAGCATATTCACGTTTGTGAAACGCGAGTTCAGCGAGCAGTACGCTCCAATCGAACGGCTCACCCAAAGTGATTTGATGAAACAGCTCGAGCTCGGAGTAAACGAAGGCATATTGTCGCGTCGCTTTGGAAATCCGTCCGGCAGCGCCAAGCAAAACGGTAAACAGCAGATTCCAGCCAGTCCAGTCAAAACCTACAAGCTGCCTGTGTTGGGCAGCAGTGGCCAACTAGCCCACGACTCACATCGTCAACAGTCAAACCTCATCCTTCAGTTGCTCATTAAATCGATCGCTGCTCTCAATCAGCAAAACTTCCACGATCTCCAAGGAGGAGACAACAACGACAACACATGCAGTCTGCAAGAAGTGGTCGACTACTTACAAAGAACCTACAAATTCGAGTCGAGCAAACATTGCGCTCAAGATTCGGCAGAGCAACAGCTCAAAAGCTGTGCTCTTCACTTGCTGCGTAAAAACGAGAAGATTTTTATCGAACAAGAGTCAAGCGCAGGCGAAAAGCGATACAAGCTGAACGCCGACTACATTCGCCAGAAGCTTCAGCAAACCAAAGGCACCAAAGACACACCCAAGCCTGAGACGGTGGCAGGCAAAGAGCTCACACTAGAGCTTGTTGAAAAGCGTCTTGGATTCAAGCCTCCGTTCGGGCCCAAACAAATAGTCGAGATCGAATCATTGAAAACTGCCCCCAAGCCCGACCGCAGCCGTGTTTGTAGTCTTTGTTTGGGCAGCGAGACAACCAACCCTGCTGGCCAGCCGGATCGAATGCTCGTCTGCTCCGACTGCGGCTCAAGCGCTCATACGCACTGTTTAAAGTACGCGCCAAATTTGGTCGAGTACCTGCGACAAGAGCAAGTCCGATGGCAATGCATTGAATGCAAGCGGTGCAGCGTGTGTTTGATGACATGCGAGTCCCTTTTGTTGTGTGACGACTGCGACCGAGGCTTTCACAAAGAGTGCTGCGACCCACCGATGATAAAGCGACCCAAAGGACGATTCGAGTGCCATGTGTGTCACCAACTAGGACCGGACGCTGCCAAGAAACGAAAGTTTGAAGAGGAGGCCCTTGCCACACCGACAAAGAAGGCAGTGAAAAAAGCGCGCGTGGAAATCGAGAGCAGCGCCAAAAAGAAAAAGAAGAAGAAAACCGAAGAAGAAGAGAGCGAGCCTGCCCTCATCACAGATGAACCAGTGCAGCAAAATGGCCTCAAACCGGACAGCAATGCGATTATTTCGGACAATACCAACAAAAAGGAAAGCTTACCATCCAACTCAGCCAGTGCAACTATGACTTCAGCGTCGGCAAAGAAGTCTGCCAAGCGTAAGGAGGAAAGCCAAGAGGCAGCATCGGTCAGCCTGAACAGTAGTGATAAAGAAAACCGGCAGCGTGCGGGCGAAAGTGGCGAAAGCGACGAGAAATGCAAACGAACCGATCGCGTCGACAATCTGGTCGACTCGCTATCTCATGTATATTGTACAGAAAACGAAAATCGAGAGTCTCGTATGCCGTCTAAATTTGAGAACATGATTGTGCCGCAACAAGTAAAACGGCAGCGCAAGTCCACAGACAGCAACGCAGAGACCAGCGTGTTGGAAGTGCCCACCTCGGTCAGTGTGAAGCCCAAAGTGAAAAAAGAGCGCAAATCACGCAAAAGTGGAGAGGGCAAGTCAAAAGCGCCAAGTGGTGCCGGCCTGCCCGAAGGCTGCGACCTCGAAGATCTGGAAATGTTTAACAAGGCTCGAGAGCTGAGCTCCAACGAGCTCTATACCGACGATCTGAAAATCCTACGCGACGAAGTCAAAGTGGTCGTTACTAGTCCAAGTCGGCGGACATCGGCTGCTCGGCTGCCGGCCTATATTACGTTCGGCAAGTATTTGATTGAAACATGGTACTCGTCGCCCTATCCGCACGAGTACGTGCAAAAGTCAGTGCTGCACATTTGCGAGTACTGTCTCAAGTACGTCAAGTCAGAAGCGATTCTAAAGCTTCACTTGGACAAGAAGTGCGCTCAAATGAACGAGAATGCCGACTCGCCGATAAAAATGCCCCCGCAACGAATATTAACCGCTTCATCATTCCGCCAGAACAATCCAAAAGTGTTGGCCACAAACGCTCTTTGGAAGCCCTTTTGTCCGCCCGGCAACGAGATTTACCGAAGCTCCGACCAACGACTCAGCGTATTTGAAATAGACGGCTACACGAGCAAAATCTATTGCCAAAATCTCTGCCTTCTGGCCAAGCTATTTCTCGATCACAAGACTCTTTATTACGACGTGGAGCCATTCCTTTTTTATGTATTGACTCAGAACGACCCAAAAGGCTCGCATCTGGTCGGCTACTTCAGCAAGGAAAAGCATTGTGTGCAAAAATACAACGTTTCGTGTATCATGGTCATGCCGCAGTACCAGCGCGGCGGCTATGGTCGCTTCCTAATCGACTTTAGTTATCTGCTCTCTCGGGTCGAAGGCCAGCCGGGCGGGCCAGAGAAGCCTTTGTCAGACCTGGGTCGTCTCAGCTACGAGTCGTATTGGAAATCGATTATTTTGAATTATCTCTTCAAATGCAGAAGTCAGCAGGCCCGGATGGTAACCGTACAGCGACTAGCCCGGGAAACTGGAATCTGCAGCGTGGACTTAATTGATACACTTGAGCGACTCAAACTACTTGTTCTATTCAAGCATCCGATTAAAGGCTCGGCCCATTTCGGCATCAACTTGCACGCCTCAATTATTGATGAGTTCATGGAGAAGAGTCGTAATCAAATTAATAGACTTACTCTTGAACCAGAATGTCTAATTTGGTCTCCGTACGTGTCCTATCATTACATGCAAGAGCTGGCTGCCATCTCAGAACAGAGCCAAGACGCATATGCTCAAGTTGATGAAAGTGACTTGGCAGAGACAGGTAACACAGTCGACGACGATTATGCAACGCTGTTCACCGAGCCCAACATGATTGTGCCGGCGTCATGTTCACCCCGGAAGCGAGGAAGAAAGCGCAAGATCAAGCGCTCGCTCTCCAACAAATCGCTCGGAGAGACATTTAATCAGGCCATTTCTCGACTTGAAAACTCAATCGATCAGGTTGAGGAGGAAGTAGACGTCGAAGGTATGGATTATGCTCGCAAAATTCATTCCACTCCCCTGGTGAGAGTGAATGAATTAGACGATT
Organism: Proales similis; assembly: GCA_019059635.1. NCBI lineage: Eukaryota > Metazoa > Rotifera > Eurotatoria > Ploima > Proalidae > Proales > Proales similis. The sequence goes on from JAGVRJ010000004.1 coordinate 932,991, forward strand.
ACGTTGTCAGTGAACAAGAAAAAGGAAAGCTGAACATCAAAAAAACGTTAAATGTCTAGCTATTTTTATTTTGCCTCAACGAGTCATTTGATTCACTTTTTCTTTCCTGCCTTGTACTAATTTGAACCTTAACATGATTCTTAAAATATTTGATAATGTAAGAAATTAAATGACTAATTTGTTCTTTCATTTTGGTAATTATAGTCGGCAGCAATTCCTAAATCAAATTGTTCATAGATCTGATAAACCAGTGTCCCGATCCACTTCTTGAAAAGCTAAATATGGTTCTTGTCATGCGTTAATTTGAAACATTTCGCCAGCGCATTAATCACTTTAATTATCATCGAAAAGCAGGAATGGAAATTTGAACTCAGATTTGGAGCCGAGAAGCACAGTCAAACTAAAGGTTTAACGAGGCTAATCAATTAGTCAATTATGATCGGTAGTAATCAATTTTGCGATCACGCAAGCAAGAGTTGGCATGGGACAAGGTTGAATCGAACTGAGAGGGGATTTACTTTACTTGCGAAACACTTGCTCTCCGTGTCATATCCTTTATGATGGATCTGCTTTCGACGCAAATGAAATTCGACTATTTTTTCAGCAATCGATCGATATCCACTAGAACTGATTTTGCGCCGATTTAACGACAAGAACTTAATGACTGCGCCTGGGAGGAATCAAATCATAACTGTTTAAAATTGGCAATCAGCACGCATTTTCATACCTACTTACCTGCACGATTTTACCTTTTCCTCTTCTTAGATCATCATTCGAATAGATTAAATAACGTTCTGTCAGATGAACAGCCCGTCTGACTTCAGCCCAGAGCCTAATTCAAGACTCTGTTTTTTTGGAGGGGGGGGGAGTGCTTACATGATTTTAAAGCCCTTTTCCTGTAGAGATTGAAATATTAGTCGCAGTTAAATGTTTTGTAATTATCTGCAAGTTGGAATCGCTTTTTAATTTCGTAATCAGCTACGTTTCCTTATGGTTAAAGCCACGTTCTTTTTGACGTAATGTTACGCAGTCGCCTGACTAGTCCAATTCTCTTTTTTGCTGCTTCACGGTCTTCAATTTTCTTCGCATTATTTGAAGCGAAACAGTAATGCGTAAAGTTAGCTGTCTGCTACATTTTCCAACCGACCTTGTAGCATTTTCGTTAGAAAATCTTGAGAGCTCTTGAGAGACAACCGAAAGACTTTTGATCTCTTTCCATTTGTATCGCTACAAATTGCTTCTCTCTCAAAGAACTGATGCATTCTATTTCACGAGTTATTTATTATTTCTTCTCAATCTGTGAGCAAAATTGACTTATCGCAGATTGGCATAATCGAACGAATAGACTGAGCGAAAATTGAGATAAGCACTTAAGTTTTGGAATAAAATAATCTTCAAAGAGCTCGAGTAATTCTAGGCCGTAGCTATTATCAGAAATCTCAAGTTTAAAGACAAACAGAAGCAGCCTTGCTTGTGGGCGCATTATGCTTTTGCATTCAAGTTTAAATAATAGAAGATACAGTGATAAAAAAGCAGCCAGATATTGAGTATTTGTTGTGAATATTTGATAAATATTTTATTAGTATTAGAATATGAATGATTTCCCAAATGTCTAACCTTATGGCCAGTAAGACAAACAAAAGAGTGCAGATTAAACGCTGCTGGATTTATGCAAATCGAGCAAAGCTCAATAGCCACAAATTTCGCCAACTGTTTGCTTCGTAATTTGATTAATTCTTATTCAAGAGAAAAAGCTTCCAGCTTCGTCAAGGGCCTGCAGCAAATAGCAAGAAAGATCAAGAATCAGTTTGAAGAAGCTATTGAGACCTACAGAATGCGATCAATCGAACACAAGTAGCAATTAACTACCTCCCAAGAATGAGCCCTTGAGAGCCTGACTCTCTGCGTGCCAGACTAGCATGTCCGAAAGTAGCGGAAACGAAATTTGATTACGAGACGAACCTTATTCATGAGTGTAAGATAAAAAAAAAATGAGAAAAAATATGCCTCGTACTACGATTATAAACCGTGTGATTAAATTTGCAAGAAAGAATTAATTTAGCGTGACTAGGGTGACAAATTTGATGGAAATGTTGTTAATTAAGGCAGAAAAAGAAAATTCCTGCTCCTTAAAGCAAGAGCTAATCTAATTAATCGATAGACATATTATTATTTAAGGTAGCCAACTGCTCAATGTAGACAATCCACAGCTCTTTTTCAGTGAAACTAATCAGACATTTTACTCTTAGAACTAAGTGTGAACTAACCGATGAGTATGAACAGCTCCGAGACCAATGAGCGCTTGCCAGCGAAGGACTTCAGACCCTGGGACTTTGGCGAGTGGAGCCTGCTTTGTCTGATGGTGATCGGAGCATTCGGCAACACACTGAGCATTGTGATCATGCGGAGCAAGTCGCTGCGATCCAGCAACGCATCCCTGTTCATAACCCTGATGGCAATGGCAGACATGATTTTGCTTGGCCTCAAGTTCGCGGCCAATATGCTCAAGCTGTACCGCGTGCCGGTCTTCAACGGCTGCGTGTTCCTGCAGACGGGCGCACAGGCAGCCTCTTTCATCAGCGTGTGGCTGGTGATCGTCACCATGAGCGAGCGTGTAATGGCCGTCATGCGCCCGCTCCAAGTCTCGTCGACCTTCACAGCCATGAGGTGCAAGGGACTTGCGCTCGGAACCGTGCTGGCCGGGCTCTTGTTGGGCGGATCGACTGCGCCGTGTCTCACGTTCTCGCCGACAATGCCGTACTACTGTCAGATACGCGGTTCAATGGACGGGCCCTGCTTCGCCTTCTACAACAGCATATTTCCCTGGATCCGCTCAGTGATGGGCTCATGGCTGCCCAGCATCATTATCTGCTGCTTCAGCTACCTGACGTGTCGCTCGATCTGGATGGCGTCGCGCAAACGATTGCGATTAGCCGTGCGCAGCCCTCACCATCCGCAGGAGAGCTTTCGCTTGTCAATGTCGTTCAGGCTCCCGCATCGGGGCCCTGATAGCAGCAGGCCTCTTGTTGCCGGACAGTCATTCTGTGAGCCGACGTCTGTCAGCAGGTCGAGCCGATCTTATTTGCAGGAGAAGCAGATCACTGTTATGGTCACCGCCATATCCATCTCGTTCATCGTGTTCACCTTCCCGTACGCCCTTTTCGATCTACTGCGCAAAATGAACGTTGAAGCAGAGCTGCTCAAGAGCCGCAAGTTCATGCGCTTCTGTCTTCTATTGATGGACCTGAATCATTCGACCAATTTCATTTTCTACTGTCTTGCCGGCGACAAGTTCAGGCGCGAGCTGGTCAGACTTTTTCGCAGAAAGGCGCCAAAATCTAGTCTGTCACGAAATGACAATCCATCTACTCTGTTTGAATCCATTGAATCTACATTTGTTGCTTCGAATGTCAACACCACTTCTGCTTTAAATTGCTCATTTAGAAAATAGTCGTTCAAATCATTCGTATTGTATTTTATGCTTCAAATAAATACCGAGTATGTACACTTGTGCAAGTTTTACTTTTTATTACGCAACGCCCTGAAGGTTTTTATTCAAGAAAAAATTGTTTTAATTTTATTCTTTTAGAGTTTGAGTGGCCCTTGTCGTCGTCATCGCCTTGCCTCATCTCAAATAATATTCGACAAAAAAAGGCAACTATTTATTCGAGGTAAACGCCCCTTATATACAACACTATGCGTCCGGATGAACAAAGATGCCCAGGCCAGGTCTTGCTAGACTTGAATAAGGCGACGATTTAATAATCCTCTTTCTATTCTTGAATGGCCGAGTCGCGATTGCAACAAGCACAAGTGTGTGTTTGGTTTATGTGTCGCGCGCGCGATCCGTTCTTTGGCCTTTGCTTTTATACGCATCGCGTGTTCAGGTAAATATTTTTCAGCTCTCAGGAATTGAGAAGCCCTCAAGACCGACACATTAATTAACTGTGGCTCCTGCATACTCTGAACAGATCCACCTGAGCATAAAATAAATAAACTTTCTTCAATTCTTCAAGCGGATTTGCGATTCAAACAATCTCAATTAAGTAATAAAAAAAAAGAAGAAGGAGAAGAGAACGAACGAGGGTAATGGATGTCGCCAGCACTCGAGTCTCTCTCACTCTCGCTTGTGTTCGTTGCGTTAATTCAACCACCGTACTCAAACAGCCAGATCGGGCAAATTTTCGCTTAATGCGTTTTTCTTATTGTTTAATGTTTCGCATAGAATTTTTGCATTCATTGCTTGCAAGCTTCAAACGGCGGCGTTAGACTAACATTAGACAACAATAAAATTTGAATAGGCGTGGCAAATTAAAAACTAGATTGTAAACTCTTATTGATGAAGCAAACATGAGCGAAGAGAGCAATCAGCAGAAGGACAAATCGAGCGACTCAGACAGAGAGATTAAAGAAGAGTCGAATTTGAGCCAGCTCGATACGAACGATATCGACCAGTTCGAGTCGAACTTTCACTTGAACGAGAGCCTGACAAGCAGTGAATACGAATTGACCAACGCCGGCGCCAGCAACATGCAGCGAAACAACATTTTGAGAAGACACGTGGTGCCCAGCAAAGGGACCAGTAGAGTCCAATCGGCCTTTGTCGATCGAGGAAACTACTCTAACATGATCATTTTTGACGGATTCGCCGAACAGGCTGTGGACGACAGTATGATCGGCTCGTCGGCCAATCGCGGCTGTTGTCTCGAGTGCGGCTCCTATACCTATCTCATAAAATGCCACTCACACTGCGAAATGCTCGTGTGCGAGCAGTGCCAGCAAAAGCACTGGCAAGTGGAACTCAACGAGCTCATAAAATACAAGAATCATCTCGAGTCTTGTGTTGACGAGCTTCGTCAATATCTAGGTGAGGCTCCAACTCTTGTTCATTTTGTTCGGGATGAATTGGATAACTCTAAATTTCGACCTTGATTGGCTGCCTGTTGTCTAGCGGCCAAGCGATCGCAATGCCTCGAGAACATTAAGAGCAGCCAGCAAATAAAGCGATTCATCAACATGACCATGCAGCAGATAAAGCGAAAAATAGAGCTCGAGCTTGAGAATAAGCGAGATGAGCTCTATAGCTCTATAGACACATTCATCGACAATCAGCGCAGGTTGTTATCTTTCGCACACAAATCCGATTCGATTCATTTCATCCACTGTTCGAAGGGTGAACTCGTCAATAAACGAAGACACGTTCCAGACAACGGACAGAATATGCTCGCAAATTGAAAATGTGGTTCTCAACTCAGAGTAAGCCAGTCTTTATTATTTAAAAAAAGACGCCCATTAAACAAGCAAACTCAAAAAGAGAAGAGATGAGCTTGGTGAAAATAAAAAGCCTCAAGACGTTTGCCAAAGCTCAAATTCAGAAGCTTAATCAGCAGAAAAAGGGCCGAGTTCCCATCTACAGCGTACGAACTTTATCTCCTACGGACCTAAACTCAGAGTGTTGAATTTGGTTGAAATGAATTTAGATTTTCTTCGTGCCCGACTCGAACATTCAAATAAGCAACACGTTCGGCAAAATAGTGCTGCGGTCGTTCGATCAAGACGGTGCCGAGTCAAGTTTGGAAACCGACGACCCGTTTCTGGACTCACTCGGCAGTGAATTTGCTTCGAATGAAAATCGATATATCGAGAACGAGCCTGGCAAATTTGACATCTCGCAGCTTAAAATGCGTCCCTCAAACACCGGCCCGAGTGTGTCCAAATGGAGCAGCACGGACTTGATCAGCTCGTTAGAGAACTCGGTCTCTACACTGCCGAATAGATCCAAAGTGCTGCGAAGCAATCTAAATGCAAACGGCCAAGGCTTCATTCGAAAAAGGCCCAATTTACTGGCAAATACGAGCCATGCGAATGTAGTGAGCGGCTCGCCTTTTGACAGCTTGCCAAGCTCTAGAGCAGAGTCGGCAGAATCTTCGACCCCAAGCGACTGTGTAGAGGCCAGCCCACCAGATCAAAATGAACAGCCTTCAGAACCAAATCAAAAGCAGGCTCCGGATGTTTTATTCACCGAAGTGAGCTCGTTGAACGAGAAGACTAAAGCGGCTGCTCGTCACAAATCACAGCCACCGGGTTTGACAAGACAACAAGAAGCCAAAATAGAGGATGCTGACTCAGACGCTGACAAATGCAGTTCAAGCTCAGAGCAGTCGGCGAAAAAGAGTCTCAAGCAACAGCTATTAAACCACGGCGCTAAGCTGGTACCAATTTTTCGAAAGTAGAAATCCTAACAGCTAACAGCTTTCTTTTTCAATCTTAATTAGATCAGACTGTGAACGAATAGAAATGAGCGCCAAAAATACCATAGTTCTCTCATTCAGATAATAATTCCAAGCAAGAAGATTTGTGCAATTACAATGCTGACAAAAAGAAATGCGAAAAATTAATCACCAAGTCGATTGATAGTTCGAATTGATTATTATGATGAATTGATGAAATGATATTAGATTAGACAAGAATAAAGCTTTGGCCATAAAGAGTTGTTTCTCATCCTCTGGCAATGGGCTGAAAATCCATCAGAACTAGAGAGCAGTTGGACGTCGCCTAAAAAACGCGACAATAACCTTGCTTAGATGCAGGCCGTTAAAACTGTAAAGAAAGAAGTTGATCGAATGGTTGAGATAGAAAGTGAAGCAGGCAATCCTTTCAAACAGCTCTTCTCTGTGCCCGATCTCAATTTTTTCATGATGAGTTTCATTCACCAATTTGGTTTGTATCTTGACCGCATCGACAAAGTAGAACAATTTAACCAACGCGGTCGGGAAGTTGAGAAACAAAAATGTGGTCGAGATAAGGAGAAGCATTTTGGTTGTGCGACTGTACTTCTTTCTTCTTTTTTTGAGCGTTAGCTTTGGAATGGCAGATATTGACAACTTGTTGCGGCGGCTGTTTGATGACACGGATATTTCGCATTTGCGGGTTGATGATGGTCGACTAGGCTCGCTTCTGAAGGAAAAAAAAAAGTTCAAGTTCGAACGATAAAAAGAGGCTGAAAAGCAAATTTACGCCGAATTCCTGCTTTTAGTCTTGAAAGGGAAGAGGTTGATGATAATTATCGAATTGAGAACCAATATCAGGGTAAATGGCAAGAACATCGTGATGGTGGTGTCGAGGAGCGAAAACACGGCCATGACACCGTACCAGTCCAGGAGAGTGACACAGAGCTGGTGACCGTCGATTTGCTCGATGCCCGACGTGACCAGGGTGAGCGAGTAGAGGGCTGCGCCGACGAGCACAATGACGAGGATGCACGGCCGCTGCCGACCGAACTGGAGCGCGCGCAGCGGAAACACCACCGCCACGAAGCGCTCGAACGTGAACCACACCACCAGCCTGCCGACGAGCGTCAGAGCGTTAGTTGCGCGAGGACGCCTGCGAAAGAGAGCTTCCTACCAGACGGAGACGAAACTCGACACGTAGCCCGAGTAGACTGTGAGCTTGCAGAGCGGCTCCCACTGGTTGATGGCGTTGATACGGAAGATGCCCAGGTTGACCACCAGCAGCGAGAGCAGGAACAGGTTGTCCGAGACGGCGATCGACGCCAAGATGTGGTTGGCGTGCTCGAAGCTGTGCGTCGCCAGGACAGAGATCGTGATCAGACGAAGCGGCGAGAAAGCAGGCCGGGTGAGGCTTACTTGAGCTTCTTGCAGGCAAACACCAGGAACGAGAGCGAGTTGGTCACCAGGCCCACTCCGATCACTCCGGCCCACTCGATTTGCCGCAAAAAATTCAGCATTTTTTCGTCTGAAAGAATGTACATTCCATGCTCTTGAATTCAAATCGGAACTCCACAAGAAGGCATTCAAAACATGAAAGCATCATCAGAAATCTTGTGTCGTTTAATTAGCTTTAGATTACTTACGACACGTAAGAAAGCTTATCCGCAGTAATTAGACCTTATGCTTCTTCTGCTTGCAGTAATCTTCGTTCTAAATAATTTTCGCCTCCAATCATAAGACTGACTATCCGCCAAAACTTGAATAAAATCAATAATTGTGACCTTAGCCAAAGTCGCTCCTTTCTTCTGACGCATTACCATTCCCTCTTTTGACGTTGCTGCCTCCTCTCCCGCCGATTATCCAGCCAGATAAAGAAACATAAAACGCAACCCAGTCTGAGGTGGCCAATTCCCTTTTCTAAACTTTTGGCCAAACACTTTTGTAGAGCATTATAATTCTCAATGTTTAATCTGACATGCAGACGAGAAAATAATTAAAATTGAACAATTTAACTGCCTCGTTGGTTCTAATTAATATTTATTTAGACGAAACTGTTCTTAATCTTTCTTAATGCTTATAATTACTGCAAATTCAAGCATCCGATTCAGCGATTTAAAATCGAGTCTCTGTTACGGTAGAAAGATATTTTAAAAGAATGCTTGCTTAGCCCTAATTGTTGAATACAAAAAACAGGGCCTGATAAATACTGAGCTCCCTTTCCGTGTCTGATTGGAGCGGAAATTCGAATTTTAAAGGTATCTTTCCGATGACATTCTAAGATTTGACTGTCTGGGTTTTAATCCAGAGTGGTTTTGGCTGGCACAGAAGCCCGAATACGCCAAGGGGGAACCAAAGAAAATTCTTATCGAGACCCTCGAATTGTTTGAGCCAGCACGACGATTCTGTATACATATAAACGGCTTTTTTCTCAGAAAATGACGCTCTATTTGAATATTTTTATTCATTTCCGATGGGACTTAATTATTTATAAGATGCATTAATTAATTGATAAAACTAAAATGGGAGAGACGTCATACGAGTTAGGGACGAGGGAAAAGAGAACAGACGAAAATTCTGAGAACAAGACTGGTTAGTTTGGTTTCAAGGTCGGCTTTGGTTTTTCTGTTTACTGTTAAATAGGCTTTATTAAGGATGAGCAGCTTGATACCGGCGAGCAAACACACAAAGAAGATTATTGATTAATTATACCGTTTGTTTTAGACGGAACTTTTTGAATGACAAAATAGCCGATGAATCGAGAATGAATGATTAGGCTGGCAAATGGAAATTAGTGCAGCTGTGACTGAAACGAGTAAAAATTTTCTCCCTAAACTTGGAGCCACTAAGTGAATAGAGAAAGAAATTGATTGAATGATTGAAGTAATACATGTAGCAAGCGATTCGCTCGGCCAGCTCATCTATTTGACTTCTAGACACATTTGTATCGAATTTTACCGTCTCGTTGACTGATGACTCATCCACGTTGAGCTGATTTGGCTCTGATATGAGATAATGCTGGGCAAAATATCTGAGTTTGAGCAAAATCATTGGCGTATTGAGAATCAGGAAGGCGGCTGAGATGAGAATCAGCATTTGGGTGGTTCTCTCGTATGCCCTTCTCTGTCGCAAGTTGCGAGCTATAATTCCAACGGGAACTTGTCCTAAGCCAGCTGGCTGCTCGAGCAGAGGGCGGGCAAATGAATATTCTTGACAAGCTGGAACCGAAGAAGACAAAGGACGAGTAATGTGGCAGATTGATTCAAACGGTTCAGATTGAGTTCTTCTCATCGAGAATTGAACACTGGCGCTCAAAGTTGTGCGATAAGTTGTGGTGGTTAAATTATTTGAATCAATAGAGCCATTAAGCCTATCCGGTCGGGAGCGTAGCAGTTTGATGATAATCAAGCAATTCAACGAAGAAATTATTAAAAAAGGCAAGAACATCGTGATGGTGGTGTCGAGGAGCGAAAACACGGCCATGACACCGTACCAGTCCAGGAGAGTGACACAGAGCTGGTGACCGTCGATTTGCTCGATGCCCGACGTGACCAGGGTGAGCGAGTAGAGGGCTGCGCCGACGAGCACAATGACGAGGATGCACGGCCGCTGCCGACCGAACTGGAGCGCGCGCAGCGGAAACACCACCGCCACGAAGCGCTCGAACGTGAACCACACCACCAGCCTGCCGACGAGCGTCAGAGCGTTAGTTGCGCGAGGACGCCTGCGAAAGAGAGCTTCCTACCAGACGGAGACGAAACTCGACACGTAGCCCGAGTAGACTGTGAGCTTGCAGAGCGGCTCCCACTGGTTGATGGCGTTGATACGGAAGATGCCCAGGTTGACCACCAGCAGCGAGAGCAGGAACAGGTTGTCCGAGACGGCGATCGACGCCAAGATGTGGTTGGCGTGCTCGAAGCTGTGCGTCGCCAGGACAGAGATCGTGATCAGACGAAGCGGCGAGAAAGCAGGCCGGGTGAGGCTTACTTGAGCTTCTTGCAGGCAAACACCAGGAACGAGAGCGAGTTGGTCACCAGGCCCACTCCGATCACTCCGAGCACGTAGAACGGCTCGATTTGCCGCACAAATGTTAGAATGCTTGACAGGATTTGGGCGTTACTCATGACATCAGTTTTCTCCGACACAAATCAAAATTATTTTGATAATCGCTAAAACGATAAATGAAGCTTGTCGACACGGATAGCAGACGTCTGCATCTAAAAATAAAAATATTTTGAACTGAAAAGAAGTTAATAGACCGTGGTAAGCTGGTTTATTCATAATTGGCGAACGGAAAGGATTTTTGAATATTGGTTCGATTTGATTTTTGCTTTCGTTTTGAATAGATTGTTGATTAACGTGGCCTTTCTTAATCCAAGGCATAATTTGCTAGTTTTTGCCGCCGGTGCATTATCAGGATTAACGCTTCAGACAGCCGACAACCACTTAAGGAACGTTGCGTGAGCGAGCAAGATTGGCAAAATCAATTTATTTTGGTAATAAAACATCTATTTTGGATGAATCATTCGCTGGTTCCCTTTGCCTACCTTTGAAAGCCCTCCTTTCTTCAATCCCATTCCATCTTAATCTCAGAAATCGTTTTTATTCATTTGCTATCAGAAAACAGGTCGTAGATCAATTTTTTAGCTGAATTTACAAAAAAGGGATATAGTTACAAAATAGACTAATGAATGCTTAAATAAATCAAATCAAATAATTTCGTATGTAATCGTCTCGAAGCAAATGCTCCATGTAGTTAAGAAGCTGTTTGTTGTTATAGAATTTATCGATACGTGCACAAATCGCATTTCGACGAACAGCACTCTTTGACTGAAAGAGAAATAGATCCAAGAGCTGATCGTTAAACTCGCTTCGTTTGTTCTCATATGGACGCAAATCGACCCGTTCAAGGCTTAATGATTCAACATGATTAAGATGGTTTCTTCGATTCACCGGATGCTTTTTGGAGCTCAGCAAATTGCTGCGTTTTAATGCGATGTAATTTTTTATTCTATTTAGTGTCAATGTGGATGAGAAACGAGCCGAGCTGACTGATGTATCCAGAGAAATTAGATCTGAAGAGCTGAGCGATGTTTTTGCTCTGCTCAGACCTCTTTTTAGAAAAGCTGGCTGCTTGTGCGTGAGTAATATTGCCGAACGCTTCTCGAACAAGCCATTATTAGCATCGATCGATTTTCTCTTCTCGTTTTTCAACGAGACTAGACAATCGATGCTCCTTGATTTTCGAATTTTCTTTGTTCGAGGTGGACCTGCGGATTTGAACCTCCTCGGGCGTCCCCGGAGGTAATGCTTCAAAGCACACAGAAATGAGCAGAGCGTGGTGCGCTCGGCCATTGTTAGCTGCATTTGCGTAGTCGCTGGTTGGGGGGCGATGTCTTGGTTTCCTGTCTGGCTCAGGATCGGCTCGCTGCGCGAGAGGCCTCTTCCGTCCTTGAGGCTTCGAGTTCCAACACGATCTTGATCTTCTTTGTTCCTTTGTGGCTCTGTTGTTTGAATGATTTTCTCCGTCTCGCCTGACATTGGATTATTACATTTGACGAAATAGAGAAAGCTCGGAATCAGGGAAAGAGTTGAAATTGATTGATGGCTTTTTGCATTCAATGGCTCGCTTTCGACTGGAGGGCACTCGTCCATGATTAGCAGAAAACTCCTGAGAAGCGGTAAATCACTTTTGACGCCAAACTATTCATTGCCTCCTGTCTAGACATCGAAATTTCTAAATCAAACGGGTCAATCAAATTGTAGAGCCAAAATCTTCTTCGAGTTTTTCTTGAGCGCACTTTCTAGAAAGAGAGGCAGCAGTTGTGAATGGTGACTAAATGCGATTATTATGCGATCGGCTAGTATGGGAGTTACTTGGCGGATATGAATCTAAAGCGCCTTGTGACGTGCTTGGACGAGTGCATGTGGGTGTGTGCGTGTGTGTTTGGCTCTTCAAGTGGCTTTCATTCACTTGAAAGAATCTAATTTGGGCATCCGTCTGTGATGTGTTCGAAATCTTGAATTCCGTTCACAACAATATGGAATTTAATTGTGTGTGTGTGTGTGTGTTGGTTCTTTTCGGTTGAATGAAGCAATTTAGACGAGTTGCGGCGGGCTGCAAATTCGGCTTTCAAATGCCCAATGAGAGGTGTCGAACGATTTCTTGCTTTTGCTTGGCTTCAACAAACGCGGCAATAAATTTTGACCAATAAAATGGAAAAATATCTTCGTCGCTCGTCATTCTATTACCTGCTCAAGAGCACTGCCTAGGAACGTGACTGCCAAATGCCGACTGATAAAGCCTCGCTATTTGTAGCCCGTGACACTCTCAATATGAAGAATTGCACTCAAAAACATAGAGCCAATAACAAATAGTTGGCTTTGATTAAGCTTGCTGGCACTCGACTAATCGATATAAAATAAAGAGGCTTAAACAGAAAAGACACGAGAGGCCGGTCTAACCAATAATCTTAAGAGCTGAGAAATCAAGTCGAGAGGCCAAGCGCGGCTACAACACGCTTCTGCGACTAGACAACTAGACTTGAACCATACAACTGATATGCAACACAAATCAATAGAACTGAAACGCTCCGATGGCACAAAGTACAAACGCCTTAATTAGAAATGGCTTGGCGAATATGCCGGATCAATAATCAAGAGCCTTCTTTCCTGCTTCTGCTCTTGCCCCCGCTGCTCATCGTTGCCGATCTGATCAATAATTGAAGAAATTGCAATTTGATAAGCCGTTTGCTTTCGACATATTTTTGGTTATCTTCTAGCGAGCGCTTACACGGCCTAACCTTGGCGCAATGTCCATCAGCTTTAAAAATTCATGAGAGTGTCAAACACAATAGGAGAGTGGGTGCCGAGTGCCATACACGATCAAGACGGTTTGATTGAATTCTGGAAACGAACGAAGATGGATGCAATGTATTTACGTAGCACGCCTGGGGCAGTTCAGCTTGTGGCAACCGGCTGAATATATTATACGCTTTAATGCGCCAGAAAATAAGCCTTGATTCATCAGCGATCAGCAATTTAGAGGGAAAAAAGATGCCAATGAACAAGAAAGGTTGGTGTGAGAAAGAGAGGGAAAGAGCCGACGCTTGCCGGGATTTCACAGTGCACAAGCAATAATTAGCTCATAAGCCCTTTTTTAATCTCCAACCATTTTTTGCCTGTGCAACAGCTCAAATCTGCTATTCCGCTGTAACGCTGCGATCTTGAATTGAACGGCCGCTTCAAAAGCGATATGTGTAGTTCTGTCTGTGTGCGTGTTTGTGTGTGTGGATCGATTTCGTGAGCGATAAGAATATTTGCTCATTCAATTAAGGCTTTGCATAGTCTAGCAGATGTCAGCGCCGAGTTTGCAGACCTGGCGGCAACCAACTCCTTGTTTTAAAATGATGAATAAATTATGCTCCTGTTTGACTTGTACTCGTTCAAAGTCGTCTTTTAAAGCCTAAATCTCAACTGGCTGATCTTGGTGCGAAAGAATAAAACTAAAATGGAGAATAAACGCCAGAGCTTATGGATTCTGCTGCTGGTTCCTCTCTCAATATTCACCTACTCGTGCATGTTTGCACTTAACATGGTCGCAAGTAGAGGAGCGGGCTCAAACAGCTGTAAGCGTCCAATTCTTTCGCCAATCTTACAAGCGTATCTAATCGCTTCCTCTCCATATCCGTTTGACATTAAAAATAAAAAGCTTTATTTCCGTCGGATATAAGAAATTTCTCGCAGAAATTCACAGTCGATATAACACCCGCTGGTTGGATATTTCCAGTCATATGGAGCGTGATATTTCTCTGGCAAGTAAGCTTTTAAAGACGAGTCAAACCCTCAAGTCAGCTGCAGTCTAAATACTTGCTTCAAGTTTGTCTGGCTGATCTATGCGCTGATATTCATCTTCCTGAGATTAGACGATGGCGCTCTAATCTATCGAAAGCTGAATGTGTTTGACAAGCGCATGTTCATCGCTTTCATTCTAAACAGCGTTTCGATCATCGTTTGGCTTTTCCTTGTCGCATACAAGCAACTTGAAGTGAGCGCCTTTCACCTCCATCAATTATATTCGTTCATGTAATCAAATGGGCTTCCTTTCACAGTGGTCATTTGTGCTGATCACAATTTCGACGGTCACAATCGCAGCTTCAGCTTTCTACTCAACTCGTAAGCTGCTGACGGTAGAAGGAGCCATGCAACGATATCAGCTGTAAATTACTTTTGCATTTCATTTCGGCTGCATTCTAACCAAGAATCGGTTTGTTTTAAGCGGTGCACATGTATGGCTTCAGCGAGTGCTGATCTTGAATGGCCTATTTATATTTTCCAGTTGGCTGTTCATTGCCAACAGTGTCTCTCTGGCCTCTCTGCTACACTACAGCCTTGGCTTGTCAATGAACGTCTCCTGCCTTACAAGTTTGGCGATCATTGCGGGCGGATTTGTGACACTGAGCATATTCGAAAATCTGATCTGCCCGGCGCATCTGCTTTACATTGCCACTCCGTGGCCTGTGGTCAACTTGGCCGCAGTTGCCGTGCTTAACAAAAACTTCAACCAACAGAGCCCTTCAATTGTCGATCTGAGCACTCTGGCTCTTCTGGCACTGGCAACGGTGCTCACCTGCATCAAGATTGTCACATTCATTCTCCATCATACCAAACTCAGACATAGAGTTCAACGCTATGAACAAGAATTTCACTTTGTCTCTGACTTGCCTCCTGAAGAAGAAGACTGAAATACTCCAATCAATTCCAAACTGAAAATGCATTTGGTTCAATTTTCTGCTTGTGGTTTATTCATTTTAAAATTTCAAAATAAAACCAGACCTTTCTTTGCTGCCATTGATGCCTCAACAGCAGAAAAGCAGAGTAAAACGATTTGAAAAACATAAAGGCTATAAATATACGAGTCGACGAGAAATTTGCGAGTAAAAATGAATAACTAAAGAAAAACAAGAGCAGCAACACCTTTAAGTGGCACCTAATGACTGGCAAAGTGATTAAGACTGAGCGGCGAAGCAAAGGCCGTGTGAGTGATTGAGTTGGCAGTTGAGGGCGAAGTCGACGGAGATGGAGTAAATGACGAGTTAGAGTTGAGCGGGTTCACCGACGCATGGTAAAAGTTGAGCCCATGAGCCGGTGCCGGGTAGTGACACATCTGCTGCGAGCTGTAGTAGTTCTCACTGCATTGGTACTTGGCAGCGTTTGGCTGGACATCTTGGTGCTCGTTTTCGTCCTCCTCGAACGATCTTTTCCTCGATCGTGCCTCTTCCATGCTAAGACGACTTACCTGGTAGCCGTTGTGAGCGATCGGCGGGCTAACTTGAATCTGCTTGTGAGGAGGACGCGCATGAATGAAATTGTGCACGTTGGTCATTTTGGGCGTCGATGTGCAAAGGCTCTGCGGACTGGTCCCGTTCTGACGCGCATATGGCGAACTATAATTCACCGACTGAGGCAGAAACGTCTCCTTCTTGTAGCTCGACTGAATGAGAAGCGAGTTTTCATAGCAGCGATCGCCGTTGTCTCTGAATCCTTTGGCGAATGGATTGTTGTCGATTTTCAATTGCGTTATCTGCACAAAATTCGTGTGAGTGTCTCCTTAAGTTCAAATCGGCATGGAAAACTACTTACGTCAGTGTTTTGATAAGCAGTCACAGCAACGAACTGCGTTTCAGTGAATGTGAACGTGGCGATCACCTTGTTCTCTTGGGCAGTGGCTATATGCAGTCTAGGAATGTATTTTCTCATCGAATTCAACAGAATATGCCCGTCCGGGTTAGTCTTGTTGTTTGTGAGCTTGACCTTGCTGAAAGCCAGCTCGTTCTTCATCCAGTGCGCTCCGGTGTTGGGCGAGTCCGGATGGATGTAAATGTTGGCCGTTTTAGGGTTCGACAGCGACTTTGAAGTCGCCTGGCCGCAGGGCACCCATTTGCCTGCCTGAAATTTCCAATTGTGCGAGTCAGCTGTCACAATGTCAATGAACATGTTGTAGTCCTCGTTCGGATTCAGTCCGGTGATTTTATACTGCAGAGTGGGAAACATGCGTCGTCCTTGCTTGGTAATGATCATCTCGGTTGTGTGCGAGTTAAATCGGCTCCAAAGCTGATTGTTTGACAGCTCGACTTGGATGTTGCCCTTGGACTCGGTGAACGGGCTAGATTGCTTGGTGTTGATCGGCTGTTTCATCGGCTTGAAAGCTGATGGATGAACGCTTGGCGACGGAATGGATGCCGATGAGGCAGATGAAATTGAGGATGAGCTTGTGGTTGAAGTGCTGTGCGAGTCGTTCGGATTGACAGTGGACGCGACCCAGTCCCCGATCGGACCACTCGCTGCTGGCTGATTGTAATAGAAGTTGTTGGCCATGTAGCAGCCTGTGTCGTAAGACGCCTGACAGGACGCATTTGGATAATAGCCGTCGTAGTTGGCATAGGCTTGATAGGGCGGATAAGCGCCTGTCTGCGCATAGTTGTAGGTGTCTACCAGATTGAATGAGTCTGGATAGGGATAAGCTGCAGGCTCGCCATCTTGCTGCTGGTTGCTCAGGCAGTAGAATGTCTTGCTTGCGTCTGTTTCGACCATTTCTGCTTCTTTTTTTTTGTTGTTGACTAGAAAGTGATATTCAGATTTTGATGAGCTAATGAGGTTCCAATCTCCTTTTTATATCTAAATCATTCAGATGAACAACAGTCGAGTTAATTTGATGATTAGCAGCTCAGCTAGTTGAATATTGAACATTCGTTCGGTGCGCTTATGAGCGAACGTTCAAAGGCACAGACAATTAAAGAAAAGGTAGAACAGAGAAATAAAGCAAAAGAAATAAAGAAAAAGTAAACGCGTCTGCCTAATTGAGCGGCTGGTCGTCAAACATGAAATGCGTTTAAAAAGACAGTGCGCTGAAGACTCAAGCGCGATGCGTACAACAATTAAATTAGGCAGATGAAGGCGGTCAGCCGATGAAAGGGACCTGTGCGTGTTTGGATGGGTCCACGCGTGTGTCCAGTTCGACTGTTCAAACGCTGCCATTGAATCGAGATTTAGAAAACTGTGACAAACTCAAGTGCCCTGGTGAAAAGAAAGCTGAGGAAACGTTCGTCTCCTATTGTAGAAACGATGATAAGACGGCAAATCATGCCATCTACTAGCCGGCCTATTCACTAGGCTAAATCTATCACACCTATTGAACGACCGTATTAAACTCGTGCTGCGAATGAATTTAATTAGCCTTCGATGCCATGACGTCCTCGATTTCTCTTCCTTTTCTTCTTCTGCCAATCGCCACCCGGGACTGAACGAGCGGTTTTAAATTGCTGAAAATAAATAACCGCGCGCTAAGGTAGATAATGGAAATTTTGGAGCCTATTCGCGGCTTTATTTTAAGCCTGGTGTCGGCACTTGTTTGTAAACGAACGCGCCAGTGTGCGTTCGGCTGACAATCAATAAGGCGTCTTGGTTGAAATGTTTGTTTGTTTTTATGTTTGTACTGACTCTCCTCCGCTTCGGCACGGAGAAAAAGGAAAATGAAATGAGAACCGATCGGCGTTATTTTAAAACAGTGTCGCCTGATGAATGAGCAACCAACGATTAGATAAGACTGCTTCATGCTGCTGCTTTTACTGTTGCTTCTTTCTGTTCTGGTTGCTTGCTTATGATTTCTCAATATCAGAATCCCTTATTTTATATGCGAGCTCACTCACTATTGAGTAGTCAGAGAGGCTTCAGAAAAAAATGGATTCGAGATTAGTGCCAATAATATGAAAAGTTGGGCTTCACCACAAGGCGAATAGATATCTTGGCATTGCTTGGCTTGATCTCGTGATCGACCCCTTTCCCTTTCCCCTACGACATGGCCTGTTGGCCCTGGCCATCGCAACCAGTTAATTCAATTAAACAATCGACATTTTGATTTTAATTGCGTAATTGCTTCGCCTCGAGTTGGCATTCGACTATTACTGCACTGCCATGCCAGTTCTACGGCCACCGGACTTGTGCCCTAACGAAATTCAATTAATCAATTAAGTCGCTTCAATCACATCTATTTAGAAATTTCCAATCAGAATCAGCAGAATATTCTGATGAGACCTAACTTGGACAGGTAAACCAAAGCATCAAGAGGAAACAAGAACGAGGATTGGATGCAGTTTGGTCTCGAACGGAGCCAGCCGTTATTCAACACCGTTCTCTTCTTCTCCTTCTCCCAGTTTCACTCTTTCTCTCTATTAGTTTAGTGCTTCTCTGTTCTTAATCACCAAAGCATCTGTTGAATAAACAAGATATTCGGGCATTTATTTTCTATCAACGTCTAAGTTCAACTTGTTCGCGTCGTTTAGAATTTCAAGAGTAGCAATTTTCGTCGCTCGATTAATAAATTGAAATGATGATTTGGAGAGTTGCCGGCCACGAGTAAATGCGAAACATTGAATGATCTTAACGCGACCAGGGAGAAAGAGAGAGAGAGAAATTGGGACTTTTCCAACGAGCAAGACGCAAATGGACTTAATTTGTTTATTTTTCACTCAAACCTAATTAGGCTTCGAGAAGCTAATACAATTGCGCCTAGTTATATGAGGCGTATAGGTTGGTGACCACCGAAATCGAGTTTGATTCATTCATGAGGGACGGACAATAGAATGAGTGGTTAAATCACTCAACGAGCCGCTAGAACTCGTAAAGGGCCAAACAGAGAGAGAGAGAGAAAGAAAGAGAAAGAGAGAAAAGGAGGGAACGAGGCCGATCGAGAGCTGAGCTGCCTTTAACACTAACCAGTGGTTGTACTAGTAGTAGTTGTAGTAAAATAGGGGGGAGAGGAGACTGGGCTAAAAGAGCAACGGTGAGCGGCCAATATGACACGGACATAAGCTAGCCGGGGATGACTAACGAGAGCGAATGAAGCCGCTCGCCTCACTATTAACTCTTTTTTTTTTTCTCTTTACCGCAACCTATATTCTCCGCTCGAAACAAAATGCAAAAATCTCGGCCTCTCTCTTCTGTCCGGCAAAAAAAAGCGGACGCCGCTTGATCAAGCAGAGCAGAAGCAATTATTGGATTGCCGGCAGATGCTAGACAGTCGATCATTCAGGTACACAACTCATGTTTTATTTAGTGAATACACAATGCCGATAAGAAATCAAATTAGGGTTTCGTTTGTATTATTCGTTCGTTCATATGTGTTTTTTTTTGTTGGATACGACTAATAATCTAGGAATTTGAACGCAGGATCTGGGCAAACTCGTTTAATGGTCCAGGATGCGGTCCGGGACGATCGATCCTTTCTCGAACGAGTGGACAGTTCGAGTAGACTTGCGATACACTGATAGATGGATAGACATTAAAAGTATTGGAAAGAATAGGTCCAAAGAGGGCGAACTGGATAGACACAAACACAAGAGAAAAAAGAGCAAGAAAAAGAGAACAGGACAAAGAGACAGAGAGACAGAGAGTAAGTAAAAATTGTGAATGCGTTGACAATTTATAGTGAAATACAGCCAAGGGAAATGTAAAATGATAATTTAAACGTAAGAAGAAGAAGGAAACGCAAATTTGAAGTGTGCGCTCTGTTTGCAAGAGGGAGTCTATCTCAAGTCTGGCTCCTCGTTCATGTTCTTCTTCACTCTGAGGAGAAGCGTTGTGCACCAGTTATCAAGCCGAGACAAGCTGTCATAGTCTTTGACTGTGTTGGTGAACGTTTCGACGTTGTCTTCCTCGACAGCGCCCACCAACTGCTTGAGGAAATTTGATTCACGCGAGTCGGCGAATGAAGCCAACAATGACTCATAGCGTCCGATTGCTTGTTGGCAGTTCAGACTATCCACACACAAATGACAGAGACCGGCCCGGAAAAAATGGTCTCGTGCGCCATACTTGAGCAGCGGGTTCTCAATGCTCGCCGTGCCCACCTGAGCAGCAAGTCAATTAGTTGCTTTTTCAGCTCATTATACTCATTCAGAGAGAGAGAGAGCGCTCACCTGCTCGAAGATTTCGATCGCTCGCGCATAGTTTTCAAGTTGTGCGGCGAACTGGGCCACTTTAAGCAGACACTTGTTAGCCGACCTAAGAGCCGAAAGCGATTCATTTAATAGTTTGAAACGCGCCTGAGGAGACGGTAATTATTTGATTTACGAATTATTCTCCTCGGTCTTGAACAGATCGGCCGCCTTCTCGTAGTAGCTCATCGAATTGGCAATATCGACCGCATCGGTCTCAAGCAGCTCGGCAATCACCTGGTACTGCTTGGCGGCCATCACCAGACGACCCTTTAAAGCGCAATTAATCAAAAAGCGCTCGTCTCTAAATTTCAACTCGCTGCATTACCATGTCAATGTAAATGTCACATGACTTTAGCAAGCAGTTCATGGCGTCTTGTACGCTTGCTTTCTTGTAAGCGTTCGCAGCCTCATTGAACATATTGGCCGCTTCATGTTTAGTGTTTTGCTTTAGTTGTATGTCAGCTGCCTGACAGAACGCCTGGCCGGCAGCGATCCAGTTCTTGGACATTTTGAACGCATTGCCCGCCTTTTGGAATAGCTCGGCTGCGTCGTCCAGTTTGCTTGAGCTGGATCTAAATTCCGCCAGCATTCACAATCTACTCTGATGTTTGCTTCAATGACAAATACCAACCCGAACATGGAGCTCAGCATCGAGCCAGATGACTTGAGTTTCTTTTCGGCTTCGGCCATGTACTGTCTCGCTTTTGCCTCGTCTCCCATCTTTACGCTTGCGACCAAGAATGTAGCTCTAGTCGATACGAGTGGTCAATTCAGGTCAAAGTTAGATAGAACCAGCGAGGGAGGTGAAATATGAGAAACGAGAAAAAATTCCTGATTGCGAGATTTACGATAATTATATGAATGTGACAAATGCTCTAAGCTTCAGAAGAACTTATGATTGCCGGCGGATGAGTGAGCGCCTGCATGAATGATGTCGTAGCCGATGATGATGATGATGGTGATGTTGAGAATGAGTGCAAGGCCTTGCAAGCTTCTATTGGAGCCGAGTGACGGAGTATTTCGTAATAATTTGAAATTATGCATTTTGACTTTAAATCGAATTCCCTCGACAAGATTATCGACCGCCAAACAAACTTGTCGCGAATTAAGCTCAAATTTAGATTTTAGCGCCATTCTGACGTAATCATCAATTTTAGTTTAATCGAATCAGGCAACTATTCGTTGACGCAGAGCAAACCCTGACCATTCGATCCTTAAGCTAAATGAACTGAAAAAAATCTTAAAACAACAACAACAACAACAATAGTCAGGGCATAAACAATATCGACGATTTATTTAAATGCAAATTAGCCAGTTCGACCGATCGGTGCTTAGCGACAATCTTTCACGAATCAAGGAGACCGTTTAATAAGCGATCGAGTGTATTAGTCGGCGATTTAGAGTAAATAAGGTCTGAAATACGCCCAAGAAACCAATGAGAGTTAAGTCGGTCGGCACAGTCCTTGGACACGTTTTTTCTCCTTCTTTTTACAATCGTACTTTATTAATCGCCGATAATTGCCGAGTGCATTTCTCATGTGGACATCGCCTCGTTTCCTGACGCCATTACTGCGCATACTAAAATAAATATTTAATCTATTTGCTGACCTGCTTGGCCACGCCGGATCGAATGCGAGTGAACAAGCACCGCTTTCGTTCTCGAAAGGTCACATCCGAGAGCGCGAGCTTTATCTAATTATCAGATTTTAGTTTGCGCTGACCTCACAATCCGAAATTCCATGTCAATTCAGTCCATTGTAGTAGGAGCGAGCCGAATGCACAAACTGATTTATGCGATTTTTGTTTTCACACGGTCGAGTGAATGAGCCACGCACAGGTCGATGGGCATTTGCATTCATGTTAGCTCACAGCTATTCGATTGACGAACAGCGCGTGAAATCACAAGTGACCTTGGCAAGCAGCTAACACAAGAGACAAGACTAATTAATTCTTCAAACGGCGCTGATCGGCTCCATTCCATTTTTGAATATAATCTGGCCGATGCGGAAATGAGTGGCGGACGGCGGCGACAGATGTCGTCCGGTCAGCTCCTTTCTTTACGAGCAGGTGATTGAAATTCGAAGCATCCAACGGTTGCATACCATCTAGACACAGTGCGCTTGGCCAAATATTTGCCGAGTGGATTTGCGAGTCGCTGACTAGCTCCGAATTCGTCAAGTTTTTTTCTTTAGCGCTTGTAGCAATTTCCGTTCGGCTTGTCTTCGTCTGTTCGCCGCGCATCTCTTTATTTTGCTGTGCGGATCATTTCGAAAGACGAACGAACGATTGCCGTCGGCGACCACTATTTAGCCCCATCGAGGTCGAAAAGCCGGCCGGGTGGCCATCGATGGTAATCGCGAGACCTACTTTTGCTTAGAGTTTATGATGTTCGAACCAATCGCCATCTACCGATTGGCTGTCACACATTCGAGCTTAATATGCACAAATGTCGCATACATTTTCGAATATACGTTTACTATCGGCCATTTCGCTCACAAAGCAGTAGGAGGCAGCGAATCGTGGCCGGCATATTTAAAACTCACCTTTGCGTTGCGATTTAGACATTCGGACGGACATAAAGTAGAGGGAAGCTCAATTATGCTCATCGCTCCAAGCGGATCTCCAAACAGCAGCCGGCCATGAGACTAAAGCATTTGTTGCTCCTATTCTGGCTGGCGTGCGTTTCGCATGCGCTCTTAGGTAAGCGAATGGCGCCCTATTTGTCTCCATCAGTTGAAACTGAAACGTTCTGCTTCAGAGCAACAGCCAATATTCACATCACAGCCGGTCGACATTGGACCGTTGTTCAGCGGCACTCGGGGCATCCTTCAATGCACGGCCAGCGGCTCACCTCCCATCTACTACAGCTGGCTTAAAGACGGCCAATATATCACAAACAGCTCGACGAACGGCGGTGTCTACCTCATTAACGAAGCGGACCGCTATCGAGATGTCGGCGCCTATCAGTGTGTCGCTCGTAACAAGCTCGGAGCTGTATTGTCCAACGAAGCTCAATTGTCCATCGCGTACATGGACCAGCTGCGAGTTAAATACAAAACAGAGATTAGAGTCCAGCACGGCCACGCGGCCCTCATCAAACTACCCAAAATGTTCGACGCGTATCCTGAGCCGAGCATCGAATGGTTCGCCGGCGGCGCCCTAATCGAGCCGAACGCCAAGTTCGCCATCACAAAAGATTTCGATCTGGTCGTGCTCAAGTGCGACAAGGCCGACGAGAAGCCTTATTACGTTGAAGTGAGCAGCATTCACACCGGCTCTCGAATTCGTAGCCGCGAGATTCGTTTGTATGTGAGTGACAGCTATTCGGGCTATGGAAGCGTATCGTCCTACGGATTTGGCGACGGGCCGTTCAACATGCCGTTCGAAGATTCGTCGTCCTCTGACTCGGACGCTGTTGACCTTGAATTTGTGGTCAAGCCGCTTGACACAGTGGCAAAGCTCAACGACAATCTGGTCAAATTCGACTGCATAGTAAACTCACGCACACATCCTCTCGATCAGATCGAAATCACTTGGTACAAGGACAACGAGCTGATCGATTTCATCAAAAGCAAGTACCACTTGTCGTCGCGCTCTCTCGAGATCATTTCGGTCAGTGATCGCGACGCTGGCTCCTACACGTGCTCGGCTCGTCTAAACTCGCCGCTTTCGCTGAGCGCCACCGTACTGAACGCGACTGCTCGTCTTGACGTTCACATTAGGCCGACATTTCTCACTCAGCCCGAGAGCATTGTCGAGACCGACTATGGCAAACGAGTTGAGCTCCGCTGTGAAGGAATCGCCAATCCAAGCGCCAACATAACCTGGTTCAAAGACGCCGAGAAAATCGACTTTGCCCAGCGAACCAATCTTCATCTCGAACAATCAGACAGCAAACTTGTGATTCAGAGCATTGAAGCTCAAGACGAGGGCATCTACCAATGCTTTCTGTCCAATCACGTCGGACAAGTGAGCGCGTCCGCATTGCTCAAGATAGTCAGCTACGCTCCTCAGTTCACCGAGCCTGTGCGCAATCAAACCGCCTATTCTGACTTGAGCATTGCCCTGTCTTGTGGACGCGTGGACGGCTCGCCGGCTCCGATCATCACCTGGACTCGCGACCAACCTGGCCAAGCAGAGAAGCCGCTTGTCTTAACCGAACCGAGCAGTGCGTTTCCTTCAGCGCATCAGTACGTGAACAAGAGAGGCGATTTGATCATCAGACGAGTGAACGAGGCCGATCAGGGATGGTACAAATGCGAAGCGGCCAATCTCATGGGCAGCGTCAATGCTCGCATGTTCTTGAAAGTGAAAAGAAAAACCGAAATTGTCGAACGACCGATGAACACAAGCGTGACTAAAGGCCAGAGCACGTTGTTCAAGTGTACCGTGTCTAACGAGGAAGGAGTTCACGTTGCGCTTGAGTGGAAGTTCAACGGCGTGAGTCTGGACTTGACCTCGATCGACTCGGCCTACGGACGAGAGAGCAATCCAGAGCACGAGAATCTCCGACTCTACTCGAATGGCACGCTTCAAATCATCGAGGCCAAGAACACCGACATCGGAGTCTACACGTGTCAAGTGCGCTCGTTGAACGATCGCCAGGCCGGAAGCGATTCCAAGTCCGCCTATCTAAACGTGGTCGAGCTGCCCTACGCTCCTCTGAACGTTTATGCGCGACTGAATCCAGACTTGAGTCGATCAGTCAACATCAGCTGGCAGTCTTCTTTTGACGGCAATAGTCCCATACTCAAGTATATTGTGCAGGCAAGAGTTGTCTCCTACGACGGAAGCGATCTGCTCGTCGACTCATCTCCGAGGGCGAACGAACTGCTGCCAAGCGACGAATGGTTCATACTCGACGACAACGTTTACAAGCCGGCGATCAACTCGCCCTCGTTCAATCGACAAGAGTCAGTTCAAACTCACTGGACTCTAGTTAGACGGCTGAAACCGGCGCATTCCTATGAGTTCAGAGTGAGCGCAGTCAACGGGATCGGTGAGGGCATGCCAAGTGTGAGCAGCAATCAAGTCAGCATTCCAGAAGAGGAGCCATCCGAGCCTCCAAGCGGAATACAAGCCCAAGCTCTCTCGCCGCATGTGATCAATGTTCGCTGGCAGGCGCCGCCTTTCAGCTCATGGAACGGTCGTCTTAAGGGCTATCGCATTGCTTACTCCCTTTCGTATCCCAATTCAAGTTGGAAATATGTTGATATTGACGATCGCACCGAGCTGAGCGCCAACATCACCGATCTGATCGTCTGGGAGATTTACAGAATCAAACTGTGCGCATTTAACTCAAAAGGCTACGGCAAGTACAGCGAGCCGCCCATTCGAGTTCGCACCCAGCAAGGCGTGCCAATCAGAGCGCCTCTCAATTTCAAGGCCAACGCGCTCAATTCAACGTGCATAGCGCTGAGCTGGAACGAGCCGCCGCCCCAGTTTGTAAACGGTATCATAAAAGGCTACAAACTGCTGTACAGAGCCAAAGCTGGTGACAACGAGTCGTTCGAATCAGAGTCCAATACTCACCTGATTGACGTGAAATCGCTGCTCGAGACGAGCGATTTGACCAGCAGAAGCAGCCGCTACGAGTATACCATGTGCGGCCTCAGCAAATACACGGTCTTCTCGCTCAGCATTTTATGCTTCACCGAGTCAGGCGACGGCCCGGCAACGTCCGGCATTCAGTTGCGTACTTTGGAGGATGTGCCGGGCGAAGTGAGCCATATCCGATTCGTGAATGTATACGACACGAGCATTGAGCTTGCCTGGGAGCCGCCTGTCGAACCCAACGGCCGCATCACTGCTTACGTCATCATGTATCGAACAAACGATACTCACGAGTTTGAAGAAATCATTCTCGACTCGTCCAACACAAATTTCACTGTGCACGGCCTGAGAGCGTCCACGACTTATGTGATCGGCGTGAAAGCGCGCACAAGAGCGGGAGACGGAGCGATCAAGTTTACCCAAATACGATCAGGCGTGCCGCCCGAGCTGCCCGAGCCGCCGAAAGCGATCGTAATTCGCTCGATTGGACACGACTGGTGCGAGCTGGAGTTCATTCCGGGCTACTCGGGCAAAACGTCGATCAATAAATGGATTGTCGAAGCTCTTGTACTTCACCGAGCTGCGCACAACGTGACTGCTCTAACCGACGAGCGAGTTTACAAATGGAGTCGAGTCTACGAGCTGTCAAACGAACCGAACGCAACTCGACTTCGCGTGACCAACTTGAAGCCGTTCACCAATTACTCGCTCCGCGTGTTTGCCCAGAATATAAAAGGCTTGAGCGATCCGTCGTCGCCAACTCAGCCATTCAGGACGTTAGCCGATGTTCCGTCTGCGGCGCCCAGCTATCTCACTGCTCGCCTCGATTCGCTTTACTTGCGAGAGCAGCGACAGCTTCAGCTCCTGGTGCGATGGTCACCGATTGCGACCGATCAATGGAACGGCCTTGCGCTCAACTACCAGCTGCAGTTAACTCAATGCGCTTCGAACTATTCTGAGCAGTTTGAAACTGACCACGAGTCTACCAGCCACACAATTTTCAAGCTCAAACCGTTCGAATGCTACATGATCCGAGTGGCGGCCAAGAACAACATTGGACTCGGAGTTTGGTCGGAGGCGTTCGTCCTGAATCGAACCAGCGAGATCCAGCCATCAGATTCGCCCAAAGATTTAACACTGCGTGCACTCAACTCTTCGTCGATTCTGATTTCATGGTCACCGATGACTGAACTTGACTCAGGCGAGCTGGTCGGCTACAAGATTGAGTACGAAGCTTTGAATCGATCGAGAGAGGCCACCCTTCCACTTGAGCTCAGTCCTGGTCAGAATCCTCAAGATGCGTACGAGTTGAAGGTCAAAGCGAAATTTGCGCTCATAAGCAAATCGTCCTGCTGCCAATTTGAAGCGCACGGTCTCCTTCACAACACTGACTACCAGGCTCGAATTGCGGCCTGTACTCGAGCAGGCTGTGGTGTCTACAGCCAACCGTATGTGCTGAGAACAGGACAAGCGGCGCCCGGACCTGTGGTCAATGTTCGCTTCAGCCATGTGAGCACTGACGGCTTCAGAGTGAGCTGGAGTCCACCGCTCGAACCAAACGGACCGATCGAGGCATACAGAATTCGCTACACTCTGCGTGGCTACATGCCATCGAACGAAGAGCATCAGCCGATTTATAACAACCGCTGGACTTATTTGTACGTGAACGCGAGTGAGAATAGTGTGGTCACCATTCAAGGCCTCAACCGAATGGAGTACTATCTGATTGAAATAACGGCCAACAATTCGATGGGCTGGGGCGAACAGGTCAGCGAGCTGATCTACACTTCTGATCGACGAGCTCGTCCGAACGCGCCCAGTCAGCCCTCGATCAGCCAGTCATCGATCGGCAGCGATCAGCTTACTCTGAGCTGGTCGGCAAACGCCGACAACTACTCTCCAATTCGATACTTTACAGTTCAGTTGTTTGAAATGGCATACGAGCAAGACGTTCAGCTGGACGATTACTTGCAAGGCATTCAAACTCTACCGCCGCTCACATACGAGTCGAACTCGTCGACAGCAGTTCATTTCAACTCGGATCCGCTCAACTGGCGTTCTATATACACTGTCAGAGCGGACTTGGAACACACACAGGGAAGCTATCAGGTGCAAATAGGTGGCAACGATCTGATCGCCCTTAAGCCGAACGGACGCAGCTACAAGTTCAGAGTGGCGGCGACAAACGACGTCGGCACAAGCGAGTTCAGCGAAGAGTCGCAAATTGTTCAGACCAGATTCGAACGTCCCAGAGGCGGAAACCTCGACCAGTTTGAGATTGGCTTCATCGACTCGAGAATCGACTCTTTCCAATTCGAATGGTGTGAACGAGTGCATCTGAAAGAGCTCGATCAAAACGACTACTTGAACGGCTTTAAACTGGTCTATCGTCTGGTCGCTCTTCATGAAGGCGAGCCCATCCAGCCCGGCGAGTGGATCGAGCTGAGCTTTGATTATGCCAACACGAGCAAGAGCCAAATAGGCAAATGCGCTTCTCAAGCCGAATCAGACGAGCTCAAGTTCATTGGCCATTCAATTCAGCTTCACTCGCTCTACAATGTCAATCAACTCGACTCGCTGTTTGAGTTCCGACTCTGTCCGATAAACAAAATAGCCGAGTCGTTTGAATGCGTGCATGGCAAAATGAAGAACTCGTCGCGCGAGTTGATCTACTTGTCCGACCGCTTGCCTAAAGTGACCTCGAACTTGGTCAATTCAGTTCAAGTCATAGGTGCCTCCGAACTCAATGTCTCATGGACTCCGGCGCATGCTTCTCATCAAGCAATCATCAACGGGCATTTAGTTGCCTACAAACTCGTGTTCGTCGACGAGCGCAGCAACAGTCAAACGTTGATACTCGCACCAAATCTGAGCTCCGTGATTGTCACTAACCTAGTGCCGTTCACAAACTACACGTTCTTTATGCATTTGATAAACCAGGCGGGCGAATCTAGCTCTAGCTCGCTCTTGCCACTGCGTTCTGCTCGAACACTCGAGTCATTGCCAGCCGAGCCGAATGCGATCAAGTTTAGCTATGTGGCCAACGATTACCTGAACGTCACTTGGGAACGACCCAAAGAGCCAAACGGACGCATTATTGCCTACGAGCTCTGGTACGAGAATGTGCCGACACGAGAACGTCGCTCAGTCTCTTCGACCACTTCTTCGATAAAAATTATTCGAAAAGAGCTCAAAGCAAGTGAGCAGCCTACTCAGACGGTTCACATCGACGGTCTTGAGCCGCGCAATGAATACAAGTTCAAGGTCAGATCCAAGACCCGAATCGGCTGGGGACCTTATAAGGAATCGTTTGTCCGAACTGGACCTCAGTCTAACTCGCCGCTGGCGCCGTCCAAGCCTGTGTTTCAGAATTTCAACCAGACGCACTTTTCGCTCGAGTGGAAAGCCTACTCGGACGACGACTTCGAGTTGTTTGTGATCGAGATTGAATTCACGCCAGTCGGTCAGGAGCCGAGCATTCAATTCGAACATTTTGCCTTCTCCAGGAGCACAAAGTTGATCGCCAGCAAGCAGGACAAGCGGCTCCAAGTCGGAAAAATCGCTCTGTGCCGATTCAGAGTTTCGGCGTTTAACCAGGTGGGCATCAGCGAGCCGAGCAACCCGTCCGACTTGATTCACATTGTCAAGTCGAGCCACGCAGGCGACAGTCGCCGTCTTCAAGGCTCTAACATGCTGGTGTACGAGGCAGCTGCTAGCGAGTCGGATCCACGATTCTACGCGAACTGGTGGTTTCTCGTAATCGTCGCCTTGTCCTCATTGATTCTGCTCGTACTCGCCATTCTGATCATGTCGATGAGAGGCAAGAACAAAAAGTTTGTGAGCAACAAGAAACGCATGAACACAATCCGCATGATGAAGCTCGACGCGGCCGCCAAAGCTCAACAAGGAGGCACAGCCAACCTTGATCCGGCCGGTCTAGTTCATTCGGACTCGGTAGATATGCCAAACAGCGTCTACTTGACCGGCTCAAACGCTCAGCTCATTCTAACGGACACAACGAACACGTTGAACAGAAATCAGTTGTACGAAATCCGCAGGTCCGGCCGAGAGTATCACACAGGCACAGTACGCACGGCCACGTACATAAGTCCGAATGGAACCTTGAGCCGAATAAACGTGATCGATCCGGGCCTAAGCTCACTCGAGCTTGACCTCAAGCAGCAGCTGAGAGCTCAACAACTTCAGCCGCATGAGCATATGGCTCA
Source organism: Proales similis (assembly GCA_019059635.1). Classification (NCBI taxonomy): domain Eukaryota; kingdom Metazoa; phylum Rotifera; class Eurotatoria; order Ploima; family Proalidae; genus Proales; species Proales similis. The sequence continues at coordinate 962,994 of JAGVRJ010000004.1, forward strand.
GCCGAACGAATACTTCCCTTCTGGACCGATTAGTGGCAACAATCATTATCTAATGCCGGCGAGTAACAGCACTCTGTACGCGCCAAGGGCTGACATGGGTAACGTGAACACCAACTACTCGTCGTCGGACACAGACGACTCTTCTTCGGCCAATTTGATAAAAACCAATCACACGTTTGGCCGGCCTCCTTCGACTGCATCGTCAACAAACAACCAACGCAACTACCAGCCTCCTGGAACTATTCAGCTGCCGGTCAACTTTCAGCTTTCGACCTTTGACGACAGACGCCTGCAAGATGCATCGATGCGAAGGCCAAAGACCAGCAACAATGCTTACTACGAACACCAGCCAGTGTTGAGAAGCGACTATGAACCGGGCAAGAGCACGGTCGGCTCCCCAGAGCCACAGGCCGCTCAACCTCATTACCATTTGATGCAGCCGACGTATCATCTTCACCAGAGTCCAGCCTCTCTGAAGAGGTCTAAATCCCCAGTGGCGTTGTATCGACCAGCGCCGCCGCCGCCACCCATTCCCCAGCGTCATTCACCGGTAAGAACACTCGACCGATCTGCTTATGGAATGCATCCGATGGATCTTGATCAGCCAAATGCAACCAGCAAATTGCCCTTCCAACAGTCATCTTATGCATTCAATAGTCTCAATAAAAAGCATCATCAGCAGCAACAACAACAGCTGCCCCCGTTGCCGCCTGCGGTCGCTGCGCCTAGCCTCGGCGGTCGCCAAGGCCCTCAACAAGCAGAGGAAGAAGAAGAAGATATTAAAAGCAGTATTAGCATAAATCTAAACGGAGACCGAGTTGTGATGAACAACGTGGCTGGCTCTCGTCGACCTCTCACCGGCTACTCGTCAATATTCTAAATTAATCTTCTTAAATAATATTCGTAATAATTTTGCCAATAGTTGCTGACTTGTTTCTTATTTTATTCATCACATTTCGAATGTGAGATCAAATCAAATTGTGTAAATAAATCTTTTACAATTCAAGGTTTCCTATTTTACTCAGCTTCGTTTGAACAGCAGCTCAACTATGTCAATGCAGTCAATAAAAAGAGTCTTTTCAGGCTTACGAATGCAAACTTTGCTCAAATATGAGCGACCTTGGCTGTCCTTGAGAGATAGAGTTAGAGTGCTGAGCCAATGCCTGGTGGCTGACGGACTGGCCAACGGTAGAGCGCACGGTTGATAGATGCCATTCGCAGTTCGGTTCACCAATACTGGCCTCGCACAATCAATGTCGAAGTTTCGATTGTTTTCATTCTCCCAGACAGTGATTTTACCAGGAAAAATCGTGCGTATCACTGTTCGTAGCTGAACGGGTCTTTTGAATGCTTTTTTGTAATTTATGCAGCTACCGAATATTTGTTCGGGCAACTCGTTTCGGTCTATTTCGAGTAAGTAGAATTCGGGCTGAGTGAGTTGAAAAATGTTCTTAATTCTAAAAAGTCGCATTCCACGATCGAAGCTTTCCACTGAATCATTGGTCATGGCGATTTTAAGCTCAATCGGCTGCGGCGTTTGAAAATAGTCGCATCTAGTCAGCATAAAGTTGGGTTCAATGAAAACAAGATGGCACAGTGGAATTCTCGGCCGGCCGTATTTCTCCTCGTTGGCGTTTATGATGGAAAAATAAACGCTGCTTGGCTCTTGACATGAACATTCCAGTTGCAGGCCACAGATCTGCCTGCTCTTGCTCAAATAATCGTAAGCCAGAAGCTTCTCTACAATCGCTTTCGGCCTAATCAGACTCGAAGCCTTCTCTAACAAGCTGTCCACTTCAATACATTTGAACAAACCTGCCTCGTTGGTAGTCGAACAAGTCTTGTAAAGGTATTCACGCTTTTCACCGCTCCAGTTATAAGCTTTGAACCAAACCAAAGCGTTGATTTGAAAAAAGTACGGGAAATGTAGAAAAAATGGACAAGATTGATTAATTATTGTCCATGACTGGACCACTCGAATGTAAGAGCATCCATCATCTTGGCTTAAATATTTGATAAAGTAAACTTTGTTGACAAGTCGGTTCTCTTTTTCATCCGGTTCTAAGGTTTCAACTCGAATGAAACTTTCAGAAATTAAACCGAGCTCGACTGGCCTTGTATCGCATCCGGACCATTCGATATAGCTCGGCGCTTGAATTTGCAACAAGTAAATCCAGTTTTGCTTGTCGATAAGAGTAGCAGAGAGAACAAGTCGCCGATCGAATTTCAATAGAGCATTTATCAGAACAAACACTTGGAAGTGCTCAATCGGCTTTGTGTCGAGTATTGAACAATTGGTGGCCAGTAAGTAGCCGCTGGAGAGTGCGGTCAAGCTACAGAACTGCTTCGGATGGTATTCGAAATCTTGATACTTATCGCACAGAATGTAAGAATTGAAGTTTTGAAAGTCATGAATGCATTGACGCTTCGGAGTCAGCTGATTCGCCAAATGGCCAATAGACGGCGAATGAATTTGAACATAGACGGAATACAAACTCAAATGAATTAAGAGAGTGATGAGGAAGGAGAGCAGGGCGCAAATGAGCGACAGCTTAAAGCAGTTGAGCAGATGCGACCAGCTTCTCGGCTCTAAATTCTCCATTTTTCGGACTCTGTGTCCACGTTCGATTGAGACAAGAAGAAGAGACGTTGGTTGTCAACGACTGATCGCTTGTCACCATGCCTGCGTCCTGATTGGCTCATCTTCCCGCCAACACAGGAAAAACAAAGACCCGCCCGAGTCTCTCAATCACCTCATCTCAAGGTCTTCGGCTCGAGCTTATTATTAATTTAATGAACTTTGTGCGTCAGCAGCAAACCGATTTCAGCAACGTTCGATATATCACCTGTGCATTTAGAACATGAAATTCAGCTTAATTCCGTCACAATAAATATTTGACGTTTTAATTTTGATTGAAAACGTGTTCGGGGCTGTGAAAGTGAAGTTCAACTTAACTTTAACTGGTTCGAGTTGATTCCTCTTTTCTTTTCCTTTTCTTTTCCCTCTTTGCCGAACACTGAAGAAATGTGGTTGCTTAAACTTCTTTTACTTGATCTGCTCTGCTGGGTTCATGTCTTGAGCCAAGCGATCGACTATGATGGTAAAAACCTTCTCAACTGGCTCTGGCTTATTCCACATTTCTATCGTATCACAGCATTTCAGGGCTGCTATGAGTTTCAGCTTGAATGGCTAGGAAGTGAGTGCGTCTATGCGGCTCATGCTTCAGGCGGCCAGCTATCGCCTTCAGCTTGTCGTCAGTCGTGCGCTGCCATGAAAATGAGCTACGCCGCTATTGTTGGCGCAAATTTCTGCTTTTGCTCGCAAAACGCGTTCAATTCAACACCGGCCCCTGACACCAAATGCGAACAGTTCGCTTGTCCGTCCAATCTTCGCATAGCTTGCGGCGGATTTAACCATCTAATCGCCTATTCAGTATCGACTCAGTCGGTGAGTTTAATAATTTTTCCGAAGACAATCACTGCTCGTATGATTGCTGAATGAAACTTTAGGAGATAAAAAATGTGAACTTGACGTGGAGTTTGCCGACCATCGCAATGTATGAGAATGTTCTCATCGAAATAGAACTGGTTGCCAACTACTTGGAAATGCGAGATGGCTCTGGTCGTACGAGTAGACTTTTTACCAATGGCCAGAACATTGTAGCTTTTAACTACTCGATCGTCAATCCGCACTCTGAATATCTGCAGCTCTCTACTGGACAAGTAAATTTGCAAACTCAGAACGCTCCTCAGTATCTCATCGATCTCGGTTTCAAGTCCAAACGCAAACTAATCAAATTTCCTCTAATCGAAATGCCAATTGACGAGGCAAGTTTCCAATGTCCGGCTACCGCGGAATCCGAGACATGGTTCGATTGCTTGGCCACTGTGACTGGAGCGAGCTCGGATCTAAGCGTTAGTGTCGAGTCAACTAACCATCAGCTCAACTGGACAAACTTTGGTAACTGGCCTTGAGCTTTGCGCTTTGTGGATTAGCTTGTTTATGGCATTCAAGGAGCTGAGTTTATTGTGTTTGGCGATCCAGTGCCCCAATATGCAGCCTCGCCGCCAATCCAATCATTTGCACTGACCGCTTTGAACACTTACATTCTGAGCGAGACAGAACTTGCGCAGAGCGGACAGCTTTCTTCGATCGAAATCTACTCTCTTTCAGCTGGAAGAGTGGAAATCAGAGTAAGCATTGTTTTATATGCAATTCATCTACGAGAAACTCAAGTCTTGTGGCCGCAAGTTTTATGTTTACCAACCTTGCTTCTCGGCCCTGCTCTATCCATCTGATGAAGAATATTCGAAATGCGTTCAACTCGCTGACAAATCGATTCACTTCTGTTCAAAAGCGTTCAGTAGAATCAAGCAATCTTGCCTTGTTTCAAACGCCAACCGGTTTTCTAACGTGTCCTCGAATTGGATATGGCTCGCCAGTTTCGAGGTCGACCTTGTCTTTGGATTCAACTTGATAACCAAAGAGAGCCGCATTTCGGGCAGCTGGCCTACTTTGCTTCAGAGCGGAATGCTAGTTGGACTGAAGCCCCATCAAGACCTCGAGATCGCCACGGCCGCTTCCTCCCAAATGTTTGTTCATTTTGTAGAAGCAGCCACTTCGATCGGCTATGATGCCCTGCATCCTAAGCTCTACGTCAGCGTGGCCATCATTTCGCCCCTAGACATTGCTGTCAGATTGGATGCAGCCCAGGAAGGCAATCAGACTTTGGTGTTTAACGTGCAGAACAGGCAATCTTCATTCGCACTCAATCAGACCGTGCTATTCGAAGACAAGATTGAGAACCTTCAATTGTGGACGCCTAGCCCTTGCATTCTGCATCAGCCGTGCTGGATCAACTCAAGTGTTGACTCGGGCACAGTACGACAATATGAATGGAAGGTCGCAGGGATTAGACTGCCTTTCAACTCGCCAAGTATTGTTTACACGTTCAATTCAGCTGATTATCATCCAGTCTGGCTCTACGCTTCAAACCTGATCAGTCCGGCCTTGTCTGAACTCTTGATGATTCGTCCAAGTGCCGCATTGACGAGTGTGCGTCTATTCAGCAAAAAGGCCAACGTCTCTGCGTCCAATGAACCGGTCGAGCTGACTTTCGAAATCGAAGGCGGATCTGAATATGACTGTCAAATTGGCCTGGCCAATCAGCCAAGTTTCATCGAATTTTCTCACTGGCTTTATCCGAACGGAAGCACAATCACGTACACTTTTGCGGAGGCCGGTGTGTTCAACTTGAGGATCGCCTGTGAAAGCGGTCCGAACTTGGTCGAAAGTCAACTTATTCATCGAGTTGAAGAGAAGATCGACGGAATTTATTTGAAAAGAAAAGGAGCGCCAAGTTCAGATAAGAACGTTCTGATCGAATTCGGCTTAAATAGAGGCACCGATGTCCGACTCAGCTTGTTCCTAGGCGGCGTTGAAGAGTCAAATTTTGTCTACGATCCAGTCACTAGGACAGGAAGTGTTATGTATGCGCTAAAAAATGGCGACTGTTCATTTCTAAATGTGACCATCAGAGCCGTGAATTTCCTATCCGAAGTGGTTTTCACCGATCTCTTTGAAATTGACTCGCCCATTGTCGGAGTGAAGCTTCAACAAAGTCCAGACGGTCATTCGTTTCTGTTTTCGAACATTTCATTTCAGTTCAAGTTGAGCATTGAGCACGGATGCAATGTAAGAGTTCAGGTCGACCAAGACCTTGAGCAGCAATTTAGCGGTTTATGGGGGCAAGATTTCGTCTTTGAGCGTCGTTTCACTCAACCGGGAGATCACACCGTCAAGCTGAAAGTGTCGAACGCCCTCGGCTCGACTCTGGTGGAGAAAGCTATCGCACTGATAAGTCGAGTTCAAGGCCTAAGAGTTGAGCATCAGCCTAAATCAATCGGTCTCACCAGCGACCAGGGCGCTCTAGTCTACTTTCTGTTCTGGTCAAGTGTCCAACTCAACTATCCGGGCTCTCATTGCAAAGTGACTTTTTGGCCTGGCGACGCTCTAAATCAAACTCATGGCCCGTTTGAATTGAACATGAACTTTGACAAACTTCACAATCTGAATCAGCTGTTTTACGTCTACAAGCAGGCCGGTACTCACCAAGCCCTGTTTAAAGTCGAAAATGCCCACGAGATCGCTCTCATCACACATAAAGTCGAAGTGATCGCTTCGGCAATCGAGCAAATGTTTCTTGTGCCGCAGGCAGAATTCATTGTAGCCGGCGAGCCAATAGTTGTGGCAGGATTTGTCTATTCAAATAGCGTTTTAACTCTTGGCTGGTTCATTGACGGCCAACTGATTCAAACGTCGAGTAAGACTTTACATTAATCACCACCTAGATGCACTTGATTCAAATCGAAGCGAAAAGCGACCAACGATGCTTCAGAAAAGTCTGTTCTCTCGCACCCAAGTCTGCCAACTCCCAAGATCTTCAACATCACTTTGGTGGCGCACAATCAACATTTGTCTCGTGCTGAGTTCGTTTTAGTCGAAACAGGACTGCACGTTCCCGATTTCCTGCTTGCCACAACGCCTTCTGACCTTACTTCACTCGTCGACTCAGGAGGTAGCATCCTACGTCAAAACTAATCCAGCCACTGAAAGTGAAACCAGTCTGAAAAAGGTCCCGAGTCGAGGACAGTTGAATTGGCTCTCGACAGTACAATCACAGCCCAGGCGTTTTATACAATCGATTTCGGTGACGGAACCCTGGTTGAACTACCGGCTCGTCCTTGCTCCATAAATCATACTTATCCGACTGCTGGCGTTTACCATTTGAAAGCAACTCTTCAAAATCGCGTTTCCCAAGTCGAGAAGAGCGAGCAGGTAAAATTTTGAAAAAAAAAATTCTCAAAATCAGACGATGCAGTCTTTGTGAAAGGTCTTGATTGCGCAAGATTTCTTCGATTTCAACTGCGAGCTTCATTGGAGTCGATTTGGGTCTGACTTGAACGGGCTGACACTATTGAGTAGGCAGGGACAGTTCTACCAAGTGTTTGTGGAATACGACTTGATAATCAAATGCAGCTGGCAGAACTACTGTAATCCATTCTATTCTCCTTCTACTGTAATCGTCTTAAACAAAATATGAAATTCGTCTTTAAAAGACAATCCAGCCAAAGCAATTGAGCTCGAGTACAATTCTCTAAAGCAGATTGAAAACGTCTCGACTGCTCTACTGGCAAATGCAGACGATCGTCTGACAATTAGATTAAAATCGAACCAATTAACGTTGAAGGTTAGTTGAGATTTGGTCTGAATAAGTTTTTTACAAGCGAATCGAACCAAAAAAAACTTTAGAAGAGCGAACTGAGAATGACGGTGACAAATACGGCATTCACTAGAACATGGAGAGCGGCCTTGAAGGGAGTTTCGGCCGTGAAAAATGTTCAATTGGCGTCGAATGTTTGGTCTGATGATCAAACTGAAGAAACTTTGTTGAAAATGAGCTTTGAATCGCTTGGAGAACCATCTTGTGCCAGAGTGAGATGTTCATTTCATTTGGAGAAGCTTGGGCAGTTGAGCTTTGGATCTGACCGTCAAACATGCGAGCAGCACTTTCCAGATGCGCATTTTGTCTCAAACTACGCAGCGATGGTCGGGTCATCGGTAGACCTGGTTCTACCTATTGTGGCCGACACCCTGCGAGAGATCATCGACTTGGAAGTCGAAGTGAAAAATGCTTACTCGGCAGCTACGGCCAATAGCAAGATTATTTACCGGGAAGCGAAATGCTTCCCTCCTCAGCTTTCTATTCATCCGCATTCGCCATCGTTCTTGGAGCCGATCGAGTTGGAGCGCGCCAAGCCACTAACTCTGGCCGGAGACACTCGTCTCAATTGCAGCGCTCATCTAACAAACCGCAAAATGTGGTCAATCTCGTCCATTAACCCCAACGATGGGTCTATTCTAACCGAGATCGAAATTAAAAATCTAACCGATAACTTTCACAGCAGCGAACTGTTCATTTCGGCCAACCTTCTCGACTATGGTTTGTATCGTTTCACTTTTAAAGTAGAAATGCAACACCCGAACACAGCAGCAGCCCAGGCGGAAGAGCATTCGTTCGTCAAGATTATCGAGAGCGGAATTCGAGTGAATCTGCTGAAAAATGGAATGAGCAAAATCAGACGCGGACTTAATCAAGAAATTTTTCTCGAGCCGGCCAAGTATTCGATGGACCCAGACATGACGAGCGACTTAAAGGAACTGCAGTTCAGATTCTTCTGCTCGCTCTGGCAAAATGGAGTTCAACTCGGATCGGACGCACATGATCTAGGCGAAATCAAACAAAAGAATTTTACCTCAGTCTGCCTGGACAACTTAGGTCTCATTTCAAATTCTAGTCAACATCTAGCTCTCATTTGATGTTTATGGATTCTTTAAGATAAAATTGATGTCGACACTGGTCGGTTGACAATTGGAACATGGGCTCTGCAGGCAGGCAGAGAATACAAGTTCAGAGCAGAAGTGAGCAAAAACTCTAAAATCTATTCAGGCTCGGTTGGGTTAGAGTTGGAAGACTACGGCGCGTTTCCTGAGCTTGAAATTGAGTAATTTCTTCGATTAATTAAAAACTCATCTTTTTGCGTTTTTTTCATTTCGCTTTATCAGATGCAAAACCATCGATTTGTGCAAAAAGTTGCCGAACAAACAATTGATCATCAATCCAGTGTCACCGATTGTATTCCAAAGCTTCTGTGTCAAGGCCTGTGGCTCAAATCCAAGCGACGCATTTGAGTACAGAATGTTTAAGAGATGGACAATTGCTGAGAGCGATTCGACTGTTAAATGGCTTCCTCTGAACTTGACCGCGCACTTGATATCCACCCGCAAAGGAGAAATAAATCTCTGGCCCTCAATTTTTATCGAGTCTGCCGACGAGTTTATGATCGAGGTTCGAAAGCAGAGCACTTCCGAGTCTGGCGGGATGTCGATTGGCTCAGTCTCACTTGAAATTTTGCGAAATCAAGTTCCGCAAGATGGCCACTGTCACGTTAACCCTGAAAAAGGCATCGCATTCAACACACCTTTCTCAATTGCTTGCCAGAACTGGACCGACAAAGACGGAAGAATCGCTCGCTATGAGTTTTATGCCGAGTTCAAAGGCTACACGAGTCGACTCTTGCTGGGCTTCAATGAACACGGCACTCTAGACATCAAGCTGCCGTCGGGCGCTTTCTTCGACGCCCAACAGCTCTACATTTGGATCAAGATAATTGACGACTTGGACGCTTATGTTTGGTTTGAGATCAAGAGGCCCCTAAAGGTTGTTAGTAACCAGGAGGAAATTCCACTCCTGATCTCCTCCATCAACTCTGCCGCAGACCAGATCAGCTCCGTGCTCGAAGAGTCAAATACAAAGGCGAGCATTAATCTGATTGAATCATTGGCCCAGTACCTCAACACCGAATCGTTTGCCGCTGATTCGATCCGAGAGCCGAACGACACCAATCGGTCGCGTCCTACTCCGTTTGGACCTATTTCGGGAACCAATTTCTCCCAATTGAGCTTTGAAAATATTCAGAACTTGAAGCCTGGATTGAACGTTCAAAACAAAGGCAACCAGAGTACAAGCGAAAGAGAGTACGAGGCGAAAAGAGAAGAACGTGCCATATTGCGCGAACAGCTCGTTCAATATGTCGGACGGTTGAATCCGAGCGATCTGAGCAGCATTAAACTGCAGAGCTCGGTCTTGTCCATGTTAACCGCCAAGGCAGACGAAATGAGCCAGGAAATGGGCGTAATTAGATTTTACATAAACTTTTTCCCTCCGATTCATTTTGATCTCTTCTGTTTGCTCTATAATCTCTTAATTTTTTGAAGAGCGGCGTGATTAAAAAATGCGAACAACTGATGAACGCACTGAGTCAACGAGAAATTGATCTGGCCTCACTTGAACTAATTGCCGGCGACTTGTTCGAAACAGCTCAGAACGTTCTTCTAGGCCTGAGTCAAAGTCTGAATGGACACAGCAGGCCGCTCAGCGTCGATGTTCAAAGAAGCAATGAATTGCCGCTTGACTATGACACGGACGTTGAGAATTTTTGGACGAATCCGAACAATTTCTTGAAGAAAGGGCATCCGAACACCGAAGAGGACATGAAACAGAATAAGAACGAACTTAAGCAGAAATTTATCGAAGCCGAACTGGCCGGTCGTGTGAGCACTCTTCAATCTAAACTGGTCGGAATGTTTTCGCAACGAATACCGTTCCCGTACGAATTTGAACACAATGCTGGGTCTGTCATCCTTAAATTCAGAGCGGGTGGGGTCAGCTCTCAACAAGTAATCGACATTGGACCAGCTCGGATTTCCTTGCCTTCTTTGCAAAGTCCGAAACCGAGCAGCCCAACAGAGAGCACTGAAATTGAGCCGCAAGTCATTCTTAGCTTGGTAAACTTGCTTGAGTTGAAAGCGACGACCGCGTGATTTGTTTTCAAGTTTCTTAATCTAGATTCAGCTCAGAGTCGGCTCGAGCTCAGGCCTAAACGGAAATAATGAGACTTTGACTGGCGATTCAAACTCGTTGATTATCGACCTGTTCGATCGAGACGCTTCTCGATTTGAAATTGAAAAAGCGCCATCTCCGATTGAGTTGTGGATTCCGCGGTTAACATCGGCAAATGGGTTTCAAATCGTAAATGCGACCGATTTGAATGCAACAGGGCCCTTCATTCCGAGCGCGTTCAGCATAGCTCAAGTGAATGCTTCTCTCTTGATTCAGCTCCAGCCGATGGGCAGCTTGGACGCCGCGCTTTTTCTCATGGTCAAGCTGGCCGACACGCCGGCTTTTAACGAGTCCGGCATTTACGCCGACAAGCTAGCGCTGTTCTGTCCAAACGGTTTGTGGTCTCTTCAAACTGCTTGGACTCGGAAAATCCACAATTTTTACTTTCAAGGTTCAAATGTCACCCAACAAGGACCAGTCTATGAGCTGTTGATCGGGCCAGAAGTCTTGAAGGGCTACCAAGGCCCGGTTGGCTTTAGCGTCGGTCAAATAAATAAAACCGTTCAAGAAGAACTATGCCGAACCAATTCAATCTCGAACATTACTCTGGGCGATTTTCGTTCAAATCCGCAAGAATTTGCGGTTCGGCTCTCCTCGATAGGCTGTTACTACCTCGAGCCCGAGTCCCATTTTTGGAACAGCAACGGCCTCACTGTTCGTCCAGATTCAAACGAGTTTTACGTCCACTGTCAGAGCTCGCACTTGTCAGAATTCGCCGGCGGCTGGGTCTACCTGCCAGCGACGATTAACTTCAAATACGTTTGGGCGAACGCGTCGTTTGCGGATAATCTGTCGATCTACATTACTTCGATTGCTTTAACTTCACTCTATCTGATTGCCATCATCTGGGCAATTTGCCAAGATCGAAAAGATGCGCTCAGAGTGGGCGTGTCAGCGTGTGAGGACAATCAGCCCATGGACGAATACTTTTACGAAATTCTGGTCTTTACCGGCAACAGAAAAGACGCCGGCACCGAATCAAATGTTTGGATCAAGCTGAATGGCGACGACGACGAAACGTTTGAACGAGAGCTGAAATGCGAGAATCGCAAAGGCTTCAGGAGAGGTGGCGTTGAATCATTCATCTTGTCCGTGCCGTGTTCGCTCGGCCCTTTGAATTTTGTGCGCGTGCGACACGACAACTCTGGCAAAGGCTCAGCGGCGTCCTGGTTCCTGAAACTGATCACGGTGATTGATCTTCAGACTGGCCAGCAGTTCAACTTCTTATGCCAACGCTGGCTGGCGGTCGAGAAAGACGATGGTCTAATTCAAAGGATTCTGCCCATAATTAGCGAAGAAGAGCAGCACAAACTCTCCTATTTAATAACGGAACGAACCAAACAAGACATGAGTGACAACCATCTTTGGTTTTCGATATTCACGCGTCCGGCACTCAGCACCTTTGGCAGGCTTGAAAGAATTACTTGCTGCTTTGTCTTGCTGACCCTGAGCATGCTTCTCAATCTGCTCTATTATGAGTCGGCACCAGGTCGTCAAGCCGATGGCCTTAAAATCGGTCCTTTTTTCCTCACTGCTGAAGAAGTAATTTGAAGAGATTGCAGATTTCGGCTCTTTCTTAACTGGCTTACTCGCAAGGCATTTGTGGGTCTTATCACAAATCTGCTCGTCTTTCCGCCGAGTCTCATCTTGGTCGAAATATTTCGTCGAACTCGAGCTCGGAAGACTTTTCTCCAACGTCGAGCAGAAAAGTTTGAGGAAAGCCTGCAGCAGACAAGACTTGGCCGCGTGGAAAACTCGCCAACCAGGTTTGAAAACAATTTCCAGAGCTGTTGGTGGTTTCAAGACCTAAAATTTTTAATTTCAGAGTTATTATCAAGAATGAACAGAGGGAAGGCCAGTTTCCATGGCCGGTGAAAATCATTTGTCATTTAGTGTGCTTCTCTTCGATAGTGTCTTGCTTGTTCTTTCTGATCGTCAGAGGCATTGAACTGGGCGACACGAAAATTAGAAAATGGCTCACATCTCTGGTGCTCTCATTTCTGTCGTCCGTATTTCTAACTCAGCCGATCAAAGTGGCGCTCACTTCGCTTTTTTGTGTGGTATTGTCGCGCAAGAACAATTTGGATCTGGTCAATCCCGGCTACCATCTCGGTCAGATAAGCAACCCGCTTAAGCAAGACATTTGGACTTGCGCTTTGGCCCAGTCAAAGTCGATTCCTGTTTCGAGCTTGGGTGCGAATGAACTTGAGCAAGCTCGTCGAAAGAGACACAGAGAACTCAAGTTCATGCAAATTATCCGCGAAATCAGCACTTACTTTATATTCATCTGGCTTCTCTACGTTCTTTCCTACACAATTCGAGACGAGAACTCATTCGCCTATCAGAAGTCGCTTGCTAACACATTTGTCAACAAGAAACAGTTCTTGGCGGTAATTTTCTTTATTGTTCAGTCGTCATGCAAACAGCGTCTTATTCGAATTTTTACAGATAAATTCGAGCCAAGAGTTGTACCCTTGGATGTATGAGGTGCTTTTGCCAGGACTGAGGGCTAACCAATGGTACAACGGAGCACAGCCGTACGGTCTGGCCGGTTTCATAAGCGATCGAAGCTCGCGTATGCTCGGCTATGCGATCATTCGTCAAGTGAGAGTTAAAAAAGACTCTTGTTCTGTGGTAGAGAATCTGGAAAATGTGACCACAGTCTGTCAAAATGATTACTCCTTTTACGATGTGGAATCGAAAAATTACGCTGCAGGATGGACTGCATTAGCGAACGAGTCCCAAGCCTTCAATCGAACCGACAGAGTGATGAACGCGTTTCGTCATTCCAGTGCCGATTCTTTGGATAGCTTGCCCTACTTAGGTCAGATCAACACTTATCCAGGCAGCGGCTATGTGTTTGAGCTAAGAGGCAGTCTGAGGAAGCTTGAGGAAAATCTATTCAAACTTCAACAACTCAAGTGGATCGACCGCAGTACCAGGGCAGTATTCGTCGAGTTTTCTCTTTTCAACCCGGCCGTGAATTTATTCAGCTACAACACGATACTTTTCGAACTGCTGCCAACGGGCAATTTAGTCAAAACTAGCCGATTCTTGCCAATTCAGCTATTTTCTCTGTCTGGAGGGTTCGCTCTGTTCAAGGTTCTGACTGCTTTGGTCTACATGATGTTCATCGTTTACTTCATGGCCGAGAATGCGGTCGAATTCTACAGCAAAGGTCTGAAAAGACATCTCGTGTCGTTCTGGACTCTGCTTGACCTTTTGCTGATCGGGTTCTCTTGGCTTTCATTCACAATATTCATTCATCAGCTCATTTATTCCAATCAGCTTAAAGATCTATTCGCAAAAAGTTCGGGCTACGCTTACACTCGTTTGGAGACAATCGCCTATTGGAACGAGCTGTTCACTTATGCAGCAGCCGCATGCACCGCTTTTGGCACGTTGAAATTCATCAAGATTCTTAACTTCAATCCGAGAATGTCAATGCTGGCGTCCACTCTTAAGCAAAGCAGCAGCGAGCTGTGGGCATTCTTTTGCTTGTTCACATGCTGGTGGCTTGCATTCATCATTTTATTTCACATAATCTTCTTTGACCAAGTTCGTCAGTTCTCGTCGATCGTCAGAACAATGCTGACCAGTTTCGAGATAATGCTGGGCAAATTCAGCGTCGAGGATATATTACGCGCCAATTCAATTATGGCGCCGTTGATCTACGTTTGCTTCAACTTTTTAATCGTCTTCATCCTTCTGAACCTTTTCATTTCGATAATAAATGAAACATTTATAATGGTGAAGCACGACAGCGATCGACAAACGAGTGAGGACGAGCGAATGAGCACTTTCTTCAAAAACAAGCTGCGAAGCATGTTTGGCTTTGAAAGAGACACGCAGACCGCAACTGGATCGTCTGGGACCCATCACATGAAAGATCAGGTCTCTTTATTTCCGACTCGTGTGAACCGATTGTTGGTAAAAATCGCACATGTAGGTCATGATTTGGCTTTCTTTTTTCAATCAACTCAATTAACTGGGCTTCATCAAGATTTACGTAGAGCAAACTGCGTCTAGATTCCTTTTGGACGAGCTTAATCCTGAAAGCCAAGAGTAATTTCTGAGCTTGAAACCCGAAACCAAAAGGAGGGTTTGTCCTTAAGAAATAAAAATTTCCTCTAGCCAATCAGGCTTTTATTAGAGTTTATAATTTGGATACGATTCAGAGAAAAATTTTGTCAGTTGATGGGCATTGAGAATCACTGAACCAAAGGCTTAGTCCATGATTCAATTCCTCGGTACCTGGGGTCATACGAGTCAAGAGGGTAATGAGGCACTCTGTAGATACTTCCAAAGTCACTTGAGTACGCAGGCATGTGGCTAAACGTGCCATTCCATGAAGTCACAACAGCTTCATCGACCTGGCTACACACAAAGTGCGAACCGAGTTCACTTGGCTCACAGGCGCTGATGATCGATTGCGACTTGTCGGCTGAGCTTATCAAATAGACAGCGCTCACTTCCTTTATGTCAATTCCCCTCAGGTCGGGTACGAGGGCTTTGTGACTTTCAAAATTATTCGACTCGTTTTGATCGATTACAAGCTCAAGCACTTTGCTTCGAGCATCGAAGTTCGGATTGAAGTTGTTGAAAACCACCTTTAAGGACGGATCGGCGAAATGCTCTGACGAAGCGTAGAAATCAACAAGAATCAAATTATCTTGCGGAGTTTGCTGCGGCATTTTGTCAACGCCGAGGCAATATCCATTCGGATGAATTAAACTTGATTGTTGGTTGTGTTGTTTTAGCTCTAGCAAATAGAGGTTCTTTCGGCTGAGCTTGTGGATGGCACTTATTTCTAGGTTGCGGCTTATCTGTAAGTTCGAGTCGATGTATTCGACTTGATAGAGCTGCGAATAGGGCAGATTGTCAAGACGCTCGACGCCAAATTGAAAGTGGTCGCAGACGCTCAGTGCGTAACTGCCTTCGATTGCATGTAAGATGCACCAGGCGTTCAGTTGGCGATTGAACTCGCGGCCTTTGAATGAAAGAGCCAAAATTTTGTTGGAAGAATCAATTCGACAGCTGCATGCTTTGTCGTGACCACAAATCAGGTTTGTTCGAGCTGATTTCACCACGTCTAATGTCGCTCGAGGGAATGAGTTCATTGTTGGCCAGTCGAATCGCAGTGATTCAAACTCGCGACTCGTCTTCTTCAGATAGTCGGCGATTCTTTTGCAGCTGAATGACGCGTAATGCCCTCCAGATCGAACGCAAAACAGCTCAGCATAAAGCATCTGCTTGAAGAGACGATTGACTTGCCAGAAGCCGACCACGATTGTTTTGAACGAGTCTGCTCTGTTGCCTGAGGCCGATAGGGAGAGTTCACAGTTGTGATAGGCCTTTTGGCCAGTTATGGTCAAATGGGTGCACGATTCGTCAACTACAGCCGAATCCGCATAGATCAACGACTGATTTGAACCACTGTCTAGATCGACAATGAAATATTCGCGACCTGATTTGATTGCCTGGTTTCGGAACTTGTCCAAGCCCATGTAGCGATCTTCTTGTGCCCAAGAAATGCACATTGCTCCGTCTGTGTAGTCCGGATCTGAAATCTTGACGAAGAAAACATCCGACTGAGCGTCGACCAAGTGCTTGGATACAATTATTCGCTTTCCAATCACTTTCTGGTGCTCGAAATTCTGCACAATCTGCACTTGTAAGAAGCGGTCGACTAGATAGTCGTTTTTGAGAAGCGAACAGATTGTTATGAACAGGCCTTTGCCGAACGGGAATAGAACACACTGATGAGACGGCTTGCTTTGACGCGCGTCTATCAGGTAGTACCGATACTTGGGCTCCTCAAAGCAGTTGCATTTGAAGTTGGTTACAGAGCACAACTGAAGGTTGGGATTGAAAAATGCCGGTGGAAAGCTTTTACCAGCCAAAGAGCTGATCGGAGCTAATTCATTCGGAATCCTGGTGAGAAGGCTGCGATCGAAAGCCTTGGGTGTGGTTGTAGGCTTTTGGGTAGTAGTGGAAGTGGTCGAAGTTGTGGTGCTGGTTGATGTTCTGGTCGATGTACTTGACGAGGTGGTTGTGGTCGGAGTCGTCGTAGTTGTTGTTGATGTTGTTGTCGTGGTTGGTCTAGTTGTGGTGGTTGGCTTCTGGGTTGTAGTGGAAGTGGTTGTGGTTGACGGTTTCGTTGTCGTAGTTGTCGTGCTCGTCGTAGTGGTCGGTCTCTTTGTGGTTGTGCTCGTAGTGGGCTTTTGCGTACTTGTGGAGGTAGTTGTTGAAGTTGAGCTGCTACTTGTTGTGCTTGGCTTTTGGGTTGAAGTTGTGCTCGACGATGAGGATGATGAGGTAGAAGTCGGCTCGGTTGTTTTTTCAGTGCTCTCGAGTGTTGAAGAGAGTTGAACATCTACTTCACTATTAGCCATATCTGCACGAGACTCATAATCAGTAGACTCCAGATCCTCTTTACTTTTCAGCAAATTTTCTTCTTCGTTTAATAGAGTCTCAAGTGATAGTTTTGGCACGCTCTTTTGATACTCATTTTGCGAATGAGATTTGTCTTGTTCGATCAGCTCATTGCTGGGCTGAGAATTTTCAAAATGATAATGCGCGCTTGCGTCATCCTCATTGGCAGTGCTGCTCAGCACTTGTTGGATCAAGAGGGTAACCACAAGGGTCATTGAAAGCAGTGCTGCGAGTTTCATTTCTTGCAAGTTTATTTTCAATCTTAGTTTCCTTCTTAAATGCCCGATGCTCATTTTCGTTTTTCATCTCGATTTATCTTGTCCAGGCAATAGATTGTAGCCGGGCCAAATTGTTGATAAGGAAACCATCAGACGAAATTAAATTCCAGGCAACCATCAATTTGGGGCGTTTTCGCTCCTTTTTTCCCTTTTTATGCATCTTTTGACTTTTATCTCGTTGCACTCCTGCTCTGTTGGCGCCCACACATCAATCGGGAAAATTGCAAACGTCGAATCAATTCAGAGAAAGAGTGAGAGAGAGAGAGTTTCCTCCGCCAAAAGAGCATCCTACTTAAAGCGAACTTGACGAAATCCCACTATCAAAATAATTAAAAGATCGACACTTTCTATTTGCAGGCCCTGTGTGTTTAGCTCTTCCCCCTTATCCCTGTAGCGTAGAATTTAATTAAGAATATTGTCCGATTAAGTAAATAGTTTGCTGATTATGACGGCATGTGCCGATTTTATCGGCCCTTATCCGATCCAGAAAGCGCGCGGCAAATGTGTTGTATATACGTTTGGCCAAATATTTAAACGCGGCGTCAGATGCTCGATTGAAACTAGAGGAAGCGCCCTGCAATCGTTGATTGTCAGATAATTGACTCTTGCTTCCCGCTTCTGAAGAATCTGACGCTCAAGTTTCCATCTAATATTAGTTTGCGCAAATTAAACGCATCAGCCAGGCATTGGTGGTGGTCGAAACAAAATGAGATGCAAATTTGCGAGGTAATAAGCTATTATAAAGCAAACCATCTAGCCTGCCGTTTTCTGCTTCTCCATCATCCGTCTTGACTGTGCATGTAAATGCTTGGCCACATGCGATCCCTTAATTAAGCATTATTTAATTCGTCTCATGACGGCGAATAAAAGGGAGACGATTTTTGCGACTTTTTCCGGCAGCCTTTCTCTATCTCTGCGTACTTTTGCTAAAAGCTCTGTCTATGCCCTCTAACAAACTAACTCAATGAGGCTTTAGACCCCAAGCTAATGCATAGTTTGTTTGCATTAATGAGCAGTTGAATGAAATTGCAGTTTAAGTGTTTTTCGTGCCTATAGAGATGTGTCTAAGTGGGTGTCTTTGTATGTCTGTGTGTGGGTCTTTCTCTCTCTCTTTCTGTCTGTCTTTCTCTCTCTCTCTCTCTCTGTCAGAACTAGTGAGCAAATGAGTGAGTCCATTTCGGCTATTATTGTGCAAAAAAGGGAAAAATCATTATTAATTAAACAGCCAGCAAGAAAGTTAAATGCAACTTGCGTGATGCTCTCGTCTCGCTTTTCTTTGGCCAATCATTTAGCAATCAATGGATAATTTGCCTACGAGCGATGGCAAAACGCTCGAACGGTTCGACTGGGATGTGATAAAGATTTGCGAGTTTTTCCGAGATACAGTTTTTCCTCGTTGAAAAGAGGCACAAGATCCATGTGAGAAGAGATCAAGCATCAGTAATTCTGCCAGTTCTCGCCAGGGAAATAGATCTTCGCTCAAAGATTATGCGCTTGGCTTATTGAATAAGATTAGAATCGATAATTCAATGCCCCGACACTAATTAGATTATTTTTCTTCTTCTTCTTCTTATTTTCTAATATCGTTTCGCGTGCTTGTTTTCATTTCAAGATAGGGACAATTGGATGCAAAATAGATACATTTGGTGGTGAGCATTCATAGTTGTCATTGCAATCTTCTTGTCGACTCGAATTAATTGGCCTCTTAGAGAAGAACCTTTCATTACCGGAAAGCCTATGCGCTATTTGTATTTTATTCTGTTTGGCATGCATTCTCACAAATCGCCTCTGTCTCGCTGAGATATGCCCTGTCCTCCGCTCCTCTTTGCATGATGTTGGCAAGAAAAAGATTATTTATTATCGCGGGCGGAGTTTGCAGGGCATCGTCTTCATTAGATGCAGACTTGCAGCTGCACCAAGTCAAAATCGGATTCGAATCAGCACGAAATCGAAAAAGCGCCGTCAATCTGTCTGACTGTCTCTTTCACTCGTGCGCTTGTCCAATTTGCATACTAGAAAAGGCATTCAGTTTCAACCACGCCTCGTATATTCGATTATTTCCTCTTCAAAGCATTGCGTCCATTTTTTTCTCTCCCTTGGTTTAACCGTTTTGCATGCACATACAGAGAGAGAGAGAAAGAGAGCGAAGCATTTTTCTGCATCCTCGCCCTGGTTAGGCTTGTCTCTGGGATCCGAGTTTCTGACTTTGATTTATGTTCAATTTGATTGTCTCTGTCTCTCTCTAGATGAAATCCGTTCTTAGAAAAGAAATTTGATTAGCAGCTCTCACTTTGCTTTTGCTCTGGGATTGGCAAATAAGAATGGAACCAGAATTGAGCACAGTTCTGTCCAAAAACGAACATTATTCAACTGCTGATCTCGCTAGGAATCGTCAAGAGTCGTTGTCGCTTTTGGACAGAGTGAGCTCTGATCGTGCCTCTGGCAAGTTTCTAAAAAAGACCAGCGAGCGAAATTTTGTTACTCAAGAGTCGTTTTTAAAAAAATTTTCCACGCGAAGTCAAAATCTAAGTAAACAGAGCTCACAAAACAGCCTACATGCAGCTGAACAATCAAACGACTTGAGCACAAAGCGTAGAAATGAATCGTATCTTACTCGAAGCAGTGTTGTAAATAACGACTCTCGAGTCGAACCGTCTTCTCACGAGCCTAATGCAGAAAAGTCAGAGTCAGATGCGAAAACGGACGGCAAGGCATCGCTTGGACAGAAACTGGCTCCGCCCAAGCCCAGTCCGCCGCCCGACGGCATTTTCCAGCGCTTCCTTCACACATTCAACTATTTCGTGCTTAGTCCAGACGACAGCTACATGTTCGCTTGGCTCATTGTATTAAATGCCTGCGTTCTGTACAACTTGTGGATCATAATTGCGCGGCAGTCGTTTGAAAAGCTGCAAACCAGCTACTCGTCGCTGTGGCTTCTAGTCGACTCCATAACAGACGCAATCTATGTTATCGACGTGTTTGTTCAATTCCGCACCGGCTATCTGGAACAAGGTCTACTTGTCTACGAGACAAAAAAGCTCGCGTTGAACTATGTCAGATCGAATGAGTTCATACTTGACATGTTCTCGCTGTTGCCTTTCGAGCTCTTCCAACTCAAACTCGGTTATTCTCTGCCTATTTTACGCTTTCCGCGCTTTTTCAAAGTCTACCGCACAGTTCAACTCTACTACATGACCGAAAGTCGATCGCTCTACCCAAATGTCTGGCGCGTGACCAATCTGACGCACATTTTGTTTCTGCTCGGCCACTGGTTCGCCGGCTTCTATTTTCTCATATCCAAGCTCGAAGGCTTCAAAGGTGAACGCTCCTATCCAGATTAACTATTCGGCCCAATTAATAAGCGCGCTTCTCAAGGTCACTGGAGTTATCCAGAGCCGATCGATGAGTTCGCCGAGCTGCCCCGAATGTACCTTCGGTGTCTTTATTGGAGCACGCTAACGCTCACCACGATTGGCGACTTGCCACCGCCCGAAACAAACTGGCAGTAAGTAATCGAACTATTTTATCTCTGAAGGGCATGAGATTTTGCAATAAAATCCGCTAATCTTCGCTCTTCGTCCATCCTCTGTTAATCTGTTCACCTCTTGGCCGCGCTCTTGGTCGTCAGATCGTTTTTATCTCTGCCTTTTCGCTTTAAGGTGGCTTAAGGAGATGAGCAACTTTAGGTAAGAATTGAAATTATACATATATAAAAACTAATTTGTGTAGATGAGAGGGTTTTATTCGCAAATCTCGCCATTGAAAATTAGATTCTCTCCCAGTTCGAGTCTGCTTCTCTAATTCTTTTTTTTCGCAACTGTTTAGATACCTGTTTTCAATTGCGGTCCACTATCTGGCTGTGTTCGTTATCGCCTTAATAGTCGGTCAGGTCGGAAATGTGATCACCAATCGAAACGCGAGCCGGGTTGAGTTTGAGCGTTTGCTGGTAAATGCCCGAGTCAGGTCGGATCATGTTTATCCAATTGTCAGCTTTCATTCTAATAGGACGGTGCCAAACAATACATGAGAAACCACAACGTACCGGCTGACATGCAGAAACGGGTGCAACGGTGGTACGACTATTCCTGGTCCAGGTAACGCTTCATCCTCATTTTCAATGAATTGTTGTTAAACTCACACACGCAAATGAATTTTAAAGAGGTCGAATGAATGGTGCCGGGGATATCCACTCGATCGGGCTCTTGCCAGACAAGCTCAAAACTGAACTGGCGCTTCATGTTAATCTCGAAACGCTTCGAAAAGTAGACAATGCCCCCCTCCGTGCTCAATGCCCTCATTTAATTCATCTCGTCTAGGTTACCATATTTCAAGAATGTCAGCCGGAGTTCTTGCACGATCTAGTTTTGAAAATGCGAGCTTACATATTCACTCCCGGTGATTCGATCTGCAGAAAAGGTGAAATTGCACGAGAGATGTTCATTATTGCCGACGGTGTGCTGGAAGTTGTCGGGTAAAGATCTCAAGTCTTCGACTTGTAGAAATTCTCCAACATGCTCTTTTACCGAAATTAGGGACCAGGGCCAAGTAATAACTCGCATGTACTCAGGAGACTTTTTCGGCGAAATCGGCATTCTGAACATTGAAGGGGCCAGTAATAAGTAAGCCGTTGCCTGGCTATCAATTCAATCGGCTAATTCAATCTTTGCAGACGCACTGCTGATGTTCGATCAGTCGGCTATGCCGAGCTGTTCTCTCTCTCTAAAGAGGACGTGCTCTCTGCCGTGAAAGACTACCCGGACGCGGAGGTTGGTTTTATTTATCGCTGCTTGCCACTCGGCCAGTACTTTATTAACTCAATTTTAGCGCATTCTAATTGACTACGGCCGACGTCGTTTAAATCAAAATCAAATCCGATCGGCAGCTCAAGCTAAACTGACCGGCTCGCCAACTATCGAATCGAACGCCGCCAGTGTTAATGACAACAAAAGTGTATTTAACCTGTCTGGAAGTAAGTTTCTGAAATATTGTCCAACCAATCGTTAATTAAGTTTGCTGTCTACCAATTAGCCGAAGAAGAGGTTCATAGGGGACTGGCGACTGACATGCTCGGCTTTAGAACGTCAAGCATTAAAACTCAACGACATATGAGCGATTTTGGCCTAAGAGACGATTT
Organism: Proales similis; assembly: GCA_019059635.1. Taxonomy (NCBI): domain Eukaryota; kingdom Metazoa; phylum Rotifera; class Eurotatoria; order Ploima; family Proalidae; genus Proales; species Proales similis. The sequence continues at coordinate 985,364 of JAGVRJ010000004.1, forward strand.
GGTGGAAAGCACTTCCGAACTCATGGACTCTTCGGCTGAGCAATTGGTCACTGAAGCTTTGACTGAAATCGGCGATTACTGGTCTGATTCGACTAAAAAAATACTTGAACGCTACTTGAGAGAGCTAATTTCGATTGTTAAAAAAGGTCTAAGGAGGACAAGATGTCAAACGTTCAAGAGAGATTACTCAAACTGAAGGTGAGAAAGTCTGAGTCATTTGCCATCTGGATCGAAAATTCAAAATGAACTTAAACAGCACGAGTTAGAAACGATCCGCTACAAGAGGAACAGAATCATCAAAGAAGCTCTTTCTAACAAAGAAAACCAGATCAGGCTGCTCGAGGCGCGTCTTAGAGTGCTTGAGGTAACCATTCATTCCACGTGAAGCTAATCTTTCTTAATCTTCTTTGCCTAACCAAGAAATATGTTGAACAAAAGCGAGTCGAACTGTTGGTCTAAGCCTTCCAACTTCAACAAATCTATTTTTTCGTTTACTTTTTTTTTAATTCAAATCAAAGAAGGCCGTTTTGTTTTGCTTAAATAAATGACCGAATTTTTTATTTATAGAATTGTTTGAAAACAAGTCAGAAAAAAAGAGATCAAGTTTGATCTATTCAAAGATCATTCAGTCAAATTGACGCTTCTTTTTAACACATTTGACAACCGAGTAGAGTACCGAGGCCAGTAGACTGATTAGAAATAGAGCCCCGACCACAGCAAGCACTATTCGCAAGATGGTGCTTATCGTCTTTGTTGTTGACTTGGAACCCTTGAAATCGTCATACAAGAACGGCATCGTTTGAAAGCTGTAATAGTTCAATCTTGTGGTGGGCGAGTATTGCGCCTGATTGTCGTTTGCTAAGTTGTTCATGTTCGGCGGGCTTGCTTGATCAGGTTTAACTGGAATGCGGTTGTCATTTGGAGTTGTGCTTGGGTTCGGCTTGCTCATCGTATTTGAAGCTATTTGATCGATGTTGTTTTGACTGCTGACGGTAACATTTTTTGAATCGCTGTTCGCGAGAGACGAATTCATTTGATCCGTAGACGGCATTGTCTGGTTCAGGGAACTTTGTGTATTAGCTGCATCATCGTCAAAGACAATCGAAGGAAATGACTGTGAATGAACGAAGCTTGTAAGCAGCAGGGCAAAGACAGTCAATGCGAGCATGATAACTAACGCCTTTTCTTCCTCTCTAATTCAAACAAAATATCAAATCGAGACAATTACAATTTGAGTTTCAATGACTTTGATGATTTGATTTGAATGATTCGGGTTTTCGCGAGTCGACTCTGTGGCATTTTTAATAAAAAACGTGTAAAGTCAAATCTGACGGCCCAGATGGCGGCATGTTTTCTTTTTTGGTTTAATACGCAAGCAATGAAAATTTGCATTCTTTTCTTTCTTTTCATCGTCTTTTTTTTAGGTTTTTATTCGTGAAATTCAAAAGAATAATAAGTGATAATAATAGTAATAATAATTACAGCGAGGAAAATAGATATTGAGAAAATATAGATAAAGCGCAACGATTAAAATAAATTTAATTGTAGTTAACTGAGAAGTGGTGGTGGTGGTGGTGGTGGGCCTTGGGAAAAATGAATCGAAGAAAAAGGAAGGAAACTGGTTTGTTGGTTGACAGATGGTATTGCTTAAATATCGAGCTTCGGAAGGTTGATGATCGCTGACGGTTCACTTTAGACTCGGGGTTTTGCAGCAAGGTGAAACAGGTTTGGCTCGCTCGCTTTGTGTATCGATTTCAATTTTATATTTCTCTTTGTTTCGATTTTCGCGCCTTGTACTCTGCTCTCGGATATGTGGTGTGAGCAACGCTATTGATTACGATTACGTGTCTTTAAACGTCCAACACGTTTGCTCAATAGGACAAGTCGCTTGGCTCTGGTTTGTTGCTTTTTTTTTGTGGTACTTTGGCTTGGCTTTTTTTCTCGAATCTGGTGTCTGTAACTGCGGTGGCTTATTTGTCTTTTGAATATTTGTTGTAGTCGGGCATAAGCATGCTGCGCTTAGGCTTGAATGCGGTGCCGTTCGGAGAAAAGTTTTCCTTGCTTGTTTTGATGTGTTTCTCAATCAAGTTGCAACGGCAATAAACGTAAATCAAAATCAGGAAAGAAAAGAAAGGCTGAATAAACTTCAATGAATGTAGCAAATGAAAACAATATAGAAAAATTTGGTTCTATTTGTTTGCATTTTCGCTGGCCGTGACCAAATAGTCAGTGAATCGAATCGAGCAAGAATTAGTTTAGATCTAAAAAGGAAAAAGATTTCTCTTTGTAAGCGTACGCTTGCTAAATTTGACGAGATTTTCAATCGAAAAGAGCTTACGAATGGCTGAATCGGGTTGCGCTGCTGGATAATTTGCTCTCGACTATATTGATTAGCGGTGGCGTAAGATGCGGCCGCAGCATCACCGTGGCGATGGGCTCCGTTGGATCCAACGCCGTTGCCAGCTGCCGTCAGTCCGTGCAGATTGGCTGGCATGCCCAATGGGGCACCGAAATCAAAGTAGGCCCGAGTATCGTGCGCTGGGCCAAGAGTTGGGATGAATCCGTACGGCGCCTGGATGCCCGCTAAATGTTTGAAAATTTGTTAACTATGACTTTGCTCAGAATCGAACAACGCTCAGCTCATTAACAAGGCTACTCTTTATCTTTTCGTTTAATTCTTCTTCTTTCTCCGATTTCTGTGTTTAATAAACAAAAAACTAGTTCTAATGGATCGGCTTCTAGCCAACTTTTGTCTAAGTAACAAGCACCAAAATAAGCTCTCAAATCTCGGAGCCCTACGACGAGACTCGAAAAGACAGCTAGGGAAGTATTTTGGTATTTTTGCATTGTTTTTCAAAATCTTGTACCTCAATGTGAAGCCAGCGACTAGCAGCCTTGCTCTATCATCTCAATAGAATGCTTTAAAAGTGTAATTACATGCAAGAGGAAAGAATCCGGGCGAGTTGGCGAAAGCGGCCGGTGCAGCAGGAAGGGTGCGTCCAATGGCTCCGTAGACATAAGCATCTTCAAAGTAAAACGCGAGTCTCAATGCATTTTCCTTTTGATCGACTTGAAAATTTCGATCACTTACTCAGAATGTCTCCATAGACTCCTTTGGCAAGGGCTGCGCGGCCTTTAGCCATTTGCTGCGCGTACATGACCTCTTTGGGCTGAGCTTTTTTGCACTCAACTCGCTTCTTGTTGATTTCGTGATAATGAATGTCGCAGACTTTGTCGACAATCTCTTCGTTCTCGAATGTAACAAAGCCAAAGCCTCGATGGCGTTTGGTCGACTTGTCGTACATGAGCATTGCATCCTCAAGTGCTCCGTATTGGCCGAAATAGTTCTTGACGTCTTCGAGAGTGGTTTCTGCACTTAATCCTCCGACGAATATTTTCTTGGTCTTGGTCACCATCTTTGAAAAGAAAGGTTGTTTAGCATGATTGAATGAAAACTGGTTTTGTTGAGATTTGGGCAAACAAGAGATAGGTAGGACTCGGACTCGATGCCAGAATGTAAAATATGGACTGGGCTCTTACGTTACTATTTGCTGCGTCAAGAGAATTTTTATCAACACCCAATCCGTTTCCCGCTGTCACGATTTGTGCGAATGCAGCAGGCGATGCACTGCTGGAGCCAATATGACTCAAATTCGATCCAATCAGGCCATTAATGCCAGTAGGAGGCGAGGCAGACGCCGACGAAGTCGAATTGGTGGGCGAGCCATTTGATTGATGCACCGGGTGCTGTTGCTGCTGCAAGAGTGACGCTGTGGTTAGGATGCTAGTGTTGCCTTGTGGAGCGATAAGCTGCGCAGGCAACGAATGATGCAGAGCGGCAAGAGGAATTTGCTGCGGATATTGGCCAGCGGCCGCAGCGGCCCCACCACCCAATCCCTCTCCGGTTGCGGCCAGTATGAGCTGTTCGCCGCCCGCAGTGAATATCTTCTCACCTCCGGTCGTCTGGTAATATGCCGTGCTGGGCACTGTGATCAATTCGAACATTTCGGCCTATTCTAACTAATTGCACACTCAAAGCTTAGAGAAATCTCGAATCACCAACGATGGAAGAATTGGACATAAAATAAATGAATGTGAACGTGAACGGAAACGAGGTTCGCAGTGAGTTCAACATGGCCGTAGCATAGCATCTTATTCGTCCATTAGCGATACGCGAATCGCATAGGAGCGCACACAGACCAAGTAAGCGTCTAATCCGGACTCGGCCTGGGCCGACGGATTAACCTCGCGACGACGACGTGTGTATTGTTCTCGCCAGTGAGAGCCAGCGACATGGCATGTTCAAGGCTCGGCGATGTGCTCTTAAATGATAATTCGCTTTGGCCAGCTCGATATTCTCTCTTAATAATTAACCCAATCACCTTGACATTCGACAGCAAAGTTTACTTGTTATTGTTGCTCGAGCTGGCCCCTACAACATTAATAATTTGGGTCATCGCCATTATTATTATGAATGTAAATTGATTGAATAGAAATTAACTCTCCCCCATGCTTGCTTGGCCTATTGCCTGTGTGTGTATTGGCCAGCCAGGCTCATCACTCTGCACTCGCCTAGACCGCGGCCTCGCTTGACCTGCGCCACTGGGCACACTGTTTCTCGGCTCAGATCAATGCATTCGAAATTAGAGCTCTTCTATAGCTTTGGCTCTCTTTCTCTTGACCTTTCTCTCTCTCTCTACACCGACGCCTGCCCGTCTTGCTACCTAGCTGCTCAGCTATTTGGGACACAATGAGAATAGGCTCCAGAATGGCCTGTGCATCCTCCAAAACAACAAACTGTCTAGGCGCTCGGTGTGATTAGACCCCAAACGGCGCTATCTGCCGGATTAGTCAGCGTTTTAACGCTCGTTTTTAAGCCGGCCAAATAGCTAGATTGAAATCGCATTAATCAAGCCGGGCTGCAGCTTTTGCCACGATGCGGTGGGTGATTAATGCCCGGCGAAATAATTAATCGAAAGCGATTAAGATCGGTGCTTTGCCGAGGAGACAAGTGGCGTCCCAGATACGCCAATAAAGACGACTGGCTCGGCAGGAATGGCACATGAAATCCTAGTTTTGTGAGCGGAAAATCAATATTTGCATAGACTTTCAATTAAGTTGTAGCAGAAGCGGCACTGAGTCGGTTATGGAGATGGTGATGATGAAGCTTCATCATGGGAGCTAGTGGCGTCAATGCAATCATCACGCTGCTAACTAGACTCTCTCCATCCGTCCGTTTGCAATCCCTCATTCTCTCCAACACACACACAGACACACACGCAAACTCAATGCTTTCTAACTCTGGTCTGCTAGAATCATTTTGAGCGTTCGCTATTGCATTCTAGCCATCATCACCATCATCATATGGGTCGCTGATCAGTGGCGTCGCTTGCACAAACAGGCTCATCATCTGATCTGGCCGGGTTTTCCGATAAGCAAATCAGCCATAAAAACAGGCGAAATAAAGCAGCTTTCATTCTCTTGCTTCTTCGTTCTTTGGTTCTTTCATTAATTTCGACAAAATCCGTTTGTGCGCAAATGCGCGCTGACTGCCTCTTCCACTCGCTGAGTCTTTTTTCTTTATCTCATTTCAGTTGTTGATCAGGCTGCGCTCGGACGCATTCATGAGTGTACATGTTTAATTGAAATAGAAAACACTCCATAAATTGGCTAGGCCTCATTGAGCTCGCTACTGCGTTCACTTCAATCAACTAGTGTCTGTAAGGCGTCAAAGAGACAAACAAGTGCATTGACATGTAAGAGGGAGGTTGCAAATCGATTAGGCCTCCTAATTTGATTTGCCATCGTGGCGTTTTGACTACTCCAGCTACAACACAGTTTTTAATAGACCCCCGGGAAATGGAACAAAGAGAGGGATTTGAGAGGGCAATTATGGCATCGAGTCTTTTCCATACCATTCACATTGAACTAAATATATTTCACTCACCTTTGGGTGTTTTTGTCGAGGAAATGCTCGCTTCGGATCGATCTGTTTGGGAGGGATAATTAGAATCTGCAATCATCGATATGAAGGGCCAGTAACCAAATTACCGTCTTCTCGTCTAACAAATGCTCTTTTACGTCCAATACTTTGTCCACACTTGCCGCTTCTTCGAATTTGATGAAGCCAAAGCCTCTGGAGATTGGCAAAAAGGAAGGAAAAGAGGTTTAATTCGCCTGTTTAAGTTGTTGAATCGGTTCGACAAAAAGCCTACCTAGAGCGTTTAGTCACTGCGTCCTTCATTATCATACACTCAGCTACTTTGCCGAAATTTTCAAAGTACGCTTTCAGATTCGCCGGTGTAGTCTGACTGCTCAGGCCGCCAATAAACATTTTCCCTGGATCACTCACTGTGCTACTGGATGCGTGTCGATGCGGCATTTCGTGATAATAATCCGCCTCTTCATCATCTTCATCGTAGATTTCCTCTTCCTCCTCCTCGCCGTCTTCTTCGCCGTCGGCTTCGTCTGACTCATACTCAGCTGGAGCGGTCGCGTTCTGACTCGCTTTGGCTGCCGCGCTGGCACTTAGGCTCAAACTCTTTTTGAACTCATTAACTAGGTTCTCGTCGACCGGTTCAATCTTTGAGGCCACTGAGACTGGCTCTTGGGCTGCCTCTTTCTGCGGTGTTGCCAAAGTTTCGTTATTGTTCAAATCGGTTTTGCTCTCGCTGATACTGCCCGACTCGTTCTGCTTGGTCTCTTCTTCCTTGCTCATTTTTCTTTCGTTTCCAACTGGTCTGTAATGTTTCTGTGCTGGAAAAGGTGGTCGTCAGGTTTTCGAGTTGCGCTTTTCTTTCTAGTTCTCAATTCTGTTTTCCAGAACAGGTCGTGCAAAATTGTGATTAGTCACAATCGTACGCGCTCGTATGGTACAAATAAACTGGGAATCTCTAGATCCTCAGATTCAGCGTCGCTCGCGGCTTCTAAACTGTTGATAAAAGTTCGATGCGCGCTTAGATGCTTCGATCCAGATGCTTTTTGAACGTTGAATACAATTGATGCTGATAATTGCTTGCCTTTTCTAATCGGTCTTCAGCAATAAGGGAATAACCGATTCTATCTTGATACTTGTGCTGGCTTGTTTCTTCTCTATTTTATGAGAGCCTTCGGAACGCTTTCGTTTGATTTCTTCTTTAGGTCTGCGATCGTCTCCGCTCCACTTTGATTCCGAACTAAATTAACTAACCGACTAGAAACTAACTGTCTAAGTCTAAAAATACTGCTTCAAAAAAAGAAGAGTAAGAATAGATTTTTCCAGGTCTAGAATAGCCGATATGAAATCGAAAATAGTGCTCGATAATAATCATAATAAAAATATAAGAGCGAATGCAATCAAACTTAAAGCAAAACCCACGATCAAACACACACACACACACACTCGCTCGCATACTCACATCGCGTTTGAAGAGCTTACCAAGTAGAGAACAGGCTGAGGAGATAATTTGCAGCAACTTATTATGCTATTATCTTGATAAAACCAAGAGGAGGCCGTAAAATAAATGAAGCGTTCATGATACTCTCTCTCTCTCTGGCTCGCTTATCGACACGAATGAGCGAAGAGTAAAGAGGTTAAAACGGCCGCCTTAGAAAAGCGTTTTCTTCAATCAAACTTTGCCCACGCAGACAAATAATTAGTTCTGGCAAGCGCTTCTCTTTCATCGCTCATTCGCCAATCCTTTTCTTCACTCGACTCATGAAGGAAGAAAAGACAGGAGCAACATGGAGAAACAAAAAGAGAGAGAGAGGAGAGAAGGAGAAAAGTAGCGAAAGAGAGGAACGAGCTGAAGCTGGCTAAGCTTTAATTCTTTCTGAATTATGGCCGCGTAATAAGCGCACGGTTGCAAAATAGAGAACCAAACAGCGCGCAAGTCCTCTCACATAGACACACGCACGCACGTATGGTTGCATGCACGCCGCAAACAAGCAAACAATTCTACTTAAATTGCAAAATGCAAATAATTATCAGGAATGGCGTGCGGCTGGCGTGACTCGGCTCTGGCGTACTTCTGGTAGACCAGCCTCACTAGCGTTAGGATTATAATAATTTATTTGAAATTCCAAATCAGAAGCTGAAATTCTTTTACTCTCTTCATCTTTCCTCTCTCTCTCTCTCTCTCGATTGCCCTATCTTGTTCAAAAACCAACGCATACATACATAGACTATCTAATTCTTAGCTGCTTAGTGGCTCGCTTTCATTCTGTTTCTTTGGTACGCACGCTTGCTCTTCTCTCGCGCAAGCTTTTTTTTCATATTGCATTTAGCTTGCTCTCGCGCTCCATCGTTCATTTTCTATATTTATTCGCCAAATCTCTTCCATTCAACATGTTTGCTTTCGAAATTATGCAAACGAAAGACGCGCTTTTGAAACGAAAGCATAATTCGTGTTGCATTCTTCTAGTTTGCAGCCATAATCACACTCACTCTGAACATGAGCTCGGCACAAATATTGGATGATTTTTATGGTAATGACTGCTGAAAGCAACGTCGCGTTCGTCACCGCTTTTCTGCGTCTGACGGTCTATAATGAAGACGACGACGACGACGACTGCGCGACTGCAAGAATGGCGCCGTCAACTGAGTACGATTGCCAGTGGCATAATTTATTGTGCCATTCGAGCAGAGGCGAATTTAATGAATTTGAAATGCGTTGCTCCTCCTTCATTATGTAACTCGATAGTAATGCCGGTGCCTAATGTTATTCTGATTGCAGCGCCCAGAGCTATTCATCATAAAACACAATAATGAGCCAGAGTAATAATTTGCGGCAATCAGCTCGTCGTGTTTTTATGAAGGAATATAAAAAAAACCAAATTAACGTAAATCGACTCGTAAGCTGACTATTTCGACTGATTGGCTGCCTTGCCTTTTCATTGACTTGCTGACTGCCTGATTGATTGACTGATTGACTTGTTCAAAGGCTTAATGAAAATTGCTCGCACACAAACCTAGTGAAAACTAGAAAGAACACACACACACACAAACATGACTAGTCTATTATGTAATCACAGAGTAGTTGCTAGAATGTGAATAGTAGCTGCTTTACTTGCAGACAATTAGGAAAAGGACGAATTAAATAAAGAGAGCTGGCAAAAATGGGACTGTTGATGTGGATAGGCACATAACAGACAAGCTCAAGGCTCACAACACTCTAGTTCAGTTGGAATGTGTGTGTGTTATGTGTGAAGCGCAATAGCGACATGCAGCGTATTTCAGCGACTTCTATCATCCCATTCATCTGTTTTGAACAACACCGGCTTAGCTCCGTACCTTGAATTGCATAAATTTTGAAAAACGAAACCAACTAATTCTGTTTGCCATTCAATCCCACTTTTTCGAAAAAAAAAATAAGAAAGAGAGCGAAAGATGGAGAATTTCTCGTTTGGTTGTAATCTGATTGCCTCTCAATCTAATTCACGTCCCTCAGTTTCCCACTCTCTTTCCCTTTGTTCGTTTCCCGCTCGCTCTTTAGAATTCATTGTTTAATCAACTCTTATACATTCATTTGGTATTTGAGATGCTTTTTTGCTGCTTGGCGTCAATATGCACGCTTACTTTTGCTCCCGTGGCCGTGTTCTTGTCCACATCAACACACACACACACAAATGTAATATAAATGTGGATAGAATAAACTTGAACAAGCCGAGTTGTGATTGTTTTTTGATAGCGAATGAGATGAAGCTACAGATTCATATAGAATACTAGTTAGCCGAGCATAGCTTAACGCCTCCAAATAAACGCCCCACTCAGACATGATGACATTTAATCGCTACACATGCTGCTCCTATTTTGTGGAAATCAGGCCGCGGGCTCATTTGCACGATCCCATCATGATGATCGTTGTGATGAGATAGCCGAAAAGAGTAAAATGAAGAATTTCTAGGACGTCAAGCTCTCTTGGCATGAATCAAATATCTCGACAGAGGGTTCGCGTATCCGCTTTGTCTCTATTTCTGTCTATCTGTCATATATGTAGGCTCAGACAAAAGCTAGTCTGAAAATGCAATAAACTTTGCTTGAAATGCTCATAAAATCGATAGTCGGGCAAAAACAAGTACACGGCTTGTTTATGCCTCTTTCGAAATTTAGATTCTGGGCTATGCACAAATTAAGCGCTCGCTTGATATCGGTGCCTTGGTCGAGGCGATGCCTTTGTCAGCCGCCTAGCCGCCAAGCTGGTAGTTTCAAGCTGAGCGGCGATAAATTAGAAGCACAGAAAGAAAGAGCGATCAAAGTGATTTCCTTTTTTTTTCATCCTTTTACGCTTATCGCGTCAATATTAAAATGGATACCCAACTCGCTTAGAGAATTTCATCGATTGAGTGGCCGAAATTAGAGGCGAATTTTGCACAAGTAGGCAGCGAATCAATCAATTATGAAACGTCCTCTCTCTTTCTCTACTTTCCATGCGTCTTAAATACTCGTGCCATCAAATAGGGAGTCGATCGCATATGTTCAATTGAAGTGTCAAGAGCCCTTGTTTCTTGGATTGACGTTCATGCTGATGGAAGCGTTTCCGATTGGAATCATCGACGGCTCGTCGAGGAAACCCGTAATGAGGCGTTCGACTTCGAGAAAAATTTCGATCAGGTTTCATGAGCTTGTTGCAAAAAATCTACATTCTAACCATTAATTATTGCTCGTTCAGCTGCAAGCCATATTCTCAGAGTCTATGCCGAGGGCGTGCTCGGCCTATTTATTTGAATACAAGAGACCCAAAGCAAGCGATCTGCGCATATTGCAGCACATTCTTCGTTTGGAGAGACACGATCTCATACTCAAATCGATCATAAAGCAATCTTTCAAAAGCTCGGCCGAGCAAAAAATTTTTGTCTTGGACTCGTTCAAAGTGGCAAGGCAGTTTAAGCTGCTGGTCGGAGGCGAAAGGGTCGCCTCCTCGGAGCTTGTCGACAATATGCTTGCTCGGCACGATGAACTAAGCGAAATATATCGACCTTTGACTGAACACGCCCTAAACGTTCCTCAAGAACTTAAAGAGACATTTTTCTCCTCTTCTGATTCATTGAGGGAGCAGTTGGCCAGAAACTACCTCCAGGCAGTCTGTTTTCTTAAGCTCATGCGCCAAGTATCACTCTCAAAACTCTAAGCAAATTCATTTGGCTCGATAAAAATAAACAACAGATAAGCACAGGCCCCTCTGAGCTTGTTCATTCGCATTCGTTTCTGTCTATGACTCGGAAAGTGCTGATTTAACTAAATGACTAAAATGTGCTCCTAATGGAGTAAAGACTGTATCGTAAACGATGAAATTCAAGTCAGTCGTCAAGAGGAGCAAGACGGCATAAAGATCGTTATCAGACTGAGCCAGGTGAAATAAGAAAAAGTTCAAATACAATCAAGAGCTGAGGCGAACGTGATTGACGCCATGTACGGGCGCTTAATTTATTCGGCAACCTTTTTTCGATTAAAAAGCACACTTTGAGTAGTTGGCCAGCTTGTCTCCTTTTCTAGGGCTCTATCAAGTCAACGAACCCAAACTCGCCCGTGTGCTGGTTGGCTTCGGCCCGAAAATTAAATACCACTGCAATTTTATGTTTGTTTTTTGATATGAGTAGCAAATATCGCTTTTTCCACAATTAGATTTCGATCGCCAGTTTCTGTTTTATCTTACGCGTATAAAGGTGTGTAAGTTGTTTTCTCCGAGCGTGAAAGGAAGGAAAGAGTTGGTGTGAATCACGAGTTTGCTCGATTACTAGATGGCCCAGGGAAAATGACCAGTGCGAAGAGAAGCATAAATTAATGGACGAGTAAACTAGGACACGGTCATACATGCGCGAACAGCTTGTGATTGTTGCACGCATCCGCAGCAGCCAAAAAGCAGCTCGTTCGAAATAATTCCATGTGCGCTTGCCGCGTGCGACTTGAGGTCGAGCATTATGATACTTGGCCGCTATCTGGCCTAGTTATATCTGGCCGACCATCGTTTCTATCAAGCCGCTCTGTTTATCAGCGCTCGTTCGCGCCGCATGGCTAAACGGCTCTAAAGGATTCAATTAAATTGAAATTTCATTGAAGCACGAAAAAAGCACGCTGCCGACGCTCTGTTTGGTCTCAAGTCGAAGCGAATGCTTTTAATTTTGTGTTGCCAGCTCCCTTTAGATATTTCTTGGCTCCGAGTCTCTGCAATGCTCTCAGAGTGAACATGCAGAAAATAAAGAGAGTATCAACGTTCCTGGGCCTCCTTGTGGTCACTCTGCTGCCCTCAATCGGTCAAACGGCCATTCTAACTCCACCCTATTTCAACTTGGTCACTAATCGACACGTTTCGGCTACTGCCACATGTGGCGAGGGTGTCTCACGACCGGAGCTCTACTGCAAACTTACAGGCAGTGCTGCTGATCGAGCCTTTTCTAATGTTCAACTAATTCAAGTAAATTGAACCATCATTTATCTGAACTTGATCAAGCTTATGATAATCTGCTCTTCAAGGGACAATATTGTGACTATTGTGACCCTTCAGACCCGGAGAAAACGCACCACGCGAACTATTCAATCGATGGAACTGACCGATGGTGGCAAAGTCCTCCTCTGTCTCGATCGCTCGAGTACAATCGTGTCAATTTAACAATTGACTTTGGCCAAGAGTTTCATGTCGCGTATGTCTACATAAAAATGGCCAACTCGCCCCGGCCTGGTGTTTGGGTTTTGGAAAAGTCAACTGACTACGGCCAGACTTATCAGCCTTGGCAGTACTTTGCCGACACGCCGTCGGACTGTTTCAACTTTTTTGGAAAAGAGACAAAAAACAAGATTGAAAACGACGACGACGTTATCTGCACAACCGACTACTCCAAGGTGCTGCCTGTGGAGGGAGGTGAAATACTTGTGTCGTTGGTCAACAATCGACCGAGCTCTTCGAACTTTTCGCATTCGGACTTGCTTCAAAATTGGACGAGAGCAACAAATGTTCGCCTTCGCCTCATGCGCACCAAGAATCTGCTGGGCCACTTGATGGCTGTGGCTAAACAAGATCCGTCTGTGACTCGTCGCTATTTCTACAGCATCAAGGATATCTCAATTGGCGGTCGATGCGTTTGCAATGGCCATGCTCAGTACTGCGAGGCAAGCAACCCTCTGGTGCCGAGTCGACTCATTTGCAAATGTGCTCACAACACTTGTGGCGACAACTGCGAGCAGTGCTGCGAAGGCTTCGTTCAAAAAAAGTGGCGCCAGAATCGAGAAGGACAAGAGTTCGAATGCGAGCCGTGTCAATGCTACGGCCACTCTAACGAGTGTGAGTACGACGAAGAGATTGATCGCAAAAAGCTGAGCATAGACGTGCACGGAAACTACGACGGTGGCGGCGTTTGCAAGAACTGCAGACACAACACGCAGGGAATAAACTGCCACGAATGCAAGAGCGGCTACTATCGCGCGCCCAATGTGCCAATCACATCTGAGAATGCTTGTGTAAAATGCGACTGCGATGAGAGATATTCAACCGGAAACTGCTCGCAGCTTACTGGACAATGCGAATGCAAGCCGCAGTTCTCGGGCTCCAAGTGCGATAAATGTGCCAAAGGCTACACGGATTTTCCCGAATGCTCCAAGTGCGAATGCGACATAAACGGAAGAGCAGACGAAAATTGTGAAGGCCCGTGCACGTGCAAACTTGGCTACCTAGGGCCCAGATGCGATCAATGCGTTGAACGCTACTTCGGATTTCCTAACTGCACGCCATGCGTTTGCAATAAGGAGGGTTCACGTGACTTGACCTGCAACAACGCTACCGGCCAGTGCAACTGTAAACGCGGCTATGCCGGCATCGAATGCGACCAGTGCGATGACGGCTTTTTCAAAGACGGAATATGCACCATGTGCGACTGCCAGGTGGGAACTGTAGACGAGATTTGCGACAAAACATCGGGCAAGTGTATCTGCCGCGAGAACTTTGCCGGCGAAAAGTGCGATCAGTGTGCACCGGGCTATTTCAATTTTCCTGAATGCTCACCGTGCGAGTGCAACACGAACGGCTCATTGAGCACTACTTGTGCGTCGAACGGCCAGTGCACTTGCAAAGAGGGAAGAAGTGGCCTCAAGTGCGATCAGTGTGCGCCCGGATATTTCAGCTATCCTGAATGCGTTGACTGTCAATGCGATACGGCTGGCTCGATCGGAAAGTCGTGTGACCCCGACACCGGAAAGTGCAACTGCAAGCCCAATTTCCAGGGCGAAAAGTGTTCAGATTGTGCAGAAGATTTTTACAATTATCCGATCTGTGAGACATGCGAATGTAATCCACTGGGAACCTCGTCTTCGTTTCCTGGCTGCACCAAAGAGCTTAAGAACCTGCCCAAGATTACGTGTCCGTGCAAAGAGAACGTGGAGGGCAACAAATGCGAGCGATGCAAGGATCGATTCTACAACCTTGGCTCAGACTACGAAAAAGGCTGCTCGCCGTGTTCTTGTAATCGTGATGGCTCAATTAACGAGCTCGACATTTGCGAGCAGAGCACTGGCCAATGTCACTGCAAAATGTTCGCTGACTCGCTGTCGTGTGACTTGTGTAAGCCAGGATTTTACCAACTCGCTCGCTCGAACATATTCGGCTGTGAGTCATGCAACTGCCGGCCAGGCTCATCCCGGGACAATTTCTGCGATCAAAGCACCGGTCAATGCAATTGTTTGCCCAACATTGAGGGAAAGACTTGCGACCAGCCCACTGCTGGCCATTTCATTCCTGGTCTTCATAGGCTCCACTTCGAGATGGAAGAAGGCTATTTGGACGAAATGAAGTTCGTTCGCTACGACTTTGATACTCAAGTGTTCCCGGACTATTCATGGAAAGGCTACGTTCATTTGAAACGATTTAACCACAAAGTCTATCACATGCTTCCGAGTGGCATTCGTCAAGGAACTTATCGAATGATAATCCGCTATCTGAATCTGAACAAAGATCTGGCCGAGCTATTTGTGACCGTTCAAGAAATGGACAACCAGGATAGAACAGAGACCCAAGCCGCTACAATGCTGCTCGCTCCCAACGAACAGCCAGCATTCGAAACCATCAGCAACAGGCAGATTCTGCCGCTTATCATTGAGCTGAGCGAAAGCAAAGATTACGAGATCGCCTTCGAGAGCGGCTCTGAAAATGTGTTCATCGACTATTTCGTCCTTTTGCCGATGCAATTCTACGAGCCGAAGATATTCTTGTACGACGTGGAAAGAGCCTGTGAGGATTATCGCAACGAAGAGCTGTGCATTCAGTACACGTACCCGCCTCTAGATCGATTTCGATCGATCGATAATCAGATTGAGCTTAGTTCGGATAAGCCGGCCAATCTTGATGATTTGAAGAAGTTCAATCATTCAGAGCCGAGCCCGATGCTAGCTCATGAGGTAGATTCGGAGAGACCAATTAAGGCTGAGCATGAACTGCAGAGTGGCACAGAGTACGTTCTTCTCGTGGATTTTATGAATCTTAACCAACAGGCGTCAGAACTCTTTGTTCAGATCGAGTCGGCCGGCAAGCAATCTCAAGGCCGGCTGTTTCTTTACACTTGCAATATAACCACCACTTGTCGCCAAGTGTTTTTATCTGAGCAGTTTAATGAGCCTTTGGTGATCGTTGGAGAAGGTGCCGCCAAAGTTTCGCTGACAAATCCTTCGCAAGAGGCCGTCTTGATTCAGAAGCTGACTTTTGTTCCTCGTGCCGATTTTAGCCCTGAATACATAAAGATGAAAGCCAAGTGCCAAGTGGGCGGTGGACAGTGCATCCCACCAAAGCTGCCGCATGTTCCAGGAAGTCGTGTTCCTCTCAACATGCAAGTGCCCAATCTACGTCAAGATCTGCTCAATGGTCAGAGCCCTTCTTACATTCCATTGGAAGACACCGTTTATCTGTTTGGCTATTTGCCTGAGGTTACTTATCCGATTGAGTTCCAGCAAACAAATGATGAAGAAATCATCGTCATTCAGTATTATCAACCGAACCATGCCAAAGTTGAATTGAACGCTTTTCTCAACGACAGAAACGTCAACGGATCTTTAGAGGCCGAGTACTGTCCACTGATATCGGGATGTCGAGCGAAAATCGTTCTTCACGGTCTTGACTCTTACGACAAGACCCAGCTGAATTCTTTAACACTTCAGCTGGCGGAGAACAACAAGGATATCTGGATATCAAATGTCATGCTTGCTAGCCAGAAATGGCTCACAGACTCAATGCTCTCTCCGGCACCGGTTGATTTGAACGCCTGGTTCGTCGAGAAATGCGGCCAGAATGATTTTAGCATTGGCTTTGGCGAGTCGCAGTATTGCGATCTCGCAATTCTCTCTCTGTCCACTCAGTTCAATGATGGAGCAGTTCCCTGCGCCTGCAGCCCAGAAGGGAGCATTAATCCGGAACAGTGCGAGCCTTTTGGCGGACAATGTCAGTGTCGGCCGAATATAATCGGCCGCCAGTGTAGCTCTTGTAAGACAGGCTACTACGGGTTCCCCGAATGCAAGAAGTGTGACTGCTTCACCGGAATCTGCGACAATTCTGGCGAGTGTGTGCCTCCGCCCAACAGCAACGGTACACACTGCTTGGACGGCTTCTACGGATTCGACAAGCGATACGGATGTGTGCCATGCAACTGCACTCTCCAGGGAACCGAGGGCGGCAATTCGGTTTGCGATAAAGAAACAGGCCAGTGCTCGTGTCGTGAAACGACCGGAGGACAGCGATGTGATCAATGTCGACCAGGCTTCTACAGCTACCCTTACTGCTATGATTGTAACTGTCAGAGAGAGGGCACAACCAAAGATGTTTGCAACGCTGAAACTGCCGAATGCATTTGCAAGTCAAATGTTGAAGGCCCAAGATGTGACTACTGCAAGGCCGGAACGTTTAACCTTGAGGCCCGAAATCCAAAAGGATGCACCGATTGTTTCTGCTTCGGTCTAAGTTCGATGTGTGTCTCGGCCAAGCTTTACTTGAACCAGCACTTAAACCTGAGGGCAGATGTCTGGTCTGTGACCGGCGGCGCAAGTGCCGATCAATTCGCGATCGAACCGGCAACAGATGGCTCATTGAGTCTAAAGCATGCAAGTGAAAAGCTAAACAAGGCGCTATATTGGAATGCGCCTGACTCGTACAACGGTAACAAGGTCACTTCATATGGCGCTAAAATAAGCTATTCGATCAGAATCGAGCGGCCAGAAAACGCAGCCGGCCTCGTACTTCCAGATGTGATCATTCACGGCAAGAATCTGAGTCTAGCTCACACATCGAACCGCCAGCCAGTGAGTCAAGATTTGTTTGAAAATTCAATCGATCTACTGGAAACCAACTTCATCAAAGTGAGCAGCGGCTCATCGGCCACTCGCGAGGACCTCATGAAAGTACTCAGCTCTGTTCAGCAAATTCAACTGCGCGCTACATATTTCGATGTGGCACATAGCTCTCAGCTGATCAGCTTTAGAATAGAAGTTGCCGAGGATCGGCCAACAGACGCCGAGAATGTTGTCGTTACCCAGAGCGCTGAGCAGTGCTACTGCCCACCAAACTATCGGGGCTACTCTTGTGAGTCGTGTGAGGTTGGATTTTACAAAGTCAAAGGTCTGGGTCCAGGTCTATTTACTTGTGTGCCATGCAACTGCAGCGGCCATGCAAGCACATGCGACCAAGAGACTGGTCAATGTATTGACTGCCAGGACAATACGATTGGCTTCAATTGTGAACGCTGCAGGACCGGCTATCACTTGATTGATTACGGAAATGGACAAACTCAGTGCATGCTGTGCCCTTGCCCGGGTCCCACCGAGAGCAATGTGTTCGCCACAAGCTGCAATTTCGATCTGAGTCTCAACAGAGTCTACAACTGCGAGTGCTTCGAAGGATATACTGGAGCGTATTGCCAAAGCTGCGCACCCGGATTTTACGGTGATCCTACACTGCCAAGAGGAAGCTGCAATCCGTGCAACTGCAGCGGAAACATCGACATGACTGATCCTGAATCGTGTGACGTGCGAACTGGCGCTTGCATCAAATGTGCCAATAACACCGCAGGATCGCAGTGCGAGCGATGCGCTGATTGGCATTACGGAGATGCCCTTCTGCTGCGCAACTGTCAGGCATGCAACTGCAACCAAACGGGCAGTGAGTACTGCGACCGAGAAACTGGCAAGTGCCATTGCAAGAGCAATGTGGTCGGTTTCGACTGCTCGTCATGCGCCGAGGACACGTGGGGGTTCAATACCGGCAACGGGTGCACCCATTGCAATTGCGATCCTATTGGCTCCTACCAGTCTCAATGCGATGCCAACACCGGCCAGTGTAAATGCAAGCCAGGCGTGGCTGGACCCTATTGCAATAAATGTCTGCCCGATCACTGGAACTTTACGCAGTCTGGCTGCCAGCCTTGTGAATGCTCCACTGAGGGTGTACTCGTGACCAACACGGGCGGTTTCCGATGCAACAGCTCCAACGGACACTGTGAATGCATTGACGGAGTAGAAGGTGAGAAATGTGATCGATGCAAGCCCCGCTGGGTCCTTGTCAAGCACGAGGGATGCAAAAAGTGCGACACATGCGTGCACACACTGCTTGACGATCTCGACCTTCTCGGAATGAAAGCGGACGCAATTGCCAACGGAGGCCAAAATTCCAGCTTGATTTTCAAAGCTTATAACAAGCTTAACCAGCTTGAGAGTGACCTGGACCAGATTGAAAGTTCGCCTCAGCTAGCGGACTCAACGTCACTCTTCAACTTGAATCGAGTTATCAGGCAAATTCAAAACGACTTGGAGAATTTCAAGAAACTGGCCAAGACTGACTTGAGCGAGAAAGAGGCAAAGTTTAAAGAGCTGCTCACAGAGGCCGAGAAATTCAATCTTAATCTCAACGAGCTGCGTATCAAGCTTCAAATACTGGATCAGATCATTCTCGAACTGGAGAGTCAAGAGAATCCGAACGAGCTCGAAATAACTGAGGAAACATTGTCGCAGTTCGAAGCAATCACAAACACAATTCTGTCGCGAAGTCCAGAAGTCGCTTTTGACACCTACAGTCAGCTGATCAGCGAGTTTAACTTGATGAACGCCACTGTGGGCGAGTACAAGAACCGTCTAAACAAACACATCAAAGAGCTTCAAAAAATCGAGAACAATAATCGCTACATTCGCGATAGTCTGAACGAGCTTCAGTCTCTAATCAGCAAAGCTCAGCAGAGTAGCAAGTTCAAGCAGCAAGATCTTACTTTCACCGCCTACATCGACAATCTAAATCAGCTGAAAAAGAATGCGGCTGCTTCTCTCGAGCAGTCAAATCAAAAAGTGGATAATATTCGCAAGCTCATCGAGCAAGGCGAGCAAAAGTTTAGCCGAATCTCGGACACTGTCAAGGAGCTTGAGGGTCGAGTGAATGACTTGAAAGAGATCAATTCCAATCATCAGGCAAGCTTCGAAGACCTCAGAGAAAAATGCAACCTGGCCGAGAGCAAGGCGATTTCTATGATGAAAACAGCCAAGACATGGAGTAATCAAGCGCTCTCGATTAAGAATGGCGTGAATGGAATTCATCTGATTGAGGAGTACGAGAATGCTGCTCGCTCGTTGGAGGCGTCACACACGAAATCTTCAAAGGCCTTGGGCGCTATCGATGCAATAGGAACCGATCTGGATCAAATGTCATTGAGCTGTTCAGCGCTGAAGAACGAGACAAGCGTGATATTGAAAACGGCCCAGGAAGCGAACAAGAAGCGATTCACGTTAGAGCAAGACCGAAGCCGACTTGAAACTAAATACCGTCAGCTGAGCGAGAAAACCAAATCAATCGAGAAGGGTCTTGAACGATTAGACAAATGGATAAACGAGACCAAGCAGAGCGACTCGGCTCTCGAAGAGCTCAAGTCCAAATTGCAAAGTCAAGAGAAATTGCTAAACGAAAAGCAAAAAGAGGCCGAGCAAATGTTTGATAAAATCGAATCGCTAGAACTGCTCACCAATCAGCTGCCTAATCAAGAGTCAGTGAGCGGCGCGGAGATTTTGGTTGCAATTGAAAGCTCGATTGACGAGCTTGCTCGTAGCAAGCAGCCGATTCTGGACGGAATCAAGGAGCTGAAGCAGTCAAACACGCTGAACTCAGAGTTCGATGATCTCAAACGCGAGATTTATGATCTTAAGATACTGTTGGAGAGCACAAGAAAGTTGAGTAATGAGATCAGAGTGGCGGTTGAATTCAAGAACTCGACCATGCTTAAGCTCAAAACGCCAGACAGCATTCAGCCGTCGATGCACACAAGCGGATCGATTTATGTGAAAACGAAAGAGTTGAATGCGCCTATTCTGCTCGTGTTCAATCAGAGCACACCAGAAGAGTATTTGACGTTGTTTTTGCGCGACGGTGTTCCTCATCTGCAGTATCGCTTGAGCAAGAACGATTCGGCACCGACTGTTCTCAACACCGACACAGCGATAAACGACGATCAATGGCACAAGATCGAATTCGAGCGCATTGGCAAGCTCACCAAACTGAAAGTCTACTCGCAAGAGAGATTCAGAGAGCAGATTGTCGAGTCTAGTCAGGATTCAATTGTTTTCAATTTGGACACGAACGGCGCCACATTCTACTTGGGCAAAGCACCGTTTTCACTCCTTTCCGACGAGCTCAAGATGGTCATGATATTCGGACAGCAGTTCATTGGCTCTTTGGACAGCTTCAAATTCAACAAAAATGAAATGGGTCTTTGGAATTTCGAGAGCGCCACCAATTTGGAAGGCGACGTCGATCGAAAGTTCATCGCTCAAAGTGATCGCCTCGAAGCACCAACCGACGAGGGCGTTTATTTCAAGGAGAATTCGTTTATGTGCTTGGCAAGGTCACAGCTCCGCTTTGCTTCTCAGAGCAGTCTAGTGGTCAGTCTGAGATTTAAAACTCAGTCGCCTGATGGACTTCTCTGGATTTGGTACTCGTCAGTTCGTCAGTATTTAACAATCTACCTGCAAGACGGCCACTTGAATGTGGCGTTTGTGAACAATGCCTACAAACGCTTCTATCTATTTGAGGACAGTCCGGCGGAAACAAGTCACCGACTTGATGATGGCGAATATCACACGGTCAAGGTCAGCATAGCTCAGGCTAGAGTGAACGATTACAATCCGTACCAGATTGTGATAAACGCTGAAGAACGTTTCGATAGCGAAAACGGAACAGTAATGGGCAGCTCAAGCTACTCAACCGATCGGCCGTTTACGTTCAAACGCGGCCAGCAGTGCGTTGGCGGTCTCATTCCAACGGAGCGTGAAGGCGAGTTCAAAGATGCGCAGTTTGACAATTTTGTTGGTTGCATGCTGTCTATACTGACGATTGCCGACCAGTCGAGCAAGATTGACTTGCAAGAAGAGCTCACCAAATCGGGCACCAAAATGGCCAACGTGGAACCGTTCTGCTCTGAGAGCTCGAAGCAGTGCGAGATCAGTCGAAGTGCAGAGCCGGTCTATCTTGAATTCAAACTTGAAAAATACACTCGAAATGATAACACTGAGACGATCGGCGTCGGATTTGTCACCACCAATCCGAATGGACTTTTGTTCCATCGAAAACAAGTTCGAGAAGGTTCTAGCAGCGAAATTAATCTTCGTATCGTCGACACGAGAGCGGTGCTCACTGTACTCGACGGCGATAAAGAGTACAAGCTCGAATCTGACAAACAACTCAACGACAATCTCCTGCATGCCGTTTACATCATTCGCAAAGTCAGATCGATTGAGCTTAGGATAGATAATCAGCTGCACGCATCAGCTGCTCTACAGCTTGTGGACGTCAGTCTGCCGCCGGTCATGTTCAGCCACTTGTTCGTCGCTGGTCTGCCTCTATCGCAACAAGATTCCAGCAACCCTCAGTTGAGTGGTGTAGAAAATTTTGAAGGCTGTCTACTCGAAGTGATTTACAACAGCAACAACCTTGACGTGTCAAAAGCGGACGACAAGTCTAAAAAAGGCATAAAATATTCAAAGTGCTACTCGACTCCAGTTCGTGTTGGCGTTTTTGACTCTCAAACTTATGAGGAAATTCGACGCCAGCTCTACGTTCAACGCAACCAAGCCAACAAAAAAGTTCTACGAGATGAGAGCTGTACATTGAGCAAAGACTTTGATAAATCTCGTCTCAGACCGGTTGGCATAAGATTCGGTCTAACAGCCAACAGTAGACTTGAAACACACGAGGCCATAGTTGACCGCCAAAACTTGTTCCTCAGCTTTAAATTCCGAACTCTCAGTCCGGACGGTATTCTTTTCTACGCTAGAGACTTGAGCTTGAACGACTTCTTGGCCGTGTGGCTCCAGGACGGGCGTCTCAACTTGGCATATGATCTTGGCAGCGGCCTTCTTCATCTAAGATCAGAGAACATCTATCAAAACGGACGCTATCACACTGTCACCGTCAGTTGTTTGCACCAGATCGGCTTGTTGATTATATCGAATCGATTTAACACCAGCGTGATTGAGAGTTTAACGGGTCGCTCACCTGGTGAGGAGAAAAGTTTGGATGTTGTGGAGCCCTACTTTTTCGGAAATGTACCTCCAGAGATTGAGCTCTTTGCCTCTGCTGGCCAACTTGATCTGATTTCTTTCAAGCCGTTTGTCGGGTGCATGTCTGACTTTAACGTTGCTCACAGATTTGTGCAGGAGAACGTTGAAAAGGTCGACTTGATGAGTTGCTCGAATAACCACGAGAGCGGAATATTCTTTACGGGTGAGAAGCCCCCCGGAGTAGCAACTCTTCCAGATTACATAAGAATGGACGACGTGTTTGAAATCTCGTTTGAGTTCAAGTCAAGGACCAGGGACGGAGTTGTGCTTTTTATCGGACCGAGCACTCAAGAGGAAGAAGACGCTTTCATCGTGCTTGAGCTGGTAAATGGAGAGCTTTTCCTCACATTTAGACAAAAGGGCTTGCAGAACATTGC
Source organism: Proales similis (assembly GCA_019059635.1). Lineage (NCBI taxonomy): Eukaryota > Metazoa > Rotifera > Eurotatoria > Ploima > Proalidae > Proales > Proales similis. The sequence continues at coordinate 1,008,278 of JAGVRJ010000004.1, forward strand.
TCGCTACGAGCCAGAGCTGGCCCGAAACGAGCTCTGCAACGCCAGCTGGGTCAGAGTGAAGCTCACAAAGCAAAACGACGGATCCGTCTCTCTTGTGCTCAAAGGACTGGAGCACAAGAGTCAAAACGAAATTTACTTGATCGAGCCTACAAAGGCGATGAGCTTGTTTATCGGAGGCCTCCCATCAGATGGATCCTACAACAGAATTGGACATAGTGGCCAGCCGTACGTTGGCTGCATCCGAGAGCTGAGCATTAAGCGCAACAGCGAGTCAAAAGCCAAAGATCTTTTCTTTGACTTGAAGCTCGACACAGCTGTTCTTAACTACTGTCCGCTTAAATAGACTGATCAATTCAATTCAAGAGCAATTCAAGCCCCAGTTTATCAATAATCCAACTCAATCACTTGATTAAATAAATTCAATCAAATAAAATGCATATTCTCTTCTTTTTTCCTGCAGATTTGAACCAGTGATTGAATTGGTAGGGGAAATTATGCTCGACCGAGATCTGCGATCAGTGGTTAAAATTCCGTACGTTCACTCTGATGCCTCTTGATCGCTCGTGACATGTCATATGACGGAAATTATTAAAATTTTAATTCAAAACAGGCCGGTCTCGTATTCTTCTTCAGTCAAATTTTACATTAAATTTTCAGCAATAAACGCTCTACCATGGATAGCAATGAATGGGAGTTTGATAAATTTCACGAAGACTCTTACGGTTGGTGTTGATCTCGATCGATTGTTGTTGTGCGCCAACTCACATGTTTTAATCAATGCAGAACTGGCCAAAGAGGCTGAACTCAACAAATATCGAAAGTTCCTACGAGTCTACAGTGAAAACCTTTATGACATCGAAGCCAATCTAGTCCGATTTCCCCACAATTCCTTGGTATACGACTCCGATCCCATTAATCTGGAGGTATGCAGAATGCTTGCATTTTCTTTCGCCACATTCACGAAGCATAACCGTAAAAATGGCTGTAGGCAATACCAATCGAGCAAGGCAGTCTTCTCCAGCTGGTCAAAACAGACAACAGAGTACTCAACAAAATTGTGATTGTGTTTGCGGCGCTCAATGGTGAAATGGTCAACTTGGTAAAAGAAGGAGAAGCAAAGTACTGCTGGGGCCTGCTTACTTATGGAGAGGGTCCTGAAACGAACAAGGAGACTGGCGATAATCTTTTGCTCATGGGCCGATTTGTCTCATTCCTTCAAGTACATTTTGCAATCCAATCTCGTTCCATTCACCTTGAAATTAGACAACAACCGATTGTTAGGAGATGTCTTGCTTTGTCAATAGATGCTATGAGGTGATAAGGGCAACTCTTCAACAACTGAATGTCTTCTACTCAACCACCAAGTAAATTCAAGACTCTATGATTCAATTCGAGTGTGCGTAGCAGCTTGAAGCAAGGGCTGCGTTTAAAATTGACACAACGGATCTTCATTTGGCAGAGACCTTTTTGAACATGGGACAGATTCTTCGAGTCCTGTTGACAATGGATGGAATAATTGAGCAGCAAGCACATCTGAAAGACGATTGGAACGCCTATAAAAGAATGATTAAAAACGTTCACCATAACCCGAGTAAATTTGAAGTCGAACTGAGCAAGTTCTATCGCTTCGAAAAGCACTTGATTGAGCTTGAGGGCAAATTACTCGATGGCTACATATTTCAGGTAAACAGCTCAAATGGTTCTAGAAGCAAGATCTTCTATTTAACTTGTCGAGTCAAGAACTGTGTGGAGCAGATTTTCGATGACAAGAACGGCATGGTGTCAAAAAACTCGATGCTTGCAGTTGAATTCCTGCAAACGATTCGAATATGCTTCGAAGAGACAGAGCCTTTACTGGGTAATGCGATAAGTTTGATTGGCCGGCATTTTGATTCGTAATATTAATTGATTTTCTCTTGAATTTAAAGGAGAGTACGCCAATTCATCAATTAGGCATCGATTTGTTGCCATATGTGCAATATGCACTTTGTACAACAACATATACCGAAATTTTGATAAGAAGCTCTTTCGAAGCATTTGGGATTCTTTTAGAAAGGTAAAACAGCTCGCTCTATATCGTTTGGTCACTTAATAAAAACAAAGACTTTGTACTGAAAAGATGCCGGTGATCATGCTGGCTGGCAGTGTGGTCTGGTGTGGCAACGATTTTATGTATTCCAAGTTCGCAACCTTGGTCCGGCTCATCGACAAGAACCCTGAACAAACCTCTCAAGCCGGAAAAATTTTGTACTATCAAAACAAATGTCAAAATTTGTCCAAGTAATTGTTTGAAATTAAAAACCGAAAAAATCGACTCAAAAAGAAAAAAATTCACTCTTAGGGTTTACTTGCAAACTCAGAGCCTCCTAAACCAATGGCTTGTAAAAATGAAATCCATTAACGAGGTTAGCTTCGAAGCGGCAGTTTCGGCTGAAAATACATTCCTACAAGTAAGCTGGCCGTTTCGTACTTAATACTCACTCACTCACTTAAATAAATAAACTCAGGGAGTCGAATTAGCCGATTTCATATCAAATCAATTGGCATTGATTTTAAACATGGCCATCGCTTTCGGTCAAGCTATAACCAAGTCATCTGTTCTGGAGCTCTGTCATTTTCTTCAGCTGCTCAAGGTTTCACTTGGATGAAAATATGCGTTTAGTTCATTCTTAAGAGCAAAACAATCAAAGGCTATTCGAATAGTTTATCACGAGAAAACCGAATTTCTTGCTACTTACAAACAATATATTCTCCAATCGACTGGCCGCAAGCTTTTGTCTTTGATTCTGGCCGCCAAGGTTCGATTTTTTTTTGAGTCGATCTGACGTTTTCGTTTCGTTTAATCAGGGAGGCTCATCTTAGAAACGAATAGTCTCCGACAAGAAGTATACCGAGAAACGTCTTGATATTCTGTCTGGCCTTGTTTTGGCAGGAAATGCTTTAAACGGACCAGGTTGGTGTGGAAAAAGTTTGCGCCCCAATTCTTTAAAATTCTGATATTTGAATTCAAACTAAAAGCTACACAAGAACGACTTATGATCGCAAGTCTAGGCTTGACAATCTCAAATCGTCTGGTATAACCTGAAATAAAGCAGTGCTTGGCCAACAGGCGGAATAAAGCTTTTTCAAGAAAACCTTTAGAAACGATGAGAACGTGAACGATCTTCTCATGCGGCTGGATAAATTCTCAGGACTTGAGACGAGGTACCTTTCTGTCCTTTCAGCTCGCTGTGCGATAAAAGAATCTTCACCCATTGCCAAGAATTCAAGAAGCTTGTGACTGCAGCTATTTATATTGGCACTTTAACGTTATCGCACCAATTTATTTAACTGACATATACGAAAACTCCAATAGCCCAAACAAGATTCAAGTTTGCTTAATCCCACTCCCCTTAGTCGCTTTCTTCTCATAGTTTCATTTCAAGTATTTAATTTTGGCCTTGAGAGACAGCATCAACAAACTGTATTATTCGCGCCATCAGAGTCCAGAGCTTGTGATTGAGAAATACATGCGCGATATAATGCGAATATTGAGTCAAGTATGAGTTGATTACAAAATGAAAGCTTCAGAAATAATAAACTACCGAGTTTCTCTCTAAAAGCATTTTCTGCAGCGAATCTGCACAGATATCGAAACAGATTTAAGACTCTCCATCCATCTTGAGCTCAAGTCCGACCAATCGAAAATGTTCAAAGAAGGCTTGAAAGATTTGGCTCAATTCGTCAACCTACCACCGATTTACATTCATGACCGATACGTAAACATCCGGGGTAAAAACTTATGAATGACTTTGCTTTCGTTACAGAGTCTAAAAAACAGTTTGGAAGATCATGTCAGACGCTATTTAGACAAAACGTTTTATGATTTGACTACGGTCGCTCTTCACGACTGGAAAGCGTACAGCGAGATGCGAAACCTAGCCAACCAGCGCTACAACCTCAAACTGATCGATCCGCATTTGCCTAGTTCCACATTAGAACAAGTAAAACAACTCATCCTGCTTTGTTTTTAAAATTAGCCATAAACCAGGCCGGTCAAAATCTAGGGTCTAGATGTACTTGAAATAATGCGAAACATTCACGTGTTTGTTACTCGATATCTTTACAACTTGAACAATCAAATATTTGTCGAGAAAAAGAGCACCAACAAGCATTTGAACACGATCAATATCCGACATATAGCCAATTCGATTCGCACCCATGGAATTGGCATCATGAACACCACCGTGAATTTCACTTACCAGTACCTGAAAAAGCAGTTCTACATATTCTCACAGTTTCTGTTCGACGAACATATTAAGGCGAAACTGATTCGTGATATCACTTTTTTCAAAGAATCGAAGGCTTCTTTAGATCAAAAAGTAAGGCTCAGCTTAATCGCTAGACCAAGCATCAAATATTTCACTAACTACTCTTCTCAAAGTATCCTTACGAAAGAGCTGAAAAATTCAACCGCTCAATTCGCAAGCTGGGCGTTTTACAAGACAACCAGACCTATTTAGATCAGTTTCGCTTACTCATTTCACATATCGGAAATGCCATGGGCTATGTGAGAATGATACGCTCCGGTGGATTGAATTTCTGTTCCAACTCGATAAGGTTTGTACCGGACATTGAAGACATTGTGTCTTTTGAAGAGTTCACCAATGAACTGAGTGTCAAACTGAGCGAAGAAACTTTGGACGCCGCCAAGTAAATAGCTGGTCAATTTACTTTAGTCGCTAAAAGCAAAAACGGCTTCTGTTTAGAAATCTTGACATGGTGTTGGCCAGCTTGTCCAAGAACTTTAGCGAAGGGACCGATTATTTCAAGATTCTAGTCGACGTGTTTGCTTCTGAGTTCAGATCAAATAAAAACGCTCATTTGAGGAACTTTTACATCATACTGCCACCTTTGGTAAGAAGCATTTGAAACTTGCAATATGAAACCAGACAAGCTGAAGTATTTCTCAGATGCTTAACTATGTTGAATATATAATTGGCTGCAAGGATAAGATAAACAAGAAAAACAGCGTAGGAGCTGCGTTCACCGACGATGGCTTTGCAATGGGTAAGAACCTAGGTGACATTGTCAGAAACATATTTATTCTAAAATAGAACCAAACAGGGGTTGCGTATATACTCAAGCTTTTGGATCAATACACTGACTTTGACTCTCTACATTGGTTCCAGTCGGTCAAGGAGAAGTTTCAGGCGGGAAAAGTAAATCGAAAGTCTAGATTTGTCAATTCAATAAATCAAGACCGAAAATTCAAGAATAGCATAGCCACTCAGCAGAAATCACAAAACGATGATAAGTTGATTCAAACTCAGGCACTTACACTTCAAAGATATTCAACGTACTTGAGGGTAGGAAAATCAATCTTTGAAAGGCACATCCCTTAATTTAAAAATCACTGAAACACAGGAATTTGAATTACTTCAGTTCGCTCTTGGCAGCGCCAAGATTTTCTTCAGAGCTGACGAACAGAGGGAGAGAGACTGATGAAAATCTCTCGATCAATTTCGTTTTTCTAACTGTCTTATCCAGAATTATAAGTCTCTGAGAATTAATAAAAGCGCCTAATACAAAGTTAAAGTTAATAATTCTAGCTTAACCAATCGCCAAGACAAGCGAGCTCTCTGAGACCAAGCGAAAAGACATTGTCAGGATGTCCAGGCTTGGAATGAAGGTGCAGCAGATATGTGCTAGTCTTGCGGTGCCAAGAAGCACAGTCTACTACACCTTGAGCAAGTTCAAGGAGCGCGGAACCGTCAAAAGTCAGCCAAGGTCCGAAAGACCGCGTAAGACCTTTGAGGTTACCGACCGAAAAATTCGTCGGATGATGGCCACCATGGAATCGTCTAGTGCTGATTTCGTGGCTAAAGAGTTTAGAAGGCTCAACTTGGCCGAAGTCCACCCGAATACGGTTCGGAACAGGATGAGGCAGGTCGGTTTGAATGGGTATGAGAAGGTTGCCAAACTTGCCCTCAGCCCCAAACAAGTCAAAAGGCGCCTTGATTTCGCCAAAAAGTACTCTGATAGGTCGATTGAGTTCTGAAAGTCAGTTCTCTGGTCTGATGAGACTAAGGTGAATCTTGGCGGGAGTGATGGCCGAGCCTGGTGCTGGAGAAGGCAAGGCGAAAGCTTAAGGCCCAATCATGTTAAGGCAACGGTGAAGTATCCGATGTCTTTCATGGTCTGGGGATGCTTCTCTTCATCGGGTGTCGGTGCAATTCACTTCCTTGAGGGTCGTATGAATGCTGATCAGTATGTGAAAATACTGAGTCAGCAAGTGAGAGCCACGGCAGGACGGCTATTTGATGGTGATTGGGTGTTCCAACAGGACAACGGCCCAAAACACACATAAAAAAAGGCCAAAAAGTGGTTCTCGGACAACAACATCGAAGTCCTTGAATGGCCGAGTCAAAGTCCGGATCTCAATCCGATTGAGCACATCTGGGCTTGAAGAGGAAGCTGTCAGAGGTCGAAGTTCGAGGCAAAGAGTAGTTCGAGGAGGCGATTAAAGTGGCTTGGATCAGCATCACCGAGCAAGAGTGAACCAAGCTTGTAGAGTCGATGCCAAGAAGACTCGCTCGGGTGATCGAAAATAAAGGCTACTGGACAAAATATTGAAAAAAAATAAAAAAATTGAAAAATCCAAATACTTTTAGTTTATTTATTTATTTAGACTTTTTTTATTTATTAAGGTTCGCGCACTTAAGTGAATATCGCATGGGGCCAGAGCAAACCTAGATTGCCAGTTGTCATTTCTTTAGATCATACTAAATTAAAAAATTCATAAATTCAGTCCCCAAATGCACTCCCGCCTCTCTCGTTTGAAATTACGGTACGATTTACTTTTGTTCACTGTTTTTTTTGTTTTCAGTCTGTCGGTTTTAGGTCATAAGGGGTATTTTGCTTTGTCAGGAGTTGAGCATACGTTAGGTGACTGTCATCTGGACACGTTGCACCATCCGGTTGCGGTGAGTGGGGTTTCTTGCCATGGAAGTGCAGTTGGCTGAATGGTGTCCCAGTTTTTGGCAGTTCCAGCATTGAGTAGGCTTCTTTTCTTGGACTACCTTGAATTTCATTAAGCCGCCAAGCGTCAGTTTGGAAGACAGGAGTTTGGCAGCAGCCTCCTGATTCACTGTTGTGAGCTCGACCACACTGGTGGGCTTGTTATCTCTCCCTTGGATTCTTTTGGCAGAGATGATCCCTTGCTTGAGTAGGTCTTCCTGGACCTCGTTTGAGCTGAGGTCAATGCTTTGGGGCAAGTTGATTACCGTGCAAGTTGAGGGCCTTGATACGGGGGCAAATGGTCTAATGCCGTCATCTAGGGCGTTGGATGGCCATTCTTGGGATAAGAGATGGTGAGTGGTTGGGTCGTCTGTGGCGATGATAAGGACTTGTTTCCTTTGTTTTTCTGCAATCGACACCGACTTTATTGAGCCGAAGTCGACTTCCGGTTTGCATCTTTTAATCTCATCCTTGAGAACGTAGATGTTCGCAAATTTTGCCGAAGCGGCAGGACTTATTTCCAGCTTTACTGCTGGCAAAGGGGGGTCAGCTCCGGCCTCCATAGGGATAGTTGAGGTTGTCAAAGTATTGCAAATTATGTTAATCAGATTCTGTATAATTTGTAAGTTACGTGTAACCACTTCGTGTATATAACTATGAGTTATTGTCTGTTAACGGCCTCCGTGTTCACTACTGTGAGTTCAACCGCACTGGTATGCTTGTTGTCCCTGCTATGGATCCTCTTGGCGGAGATGATTCCCTGTTTGAGCAGGGCCTGGGCCTCATTTGAGCTAAGGTTAATGCTTACGGGCAAGCTAAACACCGTACATATTGTGGGCCTTTTTGGCCAATTGTGGCTTCTTTGTCAAGAGCTGTAAGTTTTTCGAAAGTGGTTTTAATGAGCTCGCCAAGCTTGGAGACAACTGGTTTTAGTAGGTCTTCTAGGACTTGTTCAAGCGCACTGTCTGATCGCGGCCACTCGTATTGCCGGATGCCCGGTGGTGGTCCACGGTGGACTCCTTTGAGGATCTTGTGGCATTCGGTCAGGTCAGTTTTCTCCAGGCGGAGTTAGGAAATGCGTTGTTCATAAGGGAGGATTCCAAGTGACGGTGGTACTTGCTTGCTCTTCTTTGAACTCTTTCTAGCTTTTTGGCGTCAGCTTTGGGTAAGGAGTTCCATACGGGCGAAGCGTACTCTAGAATGGGGGGTACCAGAGCCGAGTAGAACATCTGCCAGCTACGTGGATCTATGACAATGAACCCTTTGCTTTGTCTGCCCAAGGTGCGGTTTGCCTTAGTGCAGTTTGTATAAAACTTAGTGATAGTTTTGAAGGGTTTTATAGCTTATTTAACTAACTAGGGCTATGTAGAACTCGAGCTCTTTGCCGTGGCGTAGCTCTATATAAAATGTTCCAAAAAGTAAATTTAAAACAATGATTTTAATTATGTTGGATTATTCATTATCGAAAGAGTAGTAAAAAATCGGCGCCTGGCAAAGAAAAGGGTAAAAGATTATCTATTGGCAAGCAGCTAAATAGGCTAAAAATAATTGGAAGAAGCGGCGAAAAAAACCAGGCACCGGAAGAGCTAGCTGAAGAGATACCAGAAATGGAATTGAATGTCTCTTTTGAAATAAACCGTGTTTAACTTAATTTGAGTTTGGCTTGCTATGAACATGTAAACGACTCGTAAAATTTCCCCAATATTTTAAATAAAAAAATCTTCCTCCAATCGATAGCTAACGGTGTGAGGGAATCAAACGGTGTGAGGCATTCTTGCAATGCTCTGGCAGAGAGGAGAATAATTTTCAAGACTGATTCCATTTTAATTTAGATTAAAACCACCGCTCGGCTTCAGCGCACAGGGACCTAAGAAGGTCCTTGCCGCCGATGCGCTCGTCATCGCAGTAGCTTCGGAAGTCTATTCCGTAGAGGATACATACTTCGTGTAGTAGTAGTTTTTATTGGTTTACGCTCACTCACTTAAGTGGCGATGGATGGCTTGGAGAGAGTCTCCTTTCCAGCCGGGTTACATAGATTCTTAAAACAAAAAGAAGAGAAAATTTTGGCTCACGAAGGAGTGTAGAAGAGAAGGGAAGGGAAAGTTTTTCTGTGGAGTGGGTATTAAACGGTTTGAGAAGGGTAGGCAAGGGGAGTTAGGGCTGCAGGACGAATGGATAGCCCGGTTTTTCACTGGGTTCCTTCTAGACTGTTCGAATTTATTTGCGTGATTAGCTGAGGTGTCCGAGGATTGTGAGGGATGGTTTGTGCGTGGCTAAGTAGCCACCTTCGTACTCGATGTAGTTCCTTTTGTATTGCTCGATTTCTTCTGCAAGGAGGGGATTTTTTTGGGCGCTGGTTTGGATATAATTTTCTGAGAGTTTTCTGAGTCTCTCCTTGATAGGTGGAACTCTGGCTAGTTCGTAGATTTTTGCGTTCGGGTAGCCTCGGGGGAGTCTCATTGCGCACCTGAGCGCTTGTCTTTCGTTCCTTTCTATCTCGTTTTGCGTGGAAGAGTCCGTGCAGAGGAATAGGAAAGGGACATACTCTATGATTGGTCTTATAAGTGTTTTATATGTTATCATTAGTATCCGAGTTGAGGCCCCCCACTTTTTTCCTTTGAGTTTTTTAAGCAGGTTAATGCGACGGGATATTTTAATTTTGGTGTTTGTCCAATGATTTTTGAGGCTGATTTTAGGGTCGAGCGTTAGGCCGAGGAATTTTGGGTTCATTTCTTTGCGGATTTTTTTCCTATAGATGAGTAAGTTTAGTTCGAATTTTGCCGAGTTATATTTTCTAGTGAGTATCGTGTAAATTGTCTTGTCTTGGCTTATTTTGACCCACCATTTGGACGCCCAGCTTCCGATAATATTGATAGCTTTTTGAAGCCTGGATTCGATTGTCTGGAGGTTCGGTGCGGTAGACCATACTGTGAGGTCATCGGCAAACATGCCTAGGGAGCAGTTATCCGCGTGATTTTCGAGCGCTGTTAGGAGGTCATTTGCGTACAGGTTAAAAAGGGTTGGTCCAAGGACACTGCCCTGTGGCACCCCGCTGCGGATTTTTTTGATGTCCGATTTGGCGTTTCCTATCCTGACACAGAAGCTTCTGTTCGTGAGGTAGGATTGAATCCAGAGACCTAGGTGGCTTGGGATCCTGTGTTCTTTTAGTTTCAGGAGTAGTCCTGCATGCCATATTCTGTCGAAGGCCTTTTCGATATCAAATAGTACGACTCCAGTCATGTTCCCTTGGTTAAAGCCTTGGCCAGCACTTTGGAGTAGTCTAAATATATGGTCCCTTGTTTGTTTGTTTTTCCTGAATCCCGACTGATACTTGGATAGTACATTGTTGCTTTCTATCCACCCGAGTAGTCTTTTTTGCACTACTCGCTCGAGTAGTTTGCCTAGGCAGCTGAGTAGACTGATTGGCCTGTAGCTGCCCGCTTCGTTCGAGGGCTTGCCCTGTTTGTGTATCATGATTATTTCTGCTGACTTCCACACATCAGGCATTTGGGATAGCCTTAGTGACCTGTTTGCGATTGTGGTGAAGACTTGAATAAACGTTGGTGGTAGCATTTGAATGGCCCGGTTTGTTATCCGGTCCGCTCCTGGTGAGCTGCTGGTTTTGAGATTCTTGATCAAGCAGGTGACCTCATCCTCAGTTGCCGTCATGGGTAGTTCGTCGTCGCGATCCCCTGTCCACAAGGCCGACTTGCTATCCTCTACTGATATGTGCCAACTTTTATAAAAGTGTGGTTCTTGCTGGAGGGTGAAGATATGTTCGAGTCTCTCAGAGAACGCGTTGGCCACTCCATTGTCTCCAGCAATAACTTTGCCTTCGACCAGTAGACATGGGGATTTCCTTTGTTTAGGCTGGTTCGCTTTGTCTATTTCCTGGATGGTTTTCCACAGTTTGGGCTCAGAACTGTTCCATTTTTCCATGGCTATACAGGTTTTCTTCCACCTTCTCTCTTTATGCTTGAGTATCTCTAGTTTTATCCAGTTGGATAGCCTGTTGATCTCACTCTTTACTATCGGGTCGTTTGTCCACATGTGAGTTTTCCGCAGATTGTTTCGCTCTTTGATTTTGTCATGGATGAATTGGGGTATGGGTTTACCTTTGTCTGTTATTGTTGTTTTGTATTTGGTAGCAGCTTGTAGATTGCGGCTGATTATGTAAGTGAGTAGCTTGGCATGGGCGTTCAGTTGGCTTGGATTGCTATTGTTTAGGTTTGGGTGCTTTAGCATTGACGAGAGGTCCTCGTCTGTTTTACTACGGAGTAGGTCCCAGTCGACCTTAGGGATGGTTTTTTTGGTTACTATCGTGGTTGGCAGAGGCTTGCTTTGGACGTCAATCGACACTGGGAGGTGGTCGCTTTTTAACGCATAGTGCACTTCCTGGGCTAGTATAAGCTTTGCTGTAGTCGGTTTGGTTATGATCAGGTCTATGGTTGCAGTGTAACTGGGGTTGTGGGAAGGGGCGTAGGTTGGTGATCCGTCGTTCACAATGGTGAGCTCTTTCTGGTCAGCCAGGTTCTTCAGCAGCCTCCCATTGTAGTTGGATTTTTTGCAATTCCACTGCTGGTGGTGGGCGTTCATGTCTCCCATGATGATCGAGTGCCTAGCTTGTGCGAGTGTTTTCTTGATTAAGTGAGCATTCAGGGGAGTGTTTGGGCGCTGGTACATGGAGTGCAAAAACAGATCAGATCCATCCGGGAGTATATTGTGGACTCTGATTGTAAGCCATTCTGGGTGCTCATCCTCGCTTTCGACGAGTGAGAAAGGTAGGCCGTCTCTGATACTGATGCTGACTCCTCCTGCTGATTGTTTTTTCTTCCGACGGTCGCAGTTGGGTTCTCTGTCTCGTCTTATGGTAACGAACCCTCTGATTTCAAATTGTATTGTGGGATTTAGCCAAGTTTCGTTTAGGAGAAGTACGTCGATTTTCTGTTCTGCGAGAAAAAGCTCAAGCTCTGATTTTTTTGAACGGGCCGATTGTATGTTTAGATGTGCAATTTTTATAAAGTTACGGTGCGTTTTACTTGTGTTCGCTGTTTTTTCGTTTTGAGTCTGTCGATTTTTATCGGTTTTGTTAGTTGCCATGAACATTGTTGAGGTTGTTTGGTAGTTTTGACTTTTTGCTAGGGGTTTTGTGGGAGGTATTAACTCTCGGCTTTTCCTTTGATACTTCGGTCATTTCACAGAGGGTGGAGAAGTCGTTGCTGATGTTTGCTGTGGTGTCCCCCGATGACGGGCTGCTGTTTAGTGGTCTTTTGGACGTGTATGTGTATTCGGAGTTTATGGAGATATCTTTTATGGGGATTTTCTTATCCTGGTCGAGGGACTGATCGTTGGTCGCCTTTGTTGAGTAGCCTAGCGCCTTGTTCGTGATCTCTAGGAGACGTGTCATGACTGTTTCCAGTTTCAGGATTACTGGTCTTAGGATATTTTCCACTGTTTTCTCCACTATTTTCTGGATTTTTGAAGTGATCTTGTCGTCGTCTTTTAGAAGGGCCTGGGCATAGGTTCGGTGTTCGCAGTTCTCTGAGTCCCGCACTGCATTTTGAGATGCGAGGCCATTTGGTGCTCTGTCGTCCGATCTACTTTGGGTCTTGGAGCTGGCCAGTTGGAGGACGGGGCATCTTCGAGCGCAGGCTGCATGGTTGCCTGAGCAGTTGGCGCATTTGAGCGTGATGGCGGTGCAGTTTTCCCTTCTGTGGGGGCCAGCGCACTTGAGACATACTGGGGGCCGAGAGCATCCTGTTGATCTATGGCCGATTTGCTGGCAGTTCCAGCACTGCATGGGTTTCTTTTCCTGAACAACTCTGAATTTCATTATGCCGCCCAGTGTCAGTTTGTTTGACAGGAGTTTGTTGGCAGCCTCCGTGTTCACTGCTGTGAGTTCAACCACACTGGTAGGCTTGTTGTTCCTGCTGTGGATTCTCTTAGCGGAGGTTATTCCCTGTTTAAGCAGGTCTTCCTGTGCCTCATTTGAGGTGAGGTCAATGCTTGTGGGTAAGTTGAGCACCGTACATATTGTGGGCTTTGGAGCGGGAGCATACGGTTTGGTGCCGTCGATAAAGGCGTTTGGTGGCCATTCCTGAGATAGAAGTTGGTGGGTGGACGGGTCGTCAGTGGCAATGATGAGTACTTGTTTCTTTTGTTTCTCTGCTATCGAGGTCGACTTGATTAACTCAAAATCTACTTCCGGTTTGCATCTTTTGATCTCGTCCTTTAGGGCGTAGACGTTCGCATATTTTGCCGAAGCGGCAGCACTTATTTTCAGCTTAATTGCTGGCAAGGGAGGATCAACTGTGTCCTCCATGAGGGTAGCAGCAGATTATGTTAAGCTTGCTGTGTATGCTCACAAGTTTGCAATTTGAAATTTTCGATACTTCGTAAGTTATAAAGTAACTTAGTGTCTTCGGAAAAAACCAGGCACCGGAAGAGCTAGCTGAAGAGATACCAGAAATGGAATTGAATGTCTCTTTTGAAATAAACCGTGTTTAACTTAATTTGAGTTTGGCTTGCTATGAACATGTAAACGACTCGTAAAATTTCCCCAATATTTTAAATAAAAAAATCTTCCTCCAATCGATAGCTAACGGTGTGAGGGAATCAAACGGTGTGAGGCATTCTTGCAATGCTCTGGCAGAGAGGAGAATAATTTTCAAGACTGATTCCATTTTAATTTAGATTAAAACCACCGCTCGGCTTCAGCGCACAGGGACCTAAGAAGGTCCTTGCCGCCGATGCGCTCGTCATCGCAGTAGCTTCGGAAGTCTATTCCGTAGAGGATACATACTTCGTGTATAACTATTAAAGTTATTTGTGCCTTCTCCTCGAGCGGGCGCTTCTATTTAAACGCGCTCCGAGGGCGGAGCATTTGGTTGCATTCTTGTGCTCATAAATATATATATTTTAGCATTCGGCTTCAATATATATATATATATATATATATTAATAGCAGTAGTAGTATATATATAAATAGTATAATTATATACGCGCACGCATAAGTATGGTCAAATAAGGTGAAAAGCGAGAACACTGAACCCAAGCCTTAACTCTTGACTCGAGAGCCATATCTTTTAAATACGACCAAAAAAAGATAAACCTAAAGCTTTCCAGATCTGATCTCCTGTCTTTTTTAATCTTATTTCACGTCAAGTCAAATATTAAAGGGAAAATTATAGAGCCTGAACTCATCACCTTCTTGGTTGCTATTCAAACCAATTTTAACGGACCCAAGACCGTCTATCTGAGGAAAAATTTCTGCAAAATGCGTAAACTAATGCTATTATCTCTAAGAAGCACAATGATAGTGAACTTGAGTATTTGATAGCCTTTCATTTTAATTTTGATTAAAACCACCGCTCGGCTTCAGCGCACAGGGACCTAAGAAGGTCCCTGCCGCCGATGCGCTCGTCATCGCAGTAGCTTCGGAAGTCTATTCCGTAGAGGATACATACTTCGTGTATAACTATTAAAGTTATTTGTGCCTTCTCCTCGAGCGGGCGCTTCTATTTAAACGCGCTCCGAGGGCGGAGCATTTGGTTGCATTCTTGTGCTCATAAATATATATATTTTAGCATTCAATACGTAAAAGATGAATGGTTTTTATAGATAAATACTGCCTTATGAAAAATCCTACTACAATGATCTCTTGCGCTTTAAAGTATACAACGTTTGTGAGCCATGATTCTCATTCCAAAACCCCCAATTAGAATCAGAAAACCGCCTAGACCTGATAAAATAGAACTTATCATTCGCTAACTCTTTATTGAGAAAATCTGAATCAAATGTGTATTGATAATTATTTAATTTGCTCAAACAAAATTTCTCTCTTTAGGTATGTTAACTGCACTCTTGTGTCTGAGCAGCATCGATTGACTTTAGAAAATTTTCAGTCTAGCTAATATTCGATATTTGTTTTAAAAATCTTACTAAGGCAAATTCTCTTCTTGTATCTCATGGTTGGTCTTGGGAATCACAAAGTGGTCAACTTTGAGAAGATCCCCTGCCCTGTCTTTGTAAAAATCTCTGTGCTTTTGGCTTTGCTAGAATGGCTTAAGCAATTAAGAAAGGTCATAAAGATCCATTCAACGAACTGCTCAGACCTCATAGAAATGATTCAACTCTTGAGTTCTATCATGATTGTAGTTGTTAAGTTTGTATTTTGGCTCAAATAAACTTTCATCCTGAACTCTTCTCCTATGGTTGATGGTCAGTTCAGGGTTGTTGCTTATCGAGGTTGGAAAGTAGCCACCTGTTTTCATGGTGCTTAGTCGATTCATTGAAAGACGTTTGTTTAGCTTACCTCTGGAGTAAAGGCTCTTAGAGGAATGCAGGACCTCATTCCTGAAATCATTGAAATACTTTTTGGAAGCATTTCCGAAGGTTTCTCCGTACTGAGACGCCACGGTGGGAACATGGCCCGCATAACTAGGTTGAGTTAAGTTTTCTTCATCTCTATCCTTTTAGAGTAACAGTACCCTGGCATCAGAGAGGGTGGACGATAAGTCGCCGTGTAGGAAGTGGAAAGGGTTCCTGCAGCTCGAGACATTTTGCAAGGTTTTGGCAACAATTTCTTTAGGGTTAACTTTCTGATTGCGAAAGCCAGAGTTTACTAAAAACCTGTCTCTATGGAAACGTCAAGTTTTGGTGAACGGACTGATTAAAATGATGAGGTTCTAGAACTTATGTTAAGTTAAATGATGTTAAAAAGCTGTTCCTCGGCCTATTCTCAAGGCTATGCATGGAAGATTTAAATTTGTTAGAGGAAGAAACAAAATAGCATTGGCCATTGGCTTTAAAGCAAGAGGCTCAAAGAAACACTCAGAATACATAATTTGTTTCAATGTTTTATGTTCTTAATCCTTGACCCTAAATCTTGATGAATAGTTCATCAAGATTTCTCAGTTTGAGGGCCCTATATGGCCCATTAACAAAAAGTCTGGTAGACAGAAGCTTAATTTCGTTTAACTAATCATAAGCCGTAAACAAATTAGCTGTTATTTAGTATTTCATTTTAATTTAGATTAAAACCACCGCTCGGCTTCAGCGCACAGGGACCTAAGAAGGTCCTTGCCGCCGATGCGCTCGTCATCGCAGTAGCTTCGGAAGTCTATTCCGTAGAGGATACATACTTCGTGTATAACTATTAAAGTTATTTGTGCCTTCTCCTCGAGCGGGCGCTTCTATTTAAACGCGCTCCGAGGGCGGAGCATTTGGTTGCATTCTTGTGCTCATAAATATATATATTTTAGCATTCGGCTTCAATATATATATATATATATATATATTAATAGCAGTAGTAGTATATATATAAATAGTATAATTATATACCTTTCTATAATTATACTACCTTACATTAGGACGTTTTTATAATTATGCAGGGGCAATGTCAGAATATCCCAATAGAGTCCCACCTATGGTTGCTAATAGTAACAGTTCCTAATAATGCGCGTTTCAACGTGGATTTGAGCCGAGTTGGATTGAAAAATGGACACTTCTGCTAAGTTGGTTTCTTTCCAAGAATGCTTTGATAGCCACCTAAAGCGGCTAAAGCTTGGAAGCTTTCCATGCAGGCCGGTAAAAGTTGGATTTTATTTGAGACCCTGTAACAATCTTTAATGCTGATCATTTCGAAGATAAAAGACCGCTACTTTCCTTTGGGTAGCCTTCACACTTATAAATTTCTTATTAATTTCCTAAAGCCTTTTCTCAAGTTGAAGAGGAATACATAAATCCGAACGAGGAGGCAGAAGAAATGCTTGACATGATTCGGGATAAGAAATCTCCTTGGCACGAACCGATTGATTGGACCGATGACGCAGACCTCATTCGAGAAAAATGTATTCTGGACGAGCTGAAGAGTCGTCCCGAACGATATTTCAAAAGTCTTCGTCTTAATAACAGAAACGTAAAATTTTGAATCAACATTTTAGCGTCGAATTCCAGAGTAAAACGTTGATCTGACAAGATTATCCGAGTAGATGAAAGTCTTAAAAATTTCACTCGTCTGAATGAGTTGGGCCTAAATTCAAACAACCTAAAAGAGTTTAATGTTTCATTTCTACCGGCGTCAGTAGAAGTAATGATTGTGATCTATTGATTAAAATAGAAAATTAAATATTCGTAGAAACTCGATCTTTCCGGAAACGTGATCAGAGATTTAAAGGATTTCCAAACTAAAGAAAAGATCCATCTCAAACACTTGAATTTGAATTGCAATCTGCTCAGATCTATTGAAGACTGCTTTTTGCCCAATGTTTGGTAAAAATCTTTCTAATTGAACCGAATTAAAAGTCAGATTCACATTCATTCGAAAGGTCCTGCTTGCTATCGTTGGATATCGGATATAATCATATAGACAACTTATTCAAAACGATTGATGAGCTCAAGAACATAAAAACTCTTCGAGTTTTAACTCTTGCTGGCAATCCAATCGTGGTAGGCTACCAGAGGAAAATAGAGATGAACGAATCTTTTTATTTTAATTTAAGCTTCTGCCAAACTATCGTGGTTTCATTGTTGATTCGCTCAAGCAATTGATTTCACTTGACGACAAGCCTATCACCAGAGAGGAAAGAATTCAATTCATCGACTATTCGAAAGTAGAAGGTATTTCTTTAGAATCTCTGATGTAGTTTTATATTTCAAAACACAGAAATCGATCATCTAGAATCCGATGCGAAGGCCAAAGTACAGCTTAATTTTCATTCTCTGAGACAGCTTCTTGTTCCGGAAGCTCCAGATGTATGCAAAAACTAAAATTTTGTAGTCAGAATACTAATGATCTCTTAAATTCAAGTTTGATGAAGCAGAAGTAGCCATATCTTTTTACATAATTAAATTTAAGATTCCTCTTGATGAAAAGACGAGTGCTTTTGACGAACATGCTCTTGTAAATTGTCTTCTGATTTATTTACTCACAGCAGATTGAAATTTGTGAGTTAAGGCTTTTGGGTCCGGTTTTTGGGAACAAAGAGCCGGTTACAATGCAAAGATATTGGAGAGTCCTGAAATTGAGGCAGTGCCCAACCAAGACTTGGCTGAGAAAGGATTATTTCAATTGGATTTTCAAAATATCGCTTCTTTGAGAAATTTTCTTTTGGATGGAGTCACCTTTCAATTAGTTGAAAGAAGGGTAAGATATTGAGGAATTCAGAAAGGAATCGACATGTTTTTAGTTCCGATTTTTATCAGAAGCTTTATCGACTAAAACAAGAGGCAGGCTCTGAAAGTCTCCAAAAGAAGAAAGGAAAGAAAGATGAAAAGAAAGAGAAGCCAAAAAAAAAGAAAGCAGATCTTTCAATCCTTTTGCAAGGCTTTAATCTGATTGAAGAGGAAGATCACATTATTGCTCAATTCAATCTTGAAGTTTATCAGGTTCTAGATGGGCATATGAACAAACATGAAAAGACTTTTAGAGAGAAGCAGCAGCGACGAGATGAAAACGGATTACGACAAACTGATGCCTCCTCTAAACTATCGAAGAAGAGCAGTAAAAAATCGGCGCCTGGCAAAGAAAAGGGTAAAAGATTATCTATTGGCAAGCAGCTAAATAGGCTAAAAATAATTGGAAGGAGCGGCGAAAAAAAACCAGGCACCGGAAGAGCTAGCTGAAGAGATACCAGAAATGGAATTGAATGTCTCTTTTGAAATAAACCGTGTTTAACTTAATTTGAGTTTGGCTTGCTATGAACATGTAAACGACTCGTAAAATTTCCCCAATATTTTAAATAAAAAAATCTTCCTCCAATCGATAGCTAACGGTGTGAGGGAATCAAACGGTGTGAGGCATTCTTGCAATGCTCTGGCAGAGAGGAGAATAATTTTCAAGACTGATTCCATTTTAATTTAGATTAAAACCACCGCTCGGCTTCAGCGCACAGGGACCTAAGAAGGTCCTTGCCGCCGATGCGCTCGTCATCGCAGTAGCTTCGGAAGTCTATTCCGTAGAGGATACATACTTCGTGTATAACTATTAAAGTTATTTGTGCCTTCTCCTCGAGCGGGCGCTTCTATTTAAACGCGCTCCGAGGGCGGAGCATTTGGTTGCATTCTTGTGCTCATAAATATATATATTTTAGCATTCGGCTTCAATATATATATATATATATATATATATTAATAGCAGTAGTAGTATATATATAAATAGTATAATTATATACGCGCACGCATAAGTATGGTCAAATAAGGTGAAAAGCGAGAACACTGAACCCAAGCCTTAACACTTAACCTGACGGGCATGTTGCTGCTTGCTTAAAAAAATTGAGCTTCTTTTTTTTGTTTTATTTTCAATTTTCATCTTTTTAAAAAACTATAGATCGCATTTTAATTCGCTTTCCTCTTTCTTTGCGATTTTCTTACATCCAATGACAAGAAACTGTCATATATGTTTGAAATTTCTGATTCTTCTAGAATCGGGGTCACCTGGTCGAGCTTGAAAAATGTTTCTTCGTATTCTTCGCTCGAGTGATTGCCGCCCTCACTTTTTAGCCTGATGTGATTAGGAGGTCTCATAACTGTTGATTTCCCCTGCTCTTCACAAACAGACAGAACTGACTGTTTGTCAGATTCTAATCTCTCCGCTGGTGGTTCGTTGTCCTCTATGCGCAGATCATCTGCTTTTCGATAGTTCATTATCACAATACTTTTAACGTGCTCGTTTTTCGCGCTTTCAGTTGTTTCTTGAACGCTTTCGGTACTCGAAGTCATATTTATCAAATCTTTTGAGCGTCTATCTCATTTGCCAAATTAAGTCTCATGTCGTTTTTAATCAACTTTAAACAAACCTTTCGGTAGATGCTTCGATCAATGCCCAAAATTTCGGTCGCTTACGCAATTGTGACTTTTGAAGTGATTCAATTTGCTTTTTCTTCAAGTTTTTTTTTTTTTTAAACAGAATATCAATCTCTCGTTTTGAGAAGAATACTGACCCTAAAGCTTTTTTGAAAAATCGCTTCGAAATCTCTTCGTCTTACGACATTGAAAAACTCTTTCGCTGAGTCGGTTGCGTCGTATACTTCTTCACTGTGAACGATGCGATAGAACCTCTTGGTTAGAATTGTGGTTAGATAAATGTAGCCGCTCTTCGCTGGTTTTTTTATTTTACCTGACTGACAAACATGAGCTTGTAGCTTTTCCATTCGGACTTTTTGGGTTTTGCGCGTAGAAAAGGAATTGTGTGGGTATAGAGCCAATGCTCAACTATCAGAACCAGCATCGCAGCAATCATTCCCAAACCCAAGTACGCCCAGACACCCTTGTACTGATTAAAGTCAATTTGAATCTTTTCATCGTCTACTTTTCTAATGCATTTGACGCGCCTATTGAACCACTTGTTAAACATTTGGTCCAATAGACCTTGCTCATAATAGTCAGCCAGCCGAACATTCAAAGCATCCTGGATAAAATAGTTCAAAAATACCGAACACCAGAGCTTGGGAATCATGTGCGACTTACTTTTTGCTTGGCACTTAAGAGCCGTGAAAAGGCAAAAGCATAACCAGACATTCCGAAGTCGCTTCCAGCGAGTTGTAAATTACAATCTGTTTGTTTAAATCGATGGAAGTTAAGCAGAATTTTATCACTCATGTAGACGTCAAGGGTGTCATTTCTTCAAGAGTTTTGCTTTCAAACGGGTTCCTACTAAATGGCGAGAGCCAAAATCACTTACAACACAAGGCTTATGCCATCGGCATCATTTTCAAGTCTTCTGGTCTCATTGCAGTGAATACCGAATAACTTGTTCCTGTTCTTACAGACGAATTCCTCAACAGAACTGTTAAGAGGCAAACCTCTTCTCATCGAAAGTAGCTGTTCGAAATTCGCCCTTACAGCTGAGTGATGACTGGAAAAATATATGAATTGACTACCTGTTCATCATGAACGTCTTTGACAGTTCGGCTGTCTTGTCCGGCCGAAAGAATGGATGCCATCTTGGCTGTGTAGGTTGCTATGAATATAAGAGCGAAACTTGCGATAAAATTCTGCGTCCATTTTCCTTTTTCGAATTCAATTCAAGCGGAGTTTTAAATATTCAAATTAGCCATTTACCGGCCCATGACTTTGGAGACTTGGCAGGCATCGTGTGCATGAACATCAGAGATGTGATCATTGCAATCGCCGAGCCAAGTGTGTAGTTGCGAGCCCTTTGTCTTCCTTTAGGATTTAAACCAAAAGGACTGTTGAACTCAAGCATTGCTAATGAGAACGCCGAAATAAAGCCAAAGAATAGGATCAACACCCAGTCTAGATTGCTGAAAGGTCGCATGAATAAGAAGAGATCGTTGACGCCTTGTTTCTTCTGCTTGATCAGGAGTGAGTAGCTGGTATACAGAAAAGGGTTGGAAAATTCCAAATTTTTAAGGCGCGAGCTCGTGACTGTGATTGGTCCGGCAGCGAAATGTGCGTAATTTCGCTCGGCACTTTCGAGTGAAGCCCTAATGCTTTCTGAACTGCTCATATCACCGCCGTTTTTGGAGGATATAAAGTAAAGCATATACTCATGAGCAAGGTCGTTTGAAAGTCTTTTTAGCAATTCAACGATGTACCCTGTACAGCACATTTTTCTAACGTACTGGTCGTCTACAAATTTTTCGTCTGACTCTCGTAGCTGTTCCAGAAGCCGATTGAATGAGTTTTGGTGAAAGACCTTATCAATGGTTGCTTTCGGTTCAGAGCTGTTGTAAGTATAAAGCGCAAACTCGTGATCAATTTCGTAGCAGCTGAGTCCCTCTTCACAATCTTGACGCTGCCACGGTTCGGTTGGCTGCTCACTGGCCATGATAAATGGCTCGATTCGATTAACAATCACATTCAATATTTTCTTCTTTTCCGATTTCAATTTCTTCATCACTTTAACGCTGTCTACCCTTTCTTGATCTTTGAGCACTTCGTATAGGTTTTTGCCGACCAGAACAAAGCTTCGCGGTAGATTGTCACTTTTAACGGTTTGACCACTTGAAAATGAAGACAGACTGGTGAATTTGGCCGCTGCTGATAATCTGCCCAAATAGTCTATGGTTGCAACATTCACACGTTCCAGCTTATCAAAATCTTTTAAAAGCGAATCGAGGTCTAGAGTGACATGAATCACTTTAAGTTTAAATCTCTTGTTTGCTTCGACTCGGTTCCATATAGCATTGAAGGCTATCTCTGACAATTTCGAGTCCTCTTCTGGAATCCAAACTATTAAAAGCTGCCTGCTCTCTAATTTTAGCTGCAGGATGTCCGAGAGAATCGATATCCTTTCAAGAACTGAATTGAGCAAGCCAATGTTGCATTTGAACACCCTGAGTACTCGATCGGAGAAGAAGGCTGACAAATGGGCCGAGTTGGATGATTCTAAATCTAATTTTAGCAATTTGTCCAGAATAGCCGTGGTCTCTTCCAAATCAGAGATTTCAAAAGAATATTCGAGCAGTCGATTGATTAGAAACGCTCTTCGCTTTGTTCCACTCATGAATACGTTAACTCTGGTCGCTTCTTGTTCATCCGCAATTCTTTCGATAACGTGATAGGTGAGCTCGGCGCCAAGCCAATTGGCGGTGTTCGGTGGCTTTTTAAGATTCAATTTAAAAAAATGTTTCATTGAGACAATTTATCATTTTTTTACCGGCTGCTGTCTTAGGTCCAAGAATGAGTTTGTATCTATGACAGTGGATTGGATCGATCGAGAATAAAATACCGGAGCGATTGGCGTTTTCATGTTGAGTATGATTGCTGACTGATTTCCACATTCTTTGATGAGCCTCTCTTCGGCTCGGATCTGTTCGAGAAGATTATTGCCGGTTTGAATAAATGAAACTTTCTCGAACAGAGCTTGGTCAGACTGTGTCCTACAAGATGAGTGTAAACCAAGACCTTGGCATTCAATCGCGTTCACTAGATCAGACGATAAAAGGAGGCTGTTTGATTTCTTGAGAGGAATGTTTTGATTCCATTGATTAAGAAGTGTCTCAAAGTAAACACAGACTCGATCGAGTGGCGGATACCGACTGGTCGACTGAGAAATTGCGTAGCCTTTAGTTGTGCAAAAGATCAATATGGCGAATATAAGCTGGCTTTTCACGTTCATGCTGTAATCGAGCAAAATTGGTCCATTATAAAAGAAAAGTCATCCATCAATAAATTAATCTCTTCATTTTTCCATCTTTCTAAAAGCTGATTAGAGTTTTAAAGCAGTGCGTTCTAAATAACCGTTTATGATCATTAAGAGCCGATCATTTGACTGAAAAGTATAAATTTAACAGGCTAAACTTGCAGAAGGAAGCAAACTAAAGTGAGAGATGAACTTGAGATTGTGAATAATGTCAACGAGTAATGGACAAGTTTCGCCTCATTAGGTTCCGATCAGATCCGGCAAGCATTATGACTTGAAGAAAATTTCAGTTGCTTGGCTGAGGGACCGTCCTGCACAATGGGATAGATAATGATCGGAAATTGATTGAAATGGGCCTTTGCCTCGTATTTTATGGTAATTTAAGGGTCTTGCCTTGGCTTGGCGCAGCGACTTGCAAAAATTTTGCCCCTGGCCCTCTTCGAGGATCGATGGATGCACTGCTCAATCGAGAATGCAAATTATTATCTTAAGAGGGATTAGACTGCATAACGGCCAATTTCGAATTGTACATCTCATACTTGTTGATAAACAATATTAGCATTTAAGCGGTCGTCAATTTGATTGCGATCTAGCGCTCAGCTAGTGTTTGACAAATCATATGCGCTCTAATAAAAGTGTATCAGAAGACGTCAAGAAATAGAACTCTAAGCGATTTAAATTGGTCTCATTAGCTAATCAATTCAATTTAATCAAATAAACCAGAATTCTGCATTTCATTGAAGAGTTTTACTGCATATTGTTCGACCCAGAACTACTTATTGACATTCTCTAAGGTTCTATTTAAGACTCTTCACTGACTCTAAAGCACCGGATGAATTCAATGTAATGTGCGTGTGTGTGTGTGTGTGTGTGTGTGTGTGTGTGTGTGTGTGTGTGCGTGTTTGTGTGTACTCCATATAACTTTATGAAAACTCCTCAGAAAATATTTGGCAATTATTGCAAGTTTGCTCAGCTCTTATTCTTATTTCTTTTGCCTTGGCCATAAATCAATTCGCGGGCAAATAACGATAAAACTCGAGGCAAATCGACGCCAATTTTTCCCCACTTGCTCGATTATTCGTTTATTCACTCTTTGGTTTCAAAATCCACAATTCGAGCTTTTTTCTCCTTCCTCTCTTCGAATAAAACACAACCTAGGCTGCAAAGGCATCGAAAGCAACGGATTTTTTCTTCTCTCTATTTTGTTGCCAATCTCATTTTTCAATCAATAAAACAGTCAACTGTCGTCTAGTTGTGCCTCAGTCGTTTAGGAATGTGCTTCTAACTTTACAAACTTTGCCACTAATAAATGTTCTATTTATAAACACTTAGGCTGTTGGCTAATGGGATTCTGATTCAAAAAGTTATTTGAGATTTTATGGATTTAATTTGCCCAGAACATTAGGATAATGATGATGGCTTGAAAGACACGCAGCAAAGATATTGAGATGTGTACGAAACGGGGCTTGTTGATGAGATAAAATGAATAGTTGCTTCAAGCTTTCCTTTGAGTGATCGACTCGATTATAACCAAAACAACAAACGGTGTTAGAGTACGACTTGGGCGGCTCAAGCTGAACACGGGGTTGCTTCTGCAGAAGGGCTGAGTAGGCTAACTATCGTCAGCGTACATAATTCTCTACACTTATCTATTTGGCTCTGAGCGCCACGAGGCTGAGTCACAATTGCATCAGAGGTAATCAATCGCAGCCGAGCTGGTAAATAGTCCGAACTGATTGTTTTGCTTTGGGCTTTTTCTGCTTGCTTTTTGCCTTCGTTTTACTTTCTAGCACATTCAACTGAGCGATCTCGCTGTTTTGCTACTCCTTGCAGCCGCCGCCGCCGCACCAGTAGCAGCAGCCGCAGCGATAGCAGAAGCTTATTTCTAATCAAATTAAACCGTTTGAACGTGGCTTGAAGCATCATGCAATGAGAATGCCGATCCGTTTGAAAATCGCTACACGTTTGCGCCTGCAATCGCTTGCTAGATAGTGCTCTTGTAGCGCCAAAGTCGGCAGCTGTTCGATTAGCTTCGTGCCGAGCTTGGATCTTGCAATGTTAGCTCGCGCGCGTGTCTTGTTGCCTATGCAAGCGCCTATTTTCTTTATTTAATCTTGACTTGTTCCCTGGTCTATACTTCAACTTTTATTTGGCATTGCCTTATCAAAGTATATTTTCTCTTGCTCTCCCCGATCTGGCTTCTGCCTTTTTTTATTCCTCTTGGCATAAATTTCCGCCGCTTACTCCGTCATTCCATTCTATTCTGCTTCTCGTCTTCTGGCACTTTTTTAATCAAACAAATTTGCTTATTTATCCATAAACAAACGGATAACTTCCCTGTCGAATGAACTGTACGCGCCTCGTGAATATGTCTAGCGCGCGCGCAGATCGATATCTAACACTTGCATGAACCTTTCGCTAATTGATCACAACTCTTGGCCTGATATTTGAAGCAGGCTTAAGTGAGAAGACGATTTGCGCAACGGCGAGAAGCACTTAGCTCTCTTCTCGAGCTTCTATAAACATCAATTGGAAATAATAATTTGAAAATTCAAAATATTATATTCATTCAATTATTCATGA
Source organism: Proales similis (assembly GCA_019059635.1). Classification (NCBI taxonomy): domain Eukaryota; kingdom Metazoa; phylum Rotifera; class Eurotatoria; order Ploima; family Proalidae; genus Proales; species Proales similis. Next base: position 1,033,968 of record JAGVRJ010000004.1, read on the forward strand.
GCTGGCAGAGATGCTCTCTTCAGGTTGAGTTGAACGCTCGGGTGTCGACCACGATGCTGCTACAAGCAATGAAATTATTCCTGCAAATGAGCCTATGAATAGCTATGTAGACAACAGAGATCATCTAATTTATATTTCCCGACATGCCATCATATCGATTACATTTGATAAATTAACTCAGACGTTTATTTTTGACGTTGCTGGTCTTATTTTATTTCCTATTTAGAAATTATCGTTCAGATACATGCTCACGATGGTCTGATCGACTCTACATCAAAGTTGCTTCTACACAGTCATGCAAGATATAGTTGTGACTAATTCATTGCTTCAAGACACTAAACAGCTCATAAACAACAGCCACGGTGGGAGCAAGCGATCTGGCCAGCTGTTCATGCGCAGTCAGAATGCAGTTGAGGCCAATAATGCATTAAAGCTTGAACAGTGTTTGGATATTACTGAGCCTCTCATAAAAAAGCCCAGCCCGGCTCCGAATCCGAACGGGATCATCAAAGCACCGACTGAAATGCCCAAAGAGAAGAAGAAAAGTAGCGCTGAGAAAGAAGCAGAGAACCCTGTCGATCAAGGCGATGAGCAGAGCGGAAGCGTCCCGTCCAAAAAGCCGATTCGAGTGTCAAGCAGAGTGGTGGTTCTTAAAATGGGACAAATAGACACAAGAAATGAACGCTACGATGCAGAGGCTTATATCGAATCTTCATGGGAGGATGAGGATATCTACCGCCTCTTGTCGGATCCCAACTTGATCCAGAATGGTAGGTGTCATTGTAAAATGAGAAATTAATGCTTCATTTATCTAATATTCATAATATTCAATTATCTCGCGCTTTACTTTCGTGTTAGTCGAGAATAAAGTGGGTCTGCGGAAGATGCTGAAAAACGCCAAAGAGACCCCGTTGAATCCGAATAATTTGATCAATTTGAAAAACATAATAAAAAATGTTGCCCATTTGGAATACGACTCGAGCGTGTTCTGGTCACCGCAGATCTACATTGAAAATGCGATCGGAGATCTCAAGGAGGAAATACGCCACAAGGTTGAAATAGTCGAGAAAGAAGGCTCCAGTCTTCTAAACGATCCAAATTTCAATCCTAAATCGGAAGCGTGCAAAAACCTCTACAACAAATTGACCGTGCGGGTTTGCGAAATGCGCAAAGTACGCGGCGTTTTTTACGAACGCTTGGAGCTCTATGACTTTCCTATGGATATGCAAGAGCTATCTATAACAGTAACGAGTAAGAGAAGCAGCAAGGAGGTTGAGCTGGTCGAATCAACTCGAGAGCTGTCAACTATCAACACCGAGGACTTTCTCGATCAGCAAGAGTGGGATTTATTCGGCCACATGGACACCAAGAACAATGCTGTTTATGACACATGGCGGAAATATGAGCGGAGCACATTCACTGTCACTTGCTATATCGGTAGGTGTTCAAACACAATTCGAATTGGAATTCTAATTGAAATCAATTTTGAAACAGCGAGAAAACCTGGCTACTACCTTTACAAGTAAGCGGCATATATTTTCACGACCAGCGCAACGATAATTCTAAACAAGTTCGTTTTAGTGCTTATATGCTCATATTTTTGATCACATTGCTCGGCTTTGTGCCGTTCGCATTTGATCCCAACTTTCCTCAGTTTCGATGCCAAGTAACCGGTCTGCTTCTTCTTACCTCAGTCAATTTTAGATGGATCGTCACGCAACGTCTGCCCTCGGTACCATATTTGACATCACTAGACAAATACGCCATTGGATGTCTCCTATATCTTGTCCTGTTTTGCGTGTGGCATTCCATTATCGGTTCGGACATAGTGACCGAAGATGCTCAATTTAAAAAGAAAGTTGACACTTATGTTCTGATCGGCGCGTCGGTCATTTACACAATCTACAACTTGATCTATCTCTCCTGGTTCGTCAGAATGAGTAAAAACATAAGAAACTTTCGTCAAGAGAGCGTTCGCAAAGCAGACGAGCTGAAACGCTTCAACAACTTGAAAAAATCAGAAAGTAGCCACACAGACGCGGCCGAAAACTTGCCGAAACCAGTCCAAACAGTGGAACGAGCCAAAAGTCAAACCGACTCGACAAGTGTTGAGACCAAGCAAGTGACCGAAGAACACTTGCTCGAGTCGTCGACAGGCCAAAGAGGAACAATGAGGGTGTATGCCTCATATCAAAAGATCGAAGATATTAAATTGCTCAAGTCATCCACGCAGGCTTCAACTCCTTCGGCTGAACGTTCTCAGCTCAAAGTAAATCAGCAATCATTTGCAATAAAGCAGAAGCTACCGGCCTAGGCTGCCCGGCGCGTCTCGGCGTTCTTGTTTCTCAAGGTACTTTCTTAACTTTTTTCTGTTCGAACTCATACTTCTAAATTTATGATTTAATTGCTGGACAGATTTTTAGCTTAATAAACTACACCGCTGCATTAGAACAGTTTGCAATTGATTGAAGAATTTTCTTTTTAAAAAGAGACATTGCAAAATTTTTATTCTGAAATTCAATTATCTATTGAACGAAAATCATCCAGTTTGAAGAGATGATGATTATTTACATGAAAATTATGAACAAATCGCTCTGGAGCAGCAAGAATTATTTGATTCTGAATAGAAGCTTTCGCTGAGCACGATGTTGCACTTCGCCTCTTCTGATCATGGTCTGTAAAACCTTGTAAACAGCGCTCTCCGAGTAGCGTTGTTTAACCATATCTTGCACGATTGCGTGCTCTGAAACCTGAGAGCCAATAACGAATCGACGTCTAATTTGCTTTTCGATTCGATGCAGCTGATCCTGGTCTTCTTGTGATGTGAATCCCTCAACGCCCTTGAGTGAACCGCTCATTGCAGCCGACATGGTCGACACATTGAATAAGCGCAAGGCTTCGTTCACGTCCTGCTCGGACGCGAATGGCTGGAGTCTCATTTTAGCCAACGACTCTGAGATTCGAACGACTGCCTCCAACTGTCTGACCGTGATCGGAATGCTGATTCGTTTGCCAGTCTCACGCTCATGCGCCATTGTTCCCGATCTCATTAGAACGTATTGACTTTTCAATTTCTCTGCCGCCTGATCGTTCAACCTTGGACCGCATTTGCTAGTGAAATCATGCAATTAGAAATTGGTCGAGCTCGAGGGCTAACAAGCAAAATTTACTTTCTGGCATAAGTGATGAACTTTTTCAAAAACTCCAGACTTATCTCGCCATCGTTATTAGTTAAACTGCCCGCATTGTGGGTGGCATTCATGTGCACGTTCATGACGTGCTTGGCTAATGTAGCGTCTCTGTTTTCGTTGTGCTCGTCTTTGACAATAAAGATCATGTCGAATCTGGAGAGAATTGTGGGCATAAAATCGATATTCGCATCGCCCTTGAGATCATCCCAGCGCCCATAAATGCTATTGGCAGCGGCCAGCACTGAGCAACGAGAATTGAGCGTGGTAGTGATGCCAGCTTTAGCGATCGATATGGTTTGTTGCTCCATTGCTTCGTGGATTGCCACTCTATCCTCTTCTCTCATCTTATCGAATTCGTCAATGCAAACGACGCCTCCGTCGGCGAGCACCATCGCTCCTCCCTCAATCATGAAATTGCGTGTGCTCGCATCTCTAATAACAGACGCTGTCAGACCCGCTGCTGAGCTTCCTTTGCCCGAAGTGTAGACACCTATGGGTGCTACTCGTTCTACGAATTTCAATAGCTGCGATTTGGCCGTTCCCGGGTCTCCCAGAAGTAGCAAGTTGATGTCTCCTCTTCGATTAAGGCCGTCTGGCAATCTTAAAACGCGTTGAGTTAAATACTCACTCAAGCTAGAAAAGAGACAAATGCAGACCTTTTTCGAGAGCCACCGAAAAGGAGGCAAGCAACGGCTTTCTTGATGTCCTCAAACCCGTAAATTGACGGGGCAATGCTCTTGATGATGGTGTCATAGACATTCGGAGACTTGGCCAATCTCTTGAACTCCTCCTCTTCTTCCAGCTGAGCTGTTAAGAAGTTAGATGCGCCGAAGTTTGCGTTATTTGTTTGCGGGCCTTTTTTTCTGGAAGAGTCGGCATCTATTTGAATTCCGACTACTCTCATGTACGGTTGTCTTATTCCTATGTTGAGCTTGTCCTTGGCACTTTTCTAAAATGTTCAGGTTTAGTGCAGATGGACTTGATCAACCAAGTGTATTTGTCGAGTCCTACCTTGCCGGCAGCAGCCGCTTTCTTGATTGAATAAATGCCTGTTATGGTGACTCGACTGCCAGGAACAATCTTGTCGCACAAATAGCGCTCCATATACAACTGAAGATGTCGAGGAATTTCACCATTCGGCACGTTCTCGGGCGCCTCCTGAAGCTTGAGAATCTGTGAATCAACGCATTTACACGAGTCTGGTAAAACAAAGAACGGATCCAATGGGCAGTTAAGCCTTCCACTCTGATCACTGGAATTCGAAATTCAATTTGGACAAATTTTAGACCTTGGTGAACATGAAATTTAGAACTTACGCATTGCATTTCCTTGGCAGCGCATAGCCCTCCAGTCCGGGCTTGACAGGAATATTGGGAATGGTAGAGCGACAACTGCGGCATTGAATGGTCAAATTTGTCGCTTTCGCTCGAATAGTAGACGCCGAGACCACAATACCGCTAATTTTATACAACTTGGCCACTTGGTCCGCCTTGTTGCCTTGTTTAGCCATTACTAGGTAATGAAAAGCTATTCGAACTTACAGTCAATTGTCGAACGTTAATGGGATTGGCTTCGGAGCGTAGCATCACTTGAATGTTTTTTACTTGCTCTTCGCCCTCTGGTCGTGGCTTAGTCAGTTCGTCGACAATCTCTCTGGCTGCGTCCTCGAACAAAGGAAGGATCTCGGTCGGCTGCTTTTTAAGTAGCTCGCCGAGCTCTTCATCATAGCTGTTCAAATCCCTTAAATCAACCTCGAGCCAATACCGGCCGGAGTTGTAGTTGTTTCGCAGCGCATCTCTGTAGACGTAGTTGAAATTGCCGGTGTGGAAAACTCTCAAGAAATCCTTGAGCTTCTTCTTTATACTCATGAAATTAATCTTGTTGTTCTCATTTCCAAGGTCGTCTGTGGAGAACGTGTCCACAAAAAACAGGCCCATGTCATCAAAGCCGGCCATTTTCTGCTCGTATTGTCCTTTCCGCGTTCACAAAATCTGCCAATCTGGTCTAAATCAATGTGCAGACGTGTTTCTTTAAGAAACTTGTTTCGCTTTGCAAACTAGAAAAGCCAAAGCAAGTTCGTGATCGAGCTTGCGTTTAATTCAATAACAAGTGAAAATTCAATCTGCGCGCTAAAGTGAGTTTGACTACACATGCACACTACAATATTGGCGGCGAAGAGCAGCGAGTGCACAGAGGAGAGCAAAATCGAGCGGACACAAACAATTGCAAATGTGTTGGACAAACTGGTAAAATAGAAATTTTCTTTACTTTGAACAACTCTCAACTTTCAGCAACTTAGTAATGCATTCGGATTGGGACATTTTCTGCGACGCTTGTCGAGTGCGATCGGCTAAAGAGAATCGGCAATATTCGAATAAATAATTCACTCGACGACACGTATTTTAAAAAAATAGAATAAAAAACCATCCCGTCAAAGTGAAGTAAATCAAAACTAAATTGAAATAAGCGTCAGAAAATGGGAATCGATTTCATGAATTTATTCTGCATTGTAAGTGCGATGAAAATGGTTCAAATTGTTCGGGTCTGTTTCTAAAGTGGCTTACGTTGCACAATCAAGGATTACGTAGGACAACATCGAGCCGAGAGACTGTTTCAAATTCTCATCTCTGTATTTGCGGTAACCTTTCAATGCACCTTTCAACCTGCTCCAAATGTTCATATTTGGCTGCTCATGCTTTTAGGTGATCGGTTTCGTCTGGGGGTTTTACGTGCAACAATTTTCTGAGACTCTCAAGGTCACCGCTGTAGGAGTAGGCTTAAGCGCGTTGGTAAGTTCAATTAGTGTCCGAATTCTGACGACCAAATTGACGCAAACATTTCCTATCGTCCAGATCGTGCTGCCTCCGTGGCCTATCTGGAAGCGAAATCAGCTCAAATGGCAACGGCCTACAAACAGAAAAGAGAACTAGCTTCATCTCAATAATAAACATTTAACTATATTTTCTGCCTTTTAAACCAGTTGATCAATCGAAATTTGGTAAATGGTCACGTCATAGACTGTTTTAGAATAAATGAATGATGAATATGTTGCTGATAGATCTAACTGCTGTTGTTCAATTCGGCCAAGAATCAAGACGCAACTTCTTTTCTTAAATAGAACTTGTAGAATAAAACTCTGAACTGAGTAGTAAACGAAAAGTAGATGACGAATCGCAAGCATGACTGCGATAGCTCGAGTACATTGGCACAAGCGGCCAACACTCTGTAGTAGTCTTGGCGAGTAGCTTCGCCTTTAAAAATAATGTTGGGATAGACGATTATCATCGGTATTGAACCCATGATGTAAATGAAAGCAACACAAATCGCCATGTATGTCAATTGGTTGTCTTTTTTAGAGCTCTTCTTCTTTGTCTCCTTCTTTGCCTTGTTTGCCGTATCGGCTGCTTCTTTCTCATTTGCGCCATCCTCGCCAGCAGATTTGCTTTCCTCCTTCTTCTCCTTGGTCGATTGGCTGGCCGACGACGAGGGCAGCTTTTTCTTCATTCGATTCCTTGATTGCTGAACAGTGCTGATGATCACCACATTTGCAGCAACTAACAAGCCAATCGGGAATAGACGGGTCATTATTTGCCTGATGTAGTTAAACACAATGTAAGCTTGCCCTGTCGAAATAGGATGGGCAGTCGGTGCGCAGTTTACAACCGGATGAGTGAAAAAATCAATCACATTCATTCCGACCGCAATTATAAGCACAGCCACGCAGGATATATTAAACCTTAGCGGACTGAATAGTTTTGACTTGTGAGTGGGAAAGCGAACCGAAACCATTCTTTCGATAGTGACCAGAAGGTTGAACAGGGTTGCTAAGTTGCTCAGTGAGTTGGCTACTGGAATAAAAATGTAATACAAATAGACAAGCTTGACCCACACGTGAGAGTCAGTGGCAGCAGGTGTATAGTAGCTGACAGTGTAGGGAATAACCACAATGCAGATGAGAAGGTCAGTCAGAGACAAGAAGCGCAAGTATTTGAAAGCAGTGGTGGTGAACGATTTGTCGCCATAAATGTGAATAGACGCCAAGTTGAGGAATATGCCCAAGATGCAAAGTGGACACAGCAAATACAAGTAAATGATTGCTTCGGCAACCAAAAAGTCCTGCTTGAAACTGTCACACGGAGACGAACTTGTGAATGTTGAATTCATCTCTGCAGCCATTCTGGACGCTTGATTCAGCTTTATCTACGCGGCCTAGAGTTCAATCTATACACGTTCTGCTCTAAGCTACTGTATCGAATCTGTAGTCTTTATAAACTGGGAGATCGGAAGCACACAAAAGCGTGACTTAAATATTTGCCTTTGGTTCAATTATTCATCTATATCCGCCGCTAGTCGACCTGTCAAGAAAAGCGGATGGCTACATTGTCTATTAACAATGATATATTCTTTAGAGATTAGATTCTATTTGTCCAACTTGACATGTGCTGGGAGCCAGATGCACATTGGAGCGGATTATTGATAGACTTCTTTTTTTTACATGTTTTTGCATTTGTTTCATTTCTTGTTTTCGCACCACGTCTGATGAACGCCGGCTTAAAGTTGTATTTACTTTGTAGAAATTAGAAGATTTGCATTTTAACAAAAGCGACTTGGAGCTTAAGCTGCTGATTCCTACTCAATTATTTATCGATTTGATTCGTGTCTAGAACCAAGTCAATCGCAACAATAACCACTCGTTGCAAATAGCGCCGTGGCAACACACAATTTCTTGTAGGAAAATAAGCGCTCCACTCGCCCGCAGAGAAAATAAGCTGTTTCATAATTTATCAAGGTGTTTTCGGATTTCATTGTCGTCTTGTTGACGCACACGAGCCTGCAAGCAGTTGACTTACCAACCTTCAGCCCACACACGCACACACACACAACTCTCTCTCTTTCCTTTCCTCTAGATTTGCTTTGACTCGAAAACAGTTGAGTTAAATTGATGCTCAAAGCATTGCTCAGCTCAACTTCACTCGCAATATTCCCCCGCCTCATTGATCCTCTCTGCTTTCTTTCCACTACTTTTATTTTTTCAGATTATTGATAAGCAAGGCGACGAAAGAAAAATGAAAAAGTGCAAGAATCAAGCAACGAGTTTATTTCGGCTGATTTCTTTCGAGAGCAAATATTTAATCACAGGGCTTCAAAGTTTCTTTTTTTTTTCACTTTTCTTTCTGCTACTATTTCACATTAGTTGCTCTGAGTCTATCGGGTATCGTTGCCTACATTGCACAAACCACCAACCACAAGCACGCAATCGAGTTCATTTAAAGCGCATATTTGCCGATCAAGCTCTGCAATCGGTGCCTCTTGCCGCCTTGTTTTAAGAAAAAGGCAACAATCATCATGAGCAGTAATTCGTCATCTAGAAAGGGCAACAGCGGCAGAGCCCAAAAAAGCAGCGCTGGTCGAGCAATGAACGGACAACAGCGGCAACAGCAGCAGCCCGGCCATCGAAATTCGCAATCTTCGCAAAACGCCAATGGACAAGTTGATTTGAGCTATGGGTTAAACAAAGAAAAATGCGCCAGATGCAAAATGCTCAACGCATTTGTATGCGAGCATTCAACACCAGTGAGAGATGACTTGCAGAACATTTACGCCGAAGAAGGTCGCTACTACTTGTCGGCTAAAAGAGAGGACAATATTGATCGAATGAGAAACAACGCCTCTCAGCGTGATCAGCGTGGACAAGGCAGGAAACGCAATAAAAAGGGAAAGCAAGCGGAAGAGGACAAAGGAGGCTGCTGCAACTGCTCTATAATGTGATTCCGTCATATTAACAAATCAAACGCATTCTTTAACTCAAGAATCTCTTCTCAAACTCAAACGTTAAACAAATTACGCAATAAAATTCAGCGGAGGAGTTAATTTCTAAATTTTGACCATTTGGCAGCTGAGTTGCCAGAGCTTCTGGGCCGCTTCTGCGTTCGTTGCATGGGCAACTGGCCTTACAGGCTTGCAATCGCTTTAACGAAATGTTTTTGTTTAACTTGAACTTTTCGATCGATTTGAATGTTCATTACCTAAAGTACTGGCCGCTTTGACTCTCAACCTCTTCGGCCACCGCACAGTGAATTGTGGTCTGTGCGCCTTCGTAGCTCGACTTTGAAATCATGGCGTAGAACGGATAACCGAATTTGACAAGAAGAGGAAATGATGAAAAGAGGCCTTCTCCCGTGTAGCGCATCAACTCGGTTCTTACTGCGCCTGGATGCACTGCCGTTACAACAACTCCACTCTCTTTGAACCAAAATATCGAAACTAAAGAGCCGGTGCTTGTTGTCTTAATAGAAACCTCTTAAACGCTTGGCAAGTTCAATAGTAAACAGAATGTTGGCAGTTTTGCTCTGAGAGTAGGCAAGTATCGGAGAGTAGGATTTGTTCCAGTTAATATCGTCCCAGTTTATGCCATAACCTTTAAGTCATTTTCAGGATTCATTTTAAACATCAAAAAAAGAGCCTTAAAGACCTTTATGAGCGAGCGAAGAAACATTTATGATGCGGCTCTTCGGCGATTTCTTTAGAATGTCGAGAAGTAAGTGAGTCAAGAGAAAATGTCCTTGGAAAAGCAAAATGCTACTCTCGATAGAACTCGGGAACACGTCAAGTCAGTCTACCTAAGTGGTTCACGCCGAACTGCATTTCAAACCCTTGCTTAGTTTCCCATCGAGGACAGAACATGATGCCTTCAAAATATGAGAAGAAAAAATTTTAAAATTTTGACTGAGATTGTAAATTACCCGCGTTGTTGACGAGGATGTCGAGTCGGTCGAGCTTTTGGTTCATCTTGGCGGCAAACTCGCGCACCGTTTCCAGATCGGCCAGGTCGAGGTACTCGCTCTCGACCATCTGGTTGTTGCTCTCGCGTCTGATTGTCTCGGCCGCTTTCTCGGCCTTCTTGGTGTCGCGGCATGCCAGGATCACTCGGGCGCCGCGTCGCGCCAGATCCAGCGCCGTCTCGTAGCCTATGCCCGTGTTGGCTCCTGTGATGATGACCACCTTGCCGTCGAGGCGCTTCCTCGAGCGGCACACTTCCCCTCGGAAGTAGAGCCTGTTGGCCAGGTATCCAAGAACTTTGAAAATCAATAAACGCTTTCAATTGAAAGAAGATCATTTGACGCACCAATTACTCCTAAAGTGTACAATAAAAGCGTGGCCAGCATTCTAAAATTGGGCAAAGTTTCTATTTAATTTATTCTATAATACGCTCGTCATATAAAATTAATGAAACATGTGAGGACTATGAACCCGAGATAGAGCTAGATCAGACCATTTTTTCGAGTAGAACACGCAGATAGCTTATTCGAAAGCGGCTGAATACTGCTTCTCTTTGAGCATCTTAATGCTCATATCCCACATTCGGCCGGCGCTTTCTGCGCTTCTTGCCTCAGCTGAAGGCGTTTTCAACTTACAATCGCTAAAATAAGTTGAAATTATTCAAAGAGGCTTTTAAATCTATTATGCAAGTTTCATAAGTCTACCTGAAGTAGCATCCGGAATAGTCCAATAAATTTTCATGAAGAGCACAGTAGAGAGTGGTCTGGGCTCCGTCAAGACTCGATTTAGATATGACGAGCATTATGGGGTGAATGAGCCAAAGGAAAATCGGCACCAAAAAGGACAAGCCTGGGCCAAGGTACCGGGTGAGTTCTGTTCGGACCACGCCGGGATGCAAAGATACGACGGCAATGTTGTATCCTTTTCACAATGTGCTCATGAATAGTTTAGTCAGAAATTCTAGAGAACACTTTACTTGAAAGACGCTTCGAGAGTTCCTTTGTAAACAAGATGTTGGCTGTTTTACTTTGCGCATAGGCTCGCACAGACGAGTAAGAATTCTCCCAGTTTAAATCGGTCCAGTTTACACGAAAATCTTGAAGAATATAAAAATCATAGGTAAAGAATAATACTCTGGCTAGTAGTTTTACCGTAGTGGGCACGCGAAGAAACATTAATAACCCTGGAGAATTCAGCCTTTTTTAGCAAATCGATCAGATGACTAGTGAGGAAAAAATGACCTAAAACCTTTTCAATGAAGCACGAAAAGCATCAAAAAAAAATAAATTTCTCACCCAAATGATTAACACCGAACTGCATTTCAAATCCTTGTTTTGTCCGCCATTCAGGGCATATCATAATTCCTGGTTGTGAAGCCAGATTAAGAGAGGACAATCTCAGTTTGACCAGTTTTATAGGAAACGAACCCGCGTTGTTGACGAGGATGTCGAGTCGGTCGAGCTTTTGGTTCATCTTGGCGGCAAACTCGCGCACCGTTTCCAGATCGGCCAGGTCGAGGTACTCGCTCTCGACCATCTGGTTGTTGCTCTCGCGTCTGATTGTCTCGGCCGCTTTCTCGGCCTTCTTGGTGTCGCGGCATGCCAGGATCACTCGGGCGCCGCGTCGCGCCAGATCCAGCGCCGTCTCGTAGCCTATGCCCGTGTTGGCTCCTGTGATGATGACCACCTTGTCGTCGAGGCGCTTCCTCGAGCGGCACACTCCGCCTCGGAAGTAGAGCCTGTTGGCCAGGTATCCAAGAATCACTGAAAGAATCAAAAATTGACGAAAAGATTCGATTGCCAAGTAAATTTTCTCACCCAAAGCAGTGGAAAAGCCAAGAACGAGTAAACCGACAAGCTGATAAGGATTGTTTGAGGATGAGATAAATTCTTTAAGTCTATGACCATATTGGCTAAAACAGCCGACATCTGCATCACATGTATTTGATGTTGACATTTCCTGAATTTTTTCCAATACAAAATTCGAGTGATTAGGTAACAAATTTTAATTTAAATATTCTTTTCATTGTTTGAATAATAAAATCATTACACTCAGGGCGTGGCTAAATTTATTGTCTGGGAAGGATTTGCGAGTTTACCGCTGCCAGAGTGCCGAGAGTCTTGAGAAAACCTCCAGCCCACCATTTGGTGCTTATCCCACTCCCAAACTAACTCAAGTTTATTTAGCTTCATTTGTGAGTGTATTTTTGTTAACGGGATATAACCAGGCTAGATAAATTTTTTTTTTAATTAGGAAGCGAAGAGACGAGGAAATAAGAAGCAAAATACAATCTATATTTATAAGTATATATATAGTGGAGAAAGCTTTCCGAAAAATAAGCAAGTAATTTAGAGATCGGTAAGAGCAAATATAATTTACACAGATAAACAAAACTTATGCAGCATGATGCTAAGTAGCGCAAAGCCAACTCTTGCAGCACCTGATTAGTACCTGTGCAAGCGGCTGGGGGCAGGCTGGGCGAACTTGAGTAAAAAAATGTACACAGGGTGTGGTTGCATGTTTGGTTTGTTGTAGTGAGAATGCGTTCGTAAAAGCGGAAGAATTATCAAGTTAGAAGTAGGTAAATATCTTAAGGTAAAACAATTAGCGCGCTAATCAGCTTTTCTGCGAGCACCTGGCTTTCAAACTGTCCAAGTACTCTTGTTGAGAAGCGGCTAGTACTTGGGCCAAAATATCTGTATCGTTGTTTGCCGTATCCTCGCTCCAATCAGCGGCATCGAAGCCGAGCAAATCGGGCGGCAGTTCGCTGAGAAATGATTTCGCCGGATTGATACAAAACTCTTCGCTCTCTACCACAACACCAGACGATACAGTTTGATCCTTTAACTCTTTGCTGCCCGCAGCTTGATCAAATCCGTACGGCGTGTAGATACTGCTCGATTTGCTCGGCTTTAGTCTTGGCGATGAAGAGCGTCGGTTGTTCATGACGGCCCGCGGTCGTCCGGGAGACATTCGACTCGGGCTCGTCCAATTCGAGCACATGGCAGTGTTGGGCGAGAGATTTTTGGTGTTTACGTAGTCTAAACCGCCCAGCCTTTCCTCGTTAGAAACTCTTTTTTCGTTGTCTTTAAGCCATTGAATATAGGACTCGCGAGCGACCATCTCCATCATTTCTTCATTGGTCGCCTCCCAGTCAGTTGCTTTCAGTTTATCGTCGAGCATTGCTTGCTCCAGATGAAATTCTTCTGATTTCTTCAGAGCTTCGTTCATTAGGTTGGTCTCGGCCAGCTTGAAAAAAAAATCATTTCAACTTAGACTTTATACAGAAGAAGGGAAATAGAAGAAATAATAGATTACCCCAGGCTTAAGCTGAGGAAGGCCAAGGCCTAAGCCGATCGTTGCTTTGAAAGGATTTACCACTGAATTATAGTGGTTTCGACCGTGATATGAAAGTCGTATGGGCTCATTATCAGTCTGGTAATCGCTTTGAAAAGTGTTGCTTGGCTCGGTGCTGTATTCATAGACCTCGATAGGCCTGTTGTACAGCTCGGCAATTGCGATCATTTCGATGTGATTTCCATAACATGAGTCTTCTCGTTTTCTGCTTATGTAGCGCTCAACGTCCTCGGTCATGTATTGCTTGAAGTAGTCCGCATTCTTGGCCTAAGCGAAAAGTTTTGCTGCTTAATTATCCGATGAATCTCTTTGATGCGCATTCTTTCTTACAATATAGTCCATGCAATTAATTCTGATGGTCGAATGCATCTCTTCGTCTCCGTAGATTTGATCGGCTGCAAATTGAAAAAATAGTTGAAATAGGTGTCAGAATAGTAATAATACTAATAAATTATAACGAGGCCTGACGAGCCAGAGCTCAGTGAGAAATGTTAAGTGGAAAAGACTCAATTAAGCGGAAGAGTGGAGCATACTCTTCAATCAAGCGTGGCTCACTTCCGATCAGTCTTGAACAAGCGGAAAGCTGAATCTCAAAAGGGTTGAAAAAAGAGGAAAGCGATCAGGATAGAGTCTGCAAGGGCCAATTAATCTCTGTCTTAATTAATTCGAGCCAACGGATGCAGCGATTTGATTGAAAGCGCATGAGATTTAGAAGCGGAAGAACGCTACTTACCAACTGCACGGAAGAGACAAGCGCCGTCCTCTTTCATCGCCTTGATTATGAAACCCTTCTTTTCTTTGAGAGCGCGGCAAAACTTGGTCTCGAGCTAGACAAAAATCAAATAGCGAGTTAGGCCTGAATAAGCAAAATGGCAATTGACGAATTCTCTTCACCTCTTCTATGGTGTCGGCGTAAATGATGCCCCCAGATGAGTTGAGAAGGCCATTGGGAGTGGGCTTAAGTGCTGAACGTCTATTCGGCTCGTACTCGTCTTCACTGTTATTCATGTAGTCGCCGTTTAGATGTTCATTTCCCATTTGCTTTGTCCATTTGTTTTTGATGGCATCACTGTTGCGTCGGCTCGAAGGCTTCTTGGCTTTTTTCCCAAATTTTTTGGTGGTTTTCTCGAAAAACTGCGGCGGCTTATAGAATGGATGTGCCACTGTGCTGAAAGCCTCGTCTTCCGAGTCTGGCTTGCTGGCATTGGCGTCAGAGTCAGACGACTGGTCAGCAAAGTTCGATGAATAGTTTGGCTCGAACGATGAAATTAAAGCGGGCGCGGACTGAATTGGTTTGCATTTTGATTTTGAACTCTTATGTTTAAGCTTGATTCGTTTGCTGAGAGATGATGAGGTTCCTGGTTCGAGGGACAAGTCGTCGTTGCCGTTTGACGAGTCGAGCATTGAAGAGGATGAGCTCGAAGAAATGTTCGCCACTGATGCCGCTCTGCCGCTCTGATTTTCGTCTGAGGACTGCTCATTCTGGCCGGCTGCTGAGTTGATCAGTACCAGCAGCCTCTTGCCGGACTGGTGAGGAACGTTGCTCGCATCTGCGCCATTTGGTTCAGTGCTCACGACATTATGAGTTAGCTGAGTACTTGATGTAGACGGAGCGGCTAAATGCGATGATCCACTGCCCTGAGACGATTGGCTCGGTTGTTGGCTCTGTAAGGTTGACGATGCCGGCTGAGCTTGTTTGGCTTGTTGCTTTTTATTGTTTGATAGTATGGTCATTGCAATTCATTCATTGAAGAGTGGTCCGCGCAAAACTCTTTTTCTTTTTTCTCTTCTTTTTCGCTTGGCTTTTCTCGTCTAAGTTTTTCAGTTTAAATTTTCAAAAAAGGATGCTTCACGATTCAATGAACGAGAAGCACTGTTCGGGCAAAGAGTGCGAGTAACTCAATTTGTGTTCTCCAAACCGTGGGCTAGCTAAAACTCCTCTCCGAAAATGAAAATATTAAATTTATTGTCGTCATTGAATATATAATGCAAGGCTCGAAAGCGAAATTATAGGGAGTAGTAAAACTTGAGAATGGCAAACAAGCATTTGATTGGTGCATGGTAAACATAATCTGACTGCATCGCAATCGCCATGCAATAATGTAGGTTAACCTATATGTTGCCCCATTAAATTCCGCATAATCTATTCGCTCTTTTAATAAAGCAAGCCGGCTGAACGCTTTGCTAGTTAACCTAATTAACCGAGCTGGGCATTGCCAAGTTCCACTTTTGGCATAATACGCGTCCAAACACGCTCAGTTTGTCCGACCTAGCCAAAAGTATTATTCACTCGATCATATGTTTTGGGCAAATGTTGAATGCATTATGTGGTCGGATGGAGCCAATCAGACCCAGGGATATGTAATCTGGTCTTTATTGCTCCATTCAAAACATGAAACTAATAAGCTGAAACGAAGCGATTTCTGATTAATTCTAAAGACACATATCCATGTACTAGTCGAGTGGTTGGGCCGAGAGCGAGCAACAATGCAAAGTGAAATTGATTGATCGACTCAGCGTTCACGATCAGCTCTTATTTTGCATAAACATCTGGCTATTTCCCCATTCAAAGCACTGCGCTCCACAATTTTACCAACTCGCCCGCTCTTGAATGTTTCGACGGTCGCTCTGTTGCCTTTGGCCTCTGGATGCCCTCGCCTAAAGCACACGAGCACAGAGTGACCAACTATCATAATTATGGACTGGCGCAAAATTGACGAAAGCTAAAAATGAGACAATCGCCGAGTAAATATCAGAATAAAATGCGAAGTGAGAGAAAGCGAAATTCAATTAGTTCCTATTCTCGCTTGCTCAAGCTGAACTAGAACTCAGTCAAAAGCCTGTTGGGGCTCGACAGAACATAAGCAAAGAGTTGGCTCGAAATTTTCTCTGATTTCACTCGAACAATAAAAGAGCAATTAGCCGAATGTTTTCTCTCGTGCAGAGTTCAGTTCGCCGCATTCACCGAATAAAGCGAAAAGAAACACAAGCAATAGTCGGTTCAAACGGCCTTAT
Source organism: Proales similis (assembly GCA_019059635.1). Taxonomy (NCBI): domain Eukaryota; kingdom Metazoa; phylum Rotifera; class Eurotatoria; order Ploima; family Proalidae; genus Proales; species Proales similis. The sequence continues at coordinate 1,050,311 of JAGVRJ010000004.1, forward strand.
AGTATAAACAATTAGGTTAGTACATGGCCAAAACTCAAACGCTCTATCTGAGTCTAGCGAGAGACCAGCCAAACGACCATATCGACGCATAATGAGAAAGCAAGAGGAGATGCTCTCTTCCAGCTTCTTGATATACTAAAAAATAGCCAAACTGAAAGAGAGAGAGAGAGAGAGAGCGCGAGAGGAAAGAAGAACTTAGTTCAAGATGCTTAATCGAAACAGACTTGATATAAATAAAATTTGACTGGAATGAGGCAAATGTAAAATAGGAAACGGTTTCTTGAAAAAAAACTCATTGCTAAACAAGCTCTTCATTTCTCAACTTGTTCACGCATGCTCTCTCGAGTCAAGACTAATAAGCAAAGTGGCCTGATCTTTATAGAACAGAAAGAAAAGCAGTCAAAAATGGACGAAGATGAAGAACTTCTAGCACATTTGAATCAAATTGAGCAGACTGGGTCAATAGAGTCGAAGAAAGACGCTAAAAATGGAGAAGAGCTGGCCACCGTGGGCTTCACAACCGCTCGTGGCGGTCAGTTGTTTGTAAAAAAAGAGACACTCGTGTCGGTGAAAGCGAAAGAGAAAGAGATACTTGAGGTCGAAACAGCATCAGCTAGCCAAAATGAAACCAGTACAAAGATTGAACAAGAGCAGAACTTGTCGGTGCAAACAGGTTTCAAAACTGGATCGGGAAAAGGATTGACTGTGAGCAAATCACGACTAATGCAAGCACAAAATAAACACGAGAATGACCGAGAGGTGTTTGCTTGCGAAACTCCAAAAGACGAACCTGAAAAGTCTGATAGAGACGTTGGCGCCAGAAATCTTTCAAGTATAAACGAAACCAAAGAGTTGATTTTGCCGCGAAAATCGATTGGAAATAAGCAATTTAAAAAGCATTTTCCTCTAAAAGAGACAACCAATTTACCTGGTCAAAAGATTTGTGTAAAAAACGAAGAAAGCAAATCATTAACAAGTCTCGAGTCGCAATGTGCCACAAAGAAAGAGAGTGAGTCGTTGCTTGAGAGCAAATACGCAAATAAGAGACCCTCGCTCCAATTAAGAGACATTGAGTTCAAGACAGTGCAGGATCTCACTTGCTTGGCTTCAAGTTGTGAAAATAATCAGAGCAAAGAGCTTATACAAAACCGAATTGGCAATAACGTTCCCGATCAGTCCCTTCTACATACACCCGAGAGCATTCAAATCGATTCAAATGGGAAGAAAGTGTTCTATCGCTTGAAGCCGATCGTGTTAATCAACTATTCCGAGTAAGATGTTTTATTTCATGTCCAGCTGATAGAGACATATTGAGGTATCAACCTAAAAGGAATAATGAAGAAATCAGCTGTTTGCCGAATCGAATTTCAAAAGCTGACGCTCAGTGTACAGATGCGAGCTATTTGAAACTTGAGAGCGAGCGTCAAAGAGAACGCATTCTGCTCAAAAAGGAAACTCGGTTGTCGCATAGTGAAAGGGCCAAACCAGGCCATATGTTGCAAGTTAAGTCGTCGATTGAGAGGAAAATTTGCCGTTTAAGTGAATTTGAACTAAAGGTAATTGCAAGAGCAGAGGCGCCATGGCTTAGTGGCTAAAGCGCCTGTCTAGTAAACAGGAGATCCCGGGTTCGATTCCCGGTGGTGCCTTTTTATTTTCGTTTTCAAATTTTAATCGCATGCACAATCTTATGTAAAGCGCACGTCCAATAATAATTTTTTCCACTCACCGAGCGAGATATTTAAATATTTCTTCACCTCGGTCCAATTCAGCTCCGATAAAATACTCAGTACGCCCGACGATGGGAGAATAATTCCCGACGAAAATAACAAAATCGGCGTGGCTCAGCTTTACAAGTAAAGTTTATCAGTTAATTTCCTTATTCAACTTTTTCAGTCATTTTACTCAAATGACCATTTAAACCCTTGCCTAGTTGCTTTCTCGACACAAACGGAGTTGACCCATCTCTTGTATCCGAAGAATGGCTTCAAAATCATCTCAAATGGCTAGTTTGGAAATTCTATGCCTACGACGTTCGTCTTCCTATGCCCACAAAGTACATTTGAAGCTCCTGCTGAAATAAATTCGATCTTTGACTGTATTTGCCGAAGGGCCTTGACCCCGGTCAACTTGCTGACTCAATTAAAATATCGCTATGACGTCGAAATCGGATCTGGACGGAGGCAAATGATTTGATCATCTTAAGAAGTGTTGCATAAAGATGATGAATGCTTTCTTTACTTAGGTCCTGTATAAGAAAGATTGTTGAAAGAGACGACACTCCAATTAATCGCCTCATGGTTTTGGTTGTCAGTGACATATCCAGGCAGTCTCAGCAAGTAAACACAGCAATAGTTTGACTCTGATCAAAGTAATGCATTTTCGTCGGCCAAGACATTTTTGGAGTTGAGCGATGGCTGGTATGCAGTCAAAGGACTTTGCGACACTCATTTAGCCAGAATTGTTGATCAGCGTAAAGTCCTCGTCGGTGATAAGTTGGCTATTTTTAGCTGCGAGCTTTGGAATTGTCCCAAAGACGGGTGTCCTCCATTAGAGGTAAAAGAAGATTGATTGAACAATTGAAAAAAATAAGCCTCAATTAGAATTCTTCAAGTTGCCTGAAAACGTTCATTTGAAATTGAGCGTGAATTCAGTTCGAAAGGCACGATGGTACGCCAAACTCGGCTTCCAAAAGAAACAGCGACCACTTTCAGTCAGATTCTCAACAATCAAGCCAGATTCTGCTGTCGGAGCAGTCGATGTTATAATTGAAAGAGTATATCCATTGCAAGTAAGGCAGTTGTCTATTCGAATCGGAATTTATTGCGTTGTCAGTTTTACAATAAACAAACAGTTCATTGAAAAACTACCGGACGGTACAAAATCGTTTCGCAACGAGAGGCAAGAAGAACAAATAAGCGCGGCAAGAATGAGTTATTTATTAGAAGAGGAGCCCAAGTCAGCTTTACAGCAGCCTAAATCCTTGCCCGAAAGGCAAGTAAGCAAGCTGCTCAAAGTTCGTCTATCTGAATTCAAAGACTCGGAAAACTGTTCGCGTTCCAGTAACTAGACCGCTTCCAGCTTCTTATTAGATTTTAAATTGATCACTTTTCTCAAGCTATATTTTTGACTGTGTGGCAGAACGCTGATGAGTTTCGAACCGGAATAAAAGAAGGCCAACGTTTGATAATCTGTAATCTGGCAGCATCAATTCCAAAGTATTTTCTCGAACATTCAAGACAGAGAAGCTTGTTGAATTAATCGCTATCTCAAGGAATTCTTTCAAGGACGATTCTGGTATCAATCTGTCCACCAACAGGCAAACGTCTTTTGTATTCAAAAAGCAATGTGAAAATTACTTTAGACGAGAGGTAACTCGAAATTCGCCCACTCAATCATAAAGCCGATGACGAAGCGACCCACAAAAGGTCTCCAGCTACGGTGACATTTATCGAGATCGAGAACCAAACAGTTTTGCAGAAGTAGACACCTGCGGAGTGGTTTTGGCCCATTCCACCAACAATTATCAAAACCTGCTCTTTTTGACCAATCTTGAAGAAGAGAATCGAATTATTTGCGTATCATTCCCCAAGCGAGCCGAGGTATGAGCTTTTTACAATTTGACTTTGTTTTGCGATCGCTCAAATACGAGCCGGCTTTAGTACTTTGGGTTCAAAGATATGCTAAAATTCGGAAATTCGGTTCTTGGCATCAACCTTAAGATAGCGAAAAAAAGGGAGTTTGACAAATATCCGTGTTTATACGCTTCCGAGTTGAGCGTTTTTAGTCAAAGGACAGACAATTTCAAGCATCTGGAAGGAATGCATTCTCAAATAAACTCCAACTTAAAGGTAGAAAAGAGCAATCGATTTGAAAACACAAATCAGCTTTCGAATGATTCGAAATCTAGAATAAGCGGCAACTGTTGGACGATTTGGCTCAATTGGTCGGCCGCGACATTATATCTGGCCAAGCCAAGTCACGAAAGTCACTTGGGGTCTCGCTTCTGCCTCCTGCATCGATTTCTCAACAAGGACAACTGAAGAGAGAAGATCTTAAGCAAGAAGAAAAGGTGTGTACTAGTTGACTTTTTCGTTTCTGCTTTTCTCCACGAGCCGGAATTATTTGCGGTTACTTGAAAGAATTCCGAGTCGAAGCTTGCATCGATCGGCAAAACCGCTCAAGTCCCGCTAATCGCAACCCGGAGTGGGACACGCCCGTCTGGTTTGGCTGCTAGAGATCGGCTACATCGAATGCACGCCTCATCCGAGAACTTGCTAGTCTCGAACACCGTAAAAAACGGTTCAAAGCCGCAGAAAAGAGTTTCGATCGACAGCAGCGAGCAGATCAGATACCGGGAAGAATTATTAAGAAACATAAATACGATCGATGAGGACGAAATTCTCTCTAATCAAAATCTAGACGAGATATGCAAAGTAGACTTGAACGCCGTAGTCAAACGCAAAAAGACATGAGCTGACTCGGCATCAGAAGCCGCGAGAAATTGCTGAACATGCAATAATGCTCTTTCTAGCTTTATTATCAGCCTACGAGAATAAACCAAATTGAAACATATTCAGTTGTGTTGAGCTCTTGAATTTCGGTGCCGTAAATAATAGAACACAAACGCGCAGTGTTTAGATCGACAATAATTGTCAGCGAAGAACGCGTGATCGAACAAGAGCTGTCAATGCATTGGTCACATTTAAATGCTTCTCGTCCGACAAACTGGCCCTCTTTCGAGCAGACGATCAGCTCGTTCTACATTGCTGTCATGTGCATAAACTTTTTCGTGGGCTCAGTCTTGAACTTGTGGTTTTTGTGGACAATTCTTACCGAAAGGAAGCTTCAAAATCCCAAGTAAGCAAATATTTGCCTTTTTCTTTGCCTCTGTGCGACCTAAAAGTAAATTTCGTGCCGGAAATACAGATTCTGGGGAATAATAAACCTTGGATGTGTAGACTTGATTCTATGCCTGATTTCTTCGCCACTTCAAATATTTCGCGAAGCACAAATACCAGTCATTGGCTTGAGTTCAAAAACGTGTTCAATCATTCTGTTCATTTCGACTTGGGCATGTCTCTCTTCCATCATCAGCTTGGTAATTATCTCAATCGAGCGTTATTTTGTATTCAAGAACAATAGGCACATGAGCTCGAGAGCATTCACCCTTTGGATGATTGGTGGACACTCCACAAGTTTCCTGTTCGGTCTACTCAACAGCTTTATGCAGTCGTTCAAAAACTCATGGTCTCACGATCGTTGCATAAAAACCCATTCGAATAATAATCAATCAATTCCGAATGCAATCGACAGGCGACAGCAAGGAGTTCTGATGAACTTGTTGGAGCGCGTCTTTACATTCTCCTTTCTTCTGATGGCGTTGATTTGTTTGTTCATAACCGCGTACTGCTATTACAAAATCTATCGAATAATACAAATCAAAAGGATCAGAAGACTGAATTTGAACGCTTGTGTGTGCGTCAGTAATTTCAGGTCAAAGTCATCGTGTGCGCCAAGAAACTCGGCTAATCCAGTCAATTCGACCCGACAAATATTGAACAAAAAGGATCAGAGAAGAACAGGAGGCGGACAGAAAAGCTTTTCCTCAATGCGAGATGCGGCCTCTAATTTAATCGGACAATTGAGTCATTCTAAACAGTTGATCAACGCCAATCAGGACATTGTTATCTTGAACGAGTCATGCACCGATTTAAAGAGACAATACTGTAGCGTAGCCTCGAACAATGTTCAAAATCCAAGTGAGGGTGACGTGTTTGTTGTTAACCCGAGGTTTTCTCGCCTAGTCGGTCAGACCAGGGACAGAATCGCTCGGATAATAAACGAGCGCGGCACCAGCTCGCTTGAGACCAAAGCGATCAGACGCACCGTTATACCTTTCATCGTCTTTTCAATATTCTGGATCCCTTTCCTGGTCATTCAGTTTGCCTATTTTTACAAAGAGTCCACTTTGATTGAAGTCTTGAACTTGGCTAGTGTGGCCATCGGCTACTGTCACTCATCAATCAATCCGATTGTCTACTGCGCCACAAACAGTGAAATCGGACACTGCATGCTGAAAAAAATCAAGAGAAGCTTTCTGGCTCAATCTGAAAATTGCAACTCATCATGACGCAAGAAACGGTTGCCTTGAGAGAAATGGCAAAAAGATGAGTCGACCTGGCGCAAATGAATTATCGATTTATTTTGAGACTCTTAAGCGCATACAATCGTACTGAATTTTTTTTAAGAATAAATAAAAAAAAAAGAAGATCATTTGAATGTATTGGTCGGCCATGTCGCGGATATGAAAGAGAAATAAAGAGGAATTTAATATGTCTCGGACAAGACAGAGGCAGGGGTCGAGTAAGTTCAGTGAAGCGCTTGGTCATCAAAATGTTTCTTCAGCGACTTGAGTATCAAGTTTGTTTGCATTATTAAACAGTTGGCTGCACAATAGACCTCGTTTGAGCTATTCAAGCCGGCAGGAAATTAATGTTTGCACCTAATTCATGTGAGTTCAATCACTTACTCTCCTTGTCTAAAATAAGCCTTCAGAGTGTTGCTGAATTGTTTCGAGTACTTGACAAACTCCCGTTTTCGAATGTCGAGCATTTGCTTTGCTTCCATCGACTGCACAAGCTCGAATAGGCTGTTAACTGCGTCCAGTTTCTTCTTGATTGCGGCAGCGATCTCTCTTTGTTAAAAGAAAAGCGATGAGCAGATTTGAAACAAACTGTGTCCATTTGAATCATTTACTTGATTGTCTCTAAAAATGCCTTCCTATCGCCAATTTCATCTGGTATTCGGCTCAGGATTATCTTGAGCTGTCTGGCTTTCAGTCCGAGGTCTTTAAATTCAGATCTTTTAACAAAGAAATCTTTTGTTTTGAAATTGTTTAAACTATTCAGTTGAGTCGCATTTCTGGCAAGAATTCAATACCGTCGGTTGTGGCATGCCTCTCTGAGCGGAGAATCATTTCGTTCATGTTGAAGCTCTTCTGGTGGCTGTAATTGTAAAGCTTTAGGAGCTCGAGCAGAAATTCGTACGCTAACGTCGGGCAATTTGAATCGATCTTGGCAAATACGTTTTTTATATTTGATTTTATGATGTTGAGATTGGCATCGCTTTCAATCGGCATCTTAATGACATTTCATTTGCTGCTTTCTTAAAGACTAAATCATAGCCGGCTTTTCTCTATCTACCTTGTCAAGCGCTGGATCGATCAGATTGGGAAGAACGAGTGATGCTATGGCAGACTCGGCCGTTGAAGCTAGATTATCACCATTCTCGCTCATGGTGCTTTTCTAAAGTGCAAATTCGCAAGTGCCGCTACAATTATCCTCTCATCAAGCTGTGGCCGTCTAATGAGGCGAGTTGATGAAAGCCTTATGAAACGATAGGAAAGAGAAATAGAAGCTTATGGTTGTACCGAAAGGATTAAAATATATCACCCCGAAATATAATTATTCACGAGACCTACATTGGTCTCATATTCGATAAATTAATGCCCGGACGAAATAACATTCGTTTTCGCAGTTGCTCAACATCGAATGCAAAATAAACTTTTTGCCGAGCATTATTAACAACGCTAGAGCTGCTAAATGAGCGGGCCAGCCAGCGAGTATCGCATTATTATTCCAATTTGAGTCGAGTAGCCCTCCTCTTAGAAAGGTGTTTTCGCAAAGAACAACCAACCAAACGGATTATCTCCAAGAGGCTTATCTCAACTCTTCTCGTCCATAAACAAGTGAACAACTCGAACGCTTCAATGATAACTCTAACTCGTCAAATTTCTCGTTGTCTGTCCACCGAGGCTGCCGTAAGCTGCCGAAATTTACTCAATCACAAGTTGTTTGAATTTCAGAATTTCAATTTCAGTCTAGCCGAGGAATTTCGGCCGTCATCTTAAATAAGCTTAATCAAAAGTTCGGAGTAAGAGTACATTCCAAATTGACTGAGGGCCAATCTGTTTAAAAATACGAACGTTGACACCAGAATGAGTTGTTTCATGCCGAAGTAAAGAACAAGAGCTGGAAGCACGATAAACCTGAAGGCGCAGAAACGCATCTCGAACTGATCGTAGTAACTCCAAAGTTTGAGTCGCTATCCAAGGAAAAGGTAACCCACAGCCAGAAAGCGACTTGAAACAGGAAAATAATCGAAATAAAGCGATCGGATGAAATAAAGAAGCTGCTCAAACCAGAGTTAGCCAAATTGGAAAACGTTGAGTTGACGGTAAGTGAAAGACAAGTCTAGTCTTATAAACGCTAAACTAAAAAACGATTCAAAAAGCTGCTGACCCCCTCCCGATGGTACAACAGTAATCTAAGAGGACTAAAACTCAAACCGGTCTATTCACAGCCTCCGGTTATGCCCGAATTAGAACTCAAGCAAATTGCCGAAAAGTTTTACTCAAATTGAAATTAATAAAGTGGCCACATTCTCATTTCTTGCTTTTCTTTCTCACATAAATATGCGTCTCATCTTCTTTCAGAGCGGCACTCTTGGCCTTCTCCTTTTTTCCTTTGTTCTCTTTTTTGCCGCTGCATTTCCAAAGCTCCTCGAGTGCTTGGCTCGATTGGTAGCTTTAAGACAAGAATGCCGCTTAAATTGAGTAGATTTTGCAAGCTAAAAACTAAAATTCTATACCCAGGCTCGTTGGGATCTAGCTCTGTCTTAGAAAGTATGATACACATGCTGGGAGTTTCCTTTACGACTTTGATACTGAGAAAAGCTTTCACACCGACTGCCAGCTCAATTTGAATTTAAGTTTCCTACTCTCGTAATTCCGGAAGTTTTGAATTCCAGACTTCTTCACTCCTTTGAAGGACTTCAATTGTGAAATTGGAATTATATGAATCTTAGAAATAGGCTGTTCACTTGATGAATCCTATTTTGTTGATTTGATACAAGTTCTTGATTTGGCTCTGCTAGAAAAGTACTCAAAATGAAGTCTCAAAATGAAGAACCTTGACTCGCTTTTTCATGATTTCAGCACAGGCGACTACCTTGCTGATGGCTTCACCGCTGCCATTCCATGTAATTTGCTTCACATTTTCCTCCTAAAGAGAGATAAAATAAAAAAAGCGAACAAATGCAGCCTCCTTTCTACGGCCTCACCTCAAAACGGCGCAGGGCGTATGAAAGTAGGTTGTTTACTTTACTTCCACTTTTCACATTCATATGAATTGCATTGACGTCCAGCTCGACGGACGCGTGCAAAGGTGGCTGCAGTTCGGCGTCCACTTCTGTTGAGGTGTTCTTTTCCATAAAAAAGGCTGACAAGAGAAGTGAAAGAGAATATAGAGCAACGACCTTGCAGCGCAGATTTGCTGTAATTTTCCATACGTTCAGACTGATCTAAGTAAAATTGTTCATTATTGCGTGAATCGGTAAATAAAAATAAATTGACAAATCTAGGAGCAGCAGCACGAACTAAAAGAATAAAAAAGAGAAAAAAAATAGCGCATGCAGGTTTGCATAAACAAGCCGCAGAGAGGACAAGAACGACTAAGTGTGTATGTGGCTTTAGTGTGCGCATTGATCGTTCACATGACCATGCAATAGCCGTGAATTTGAATAAATACGTAGAAAAGGGCGAAAAGCGAAGAAAGAATAGAAGACGTGTGCTGATGGCTTGTTAGCTATGAACGTCGTTCGAGCCCACATAAACAGAGGCGGATATACACTAAGAGTAAAGAAAAATGCGCATAAGTACGAGTGAGGAGCAGCCGAACGAGCGGGCCAGTGAAAAGGAGCCAGAAGAGACGCCAGTGACTGATAAACCAGCATCTTATTCTAAAGTGGCTCAAAAAGAATCTGTCGAGGCCATGGCGACTCCTGCTCAGCCGGTCACAAGCATTAAAACACGTGCCTCAAGCGACAACAACAACAACAAAACAAAGCCAAGTGAAGAGAAGCCAGTCGAGCCTGTTCTAAATGAGCCCATTAAACCGGAGCCTAGCAAGCCGGCCGAGGCTGAGTTGACAAAGCCAAAGCCTGTTGAAAAAGTGCCGCCTGCACCTGAAGCATCCGAAGGAGATGAGGAGAAATCATCGGTGGCCGAATCTGGCTCAGCCGAAGTCAACCAAGAAGAATGGACCGTTGAAAATCGCACAGGCCGCAAAAGGTACAATCGCGAGTTTTTGCTTAGCTTCAAGAACAAGAAGCTATCCAAGACCATACCAGACATGCTCAAGAATATTCTAAACTCTCTTTTATCGGATGACAAACAGTACAGCTCACGAAAGCGCAGCGTAGAAGAATTTAATAATTTAATGCATGAACTAAGAAGCATTCTGAACAAGCTTACGCCGCAGAATTTCCAGAAGCTCACTTCCGACCTCATCAACCTTCCAATAAACAATGAAGCGCGTCTGAGCGGAGCGATCGATGTCATATTCGAAAAGTCAATCGACGAGCCGGTTTTCAGTCAGACCTATGCACAGTTGTGCAAGCTTCTCAGCTCAATTCGAGTGCCGTCCGATGCTGACAGCTCGCGACATGTCTCGTTTCGCGCTCAATTGCTCACACGTTGCCAAATAGATTTTGTCATGAATAGAAATAATATTTTACTCCTCGAGGAGATGCTTGATCAACATCGAATATTTAGACATGATTTTTATGATTTGAGTTTAAGACGAGACTTAGAAGAGAAATATGCCAGAGCTAAGCGTCGTTCAGTCAAAAAGATTCTTTTCTTTGGCGAACTGTTCAAACTGGAATTGCTCACCGAGAACATCATGAACGATTGTATCGAGCACTTGATGAAAAGAAGGGACGAGGAGAACTTGGAGTGTTTGTGTCGTCTATTGACCACGATTGGCAAAGAGCTCGACAAACCTTCTAACGCCGAGCAAATGAAGCGAAACTTTGAAAAGCTCGAACGCATCGTGATTAATGCACGGTATGCACAGTCGACTCGAATTCTATCCATGATCATGGACGTAATTGATTTGAGACGTAACAATTGGGAGCCTCGGCATCAAGAAAACATTCCTTATTCGAGAGCTGCATTGATGAGCTGTCGAGCAGTCGAAGAGGATGAGGAGAAATCATCGGTGACCGAAATTGGCTCAGCCGAAGTCAACCAAGAAGAGTGGATCGTTGAAAATTGCACAGGCTGCAAAAGGTACAATCGAGAGTTTTTGCTTAGCTTGAAGGACAAGAAGCTATCCAAGACCATACCAGACGCGCTCAGACGTTATCCGGGATACCAAATTAGAATATATATACAAAATACGAATAACAATACGAATATACAGACTTGCAGAAATTCATTGCAGAGCCGCATTAGTGAGCTTTACAAAGGGGTTCGAGGTCGAATCCAAGGTGAACGAGTTAATCAGTCAATCGGGAGACACGGTACTGGGTTCCAATATTTGTCCGAAGATAACCCGAACGAGGACGCTAGCACAAACGTGGCCGAACCCGTTATTTGCGGTTCAATCAACTAAATATCCATCCAGTACCTCGTCTGGGACCACAGACGGTGTTGACCTTTATCTTCTTGGAATAGTTCAATACTACCTACAAAACTCATTTCACTTAACTTTTGGGCTTTTATAACCAGACTTGAATCATAGTTGAAAAGTTATTTTCTATCTCCGCGCCGATCTAATTTGGTCATATTCAAACATGTACATTCGAATATAAAAATGATAAACGTCAGAGACACAGAAGTTCTCGTTTTCGTTTGTTTGATTAGCGAGCAATCGATTGAGTGTTAATAGAGCCATAGAGCATCGACCTAGTAGCAGAGATTTGCACTAGTTTTCCATGAGTTTAGGCTGATCTAAGTAAAAAGTAAATTAAAATTGCTCAATATTGCGCAAATCGGTAATAAATAATAGACAAGTTGAAGAGCAGCAGCGAGAACCAAACGAATAAAGTGAATAATGAGCAGAAAGCATATTGAGCTTACACAATCGAGCTAATCTAAGCAAAGCATAAGTGCGCTTATAAAACCATATCAGAATGTTTGAAAATCATTTACAATCTTCAGAACATCTTGCAATTCTTGGTTACTTTTATTTATATTCTCTATCGCGATTGGATTGTCAAAGCCGCAAAACATGCGATTATCAATATTAACCAGACATTAATTTAAGCCAATTAAGCATGCAACTCCTTGTATTTGCCTGATCTATGTTACATAAAAACAAGCGAATGCAGGTTGGCATAAACAAGCCGCGTAGAGAGGACATGAACGTTTAAGTGTGTATGTGGCTTGAGTGTGCGCATTGATCGTTCACATGACCATACAGAAGTCGTGAATTTGCATTTGCTTTGCATTTTGAATAAATAGAAAAGGGCAGAGAGCCAAAAAGAGAGAGAGAGAGAGAAGACGTGTGTTGGGTCGCTCGCAAACACACACACACACACACACACACACACATGTGTGTTGGTGGCTTGTAAGCTATGGACGACGCTCGAGCGCACATAAACAGAGGCGAGTATACACCAAGACAAGAGAAAACTCGATTAAGGATAAGAAGGTCTCTAAATGCATATTGAACGTACATTGGTGAATGAGCAGAGAGTTTTGCAATTGATGAGCGAAAGCAAAACGTGTTTCAAAGATGATACACACACTTTTTGACGATCATCCAGCCATTGTTGATGGCGATGGGCCCATCGGCCGCATACTTTCTAGAGCGTATAAATATTATAAGCATCGGGTTCTATCAATGTCGCTCGCCTTCCGCGCCGATCTAATTTAGTCACATTCAAGCATGTACATTCGAATCTAATAATCATAAACGTCCGAGACAACAAACTAAAAGTTCTCCAAGATTAGCGAGCAATGTAATGTGTGTATGGTTAAAAACTCAACGTGTGTGCGGAATCGTGTGTATTTTGAGTGCAAAATGGCCACTTGTAATGTTGCCGCAGATTATTCCTGCCATTAGCATTTTCAACCCGATGGCAAGCCATCTGGCATTTTTAAACTTGGTTCAAGTCTTGGGCTCGCCTGTTTAACACCTTTTTCTCTCTGTTTTAGAGCTACAGATCGCTGATTATTTTCGTCGGCCTGTACATTTATTTATTTGTCCGCATCGGCAGCCGGATCGTTGATAAGTAAATTATTTGTTACACAAAAAGACATTATTGTGCATCAGAGTTTGCAAGCGAGCAACGCGTGTGCAGAGTATAAGCGACAAAATCAACCAATACTAGCCAAACAAGAAGAAGCAAGTGCATAAGAAGAGAGGCGAGACCGGTGCTAGCTATAAAATCGGGCGAAACGTGCTATTCTAATGAATGCGAAGAGCGAATGAAATACAATGAGTTCGTATCCAAATCAGCCTATTAACAGAAGCCATAACCAGGCACCTTTCATACCGCCCGGCAAGCAAAACATGCCGCATCAAGCCCAGACTGGCAACATGGTCTACCAGCCTTTCATGCCCAAATACGGAATGGTTCCGCCAAACGCTGCCGCGGCACCTATGCCCTCTCAGCCACACACACCTGGACAAGGAACTGCAGCCAGCCAGGGTTCGCAGGCTCAATCACAACAGGCCGGTTCTGCATCTGCATCGCAGTCCGGCCAGCAGACTACATCGACCTCATCCACCTCGTCCACATCTTCACAGTCTGGCCGCATGCCTCCGAACGCTCAGCCGCAATATTCCTACGGGCCGGAGATGTACGCAGCACCTGGACGAGGTCAAGTGTTCTATCCGCAGCAGTTTGGCTCGCCGTATGCTATGATGCCAGGAGCGCATCAGTTTCCCACCTACACAGACCCTCAGCTCATCGGGGGATACATTCAAGGTAATTTCACGCATTTCATGCCAATGATGCCCCAGTACACGCGAGGAGGCGATCCAAATCAGCCCGTGCTTGCACAGGCCGTTTACCCCGGCCAGCCGCCGCATACGGGCTATAACGGCTACCAGATGCCAATGAACATGCAACAACAACAACAACAGCAACAGCCACCACAACAGTCTCAAGCCCAGCCGTCAGCTCAATCGCAGCCTTCTCAGTCGCAGAGCGCGCATGGCATTCACACAACCGGCATTCACGGGCATCAAGTGCCACAGTCCGGTACTCCAGCGACAGCAATAAAGCCGGAAAAGCCCCGCAACCCGCTCGTGATCAAGAACCCCGAAACCAACAAGCCGATCGATCTGAGTAGCTTAAAGGTGTCCAAAACTGCCCCATCGACCCAAGACAAGGCGGCCAAGCCCCCGGTGCCTGTGGAGACGAGACAAACGGTGACGGTTTCGGTCTCTAGTCCAAGCATCGCAGCATCTTCTACAAACGGAGCCGCAGCAGACAACTCGAAAGAAAGCAAAAAGAGCTCAGAGCCGGTTAAAGAGAAGAAGGACGCAAAAGACAACACCGATGCAGACATCCAGCTTCAAGTATTGAGCAAAATGCGCATAAGTACGAGTGAGGAGCAGCCGAACGAGAGGGCCAGTGAAAAGGAGCCAGAAGAAACGCCAGTGACTGATAAACCAGCATCTTATTCTAAAGTGGCTCAAAAAGAATCTGTCGAGGCCATGGCGACTCCTGCTCAGCCGGTCACAAGCATTAAAACACGTGCCTCAAGCGACAACAACAACAATAAAACAAAGCCAAGTGAAGAGAAGCCAGTCGAGCCTGTGCAAAGTGAGCCCATTAAACCGGAGCCTAGCAAGCCGGCCGAGGCTGAGTTGACAAAGCCAAAGCCTGTTGAAAAAGTGCCGCCTGCACCTGAAGCATCCGAAGGAGATGAGGAGAAATCATCGGTGGCCGAATCTGGCTCAGCCGAAGTCAACCAAGAAGAATGGACCGTTGAAAATCGCACAGGCCGCAAAAGGTACAATCGCGAGTTTTTGCTTAGCTTCAAGAACAAGAAGCTATCCAAGACCATACCAGACGTGCTCAAGAATAATCCGGCGCTGCTCATGTCTGAGATTAGACAATATGGCCGACCTTATAATAACTTTCAAGAACAGCATGGTGGCTTTGGCACAAGAGGCAGCGCTGGCGGCGGCAAAGGTTCTCGCAATAAATATGCCAAGAAAAGCTTAGACGAAACTGAGATTTTACTGCGTGAAGTAAGAAGCATTCTGAACAAGCTAACGCCGCAGAATTTCCAGAAGCTCACTTCCGATCTCATCAACCTTCCAATAAACAATGAAGCGCGACTCAGCGGAGCGATCGATGTCATCTTCGAAAAGTCAATCGACGAGCCGGTTTTCAGTCAGACCTATGCACAGTTGTGCAAGCTTCTCAGCTCAATTCGTGTGCCGTCCGATGCTGACAGCTCGCGACATGTCTCGTTTCGCGCTCAATTGCTCACACGTTGCCAAATAGAGTTTGACAGTGATTACACTCAATCTGTGAACATTGAGGAAATGCTCAAGCAGGCAGAGGAGTGCACCGACGAAGTTAAAAAGCGCGAGCTCAAAGAACTGGCCGAGGAAAAGTTGGCCAAGGCAAAGCGTCGCTCGCTGGGAAACATTCGATTTATCGGCGAACTGTTCAAACTTGAAATGCTCACCGAGAACATCATGAACGATTGTATCGAGCGCCTGCTGAAACAGGAAACCGACGAGGAGAACTTGGAGTGTTTGTGCCGTCTATTGACCACTATTGGCAAAACAGTCGACAAACCTTCCAACGCCGAGCGAATGAAGCGAAACTTTGAAAAACTCGACCGCATCGTGAAAAAGAAGAATGCGGTCTCGTCTCGAATTCGATTCATGATCATGGACGTTATTGATTTGAGACAAAACGAATGGGTACCTCGACGCAAAGACAACAATCCTCGTCGCATTGAAGAGATTAGAAAAGAGGCCGAAGAAGAGCAGCGACGACTAGAAGAGCAAATCGCTCGAAATCAGCAAGATCGCCGCAATGTTGGCCGAGGTCCTCGAGGCACTCAGCGAACCGGAGGACACGGCACTGGATACGGCTCTTCCCTCAAGTCCACCAGTATGGACAATGAATCTGGCCATGTGAGAGGTGCACGCAACCCCAACATGGCGAGCACTATTCAAGAAATGAAGTCAATTACAAACAAGAACAGCCGAGATTCGGTTGTTCTCGGACCGAGTGGAAATACCGGCTTCGGATGGTCAAGCAAGTCCATGTCGAAAGGAGCAACTCCTGCGGCCCCAGCACCCGCCACCACCTTTAGCAGTGTTTCTTCGTCTCTGTCTTTCTCTGCCGCTGCAGCAAAGGCAAGCAATCCGAAGAGCGCTGCACTGGCTCAGCAGAGTGAACTGCCATCACGTCTCTCAATGGACTCGAACAAAGGCTCCAAGCAGATTCAGCGAGTCAAGAAGCTCGACGACAAGAGCGAGACTTCTAGCCAGGCGAGCTCACGAGACACCTCTCTCTCGAGGGAAGAGGGCACTCGAATAACTTTCACCTCCGACGAGATTGAGCGCAAGGCAATGAACACCATCGAAGAATTCCTGCAGCATAACGACCTGAACGAGGCGCTAAAAGACGTTGAAGACTTCAGGCTAGCAGACCCGGCCCAGCTCAGCGATTTCGTCGAGCAGCTCATCATGAAAGTGCTCGAAAGAAGCGAACAGGCACGAGCTTTGGTTGGCCAGCTGCTAGCCGGAGCGCTTAAGCACAAACAAATCGACAACAGGCAGGTGGTCGAAGGCTTCAAACGAGTGCTCGAAATTGCCGACGACATGGCCATCGATATTCCGATGATCACCACTTACCTCGGCCAAATCGTTGCTCCCATGTTCCAGAGGGACTTGTCTGTGCATTTTCTGATCGAAGCGGTCGAGCCGATCAAGGATCAGAAAATCTGCGCCAAGCTCATTTCAGATATCCTTCATTCGGCTTCGAACCTATTGGTAAGCTTAGTTCCTAGTCCAGGTGCAGCTCCGAGCGATTGAGCTCATCTTGCATTTAACAATTGCTAGGGTCACAGCTCGGTGGTAGAGATTTTCCGTGCCTCCAATCTCAGAATCGATGACTTTATCGGTGCGGTCGACAACAAAGTGCAATTTTTGAACGACTACGTAAGTTGTTATTTCGCGTCCAGTTTATGCAGATCGAGTGAATTGGATATCATATGAAAAGAACATCAAATGGATTCTCGGCACACGTGAGCGAACACAAAGTGCCTCAGTGTCCACCGAGTCGATTGAGAAAACTCTGGGCCAGATGCTGGAGAATCAAAATCAGACAAACGAACAAATATTCGAACAGATCGAGGTAGGAAGAATGATCGAGAAAGATTATAGCCGTGTAATCTGACCTGCTTAACTAAACAAGGACGAGTTCAGTGAGACGGACTGCCAGTCGAAGGCGTTCGCCCGCGCACTTGTACTCAGCGTGTGCTGCAGTTGCAGTCAAGCATCCAAGATGAACCTGGAGCTGCTCAAAAAGCGCACGCCCATCCTGCAAAAATTCATATCAAAGAATGAAACACTTGAGCTCGAAGCTCTGTTCGCTGTTCAAGCGCTCGACCATCGCACTCAGCACCAGAAAGGCTTTATTAAACTTCTATTCGACTTTTTGTACGACGAAGATGTTATTCACGAGAACATATTCTGGCAATGGAAATCTACTATAAAAGAGGAAGGACACGAGATCTGTGTTTTATCGCTCAAGGCGTTCTTCGAATGGTTGTCCGAAGATAATCCGAACGAAGACGCGAGTACAGACGTGGTCGAACCCGACGCTCACGGTTCAAGCAACTAAATATACAGCCAGTAGCCGGCCAGTCAATTTCCCACCAAATCAGCCGAAATTCACCCATTCATGTCCGATATATTTTTATGCGGAATAAATTATTTTACTAAGAAAAAACAACCAAAACATGCAACAAAATATACCAGAATGTCTACAACCGGCTATAATTACAAACTTCCTCGAGGCCTAACCATCGCCCACTCTTCATTTTATTTAAAAAAAAAACAGCCAAAAAGCAACCTTCTCTTAATTCTTTTCGATTCAGTATTTCTGTCCATTTGAGTTCAACAACCGATTTATAAACGTGATCCATCGATTGTCAAGCAAATAAAGTTCGAAGTCAATCCTAAGCTTATACATCGCCTCACCAATACAATTCAACAAACACCGCCAGTAGAAAAAAGATTCACGAATGCAGCAATAACGAGCGAGCCCGGCCAGGCCATTCAGTTTTGTTTTTTATAAATATAAAAAGCATTGGGTCCTATCAATGTCGAGACAACAAACTAAAAGTTCTCCAAGATTAGCGAGCAATGTAATGTGTGTATGGTTAAAAACTCAACGTGTGTGCGGAATCGTGTGTATTTTGAGTGCAAAATGGCCACTTGTAATGTTGCCGCAGATTATTCCTGCCATTAGCATTTTCAACCCGATGGCAAGCCATCTGGCATTTTTAAACTTGGTTCAAGTCTTGGGCTCGCCTGTTTAACACCTTTTTCTCTCTGTTTTAGAGCTACAGATCGCTGATTATTTTCGTCGGCCTGTACATTTATTTATTTGTCCGCATCGGCAGCCGGATCGTTGATAAGTAAATTATTTGTTACACAAAAAGACATTATTGTGCATCAGAGTTTGCAAGCGAGCAACGCGTGTGCAGAGTATAAGCGACAAAATCAACCAATACTAGCCAAACAAGAAGAAGCAAGTGCATAAGAAGAGAGGCGAGACCGGTGCTAGCTATAAAATCGGGCGAAACGTGCTATTCTAATGAATGCGAAGAGCGAATGAAATACAATGAGTTCGTATCCAAATCAGCCTATTAACAGAAGCCATAACCAGGCACCTTTCATACCGCCCGGCAAGCAAAACATGCCGCATCAAGCCCAGACTGGCAACATGGTCTACCAGCCTTTCATGCCCAAATACGGAATGGTTCCGCCAAACGCTGCCGCGGCACCTATGCCCTCTCAGCCACACACACCTGGACAAGGAACTGCAGCCAGCCAGGGTTCGCAGGCTCAATCACAACAGGCCGGTTCTGCATCTGCATCGCAGTCCGGCCAGCAGACTACATCGACCTCATCCACCTCGTCCACATCTTCACAGTCTGGCCGCATGCCTCCGAACGCTCAGCCGCAATATTCCTACGGGCCGGAGATGTACGCAGCACCTGGACGAGGTCAAGTGTTCTATCCGCAGCAGTTTGGCTCGCCGTATGCTATGATGCCAGGAGCGCATCAGTTTCCCACCTACACAGACCCTCAGCTCATCGGGGGATACATTCAAGGTAATTTCACGCATTTCATGCCAATGATGCCCCAGTACACGCGAGGAGGCGATCCAAATCAGCCCGTGCTTGCACAGGCCGTTTACCCCGGCCAGCCGCCGCATATGGGCTATAACGGCTACCAGATGCCAATGAACATGCAACAACAACAACAGCAACAGCCACCACAACAGTCTCAAGCCCAGCCGTCAGCTCAATCGCAGCCTTCTCAGTCGCAGAGCGCGCATGGCATTCACACAACCGGCATTCACGGGCATCAAGTGCCACAGTCCGGTACTCCAGCGACAGCAATAAAGCCGGAAAAGCCCCGCAACCCGCTCGTGATCAAGAACCCCGAAACCAACAAGCCGATCGATCTGAGTAGCATAAAGGTGTCCAAAACTGCCCCATCGACCCAAGACAAGGCGGCCAAGCCCCCGGTGCCTGTGGAGACGAGACAAACGGTGACGGTTTCGGTCTCTAGTCCAAGCATCGCAGCATCTTCTACAAACGGAGCCGCAGCAGACAACTCGAAAGAAAGCAAAAAGAGCTCAGAGCCGGTTAAAGAGAAGAAGGACGCAAAAGACACAGCCGATGCAGACATCCAGCTTCAAGTATTGAGCAAAATGCGCATAAGTACGAGTGAGGAGCAGCCGAACGAGCGGGCCAGTGAAAAGGAGCCAGAAGAAACGCCAGTGACTGATAAACCAGCATCTTATTCTAAAGTGGCTCAAAAAGAATCTGTCGAGGCCATGGCGACTCCTGCTCAGCCGGTCACAAGCATTAAAACACGTGCCTCAAGCGACAACAACAACAATAAAACAAAGCCAAGTGAAGAGAAGCCAGTCGAGCCTGTGCAAAGTGAGCCCATCAAATCAGAGCCTAGCAAGCCGGCCGAGGCTGAGTTGACAAAGCCAAAGCCTGTTGAAAAAGTGCCGCCTGCACCTGAAGCATCCGAAGGAGATGAGGAGAAATCATCGGTGGCCGAATCTGGCTCAGCCGAAGTCAACCAAGAAGAATGGACCGTTGAAAATCGCACAGGCCGCAAAAGGTACAATCGCGAGTTTTTGCTTAGCTTCAAGAACAAGAAGCTATCCAAGACCATACCAGACGTGCTCAAGAATAATCCGGCGCTGCTCATGACTGAGAATAGACATTACGGCTCTCAGAACGACTACCAGTTCGGACGAAGCAAGAGCAATTATAGCTTTCAAGAGCAGCATGGTGGCTTTGGCACAAGAGGCAGCGCAGGCGGCGGCAAAGGTTCTCGCAATAAATATCCTCATTCTGGCAGAGGTAGCATGACATTGGAAAAACAGGCTCATGCAAATAACGACCTCAAGCTCAATCGAGTTCAAAATCCGTACGTTGTCCGAAAGGGCAGCTTAGACGAAACTGAAAATCTACTCCGTGAAGTAAGAAACATTCTGAACAAGCTTACGCCACAGAATTTCCAGAAGCTCACTGCCGACCTCATCAACCTGCCAATAAACAATGAAGCGCGGCTCAGCGGAGCGATCGATGTCATCTTCGAAAAGTCAATCGACGAGCCGGTTTTCAGTCAGACTTATGCACAATTGTGCAAGGTTCTTAGCTTCATTCGAGTGCCGTCCGATGCTGACAGCTCGCGACAAGTCTCGTTTCGCGCTCACTTGCTCACACGTTGCCAAAAAGAGTTTGACAGTGATTACACTCAATCTGTGAACATTGAGGAAATGCTCAAGCAGGCCGAGGAGTGCACCGACGAAGTTAAAAAGCGCGAGCTCAAAGAACTGGCCGAGGAGAAGTTGGCCAAGGCCAAGCGTCGCTCGCTCGGAAACATTCGATTTATCGGCGAACTGTTCAAACTTGAAATGCTCACCGAGAACATCATGAACGATTGTATCGAGCGCCTGCTGAAGCAGGAAACCGACGAGGAGAACTTGGAGTGTTTGTGCCGTCTATTGACCACTATTGGCAAAGAGGTCGACAAACCTTCCAACGCAGAGCGAATGAAGCGAAACTTTGAAAAACTCGACCGCATCGTTAAAAAGAAGAATGCGGTCTCGTCTCGAATTCGATTCATGATCATGGACGTAATTGATTTGAGACGAAACGAATGGGTACCTCGACGCCAAGACAACAACCCTCGTCGCATTGAAGAGATCAGAAAAGAGGCCGAAGAAGAGCAGCGACGACTAGAAGAGCAAATCGCTCGAAATCAGCAAGATCGCCGCAATGTTGGCCGAGGTCCTCGAGGCACTCAGCGAACCGGAGGACACGGCACTGGATACGGCTCTTCCCTCAAGTCCGCCAGTATGGACAATGAATCTGGCCATGTGAGAGGTGCACGCAACCCCAACATGGCGAGCACTATTCAAGAAATGAAGTCAATTACAAACAAGAACAGCCGAGATTCGGTTGTTCTCGGACCGAGTGGAAATACCGGCTTCGGATGGTCAAACAAGTCCATGTCGAAAGGAGCAACTCCTGCGGCCCCAGCACCCGCCACCACCTTTAGCAGTGTGTCTTCGTCTCTGTCTTTCTCTGCCGCTGCAGCAAAGGCGAGCAATCCGAAGAGCGCTGCACTGGCTCAGCAGAGTGAACTGCCATCACGTCTCTCAATGGACTCGAACAAAGGCTCCAAGCAGATTCAGCGAGTGAAGAAGCTCGACGACAAGAGCGAGACTTCTAGCCAGGCGAGCTCACGAGACACCTCTCTCTCGAGGGAAGAGGGCACTCGAATAACTTTCACCTCCGACGAGATTGAGCGCAAGGCAATGAACACCATCGAAGAATTCCTGCAGCATAACGACCTGAACGAGGCGCTAAAAGACGTTGAAGACTTCAGGCTAGCAGACCCGGCCCAGCTCAGCGATTTCGTCGAGCAGCTCATCATGAAAGTGCTCGAAAGAAGCGAACAGGCACGAGCTTTGGTTGGCCAGCTGCTAGCCGGAGCGCTTAAGCACAAACAAATCGACAACAGGCAGGTGGTCGAAGGCTTCAAGCGAGTGCTCGAAATTGCCGACGACATGGCCATCGATATTCCGATGATCACTACCTACCTCGGCCAAATCGTTGCTCCCATGTTCCAGAGGGACTTGTCTGTGCATTTTCTCATTGAAGCGGTCGAGCCGATCAAGGATCAGAAAATCTGCGCCAAGCTCATTTCAGATATCCTTCATTCGGCTTCGAACTTATTGGTAAGCTTAGTTCCTAGTCCAGGTGCAGCTCCGAGCGATTGAGCTCATCTTGCATTTATCTATTACTAGGGTCACAGCTCGGTGGTGGAGATTTTCCGTGCCTCCAATCTCAGAATCGATGACTTTATCGGTGCGGTCGACAACAAAGTGCAATTTTTGAACGACTACGTAAGTTGTTATTTCGCGTCCAGTTTATGCAGATCGAG
Organism: Proales similis; assembly: GCA_019059635.1. NCBI lineage: Eukaryota > Metazoa > Rotifera > Eurotatoria > Ploima > Proalidae > Proales > Proales similis. The sequence goes on from JAGVRJ010000004.1 coordinate 1,072,849, forward strand.
TGAATTGGAAATCATATGAAAAGAACATCAAATGGATTCTCGGCACACGTGAGCGAACACAAAGTGCCTCAGTGTCCACCGAGTCGATTGAGAAAACTCTGGGCCAGATGCTGGAGAATCAAAATCAGACAAACGAACAAATATTCGAACAGATCGAGGTAGGAAGAATGATCGAGAAAGATTGTAGCCGTGTGATCTGACCTGCTTAACTAAACAAGGACGAGTTCAGTGAGACGGACTGCCAGTCGAAGGCGTTCGCCCGCGCACTTGTACTCAGCGTGTGCTGCAGTTGCAGTCAAGCATCAAAGATGAACCTGGAGCTGCTCAAAAAGCGCACGCCCATCCTGCAAAAATTCATATCAAAGAATGAAACACTTGAGCTCGAAGCTCTGTTCGCTGTTCAAGCGCTCGACCATCGCACTCAGCACCAGAAAGGCTTTATTAAACTTCTATTCGACTTTTTGTACGACGAAGATGTTATTCACGAGAACATATTCTGGCAATGGAAATCTACTATAAAAGAGGAAGGACACGAGATCTGTGTTTTATCGCTCAAGGCGTTCTTCGAATGGTTGTCCGAAGATAATCCGAACGAAGACGCGAGTACAGACGTGGTCGAACCCGACGCTCACGGTTCAAGCAACTAAATATACAGCCAGTAGCCGGCCAGTCAATTTCCCACCAAATCAGCCGAAATTCACCCATTCATGTCCGATATATTTTTATGCGGAATAAATTATTTTACTAAAAAAAAACAACCAAAACATGCAACAAAATATACCAGAATGTCTACAACCGGCTATAATTACAAACTTCCTCGAGGCCTAACCATCGCCCACTCTTCATTTTATTTAAAAAAAAAACAGCCAAAAAGCAACCTTCTCTTAATTCTTTTCGATTCAGTATTTCTGTCCATTTGAGTTCAACAACCGATTTATAAACGTGATCCATCGATTGTCAAGCAAATAAAGTTCGAAGTCAATCCTAAGCTTATCCATCGCCTCACCAATACAATTCAACAAACACCGCCAGTAGAAAAAAGATTCACGAATGCAGCAATAACGAGCGAGCCCGGCCAGGCCATTCAGTTTTGTTTTCTTGTATCAAATACAGCACGATTTCGCCAAGGCCTTTTGACCAGACAATTTGACGTTGAGCAACATCAAAAGGACGCTCTACTGAATACTTTCTTTTCTTTAATTTTCCCCTCCAGACCGCAATTTTTCTGAACGTGTCTCAAAGAAATCATTAAAAGAAAACTGATAGATCATCAAAAGAATCTTTATTGAATAACAAAAAAGAAACTGAATCAAGCGTTTTTTAGCGTTTCAATTCTTTTCCCACATCCAACAAGCTAGGCCTTTGTTATCATAGTGGGACAACAAGCTTGGATGGGTTAGACTGTAGCGTTAAGGCGACAGCTTATTTCAGTTTGTTTCACAAATTGAGTAGGAGCTGGATCTGGTTATTGCGGCACGCAACGCCTATTTTTCATTTCTTTTAGATTTATCTGATTGGATCTCTTGTATGTTTGCGCGCGCGCGCTTAAACATTTACAACGACTGAGTTCTATTTTATAAACGCCCGACCAACCAGTTTCCTCCTCGACGCGAGCGAGCATTATTTAATGCTATCTGTCCGCTAGACTGAAATGTTGTTGTGTTGCTACATTTTTATAATTTATGATAATTTTTAAATTTCAGCAAAAAAGAGAAAGCGAGACTCGTAATAATACAATCCTCACATTCTAAGAAGCGTTTTTAACTTTATCATCTTTGGATCTTGGACTCAAATAGATCGATAATGGCCAAAGAGTCGAGTCAGACCACAGTCGCAACTGTCAACATACCCAACTATGCCAAATTTGTAATGGGCGGTGGTGCAGGGTAACCCATTCACTTCTATGCTCAATCGAATATCAACCTCTGCAGCTATCTTTTGAATATCACCGATTAAAAGAATGGTGGCTACTGTTTTTGTCCAGCCATTGGACTTGGTCAAAAATCGAATGCAGCTGAGTGGTTTGTATTTAAGAAGCACGCTCACGCTCAATGACGATTTCACGCTTTTCTTTTAAAAGGCGAAGGAGGGGCGGCTAAACTCTATCGCAATAGTTTCCATGCTTTGACTTCGATATTGAAAAATGAAGGAGTCACAGGAATATACTCTGGGTCGGTTGATTCATTCTATTTAAATTCAATCGATTATGTTTCCTACTTGGATCAACTTGATAAGACTTTCGGCAGGTCTGCTCAGACAAGCAACTTACACCACTTCTCGTATGGGCATCTATTCAAGTCTCACGGACTCATTCAGGTGAATGTCTCGACTAAAATTTAGAAGGTTAAAGATTCAAAAAGCAACTGAGCGTTCATTCAAAGTGAGGGAGGAAAATCATTGAGCTTTGTGGCCAAAGCGGCGATCGGTGTCTTCTCTGGTGGTGTTGCAGCTTTTATTGGAACTCCGGCTGAAGTGGCTCTGATCAGGTAATGAGAAAAATGGTCCGCAACTGAGAACAGTCCAAATAAGCTCTTCGAATCAAGAATGACTTCGGACGGTCGATTGCCTGCCGCCGAAAGACGAGGATACAAGAATGTGTTTGACGCATTGATAAGGATCGCGCGAGAAGAAAAAGTCGCGTCGTTGTGGAGAGGCGCCACTCCGACTGTGTTCAGAGCAATGGTTGTAAACGGCGCCCAACTCGCCTCTTACTCTCAAGCCAAAGAGTTTCTTCTGGAGACAAGTTATTTCCAAAATGGAATTATGCTTCATTTTAGCGCTTCGATGATTTCCGGACTTGTGACCACGATCGCCTCAATGCCAGTGGACATAATTAAAACTCGCGTGCAAAAAGCAAGCGGCTCGACTAACGCAATTGTAAGATGATTTTCAAATTTCTTCAAACAGCTCAATCCACTTGACCACTTGGTTCAATTGAAATTGTAGAAAATTTTCACCGGCATTCTGAAGAACGAAGGCGTCTTTAGTTTATGGAAAGGATTCACGCCCTACTACGCTCGTCTAGGACCTCACACGGTGTTGACCTTCATCTTCTTGGAACAGTTCAACTCTCTTTACAAGAGTCTTTTCGCTTAACTTTTCAGCTCTCATAACCAGACTCGTCAAATAGTTCAGAAAATATTTATTTCTTCCACAACAAATTATTACCCGCAAAATATGCATGTTTTAAAACGCTTAACTTGATAGGAAGCCGATTTTGTCCGAGTTCTCAATTTAAAAGCCCTGGTTCATAATATCGCGCCGTATTTGTGAGACTTCATACAGAAATTTGGGCCATTGGCCACTCAGAACCAGTTGAGACAGCTCTTCGACCTAAAGGCATTTCTAGTTCGCTTCTATTACATAGAGCGCAAGAGCGGTTAAGAATGTACCTTGGGGTTTTGTTTAAGCTTGGGCGGCAGTGCTTCAATTTTTGGCTTCCAGAATTGCATCATCTTGTCAACAACCTGATCAAAATCTTGTTGAGTCAGATTCGGCGGGTTCTGCTGTAGAGCCTGAATGGCCTCTTGGCCAGTCTTTCCGAAATAAGGTTGAAGCTGTTGAATAATTTGATCGGATATGCCATAGTCGCGTAAGCTCTTCTCGGTTTCAAACGCCAAATCGAGCGGTCCCCAACGAACCCCGCTATCACTTATTTGCTGGCCGTTCGCCTCGGTGAGCACATAGGGCTGAGTCGGATTTTGAGAAGCTTCTTGGAGTGAGATCGCCTCTCCAATGTGAACCAGCTACAACAATCAGTTTTTAGCAAAAATTTAAGAATTTCTCGACCAAATTCGATTCACTTGCCTGTAAAAGCAAAGCAGAAAAGAAAACCAACGCAAGCATCTTGAATTCTATGACTGTCAGCTCCGAGTTTGCCTTTCTTTTATCCTGGCTAGTCACAGATCGTGAGAAATTCACCTCGACCAAAAGAAAGAAAGAAAAGAAAAATATTCAAGTTTATTTTTAACCGAAAAAGAATGCTCAGTTCACGTAGCGACTGAGAATGGCATTTTTACGACTAAAAATAGTCGAATGGAGTCAAGACGCAGACGACTCTGTGGCGTCGGCTGGTTCGCCAGCATTTTCTTCCTCCTCTTCCTCTTGATTTTCATCCTTGTTGCCCTTTGGAACCAAGGTTTTCATGTGAAACAATTTCACCGGCTGACCCATAACTCCAAGTCTAGTGAATTCCATTCTTCGGTTCAACAATCAAGTCAGAGCTATTTTTCTGCTAGGCCTACTTTTCGTCAAGTTGAAAAAACTCTTCATCCAGATCATCAGTGTCTTCCTCTTGGACTGCGCTGACGCTTAAAACCCGGCTTGAGAGAGATTTTTCTAAATCAAAGTGTTTCTTGTGGCCTACCGTTCGAAAGGTCTGCTTCTGTCAAACAGATATGCGCTGTTTTCTTGAGGCGACGGTAGAAGGGTGACCAATGCCGGAGAGCGTTTTCTATTCAGCGTTCAATGATTTAGCAATCGATGAGCAGGCTGTCTTGACTAAAGAGATCGAAACAAGCACTTACTCAAGTGATGAAAACAGCCGCTTGTTTACTCTGTTTTTAAGTCTTATAGACGCCGATGGAGACGAATGCTTAGGAGAGCGTTTGCTTACGATATTTTTTGATTAAACTCTTTGATTAGCTGATTGTGCAATTCGAACTGTCTAAGAACTGTCTCTTTCTTTTTGGGCCTGTAGGACAGATTTCCGATTCTTGGATCTAATTACGATTATTGGTCGAATGACGAGACTGTCTCAGAAAAGAAAACTGAATTAATTCACCATCTTCCAAAATATTCTCTAGCTTGAATTGACTGCTGAATGCTGGCGAACGAAGAATGCGGCCGACCTCGTGGCGAATGCTTTCGTGATCTCTTCTCTTGTAGGTGACCCAGACGAACAGTATGCAATATGGATAAAATATCTTTGCCGTCAATTAGTTGTCTGCGTATGCGTTTTGAAGCTAATCTGTGATTACCTCGAAGATGCCCCTGTCCTTGAAGCCGCTGGACACCCGCTTTCTGCGTAATTATTTCAAAACAAGCTTAATTAATAAAGCCGTGTTGTCTATCGGTTATTAGTACGGCAATCGCTCACTTTCCGCAGTTCATATGGTGATAATCCTCCACGCCCAGTCCTAAAATCAGCTTGCAGTAGGATCGTGCCAGCATTCGCAAAAGCTTGTGCTGATTAGCGTTCGCCTCGCTGATCCGTTCTCGTTCTGATTCGCTTCGTTCTCTATGCGGTGGCAATTAGAAATTGTTATTTCCGCCTAGCGCAATAACGAAATTCTCTCAAATTACATGCAAAACGGATTATTTGTCTTCTTAAGGTCTATCGAGTCGAAGAACCAATAGAAATAATTGGCCAAAGTTATCAGAAACTTGTCCAATATCGGCTTTGTGTTGGCATCGCTTTTAATCAAAACAGTTAATTGAGTTCGGAGGCGATATTATCGATTTCTGGTCGATTGACTGTTACTTTAAAAACTGCTCGAAATCGTTCGATATGAAATAGCGCTCAGAGAGCATGAAGAGCGCGGCATCTAGAATTTGTGCTGACATTAGGCGAAAAAAGGTCACAGAAAGATAATAAAGTGACTTACTTTTCACGTCGTCGATTGTGACCACTGCGTCGGGCGGTCGGCGCGCTTCAAGTTTTTGGTCGTCTCGAAATCGATGCTGAGTTGTTATGCGCGGAACGCCTGTTCGAACGTCTATCTTGCCGTCCTTGGCCTTTTTCTGAATGTCTTTCTTTTCGTTGATTATCGAGTTCCTATTTTCCATGTTCAAAAAAATTGTGAAGACATTTTTGGCCACACGTATTTATCTACGTCTTGTATGTGAGACAGTGCTTCTCTGAGTCCCATTCCCATTTGATGCCAAGAGGAATCGTCTTGAGCTAAAAATAGAAACAAGAAAAAATAGAGAAAAAATTTGGGCCAAAAGCTGAACTTGTGACTGCCAACTCGACAAACCTCGTCTTTGGAGCGAGCCGCTTTTTTGAGGGTGGCCATCCTTCTAATCTTCCCTCTTCTATGGTCATGTACACATAAAAATCAAAAATCAAACTGAATCAAGAAAGCTAGCTGCCTTAGCACTTAGTATCCATGGTGATGCCTTGCCTTCTCAACTTGAGTCTAACATAAAGAGTTTCTTATTTAAGTTTATTATTATAAATTTCTAGTTCAAGTTGGCTAGGACTGCTAATTCGAATATGTTTCACTTAGATTTTTCATGTGGTTTAATAAAAGTGAAATTAAAGACAGCTCGCTCGGATCGATCAGATCAATTGGTCGTTCGTGTTCGTTGGTCAACGCCAAGCACTCGGCTCCTTTGTCAAGCAAGTAGCTTTCGATTGCAGGACCGATTAAATTTGCCCGGAAAACCCGAGTTGCTCTAATGCTACTTCTCTTACCTGGCGATTTCGGCGTAGCCCATCGAACACGCGCAGTGAAGTGGCGTCCAAAAGTCTGTATCGCGACAGTTAACGTCCGCGCCACTCTCAACAAGCATGCGAACGAGAACAAGTGAATTCTCAAACACAGCCAAGTGAAGCGCTGTCAAGCCTTGATTGAAAAGCTCGTTGAGAAAAGAGAGGCGGCAACGAAATTGTCAAAGAGCAGTCCGTTTCATACCCGAATCTCCCAGTTTGTTGATGTCAATATTTAGACTCGCTCTGCGCAGCATCTGCTCGACCTGTTTTACGTCGTTCTCTCTAACACTGTCGAGAAAGACGAGCTCGTCGGGAAATTTAACTTTCGGCTTCTTGCTATCCTGGGCACTTTTTATTTGAATGCTCAAACGACGGCTCATTCTGTTTTCTCTCTTCTACTGATCTGGATGTAGTTGAATCGAAAATAAAAAATAAACTAAAGCGCACGAGCCTGAGTGAAATCAACTGGGAAAAATGAGCGTGAAAACAAATGACGGCCAAACATGATTAAGAGCGGAAGCTTGGCAGCAAAAATCGAAATGTGAGCAAGCTAATGATGCATGCCGTCGTATCAATGCCTCCGATGATAAGCATCAGCTCAAATGCAATAATCGAAATGAAACGAGACGAAGAAATAAAAAATGAGACGTTTATTGCGGAGGGCAAATTGTCAAGACTAATCAATATTTCGAATGCTTCATGTAGATTTCTAGGTGGGCTTTCGCTTTAATAACATGCCTCGATCTGATTCGATCACAAGCAAATAATTTAGGAAGGATAGAGGACGACGATGAAAGTGGCGAATGATTGCAAGAAAGAACGAATTCATATGACAGCGAATGCAAAGTCTGCCTAGGCTTTTCACAGAGCGCGCTTTTCATCGGCGAGAGCACTTGAAGCTCCATAATGAGTGATTCTCACAAAATTCGTCCATGCACGTCAATTATGCAACTGACATCAATCGGAAATATTTCGCAAACTGCCAATTCATTTCTTCCCAAATAATCTTCAGTTTGCCCCGTCCGTTTCCTAATCTATTCATTCACGCTCGCGCGATTTTCACTCGCCTGGCTGCTGTTTTTGTCACTTTGCTCGCTTTCATCTTTTATTTGGCATTTTGTATCGCCAGACGCTTAAAGTTGAACGCTCTTTATTTACAATCTTCTTTACAGACACAAGCCAGTGATGCTTTACACAACTAATTAGCGCTCATGTAAATTTTGAAAAGATTTGCTAATTCAACGTCCTCGGGGTCTACAAAGTCGACCGCTTTGTGGCCTTCTTGAGTGACGAGATGAGGATTGGCGCCGTATTTGAGCAAGTACCTTATTGAAAGTGTTTAAGAGCTGATCGATTGCGATTATCATCTTATTGCTTCACATACTTGGTGATCACGTAGGAGCCGACCGAGGCAGATGTGTGCAATGGAGTCCAGCCTGCATCGTCCTTGCTGTTCACGTCGGCTTTGAATTGAACGAGAACTCTCACCAGCTGGAGCGAATTCTCAATGACTGCTTGATGAAGTGGTGTGAGGCCTTTCAGAAAGGAGATTAGAATTTTAGCCAAGTGTTGACGAGCTAACGAAACATGGTAAGCTACCTGTTACTTCATTGCGCCGATCGAGGTTCAACAGCACACTATTGCGCTTTAAAAGCGATCTGACAGCCTTGACGTCGTTGTCTTTAATGCTCTCAATGAATATGAGGTCGTTTGGAAATTTGACTCTTTTGCTTGAAGACAGCGGCTTTGGATGGCTCGCTCTGACAATTCCTCTCGTCTGGCTCATTATAGGCAGCTGTTGTTGCTCTGAGATAAAAATGATTTTCCTTCTTTTTTGATTGTTAGAATGTTCTCTCCTGGTGAATGAAGATCGGTCGCCTCAGCGTTTTATACCTGTCAGACCTACGCCCACCTAATCGTTTATTTCGTCGTAATAAAAAAATTTTCGTTCTTTTTTTCGTCGTTAGATTATTTTCTCTCGCTCTTTTTCTGATTCTCTTTGTGTGTGTGTGTGTCTTTGAAATGCAAACGCTTAGCGAATTTATTCAGTTAAAAGGCTTCTTCTAGCGATGCCGACGCGAGGAAGAGACGACCCTGAACAGCTAATCTGCATGCCATGTTAAGTAACCATTAAGATTGCGCGTACGCACACCTTTAACGCCCAAATGACTTGATTTAGAGTAGAATTCAAAGCGGCCAGGTGTGTGTTTAGTGTAGTACCTCACACCCACCCACTCGAACATGCGATACTTTTTCGTTCAGATTTAGCCGCCAATTCACATACTTTTTGTTTGAGTGTGTCATAGCTGCGTATTTGCAAACGCCTCAATGATTTTTTATTTATTCTACTCCGTCAGAATCCATTGAATGGGAATTTAAGGAAAACGCAATTGTCACAATAGAATACTTGAATCATCGAGTTGGTGTAATGGAAAAATCTCTTCCTTCGAGCGAGCATAAATTGCTTCATCTGCTCTCTATGCTGAGTCTGGCAAGATTTAAAAGCGAGAGCAAGTTCAGATTTGCTAGAATTAGATCTTTTATTAAACGAGAATATACATTGAGATTTATTAGCCGGCCTTAGAAAATAAAATGGTCCGTCGGTTATAAATTGAGAATCAATATTCATTTGGGAATGAAAAAAAAATATTTCCGCTCACATATTTGAGAATGCTGAGAGCCAAGCCACGAGTATTCTTCAAGACGCAAGGATTTGAATTGGTGATTGCTTAGCGCTCGGTTAAAAACTTTCGTGTCTCTTGAGCGGGTACTCGTGACTGTACATGCCAATGTGTCGTTTCATTTCTGCCACCTGAAGTTTCAGGGTTTTGGGCACTTTTTTAAATATGCTGTCGAAGAGAATTGAAGGCTTCGCAAACAGGCGACGTTTGGCAATTTCGTAACAGCCTAAAATTGCTTTCAATGCGTCGAAGCGATACCGATTAAGATCTTGGTCGCTTGCGTAACCCTTTCGTAACATGTGCTTTCTAATCCGATTAATTGTTTTGTTCTTTTCACAAAACTCCATCTCTTCGTTTGATGTAATCGGGTTGCATAAGCTCTGAAATGTGTGCCCACTGAACATAACTTCAACAAGGATAGGCATCGATTTTGTAATCGCAATTTGTCTCGCTTGACGACAGGCGTTGTACACGCCCAGAACATCTGCGCCATCTACTCTCAGCGACGCCATATTGTTTGCAAGCCCCAGCGAAGGAATTAATGATTGCCTGTCGTTGTTGGAACTGAGTTGTCCTCTGTTTCGACTTGGAAATCGCCATCAGGTTTGATACAGCCGTCTTGAAAATGCCAAGAAACAGAAATCTCACCAAATGAAAACCATCGGAACCTTGAGGTGATTGGCGAGTTGAAATGCGTCGAAGGTGCTTCCTCTATTCGATTGAGAATCGTCGAAGTAGACCGCCACACAGCATCTATTTTTCTTGAGCTTAAACGCATACGCCGCTCCAATAGACTGCATTATTTGATTGCCCTTTCCCGTCGAAACGATATTTGTTTTTTTAGAGCTGAAATTCTAAAGCCGCATGCTAGCTGTAGATTGGGCCAAGTTCATTCCAAGTCAATCTACCTTGGCATTGTTTTTGCCCCTCTGCTTGGCATCTTTGTTGCAGAAGAAAAAGTCGATTGTCTCTTGAAGTGTCAATCCTCGCCACAGAAGCGCTCCTGCAACAAGCAGACTCGTAAATACGCCGCGTTTCTAAGCTAAATAGATCTCACCGATTTCTTGCCGGTCCGCTAAAGTTTGGATTGAATTTAAAGGACCAACTAGAAGAGATCAAAAACAAGTTACTGTAAATTAAATCCTGGGAATCAAGCGCCAGACAACTGCCGAACTGCATGGCCATGTCCCTCGAGTTTATCGAGTAGTTCGGTATCTGGCCCTGGCAAAACGCCTCAAACATGATTGAATCGATTTGAGTGAGCGTGATCATAGACTTGCACAATTTGTTGAGTAAATATTTGTCAAACTAAAATGAAAACACAATTCGATCGAGTCGGATCTCATGGAATCAGGTGTTGATTTTGGCTCTCTAGGTTTAGTTACCAATGGATCTTCCGAGCGATTGATTATCTCACCATTGTCGTCCAAAATTCGATAGCACGGAATGTCGATCTTGGGATCAGCCAAGGTCACTTGCAAATTAGAAACAACATCTAGCTTGAAATGCGCCTCGGTCACATAACCTTTTGTGATCGGAGAAGTCTGTTTTCTGAGCTAGATCGAATTAGCTTTTTAAACGAAGAATTGGCCCCTTGAATTAAAGCATACGTTTTTGCATAGTGATTTAACAGCTGATTGACTCTGAAGCGCCAACACTCTTGAAACAATGAGCATCTCTTCTGATTTAAATATAAAACTATAGCGGCCTTGTTTAACGATTAGCAGCGACCGTGAGACTAGCCACTGACTAAGAGAACCGGAAAAACTACACTGAGCGGCTCCTTTAAGCCCTTTATTTTAATGATAAACAATCACTATAACATGCTCAATATGCGCCTAGTTTTTGAGGTGAGACTCAAGCGGATAATGCTCGCGGTGGGCTACGATATGCTCCTACAAGGCGCTGGCTTTCTCGGATCACGTTAATCGCGAGTCGGAGTTTGAACTTGACAAAAAATTTTGAATACTTCTAGTTGTCGCATGACGAAATGATCTTAAATTTCTGAAACCAGATTCGAGAAAAAAAAGAGAAAAAATGCGCATTTGTGGAATGGCCTCTCAGTTTTATTATTCTCAATTTTTTTTTAAATTTGGATTTTTTCGCTTGAATCTTTCTCTTTCTGAAGGCGTGTATATTCATACGTGTGCATGTTGCAAGGCGTGCAGATGTAGATGCTCAAAGCTTTGCTTGGCCCGAGTCGTCCGTTATTTGCTCTGAGCTCTCGTCATCGTTCTCTTCTTCGATTGAGAAACATGTTCGATGGGTGGACAAATCGATTTGTTTGAAACACTAACACATACATTTACTGGGCGATCAGTAATTTAAGTTAAGCGTTTGGATTGACGCGAGGGAATCGGATGTTTGTTTAGGGACAGATCTGCCGTCGACCATCGAAGATCGGTCGCCTCAGCGTTTTATACCTGTCAGACCTACGCCCACCTAATCGTTTATTTCGTCGTAATAAAAAAATTTTCGTTCTTTTTTTCGTCGTTAGATTATTTTCTCTCGCTCTTTTTCTGATTCTCTTTGTGTGTGTGTGTGTCTTTGAAATGCAAACGCTTAGCGAATTTATTCAGTTAAAAGGCTTCTTCTAGCGATGCCGACGCGAGGAAGAGACGACCCTGAACAGCTAATCTGCATGCCATGTTAAGTAACCATTAAGATTGCGCGTACGCACACCTTTAACGCCCAAATGACTTGATTTAGAGTAGAATTCAAAGCGGCCAGGTGTGTGTTTAGTGTAGTACCTCACACCCACCCACTCGAACATGCGATACTTTTTCGTTCAGATTTAGCCGCCAATTCACATACTTTTTGTTTGAGTGTGTCATAGCTGCGTATTTGCAAACGCCTCAATGATTTTTTATTTATTCTACTCCGTCAGAATCCATTGAATGGGAATTTAAGGAAAACGCAATTGTCACAATAGAATACTTGAATCATCGAGTTGGTGTAATGGAAAAATCTCTTCCTTCGAGCGAGCATAAAATGTTTGATTGTATGATTGAAAAACTTTACCCGGCTTTAGAAAATCAATGAAATAAAAAGATTGCGCTTAGATATTTGAGAATGTGAAGAGTTGACTGACGAGTATTCCTTAGAAAAGAAGAGAACAATTTGTGGCTTTCAGGTGTTCAGTCAGAAATTTTCGTGTCTCTTGAGCGGGTATTCCTGACTGTACAAGCCAATGTGTTTTTTCATTTCTGTGACCTGCAGCTTTATATTTTTCGGCAATTTGCTAAATATGCTGTCAAAGAGAATTGAAGGCTTGGCGAACAAACGACATTTGGAAAGTTCAAAGCAGCCTAAAATTGCTTTCAATGCGTCGAAGCGATACTGATTAAGATCCTGGTCGCTTGCGTAACCCTTTCGTAGCATGTGCTTTCTAATCCGATTAATTGTATTGTTCTTATCACAAAACTCCATCTCTTCGTTTGATGTAATCGGGTTGCATAAGCTCTGAAATGTGTGCCCGCTGAACATAACTTCAACAAGGATAGGCATTGATTTGCACATTGCAATTTTTCTCGCTTGTCGACAGGCGTTGTACACGCCCAGAACATCTGTGCCATCTACTCTCAAAGACGCCATATTGTTTGCGAGTCCAAGTGAAGGAATAGCTGTTCGCTTCTCATTCAGATAGCTGATTTGTCCTCTGTTTCGACTAAATTAGCAATGGAATTCGAATCAACAGCCACCTGACTTGAAATATTCAAAAGAGGATCATACCAGACAAAAATAATTGGAATCTCAAGGCGATTGGCAAGTTGAAATGTGTCAGAAGTGCTTCCTTTATCGGAATAAGAGTCGTCGAAATAGACCATAACACAGCATCTATTTTTCTTGAGCTTATACGCATAGGCTGCTCCAATAGATTGGAGGATTTGATTTCCTTTTCCTGTTGATACGATGTTCGTCTTTCTACAACTGAAATTCTTAATCCGCATGCAAGCTTTAAATCGGACGAAATTCATTTCGATAACAAGTTACCTTCGCACTGTTTTTACCCCTCTGGTTGCTCTCTTTGTTGCAAAAGAAAAAGTCTATTGTCTCTTGAAGATTTAATCCTCGCCACAGAAGCGCTCCTGCAACAAGCAAGTTTTAAAAGGTGACAAATTACCGAACCGAACAGAACTTGCCTATCTCCTGCCGGTCCGCTGTAGTTTTACGATTGAATGAAACAATTAGTTGGTCTAGAGCAAGATGCCGAACTATTTACTGTAGATAAAATCCTGAGGTTCGAGCGCCAGACAAGTACCGAACTGCATTGCCATGTCTTTCGAATTGATCGAGTAGTTCGGTATCTGACCCTGCCAAAGGGCCTCAAACATAATGGAATCTAGTTGAGTTAGCGTGATCATAGACTTGCACAATTTTATGAGTAGATGTTTGTCAAGCTTATATTTAAGTCAAAATGGATTCAAAATCATATCAAATCTCGGGTTTTATTACCAATGGATCTTCTGAGCGGTTGATTATCTCACCATCTTCGTCCAAAATCCGATAGCATGGAATGTCGGGCTTAGGATTAGCATAGGTCACTTGCAAATTAGAAACAACATCTTGTTTGAAATGCGCCTCGGTCACATATCCATTTGCGATCGAAAAACTCTGTTTTCCCAGCTAGATTGAACGGGTTTATCGTTTAAACAAGAAATAGGCTTCCTGAATAAATACGTACGTTTTTACACAATAATTTAACAGCTGATTGATGTTGAAACACAAACGCCTTTGTTACAATAAACATTTCTTTCGATTTTGACATTAAACGAATTAAAGTTTGATAAGTAGAGACCGTGAGGCTAGCCACTGACTAAGGGAACCGGAAAAACTGCACTGAGCGGCTCCTTTAAGCCCTTTATTTTAATGATAAACAATCACTATAACATGGCTCAATATGCGCCTAGTTTTTGAGGTGAGACTCAAGCGGATAATGCTCGCGGTGGGCCTTGACATGCTCCAGCATTTCATTTAGCTGTCGATCGAGCAGTTTAGACCTTTCGAAGTAGACGTCGTTGAACATCTCCGATGGATGACAGTACTTGAGACTTTCTGCCTTGGTCACAGCCTCTAGAACCTTTCAAAATTGAAGATGAAAAAATGAGCAAACAGACAACGCTTAATGTAGCCGATTTACAGTTCGTCTGTTTTCTGCATCGATCTCTTTGTCAAGCTCCGGGCTGAGCAGACTACGCTTTTGCAAGTAGTGTTTGAATCGCACCACCGGATTGTCGTCTTTTTCCCAATAATTCTTCTCGTCGACCGATCTGTACGCAGTGCTATCGTCCGAAGTACTGTGATGGCCGAGCCTGTAGGTCATGGCTTCGATCAGAACTGGCCTAGATTCGCGCAGAGCGATCTCGCGAGCCGCTTTGGTCGCGTTGTGCACAGCGAAGAAATCGTTTCCGTCCACTCGAATGGTGACCACGCCAAAGCCGGGCCCACGAGCGGCCACACCATCGCCTCTGTACTGCTCTTGTACCGGAGTTGAAATGGCGTATCCATTGTTACGGCTTTAAGTCTCGTTGAACGCGATCAATTCTTAGAGGACGGAGATTGAGCCACAATTACCAGAAAAAGATGAGCGGCACGTTGAACACGGCGGCAAAGTTGAGGGCGGTGGTCGCGTCACCTTCGCTGGCCGCACCTTCGCCAAAATACACACAAGTGACCAATCCGTTCTGTTTTCGCTTGTAGGCATACGCTTTATCAAACAAGTCAGTTCCTGAGTATTTCTTAAGTTTCAAAATCTCTGGCATTTACCAGCACCAACTGCTTGAGGAATTTGAGTGGCCAAAGTACTCGAGATAGTTACGAAATTCAATTCTTTCGAACCATAGTGCTTGATTCATATTCAAACGGTGAAAGCTTCAAATCAAGTCTATTTGACGAAGCTCACTCACCACTGGCATTTGCTTGCCTTTGCAGCTACTCTGATGGTTGCCGAATATTTGATCGCAGCACTGTTGAATGGTTAGTCCACGCCACAGAAGCACACCTTCAATAGAATCAAATTTCATGCAGAATCTACTCGAGCCATTCAGAGGCTAAAAAAGGTCACCAACCAGCTTCACGATACTGCGCTAAAATTCAATTTTTAACCAAAACGGCCGAAATAGAATGGCTACTAAAAGCCTACCATAAATCAGGTCGTTTGGATCCAGAGCGGAGGCCGAGCCGATTTGGGCTGCTTCTTCTCCGTGATTTTGCATGTAGAAGGATACACGTCCTTGACGCTGAGCATCGTACAAAACTGTGTCGAATTTGTTCAAGAGATTCATTTTCTTGTAAACGTTTATAAGAGTCTCGTCGTCGAACTTGACAAAGCGGCGACTTGGAAGTTGGAGTTGGAAAGTGGATAATAGCATCAGCTTGCCTTGGGATCTTGGTCGGGATCGAGCCATTCGCCTTTGCGATTCATGACTCGGTAGCATTGGATGGGAGTCATTGTCTCCGGGTAGATGAAATCGAGCTGGGTGGAGAAGTCGCCCTTGAAACCAGGGAAGAAGGTCTTGTCGCTCACACTCGACGCAGATGCTAAACCACGCGTTGAGCTAACCTAAACAAACTCATTCGAATGCTTCATTCGGACCGACTTAAAAAAGAGAAATATAACTCACAGAGACGGCTAGTTTAGACACGCCATTTACAAGGCGCTGGCTTGCTCGGATCACGTTCATCGCGAGTCGGAGTTTGAACTTGACAAAAAATTTTGAATTCTAGTTGTCGCACGACGAAATGATCTTAAATTTCTGAAACCAGATTCGAGAAAAAAAAGAGAAAAAATGCGCATTTGTGGAATGGCCTCTCAGTTTTATTATTCTCAATTTTTTTTTAAATTTGGATTTTTTCGCTTGAATTTTTCTCTTTCTGAAGGCGTGTATATTCATACGTGTGCATGTTGCAAGGCGTGCAGATGTAGATGTTCAAAGCTTTGCTTAGCCCGAGTCGTCCGTTATTTGCTCTGAGCTCTCGTCATCGATCTCTTCTTTTGGCTCGGTGTGAAAATAAGTCACACAAAATTGACTTTTTCCCATCAGCGCAATGCATTTACCGTCCGGACTCCATTTCAACGAATGAATTTGAAACGAGCCTGTTGGATTGAAATTTGATTTGGTTTAAGAAAATGATTCTAAAAGGCCATTCAAATCAAAGCAGCTACCTTCACATGGCGCCTCGACTGACACGCAGCCTTGTACGCTCCACATGTAAATTTTATTATTGCCTGTGCACAGGGCTATTCGCGATTGTGTCGGGTCCCATTTCACGCATTTTATTGACATTGTCTGCACCAGAACGAACGCGATCTTGAACTTTTTCAAATCCCATATCCACAAGATGTTTGGCATCGAGTCGTTCAGGGTGAACAAGAAGCGATTATCGGCACTGAACTCCATGGTGCCAACGCCGATTTTAGGATTCGGTTTCTCAAAGTCGGGCTTGATAGCTGCGATTTGCAGGCTTCCAGCGTATATTTCGTCTTTATAAATTTTCGATTGAGAAACATGTTCGATGGGTGGACAAATCGATTTGTTTGAAACACTAACACATACATTTACTGGGCGATCCGTAGATTGAAAGATAGTCGCTCTCGTTCAAGTTTAGCGATTGCATTGACGCGAGTGAATCGGATGTTTGTTTAGGGACAGATCTGCCGTCGATTTCTTTGAATATGACCTAACGGGATAAAATTGAAGTGACCCTGACTAAGGAGCCATTTAGAGCGAAATTGAGAATACCATTTCTTTTGAGGAGATTCGCAGCGGATGTTCGAGCTCGGCTATCATCGAATATGTGACATTGTTAAGAAAGCGAACCTTTTTGACGGAAATCGTTGGATTTCGCTTGAAGGAAAACAGTCTAGGCCAAATTCCAACCTTTTGATCGAAGCCGGCCACAGCAAGAAGCTGAGAGCTTGGAGACCATTCGACCGATTTGATCCCGAGCTGCCAACGTGATGGCTCATATTTATTGATGCATAGGCCATCAATGTTGTATACCGACACTTTGTACTATTTCTCGATCCAAGACTCGTCCATTTAATTTCTAAACCCAAGAGGGAGGCTTACTTCAAGTGGCGATTCCCAGACGGCAAATTGAACTCCATTAGGCGACCATGAGAGGCCCTCCATATCTTCTGTATTCAGTTCAAAGTGCTAGCGTTCACAAGAAAGAATTTTTCGTTAGAAAAATATTTAAAAACGAATGCGTAGCTGTAATGGCTCTCCTTACTTTAACAAGCTGCCACGTTTGACATGAGAACACACTGCAGAAATCTTTACAGTCCCTTCTCTCGGCCAGGATCATGTACTTGCCGTTCGGACTGAACTCATAATCTTGATGAAATGTTTCTTTTTAACAATTCAAGACTTCAAGGGACCTCTTGGAATCAGAGGCTTACTCTTGGCGATGTTCTTTGGATGCTTCATATAGGAGACACTTTTGCTTGTTAGCGACCAAACAGTCACCCTCAGCTATTCGAAAACATGCAATGATGCCAAAAAAACAAAATGACAATAGACATGCGACATACGCTAAAATCAGCAGTGGTAAGAATGTGCCGCGAATCGGGACTCCAGTTCACCCGAATGAGACCGGAAGATCCTTCGTCAATTTTGCACTTCCACTCAGGCTTTTCGATTGAGAACACTTGAACAATGTTGCGCTTTTCCAGACTGCAGAGAATGAATTCAGAGTCCGGTGACCACTTTTCATTTTTAAGTTAAGAATTGGCCATCCGGATGTGTTCTTTGCCTCTTCTTACTTCTATGTAATTGATTGTATCGAGGCAATTGAACAAATTTACAATTTCCAGTGAGCTGACATCTCTAATGACTAAGCGGAATTGAACCACATTTGCCTAAGGCCTCTCACTTAGTCGATTGGTTTGTAATCAGAACTGAAAAATGCCAATCTACCAAATACTGTCCGTTGGGCGAGAATGAGCATATTTGCCCGGTCTGCTTGAAAAGGTCTGTAAAGTCCATTGATTCCAACTACAGGGCAGTCGATGTGTTGGACTCTGACCGACTGGCTCTGACATGCAGACATCCTGCTGTTTCCTTGACGAACGAAAAAATGTCGGCGTCTAAATTAACTTAACACATGTCTCGGCTATGTGATATTTTCTAGAATCGAAACCTGCACAGGATTGAATATTGAGAAGCGTTGTGGACTAGTCAAATTCGCCCAAAACAAGACGACACTTCTTATTTTATTTGACCTGAGAGAGCGCTTAAGCTTCAGGAATGAGCAAAAGAACAAATGATCGGACTATTGAGTTCGAAATTTGTTTATTGAAGTCTAAGTTTATGAGGCTTATGCTACTGCCAACTAGAATGACGTACTTGGATCCATAAAATAGTTTGCGCCAAATTTTGGTTGAAATTCAAGGCCAAAAGGCGCTTTTCTTTTTGTTTTTTTTTTATTTAATTTGCATTCGAGCCGAGCGTTTGTTGTTTTCTGTTTCTTCGTCAGAATAGTAGACAAAATAAAAACGAAATAATCGACGGTTTTTGTGTGGCTTAAAATAAAAAATCACCCTGAGAGCACATTCATTCATATCAATCATGCATACGCGCACACTCGCACTCTTTGTTGCGTGAAATGAGTCAAAAAGGCAAAAGGTTCAAAGAGAACAATTCCCCGGGAACATCTGATTGAGAGAGAGAGATAGATTTATCAATAATTAAAGACGGACGGTGACGGTGATGCATGAGAAAATGAGGAATCAAATACCAGATTTCAAATGCGAATGAAAGTAAAAAGGAAAAGAAAAGACTTGGCGAGAGATGAGGATGAAATGAGTGATGTTCGATTAGAAACAATTCTAATCGCAAACAGTTTAAGAAGGATGACTGAGGAATAAGAAGAAAGTAAAAGTGGTAATTTTGATCGCTATTACGCCTAGACAATAGCATTCTGGCACATACACTCAGACGCACACACAAACACACAAATGCCTATGTACATTCATTCATTCGATCGTTCATTCATTCAAATCACTCTTTAATTAATCTTTATTTATGTAGTAAATGTTGTCAAATGAATATTTAAATTGTATATACGGAAAGAGAGAAAGAGAGAGAAGCACATATTCACGGATCGGTGTATATAGAGGAATATAAGACGAAAAATGAAAAGAGGTTGAGAAAAGGAAGACGAAAAGAAAAGTGAATCGGCTAGGCTCAAATGCGTCTCGCAGTTATAGGCTCGGCTCTTTTTTCTTGGTCGACTGGCGTTTGCTAAATACTTTTTGGATTATTTAGATATTCTTGATTTTGCGGATTTCTTTTGTGGCCCAGTTAGCCAGTGTTTTAGCCCGGTTGTTCTTTGACTTTTTGCCTCGTGCCAACAAAGTGGTAATGGCTTCACTGTCAAGCACAGCGTTCATTTGTGTTCCAAAGCAGGTGACTAGATCACTGGATTATGTGTTTGATGTGAGATTCTTGAACAAAATTGAATTGTGTTTGTTTGCTTACCCGATAAGGCCGCAGGAGGCCGAGAGGACTGAGTCGTTAACGTTCGGGTCTTTGGAGAGAATGTCCAAAAAGTTGAGAATGCTTCCGGTGTGTGGCAATACCGCAGACAAGTCAACTAGAAGCAAGCACATTATTAAATTGAGACGGGTCATCTAGGTACGAGTAAAAAACTAACCAATACCAGTTGTGTTATTGTTGCCCCTCAAACCCTGAAGAATGCCAGTGTAGGCGTCGAGGCATCCTTCACGAAGCTCGTTGAAGTAGTCAATTAGCTCATAGTCGTTCGGGTCGGCCTGAATGCTTGCCGCTTGATTAAGTGCGTTGAGGACAACGTCGGCGTATTTTTTAAAGTCAATGCCGATTGCAAGCGCCACGTCGCCGAATGTCGACAGGATAAGCGGCTTCACCGACTTGTTCAGTTTTTGACTGATCAATCCCTCGAGCAAGATGGTCATCAGATCGTCGCAGTAAGGAAGCAGCTTCTCTCCAATATTACGACCCAAGTCACCAACAACGCCGACCGCAGCCTGGCAAACTTGATACTCTTCATAGTTTCGAAGACCAGTGTACAATATCGGCTTAAAAGAGTCCATGTATTGAAGGAAGCGCTCGCCGAGCACATCGACCAAAGTAGAAACGGCCAAGAAAGCATCTTCTTGTACCGACGAAGCCTTCGAGTTGCCGGTCTGAGTGAGCATGTGAAGAAGAGCCTTCATGATGTGGTCGGAGATTTGCGGGGCGTCCTCTGGGGTTACTTTACGCAAAACGCTCTGCAATGTGGCGCAGAGAAGTGACTGCAGGTCAAAGACTTGGCGACGATCGTTAGAGCTCTGAATACTGTTCTCGAGCTGAATGACGTTTTCAAGTCGCTCAAGGATCACAATGGTGGTCTTTTGCACGGTGGTGTAGCAATCCTTCGGGCTGTTCTTGATCATTTCCATCAGGGCCTCATAAGCCGCACTTCTCAAGTTGTTCTGGTTGCCGTCCGGTCGCTCGGTGGTGGTCAAAAGCTTTTGAATAATTGGCTCGAAGTACTTGGAGAGGATGAACGTGTCCGGAGTGGCCTCCTCTTCGCCCGTGGGTCTGGCCATATCCATGGCAGCAATTGAAATGCTTGTAAGGGCCCAGCAAGCGTTAGTTGCAACTCGAGGCTCAGCTGCTAAGCCGATGACCAAGCCCTCGAGTAGCGGCTGTAGAATGTTTTCATTCACAATCGCTTCTGGCACGTTCTCGCAAATGCGACCAATCGTCCATGCGGCTGTGTCTCTGACCAGCACATTGGGATCCTTCAAAAGATCGATAAAGATTCCTATTGCGGACTCGACAATCGGCTTAAGTTTTTCGATAGAAGGCCCCTCGATGATCGAACCGAAAGTCATCACAGCAGCCTCGCGTTCATGCCAGTTGGCGCTCTTGATATTCTTCTCAATGAAAGGCATAACGTGGATGAGAATTTCATCTTCGACGCAGCCAGCCAGCAGCATTATACAAACGCCAGCGGCCTTGCACGGGTTCCATTCGTCGTCTTCGTCAGTGTCCTTCTGATCGCAAAGACGCTGCAACAGAATTGGAACAAGATACTGAAGCGCTCCTCTGGCATAGTGGCGGCTGATACTGTTCGGTGGTCGGCCTTCTTCCATGGCCTCTTGCAACTCCAACTGAAGTTCTGACTCTTCCTCGCAAACGCTGCTCCAAAACTCGATGCCCTGAAGTGCTACGTCGTCATTCGACGACTTCATTGCAGCAACTGTAATAGCGAATAGCGCTTGGCTCATATACGCCTCCATGTACTCATAATACAAGCTCATGATGCGCACAAGGTTCTGAAGAGCGGCCACCTTAATTTGGTCATTGAGCGACTGAGTCGCCTCGCAGATTATTTGCATTATATAATTTCTTTCCGAGTCCTTCATGAAATTGCGACGAGTGAACTCAAGTGAGTTGAGAAGGGCATTGCAGGCGGCCAAGCGAACATGGTCGCTCGGCTCTTCTTTGCGCATGCCGTTTACAATCGCGGTGAGGATCAGGTTGCTCTGCGATTCGAGTATGTCTGGATTGATGTCTTGGCAAATGTAACCAATCGCCTCCAGACTGGACTCTTTGAGCATTTCATTGGCATTCGGGTTAGTGACATTGACCATAAGTCGATTGATGCTGTCCACCCATAGACCGCGAGGCAGCTCGGCGCAAGCGATGTAGCCAACGCATTGAGCTGCCTGTGAAGGTCGCTTTGTTTCTGTTCCAAGCGATTCGATGCAATTCGATTTGATGTAAGCTCGAATTTCATCGGGAATTTGTAGCCAGCGCTCTTGATGCTGAGCCTTAAGATTTTCGTCTTTTGAATAAATGGCGTTCTTAAGTTGAATGGCTTTTGAGTTTCACAAGATAAAAAATTAGTCGAAAACTTGAGTAGGTTGAAGGCTGAAGGGTTTACCAGCTTGGGCTCGGGTCACTTCATTGTTGTTGGTGTTTCGCAATATATCAGAAAACTGCTTCAGCAGATTTGGCTAATAAGAAAAGGCAAGAGTCGAGTGATTGGAAAGTCGACCAGACTGAAGGCTCCAGAGACTTACCAAGTCATGAATGGCGGCCTGCTCGAGATAGTTTCGTGCCGCTTCGAGCTCCACATTCGCTTTAGAGTAAAAAAGAAAAAAACAGGATAGGCAACAGTTGAATACACAAGACCAGGCGGCTGAGTTCACTTACTGCCGAATGCGGTCTTTTCCAAAACGTTTATCAGATCCATCTTGCTCTTGCTCTATGCTCCGATCTCACGCCTTACTCAGTATTCTATGTGCTCAAATGGTTTAGCTAACCAAACGCTTTGTCGATTCGAACGATCTTTAAAATATAACAGCAAATACTCATTGGCGGGCTCGAGCGTGCGCGCTCCCCCCTTCTCACTCACTCTCAGTCTCTCTCTCTCTCTGTCGTTCTATGCTTTTCTGGCTCTTGCAACACATACACACACGCATACATGAAATGATTGTGCGGCCAGCTCGTAAGCTTATAAACGAGTTGTTGACTAGATGCATCTGCAAAGGCCTAGTAATGACGCGCAGCTGCAAGTGAATGTAACACTGCGTTGAATCTATGACGACTTGCGAAGACTCTTAAGCCGACTGGACTCTGAATTTCGAATGGCCTCTTTTCAAGTCTGCTTTGGAAAACAGCCCGCGCGCTTCATTAAATGAATTGAACCAGCTTTTGACCAAAGGCAAACATGCACTGTGTGAATTAATTCAAATTAATAATTGTTTTTGTCTCAAAAAGCCATGATGTCTGACACTCTCAACCTAACGCGTGTAGCATCTTTGCGCCTGTTGCATGTTCACATGCGACTTAAAAATGCAAAATGTGCACTATTGCACAACTTACTAAGTCATACGCTTATAAAGCCGTTCTAGTCTGATAGCGACCAAAAAGCTGCTTATGAACATTCAAATTAAATTTTCCATTTTTTCCGCTCGATCGGATCAAAATTCTTTTCATTTTATTATCAAACCGATCCTGAACAATTTCGATTTAAGTAATTTGGCAAATGCCAGAGACCAGGTAGCCAAAAGATTCTCAGCAAATATTCAACAGATCAGCTTTAATTTGCTTCCAGAGTCGAAAACCCATATGTTAGAACAAGCATCTGGTGAATGATAACATTGAGCGACAAGGGCAGCTTTGGAGGCGCCGCAGGCAAGATTAGAAATAAAGAGACCTTTAGAATAGACTGGAGGGGAATGGCCATGCTCAGGCGAAGGACGCAAATTAGCTGACTGCATTCGAGTGGGCCTGTATGCTAGAAAGCAATTGTTCAAAACTGGAACAGATTCGCATTGACCTTAATTGAAAAATAAGTCGGCGAATTGTGGCCCATGTAGACTGGCGCAGCTTTTGTGTTTTTGTTGTTGTTTCCATTTGAATTGGTTTGCTTTGCTGCTGCTGCGGCTGTATCGAACGAAAGGCCGAATTTATCGCTCCACTGATTCAATCTAGCTTGGCGACAGTTCGGCTAATAATCGGCGTGGCCACTTTGTCTATCTAACCACTTGAATTAAACGCAGACGATCAGCAATCTGTAATTTACCCATTCAATTGTTGCAAGTGCAAGGCTTCATTCTATAATTGACAATTGTCAAAAAGAGCTTGTAAATACCAACAAATGCCCAGTGACTGGGTGCGAATCCGGCTTGGTCAACCTTATTTTTCCCTTTTATGTTCTTCCCTTTAATCTGGCACGTTTACTCATCCGTTTATTGATATTTATCTGAACCTTATCGAAATTCAACTGATTATTCTTCATTTGATTACTTTGATTAAATCTTGCTCAATCTCATTCATTCATTCAAGCCAATATTGAGCTATAATTGGGAGAAAATAAAGGTATTAGGATTAACGACGAGCCGACAACTAGATAGACAAGTTGACGTCTGAGCGTCTCCTACTGAGAGCAACCAATCAGAGAACTCCTAATTTCGGCCCGTAGTTGTTGCCGTTGCCACTACTGCCGACCGAACCGAACGATATGAAACTCGGCACTGCGGCCAAGCACACACCTTGATATTTCGACGCGGCGCTTATGTGATTTTGGAAGCCGCAAAGGTTTCTATTGTGTTTATGAGCGTGTGTATATATATATATATGTGTGTTTGCCGATGTGTATGCAACTAGCCGGCCAAAGCGTATATGTTTTTTTGAGCCAAGTTTCGTGAATCAGTGAATAGCTTTATGCGCCAGAGAGAGAGAGAGAGGGCGCGCAATAGAAAAAAAAGACGAAAAAGAAGCGGCCAAATGAGTGTGTGTGGTGAGGCGCTTAAAATTTGAAAGCAGAATACATGAGTTAAATTTGAGATGCATTTCACAGAAACAAAGACGCCGATTTTTAATTTTTAGAATATGAAATTGGGCTCTGAGTGATTCATTCGACGTAAAGTAAACGCCCCTCCAAATAAAAAATAATATACAGTATCTTGTACACACACATACTCGCTGGGTCACAACCAAAATATCAAAGTGAAGAAAATGACAATTCTCAATTTAGAAGATGACGAAATTGTCTCGGGTATGAGCTTGATCCAGTTTATTTTCAGGCCGTTTGATTAGAAAATTGTTTTAAAATTCGTCTTAATTGAAGCATTGAACGAACTGCTGGGACGAGACTGTCGTCGAAGCTACCGTCAACTGGTCAATGTTCAAGTCAAGCACGACCGAGTGCAAGCTCGAATAGCAGTAAGTCGAAAGTGTTCCAAGTTGAAGTAGACAAACCGCTCTGAGCTTATTGTACAAGTGCCTCTGTGACTTTCGCTTGTTTCTCGTCTCGCTGAACAAGTCGAATCGCCCGAATCGAGTAAGCCGCATGAATTCATCCAACTAGCAGTCGCAGTAGTTCGTTTAACCGAGCATTAGATTGAGACCACGCTACACTTGATGGATCTTAAAAGACTGGAGAGTACGAGCTGCCATCAGCTTAGTTTAAGTGGTTCAGACGGCCGCGAAGTCAAAATGACTGCGGACGAGGCTAGTCGAGATGAAAGCTTTGACTTGCTGCCCGACACTAGATCGTTTGACTATTTCATTTCGTGGATATGCAGCAACTTTCTCGATGTTTACCCGTCGGTAAAACTCAAGTAAGCTTTCTCGTTGCCGTTACGAGTTAAAAAGAAATTCAATTTCGGGCAAAATGAAAAGTGATTTAATTGATGTCGTGAGTGTGCTGCCATCTGAAAGACTGGATTCAATCTACGATTCATTGTACGCGAGCAAAAGTGTTAGGCGCAAGCTGCAGCTATGCGGCTGCTATTCAAAGGCTTACGCAGTCCAATGTGATTGGACAAACATCAACTTCTATCAAGAGGTCGTCTGGGACGTAAATGTGATTTACGGACAAAATTCGCTCAAAGAGTTTTCTCTCAACGACTTTGACTATGTCAATCCAAAGTGAGCTCTTCTCCTTCTGCGCACGCTTTTTTTGTCGCAAAATAAATTTCTTTCGAAAGGGACATGAGTCCGCTGGTCGCTGCATTGCGTCACAATGAATGGTTCGAAGGCATTCATGTGGACAGCATCAAACTGGTAAGCAACTGTTCGAGCACTCGTTCCCAACCAAAAAGAGTAAAATGGGAAAACAGAGCAATGAGCTCCAGGATGAAATTCTCAAGCTTCTTGTGCTGCCAGCCGGTCGTATCAAGTCAATAAGCTTGATTCATTCGAGTCTAAAATCCGATTTCATGCACAAATTACATCAAACATTTCATCAAAATTCGAAATCAATTCGAAACACCGAGTCCAGCGACGGGCTATCCCTCTTGCTCTCCGGCTTCACAGGCTTTAACTTGTCAAGAAATTCAATTGAAGACAAAGGCCTGCTCAGTTTGGTCAACATATTCAAAGAGCTGCCGCATTTATGCCAACTCAAACATCTCATCTTGAGCA
Organism: Proales similis; assembly: GCA_019059635.1. Classification (NCBI taxonomy): domain Eukaryota; kingdom Metazoa; phylum Rotifera; class Eurotatoria; order Ploima; family Proalidae; genus Proales; species Proales similis. Next base: position 1,098,876 of record JAGVRJ010000004.1, read on the forward strand.
AGTGCTCGCTTACATCTAAAAGTGTGAACGCGTTCTTCACGCTCCCTCAGCTGTCAGTTACTCTCAGACATCTCAATCTCTCGCACAATTTTCTCAAAGACGACGCTCTGGTATACACCAATCTCACACTATTCCAACTCTCCTCTGATCTAATTTGCTTCCTTTTTAACCTGAAGGAGCTGTATCGGTATTTGGCCGAGCCAAACCATCTTGTCGAGTTAAACTTATCCTCAACTGAAATTGAATTAGAAAAGGTAGGTTGTCGACCAGCAGCATTTGCCGCTTCCTAATCGAAGCAAGTTCATTTTCACAGTTGCTGGCTAGTCTGGCAGTCACGGCGAACGAGTCGAGTTTAGAAAAACTGAGCCTTGCGCACAACTACGGCCTGTCCAAGCTGGCTAATAGTGAGCATCTTGCCAAGTTTTTGCTCAACGTCAAGTCGCTTAATTCACTTGACTTGTCAAACTGTAAACTTAACGGACAAATCGTTCAGTAAGCTGGTTGCACGCAAATCTTTTTAAAGGACTCCCTTTCACCTCCGTCTTATCAAAGGAACATTTTGATACTGCTCAAGTCAAATACGACCTTGTCTGAAATTCAGTTGAATTTGAGCTGCAATGACCTTGGCTCTAGCGTCAAGAACTTCATGGCCGAGTTTCAAAATAATCACGCTTTGGCCGGACTGGATTTAAGCGAAAACAGTAATTACCAACATTTAACGTTTATTTCAAATATCGCGCACAATCAATCGCTACTCAACAGATTTGGACAACGAATGTGAAACAATGCTGTTTTACATGCAGAGCAGCAGAATAAAGAGCTTGAACTTGTCCAAGAACTTCCAAAACTGCAAGGCAAAGTAATTCAGCAGGCGCAAATTTAATCATCTTCAAGTCTAAACGGAACCTTTTTAAGACATTTGCTTCGAATCATTCAATCGCTGGTCAAATGGCTGGTTTCGAAAAACAGCTGCCTCGAGCAGCTGTGGCTCACCGACTGCCGATTGAAGGCAAATTTGAACGACTTTATGAGTGAACTGGGCACATTCTCGAGCCTGAGAGCGCTCGATATCAGCGGAAATGAGGTCGGCGATTTCGGCGTCAATCTCCTATCCAAATCACTTCAGGTCAACCGTGCTCTTCAATCGCTGGCTCTTGACCGGTCGAACGCCTCTTGGCAGGCTTACATGCATTTAATCGACGCCTTGAAACGGTTAGTTCATGTCCTACTTTTTTTTTGAACGCTTACATTCTAATTCGATTATTTTTTTGCTTTTTTTTTAAAAAGAAACCAGAGTTTGAAAAACATTCACACTCCCATAAACGATTTGAGTATTTTGTTTCAAAAGTCGCCAGACAAAGTGACAGAAATAGTTCGACAGGTATGCAAAAAGCCACTTAACTCGGTGAATGTGAGCGAGCAACAAGCAGCAACCGCTTTGAAAAGAAATGAGTGCGTTTATTTGTTCAATGCGTTTGGCTCGAGAAAATAGTAGGATGCTTCCTAATTGATCGAATTCCTTTGAAATGAGCATGCTCATCTTTGTGTGTGTGCCTATTGATGAGTAAGGATGACCGATCGATCGACTGACATTCATCTATGCTTGGTCTCATCTTGCACCTAAAACCTCTTTCATGCTTCCTCACGGACAAGCGTTTCCGACTGTTCCGACACAAGCAAACATTAATTCGAGTGAATTAGAAAGCGCGTAGACTTGATTATGGCTGGCTGTGTATAACATAATTTGCCATTGTCGCGCTCGCTCGTTCTGCCCGTTTCTCGCTCGTTTCCATTTTGCTCAATGAGCGATATCCTCTCGAGTTTCGTCCCCCTTCTCCCATTCTTGGCCCTCTCTCTCTCTCTCTCTTTCTCCTTTTCTCTTTGTCCTCTCATCCTCACTCGCCTATTCGCGTTCTCTAGCGGTCTCTCACACGTTTAGCTCGTTATGTGCCTTTTTTTTTTGAAGAGAAGGGCCGCTAAATGATTCACCGTTGCTTTATGCGCACCTGCTCATGTCGATCATTATTCGCTTGATCTCAACCACATTTGATGTCTTCCAGTCTCTCATTCTGCTCGCGTTTTGCATTCTTAATCTCGATGGCTTATTTGAACGAGGCTAGAAATAAAATAAACCGCAGCAAACAAACGTTGACAGAGCAATCCCAGTCCTAAATCATTTTCGTAATTAATAAATTATGAATGTTTTAGACACATGATCGAATCGCTGTAAGTCTCGAGCGGGCGCCTGAGCGACACTTCCTTTCTTTGCGGTTGCAGATGAGAACCGTTTCGGCTCTCGGGAGTGAAATTTTTAAATTTTTTTTTTGCGAGCTACGACACGCCACACAGCATCGGTTCTGAATGCAACTGATTTGGATGGCGATGACGTTTGGCGTTAAAATTGCGTCGAATTGGTTCACGTCGGTTAATTTTGTTCTAGATGACGGACTTGCTATCGCAGCGTAATCTCCTAAGCGGACAGAGCCAATGCGACCTGAATCAACTTTTCAAGACCAAAATGAAATTGATTAATGACACATCATCATCGTCGTCAAGCTCTCAACACTTGCTACCCTCTGGCTCGGCGTCTGTTCACGACGAACAGCAGCATGTAAGCGCACACATCCCTTAATGAATCTCGCCTCTTCTTTGCGTCGCTCGTTTATTATGCCCTGCTCTATTCGTGTTGTCTAATCGTAGAAATTATCTGATGCAGCTCACGTAGAGCGTTCTCATACGCCCAAATCTATCAAAGAAGTACTTGATTTGAATATCTCTCGCTCTCGTTTTATCTTTTTCTCACAAACTATTTCCTTTCACTTCTTCCCTTCTACTCTATTTAGTTTGCTCGTTTTGATTTTCATATTTGTTTCAATTAACAACTGCGTTTAAATGACTAATAAGCGCATTGCAGAGAAATTATTTCATTCATTAACGAATGCATTATTTCCGTACAGGTGCTTCAGCTTCTCAACGAGACAGCGTGTGACTTTTTCAACACTCGAACCATTCGCTCGGAATTAGAGCCGCAGCAAAAAGCAATCTTACAATCGGTCAACATCTATCTGAACGATCTGCAGAACAAGCTCACTTCTACTTTGATTCAAAAGTATTCAAACTCAGAGACTGAGCTCTCCTCGGCGGTAAATGCTCTAGTTCATTTTTCAACATCACGGGTTCACTCATTTATGCTGAATTTTTTTCAAAAACAGAACATCAACTCACTGTGCAGTCACGACATAAAACGAGTTAAAGAGAACATAAACAACTATCTCAACTCTTTGTTTGTCCAAGTTCACAACGACCTTTGGTATGACCGCTGCTCTATTCACATTTGAATTTTGCCTTATCGCCCGGTTTTAATAACTTGCGCTTATCTGCATAGTGAAATAACGTACAAGTATTCAGTCAACTTGGCCGAACGAGTGATAGACGAATCACCAGCCGCCAAAAAAGAGGAGCCCGTCAGAGCAGAGAGCATTATGAGCAGTAACAGCAACGTGCCGTCAGTCGCTGCCCGCAAACCACTGGGCGGAATACGGCTTCCATTTGCGGGCTTCAGTTCGAATGCCTCGTCGAGTGAAACAAGTGAAAATGACCAGCCGACCAGTGTTCAGCAACGACTCGAAGTGTTGAATAGCTCGCGAACGCGCCGGCCCATATCCAGCCAAATTTATGAATCGGACACAAATGCGGAGCCCGTCTCGCATGTGTCTCCTCGATTCCCTCGATCGCCCATGCCCAGCTCGAAATTAGATCAATCGTCGTCGACTGAGCACATTGAAGAATCGGAAGAGCCGACCACTGATAAAGCCGCAACAAGTCGAGATAAGACGCCCGATAGCTTAACAGAATCATCGAGCTCTAGCATTCCGACCACTGCTCGTTCAGAGCTTGTTAAAAAATCGCCGAAAAAAGAGCCCGAGCCGATTGTGCCGCCGACTGCACCAAGGAGCAAGGCAAAAACGTTGGTCGGAAAATTATTGCGCGGAATGACAAACGCTGCTCATTCGAAAGAAACGGCGCCTGTTCATTCGTCGTCGCCTCCTGAACCGTCTCAATTGACATCCAAGCCGTCTATCTCGCCCAAACCAGCCAGACGAGCTGAGGCCGAGAATAAAGAGGAGAAGAAAGAAGAGAGCAACCTGGATGACGGAAAGCCGCCGATGCTCAGCCACATCAACAAAGATCGTCCCAAGAGACCGAACGTAAAACGACCCACAATCAAAAACCCTCAAATTAAGATTGAGACCGAACCGCCGCAAGACGACCTCAGTCAAGCGCCATCGAGCCATAAGTCGAAGCCGTCAAACACTAGCGAGTCGGACTTTGTGTTCAGCAACATGGAAAAGTCCGAGCTAAAAACTCCAACGCCGAATGTTTGCAATAAACCGACTTCGCCTGTGTCCGAAATGCTGAGTCGACACAACCCAGAGCAGCCTAAAGTGAGCCTCAACCTGCTCGAGAACGTAAAGCTGAGGCGAACAATAAGAAACAAAGGCGTCGGCGAAGAGGCAGCTAAAGAAGGCGAAACGGTCGCTGAGTCGGAAAAATGCGTTAAACCAGCTAATCTTAACCCAGCAGGCGACTCGGCCACTGAGCAAGTTGTCAGTGAGGAAAAAGTTGAGGAAAAGCCGAGCACAAACAAATTGGCCGGCCGCTTTAGCATGTTCGAGGCAACGAATCCGACTCCGTTTGGAGGCTTTAAAGCAAATAACATTCGAAAGACAGAGGCGAAAATAAATGAAAAAAACGATACAGAGAAAGGCGACGAAAAGCAAAACGGAGAGTCGGAGAATCAGCGTAAACCAATCGCAGCACTGCGGCCTAGACCAATCACTCGTTCAACTGAGCAGGAAAATAGTGAAGCAGGCCAACAGCAGCAACAGCCCAGTTTCCTTGTTAAGCTCAGACCGGTGAACCAAGCAAACGGCAGCAATCCAAGCACTAACATAAAAAGTAAAGTCTAACTCGATTCCTTAGCATGTGCTGCTATTGCCTCATTCCTGGTCTCGCTTTGCTTGCTAACGCAGAAGAAAGCTGCGATGCTCAGACTAATGAAAATGATGAGAATGCGCCGGTTGCGCCTAAAATAACACAACCGGGCGAGAATGCGGCTGACAAGCGCACCTCAGTTAAAGATATTGTTCAGATGCTTTCCGAAGAGAGTAAGGTTTGTAAACGCTCGACTAGTCCTGCGCTCTTCCAGCTCAATGCTCACACTTGTTTCTTCAATTTAAATTAAATTGAATATTTTAACTTTCAGGCTTAGTGAGAGAGACGCGGCTCAAATTCGAACAGTGATCAAGGCAGACAAGAAGGCAATAAGTTAGCTGCAATCGGCCAAGGTCAATCAGCCCTATCGAATCGAACAGAGTATTTTTAGACAATAATTTGGAAATCGTGTCATTCTAATTCTATTTCTAATCTCTGCTTTCCATATTATTTTCACGTACAACTTCATTTTCTTCTTTCCAACATCGGACGTCTTTTCTTCTCTCTTTCTTCATCTTTTGTCTTTTCCTGAACATTTTAACACCGCTCATCTCTTATTTTTATCCATGGATAATAAATATATTCAATAAGCTCGACAATAATTATGCTCTCATAGAAGTAAAGTGAAATCAATTTCACCAAGATTGAAACATAATTAGCATAAACGGTCACTTATGAAGCACCAATGCGATAATTTCAAGAAGAAAAAGAAATAAAAAAAGAGACAGAGAGAGAGAGAGAACAGAAAAGAGAAGGAGAGAAAGTGTGAGAGATGGAAAATGTCAAGCGTCAGAGAACTGGCAATTTACATCAGTATACTCGATTGCGTACTTGATTGCGTAACCTTTTCTGTCATAAAGCAGCAAGCAATCGAGCAGTGATAAGGTGCAGTTTCATCTAGCTGGTTTTGACATGCACAGGCCAGAATCCGAGTCAAAGAATGCTTTTTCTCGCGTTTAACCAGCTCCCAAGTCATATGACAGTATCTATTTTAGGGTGGATGCGTTGTATTGCGAGTCTTCTATTAAAAAAGCTGATTTTAATTCTCCTTTAGATTCAGTCGAACAACAAACAAAAATAAAACGATGGAGTCCACCGAACTGGTCCGAACCTACATCGACAGCAAGAGCGACTTGCCGTTCACTGGACGACTTGTCCAAGCAACAAAGCTCTCAGGCGGCCTCGTCAATTACGTTTACCGTCTAGAGTTTGACGATGGCACCTCTGCTGTGCTCAAATACTATCCGGCCTATGTGGCTTGTAACAAGTCCGTGGAGCTCTGTCAAAAGCGATATTTTGTTGAGAAACATGCGCTGGCTAGCTTGGCCGGCAACGAGAAACTGGAGCAAACGAGCATTCGAATACCCAAGCTCTACTACGCTGACGACAGTGCTCATATGCTCATCATGGAGGACGTGGGCAAAGACGTCAAGAGCTTGTTCCAACTCCTCAAAGAAAAGGAGGCAGACGAGTCGCTGATCGAGTTCATCGGGCATCAGATAAGCATTTTTTCAAATTTCTTATCAAACGATTCAAACATCGCCTATTCAACTCATTCGGACCAATTCAGAAATACGTCCGCATGGCAAGTGATTCAAGGCTACTTCGGAAGTTTGTTCGGCAAAGTAGCCGATGAGCTAGCGCTGAGAAACGAGCTCGGAGAGCATTTAGCCGCGAGAGACGCTTTTATCCAAGAGCCCGACTATGAGAAAGACGAGACTGTGTTTGTGTTTGGCGATCTTTGGCCGAATTCCATTCTTGTCGACGAGCAGAAAAAGTTGATTTGGATTATCGACTGGGAGATGTGCCGTTTTAAGACCAGACTAAACGACCTTCAGCAGCTGATGCCGAACCTTTGGATTATGAAGCAGAATCCAGACTTGTTCAACGCGAATAACATTGCCAAGCTGATGAGTAGCTTGCAGAAACACTTTTTAGGCGATGAAAACGCCGACTGGCGTGTAGGATGCGGTTCGAATGCCAAATCAATTTTCATTCTTTGGGCGCTTTCACTGATCAAGGAACCTCACTGGGGCATTCAAGACCATCGGGCAGCGATTCAGAAGGCGATCGAAGAAGTTAATCAGCTATAGCACTTTTCTCTTTCTTTGTCTCTCTCCCCCGCTGTCCACCTCTCAGCATAACTGTACTCTTTAAATATTCGACGAGACTCTTTTTAGTTAATTTTAACGACAAAAAAATATTTTTGAATTTCAAATTTTGTTGATTTCCTCATTACACCCGCGCGGCTCGAATCTTAAGAGGCCTATTCGGTTTTCATTAAACAAGTTTGCTAAGTGATCGAAGGTCAACCTCGGGAGCCATTTAAAGAAGAATAAAATCCGAATTCATGACCGATCGCCTTTGGTTGCATTTGAATGCCTATGGCGCTTGCAACATTACTATTGAGAAATTTCTCGAAATTGGTGCCAGGTCAAAGCAAGGATGTGGTTGTCGATTCAATTAGACCCCTCGCTTGGCAATTGCTGTCATCTAACAAAACGCTTCGAGCACCGATTGATTTCGGCAAAGGCTCATTTCTTGAGAATTTTTGACGAATTATGACATAAATTGCCATTCATAATAGGTTTTATCGGACAATTTAGAAGAGAGTTAAAAAGACGAGCAATGATTCGAGCGAGAATAGCTCGAGCGCTGAGAGTGCATTCAGAGATATCAGTCGGCCAACTAGGCATTTAAATATATTCATTTAATCTGTATTTGCTTTTAGCCAACTGAATAGAAATGGATTCGACCGAATTGGTCCGAACCTACATTGACAGCAAGAGCGACTTGCCGTTCACTGGCAGACTCAGCAGAGCCATTCGACTGTCAGGTGGCTCGGTCAACTACGTTTACCGCCTAGAGTTTGACGATGGCACCTCTGCTGTGCTCAAATACTATCCTGCGCATGTGTCGAGCGATAGATCGATTCCATTGACACAGAGCAGATACTTTGTTGAGAAGCACGCGCTCAGTGTGATTGCACCGAACCAAGAGCTGAGAACCAGAACCAGAATCCGGGTGCCCAAACTCTTCTACGCGGACGATAGCGCCCACATGTTGATTATGGAGGACGCAGGCGAGAAGACCAAGAGCTTGTTTCAAATACTCAAGCAGAGCGAGATTGACGATGCTCTAATCGACTTGATTGCCGAACAAGTTTATCTGTTTCTAAGCTTCCTGTCGAACATTAAGGATGAAAACCTTCTCAGAGCGTTCGCATTCACTTCAAAGGATTTCGTACAAAAGTTCTTCCGCGACATTGTGGACACGATGGCCGAAAAGCTCGAACTTCAAACAGAACTAAAACCACATTTGGAGAAAAAAGATGAATATCTTCCAATAACGGGCGAGCAGATTGAAAATCTCTATCTTGCGTTCGGCGACCTCTGGGCCAATTCGATTATGGTAGACGAAGAGAAGAAGCTGGTCTGGATCATCGACTGGGAGATATGTCGCCTGAAGAAGCAGCACGCCGACTTGCAGCAGTTTATGGCCAATCTCTGGGTGATGAAGCAAAGGCCAGAGCTGTTTAACGAGTCAAGCATAGACAAGCTGACCAGACGACTGCATCATCATTTCTTTGACGACGAGAAAGCTGACTGGCGAGCTGTGTGCGGACCGCACGCCAAATCGGTGTTCGTATTGTGGACGCTCGCGCTTATAGTCGAGCCGCACTGGCAAATCGAGGCCCGGAAAGAAACGATTCTAAAAGCTTTGAACGAAATCAACAGCCTTTAATTGGCATCTCTATTTATTTCTCGCATTCAGGTCTCAGACAGGGAAAGCCCGATTAACGAGCAAACACACAAGTATCAAATGTCTTGCGAATTAAATAAATAAATAAACAAGCAGAATCGGCTTGGCGAGTTAAAATCCAAATATTTGCGGCTTAAACATGCACGAGGCTGAAAACAAGGTGGCTTGAATCAATGCGCGTTCCGCTAAGATCGCGCGACCTCGATCAAAGCGTTCGCGAAGGGAACTGAATGTGTCCGAATGTGATTTATGCACATAAGTAGCCTGTAAAGGTCATTGGCGCGGACGATTGAGGTGAGCTCGCGGGCGGCCAATTATGCTTGGACAAGGCGAATTTTATTTTTCTAAATCATCATTCTCGCGCGCTCCAAAGTATTCGCACGAAACGGCCACAACAAGAATGCTCGCTGCTTTGGTGCTATTGGCCGTGTCCGCTAGTTTTGCGCCTGTCAGTGCCAGGGAGTTGGCTGGCGATGCGGCCTGCTTCTCGCAGGCCGACCATTTTACAGGCGGCATGATTCGCCGAGAGATCGTGTGTCGCACTATTCCGAGCTGCGATGCCACTCTCTACCGTCAGTACGACCTGTTCACGTTCGATCTTCAAAATCAAGAGGAAATCGGACCGCGCCAATTTTTCAACTGCACAATTAGAGGCAGTGTTGAATTCAAGTTCAAGAACATCAAGCGAGTCGCAGCGAACGCTTTCGAACAATTGAGCATCGAGCCAGGCGCGAGACTGTCGATTGAATTCGAAGGCAAATGGCTCGGCAGCCACAAGGGAGTGAATACCGAACGACTTGAGCTATCGTCCGAGAGCTTCATGAATCTGAAAACCAGACAAGACTCGGCGTTCGAGGTTCTGATCAAGAAATATTCACTCGTGCTGATGAGACAGAGCCTGGTCGACAATGTCAAGCAGGACGTCAACTCGAACGTAAAATTCCAAATTCACGACTGCGGTCAGTTGGTGATCGGCTCTAAAGAGCAAACAGCCGGCGTCAATACAGACTCGGCTTTATCGAGCAAAAAGCTAATGCACGACTACAACAGCTTTCACAACAATCTCAGCTACACCCTGGACGTGTGGAGTTTAAAAACAGTTCGATTTGAGCCGCGTGCATTCTTCAACTTGGCTCTAAATCCGAGCTCGCAGTTCACTCTGGCTCTTCACACGGTCGACTACATCTACATGGGCGACGAGCTATTCGACTCGCTATCGCTTGGCGTCTCAGCCCAATTCAACCTAATAATTCAGAATCCTCGCGATCGGCTCCATCTGGGAAAGAACCTGTTTCGATCGCTGCGTCAATACCAGTTCTCGGTGTTTTACTTTCACATCGAGGACATGGGCGCTAGCTCTCTCTGCCTGCCCGAGGGTCTATTTAGAAACGTACAACTGAGCCGATCGTCGAACGCTCAGTTTCGACTCTCACATTTCCACAACGCCAATGTGGTCTTTAACTCGCAGACATTCCATGAAATGCAGCTATCCGAAAAGAGCCGATTCCAATTGAGCATAGAGAACTTGTGCGGCGATGTGGTGCTTGTCGAGAAGGCGATCAATCTTCTTAAACTGAGCGAGTCCGAGTTTGAAATATGGATTCAGAATCACAACGACAAATGCTTGAGTGCGCCCATCCTCCTCCATCGGGTCTCAGCTCCCGAACGAATAGTCGACAATCGCTACTTTAAACTTCTTCCTCGAGCCATTAACGAAGTGTTCGTCTCCGGCTCTGAATCTGCTTTTCGACTCGCAATGGTCAACTCGTCGGCCACCTTCCTCGCCGACGTGCCTTCTTTCTACGCATTCAGAGTGGACCGCAATAGCTTGCAGGCGAAGAGTGATTTCAGAACGAAGCTGCAGCTGAGAATCGAGACTCATGGAGGAATCAGATTCAAACAGCTGGCCGACAATTTGCTTGACGACTATTTCGAGCCGCGTTTTGATCTTTTAAGCACCGAGCTTCCAAAGCTAATTGAACTCGAACGATTCATTCCGCAACTACAACAAATCAACGAAACCGACCAGTCTGTGACTGTTGACGAGTTGCCTAAAGGCCAGCTGATCGATCAGTTCTGCGAATACCACAAGCTGAGAAATTTCATGATTTTGCCTGGCGGACTCGGCTACGGCAGTCTGGGCTCGACAGTTCAGCACACTGGAACTCTGGTCTACTTCAAGGAGCTTCTCGATCGAGATGAGTCCAAATGCACTTCTTGTCTCCTCATCTTCTTGTACCAGTTTGCTCATCGCCGTCCGGATTTGTTCTCGCTCAAGAAATACCTGCCAGATTGCTTTGTTGAGCTTCACTTTGGCCAAAAGTCTTTGCACGAACTCTACTCGGACAAGGATGAAGTCAGACAGGCGTTTATTGAAAAAGTGGAAAAAAGCCTTAAACTCTACTGGGATAAGCTCAACTGCAGAGAGCTGAGTGGCCTTGACGAGATTTGGCTCACTGACGAGGGCCGGCAGATGGACATTATAGACCAGCACTGCATGATACGTAGCGAGAGATACGTCAGAGTGGACGAGACGCTCGGACTCAGCGAGGATAGAGACATGAGTCAAGAATGCAAGGTTAGAGTGGATCCGCCGTTTATCGATCTCAGTCCAAGGCAATTAGATGAGCGGAGTTTCACAAATCGAACAGTGCCAGCCTCAGCGAGCGCTTCTCATTCCCTATTGGTATTTCTTGTCTTGTTCGCATTGAGCACGATCATAGTCGGAGCTTTGCTGGTCAGAAATCGGCAACCGCAAAAGTCCTGTGTTCATTTAAAGATTCCGAATCGATTTGTGCGACTTAAGAACGATTCAAACGTTGAGGAGATCGACGATGACAATTTTGAAGAGCTTGAATACGACGACCAGTTTGAAATGAGCGCCACTGAGCCAGATGTTCATTGTGTGGATGGAATGCAGGAGCCTGATTCTCAGCTCGCTGAGAAGGTTTCAATCAGCCATCCGGCAAACAATGCGAACGGTGATGGCCTCCTGGCTAATTTCAGGCGAAAGTCAATCGGAAAGATTCGCTACATCAAAGAATCGATGCTGAGCGGCGGCGATGACAGTCGCGGCTTTGTTCAGCTCGGCACCGCCGGCTACAAAGCTGTGGAGCAAACTAAGCCGCAAGAGATCGTCAACGCCGAAGAGTGGGATTTCGACGACGACAACGACCTAGACGGACGAGTTTACAATGTGGTCACCTACGATTCAGCCACAAACAAAACCCAGCCAAAAGCGGTCAGAGGAGTCGAGCCTGACCAAGTCGCAGATGTTGGGCCCCAGCTTCATTTGGCGACCAATCCTCTAAGTGAGCACGAGGAAAAATTTGACCTTAAGGATTGAAATCAGAGGTCCCCATTGTGACCCACCTTTCATCGTTTCAGTCCATTTTAGAGGCCACTATTATTAAGAAGAAATAATTCTATTCCATAAATGAACGTCTTTTGGGTCTAAAGATAATCTGAAAGGAAACGAATTTTTTTTGAAAAGCTTTTTTTATTCTTATTTGCGGCCGATACAGAGCTAGAGTGCTACAGCATCAACCTTATTTATTTTTCTCGGCCTCAGCCTTCTCCTTGGCGATCTTCTCTCTGACTCCCCATCGTCGGGCGTCAGCTCGGACCTTGCGGAGCATGGCGTAAGAGCTGAACTTGCGCTCCTCGTCAGTGATCTTGCGGGCCTTCTCCGATCGTCTCGACTGAGCAATCGGCAACACCTCACCCTTGAGCTGAGTGGCCATCTTGACCTCCTCGGCCTTAAATCAAGCCAATAATTTGTATTTTGACTCGGAATAAGTTAAAAAGGTGGCAAAGATACTTACGGTAGCCTCGCCCTTCTTGGGCTGACCAGCCTTGCGTGGGAAGACGATCAACTTCGACTGGTAGAGTTTAAGTCGCTGAGCGTTGACTTGAAGCGACTCGGCCGACTTGTTGCGGCGTCGGTGGTCGACGGCAATACCGACGGTCTTTGCGTACTTCTTGTAGATACCAGCGGCGCGCAGCTCGTCGTGAGAGAAGCCACGTCCGGCGCGGAGCTTGGTGTTGTATCTCACGGTCTGGGCGTGAACAACGGGACGAAGCAAGTTAGCAGGTCGGGGCGCCAGTCTAGCAGCCTTGGCAATGCGAGCGTTGCGTCTGCGCTCCTTTCGGGCGGGCTGATTGAACCAGGTCTTGACGTACCTCTGCCACCATTTGTGGAAGTGGCCGTTCGGAATCATGTTGTTTCGCTTCGGCGCCATTTCGCTTCAATCTAGCTTCTGAATGTGTCAATTAGGCGCCTGATTAAAACAGATATATGCAAGCATCAACAACATAACATCCATCTCTAAGCATTTTATCGCACGGCTCATTCGAATTCGTTTTTGGCCAAGCATGCCACCCATCTAGCGCTAGATCAAGTCAAATGAACGTGCAGTGTGCAAGTAGGACACCGTTGCAAAATTAATTTAAATGAGAGCGCTCAAGAGCTCGGCCAACAACTTGAAGCCAGTTGCCGTCGATTTTGACTTTTTTTTCTCTCTGCTCTCGTCCAACATGTTCAATCGGTTTCGCTTGCTTTTCTGCCCATTCAAACGAGCTATTTTCTCTGTGCCTAGCTCTTTTCATTCACAGGCCATCGACAATCCCTCAGTTTCCTTCTCAAGAGCCAAAGCGTTAAAAATCATTCAATTTTATTTGCATGATGATGATCTAATATATTTCCAATTTGATTTAATTGTTCTTGTATGTTTTTGAATGTGCAATGTGTGCATGTATTGTAAATACATTTTTACATCATTTTTAGAGCACTAATACTCATTTTGTACAGCGACATGTTCAAAGATCAAGAATGAGGAGAATGAGAGCAAAGGAAGATAAAGGACAAGAAGAAGAAGAAGACAATGAGGGAGAAAAGAAAAAAAATTAAAAATGCTCCGACTCGATCTACTCGTCCAAGATGTAGTTTGGATGGACCACAAGAATCGGATCTGACTCGGCACTTTTCTCAATGTTTTCCGAGTCGTCCGAGCCGAGTCCGGTCTTGTCCAGCTTGATGATCACGTTGTCGTAGTTGATCAATCGATTGAGAATTTTCTCAATCAAAACATTCTGCTCGTTGAGCTGCTGCTCGTTCTCAATCTGAGACTCGATCTCGCTGAGGTACCAGGCGATCAGCTCGCTTTTGTGCACTCCGCTCAATGTCTCACCTTCGATCGAGCTACGGTTAGAAAATTGAAATATTCTTTTTAAAAACCTAAACTTCACTCACTCTCTGGATCGATTTCCTCCTCCTTTTTGCGCAGATAGTAGACGAGCATGTTCGAAATGCGCTTGTACTCGTCGTAGGACAATTTGACACTTGACTTTGAATTCTCGCTCGGTCCTACCGGTCGCGGGTCATGGTTCTCTTTGTCCATGGGCTCTTCTCCGCGGTCGATTTCCATTTGATTTGTGTTGAGCGCAGAGTTCTCGTCGAATTGAATGTCGGGCTGCTCAACGCGAACAATCGACTTGCTCAATAGACTGAACGCCTCGTGAACGTGCTCCTCGCGCACCTCTTCGAGCAGATGCATTCGAGCCAAGGCCTCCGACAGGCGGATCATCGACTCGAGCTGACGAACGGTGATTCGCCACGCCGTTTTGTTGGCGCTCTCTCGCTGCCGCAGCTTCTTGTACTCGAGGATCATCACCTCTTGCGCCTGCTGGCTGATCTTGGGCTTGCACAGACGAGCGAAGGTTATGTATTTTTGAATGTCACCAATGGTGTAGATGCGCGAGTTCTCTACAACTTGTTCGTCATTTGTGTGAAAGTTGATGATTCTCTGCGCAATCCAGTAGTCGACAGCTTCATTGCATTCGTCAATTAAAATAAAGAACAAGTCAAAACGCGACATGATAGGCGCGCTCATGTTTATGTTGTATCGCAGTGATTTGCATCGATCGTAGCGACCGTTTATGGGATTTGCCGCAGCCAGAATACTTGCTCGAGCGTTTAGAGTGGCCTTGATGCCGGCTTTGGTGATGCTGATTGTCTGCTGCTCCATGGCTTCGTGAATGGCCACTTGGTCCTTGAGGTCCATTTTGTCGAATTCGTCTATGCAGCAAATACCGTTGTCGGCCAACATGAGCGCACCGGCCTCGATCACAAACTCGTACGACTCTTCGTCGCGGCTGACCGCAGCAGTTAGACCCGCAGCCGAGCTCGACTTACCACAAGTGTAGACTGCGCGCGGAGCGAACTCCTCCACTTGAGTCAGAAATTGACTTTTAGCGGTACTAGGATCGCCCACTATGCAGATATTTATGTCACCACGAAGACTGGTGCCCTCCAGAGTTCGCTTGGGCACACCGCCGAACAGCATCAGAATGATGCCTTTCTTGATCTCATCGTTGCCGTAAATGGTCGGAAACAAGCTCTGCGACAAATTTCTCATCAAATTTTTGTCCTGGCTCATTTCGTAGATTTTCATCCACTCTTGGTCGGACATGGTCTCTTTGAGTCTTTCGATGCTCATCTCCTCGTCGTTCACGTCTCGGCTGCCAAACTTTGAGTTGCACGGCTCGACGTGATAGGCCAGGAATGCCATCTTGTAGGTCAGCTCGCGGACACCCAATGCTTTCAGGCCGCTTACTCCTTCGTTGTCGTCCGAGCCGTTTACTCGAGCCGAGGTCTCAGTTCGCGTGTTGAATGAAGACATTTTGGACACGTCTGGGATAACAATCAATGTGCCAATGAACTCGCAACGATCGCCTGCCTGAGTCTTTTCGACGCACTCGGCTCTGAGAATGACTTCAAGACTGCGCGGGATGCTGCCGCGTGGCAGCTCGGACTGAATCTCTTGAATGCGCACTTTTTGAAAGTCGACGAACCGCGACTCGTTTAAATCCAAAACGAACTTTTGCCTATTCGAGCACTGCGGATTGCGACATGACGTCGGCTGGGTGTATTTGAACTGCTGAATGATATTTTTTGCCACAGTCTGGCAGTCGACGCAGACAAACGTTCCACTGACGAGCTCCGGATGCACCGGATGAGTTCGAGTGACTTGTGCGGTGATGCTCACCAACGAGCCAATGCGAGCAGTTGTTAAATCACGTAGGCGGCATGTTTGCGACACGTTTTCGAACGCAATGTAAAACTCCTTGTTGGCCGGTATCTGCGGTGCTTGCGATCGATCGATCGAGCCCTGCACAGACGAAGCGTCCGAGTCGGCGTTCAGAGTGTCTTTTACAAAGTTCTTCACCGCCGTGCACAGAAATGGATACAAGCGGTAAATTTGCTCGTGAATGGCGTTCTTGAGTCGATCGTCGTGTTTCTCAACATCTTCGAAATCGACCACCAGCGTGTTTCTGTCCGGCTTGATGAGCTCTCTGGCTTGCGGCGTGTACTTTTTAACTTCTGAATCTTTAGGGAACCTAATGCGATCATACACTGTTATTGGGCTTTTAGATAACGGCGTATGTTTTAATAGACTCACTCGTCCAAGAAGTCCTGAAATAGCTTTTGCACCTTCTCGCCCAATTCGTCGCGCACTTGTGGCACTGCCGCTTGAGTCTCCATGTTTAACTAGTTTGTAGATTATAACCGCTGCGGTTATATGTTTGTCGAATAAGCCGATCGTGAGTGAAGAGCTCGCGATTCACCGAGAGTTGATCAAGCAATCATAAACTCCGCCTAACGGAGATTTAAATTTTCGCGCAAAACAACTTTGTCTAGAGCGCAAGCGCTCTTCTCTCCGACCCTTTCTTTTGTCCCCATTTTTCGCTTTTGAACATTCGCGTTCGCTTACTTGCGCAACTTAACACTCACACAGACACACACCTAAAGTGCAGCACTCAAATGACTTCAATTTTAATTGCTGACTTTTATTTTTGAGTTTAAAATAAAACATTTAAAATTGTTGAAGATATTTGCGGAAAAACATTAACATTCATAAACACGGAAATACGAAGGAAATGAAAAAAAAACTACACGTCTCACTTGTTTATGGTCTGATAGAGATTATGATTAAATAGGAAAAAAAGACGAGGTAAAACGGATAGAAATAAAGCGTCTAGTCTGTCGCTCAAAATAATAAGCGGCTAATTTTGGCCAAGCGAAATCATAAGATTAACGGTGATGAAGATTATGTTGAACTGTCAAGTTCGATTGGGAAATTTAGACTGAAAGCCGAGAGTAGCATGCAAGTATCAAGACGAGAATCGAACCCATGCACTTGGCTGCTGACATGGCAGCCGCAGAATTTGCGTCGGTCAATCGTTTATCTTGGCCGGACTTGAGCTCTTCGTCGTACTCTTCATGGTCTCTCAAATCTTTTTGTTTGTTAAAGTTAAACAGGTGGAAAACTCGAAGCCAAATTGGATTGGGACTTACTTTGAACTCGCACTCGAGATCGATTAAAATAGGGAATTATATTCGAACGATGAAACGGTGGTCGACCGTAGTTGAAATATCTTGTCGACGGTTCGCTCGAGTCTAAGAAGTTTGAAATAATCAAATGAAATGCGACTTTTCAAAAGTAATTTTCAAATTTACCTTTTGAATCGATCGCGTATTCGGATGGCGACGAATCGGTTCGATCGTTTTTAAGAATAATGTTTGATCTAATCAAGTTGTGGTCCGATGGCATTGAATTTTGGTCGAATGCAGCAACTGAGCTGGTCAAATCTGCATAACTGTTGGCTGTGCTTGCGTCGTTCGGCGAAAGGCTGCTTGATAAGGTTGTTGTTGTTGTGGTCGTCTGGGCACTAGTTGTGCTAATTGTCGTTGTGGTCGTGGTCGTCGAAGTAGTTGGCGCTGGAATTTCGAACAGCTCAACTTTACCGATCGCCCTTCCGAGCGCGTTCTCTGCCACGCACCAGTATTCGCCAAAATCGTTCGCGTCTAGATACTGAGAATGAGAGGAATAAATATAACCGCCTGCACCACACTGATCTTGTCTACTGAAGAGTCTTACATTCACATGTAGACGGTAGTACGAGTTGGGCAGATTCTCCATTCCGTGCTTGCTGCTCTCGTAGAGTCGGGTGCCGTTCTTCATCCAGATCAAGTAGGCCTCGGGATTGCTGTCCACTTGACAGTCAATTATAACCCGTTCGCCTTGACGCTGAAATACACGTTGATTGATTATTTCAATTTGCGGCTTGTCTATCAATAATCAATTGAAGGTTAACTGTCACAGATGTCGAGCTTTTAGCTTTAACTTTACATTGTACGTTGAGAAATATTTTCTTGCTGACTGTTGGTGGGATAGAATTGTCGGCGACGCACTCGAATTCTTTCGGCGTGCTTCGGTCGACAATTACGCTGACACTCTTCTGGCCGCGAAATAGCTCTTGAAATGCAGATGCGGTTGAAAGATGAGTTGGCAAAATTGCACGCGACTCGTTCAAGACTCACCAATCTCATACGCGATTCCATTCACGTATTTGTACCATTTTATGAGCGGCTCAGGCTTGCCGTAGAACTCGCACTTCATGGTCACGTTGCCGAACTGCTTTACATTCAGTCGATCCATCGTGTGTTTGTTGAGGAGCACAGGCGGAACTGAACGTAGATGTGAATTGAACTGCAGTGAATCTAAAACTAGCGCACGGGCACTTACCCATCACATCGAGGTAAACGTATTTATTCTCCATGGCGTTGGTCTGGCAAACGTAAAAGCCAGAGTCGGTCTCCTGAACTTCTTTGATCACCAGACTCCAGCATGGGCTCAAGTCTTTCATGCATTTTGTGTTTATTCTGCCGTCTTGCGTAACTCGGTTTCCGTTCAGAGTGAGCACTTCGCCTTTTGGCATTCTGAGCCACACAATCTGGACAAGCCCAAATTCAAGATCAAGCTTCCAGAATCAATTTGAGCTTAAATGGCAAACTTTTTCATTGTCTCCGTCGATGCTGTCCATTTTACAGTCGAGTTGGACATCTTTTCCGATCGTGCTGGGAACGTAGTCTCTTTCTATTCGGCTGCCTTGCTCGCTTTTTGCCGCCTGGCGAGCACGAGCTCCGGAACGATGGTGATAAAATCGTTCTCTTCTTTTTCTGTTTGCAGTTTCCGGATGATGAAATGCTTGAAAAAATGAACATTCGAAGATTCGGTTTTAAGTTAGGTGACGTAAAATGCGCTTTACCAGAGCAGAGAACAATTATTGTCAACAATAAAGCGAGAGAAGAAAGAAAATTCATGATTCGACGATGATTAAGATATTGAAACAGATCCGTATTAGTTTTGATTGCTGCTTTGGGTTGCTAAGTCTTGTCGAATTCTCAAGTGCTCAATTATTACATGTTTTTGCCATCAGCCATTTGAGGTTCGCTCTTTGCGGTGCGGAAATTTCGAGTGGATCGATTGATCGTCTAAACTGAATGTGCATAGAATGAGTTTCAATTAAATAAGCGGCTCGCTGTTTGAGCACGAATGAGCGGGTGTTGTTTGTTTGAAAATTATGTGAAAGGAAATGCGGACATTTTACAGGAAAAAGACTGAAGGACGTTCGCTTGGTTCAGCAGCCGGTTGGGACCGATTAGGTCGCGTCGGACACTTTCTTCCTGAACTCTTTTTTTTTCTGCTGGAACGTCTATTTACTCGATCAAAATGTATTTAAAACTTCATGATATTTGACACAAACACACACACACACTCACATACAGGCATACACAAGGACTCACGTAGCAAACAGTTAAGCAAACAAGAGACAACATATTTTTGGAAATTAAACCGCCCGAGCAAACACTCAAAACGAAGCGATTGAGGACGCGACTAGATGGAGGAGGTGGACCTCGGACCTGAAGCGACATACATCCTCGTCCGGTCGACGATCGGTCGAACATGCTGCCTCTAACTTGGTCCGGCTCATCATTACCGTTTTGTTTACTTAACTTGCATGAATAATTCGCGGTCTGCGTCGATTATTTATGGACGGTATATTAAATTTAATATTTGCTCCTAGATGTTTGTGTATTCATTTGACGTCGTTTCCGCCGCTTTCAAAGATAAAAGCATCTGTGTGCCAGCCTACACTAACACACACGCACACAATAGACGCAGCACTCACGGTCGCTCAACAAGCATGTGAAAATAAAAAGCGTTTAAGAGAATGTGGGGACCTAGAGGAGCAGCGTGAGGGCCAACAGAGAGGCAACAACACTCTGCAAGTTCACAAAGGCTGCCGCCACAACGACCTCGTTCGACCGTGAACACGTTCAAATGTAATCATTCGGTCGTGCCTAAATTATTGTTTACACTAGCTTCCGCCGTGTCGGTGTCGCTTTTTTCGCCCGATCGCCAACTAGATTGAGCGAATCAGTGCGGTAAGCCAGCGTAAAATAAATGGCTCTCTTTGAATGATGAATTCATTGAGTTGAGCGGTCTGACAGCTTGTGCAATTCGATCGACTAGACGAAATTACGATAAAGCAGAACCGGTCTGAAGCCGGAGGAAGCCTTGATTTTGCCGATTTACTGTGCTCTAGAATGCTGCTGTCGATGCTGCTGCTGCCGCTGATGATAATGATGATGATGCAGACGATGTGCATTGGAATAGAACGGCGCGACCAGTGGGTGAGCAGCAGTGAGGCCTGTTTTGACTCAACCCACTTTTGACAGGCATCGTAGAATGTTGCAGATAATTCTGACGCGCTCGCACTTAATTAGAACTAGACGAGATTAGCTGTCAACATGCTCAAAGCTGACTGACCACGTTAAATTCTTTTCTTTTCGATGCGCATTCAAAATCAAACTGGCCTGCAGTCGGAATATCGTGCGCAAGGGCCATCCCACTCGTGTGGCATAAGCTTAATTAAAGCGCACACCCGTGTGGCCATCAACATGCATGCAGACCGATGATTATTCTATTCTCGTGCGATCTCAAACTCATTCTCTTCATCAGCACACAGCCCATTTTCATGGCTCGCCGTCCCGTCGCTCTCGTTCTCTCTCTCTCTCAGCGTTTTCACTCTCGCTGGCTCTGCTCGCCACACTCTTGCTTTGACTAGCGCTCCTCTTTCACTGCTTTTCATCCTCAAATCATTTGCGAGCTATTTTCGAGTGCCCGACCAAATACGCTGCCAGAGCAAGAGAGATAGAACGAGGCAGCACTCGACTTGCACTCCAAAAAATGATTATTTGTTTAATTAATTTGATTAACTTAAGGAATTCAAGGAAGAAGAAGAAGAATGCTTGCCGATACGATAATTCGCGGCGACTGGTCCGAGCAGAGTCCGTGCGCGCATGTGTCCGTTCGTTCATTCGTTGAATAAATAGAGTTCGAGGCCAAATGCATTTCGCCAAATAGCCTCCAATTTGTGATGCATGTGGTCAGCATCTAACGCGCACGAGCGCCTTCATACAAACAGGCGCACATACTCTCGCGCCCGCCAAGATGCTTAAATCGACTGCTAATTGCTCTTTGTCAAAAAAAAACGAGAAAACGATTCACTTGTTTGCTTTTTACTTCATAGCAAATAGCAAACATTGCTGAGTTGAATCAAGTTGATTAGGATGCAATTCGAGAATGGGAGAGAATAGAGACCACCCAGAGGTTGATAGAGTCAAGACGTGTCCGTGTTTGTTTATATGATTAGGTGTTTGATGAGGTGTCGAACGAGCTTAGTCTACATGCGAATTTTCTATCGGTCAAGTAAATAAGAAACAAGCCAAGCCCCCCTTTCCCATACACACACAGACACAGACAGACAGAAGTAGGCGAAAAGGCGAATCAAAGAAAAAAGAAGCGCATGATTGACAAATTCACGTTGGCCGTAATCCCTAAATGTTAGTCGAACATTGCTCTGCCCAAGCAGACCGTTTCAATGAGTCGCTGGCGTACGAGTGAAAGGAATAGCTCGTACGCTTGGCAGCCGAGTTGAGCCGCCTGTCGAAGAGCTGAACTCTGCCGCTCTTGAAGCCGCCTCTGCCACCAGCGTCGGGCGATCGCTACAGCTACCGCTGCCGCCGCCGCCACCAGCGCCGTTCCCTCAGACGTCTGCTATGATTAAGTTAATAAACGATGAATACACGGTCAATAGATTGACCCAATGGAATTTTGCTGATAATTATTATCTATTTAATATTAATCATTATCCCAAACTTAAATAACCATTTGTCTGTGCGATTTATCATTCTACGGCATCGTTCACATTTCTTACACTTTATGGCCAAAACTGGCGTAAATAGTAAACAACAACTGAATTGGCCAAATCGCTTATCGACGCTTATCACAGCGTTAATCTCGTCGAGCGTTCGGGCAGCTCTCCTTTATATTCTCTTAATATATATCTCATTCTCACTCATTTTGCTCTTTTCAACCCTCTCACTCTCTGGCACAGACTTAGTCTTGCCAGTCGAAAATATCTGAAAAGCTGAGCAGGTACTGCCTGAGCACTGACTGGTCAGAATATTCAATTTGGACTCGAAGCGTTGATTTAAGTAGGCAGCGGTGGATAGCGGCCGAAATGTTTGGCAAATCGGCAGGAAATGTCGGAAATGACCTTATCGGTGAAGCGCGCGCGCGCGCTCTCGCTTGTGATGACAGAAGAGGCTTTGAGTGACGCTTATCGAATCAAGAGAACAGCCGATTGCTGACCATTGCTGTAATTATCTTTTACACAGAAAGGAAACTGCTTCTGCTATTTTGCTCGCTGCTTGCCTAGTGGCCATTCATGAAAAAAAAAACTCGGCTTTATCAAAACAATCAAGCGCACGCCAGCCGACTCGGCTATTTCACGCCTGGCCACCCCTGTAGGCACACACAGGCCTCTACTCACTTCCTTTGTGTGTGTGTGTGTGTGTGAGCATGGCTAACTTGCCTCTGCTCAAATAATTTAGCCTCTCTATCATCATGTAAGCGCCTGCGTTTGTATTTAATTAACAGTGACGATGGTGATGGCGGTGGCGATGGTGGTGGCAGGGCCGATTTCCCTTGAGAATCAAATTCGACGCGCTCTCATCCCATGCAGACCGCCTGCCAAAGCGGCCCTTAGACTCATGGTTAGATAAACGATAAGCCATGTGTTTTCTTTATACTTAGATGGAAAAACGCTGACCAATTTAGGCATGCAAATAAAACGAATCGACTGATTAAAGTCAGACCGGTATCGATAAGAGGCGAATATACTGCTGAGCTAGCATCGCATTGAATCGCGCGTAATTGTTGAATGATTGACATTAATAGATGCGAATAGATCGGTATCAGAAGAATCATCGTCATCCAGTGACTTTTATTCTAAAGTCATCATCATTTAGAATTATGCTGCTCGCAAAATCTTGATTGTATTCTGGAGCCTTGTTTGTTTCAAGGCGTAGGCCAACATTAGAAAGTTTGAAATGAAAAGAAAACAATTTTCGACGTCGCCAAATGTTTTTCGACGCGTTGTTGATCGATCGACCGACATGATGCTAATGAAATTAATGTCAACGCTAAGATAATAAAAAAAGAAGAAAAAAAAAGGGACTGCACAGTCACTGCAAATTTAGTAGCTGACCGAGCTGGCGAACGGCCGAGCTTGTTCGTTTGCCCGTCCATCAGGCAGTCAGCCGACCGAGTGGCTCATTTAACAAGCTCTTGTTTGCTCGGGCCAAAGTGAGGCAAGTGAATACTTTCAGCGCACAAGTTGAATAAACATTCGACAAGAACTAGAAAAATGGACGCGTAAATAAGTAGAGTAAACACAACGAGGCCAATATCTGAGCTGCACTTTGCATGACTCTTGGAAAGCCTCTTTTTGTGTTGGTGAGCTCGGACACTGGCCGTTGGAGAGATGAGGACGCAGATGCAAGATTGCGGATGTCTCTCTGACTTTATTAAATCATCAGTGCACTGCTCGCCGCAAATATTTGCCTCAAATTGCATTGGAACGCACTTGCTAGCTTGTTGCCGCCTTGTCCATATGGACGGGCGTGCTTCATTTGCAATCATTGGCCGCATGCATGCGCGCATTTGCTGACAATCAAGTCCTATTAGCCAGTTCATACAATCAGCTCGAATTCATGATTAATTTACGATCAATCAAACTTGCTCGCGCCACCATCATCATCAGCAGCAGCATCATCATCATTTAAACGACTATGTAATCCGGTCGATCAAGCAACTTTTTGAACGCGCCAGCTAAATCGAGAGTGGAGGCCGACAAGTTGGTGATTGTGCTTTTGATTCAATGAGGCAAGGGCCCAATGACTGTGAGATCAGATTTGATTGCCGACTTGCGTCAATCTGACGCAATTTAATGCTTCAGGAAGGCTGCAAACAGATTAGCCGGGTCTATTGCCGGGCGATCATCACAATTGTGCATTCAAGTTGGCATGGGTGTCGAATTGATGAGAAAAACGGAAATTGATGGAGAGCATCTGATTTCCCAATGCTGATCTACTCCATGTTATGTAATCGAGCATGGCCGTCTCATCTGTCGAGTGATTAGTTGAAAATGACGAATAAGAAAATGCTTCGAGTAACAAAAGGTGTAAATATCGGCATGCACATGAAAGCCCACGCGCTCCTCTAATTGTGCTCTGTCTCAAATCGATAGAAAGGCAGAGATGGAAAAAAGCATCCGATTGCCTCCCAATACACTCGTTAATATAGAAAAATCGTTCTCTTGGAGTCTCATTATTCAACACTTACACTGACCCATGCCGTGCAGACAAACACACACAGTGTGCATTGAACCCTCAAATAAATGAATTGAGTGGACCGCAGCGGCCTCAACCGGTTCTCGATCAATTATTTTAAGTCAAATCGATACGCATGCCACGTTCACAATCGTCATTAGCTGATGGCTAATAGCGACCGCTCTATATGCCAGTAAATAAAATTAATTTTTCACGCTTTGCTTATTATCTTTTATTGCATGCTCACACGCTCGTTATTAGTCGCCATCGTGGTCGTCAGGCCTTTCGAATAGAACGCTGCACGCCAAGCAAACAAGTATTAATGGTCAGCGCGACTCTTAATCAACTCTGCCATTTGATACTGAGATTGAAATTTCTGCTCGCGTCTTTTTCAGCCTCACTGCGCTCTTAATTAGCGAAATTGGAGTTGTACGCAACCAGGCTATTTACTCTAAACAATTGCCTGACGAGAAAAAGAGCCACTTTTGCTCTGATTCAACTTTGCGCCATCTCAGATCGATTGAGAAATTTCCAAATCGAGTCTCATTCGCTATGCGGCAAACATTTCTGCTCACTGTTTGCTTAAAATTAAAGAAATCGTGCTCACCTCTGGCGATTGAAATCTCACCACCTAATTACTCGAAATTGGCAATCTTGAACGCGCCTCAAAATTAAATAAACTCGACGCCTTAATACCAATAAGAATAGAATGTTTTTTTTTTTGTTTTAATACTTTAAATCTCGACCAAAACGAGGAGAAGAAAGGAAGAATAAATGAAAAATTTTCTTCGACTGCATGCATAAACTGATTGCTTGCAACAAGTCTTGTTTCAATCACTTTTGCCAATATGAAGAAAAGGTTATCCGCCATACGAATCCAAACCAAAAAAAGATTAGCGGTGCAGTTTACACGAGAACGGAGAGCACAAAGATCTGACCTCATAATGGGCCACTAATATGATTATTTAACTCGCCGCTGCAGAAAAGATTTTGTGGAGAAAATAAAATCGAATTAGCAGAGAGTTTAGTTTACTCGAGTTTTAAGTACCGTATGAATAGACTTTGAGTTCGGTTTGTGCGTATGTGTGTGCGTGTGTATGGGCGTGTGTACCAGAATAAGAATGAATATTTACTTGGACAAGTAATTGCACCCTTCCCAGTCATAGCCTGCCATTTAGCCTTTCTTTTGGCCAAGTGAATGGCCATATAGGCAATCAAGCGCCAATTAAACCACAAAGCAGTTTACATATATATTCCTGAACTCGTTGTATGGGAGAGCAGAAGAGGTAAGGAATCAGTAGAGGCCATTGGCCAGCAAATCACGCCACAATATGCGCTTGGACCGAATATTAACAAACAAAGAAGATTGGGTCCGAAAAATAATGTGCATGGAGGCCGATCTAAATTACACCTGATTGACTCCCTCTGAGGATAACTGGGTTAAAGAGAGAAGCCCGAGCTAGAATGATTGTTATGCTAACTGCTGCCTTTCTAGGGCGATTTATATGATGCAATAGATGCTACGCTTTTCTGCTGCAAATATCCGTGTTTACTTCGTGAATAGTTTGCCTTTTCAGCAAAAAGCACACACAAGATCGATATAAAGATAAATGATGATAGTATTGCCTAAGAAAAAATAGCATTTAGATCACTGGCCATGATACGGTTCACTTTTAGGCTCATGAGAGCAAAACCAAATAGACGCAGAGAAGAATAAAAATGAGAAGTGATGTGTGAAGAAAAGATGAAGGAAATAAACGCAATTAGTGTAAAGTAGCGGCTAGTTTGCGGCCACAAAAGTCAATTAATTCTTAGCAAACAATAAAGAATGATGAAAACGAAAAAACTAATGCCCCAAGTGAGGATCGAACTCACGACCTCCAGATTACTCTGTGTTTTTGCCAGATTATGAGACTGACGCGCTACCTACTGCGCTATTGAGGCTTACTCATCGTGATAACATACGACATGAAAACTTGTGAATGAGTGAATGCAAACTGCTCTGACAAGATCAACACATTTTGAGCTCGAAGATAATTGCACGCGCCAATAAATAGAACCAGTACGAGATCAGGCTAATTCGGATGAGTATGAGTAGGCGGCTAAAAGACGGCTGAGTAGAGCAAATTAAAACAAAGCGTTTCATAAGTCCTTTCATCCCTTCCGGTTTTATGGCTTTGTTGCATGGCTGTTGGGATTTGTACAGGCAAATACGTAAATGAAGTTTTTGTCCAGGCTATGGAGAGTTGGGGATTTCCATTCCTCATGCGCTCACATATTCGGTTAACTTTTGCTATCATGAAGTAAGAAAATGCGAAAATTAGGAAAAGATGTGAGCTGGTTATCGATTTTCTTGTATTTGAAAGATAGAACTGAAATTGTAAAAAGCTGAAAAAACTAATGCCCCAAGTGAGGATCGAACTCACGACCTCCAGATTTCTCTGTTTCAAAGTCAGATTATGAGACTGACGCGCTACCTACTGCGCTATTGAGGCTTGCGAATCTCGTGGATTAAGCTGGTGCTTTATTTAGATCGAAACAGATGAGTGAATTATTTGAATTAGAACTAAAAAGATGAGGAAATGAGCTTGGCACGTCAGCGATCCACTACAAACGTATGCAGTTGGGCATTTGACTTCTTTCGGTGCCTGAGTACAAGTATCCCCGCAAAATGATAGTACACCTCCTAGCTGAACGCCGAACTTCTCACTGGCTTGTCTAACAGAGCAGTTGCACTCAATGCCCATTTGAACACCACCAGTTTGATTTTTAACGCTTACTTGAGTAGGATCAGTACCGTAGGGTCTCAATTGAATTATATTGCAGATGTCGAGCCGACTGAACGCTGAGTAGTCAATAGTCAACTTTGAAATAAAGACATTCGGCATTAACCTGTTGCAGAATACCCTGGGACCGAACCGCTTTATATCGTTCTTGTCAATGTGGAGGTTGAGACCCGTGGGTAGATGAATTGCTCGGTCGAATGCGTAAGATTCGATTTCTGTAAGTCTTCCGTGTTGATTCATCAGATGAAACTCTTTAAGTCTGATTAATCGATTAATGACTGGAGTTCGGCCAAGATAGTTGTTGCTGACATAGAGTTTTTCCAAATTTTCAAGGTCATCGAATGCATTCGGATGAATGAACGTCAAATTATTATTGGAAATCTGAAGCTCTCTAAGTTGAAATAGCCCTTCCAGATCATGCTCATCTATTTGATTTACGCTGTTGTTGTCCATAAGTAGATTGTTCAGCGACAAGAAACCTTTCAACGGCAGCATTTCGCTGATCAAGTTATCCTTAAGATTTAGAAATTTTATTTGAGGTTTCACTGGACTGATAGACTCAACCAATGACTGAACGTCTCCGATAAGATTGCTTTCCAAAATGAGGCGAGAAATACTCGGATGAAGTTTAAAGTAGTCCTGGGTAAGGGTTTTGAATCTGTTGTGACTGAGATCTAAAGTTCTGAGCTCTTTGTATCCAAACCAAGGCTGAAGACGAGAGAGCTTGTTTTCGGAAAGATCCAAATATTCCAGATTGACCAGTTTCTTGAGCTCATTGCCAAAGATGGATTCGAATTTTTCGTCCTCGAGCTGAGCATCTGAGATTCTTAAACGCTCAAGTGACTCATAAAAAGGGCTAAAGGCACCGTTTTCAATGAATTCCAAATTTTCGCTCTCAAATGAAAGCGTGTCAAGTCCAATCACGCCTTTGAAACTGTCTTTGTGTATTGATTTCAGCCGATTTTGATAAAATATCACAGTTTGAATGGAAAGGTTCGCAAATGATCGGCTTGGAATTGTGATGAATTTTTGGTTTCTGAAATAGACCCTTTTAATCTGAATTCGCTCAAACTTCGCATCTCTCTCCGGAAATTGGGCTTCATTTGAAGCGATGCAAGTTACAATCAACTGTTTCTCTTTAATGCTGCACGAACACGACTTGAACAAGCAGGTCAAGCTTGTTTCGTAAGCATTCATATGGTTAATCCTAACACAGAGAAAGAGCGCCAGCATCGCCGCAGCCAACATTTTCGGGACTAAATATTCTGAAACCGTCAACCAGACGTCTCAGCTCCATTTATTAAGACTGCCATGGCTTAAACGAGATTGATTTACAGTTTTATAATTGAACAACATTTTTACGACTTGTGACGTCAAGCTTAATCTAAAAAATCTGTCAAGGAAAAATCGTTCGATATTTTCGAATCATTCGGCAAGTGATGAGAATAAAATTCTCATTTGATGCAAATTATCAATGTGAACTCGAGTTTATCTGAAATGTTACTTAGTCTGAGTAAATCTGAAAATTTCTGATTAAAAAAACACATTCGAAACTATTTGGCTGGCGGCTGTAAAACGAAAATGAGTATGAAAAATAGAAAAACTAATGCCCCAAGTGAGGATCGAACTCACGACCTCCAGATTGCTCTGTGTTAGCCAGATTATGAGACTGACGCGCTACCTACTGCGCTATTGAGGCTTGTGAACTCTATGCACTTAAATTCAATGGATTTACTAAAAATGAATCCACCAATCAGGGTCGAAATTTTATTTCTCTCTGAGATTTGTTAAGATTCGAATGCACCGACCAATTGCACAATTATTCAAAATTTGCATGCAATTCTGATTTCCGAACTGCTCAAGATCTTTCCAAACCAAAACTTTTTCCGAGAATTTTTTGAGGAGCTTTTCCAGCAGCTGTTGGTAGAAAATAAAAATGAACATCAGAGATAGATCGCAAATAGTCGAGCTTCAATCAAACACAAAAAACATCCGAAATTTGTGCATCCTAGCTCATGTAGATCATGGTAGGCATGTTCAAAAGCAAATGATTCAAGAAATAGACCATCAAACAACTTGAAGGCAAGACAACAATGGCCGACACCCTGTTGGCGAGCAATAACATCATTTCCCAAAAAATGTCTGGAAAAGTAGGTTGTCATCGGGATTAACCTTAGCAGAGTTCGTTTGTGATTGTTCATACTAGCTCAGGTATATGGACAGTCGAAAGGATGAACAAGAGCGTGGCATAACAATGAAATCGAGTGCTGTTTCGTTGATTCATCCAAGGGGTAAAACAATACCTAGTAGAGATATGAGACTTGTTTGTTAAAATCTTCTCAAAGATAATGAGTTATTTGTTATCAATTTGATTGACAGTCCAGGCCACGTTGACTTTTCAACCGAGGTGTCTACCGCAGTGAAAATTTGTGACGGAGCCGTAATATTGATTGACGCGTGCGAAGGAATCTGCCCGCAAACGCACGCTGTATTACGTCAAGCCTCGTCCCAGCGTCTCAAACTAATTCTGATTCTAAACAAAATCGATCGTCTGATACTCGAGCTCAAGCTCACTCCTCTCGAGGCATATATTCACCTACAAAACATCTTGGGCCAGTTCAACGCATTGGTTGCTCAAGAATTCACCTCAATGCTTTGGCAAAAAACTGTAAGCTTATCAATAAGCAAAAAATCCAAGAAAATGCCTCGATGAAACCAAACGAAAATTAAGTCTCAAGCGGAGCACGAAGGTGATGAAACAGTGGTCAGTTCAACTTAGTTAGCTTTTGTGAATTTTTACTTCAAAGACGAAACGTAAAAAAGGAATGGGACGAAGAAGAGGACGAATCCAAGATCTACTTCTCGCCAAAATACAATAATGTGTTCTTTGCCAGTGCTCTCGATGGATGGGGATTCGGGTAATTTGAGTTAGACAAATAGAAAAGATTTATTAGTTTATAACCGAAAAACATAGAATAAAAAACTTTGCAGATTTCTACGCCAAAAAGCTGGGATTCAAGCACGATGCTCTGCTAAACACGCTTTGGGGCGATTACTACTTGAATCTCAAAGCCAAACGTATAATGAAACAAGCTCAAGTAAACATTGTCCATCGAAAATCGCTCACATGAATGAACAATCCCAAATAGGA
This sequence comes from Proales similis, assembly GCA_019059635.1. NCBI lineage: Eukaryota > Metazoa > Rotifera > Eurotatoria > Ploima > Proalidae > Proales > Proales similis. The sequence goes on from JAGVRJ010000004.1 coordinate 1,129,153, forward strand.
TAAAGGAAAGAAGCCTCTGTTTGTGCAGTTGATTCTTGAGAACTTATGGCAAGTGTACGAGGCGTTCTACGTAAAGCGCGATCCTATGGCAATTGAGAAGATTCTTTCATCACTAAACATAAAAATGACACCGCGAGAGCTTAAATATACCGATCCCAAAGGCCCTATTCAAACCTTATTCAACAATTGGCTGCCACTTGGCAAGAATCTGCTTGACATGATTGTCGACATTATCCCAAGTCCACTCGAAATATCAGCTGAGAAAATTGACAGCTTGATGATGCCACCAAATAGAAAGATAAAGTCGCTACCTTCTGATACACAGCGTCTCAAGACAGGTGCCTTTTTTGTTTAAATAAGAGAACAATCCTTCAAGCTCTGACACTCAATTCATCAATTTAGCATTTGCCTCATGCAGTTCTGACCAGCAGACAATCGCTTTTGTTTCAAAGATGTTCGCTACAGAAAAAGAGAACATTGTGGTCAGGTGAATATTGATTCAAGAAAGGCATTTCGCTGAAGGCGAGCTAGAATAAGTTTCATTTAAAGAAAAGCACAGTCGACTCTGGACGAAATTGAGCGCAAGAGAGAAATGATTCGTCTAAGGAAACTGGCAGAAGCCGAAAGTGGAGTGATCGCAGGGCCAGGTACAGAGGCAGCGCAAACTGGAGACCAAGGAGTTGAAGCAGAGGACGAGAACAAATACGAATTTTTAGCATTTGCCCGTGTCTATAGCGGAGCATTAAAAAGAGGCCAGGCTCTGTTCATATTGACACCTAAACACAATCCCCAAGATTTTGTCGGCCATGTGAGAATCGATTTAAATTTTGATGATTTTTAATTGAATTCGAAATTTGCCTTATCGTTAGAACATAACAATCGAATCGAGCGAAGAAGAAATCAGCGCCATATCGAAGCACGTGGCCAAGTTCACCATAAACGATTTGTTTCTCATGATGGGTCGAGAGCTCGAGCCGATTGAGCAAGTGTCTGCTGGCAATATAGCTGCAATCGGCGGCCTTGATAAACACATTTTGAAATCGGCGACAATCTCCGATACAGTTTATTGTCCAAGCTTCAGCAGCAGTCAGTCTCAAGTATCACCGATCGTCCGAGTGGCCGTTGAACCCAAAAATCCATGTAAGCTTTTTAGACATGCGCGAGGCATTTTATATCTTGAAATCTGGTCGAATAGCCAAAATGAAAGAGCTGGTCAAAGGCCTTCGACTACTCAACCAAGCTGATCCGTGTGTGGAGATAATGGTGCAGGCGAATGGCGAGCACATTCTATGCACTGCTGGCGAGGTGCATTTGCAGCGCTGCATGGAAGACCTTGAGCAGCGGTTTGCCAAAATACCAGTGAACAGTTCAAGGCCTATTATTCCGTTCAAAGAGACTATCGTCGACTTGGGCAATGTCGAGAAGGTCCGTGGCGAAAAAAATGATGGACAAGACGCTAACAATAACGATAGCTCACCTCAGTCGCTTAAGAGTCAAATAAGAGTGACCAGTGATGGTCGAGTAGAAATCACTTCAGCTGACAAATCGATACATTTGACTGTAAGAGCTCGTGCCATTCCAGAGGCATTGGTCAAATTCATTGAAGAGAACTCAGCTATGATAAATCTGCTCAACGTTTTCAACGTCAGCAAAGCAAGCATTGACAGTGAAACTGTGAACACGTTTCTAAACTTCAAAAATGAAATGCTCAAACTGAGCCAAGAATTCAACTGGTCTGAGTTTGTGGAAAAAATTTTGGCGTTCGGTCCAAATCAGATCGGTCCGAACCTGTTGATTAACTTGACAGAGGATACAAGCTGTTCAATTTGGCGAAAGTTAAACGCTATAAGCAATTCAACTGCAAAGAGCGACGGTGGTGTGATCAAAGAGTTTGAGAATAGTCTCAATTTCGGCTTCAATTTGAGCACTTCGAAAGGACCGATCTGTGAAGAGCCAATGCAAGGTGTAGCATTCGTCTTAGAAAAGTTCCAGGTGAACAGAGTAAGCGAAGAAGAGGTGTCTGAAGAAGAGAAAAGCCTCGAGCAAGAGATGAGCAGAATAAAGCTGGACGAAAACGAGGCTCTCGACGAGCCTGGATCAATTCTGGACAAATTAGAACGGAAAGGAAGAATCTTATCGACCACGTCGCAGTGCATCTCTCTCATGAAGGATGCGTGTCGAAAGGCTTTTGAAGTTCAGCCTCAGCGCTTGATGGCAGCCATGTACAAGTGTGAAGTGATGACATTGAGCTCCGAGGCACTTGGTAAACTCTACGCCGTGCTTGGCAAGAGAAACGCCAAGATCCTCGACGAGTCAATCAGAGAGGGTACGAGCATGTTTACCATTAACGCCCATATACCAGTTGCCGACAGCTTCGGTCTGGCGGAAGAGATTCGCAAGCGCACGAGCGGCCTAGCAAGTCCACACATCGAGTTTAGTCACTTTGAGATAATCGACATCGATCCTTATTGGGAGCCCAAAACCGAAGAGGAGCTCGAAGAGTATGGCGATAAAGCCGACTTTGAAAATCAGGCTCGCAAGTACATGAACGATGTTAGACGCCGCAAAGGCCTTTTAGTCAAAGAGAAACTTGTTGAACACAGTGAGAAACAGCGAACTCTGAATAAATAACCGGCCAGTTGGATTCTCTCTTAGTTTTTCTTTTATTGTTGGACACATTATTTTTATTGAATAAAATTACACATCTAGTGAACGTTTGGATTAGGCATTTAAATTAGCAAATACATTATCGACAATATCAATGGTTGGAAAGCTCCAGTAATTGGAACAGACCCCGGCCTGTTGCAGAGCTGGAACGAACGACTGGCAGCAAGGCTGCTGGCAAGTCGCTGCATATGACGGGAATTGATGGTAGGAATTCAAGAATTGATATGGCTCGTTGTTGTGATTATAGAAGGTCGGATGCCAAACATCTGACTGGTTCGAGTCACTGCCTGTCTGATTGGAGAGTGATGAAGCGTGCAGTTCGGGACTTGAACCGCAGCATTGACTTATTGCCGAGTCGTTTGATTGATTGATTTCAATTCGGGCTAGCTTAGATGCAGGTTGAAAAAGCTCATTTTCTGGACTGAGCGGGTCTTCGAGCGCCATGAGCTTGCGTTTGAATATTGTTGACTGCCTTCCGACTTTGCAAGCTGGTAACGATAACAGTAGAGTTGGTTAACAGGGAACTTTTGTATTCAGTTTTGAAATTTACCTTCAACTGACATGCCCACAATGAGGCACTTGGCGTATCGACAAGACCTGCAGTTGCGCAATTGGTTGTCAAGTTCGCATTGGCTAAAGTTTTTGCATTCTGTCAAATTGGCCGATTCTTTCTTGGTGTGACAGCGATGGAAGAAGGCCTAAAAGCATTTGAATTAGATTTTTGTCGGTTTCTCGTTTCAAAAGCTCATTGGAATAAGCTCACTTACTTTACAAGCGAAGCAGGACAATACTCCAAAGTGAATGCCTGAAGCAGGCTGTGCGCACACAGCACACTGACGGCACTTGGCCAACTCTTTTATGCTCTCATAATCAGATGATTTGCCTTAAATAAATATCAAATACATTGATTTGAAGTTGGATTTCAAGCTAAGTTAAAAATAGCTTACTTTTAAGATTCATTCCCAGTCGAATGCACTTTTGATAGCGGCAGAATTGACAGCCCGAACGAGTTTTGACAGTTATTTCACACAAGCCCTCTGCTCGACAAGTGTAGCCGCGACGCTTTCGGCCCTCCGAACGGTAGAAAAATTTCTATTTGGCCGAACAGAGAAAAAAAACAAATTTTCAGAAGCGCCGAGGCGAGATGGTTAGATTGGCGATTTGCTTACCTTGCACGCTTCACAGCATATGACTCCGTAGTTGAAATTAACTGACATTTGATCACCGCATATGACGCAAACATCGGTGGATGAGCTCGCCGAACTTAAGTAGAGGCTCATGATAGCGAACAGTTGGGTAAGAGTGAACTTGGCCTACCCTTGGGCGCAGCGTTCTTAAATATAGTTCAGAGCGTAATTAAGCTGTTTGAAAAATTGACCAAGTTGCCTAACGACCATGTTGAACGAGCCTATTTGAATTAAAGGTAATTAAGGAATGGAACGCGTAACATTTTTAAGGACATTGGCCATTTGCGGCAATATTGAATTAACTTCTATTAATTAAGCCCTAAATCAGAGCTTTAAACACGGTCATAAGTATCATAATTCGATTAGACTCAATTTGCAGCGAGTTAAATTGTCGGCAGTTCGATTGTTGCCTAATTGAACAAGCATGCTGGGACCTTATCATCGCAACCGCTACGTAGGCCGCAACCATCCAAGTTCGAATCAATTCAACTTTCGGAATGCTCGCTTATCAATCGCATCCTTTCGCCCAGCCCTTAAGCTGCGAAGAGTTAGAAATCGCTCCACCAAAATGGGCATGATAAGTAAATTGCTGGAAATAGACGAACTTGTCTCTGTCGGTGAACCGACTCGTATAGATGCGGCGGACAAATTCAATTGGAAATTGAGCATCAACATGATCGCCATTTGCCTTGGCCTCCTGGCCAAGTCGGACTTGTTTGTGCACAAGCTGATCAGTTGCACAGTGCCGATTAACTTTTCGCCAAATCAACAAGAGTACGCCAACCAAGTTTGCTTCGTCAGTCGCATGTTCAATGTAAACGATCATTGGCAAATTTCAATCGAACAATCCAATTCGTCCCTGCTCGTCGAGGACAAGAATTCGCCTGAAGCCCAGTACTATTACGTTTGGGTTCCATACATACTTGTGGTTCAAATGTCCATTAGCCTGGCACTCGAGCATTTTTGGTCCTATCTTCTGGACAGGCTTAGTCAGCAGGACATGAGAGAAATAATCAAGGCCGCAAAGCTGTGCCAAGTAGCTCAACTGGAGCCAGGTATGGCCAAGAGCTCTTCGATTCAGCTGGCATCGAGTGACCTGTACCTAGAGTTTATTGTGGAAAACTTGTCAAAGTTTAGATGCTTGAGTGGAACGCAGCATTCGTCCGGATGGCGAATATTTGCTTCCTATCTGCTGGTTAAACTCACCGCTTTGCTCAGCTTGTTCATTCAGGTTTGGTTCATTGAAGTTCTTTTGGGAGTGAATCTCCTCGACATACCGATGCAGATCGTAGAATCAAGCTTAAAGCCGCACACCGGCGAGGAGCAAGAGGATCTGCAAGTCACCAACTCGGAATACTTTCCCACAAAATCGATTTGTGTGTTTAAAATAAGAGAACTCACCCGCTCGCACTCGTACGCGGTTACTTGCAGCCTGCCCATAAACTTTTTCATTCGTTTCATATTCTCGTTTCTGGCCATCTGGCTTGTGATTGTGCTCGGCATTAACATTTATTTTCTCGCTTCATGGTGCGCCAAATACTTTCTGTACGCTCAGCCTTCATATTGGCTTTCTCGCTTTCCTCTACGTCAAACTTTTCCCACAACAAACAGTGACACACTCATCCCAGACAGTGGCCGTCGTCAGGTTCTCTTGCTCAAAAAGTTTGTGACCGAATATCTCAGCCTGGACTTTCTGCTTGTAGTCGAAATGATCTCCAGCCACTCGAACGAAGCGGTCGCTGAGCGATTGTTTGAAAGTTTTCTAGAATTTTATTTGAAAGCAGTTGATGAAATAAAATGATGTCAACTTGAGCCTCATGCTTCACGTCTGGCCGGCCGGGTCCATTCAGATTCGAACTGCAAGAATGCGTCAATGAAGGGCTCAACATCGACACGTTCGGCCTCGTTGCTTAGTCGCTCGAAGAACGACTTGGCCTCAGCACTTGTGAAATAGGTGCCATGCTTTTGATTTACCATTTGAAAGATGCGTTTGGTCTTGGTGAGTGAGATCTTGCCGCTCTTGTCTTTGTCAATCGCTTCAATTGTTTGGTACATGGACTCGCGGCTAACAGGAGTGCGGACCCGTTCCTTGCGGAATATAACGTTTTGTTTGAGTTCGCCGCTCACATTGCCTCGTGGCGAGTAGAACACCACAATATAGCTGCGTTTGGAATCGACGGTCGCCGCTCCGATTCCGAGTCTCTCACTGCTCTTCCAAACAATTTGCGTAAAATGGTTGCTGTCTGAAGGGGTCACGTTCGGGTTGTAGTTTGATCTTTTTAGCCAAAAGTTCATAACCTGCTCGCTGGTGAACGCTCCGTCCTTCGACTCGACATAATAGAGATTCTCTCCCACACTTTCGTTGCTGCTGTTTTCTAGTCTGCCGCCTTTTTTTGCCAAATAGTCGGCGTGATTCTGTGCCAAAGAGCTAAGGTCAGCATCCAGAGTCAACGGTGTCACGTTGCCGTGCTTCTCTCTTAATTTATTGTGAGCTTTCAATAGCTCAAATGCGAACAAGTCACTCATCGCTGTCTCAATTTCTTCAACCTTTCTGTTTATTTCTAGACCAGACCTAGACTTGTGAACTAGAGCAACCGAAATTTATTAAAGAGAAAATTACGACACGCATGAGTTGGCTGCTTGACCAATCGTTTCGGCCGAATTCATCCACTCGCTTTTGCATAAAAATAAAACTTTTTCTCTACGAACGACGAATTTGCCCATTTTCTTTCACTTTCCGATTGCGTTGGAAAATATTCTCTATTTTTTTTTCAAAGAAATTCTGGACTCGATTGCAATCGTGCACAAAACAAAAGAGCGATTTCCATTTTTTCGCAACCAATATTGAACAGTAATGCAGTAATGTGTTAAGAAAGATGTGTTTTGATAGACTTGTAGGCGAAATAATTTTGGACTAAGAAAAAAAACGGCTTTGTCAAAGGCTTGAAAATCAATCTTAAGCCTTACACAAGAAATGTCAAGTATGCAAGTATATGCAGCTGAGCACAAGACAAATCCGACGCATGGAATATTCAAAAAATGATTTTAATTATGAGACGTTCTCGTGTAATACGAGACGAGCTAGTTGCATGGTGTTCATGCAGTAATTCAGAAGCAGCAGCAACGGTGGCGGCATTTAGCACACATAGCAGTTGATCATGAGAAGCAACACAACCATCATCGTCATATTTAATTAATTTTGCTACTCAAAGACCGGCATCCGACGGACTCTCCTTATCGCAGTCTTCTTTTCTTTTGCAAAGATTAAAATTGTTGTCGAAGCAAACTAGCTGAGGAGAAGATGAGCTCCGGAGAGAATGTGCCGCCGACCACGGCGCGTATATCCATAAGGCCTCAGACATTGCGCGAAGCGTACGATCCGCCCGCCAATGTGCTTGAGGTCGATGTGACCAATCCTCAGACTCACGGATTCGGCAATAAACGCTACACAGACTACGAAGTCACGCTTCGAGTAAGTTGGTCATCGCTTCGCTTGCAACGCCCAATTTATCAAGTCATTTGTCTGTTATTCTAGACCAACTTGCCCGTATTCAAAGTAAAAGAGTCTACGGTGCGTCGCCGCTTCAGCGACTTTGAGTGGCTGAGAAACGAGCTGGAGAGAGGCTCCAAGGTAGCTTTGACCGAACGCGAACCGGCAAACAATACCTGAAACAATATTCAAATCTATTTTCAGATAGTGGTGCCGGCGTTGCCAAGCAAGGCCTGGTCACGACAGCTGCCGTTCAGAAACGACGATGGAATTTTCGAAGACGAATTTATCGAAGAGAGACGCAAAGGTCTGGAGAGTTTTATCAACAAGTAAGCAGTCTCGGCCGCTGGCTATTTTTGGCCGCATCTTAAATTTCGTTCAGAATTGCGTGTCATCCGTTGGCTCAGAACGAGAAATGCTTGCACATGTTTTTACTTGACCAGGCAATCGATAAGAACTACACGCCGGGAAAAGTGAGAAACACTTAGGAGAGAGGGAGCCGCGCGTAGAAGAAAACCAACAATAAACAGAATCAGAAGATAATTGCCAACCGATCACGATCGGCTGTAAAAACTCACTCACTTGAAAAAAGAGCCAAAGAAATCAGAATAAGAGTCAAATTTTGATGCCTGCTGTCTGATCAGATAGTCACTGAGGCACACTTTACCCAAACCAACCGTCAAAAACTCGCCCGGGCGTCATTTAAGTCAACGTTTGCACAACATTCATTTCGCTTTTCTTAATTTTTTCTTCTTCTTCTTTTGAGCGTTTGCTTTCAATCGACCAAGTGATGATGGAAGTAGCGACTAGCGTTCAATATATAATTATTATTCGTCATTATTAACTTACTCTCCGACTCGTTATTTTATTTTAAATTCGATTTTTCACAAACAATAAATTATTTAAAGAGGATTTGTCAAGTTCATGCGAGTGCTTTGATTCGTTGCAAGAGCCAGTAGACTGGAGATGAGCTACTTTGCTTGCTTTCTGCTCATTTTGGCACTTGAATTTTTCACATTTGAATTTGCAGTCTTGCACATAATCAAGTCGACCGTCATGTGACACAACTCAGCATTATTAACCGCTGCAGCATAATTAAGAGCAAAAGCGGGTATTTGTCGAATTGTCAAGCGGCGGTGAAAATAGTTACGACAAGCAGCAAGCGAATAAGAAGCCAAGCCATCTAATCTAGGAGTGAAAAACGTCGTCGGCAAGCCATCCACGCTCGGACTCGCTCTCAAGCTTATCAAACAGATAAAAGTGGGCGAGCGTTACTGCTCTTCTAATCTGACTCTATCCAAGAGTTTTAGTTGTAAAGACAAGTGAGTGAGTGATCTGAGCGCTGTTTTGTCAAATTTCGTTTTGAGTTCATATCGATCTCAACTCAAAGGTCTAAACAGCGTAGATTAAACAGGCAAATCGACCATGAGCCAGACACTCGACAATGACAGAATACTCAACTCGAACGAAAAGTCCGTCCGTGTAGAAGTGTCCGACCCTCAAAATCATGGAGTGGGCACCAAGAAATACACCGACTATCTGGTCAAGACAAGGGTAATTTTGTGAGAGGCGAGCCTGCTTTGGTTTAATTAGATATTCCTGCTCCTTTCCAGAGCACGCTGCCGATATTTGCCGCGCGTGAATTCAGCGTACGTCGCCGCTTCAGTGATTTTGTCTGGCTGAAAGACGCTTGCGAGTCTAGACTCAAGGTCAGGCATCATTACTGATAATTAAGGCGCCAATTACGCTTCATTAAAAAATTTTCTTTTTTTTCTAACCCTCAGGTTAAGACTCCTCCACTTCCAGACAAGGCGTGGAAGAGGCAGATTCCGTTCATGAAGGAAACTCTGTTCGACGACGAGTTTCTCGAGCAAAGAAGAATTTCGCTGCAAGAATTCATCAACGAGTAGGCACAACTCGAGACTGTTCATTAACGCTCAATTAAATTGTTGCTTTGGCTTGCTTCACGTTTAGCCTGGCGGAAAACCCGATCGTCCAGGCAGACAAGATATTGACTATGTTCCTGGAAGACGACGAGATTGACAAAGCAAAGTGAAATGCGCATTTAAATTTGGATGGATTTCGGTTGACCCTTTTCATTATTTCTTAATTTTTCCTATTTCCCCGTTTGTTTTCAGTAATTTATTCTACAAATGCAAACAATGCATGTTCGCCAAACAGTGGTTGCTTGAGCAATAACAGACCGCACTCAAACAGAACATTCGTTTCAGCTTGATCTTGTCGAATGTGAAAATAAAAATTTGAAATTCCAATAATCCTTTCAATGGTAATATAAAACAGAAAAAACGTCATCTGGACAGCGGAAGACACTGCAGGCACCAAACGCACATTTCTTTCTCTCTGCTTTCTTATTCATTTCGAAAATATTCACCAGACGACAGCTCGTTGAGCATTGACTAACAAGGAAGCCCGGCTGACATTTCATGCATACACGAGCATGAACTCATCTACGCCTCGGCTCTCTGGGTGTCAGAGTAATTGAATCCTGGCGGCAAGACGGAAATACAGAAACTAATTTGTGAATTGGATTGCGTGCCTAGCTCGAATCCCGAACCGCACACATCCGTGCCGAATTATGGAAACCGTTTCAAATTAAAACGAATGACTCAATATGAATTTGACAGAAAAAAGCCAAACCGAATGGCAAAAACTGTCTTTTTCCTCTTTTCTGTTTCCTTACATCGGCCAGGGGCTACTCTCTTTTCAAGTTCTTTGCACCCAAGTTCAAGCTCTAGCCTATTCCTGATTTTCAAGGTCATACCTTGAGTTTTAACAGAAACCATCTCTTCAACAGAGAGAGTTGCTGAGAAAAAAACCTGCTCTTTCAAATTTATGAGTTTTCCCATCAACTTTGACTCGAACTTTCTATATTAATAGTAAGTCAGTTGGAATCTGAAAGAGTGAGTCTGTCGTGCTATTTAAGAAGCCCACACAATTTTACTCCGCCGCAAAACGAGCAGCGAGTGTGTGTGTGTGTGTGCGTTTGCGGTGTTTATTTTTCTCGACTCTTGAAAATGTCCCATTCAATTTCGATTAGGTAATTGACTTTAAGACGATTAATTAAAAAAAGACTGCAAGCAAGTGAGAGAGAGAGAGAGAGGCAGGGGCGTAGGTTCGTTCCCGCTGTAATTCTGAATCGAGTTTATTTAAATTAAAAACACTTTAGAGTAAAACACTTGAGTGATGTGTGTATGGTTTCGTGCATTTTGCAATTCGCAATTTTTTTATTACAGCAACGATCTGCAAATAATAAAAATCAACCAGGCGAACAACGGCTCGTTTTCTTGCCGGCTTGTCTAATTAATTTGAGTGGCAGCAGATCGGTAGTCACGTTGGAAGAACGCCAATGCCCGATCGTTAGGGGGGGAAAGGGAGTGGGGGGGAAGATTCCACATCAATTTGGCTAACGAGCTGCTTCATCAAGTTAGTCCGCGATGTCGCATTTATACATCCGTTAACCCATTCGTCTATTCATTATTTTCGTCTTCAATGCCGTTTGGATCAAGTTTTTTATTTTTTCACTTAGAAATAGTTTCATAAGCATGCACCATGCAGACGATGACGGCGGAGAAGCTGACGCACAGGCAGTGGGCGTCCGAAATTAAACAGAGAGCCAGACACAACTCTTTCCGGCATAACGGAAGAAGAGAGCGCCGGCATAAATTGGGGCCAGCGTTTCGACTCAGCCTAAGAGCATTTTAATCGACTAAAACATTTCAGCGAGTGAGTCTGAGTTTCGCACGCACCGATCTACTCTTTCTTCTCGCAGTGTCTCTTAATTTCGTTTGATTGGTCTCATTTTGACAGTGATGACGAAAAGCCAGCAGGCGGCTTTTTGGCGGTATTTGTCAACATTATTGTCAGTTAGCTGGTGTTTGCAGAAGAGAAGAAAAGATGAGGGACTAGGTGAGTAGAACGCTGCCCGGATATGGCATTTCCGTTCAGGGCCTCGAATCCGAACTGAATAAGAGACAAGCAATTGAAATGGGCTCTAAAAACACTATAAAATACATTGTATGCTCTCGATCCAGCGTTAGACAGGATGAACTCATATGCGTCATTGAAATCGATTTGGATCATGTGAGCGCCTGCTGAGTGATCAATCAATATTCGTTCAAATTCCGCAACCATATTAATTGTAGACTAGGCATCTTCTTTATATTTATTGTTGTCGCTTTGACTATAATTAGCAATAGCCATTGTAATGCGCCAAGCGAAGGTTGAACGACCGTGAGCCGAACATGGCAAAGAGCTTAACTTATATCCGAACCAATCAAATCAACTGCCTACTCGGTCTAATTTAAATATTTGTGTAAACTTCAAATTCAATATTTATCAATCTGAATCGACCTTCAAGCACATTTCAAGTCGATTGGCGGTGTTATTTTTAAGCGGCCAATCTTTATTTAACATTTCTTAACCTCATTTTGCCGAGAGCAATGTCATAGCGTGCTTTTTGCACGTCACACCATTGAGTTTCGACTATTGGCGTCATTCGTTTGATTTGCCAGCCGACTTGAGCGATTCTCGTGTGAATGAAAGAATCGCCTTCGACGTTTGTGTGAGTGTGTGAGTCGGTGCATGCAATTGGGATGATCAGAGATTTTCTTTTAATTTCAATCAACAAATTTTGTTTCACACTCAGTTGAACTAAAAGAAGTGCGCTCTGCGTCAATCAGCAATTAGTTCCTATTTTCGTCGCTGAATCCAATCGTTTGAGTCTCGCCGCTGCCAGCCCAGAGCGAAGTGCGACCGAGTCTTGCAGCGAGTGAGCAAATGAGAAACGGAGGAAAACTGCGACATGAAAAATAACACTCACCAACCTGATTGAGTAAAATGCGCATGAAGCAAACAAGGGGAAAATTTTTTGAAAATTTTGCTCTCATTGTTGTTGTTTATTATAACCGGAAAGCAAATTTTCCAACAAGCAACTACGAAGCTTACAATTACGCAGATTGACGGATGTTGCGTGTGATTGGATAACCTAATGGCATGCGGCAGCTTCTTAGATTTCTTTAGTTCTCAACACCTGCAAATCGTGGCCTTGTTCGTCATCAGCCACGTCGTTTATTTTCAACCGGGCTCTATTCGATTACGCTCATTGAAAGGTAAGGAAAAGTGAGTCGAACTGGAGATGGCAGCTCAGCAGGCCAGCGACTCGATTTGTTCAAGTGACGTATTCAGCGTTTAATTCAACGTAGCAGCTGGCTTTAGGTCTAATCTAAATAGAAAAGCTTTCCGTCAGGTTTGCTGCTGCGAGTGCCTTTTCTTGACGTGCTTGCGAGTTTTTCTGATAGATCAATATTCTATTTCGTTTTTCTCTTTTCTTTTCTGATGACGCAATCGCTATTTAAATAGCCATGTCCGTGACTCGATTCTACTTCTCTAATTTGTTTGTGTTTTGCGTCTTGCTAGATCGTGTTCATCGTTTTGCTATTCTGCCGCGTGCAAATGTTGCAGTGTCATTGTGATCATTCATGATCTCAATTTTAATTAAGACCAAGATTATATATAGCAACAATATGCATCGTGTCCGAGTCTGCTTTCTTGTTATTTCTCGATCAAGTTCGCATTCTTGAACGAGTAGATCCAAAAGAGACACAAACAGAGCCAAAGCGATAGAGAGATATAGAGAAAGACTCAAGCAGACAAGCACGAGTCGTCCGACAACCATATTTATCTGCGTGTGTGTGTGTGTGTGTGCCGTAGAGATTAGTCAACAAGGTTGCTCTAAAACCCGGCCCCAAGTCTGAGAGGGATGATGGGCGAGCTACTAATAGAAGAAAATAATAATCACGCAGAAGAATTTCGGTGATTACAATGAGAAATGAGCAACACAGATTTGTATGTTTAGTTCAACAAAACGAGAGAGAGAGAGAGACGGGGGAGTGTAGAATAAGAAATAGAGAAGCACGGGCTAGTAGGCCAAGCCTGGTCCAGAGGGAAAGAACAAGCGAAAGAAAGCAAAGCGAGAGAGAGAGAGAGTCTCGCTTATTCTTGACGTTAAGCCAATCGATGAGTGGTTGGAGGACACGCGCTCCTAATGAACCCAAGCGGCTTGTCTACTAGCGATCCAACTAGCGAGCGTGCAAGCTTATGTAATCCATGGCCGAACTAAAAATATTTTCCGCATCGAAAGCCTCTCGTTTGGTTAAAAAGCCCTTCGACTCGAGCTCGCCAACGCCATTAATTTGTGTGTCGAGCGAGCCGACTCTAAATCAACACCCAATCGGTCACAGAACAACCATCTCCAGCCGCATGGCCGGCCAGCGCAGCGCGACCAGATCCGTTTAATTAAGCGTTTGATAAGGCAAGCTTGAACTCAATGATTAATTTGGCCGCATTCGCCCTCTTGCGCCTTTCTCTTCTCCATATTCTGCCTTTTGGACTCAATCGTTGAGTTGCGTTTTTTTTATTCTCGCTTCTTTCTACAATCTCATTCCTAAAAGGTCAATCCCATCCAGATCGAGTGGAAGTGAGAGCGAATTTAAAGCGTTAGACCGCCACCAGCGCCGTTTATTTTCTCTCCTATTCTCTTCCAAGTCAAGAGGCCGCCCTGATGCTGAGAGATCGACCGCCCTCTTCATTCTGGAGCATCCTGCCAATATTCATCGGAGCCACGGGCCGCTATATCATCGCTTTTCGCCTCTGAATCGTTGCCGAAAACAAATGGCTACACAGTTTATTGTTATTAGCTGAGTGTGTGTGTGTGTGTTTGCGCGTGTTGTCAGTGCAACAATTACGAGCAAAATAGAGCATTGGCCGTAGAATAACATTTATTTTCCATCAGCTCTGATGCTTAGCATACTAAAAATTTAATGAGACCCGAACACGAAAAACTATCAACATCATTACCTTCATCGGCTGCCCTCAACGAACTTGAGCCTGTTTGGCCTTCTCAACGTTCTAAAATCGACTCTGAGTTAGCTCGTTTTCGCCCTACTCTTCTCAATGGATTCCGGTGAGAGATTAAGAACGACCTCGGCAAATGACATAACCCTTACTAGCGAGCAAGTGCATGCGCCAACAAGCGACCGGGCTCGCAAATGAGCCGATGAGCGTGGATCGGCCTGCATCGCTATTTTCTGCGTTTTTTCGAAAGCCGTTCGGTTGGTCGCTTTAGCGAGATTGTGTATATTTGTGCGCGTTCAGTGAGACAAGTTGCATTCAATTATCTGTCGAACGAACGAGAATCGCTTGAATTTGAGATGAGGCGCTTACTCACAACTTTTAATGAATTCGACCATAAAACGTCCGACAGAGTGAGAGAGCTGGCAAAAGCAACTCAAATAAATGCCAGCGCTAATTGTGCATGCGTATTGTTTTCATTAAACAAAGTGCTGATACTCATACTGAAAGTAGCTTCCATGCCTCCAGTGAGTTCCTGTCTAGACCTTAACACTTTTTTTTTGCTCCTTCTCCCACTCTCTTTACACCAAAAATGGTGACGCTGGTGGCGAAATGTGCCAACAATTGCCAGACAGCAGCACTGCGAACTGTGAATGGCGTCAAGAGTTTGCCCGGCCCCGGCAATGAACTCTTCGAAATGCGTCAAATTGAAACGGCGTGAGATCAAAACTGTGATGAGTTTAGAAAGATTAGATAAAAGCCGACGCGTTTGCCCATGGAAACGCTTTTATCCGGGCCTACATTCTATTTCTAATCTAGTGCGAGCTTAGGAGCCGTACCGAGAGCCGTATTAGGGCAGTCGCTACTCCTCATTGCGCTCGATTTGTTCAACCGCTCCTCTTCGCATACCAGCAGAGCTTATCCGACCTAAAAGACTACTAGTTAGAGAGCGCAACTAGTGGCCTGGCCGGCTTACCTAGCCGCTGCCTCCTCTTATTCAATTATACTTCATTGTCGCTCGTTTTAAATCGCGCGCTATCCACAGAGCGGCACTCGAGACGAGCTCAAAATAGCAACGCGGAACGTCTTACTTTAATTACGCTGCTGATAAAGACCAGGTCAGATTAGACATTTCTTTCTTCTTTCTTTTTTTTTGATAACAGAACGGCTTACAAGTGAGCCAATCACTTCCAACTTCATTTAACTCGTCCAACTCTAAATCGCCCGCCTACTCAGTCGTTTGGCCGGGTCCGCTCTTTGTAATTTACTCGTTTGCCTTTTGTTCATTGACCTTTTATTGGCAAAGATTTTGTAATTTTCATTTTCTTTCATTCTTCCAACACATTTTCCTATTCACAATTTTCGCTCGTTTTTCTCACAATTTTTCGGCGTTTTCTTTTTTAATTTTGCAGTTTTCCTTTTGCCTGTAGGCTCCTAATGGACCAAGTAATTTAAAATTATTTAGACCCTCAATCGATGAATACGCTTTACATCTACAGATGTGAACGTGTGTGTGTGTGAGCGTGTTTGGTTATTGTTTTTATTTTGTATTAATAATTATGGTTCGCGCAAATCGGAGGTTGCTGCTCGACTCGAATATAATTTTTGAGTGTATGTCAGACATCATTTAGGCCAAAGTGTGTTTACCATTAAGCTGCTTATCGACGACGGTCTAACCGCCGCAGTCGACCGCAGCTCAAATGGCCCCGGCCTCAGCATGGCCATAATTTATGTGCATCCAACTGTGATATGCGGTCGTCTGTGTGAAGGCTGATCCGCTCCGAATCGCATTTGATTTCGTTCGAAACCCAACAGGCCACTGGCCTGCTCGACCTATGTGCCCGGCTCTTCATTCGATATTCTAGTGGGTCTCGCTTTAAATTTACATTCGACCCAACTGCCGAGACATTTGGGCCACTCGGCCGGATATAAAGTGTGACTCAAGGCTCGCCAACTCGGTCATGTCCGAGTGTCTTGCTTTCATGTGTTTAGAATTGTAAAGAAAATGCGGCAGACGGAAGCTGAGCTCTTACGGCTCATTTAATGGCTCGCTCTCATATTTGTGCCTCGATTCACTCAGATGAAATCTAGAAAAGCAAGCATCACTCTCTACAAAGAGCCGAAATGGATAGAAAAAGGGATGAGAAAGACTAAGAGAGAAAGAGAGCGAGTGAACGAGTGAGAGAGAAGAGAAAGCGAGAGGAAGAAGCAAACTACTGACGAGCCTTTTTAATCATTACTGGCTCAGACCTAGCCGCCGACTAAGCACGCACGAATTAAAAAGCCAGCCGAATATCTTTGTTTTACTCAAATACACTCTTTATGTTCAAGTTGAACTCGGTCGGAGCGACGTCAGCTGAGCGCACGTTTGTGCTGCGACCGGCCCAATAGTTTAGCTCACTAAGCCATAATTCGCACGCTAGGAGTGTTGGTGTTGGCTCTACAAGCTTGTTTGAGAACAAGTTCACCATGACCAGTCCCCTCTCCCACTCCCTCAGGTAGCCCGAGAGCTTCTTCTTTTTTTCTACCTCGATCCACTTTGCGTCGTTCTTTCCCTTTTGCTTCATTTCGCTCTCTTTTAGAAATATGGCTATGGCCTACTGATCATGCCTCTTTCTTTCTCTCTCTCTATTTCCCTCTCTCTCTCTTAGCCTGTGCCTGCTGCGTTCATCTCAACATAAAATGATTTGTTAAATCGCTCGGACCTACATCCAATGTGCACACATGTTTATTTTTCACTTCTGGTTCACCTACCTGATTTGAAAAAAAAAAAGAAGAAGAAGAGGAGGCTCATTATCCATCAGGTGAGCATTTGACCCGAGCGACCGAGCATCGTTGATGCTTCATTTGCGATCGTATTTCGTCCAAGCAAACGCACGCCCATTCACGTGCGCAGGTCAAACAAGTGAAAGAGAGCGAGAGACAGAAGAGAGTTCGCTTGAGAGTTGGACAATTTACGATCAAAGAGCAGAGTTTTTTAAGCGTCCAGAGAAACAACGCGACTGCTTTCTTATCTTCTCATTTTCGCCAAACCATGCCTCTTCTTTTTTATGTGGGTAAGGTGGCGATATTGACCATGCCCATGTGTCGAGTTGCGAAGACTCGCTTCAGCCAATTCAACTCGAGCAAAGCGATAGAAAATGAGCCCGCAAAAAGTGATTGTTTCAAGCATGGTTCATTTTGTTGTTTTCTTTTGCGTTGATTGCTTTGCAGCTGCCCATTGAAATTGTCGGTCAGCAGAGTGAAGGCGAGTAGGCTAAAGGCGAGAGTCAAAAAAAAAAAAGAGAGATCGAGCGAAGATGGCATGAGAACGAAAACTCATTAATCGCAATTTAAACAGGCCCAGAGACGCGAGAAGACGCATGATCGATATTTGACACAATTAGACTATGACAGGCCTGAGAGCCAACAATAACGTGGTGAGCTTTCTCAGTCCAGCAGAAACGGAGTGTATACCCTCATCATCATCATCGTCATCACCATCGTCAGCGTCATCATCTTTGATAATATTCAATTAATTGAATTATTAAAAAAAAAGAGAGAAAAAGAAAAGAGAGGAGAAAATATTTATAAATATTGAACCAGCGTATGTGTGAGTGTGTGCATGGACGCCGACTTCAATATTGCAACAAATTAATTGGGAGCGCGATTAAATTAGAGGCATGGGGTTAAATAATCACCAAGTTGCGTATAAAGACGAGTCGAGTTGGACGATATTTGCCTCATCATATGCTTTTAAACCAATTTAGACTTTCGGTGTTGGATTAGACGACTTGTGCGATGCCATGGATTGTTAATTGACAGCAAGTTCAAACAGTGAGACGAGACACAGCCAGAAGGAGAAGAGAATTTCACAGAGCCGAGTCCGGATTCGTTTTCAATTAAGAAGCAACCGAAAAAAAATATTCAATTTGTCAATTTGAGTTTTAAATGCATGGAGCCCGCTAACTCAATTGCAAGCAACCAGAACTCTGTAAACAGTACGAACGTTCAAATGAGAGAGAATGGCGTCGAGTCGAGCGACAGTGTCGTCATTCCGTCCAACTTGATGATTTCGAACAAAGATGTGATCGCTCGATTTCCGCACAACAAACGTGTGGGCAATTACTTGCTCGGCCGCAAGCTCGGCGAGGGCTCGTTTGCCAAGGTCAAAGAAGGCCTTCACACTCTTACTGCCCAAAAGGTGAATTATCGCTCATTGAACGCAGGCCGCTAAAATCCTCTCTACTCATTGCATTCTTAATGCATTCGTAGATCGCCATCAAAGTAATTGACAAGAAGAAGGCCAAAGAGGACGCTTACGTCAGTAAGAATATGAGACGAGAGGGCAAGCTGTTGCAGATGATCATTCATCCGAACATTGTTCAGCTCTACGAGCTGATGGAGACTGAGAACAGGTTGGCATCTCTCTTCTGGAAAATTCTGTTCTCACCGATAATCATGTTCAACGCGAATAGTTATTATTTGGTCACGGAGCTCTGCGAAGGAGGAGATCTAATGGACTATATTTGCGCGCGCAAATACCTGTCCGAGAGTTGCACGCGTAAATTTATTCGGCAAATAATATCGGCGCTTGACTATCTGCACCGAATCGGCATCCTTCACCGAGATCTAAAAATAGAGAATCTCCTTCTGGACAGAAACATGAACATAAAACTAATTGACTTCGGCCTTTCAAACTACACAAAAAGTGAACTGTGCATTACACAGTGCGGCTCGCCGGCCTACGCCGCGCCCGAGCTACTCGCGCACAAGAAGTACGGCAGCAAGGTGGACGTATGGAGTGTGGGAGTGAATATGTACGCAATGCTCACCGGTAATTTACCGTTCACAGTCGAACCGTTCAACATCAAAGCGCTTTACAATAAAATGATGAAGAACGAGATGAATCCGATACCGGACCACTTGTCAAAAAGCGGCGAGGATCTGTTGCGCAAGCTCTTGAACCCGGACCCGAACAAGCGAATATCGCTCAAAGAGGCCATGGAGCATCCGTGGGTTAACGAAGGCTACGCGAGCGCCCTCAAGCCTTTTCCTTATCCGAACAGGCCCGGCGACGAGAACATAAACCAGACAATTCTCAGATACATGGCAACTCATATGGACTTTAGCTCGCCTGAAGTGAGCGAGAACATAAAAGCGAACAAGCCGAGCAGTTCGTTGGCCACTTACTATCTGCTGTTGAGTAAAGTTCGAAGCATGCTGCAGAAAATAGACCCGAAAAAGGAGAAGCCCAGGCCACGAGTGGAAGGGAGGCCTGCCTCTAGAGACTTTCGCACCCAAGCTAAATCGAACCAAACGACGACAACCTCTCAAACGGCTAGAACCGGCAATCAAAACACAGAGCAAACGCAACGGGCGACCACTCCGGCGGCCAGGGTGATTGGCCCTTCGAGCACTTTGCCCGCCAGTGCGGCTCGTACTCGACCGGTCGATGTCAATAAATACGTGGGCAACAAGTCGTCGGAAAATGGCGTATCACCAATTCCGACCTCAACCGTCTCGGGAGCAATCAAAAGTCTAACTCAAAAGTGCCGCACACTGCACTTGACTTCTGAAGCGACGACCGAAGCGACAAGCAAAAACGTGGCCAACAACCGAAGCTCAAGCTCAAACTCAACACAGGCTTCGAGTGGCCGCTTTCTGAACGGCACCACCAAGAACTCATCGAACGAGACCAACTTCAGCAACTCGAGCGCGGAGACAACGCCAAACAACAGTGAGTTTGTATGCGGCTCGACCTCACCGAACGAACGAAAGGCGGTCGTAAAGACGCTGACTAATCGAACCCTGAACGGAGCGAACACAAAGCCGACGAGCACACGCAATCAAATAGCCGAATGGACTCAAATGATCAAATTGAACAGATCGACGCGAAACGATGCCAAAAAGAGCTCACGCGACTCGAGCAATGAGCAGCTGAACAGTCGCGCCGACGAAGACGAGACTGCAAACAGCATAGTTTCCAATTCGTCGAACATGCCCAGCATATCTGTGCCCAACTCGATCTACTCTAATCACGCAGTGAAGCGAACCAGCAAGAGTCCAGTTGTGCGCAAGCTTGCGTCTCCGCTCAATTTACCATCGATCGAAATTGATCGGCGAACGCCTCAGCAGCACTGAAGCACGTCGAGTCGCTAAAACATCCAAAATGCTCAATTCTCATTTCCAAACGCTCCAAACAAGAAAATGAAACAAAAAAGCGAATTTGAATAAAAGAAAATCCAGCAACACAAGCCAGACCACACGCCCAATGTATGTATATATTCCTAGCAGGGCTTGTGGACCATACGCCACTTGGACTAGAAAGAGAGACTCCTTCTTACGCTTAAGTAGCACATCATCTGTCTAGATTGAAGATGCTCTTCACATTTTGCTCTTCTCTGACTCTTTGTTTTCTCGCTTCTATAAACGCAACAGCCGCTTAAGAGGAGTTAAAGCTCGACAATACTTTAGATTAATCAACTCGCTTATTCGAACGTTGCCCTGCTTCTCTACAAAAAGACAAGAGCCCAAACCAACCAAACGACGGCAACTTGAAATTCGAGTCTGAGCCGATAATTGCTTTAGCGCTATTCTCTTTATTCAGACATTTCTTTTTTTCCACTGCTCTATTTCTATTTTGAGCTCTCTGGACAACGCTTCTTATCGTCATCGTTGTCTCCTTCTTCTTCCTCTTTATGTTTAATTGTTTTCTAAATTCTTGCACTATTTTTCTAAAATAATTAATTAACAAGCAAAATTAAGCAAATAAAAGAGAAAAAACCGCCAACGTCGGTCTTGAGTTTATTCTAATCCATTTTCTCGGCCAACTTTCGCTGAGCCATATGTCGACGTCGGCCGCCGGCGAATTTCAAATACACGAGCAGAACGACGAGCGAAGAGAAAAGTGCGATCGCACTAAAGTAAACGATAGAGAACGGAATCTTTCCCTCTTTGAGCAGTTTGACCACTAGATCGGTGCTACGATCGAACCAAGTCAGCTCGGGCGGCACTCGTTCGGCCCTGACGTTCTTGTGCCATTTTTCGGCGAACGAGATGAAACTCTGCAATTGATAGTTGCTCATCTCATAGCGATACATGTAGCCATTCCTGAAGCTTTGGAAAGATTGTCATTCAATTTTAACCAGAGCCAAAGCAAACGAGTTAAATTTACAAGATGAGAGACGGCGAGTTGTTTATTTGAAAGCGTTCGGCCAAATTTGTCTGTTTGCTGACGTCGACATACGCGTAGTTCACTCGATTCTCTGGCCTATTGATCTACTTGAAAAGAAGCACGCAAGAAGAACTCTTCGTGATTTTACCTGAGAGCCAAAAGCTCCCATTTGGGCTCGAGAAATAGCGCTGTTTGACATTCGGCCTTGTAGCTTGGGCGAATTTTACAATCGGCCTTAGACCATTCAATAGCAAAATCGCTTACAATAAGACAAACCAGTCGCCGGTGGTAGCTCCGGTCGACGCTTGGGTGTCATGCTCGAAAGTGGAGTCGGACAACTCTCTGGTCTGTCGATTCTTGTTCTCTTCCATCCACTCGCTCAATTTGGACAGATTCAGCGCATCTTAGACTTTAATTTGAATCAAAGCATCCAAGATGTGGTCTCAGCTCATCTACCTTTATAAAGAACGTAGCGTCCATTTCGAAAGAAGAGAACCTGAGGCGCTTTTAAGATGCCGTATCTGTCTGCCAGGCTTTTTTCTTGGCCAATAAACAAGCGCACTTGTGTTTCATCGATTGAATTCTTGTTCTCAATCTCTTGTTTGAACTTGTTTAAAAGAGTTTCCTGATTCTGATCGAGCTTTTGTCCGCCGGTAACGACGACCACCACCAACTGATTGCTGCGAATAAGCTGATAATCGTTGGCAACTAGCTCGGCCAATGTGATTCGTTCAAGCTCAGTCTCGGACTGGGCCGGACCAGCAGAAAAAAGAACAAGTAAAAAAACAGTGGCTAGAGTTTGGCACGTGGTTTGCATCCTTCGCCTAAGTAAATATGGTTGATGAGAAGAAGATTAGAAAACTGATGCTAAGCAGCAGCCAATCGGCTAAATAGTCGATTCATCAACTGCGTCATATGGCTGGTCTCGTTAAAAATTCTTTTCAACTTGGACTAGATCTGACGGGTTCACGTGTCATTGGCTGGACGCTGACGCCATTCAATTTCAATTTTAACAAAGAAACAAGTGACACGCAATCTTTATTCGGTTATATGAGAACGCAGCAATCGGTAATAGCCTTTTTTTCGAGGTAAAAACTGAGCGTTTCCATCTGCAAATTAATTGAGACCGAATATGCCTTTGAAGAAGCCTTTTACTCCTTGTTGCGAAGCAGCCTTTTTGGCGTCAATTTTATCGTCGAGCGATGGAAGTTCGACATGATTAAGAGCCAAGTCGAAGAAGAACGGCTTGCAAGGAATCGGTTCGAACTCTGGCGGCTGTTTGGTTATAATGGCCGTTCCGTCGATCAGTTTAGAGTCCTCGACGTAACGGTCCAGGCGATCTTGAAGAGGCTAGCCACCGACAGAACAGATTAGAGTCTGAGTCCAACTAGCTTTGCCTAAAACCTACCAGAGAGACAAGTTGGTTCTTGGCTTTCTTCTTGTCCTCCTCGGTAGAGTCCTCTTGAAGAAGAACTGCGGTTTGAATTTTATACTTTGACTCTTCTAGTTGTTTGCTTAGCGAATCAAGTTCAGCATTTAGCTCGGCTAGATTCAAGCTGGTCTCTTTGGGAAGGGACGAGAGCTGCTTGCGAACTGATTCAATGTACTGCTCGACTCTGAAGCAGAAGCCGACTGCCTCTTGATATTTCTTGTTGGCCAGGAAAAACAGGCTCATGTAAAAGACGCGGAACGCCTTGAAATAGACCACCGAGAGCTCTGTATCTCTTAAAAAGTTCCTATCGCTCGACAGGCCGGGCAAGTTGGCCAAATCTTTGTGATTCTGAACATCCAACATTTAAACTCGTTGAAAGGGTTAAGCAAAATGGCCGAAAATGTTTGCACCTGAATGATGATGTCATAGAGACGCACCAGGTCTTGCGGTTTGGCACTTTTGACCTTTTCATCGGGCGAAGAGCTCGCCGACGAGAGGCTCTTTTTCAACGAGCCCAGCATCAGCATGTTTCGTTCAATGGTTTTGTTGATTCTTATCGACGTCAGATAAGAGAACAGAAGCAGAAGATTAGATGGCTTTTGATCTGGCTCCAAAGGCTGGCCCTTTTGGACCGCTTGAAACATCTATTGTAAGCGAGCGCATTCGCAATTTGAATATATCTTATTTCTAAACCGTCGTCTGGTTGATTACTCACCGTATCGAGCTTGAGCTCGTCGCGAAGGATCTGGATGGCGTCCACAGAGCTCTTCAGTATGTTCTCGTAGGTCGAGATTTTGAACTCGAAATCATCAGATGACTTTGACGGACACATGATTGCCTCAAGTATTTCGACTCATTTGACGCGGGCTCACCTTTATTTGATTCTCGTATTCCTTGACGTCGGCCAAAAACGATCGAACTCGCTCGTTCTTCACTTGGATCGGTCGATTAAGCCAGACAACCTCAGAAAAGGTGTTGATAAGCTTCTGCTTGGTTTGCGATATCAGACTCTGTCCAAGATTAATTTGATTCATTTTTCTTCATTTTTTAATCAAAGCATCAATTAACTCACGTCTATGTTCTCAGCGAGCTCGGAGCCGGCACCTGACTTGAGCTTCATGTTAACCAGGTCCTTCTTAGCCGACTCATCGCCCAAGTTGTAGTTGCAGTAGCGAATATTGGGCAGAATTTCTTCGACCTTTTGCTGATAGTAAACCTGAAGGTCATCGCCTTCGAGTGTTGCCGACAAATTTTCGTAAATTTTCCTTTTTTTTGTTGATTGAACTCAATCGATTTTGATTGAGGTTAAAGGAAGCTTACTTGGCCACATTGAACTGAATTAGACACTCGCTCCAGTTGGCCGTCTCGAAGTAAAACTGGCCTCTGATCAGACTCGAATAGCCTTGTGACTCAAGCTTGGTCCTGGCGTCGCATCTATCCGTCTGGCACAATTGATCGAGCTCGATTGCGTACTTGGCCGCTTTGCGAAGTCTGTTGACCATATGAAATCGCTTTCGAGGCTCTGTGTTGGCCTCTTGCTTGAGCTGCATTGCGTAGGACCAAGCTCGTTCGGCTTCGTACAGCGGAATCAGCAAATACTTGACATCGTCGACAATTTCGATTTTCAGCTCTCGTTTTTGAAACTTGCGCATGTTGCCGCACGGAAAATTCAGAGTCTTACGCAGACGCCTCAATCGACTTGCGCAATATGATCGGTATCGCTGATAGTCCATGTGGCGGAGACCATGCTGCTGCTGCGATTCTTTGACCATGCGAAGTATTTCGATGTTGAACGGCTCGAGTGGCATGGCGGGCGCATTTTCCGGCAAGTTCTCTGGCGCATTCTGCTGCTTTTCTTGAACTGGTTGTTGCTGTTCCATCTCGTTGAACTTCGATCAAAATCTTTTAGGCTTTCTAAAGCTGCTGATAAGGTCTCAGGTGTGGGCGAAAATAGAAAATAAACTTTGATGATGTCAAGCATTGCAGGCTTTAGTATGCGCGCTTGTTTCATTCACCACGCATATGTGACTTGCCCGTACGTCGATGACGTCGAATTTGCATTCAGAAGGGGCTGAGCGAGAATTTAAGTCTTCTAATTATGACACTGGAGCTAGCAAGCGCAATTCGAGCCTTTTTCTCGAGTCAAGCGAACTCTCCCAACCTTGCCAAGACAGAGGCGCCAAGCAAAAAAGAAGTGTCTGGAATAAATTTCATTCAAACACCGGAGAATGTTTTTTGTTCTGAAAATGAAAATAAATAATTGCAAGAAATGAACAAGCAAACAAATGGGAAAGGGTAGGAAATTTCAATCACGATGAATGAATCTGAGAGCTTCATATGCGTACTGGTCCAGTTCTTTTGGGCTCGGTATAACACGATTCAGAGCTACAACTGTCATGAAAAATAATTGAAGTTTCGGAGCAGTCTATCCAGTATCGGATGCTTACCTTGGTAATCGGACTCAGAGTTGGCCTTGCCGTCTGAGAAGAACATCGACTTGAAATCGAACACAGATAGCAGTAGAGCGAGAAAAATGCAGAATGTCAGCGTTAAACAGATGAGAAATGCGGTCGTATAGAACCAAGAGTTTAGATAATACCTAGAATTGTCATTTAATTCAATTTCAAATGCAGCGATTCGATTCTAAGTCTTGCTTACTTCAAGCCGGTGAATTTGGCCTCAATGCGCAATTTAGCTGAGTAGAACTGAAGCCGATCGCTTATTCTGATGATCACTTTGTGTACCGGTATGTACTTGTTAGAGACAAGCAGAATCTCATCGTCGAGCGAAGGTCGAGCAGAGGTAGATCAAGCGGATGCTTACCGGGTTGTCGAAGAAGCTCTCTTTCATCACAAAGTTTATCTCCTGTTTTTGCTCGAATCGGCCAAAGATGTAGTAGGGAAAGTAGAAAAAGGTTTCCAAGCATCGCAGCAGAATAGACTTGTACACAAGCGTGCCCTTTTTTTTAATCAATTTAGTTCATCTGAGAGTTGAACTAAGTGAAAACAGCAATCACCATCTTTTTAAATCTTGAATTTACACGCCCGTCCAAATCGACGGCGTCCAGCTCGACCGCAAACATACCTTCTCGGCAAAGAAGGTTTCAAGCTCTGGTCTCTCTTTTGCGCTGTTTCGAATTGACCTACCGATCTCAAAGTTGAACTCGGACTCGGGCAAAACAAAGTCGAGCATGATTTTGTACTCTTGTCCATATTGAAGACTCTCTGTTGGATCATCGAACAGGTAGACGTTGCCCACAAGCACAGTGGATATTGAGGATTCGGTCGACGCCGATAGATGCTGATTTGTCGCCAGTGATTTGCTCAGCTCAAACGGGATTTCATGCTCTATTCTCGCTCGCGGCATATACCAGGCGTAGAACAGTATGAACATGAGAACAGCCGCGCACGCTGACAAGTAGAACAAGAGCGAGACGAGGATGCTGTGTCTCACCAGCAACAGGGCTTTTTTAATTGTCCAAAATATCATTCATTCACTTCTGTTCTCTGACTCTGTTGGTGAGAAATAAAAATTTTCTTTTTAGCTCGACGGCCAAAGACGTTAAACCTTGGCGAATGCATTGCAAATTCCTCTCATCATCAAGCTGATAGAAAAGCCAACGTGCGCGCGTTTATTCAAGACAAAAATAGAATAGGAATTATTAATTTTTATCAAGTTTGGCTTCGTGCTCTTGTCTTAAGGGGCTGAATTTCTCGATTGATGAGACGTCTCGACGGTTCAATTGCTGCTCGAAACCAACGACGTGTAAAAGTCGGCCTCCGTCTTCTTGGCCTGAAATCTTTTCACCATTTCGACTATTTTGTTCTTGCGTTTGGTCTGCGGCGGCTGATAGCTATTCAATGAAAGGGCATTAGAGAGCGGGTAGATAAACGGAAAGTGAAAAATCCGACGAGCTTACTCGTCGAGCTCAAGGCGCTTTCGCTTGTAAATGTTGAGCACAGTTTGACGAACCATCGAGCTGAGCAGGCGAGAACTGATCACCATGCCGTCGACAATAGGCATAGAGCACGACGGGCTTCTTGAAATTAAACGCTCAACTAAAATCGGCCAGTTTAGACGGCGATTGAGTCGGCTCACTTTCTGCTCAAATTGTTCCATGTGATCACTCTGAACAGTTTCGATTCGAGCGGATGAATGAACAAAACAGCGAGCTCCTTGGGTCGATTTGAAGCTTTTTCGATCGTGCACTCGACCAGTTGCTCTGTGTAATTTTCAATTTTACAAATCAGGAATAGAGCCGATGCAGAGTGAAAATTGATCACCGAAAGGAATGGACTCGATGTCTTGAAGCTGCTCAAGCCAAACAATAAACACTCGAATGTCGGCCAAGCTCACTCGGTTCTTGGGCAGGGTTGATTTTGTGTCGCTTTTTGCCTGATTCGGAAGCACAAATGCGAGCTCGTTTACCAAGTCTGACCAAAGCAAAACGTTGTCGCTTCCATTCAAACGATCGATGTCAACCGTGCGATTCTCTACACAAGTTCAATTTGAGCTAATTCAGACCGTCGAGATGAGCAATTTTGCTTCACTTACCTTTGTCGGCCGAGTCGTGCCCGTTTTGGATTATTTGACCCAGCGACTGAACAAACAAATAAAAACTATCGTCAAGCCGCTGCTTTGAATTCTTGTGTGACGTGAAGCGTGAGCGGCATGAACATGCAGATGAGAGCAGACGAGTCAGTTACAATATTTGCCAAAATCTCCTCGGCACTCGACTGGTTCTTTTTCACGTAGAATATGTGACTAAGGCAGAAGGTTTTTGTCGGCAGAGAGTCCAAAGCTGCAAGATGATCGGCAAACGAAGCATCGGTTTGATCAAGAGCCGAAATTTGCGCAAATTCGTCTTTCACCTTCAAATTGAAAATTTGCTAGCGCACTCGGTTCAAATGTGATTTTCGGCATGCTTACGATTAACAAAGACTCCGGCGCGCACAGGCCAAAATGAGCCAGGAGTAGTCGAGCGCTTTGAAACGCCTCGCAGTTCCTGCGCGCGAGTTAATTTTTCAAACAGAAATCGAGTTAATCTGATTAGGAATTACTTGAGAACAAGTGAAGAGTCAACTTGAGCCGCTTGTTTAAACTCGGCTTCTTTTTCCAGCGAATCGCTCTCAAATTCAATCTGCTCGCTTTTGAGCTTCTTGAACTTGTTCAGGCTCTTGACGCAGCGCGACGCCACATCCTCAAGGGTCGGAACACTCTCTTCGCTGATTAGCGCGAGCATATTTAAAATTTAATAAATCAACTCAGGGAAAGCAGCTCACCATTTGGGTCCTTCTTCGTCGCAAAGCATTTGGTTGAAACTCGCATCTGGCTGAGGACGAATGGTGCGCGATTCATGCTCTGAATGTCTCGGCGCCTCTAGACTGGGCTCGTACTTTAGCGGCTCTCCAATGGCCTGGCCACTGAGCGATGCCCTACGATACTCAAACGACCACGCGAACCGACCGAATGGCCCTCTGAGTATAACAATAGTCGACGGACAGCCATCTATGTGCTCAAAGCTCAAGCCAAGTACTTTTGAGAGAGCGTTGAATCGTGCGATTACCAAACGTGTTTTTCGCTTGTCTCTCAAGCACAGCCATTATGATCGAGCCGTCGATGGCAAAATATTTAAAACTATTCTGAGGGTTGGATTCGACCAAAATTGACTCGTTCAGCGGCTTTCCGATTGAGTCACTCAAGCGAGTCGGGTCATCCGGAATGAGCTTGTTGAGTCCAAATCGTTCTAATTATCGAGTTCTGCCTATTGAGCTCTAAATAATTGATTACCATGTACTCCATCAGGAACCATAGAACACATTCGGCAGCTTCCTTGACACGAAGCGACGCTGGCCGCAGCTCCTTCTCGTCTTTCATTTGAACTTTTTGCGACTCTTTGCCATCCTCGCGCACTTTTGTCTAAATTGGGAGTAATGTTGAGAAGACGAACCAAACAGGAGCAAGAGAGAGAGAAAGAGGGAGAGCGATTCAATCGGAAAGATATCCAACCTCTGGATATGAAGAAGAGCCCGATATGCCGATTTCAATGCAGTTTGTCACTGTCTGAAGGGTGCTCGGGTCTTTGAGCAAAGTCGGCTTTTTGACCAAGAGCGTTATAAGACAATTGTATGCGGCCACAATCACCGAGTGCATCTCCTTTGTGTGCTCTTTGGACCTTCTCCTTATCTGCGACTTGATGTAATGCGAAATCCAAGAGACGGCCACTCTGAAAACGCTCTCATCTGTTCAATTGGATGGTTTCAGTTAGAGTTCTGTCGGCCCTAGCTGCCTGTTGGGTTCGTTCAATTCTGACCTTCGTTTAGTATATCTCCGGACGCAATCGAGCCGAGCGCTTCAAATATAGACAAAGCGAACGAATGGTTTTGAAGCGTTGAGCTGTTGATCTTGAGCGGAGCGCAAATCAGAGAAATAACTTGATTGCAGCAGTACGAGGCTCTCTCTGAAGCATGCAAGCATTTAGAACTATTTATATTGCCTCTGGTCTCATGTTCTTCAAAAACCTTTTTTGTCCAAATTAGGCGACTCCAACGGCGATTCCATGTTTCGCTTCATTAATTCATCGTGCGACCATTCGCCAACAATGAGTCGGCCGCAACCTTCATTTTGTTTTGTTTGTCTTTAGCGAGCAATATTTGTTGGAGGCGAGCAGCCTACCTGACAAAAGTTGAAGATTAGCCGTGTCTTGTTCGTTCGACATGGCGGCAAGGAACGTTTCCAAAATTCTTGTGCGCAACGAATAGAATGTCAAACTTTGGCCTTGAAGGTCTAGTTTGATCAAGATTTAATTGGTCAAGCCGTCAAGTAGGAAAAAATGCTTATTCGGGCCTCACCGTAAATGTTCAAAGTGCTGAAGTGGTTCGGTAGACAGGGCAGAGAAGAAAACATGTGAATACAGTAACGCTTGAGTTCGACCAGCGATACAGAGCTCGATCCAATGCTTTCAAAGTGGCCAGAGATCAGTCAAACATCGAACAAGACCGATCTAAAGACTTACTTGAACACCGGCTTTTGAATTTCTCTGGGTTTGACGTCGCTTTTCGGCTCCTCTTTTACCGGATATTTGAGCTTGAATACGGCATTGAGCGCTTCAAGCACAGGCAGCAGTAGAATGTTCGCTCCGTTCAGATTTATCTTGAACATGTTGTAGCCGTTGACAATCACACTGGCCAGTACTTCGCCCTCCTCATACTCAAGCATGTTGGCCTTTAGCTCGCCGAAATTGGCCGGCACTATCAATCCTTGCGCAAGCAGGACATAGAAACGCGCCAAATATTCGTCGCTTATTTCTTCGCCGGTTTTAACCGAGCAGAATATGCGACACAGAATGCCGTAGGCTTCGGCTTGGCCCAGAATGAACTCGCGAGTCAGGGACTGTCGGGGTCCATTTTAGTTGTGATTTAGATTTTCAATTTCACTTTTCTAGTTTACCTGATGCTGCCTATTCAAAGTGTCCGAGCAGCAAGCGGCTTCGAACAGCCATTTGCCAACGAAATGTAAAATGCTGTTCACGTTCGGTCGGTCGCTTTTGTACGCGTTCACCTTGACCGAGTAGCTCTCAACGAAGAGATCTTAAGCACGAATCGAAATTCAGAATGCTGCGTGTCGAGGGAAATCGATCAGCGCGAACCTTTTTCGTTTGATGGCAAAATCATCGACCGGGTTCTTTGCTTCGACTCTGCTTGGTTTAGTGCTGCGGTGCGCTGATCGCTCTGATTTGGAAGTAAACCGATTAAACTGTTGGCCAGGACGAGCTTAGTGCCTGAGAAATGTCTAAAATGAGTTCGATTCGACGAGTGCACGACGCGAAAACTTGCCCAGGAACGAGTCGACAATCTTTGACAGGCCCTTGATCACGTCCAAGTAGATGAGCGGCATTTTTTTCAAGCACACGGACGTTTGGCCCGGATCAGAGTCGCCTTTGTACAAGAGCCGATGCGTCTCGAGTGACTTCTGAATCGCCTTAACAAACATTTATGCGATCAGTTTCTCTTGGCAAATGAATGCTCGTTTCTTAAATATACTTTTATGTCACAAAAGTCGATCGGTTTGCCGATGATGTGAATGAAACGGAACCAGGACTGCGCGACTACTTCGCCGTTCATTTGGCCGATTATTTTCTGAATATCGTAGGCGACGTTCGAGTCGCTCGTCGCCGTCACTTGAAGCGATGCGTAATCGGGCCACCAGATAAGCTCTAGCAGGCGATTGGTAAGAGCGTGACAAACACGCATCCATTCGCCGACAAACGAGACGTGATGTCGCCAGTGTGAACAATACTCGCGAAATGTCTTCCACAGAGATGGTGACGGAAACACTTTGTTGCATGCGATCAGCCAAATTTCGAACAAAGTGGCCACCGTTCGAGAGCTCATTATTTCGCCGAAATCTTCTGCAAATTCATGTTCAAAGTCTGCACTGCTTTTTTCATGAGGAAGAAGCGTTGTGGGCTAAGTAGCTCACCTTTGACAAACGGCGGCGAGAGGACGGCATGGTTGATTGCTAGAAAGAAGCGCAGAATGTTTTCCCACAAGTCGGCATCTAAGAGCTGCGAGTCTTTGGCGATCGCCTCGATGAATATGAGGACTCCGTGGCAAATCATTATGTGATGAGTCAAGTTGGGCGCTTGGCACGTCTCTTGTTGAGAAAATAGCGGAGAAAGTGTGAAAAGTTGACGCCTACTGGGTGAGTCGATTCGTGGTACAAACAAATGGTAGAGATGCCACAGCATGCGTTTGGCGAACAAGATCGGCTCGTCTCGAATCGGGCGCGGAACGAACGCCTTGGGCTCGGGCAAAAGAACCGACAGCCAGTCATGGTACACTTGCCAGCAGTCTTTTATTGTGTCCTGGTACTCGTATGAGAGAGTCAGCCCGTACATCAGATTCTGGTTTTCAATCAGATTCAATGCGGATCAGATGAGCGAGTGAGGCAAGCTCTGTGATTTACCTCAAGCGTCCAATTGACCTGTTCGTACGTTTCGAGCTGAATGATGTCATCGTTTCTATCTGTAGAGGCGGACACTGATCCGGCCGCGTTCGAATTGGCGGCAAAAAGACCGACCGTGCTTTGACTAGCGGCGCTTGATTGAACTGCCGATGTTGATCGGGTCTCTTTGTCCGATTTGAATACCGAATGATAGGAAGTGAACTGTGCCAGATATTTTGAACACGACTGGGTGATCGGTCGACTGATGTGGTGTGGAAACTTGTTCAATACGCTCTTTTGATCGTTGATTTCGCGATTTATTGAATCGCGCAGAGACGGATAGTTGGCGTACATGTTTGGATCTGGACCTAAAAGCGGCCGCAACTATGCAAGTCGGTCTGCGATAAGCAAAAGGTGTGCTCCTCGCTCGGGTCACTGGTCGCTGTTTGCGGATCTCAAATCGACAACTTGCATAAGAAATTCGAAATTATAATTGCGATTTGTCATTAGAATAATGTAAAGGCCCGATTATAATCATGCTTGCTCTCCCTCTAATTCTCTCTCTCTCTCCCTCTTTCCACTATTCGTTCGCGCAATGCAAGTAGGGGAGATATGAACGATCGCTAAGCACCTATCCAAATCAACATTTAGCTCTTTGTTGTCGTGTCTTGCTGGGCGTCTTTGAGAAACTTTACTGCGAGGATCGACCGCTGGAACATAAGACGCCTAATTTAAGGCTTATTTTAAAAGTTTAATCAATCGAATTCTATTTTCTTTTATCAAAATAAATAATGCGCCTGTCCCCACAACGTAGACGCAAAGTGTTTATTCAAAAATGACGACTATTAACAATTTCAGGATTTTAAAGTTTATTGGCCATTCCAGACTGCCTCCTTAGTGGCCCGTTCATTCCTACGTTTGTCTGATGGATTTAAAAAGGGGTTTCTAAAACGAACTAACGAGCACGCAGCTTCAGTTTGGATTTACCTCTCGCGCTCTGGATTTTCTTTTTCTCTTCGGCAGCCTTTTCTTTTGAGAGCAGATTGGACAGGCCGAGAGAGGCGCCTATGAGGCGGCTAGCGACGAAACTTGTCGTTGCCGGTCTCGATTTGTACGGTTTGATAAAATTCAAGCGCCTTTTGGCCTCTTTCTTGGTGTTCAAGCTCGCTTTCACTATTGGCCTCGCTTTAATAGTTGCGTTGTCTATTTCACAGGCCCTCTCGGCTGCATTCGTTTTCATATAAGCCGGATTGAGTAAACAATGAAAGCGGCGCGCCTCACCTTCTTGAGCGCTGCCGAATATGCCCAGACAATGAGTGTCGTCGACCCATTTGATTGTAAAATCCTCTATACCGCTTGAGATTGAGTGGTCAAGTGGTTATTGCGGATTAATTGGACCGAATTAGCGCCACCTCACTTACCACGAGACTTTGAAGGCATTGAATATGTCCTCGTTTTTAAAGGTGCTCGGAAAGTCGTAGATCTCAAGCAAATACGCGTAGTCGGCAAACTCCTCTAATCTGAGTCGTTAGTTTGAAAGGAAATTGATTGAGATTGAGCGAGCAATCTCACCATCTGGCACGTCAACCACCGGAATTTTTGTGTAGTCAATGGGCTCTTGCTCTTGTTGGTGTTTATTTCTCTCTTTTCCGTCTTGACTCTCCTGATTCAGATCTTCACTCGTCTTTTCTGCTTCGACTTTTCTCGTCTCTTTTGAACGAAGCTCAGCTTTGCTGCTTTTTATTTTCAGCTTTTAAATGGTTCAATTAGAGCGAATGCAACAGCCAGTGGTGGAGGTTGATGAGAAAAGGGACAATATTACGCTCTGAAGCTGTTTGATGAGCAGGTCAGCACCATTGTCGTCGAGCGCTTCCCAATTATCGGCCGCTGGCGGCTCTTCATTGTCTGGTTTTGAATTTTCACTTTGCTCGTGAGCACTCATTTCATTGACAAGAGCTGCTGTAGAACAAGATCGAAGCATAACATTATTCGAGACCATTAAGGTGCAAATGCAGCTCTTGATGGCGGCATAATTCACTAAACTAGTTTAACAAAATCTGCTGTTCTTTTTCACCATTTTTTTATTTCTGCTTGCGACATTATCTGGATAGGTTCAAAATCAACAACAGACCTCTACTCGGCGAACAAATGCAACGTCTCAAGCACCGATTTTAGATGATCAAGAAAGGAATTAATGCTCACTCGCATTAGCTTGGCCTCTTTGGCCCACCATGAGATGACCAGCTCACGTCCGTCCAGCTTGAGCTCTTTGTCAACAAGCTCTCTGCGTGGCTCCTTATCTACTCTGAGTGTATTGTACGCAATGCTTGCCTGCTCCTCGTTCGTGAATGGAATGCAAACGCGAGCGGTGAGACGATCGCTTGTCGACATCGGTGAATATTGCCTCTTTCTAGTTTGAATTTCAAGACGTGAATTTTTTAGGTGAGATATTCATCAGATGCTCATTTATGCGTGAGTTAGAACAGCAGTTCATGTAAAATTTTGCCCATCTGCACTGTCTGCCCTTTACATTTGCCATACTCTAGCCTCTTAACTTTTCATCTTTTTTTTCTTAATATTCAATCTGCACGCTCTAGAATAAGAACAGGTGCTTTCTTGGTTCGAATGATAAGAGGCATTCGCGCGGGCGCACACACACTCTCTTACGCTTCTCTTACGCTTCAATGTAGTTAATTTCTTATGCCACGAGGCGGTTGGCCAGCTTGCCAAATGGTGTATGCAATGTGTATTACATAAACGCGCAAAACAAGCCATCGACGTGTGTTTATATAACCGGCAAATTAAGTCTTCAGAGCACTTGAGAAAGAGAGCCAGAGCAAGATAAAGCGCCAGGGAGAAAGCCAAATAGTGGCAGTGATAGGCCGCCAAGTTTATCGTCAAGCGCTCGAAAGACTGAAGAAAGAGAAAAAACTCGGATGAATGAAAGAATAGACGGACTTTGTTTTATGGCACATAATTCAGATTGACTTCAATTCAGATTGAATGCGCGCGCAAACAAGCGCCACGACTCGCACGCCCGCCGCGTGTAAACGTAAATTTGTTTGTGGCCAAGCGAATGAGCGCGCGCACTCGCCACTCAATATATTTATCCGAATGTACTTGCATTCACTTCGACTAGTGAATGAGCCCAACGTCAACTCTTTTCCTCGTCTAAATTTTGTCGTCGTCATCATCATCATCAACACCGCCATTATTATTATCGATGTTTCGACCATAAAATTGCCCGAATTGATTTCGGCTGTTTTCTTTTTCTCTCTCATTGCTTTTGCAGCAATTAATCCCGACTGGCTCAAGAGTCTCATTGAACGCTGACTTTTTTTTCTCTCTCTCTCCATTCTAGATCAAGTGTGTAAAGGAAGCAAAATCATGGAACTGGCTAGTTTCTTCACATTTCTGGGCATATTCACAGCCATTTTGTTAGTTTTGGTCAGTATCGGCTACTACGGCATACGCGAGTCCTCGTACGACGATCTTGTTCACCGACAGTCGAGCTCGACAGCTGCTGAAAAGAAGAAGAGCAAGAAAGACGCGAGCAGAAAAAAGTCGACCGCCAAGGACGAGTCTCAAGGACGACAAAAACAAACGTCCAGGGTCAAAGCTCAACTCAACAGCTCAACAGACGACTCTGAAAAAGTAGAAGAGCCCGAAGCGGAGCCGCTCTACATTGTGCCTGACCCGTTCGCCAACCGAAGCAGCAACAACTCTTCGGCTAGCATCTCTCAAAAGACGGCGCCTATTCAGACTGTGTCTGCCACGTCAAAGAACATTCCGTCTACTTCTCAGGTCAAACCGATCGAGACGGTCGAGGATAGAGTAAAGGCGAAACCACAAGCCACTGTAAAGCCAAGTCAAGCTGTCAGTCGACCAAGCACCGATGCGTCCACTGAGACCAGTGCCGCATTGACAACTGTCGACACCCACCGCAAAGTCGTAAAAACGACTGTGGTCAACATAAAGCCAGCTTCGTTTGTGCCGCCCCAAGCGGTGGCGACGGCGATCAAATCGTTCAGCGATGTTGAACATGAGAAGCTCGTTCAACAGATCAGATCATATGAGACCAAGCTGAAAAGTCTGAACGAGAGCATTGGCGAAAAGCAGAAGCAAATAGACACGCTGATCAAGGGCAACAAAGATCTGAAGGACGACGTGAAGAAAATCGCGACTGAATACGAGACGCTCAAGCAGACGAACATGGTCATTCAGAGAGAGTTGACCACATCGGCGCTGAGTTGTGCCAGTCTGCACAAAGAGAAAGCGAATCTGGAGGAAATGCAGCGAGTCTACCTGCGCGAAATCGAAAATCTCAAGCAGCAAGACAAAGACTTGTATGAGAAAATCGCCCATCAAGGAGTTTCTACTGAGCAGTACGAAACCCTCAAGAGCGAACTTGGCGAAAAGAGCGGCCGCTTGAATGATTTGCAAAGTGAAAATCAGAAGCTGGTCGACGAGCTGACCAAAATCGCCGAGAGCAATCAGCTGACTCAGGAGAGTGTGAAAACCAAGGACGCGATTATTCGACAGCTAGAGCTCAAACTCGAGGGCTTTGACAAGGAGCAGAAGAAACAAGCGGAAGAGAGCGCTCGGTTATTAAAAGAGAAAGAAGATCTATTGAGCCTGATTAGACTGGACTCTGACCAGCTAAAGGCAAATATTCAAAGTCTGAGCGAGCAGAATGAAAAGCTCCAAGAAGCGAACAAGAGTCTGAAGCAAGACCTGGAAGATAGAAAATGCACCGACTCGAACGAACTCAACGAGCTGAACGAAAAAGTGAACGTCACTCGAACTCAATTAACCGAAAGAGAATACGATCTAGAACAGGCTAATCAGCGATTAGCTCAACTCCAAGAGCAGCTGAACAAGTCTAATTGTGACACTGACTCACTCAGATCTGAACTAGAGGAAAGCAAGCAGAAACTCAACGACCTCTTGTCGGCCGAAAAGGGCGTTGAGAATGTCAACTCCCAGCTGATCAACGAGAAGAATGAGCTTGAGCAAAAATTGAAACAAAAAGAAGAGCAGATTTGTCAAATAAAGGCCGAGTGCGAGCAGAGTCGATCGCAAGCGCGCGATCTAGAAGCTAGTCGAAGCGCGCTGACCGACGAGTTGAGCGAAATAAAGGAAAAATTAAACGCCGCATTGAATAGCTCAAGCGAACTTGAAGCGACCATTGAACGACTCAAGTCGAATGAGAGTCAACAAGCCGACGGCATTCAGCAGAGAGAGGCCGAAATTCAGTCGCTCAGAGAAGAGCTGAATCAGCGCAATGGGCGCGTTGAGGTTTGTTAAAGCATCAAGATTTTTATTTCTCTTTTTTGAAGACAAATTTGCCTGCAGGAGCTTGAAAGAGCATCAAATACTCATCAAGAGTCTGTCAACGAGCTTAAGGGCAAGGTTGAGCAGCTCGAAAAGAGGTTGGTCATTTGAAAAACACGTGCTTTTGGAAAAACTGTATAAATTCAATTTTCAATTTTAAAAAGCAATGAGCAGTCGAACGAAAGAATTAGGGAGCTCGAGAGCAATGCAGGCCAAGAGTCGAATCGAGCAAACGAGCTGAGCGAATGCGTGCGCGCCAAAGACGAAGAACTTGGCCATTTGCGAAATGAATTGAGCAACAAAGAGAACCACGTCAGAGAGCTGGAGGCATCCAAGAGCGATCTGCAGCAGAAGGTCGACGAACTGAGCAGGAGTATTGAAGAAGCCAACAACAGGAGCGGCGAGAAGCAGCACAGAATCGAAGAGCTCGAGAGAGTGGTTAGAGAAGTTGAGGCTCGACGAGATGAACTTCAACACCAGCTGAACGATAGCAATAACCGAATTAACGAACTTAATGGACGAGAGACTCATCTGAACGAACAGCTAGCACAGAAAGATTCTCACATTCACCACAAAGAGAGTGAATTAAATGAAAAAAATCAAAAACTTGGCGAGCTTAGCGAACGAGTCGAGAGGCTCGAAGGCGAGAAGAAAGGCCTAGAAGACCAGCTAAATGATTCCAACAGACGCATTGGCGAGTTGGAGGCAGAGAAGGGCGGCCTTCAAGAGCAGCTCAACAACTCCAACTGGCGAGTCGGTGAGTTGGAAGCCAAGCAAAGAGAACTGCAGGCAAGTTTGGATGGCGAGTCGAATGAGAGACGTCGTCTTGTGGAGACATTGTCAGAGAGAGAATCAACTATTTCCAACAAGGACAATGAGCTCAACGATCTGAGAGGTCAACTGAATCACTTACGCGATCAAGAGATTCCGTCGTTGCAGTCCAGCAAGCAGTCGCTAGAGGAAGAGCTGAACAAGCTGAGAGAACAGATCAGATCGATTGAGGAGCGAAACGCGGACAACGAGCGACGAGTAGATGAATTGAGTGGCGAGAAGCAGCACGAGATTGATCAAGCGAATCGACTGCGCGATGAAAAGAAGGGCTTGGAAGAGCACAATTCGTCGCTTCAAACGCAGTTGGACGAGGCCCGAGCGAACGTGAGTCGCCTTGAAGGCTTGGTTCAAGAACGAGAGACCAATTTGAACAATCAACTCAATCAGCAACGTGAAGAGAACGAGCGCATTATGAAAGAGAGCGTCGATCTGCGTGAGGCGTGCGAAAATCTGCGACGCGAGCTCGAAGAAAAGCAGAGTCAGCATTCACATCAGAACGGTCATTCCGAGTCGAACAATCAGAACGGACACGCCAATGGTCATGATTCTGAGAGCGAGCTAGAAACGCTGCGCAAAGAGAACGAGTCGTTGCGTAAGCAGCTCGAAGAAGAGACCAAAATTGGTCAAGTGACACTGAACGAGCGAATGATGATCAGAGATCTGATTAAAAAAGGCCAGCTCGCTCTTGAGCACGAGAAGCAGGAGCTGCAGGAACGATTCGAGGAGAAAATTCTGGTCGAATACGAAATGATTGAACACTCGAACTCAGAACAGAAAGCGAACGATAGCGCTCAATAGAGCTCCTCATTTTGATCAGCATCTAATTTAAAGTAAGATTGATACCAGAATTGATGCTCATAGCCGATGATTACAATCTAATTGTCTAACTGCTGGATGATAAACGAATGATTCCAAGCTCTAGAAATGAGGCTTTCCTTTAGAAACGAGACTTCCATATCTGACGCCTTGACTAATTACTTTTTTCTTTTCTCAAGCTTCTCCAAAATTGAGAGAGATCGTCAAAGTTTGGCCAGGCGAACAATTACAAGCCCGAACCATGCTCACGACCAGATTGCCATTCTCGTTTTGTCTGCGAGCCAACCAATTCTCTACAATTCGTTTCTGTTTCATCTACGCTTTTTTTTTTCTCGACACTTGTCCAGCCCGGCGGATTAAAAATGACATCACATAATCATTCCTTGAGAAATTTTCAATTTTCCACCATTCAATTACTCTATTCTCGTCGTCCTTTATTTTTCATTCGTGCGTTCATTCATTCATTTAGGAGCTGTAGGCTACGTTAAAACAAACTAAAAAACCATGAAAGAAATTTTTATGCTTCCGTGATTATAGTCGTCGAACAGCTTTAATTCACATTTACTTTGAATTTTAGTCCTTAAAACTAGACCTGGCAGCCAGCAGCATTATTCTAATTTGCGCAACTAGCCGATTTACAAAAATAAAATTTTCGAAAAAAATGCTTTCTTTTTAGTCGATTGGACAGTTCAATGGGACAAAGTGAGATTCTGCTTTTTGTAAAACGAGCGGCACACCGGACACGCCGCCAGACGATCGAAGTTCAATTCTTCGAACGTTTGAAGGCAAACGCTGTGAAAGAGATGTGAACAGGACAGAATGACAACCGGGCGAACGTTTTCGCTCGTCGGCTTGAGTCTTTCTGCTTGGTCTCGTATCTTCATTCGATTCAATTCGTGGTCATACTTGTTCATACAAATTGAGCACTCTTCATGATTTCGCTCGATTGCCTTCGAAATCGAGATTGAGTTGGACCAGGCAAGATGTGAATAGATCCGATCAGCTTACTCGATTCAACAGGCTGGGCCAGTCAGGCTTGAGACTTTCCAGCGCGACTTTTTCGTCGAGATGGCGAAAAGCGCGTCGGCTCATCTGAATGCTCGAGTCGATGTCGCTTAGGAAACGTTCAGTCGTGTCGAAATTCATCGATTGTATCAGACGATCGGTGATCTGCGCCAGTTTGTTCTCGAAGAATCTCCTCCTGAGCAGCGCGTCTCGCGGCGGCACTGTTTGTCTGTAAAGTCTGTACCACTTTCGAACGAGATATCCTCGCCAAGCGGCTTGGATTCTACAAGCAAGAGGCATGAGTGATAGTCAATCAAGGTTCGACTGCTTGGCACGAGAGAGCTCACTTGGCAGCACACTCGTGTCTGTAATGTTTGGAGGCGTCGAACACCACTCGAGTCTGATACATTTCTTTGCGGCACATTGGACAGCATTTCTTGCCCGAGAAACGCTCAAACATCTCGAGGCATTTGCGGTGGAATGTGTGCGTACAAGACAGTAGCACCTGTTTGGAAGTTGGCCATTTACACGCCCGAACACTTTAAGAGAGCTTCTATCACCTGCTGTTCGATTCCCATTTTTTCCTTGCATATCACGCAGTTCTCTTTGTACTCTGCTCGTTGGCGATACTTGAGTTTGATGTCGCTCCACTCGCTCTCGTCTAGATGCGACTTCTCCACTGGTACTAATCCGAACTTTTCGGCTAAGTCGTTGTGCGCCCGTCACAAAGTCCACCATGTACCCTCTCCAAGCAAGCTACTTACCGAGGCTAGCACTTTCCACTTTCGTCTTTTGTCCGATTACATATTCACATTCGCTATCCTCTTTCTCTTGCTTTCTCGTTGTTTTTACTAGACACGAGACTTATAGTGCGAGTTTAAGTCAATTTGGACTCGATTACTTCGCCTGAGACCAGTGTCGACCTTCGCTTTGCTCTCCTTTATCTGAAATTTCGGCTCATTTGATCTAATCGATGAAGTACGGTGAGCAACTGACAAGCCGAGCTGACGCGATAAATGATCTTGAAAAGCGCTCGACACAAGAGCCACGTTCTTTCGCTTTTTTTTAAGTTAAGGCCGATTTTCAGCACTCGAGCATTACCTTGTTGGTTGGATATTTCGGGGCCCTTTTATTCGACATTTGAAATTTCAGGACACAATTGGACGCGGATGGTCTTGAAAATTCAGATTCAGATGATTTGGCCGACTCCAGCCGATCCTGTAGGGCGAAGTTGGTTGCTAGGCGTCATATAATTATTATAATGCTCAAGTTCAAAATTGTGGGCGCAAGTGGGAGCATCCGTAAAACAGGAACCAGAGAAAACGAAGCGTTTGCCTCGCAGTTGAATTCGATTTATTTAATTTAAACAAAAAGTGAATTTTCATTTGTGCATCACCAAAGCGAGAGGATAATTTCAGCAGTTTCAAGGCATGTACTCGGCCAAGCTTTTGGCGTAACATTAGGGCTGTAATTGGTGGCAATCACTTTTTCGTTCAGTCTACTGAAATGCTCATACCAGAATCGCTGCCCACTCTGCTCACTCCGGTGAGACTGCTGAACATGCTCAAGCTCGAAAAGCTGTTTGTGCAGCGATTTCGCCTCCTCGATGTGAACGTGGGCGAGGAGGCCCGCGCTCAATACGAAAAGTAAGGCGCTTCGATTGTGCCAGCCTCGTAGAAGCAGTTCCCTCCAAATTTGAATTTCAAGCGGCCACATTGAAAAGGCGGTTTACGTGAACACGATGAAGTGTGTGAGTCCATCAAATCTGCATCCTCGACCATTGCCGGACAGATCTTGCTTCGAAGACTACATCGGCTCCCTGGGCGTTTCAAACGAGCATCACCTGATCTTGTACGACCGCTCACCGTTCGGCTCCTACGCTGCCCCTCGAATGTGGTGGCTTTTTCAGGTATGTCTCGGCTCGCTTGAGATCATTGACAAAGCTGTCAACTCAGAGTGGCTCTAGTATTTTGGACACGAGAACGTGTCTATTTTGAACGGAGGTCTGAGACATTGGCTCGCCTATGATAACGAGCTGACAACAGAGGTGCCCGAGTTCAAAGTAAATACTCTTCGGCATTCAATTTGGTTTTGCCTCTTGAATAATTTGACTCGTCCGCATATGCAGCGCGAGAGCTACAAAGTCAACTTGCAGGAAGCGTTGGCAAGGAATTATGAGCAAATAAGAGAGAACGAGAAAAGCGGCAACGAGCAAGTGGTCGACGTGAGGGGCGCTCAGCAGTTTGAGTCGATCGATAACAATCAACGACCAAATCGAATTAAAAACTCAATTAACGTGCCCTACGATGAACTCTTCAACTACAACACGGGTCTGATCAAAGACCCTGAAGAGTTGCGCGAGTGTAAGGCTTTTACTTCAAGTCGAATTAGACTCGTTTCTAAATAGTTCGATTCTTCCATCACGCTTTACTTGTTGCATCCGAATTCAGTGTTCGAAAGTAGAGCGATCGATTTGAAAAAGCCTTTAGTGACCAGCTGCATGACGGGTATGACCGCGTGCTCGATGGCATTGGCTGCCCATCTGGTCGGTCATCAGAACGTATCAGTCTATCCAGTGAGTGCATTCTAGATTCAATGACGACTGTGAGACCGGTCTGAAGCTAAGGCCGCTTTTGCGCCATTTAATCAAAGGGTTCGTGGACTGAATATTCACAACGACGCCAAGAAGACTGAGCCATACTGAGGCCATGTTGCGAGAAGCTCTTCAAATTCGCCACTGTGAATTGTGCAAGACACACAAGGCGCCTTTTAATTCATTTGACGTTCGCTTTCTAATTGTCTGCCTGATTATACACATTTGAAAGCCAAGAAAAAGAGAGAGAGAGAGAATAAATAGCGAAACAGCTCGAGTCTTTATTCGGCAAATTTCACGGTTCCCAGTCAGTCGCCTAAAACTATTATGCAACTCGCAGCGAGAATGAGTAAATTTGCCTTCTCACTAAGCGAATTAGAGTTTGAGAGTAGCTGAAAGCAAAAGAAAATTAGCTTGCTTTGGAATTTTTAATTTAATAAGCAGCGAGTCGTTTTTAGAGAAACAAAACTCAAGTGCATCTGCTTGAACGGATATGCGACATTAGAGTGGCGGAATCATGTCGCAAGAGAAGAGGCCAGCGAGAAGCAGCACGTTCACCGTAGATCTAGCCGAGAGAATGGAGCCTGGCGAAGTCAATCTGCAGCAGGCGTTTGATAAATATCGCCAAGACAAAATAGTGAGTAGCTTGAACGGTCGTGTCAATTGTGTGGTCTGCTTTTCCTAACTCTGATGCCATCTTTACCTGACAGTATTAGAAAATTGGCTATCAATCTAATGCTGTCCGGTAAGACGAATTCAGAGCACGAGCAAGCGTTTCGATTCATGTTCGGCCCGGTCCGTTTTCTAGCCAAGTCGCGTCATGTAGACGACGCATTTGCATACCTAACCTAAAATTCAACGACGATGCTTGCGAATGGAGTCTGCTCTATTGAATTGTGCGAGCTTTTCTACTCGCACCTGAATCCTGAGTAAACAAGCGAGCTCATTCAAAGATGAGAACGCTGTTAGGCCCTGTGATGGATAGGAATGGTGGCGAGAGAAAATTAGATTTATTCATATTTACGATGCTGAGCGTTCATTTGATAACCATATTTGAAGAGATTAGAGGTGATCTAGACGAGACTAGGACTGAAATAGGAAGCCGACCGCTTTCGAAGGCTGCACCATGTGCCTAACATCGGCAGAGCTTTATTGATGATGATGATGATGATCACTAGAGCAACTAGGTTAAGTAAACGAGTGCCCGGTGGTATTAAGTCAAATATTGTGCGCCTCCTAGGTGCGTTTGAAACTGAGCGAGAGAGAGACATTGGATGAACGGGTTTGTGTGTGGAGCATGAATCGGCCAGTTGAAGCTTGAGAGCTGTGTCGAGTGCATAGGAGAAAAGATCGGACGAT
Organism: Proales similis; assembly: GCA_019059635.1. Lineage (NCBI taxonomy): Eukaryota > Metazoa > Rotifera > Eurotatoria > Ploima > Proalidae > Proales > Proales similis. The sequence continues at coordinate 1,172,839 of JAGVRJ010000004.1, forward strand.
TCGTGTTGAAGAGCGAAATGACTAACTCTCTAATGAATAGATAAGTCTATTTATAGGCAAATTTAGGGAGGGAAGCCGGTCGAAATCTTCGTACAAATAAAACTCGCAATAATAAGCCAACGAGCGGATAGGGTTGGAGAAAAGCGGATGAAAGCCGTGATTTTGATAAATAAATGAAATAGTTGCTTGTGTGTATCTAAGGTAGGTCGGTGATTAGTGAGAATATTTGTTTGTTCCGCAAAGTCCGTTCATTGACGATGTGCAAGATCCCAACTTAAGTCCAAACAATTAGACATAATTTCTTCCTTAAATACCGCGCGCTTACACACACACACTCGCTCGTAACCAAGCCTTCTGTCTCTCTCTCTCACTGGTTCAATCTCTAAAGCCAGTTACCAACCCATCTCTCTCTCTCTAACCCAATGACAACAACACAATTATACTGACTAGATCTGCATATCTCTTCTAAATCCTTTTGTGATCAATTCTCATTTTTTCGCTAAATTCTACTCTTAATTAATTTCTATACCTCTCTCTCCTTTCTCTATCTTTGAACGTCGACCAGTCTAACTTGCTGCATTTCATCTTACTGAAATCCAGCTCGGCCCTCTTGGCTGTCATCCACTCGCTAAATAGCAAGTTTGAAGTTTACCAAGCCACACACGCGCGCGCGTGCGCTTCTATGTTCGAAGAGACGCACCCGAGTCAAAGACGCACATTCGTCGTCATTACCTATCTTCTATCTATTTATTTAAACAACCACCTATTCAAACATTGAATGTTTGTACAATCCTGTTCTGCCTTTTTTCTTGTTTACCTCGGCTCTTGTTTATAAGAAATTAATTATTTTTAACACACACACGCACACACACACACACACGCACACGACACATGGGCATGAGGAGAGAAGCTGGAAAGGTAGGCCTGACTATCTAACTCGCTGTGTTTGCCAAGGGATAAACACAAATCGTCAGATGACGCCAAATTTTCTTGTATGCGCTAGAAGCGAATAGATTGTCAAGATTAGTTTGTACACGACCAACACGAGCTTAAATATTAGCTTTAATCGCTCGCTTCTAGTCCTATCAGGGCAATTAAGGCCGATCCATGGATGCCATGGTTATGATTTGCTCATCAAACTTGATCCGACCATTTTACTTTCAGCTTAGCCTAGGGCTTAGTTGCCTGCTCAGATAGCTCACCTGCTCGCATCTCGCAAATGCAAGGTGTCTATTTTTAAATTTGAAATTCCGCTGCTCAAGTGCAAGTGCAAATAAACGAAAAACAACAACAAAAACAGGTTGCTGATGATAGTCGAGCGTATTAGGTCCGAGCCGAACATGAGTTGAATCGTCCAGCTGTTGTCCTTGGCAATTCTGCTCTCTTGTTTCCCTAATACTTTCAATTTAAATTGAGGCTGGCATAAAGCTAAACACATCGAGCAGCTCTCTGTCCTCGCTGCGTCGGTCCGATCCGATTCGAATGTGCAGGCTGCGCAAGAAATTTGTTCGACAGGCCAAAAAATACATGGGAGTGCCATATGCCAAGCGCTACTTCGCGCCCGAATGTAAATCTCAGTTTCCTAAAGCGGTCGAAAATTCAAAAAAAGAAGCCTAATCGAATTGTGTCCTCTTTAAAATCAACGCAATTCAGCGCCCGAGTACCATTCCAAGTTGTTTTTGGACTGTTGCGGTCTGGTGAGGCGAGTAATGCGCGACCTTGAGCACGAGTTCGGCTTTCGAATAGGTCCTGGCAATCAAGCGTACATGTTCGACACGCTGCCAGACACGATTGAGAGCATCGATCAAGTAAAACCGGGCGATCTGGTCTTCATTTCGGCCATTTATTATTGTCCCAAAAGTAAGGCGATTTAAAATTTGAAATGAATTTCTGGTTCATGTCAGCTGGCTTGCTCGTTCTCAGAGAAAAAACAGCCGCACAACATCACGCACGTAGAGATAATGACGGGCAAAGGCGAGCAGACAATCGGCGCTCGATGGAATAACGGCAAAGTGCAGTTCTTTGACTCGTACAAATTCGACTCGAAAAGCTACCATTCGCCCATTTACTACATAAAATCAATTGATCCTTGGCTGCGTGGCATGTGTCGCAGTTATTGCGATGTGCATCCTTGGCGCTATAACACCTACATACCGTACAAGAAATCAATATTCTCGCCATTGACGCTCGACATTCGAACGCGAAAAGCGAGCGAGACGGAAGAGAGCAGGAAAACGGGCCGCCACATTTCAAGTGAGTGCAGGTCGCATAAACGTCGCAAGTCAAAGTCGAGAAGAACGAAGCGGAGAAAGCGCAGCAAGTCAGTGGGAGCCACACGTTCGGGTCAAAGTAGAGAGCGGGTCGAGGCTCAAAGAAGCTCGACGCTCTCTTCGTCGGAGTTGAGCGCTCTTCAAATGAACTTTGCTCTCGAGCAAGATCAGGAGCGACAGGCTTACAGCGAGGACGATTTGGCCGAGTTCGGCAGTGACGAGAGCGACAGCGACGAAAATGCGTCAGATTATGAGGTGAAAAATAACGAGGATGAAACGCTTTCATTCGAGCGTCTTTGTATCGCGAATGATTGAAATTCGTGTGTGGTGCTTGCACCCACACGCCTTACAGCCCAGCAAACTCCTTTTTGAAAAAAAATATTATAATTCGTTCTTTTAATTTCTTTCGATTATGATGGTTGCCACTCGAATAAATCGCTCACTTACGCAAGAAAAGCATTTCTCTTTCTTGCTAGCTTACCTACTTGCGCGCTTGATTCACTGCTCGTCTGCTCTCCGGGGCTCATCATCGCTGCTCTCTTACTCATTTTTTATCTCTCATTTGAGCCGATGAAATCAAATGCGGGCATCAGAGCGTTTCAGTTCGAAACCTTTTTCTACCTTTAGAGCATTGACCGGTTTAAACTGCGTTCACCTTATTTATTTTCGTATTGACAAAAATAGTTCGCAGAGGAATTGACTTTTCGTCTTAGGTCGCTCTGATGACTGTTTACTGAATCGCTTTCTTGAGTTTTAGATTGTTTTCTAGATTAGATGTGGAAAGGCTGAAATAAGGAGCTAGCGAGAGAGAGAGAGAAAAGGAAGTAGAGAAGCCAGAAAGGACAAAATGGAGCAGCGGTCCGTCGAAGTAGAACCTCAAGCAGAAATATCGGCTGCGAACGAGCACTTGCCAAAGTCTAAATTCGGCGCCGGCTCCGATCATTCCGACGTGATTGTGTTTCTTGTCCGTTTCTTCCGCATTATGGGCCTTGTATTTATTATTTGGACACTCGGTGAGGCGCGTTTTTCTACTCGACCTGGGCGAATCACGCTTGAGTTCAGCTCTCGTTTTCCTAGGCTACTACAACTTTAGCATGGCCTGGATACTCATCGGAGCGTTTGTGTATTTGCTACGTCAAAAGCAGAACTCGGCCAGAACGATCCGCTCGAAAATGATCCAAGCGCTGGGAATCGACGAGAAAAAGGCAATACTGGCCCGAGTAGACGAAGTGCCTGCTTGGGTTCACTTTCCCGACAAAGAAAGAGTCGAATGGATGAACAAGATGCTGAAGCAGCTTTGGCCTTACATCAGAGTCTACGCAACCAAGATGATTATCGAAACAGCCGAGCCGATTATGAATCAATACACAAACGCTTTCATAAATCAGATTAAATTTGAAGAGCTCGATCTGGGCGACATTGTTAGTAGACGCCACTTTTTGCCTCTTCTAGTTTGCTCACTGTTCATTTTCTAGCCGCCAAGAGTGGGCAGTGTAAAAGTCTACACCGAAAATGTGAATCAAGATGAGATTATGATGGACCTTGAAGTTATGTAAGAGCGATTCTCGTCGTCGAGTTTGACCACGTCTGGCACCAATCGAAACAAATATTTTAAAGGTACGCGGGCGACACGCTGATTAAGCTTCAAGCGCGTAGGATGATGGCTGGCATCAAAGACATTCAAGTAAACGCGTCTCATTTCTTGCTGCAACTTGCCTGCATTTTGTTTTTAATTGAACCAGTTTCATGGCACAGTCCGGGTCATTCTCAAGCCGCTTTGCTCTCAAATGCCCTTCTTTGCGGCGATAGTCGCATTTTTCTTACAAATGCCGGTAGGATAGAATATTGAACATCTCGGCGCCAGTTTGCCTCAAGTTTGATTAAACAAAAAGCGAATCGATTTCGATCTGACCGAGATGGCAAACACATTTGACATGCCGGGCATTCGCAAGCTTCTCAACAACATAATCACAGACTCGGTGTCCAAAATGCTTGTCTTGCCCAATCGGCTGGTCATACCCGTTATCCCGGACTTTAACGTGGCCTACTTGGACTCGTTTGCCTCCATACGACCAAGAGTACTCTTCCATCCTGCCGATTCGCCCACTTGCTCTCAACTCGTTTTTGGTTATTTGCAAAGGGCGTGGTGAGGGTCGACGTGGTGCGAGCAGTTGATCTGAAAAACGCGGATCTGGCCTTGTTCGGCAAATTGGGCAAATCAGATCCGTATGTGAAATTGAGCGGCGTGGGAGTGCCTCAACGCACCAAGACAATTAAAAACAACTTGAATCCGGTCTGGAACGAGACGTTTTACTTCATGATTGATCAGATGAATCCGAATCCGCCTCTTTTGGTCGAAGTGTTCGATAGCGATGATTTAAGCGACGACCTGCTCGGAAAGTGAGCCAGATGCCGCTCAACTACGAATTTGGCTCGTTTAAATCTCATTTTTTATTGATAGCCTTCAGCTCAGTGTGGACAGTATTGTGAAAAAGGGCCGCCAAGAAGGGGTAATCGGCGTCAGAGAGAAGCTCAGTTGATTTTTACCGCTATCCGTTTGTTTAGACATTTAAGCTGAGAAATGTGTCTCAAGGAGAGCTCTATCTTCGATTGGAATGGTTCAGTCTAGAGTCAAAACAAGAGACTTTTGAAAAGGTTGAAAGCCCCTGCCTCCTAATTTAAGCTTCACAGGAATCATTGCTTTGGCTTGTCTAGTTCAAATCACACCGATTGCATAGAATTCACGAGAAAAGCGGCGTCCTTCTTTTGTTTGTTAGATCGGCCACTGACTTGCCGGTAAGAGTCAACAGCTTTCTCATTTTGAATGAATTGAGAGATGATCGATGATGGCAGATGACCAAGCAAAATAAAGGCGTGAGCGAGCCGCATCCGAGAGCGGTTGTATCGATCAGAGAGAGCCAGGTGACCACAGCAGCCAAGCCAAGAACGACCAATCCGAAATGGAACGAACGACACTATTTGTACGTGGAGAGCCCGGAAAGCGATGAGCTCACGCTTAAGATCGAGGACGAGATAAGCGGCGAAACAATCGCAACAATGCAGTATTCACTGGCTGATTTGTTTGTCGAAGAGGAAATGATCGCCGATCGACAATTCGACCTCTCGGTGGTCAAATCGGGCTATTCGCCTAAAATGAGCCTACGCATGGAGCTAAAGGTGTCCATATGGTTTAATTAAATTTTTATCCGATTTGAACGTTTGCGTTTTCTCATTTTCGTCTAGATGTTCAATCGAATCGAAGCGAACGAAAATGAGCTGGTAAGTCAAGCAACAGGAGCAGCAGAAAAATTGATATTATCTCAGTTGAAATTGACACATCATACCCAAAGGCGAGCAATCCAGATCAACTCGAGCGCACTCAGCTAGAAGAGATTGTCGACGGCAAGATGTAAGCGTCTGATCTACTCAATCGTGTTCAATTAAAGCACGAGCACATTCGGAAGGAACCTGGGCCAAATCCGCCTTAGCCTTTCGTATCGCATTGACGAAGGTGCGCTCCTTGTTCGGGTCCACGAGTGCAAGTAGGAGTCCGTCTTGTCCAACACGTCTGCCGTCTATCTAACCTTGGCTTGCCTTTTTTTTCAAGCAATTTGAAAACGTTGAAGAATTCAGCATTGCCCGACACGAGCGTTTATTTGCGCCTGATGCCGGACAAGAAACCGCGCAAAAAAACGCAGGTGGCCAAGGATTCGATAAATCCGGTCTATGACGAAGAGTTCAAATTCAACTGTCCGTTCGCTGAGTTGTACAAGAAAATGCTTCAAGTGACGGTCAAGAACCGAAAGCTGGCAATATGCTCGAATTCATTTTTCATGGGCCAAGTTCTCATTGACTTGTCTAACGTTGGCACAACTCAGCCCATCTCAAAATGGTAAATGCTTAACTGCAAGCGCTCGCAAAACACTTCTTTCCTATTTGCGGTTTCTGTCTCTAAAAGGTATCGACTGAAAGAAAAACACGACTCGAGCTTTTTTAAGCATTAATCGCCACCAACCGCCAAACGAATGGTTTAATCGAATAAAAAACAAAATACTGTCAGAAGATGTTGTTAGTTTTCGTCCAGTTCACACAAAGCCTTGGCGAATTCAATCGCTGGCGAGCAGGACAAGTGATCAAAAGAAACATTCGAACTGAACTGAGGATCGAAAGCTTAGCCGAAAGCGATTAAGCCGTTTTTCTACTTTTATTCTAACTCGTTTGTTTTGACAAGTGCTCAACGATTTTTTTTTTCCAAACAAGCAACTAAATAGAAAAGCGAGAGCGTTTTAACTCTACTCTTCGGTGCCTCCTTTTTCCCATTCGGCGCGCACTTAAAATGTAAATGTCTTGAGGCAGTAGCTATATTCTGTTGCTGCTGCTGCTGCTGCCACTGCTGACCCCTATTAGGGAACGACTTTGAACGTAAATAAAAGCAAAAGAGCCGTCACTCGTCGCTCCAAGTCTCTTGGCTCACACAATAAAACTATTCAAAGTAATCGAGTTCAAGTAAAGCTTAGGCGACAACATCATAAAATAAGAAAAGAATTGAATTTGATTGAACACGCGGCCGAATAGAAAGTGAATTAAGGTGGCTTAGATGGTCTGATTGCGAGCAAATCAATCTGGCGAGTGCTTAGTGGCGCCCGAGGCCGCAACTGCGTTTGATCCAACTCTAAAAGGCGCTTACAAACACGAGCACAAGAAATCCAATCGAGTCAATCGTCGTCATTGTTCGGCAAAATCTCCGCTCGCTCTGTGCGCATTTGGTATAGAGTCTGTTTGAGCGGGCACAAAGAGAAAACGATTTGTTCTTTATTTTTTGATCATTTCTATTTCAGAAAGCGCAAGCTACAGCCAATCCATTAAGCGCTTGTGTGTGTGCTCGATTGATCGAGGCTAAATATTAAATTAAGAAGCGAAATCGATTGAAAAAGAAAAACGAGCAAAGCAAGCGAATTGAATTCCAAGCGAATGACTTGTTCTTTGTTTACTTTTGGGCCACATCTCAATCGAGTTAGAGGCACGGTCGCGGCAACGATTGCTCGACCTATTCTCTCAAATAATATTTACTCCGGTGCCCATTGGCTCTATTTGGAGCTGACTGGCCAAGACAAGCGCTGCCCATTCTCGGCTATCCTATCGACAACAAACGATCCTCTCTTGGTCATTAACCTCGCAACGATCAGATTGAAAGCTTTTACTTTTTTTTTTGTTAAATCGTGCCACCAGCCTCGGGCTACTTTTCTTACACCTATTTGATTAGAGTCCGATGCGTTTAATTAGCCCATGCCGAGATTCAAGATATTTAACAAGTGAATAATCACTCGGACCGTAGTTTACTTGGTCCTCTCCAACAAGCGCTCTCAGTGGCGCACACCTGAGCCCAGATGAACAGCGAGAAAAGGCACTCGGATCACTTGCTTATCGCTTTTAATTACACATGACTTAATTAATTAGACAGCGCAGTCACAACGATTGCGCCTTCATCTCGTTCCGAATCAACGAGATCTATCTCCAATCCAACTTTGTTTTCAAGTCGTCGCTCGTTTTCTCTCTTTCTTCTTTGGGTCGTTTGTGGCCTTTTTTTTTTTATTTGTTCTTGTTTTTTGCCTGGCTGTTTTGTTCGGAGATAGGCATGATAGATCTGAGGGTGTCGGTGCACAGCGTGAATCGTCTCCTTCCATGTGAACTATGAGCTCATTAAAGTCGAATATGAATGAACGCTGCCTGTCCAGACGAGCATGGGAATTTAATTCTCGCGCTCGATTGAGAAACATTCACGACTCTTATTTTTTTTTTAAAACGATCAGATGCAGAGCGGCGTTGCTGCATTTCCACAACACGTCAACCAAATTCATCCATTTAGCCAACTCGTTCTTCTCTCCAAATTATCTTCTCGCTCAATTCTATCCATTTGGTTTGTTTGCTCGGTGAGCATTTGGCACGCTGGCCAACACTTTATCAGAGCGACTCAATCAATTTGACGCATTCAATTATCAGAGTTTTCTCTTTAGCGACTCGATGACATTGATGCGCTGAGTCATCAATTCTCTCTTTCTGCTCCCCGCGCCTGATTGGAAAACAACTCTTCAATGGCTGTCTTTTGCGTTCAATTTCTCCTCATTTTTTTTTCAAATTATCTCTCCTATGTTGATTTATTTTCTCTGCTTTCACTTTTTATTTTTGCTCCTCTTCGCTCCTTAATTATTATTCGTAGACAAAGTTATTCAATATTGATATTGAGCTCATGAGTCGTTTCAGCTGCGCACGTCAACAACCAATCAGAGCGTATGGGCGGCATCGAGTTGTATCCATCTGCGGCGCCTATAAGAGCTCGATTTCGTGCGAGAAAAAGAAGAGGCCAAATGCGAACGTCTTGAGTTCAGAAAATCGAAACTTGAGCACAGTTTACAGTTGGACGTCACTTGGCTCTTTGATTGAGGCGAACAATTTCGTGTTTGCTTAGTTTAATGCTGTTTGTGGTCACCTGGGCGCTTAACAAGCACTAATTGTCTCAATTAGGATTTAGTCAAACGAGCATGGCAGCGCGCAATCGGGGCCAAGTGTGGCAAAACAGAAGCACGCCAAAATTTGGAGCAAGAACTGCTCCTCTCTTGTTTGTGTTTTACTACTTGGCTTCTGCATTCAAACCGAATAAGCGGCTTTTATTTATTATTAAATCAGATATTGCCTCTTAGGAGCAGAGCACAACCGTCACCAACATTTTGCAGCTCATTGTCCCAGCTCTCTCACTGACACGAGCGTGCGCCAACACACCCAACGCACATATTTAACAGGCTTTTCCTTTCTCTGGCCTGCTCTGATGACTAGCTCAGTGGCTAGCTCGACACACTCTGTCGTCGCACTGGTTGGCTCTCGAACGAGTTAAGTTCGAACGCAAACATCGTGCTAATGTAAATAGGCAGCCTGGAAACAAGCATTCATTGGATGCCCTATTAAACTTAAACGAGCATCAGCGAATAATTCAATATTTTCTATTTGCCCATCACTCAATCACACTTGTAAGCCCGAATGCGTCGACTAAGCGGCCATTCGGCAAATGCTTGTCTTGTTCTTTCTCTCCACAATTCGAGCCCAATTCTGCCTTTCGATCGTGACTCTACACGTCTGATTGTGGCTGTTTCTACCTTTATTTGATTGCGCTTGACATGCAAAAATTCAAATTGACTTGGCAAATTAAAATAGTTTCGACTTAATAGAAGCTTCATTTGCCGGCTTCAGTCCGCTCTGTAGATCTCTTTCTAAAACTATCTTTCTCTTCATCGTCATTCTATTCACAAATTTTCGAATTTTCCTTCTTTATTTGTCGTTTAAATAATGGCTGGGCGCCGGCGCGGAAGAAATTCGCGAAAACAAAGCAAAGAAGCGAAACAAGAAAAGCTTTCGATTCATTTCGCTCGTTGCCGCCAATGAGTCGAACGAATCGAGCGAGCAAACACAAATAGGTGTAGTGTGACTGATTGTAGACACTCGACGATTACGCGGCTCTTAACCATCATCATCGTCGTAGTCGTCATCATCATCATCATCAAAAACAACAATTTACAACAAAAACTTTTGAAAACCTCAACTCGCGACAAGAAGGAAAAACTCAAAGATTTCGAACGACACAAAAAAAAAGAACAAGAAAACAAGCTCGACAAGTCGCTTTCACTCGTTTTGAATTAGAAGCTCAGTCAGAAGCCACTCAGATGAGCAAATAAATAAATAGTATGTTTGTGCGTGAGAGCTAGCGAGCGAGAGACTGGTGGGCACTGGTCTGAATTTGATACGAATTAAAAGAGAAAGAGAGAGAGAGAGAGTAAGAGGCGACAGACAGAAGACTGAACAACGACTCAAAGCCGATGAGGAGCGAGCAGAATGAAAGAAATTCATTCGCCGATTGACTGCTCGTGTATCGTTTTTCTTTCGCCGATTCTGTTGCCGGCGCTGCTCAGGTCTGCTTTGTTGTCAACCGGCACAAATTGCGACGCTCGTCCGCTTTTCTGATTGGCGCAAATTCGCTCACGTTCAGCCTCTCTGGTTGGCCAAATTATTTAAGCATTTAATTATCACCGTCATTATTATTAATATTGTTTTTTCTTATTTGCCTGACGAATCTCGGCATTCGAAATCTACGTTTCGAATTAATTGACAATTTGCACCGCTGACAGATGAGGCAGACATGTTGCAATAATTAATTTCGTCTTTTGCTTTGTTTGCTTCTTCAAATTGAAAAATTGCCGAGCAAAGTGTTTCTATCTAGTTCATACATGTGCTTTATGGCAATATTGGCGTTTAGATTTGAAGAAACTGTCATCCTGATCGTCGCACAGAACTGAGCGATGCAACCATCACAAGCGAGTGCAGCCGCTCTGAACTACATCTCGGCGTTGAACGAGCAAAGCGTTAAAGCATTCAGACAATCGGCATTTAAACTGGCCAATTTGATACCCAACTTTCCGATCGGCGCCACGAACGCGTCAAGTCCATTTTCTATCGACAGTTTGCTCTCCTCGTCGACAAGCGGCAAGCTTCGAGAACTGTCTGCTCAAGTGGGAGGAAGCCAACAGAACGGCGCTTTAGCTGCTGCGGTCGCTTCAACCCCGCAGACGTCGTTCAGCTTGTCCGATTCGTATGGTAAGTCAAACAGTCCTGAGCTCGAACCATTGGCTCACAATAAAAGCGCCTTTAGACTTTGGCATCGGCTATCAAAACATACAAAACATTTTCAAAGCGGCTGCGGTGGCCAATTTTCAGTATTTGAATTCGATTCAGAATTTCCCTCAGCACCAGCACTCGCCCGCCGTTCTGGCCCATTTCGCCCAGGGCGGTCATTCGGCGAACCAACTGATCGCCGCAAAGAGTAAAGTAGAGCCAGACGATCTACACGGCTCGTATCAGTCCGGTCAGCATTCTAGACGCAAACGGCGCCATCGCACAATATTCTCTGAAGAACAGCTCGACCAGCTTGAAGCCACATTCGCCAAGACCCATTACCCGGACGTTGTCCTGCGCGAAGATCTCGCCAGTCGAATCGACCTCAAAGAGGAGCGCGTCGAAGTGAGTGCCTGCTTAGCTTGTGCATTCTTTTGTCTTTGGTTTCGACATTATTTTCTGTTCGGATTATTTGCCGACTCTTGCTCGTCTGGCCGGTTCAGAGGCGACGAATTGTGTTTGTTTATGTGAGAGAACCTTCAGATTTTGTGTGCTAATGTATGTGTTTGACTTTGTTTGCTGATAACTGTAATTCAGCATTCAAGCGCTCATCAAAACCGGCAGGTTCAAGTGTTTCGATGCGCACCATTCGTCTAACCGACCATTAAGTGACAAAAAAAAGGCTTCAATTTAATGGACTGCGCATTCTCTTTTTGTATTCACAAGCGATTAGAAGAGGTTAGAAGCCCTCTCTTCGCGTTTGAAGATCAAAGTGTCAAGGGAAGTGCTGGACGCGACCGCTCCAGGGTTTTTTAATCGGAAACCGCTCTTTTTTGCCCATCCGTTTGTAGCTTATTAGAGAGATTTTATATATTTCAGAAAGCAGGTGCGCGCGTGTGATTGTTCATATTGATTTCGCTCGTATGGCAATGGGCATCATTGAGTGGCTAGCGCTCGAACAAGTGTAAAGTTGGCAAATATCCGCTTCCGCAATTTTTCTCTCATTTCATCCTCAAGCTTTGGTTTTTATATCTGTCATTTGGCCTCTAATTGCGCATAGGTCTGGTTCAAGAATCGACGCGCCAAATGGAGGAAGCAGAAGCGCGATATGAGCGGGAAGAAATCGGAAAGAGGAGAGAAAAATTCAATATCCAACTCGCCATCATCTTCAGTGTCATCGAGTGCGAACAATTCGGTTTTTTATCGCCAACAGCAGCAGCAGCAGCCGCCGCACCAGCAGCAAACTCAGTCGCAGACGCACGTGACAAGCCTGCCTTGTCTGATTCCGGCTCACATAACGCGTGAACCTGATCGCTTTGAAACGGCGTTGTCTATCGAGCGACTTATCAGGCCTTCAAAGCGAACTTTTAGTACAGAAGACGAAAAACAAGAGTCATACAAAAGGCCCAAGAGCCAAGAGGCATCTCGTCCAGAGGAGAAGAGTCGTCACACCAGCGAGACAGCAAAAGAGGAGAGCAGATACAATTCGTTCAATTCGCCGAGCTCGTCTCTTCTTTCGTCACCCCACTCGATCAGTCCGGCTGGCAACAGCTTCGCCCACGTCTAACTTGACACTTCGCGACCATTGTAAACCTGAGCGCTCAAGCTCTTCTCGAAACGTTGTCATTTCTTCCCTCTCATGGTCTCCGCTCTCCTGTTTCCCTCTTTTTTTTTCACTTTTAAAATTTGAACTTGTCCTGTAATTGGTGTCCTCTGACTGCATCTTCTTTTACGAGCATTTCATCTTAGCGTTTGATTGAAACTTCTTTGATTCGAATCGGGCCCGGCTTTTTCCTCTTCCTTTAACCAAATGTTGGTGCTGATGGTCTATTTGCTTCGTTTATTGTCCCATTTACTCATTCGTTCGATCCAAAAATGCTCGCTCGATTTATGGAGCTGATTTTTCCTATTCGCTGTTTTCAGTCATTATAGACTCGAAATCCTTTTTATTTGTGTCTAAGTCTTGCTTTGTTGGTCTGGTGCCTCAATTAAACATGTAATTTACTACTTTGATTGTTGAATAAAATTCACTTGAAAGAGACAACCCAATTGAGCCGAATGAATCTAGCTAGAGCTCTTTTATTCAGGACCAAAATTGACCGATTGAGGAATTTCTTGTGCGATGATTTCGATGCCATTATTGCGACGCTCGGCCCATATTTGTGGTGCAAATCGAGATAACAATCGATAGAGATGCTGATGACGATAATGACCACGATTAGAATAATAAAAAGAAGAAATGGGCGATTTGAGATTTTCTGAAAAGACGCATCATTCTCGCATCACCAGCGGAGGCGCATGCTGTAGACAATTTGAACGAAGACGATGGTGCAAGACGGCACAAAGCTTTAACGATGATATTTTAGCATATTTCTCTCTTAGGCCCTGGTCACTTGGCTTCTCTTCTAACGAGTCAATTTAATCATTTATTCTCGTTTAATTATGAAGCAAGAAGGGACAGAGAATGCATAAATGCAAGTCTGACAGTGATCAGCATCAGGATTGACCCTAAATTCATGTTCCAATTCAAGTTTTTTGTATGAATAGGTCCCTAGGAGCCTCATTTGCGCATAAATTTCCGCTTTTCTGGGTGTTTTTCAGTACGCCAAAACGTGAGACATTTGTTCCAAGTTCACGGAGTAGCCACAGACAGTAAGACAGACAGAGAGACAATTGGTTGCTTTCAGAAATGTTCGATTCGATCGATTACAGCCGAATTATTTCAATTTGATTCGAGTGTTGCCGACCTCGGTGTGTTTGTGACTTGTTTCGTTTCACTGCATGTGACAATTAGATTTTTTCTATTTTTAGAGCGGCGTGAACCATGCCAGAAATAAACCTGTTTGGGCGTTTTGTGGCAACTTGGGATAAAGAGAGAATCTTGACAGTCATGCGAGACGTTTTGGTCTGGCTCGAGAAGTGTCAATTAAGCAGATGAGCAGGAAGAGTAAGGTAACGAGAGAAACGAGGCCGAGGAGGAGGCAAGTTTCAATTCAAAAGACTTTGAATGAGACGCCTGCGCTGCGTAGCGTGTTGCTAATTACACGACCTCGAGTGTATAAGAAAGGGCTAGCCGCTTTTTATTAGGTAGCACGCAAATATTGCAAGAGACAGGAATAGAATTATACTCACAAATTGAATAATGAATGAAGAAGTAATTCGATTTATTGATGTGCATTTGCAGGCGCTACAGGAGCGTGCACAGCAGTTAAGCTAACATCAGCCGAACCAGCACGAGCAAGTAGTTAGTAGCGCCAGTATCAGCAAATAATGCATCGTAGCGCCGTGCTGCCAATGCAAGGACTTTCCGAATGCAGGCTGAAAGCGCAGACTGTTTTGATTAGGTTTCGAGCAGTGCTTCTTACGTAATCGGCGTCTCACTCATCTTGGTCCCGGCAGATCACATCCAGGGTTCGCATTATTCACCAGATAGATCGGATGCTCTTTATGCCTGGTAAACACACACACACACACACACACACATTGGCCTCTCATCCTGTGCAGACGATGCTTAAACTCATTTTTAAACAGTCGGCTCTACCGAATTCATATTCTACAAGTGTTATTTCACATGTTCTCATATACATACAATCAACCATTAATCAATGCAACCCGTTGAGAAATAGAGTGCAAAAGCGCAGACATTTACTTTATATATCGTTATATTGAAAGAGAAGAACAAAGCGAGCGACCAAGACAGGGAGAGGAAGATCAAACCTGAACTCGATCGATATATCACAAGCATGACGAGCTCACATCACATCGAGCTACATCTTCATTCTTTATTTTTGAGAGGCTAGCCGTTTATTTGACTTGAACTTGACTTATTTTTTCTCATTTTGCCAGCAATGCGCCGATGGTGCACGCGATTGACATGGCTCGCTTAGACTTGGGCCAGTTTCTCTAATCGATCAGATATTTGCTTAAATTGTCGAGAGCTGTTGAATATTTTACGCCGCTTATTGATGGCCAGAAATATTAGCGTCAATCACGATTTGTTTCTACAAGTTCATCATGTCTTTGCAATCATTTCAATTTGTTCTGCTCTTCTCCGCCTCCATTTTCTCCGCTAAATTTTTCCCACTTAATCGTCACTTAATCAGATTTCGTTGGTGCTAGATTCGACCTCATTTTGGCCGGGCTTGCTTCTGCTTTAACGAGCTTAATGGTTCTATTTCTTTTCTTGCCACAAGTCATCAAGTCAACAAACAGCACGCCGCAATGAATGCCCGGCGGACATGATTTAAGTTAGAAATTTAATTACGGCATGCCACATCGAACGAAAAGAGTGAAACAGACGGCAACAAAGAGAGAACAAGAGAAAGAGAGAAAGCGAGAGAGAGAGAGAGTGCCTATTAGAACGAGGAGAGAAAGCAAGCCAAAAGCATTTAAATTTGCCTTTTAAGCTTCTACATTCAGATTGCATGATTATTAGCAGGTTTATTGATTAAGCCGGAAATCAATAAGACCAGAGCATTCGAAAAGGTGTGTGTTTGTGTGGCATGGAAAAAGAAAAGGTGAAAAGAGTGGCAGCAGTAGTCAAGCCAGCTATAATGACTGTTTAATTAAATATTCAATTTTGCAGTTGATTCAGTACGCTCCAAACAAACAGCTCTAATTGACAATGATTATGAGTGGTTTACTCAATCGATTAGAACCGCAAATAAAGTAATTTGAGCATTGCACGCAAGCGCGCGTGCAGGCATGCTTTCCAAGGTACGGCTCCTCGTATTTCTTAATTGGCGCCGATTCTATTTAGGCTCAATCGAGTTGAAAAAAGGCCAGAAGAAGAAGGCAAAAAAAAAAAACTAAGAAAAAGAAGAAGCTTAGAGAAGAAACGCGATTATGCCATTTTTGAAACAGGTCATTATGTCTGACGCGATCGAACATTTTTATTTGACGTGCTGCCGAAGTGGCTCACTACGGCTGCAGCACTTTATTTAATGCAGCCGGATCGGACAGGATTGCAAAGAAACAGAAGCCGAGAAAAGAAGTCTATTTCGTTGGCTGGCTTGCATCTGACATTTAGATTTCTCGACAGAAATGACGCTTCTCCTTTCCTCTTTCTTTGAATCTTTTTTTCTCTTCCCGGTCCAATTTTTGCATTCATCCTCTTCGATCCGAGTTGGTTTATGCAGCTGCGAAGCTTCTCATTATTACCAACATGATGTAATTATTATCATCTTGATGTTGCTTGTAATCATCATCATCATCATCATCATCATCATCATCATCTTGCACATCAAGTCCTTGTGCGCCTTCAAGCCGCCTATGAATGGTCTGCTCTAAATTATTGAGATGAATGAATTAATAAATAATGGAAGCTAAAGAGAGAAAAAATTATGACGTGTTCTTGCACAATTTTATTTTTTTTTCGTAGTGCCGTGGTCCGCTCTCTTTCCTCGTTGCAATAGCAGATTTAAAATAATCATAAATTATTATTTATCTTGGTTCCACGCAAACACCAACACACACTCACTCATAAAAACACACGCTTACACACATACAAACAGTCAGGCAGACAGGCTGCCAAGAGGAAGGTATTGCGCTGAAGGTGCGTGCAATTTGCATTTACTAACAAAAATGCGTAGAATGTTACATTGGTGCTTTTTTTTTTCTTCCCCTTCCTCGCCTCTTTTGTTCCTCTCTCCTACTCGCTCCTCCGTGTTCTCTTCTCCTTTTTTTTCATTCATCAATATGCATTCTGGCACCGGTTCGTTCGCCTTCTAATTTAATCTGATTCATGATTTTTATATAAAAAAAAGGCAAAGGTCGAGGAGAAGGCAGAACATGATTTCTTCAAATCAGCAAGAGTCAATTTTTTCCTCTCGGTCGATTTTGGCGCATTCTATTTTTATTCCGGGGCTAAATTTAAATGGCTCGAGGCGACTAGCGAGTCTGGCCGTCCGCATCATTTCTTTTTCATTTCATTTATCGTCTAAGAGATCCTTAAGAGCACACAAACCCTTTCGGCTAGAGTTGATATTAATTTTTTCCATTTTTCTCCCTCTTGCCTCCCTCTCCCTTCTCTCTCTCTCTCTCTCTTGACTTGAACAAGAAAGAGAGGAGAGGTTAGCTCATACTGAGCCTTATCTAAGGCTACATCGACAATTGTACTAAGATTGCTAGCGAAAAGAGCGAGCTAATCGATAGGCTCGCATAAGGCGCCAAATGGTGTTGCGAGATGCAGCAGCAGCCTTATAAACAACAAAAACAACTTAGAACAACGGCAGCAGTCATAGCAGCCGTAGCAGCAGCAGCAGTTTCGGCCGAGTATTCGCTTTATGGCTGTTGCGGAGGAGAAAAGCTCATTCGTAGATAAATACGCTTGAGAGCATTAGATAAACGGTGTAATTGCTTCTTTCTGCTAATCGATTACTCAACTAATTTAAAATCGAGCGAATGCGTTAATTATTCGCATAATTTACATCTTCATTTCAAATTCCTCTTATCATGCGCCTTGCCAGCGCAGAATACCCACATCGTCCTTATCACTCTCTCTCACACGCTCTCTCTCTCCCTCTCTTTGCCTATTAGTAACTAACACATCGATGTAGACAGACCAACTTACTCATTGAACGGCTTGAGTAATAATCTTTGAAATTTAGGCATTCTGGGCGAGGAAAGCGCTGCTTGCTCGCGCGCCTCATGTTTAAGCCGCTCAGATGGGCGCTTAGGCGCGATCTGGCTGCGCATGCTCAGAAGCCTCCTATTAAATGCTATTAAATCATTTGGCTGCTTCTAGACAATGAACTAATGGTGTTTGACTGAGAGGCGATCAGCTTTGGATGCAATCTAGTTGAGTGCCCAAGTTGCCTGTATCGAACTAAACAAAGGCTGGCGCCAATGCTGCCTACAATCTGAACAATATATTTATATATATATTGGCCAGACGACGACGGTTGAGCATCGAGCACCATGTCGCGGCATCTGTTCACCGGCAAGATCAAGATAAAAGTGATCGAGGCCGAGAACCTCAAGGCCACTGACTTTTCGACTCGAATATTTCAGACGCCGATCTCGTCCCTCTCGCCTTATGTAAACATAGACGTTGACGATGAGCCAATCGCGCGCACTACGATTAAACCTCGAAACCAAAATCCAGTATTCAATGAGGAGTTTCAAACTGACGTCAAAGCGGTGCATGCAATCAACTGCACTGTGTTTCACGACTCGGCCCTGCCGCCTGACGAGTTTGTTGCCAACTGCTCAATGATCTTGAACGAGCTTAAGCCCGAGCGCAACGATCTCTGGCTTGATCTTGAGCCTAACGGTCGACTTCACTTGAGTGTGGAGTTGGATGGCACTTTTAAACTAGGCAAGGCCATCTCCTTTAATCTCATCTGTCTCAATCCAAGTTAAATGGCATTTTACTTTGCAGTCGAAGGTTCCGATGGAAGCTATAAACGCTTCAAACGCAATACGCAAGCATTCAACAGACGCCGGGTGGCCATGCGGCGTAAAGTGCACCAGATATTTGGACACAAATTCATGGCCACCTACTTCAGGCAGCCGACATTCTGCTCTATTTGCCGCGATTTCATATGGGGCCTTTTCAATACTCAAGGATATCAATGCCAAGTGTGCACGTGCGTCATACACAAGCGCTGCAAGTCGCATGTGATCACAAAATGTCCGGGCATTAAAAACGCGGACGTGGTCATGCCTGAGAAGCGGTTCAGCATAAACGTGCCGCACAGGTTCATGGTCCATACATACAAGCTGTTTACATTCTGTGATCACTGCGGCTCTCTTCTTTGGGGAGTTTATAGACAAGGCCTGCAATGTGAGGGTAAGCATACACTTGTTGGCTTGTGCTGTGCCAACTTTGAGGCACAGTTGATCGTTGTGTGATCTCCGTTTTGATTGCTTCCCTTCGGCAGAGTGCAAAATGAATGTACATAAACGGTGTCAGAAAAACGTGGCAAACAACTGCGGAGTGAATCCGAAAGAGGTGGCATTACTGCTTCAGCAGCTCGGCATATCAGATGCCAACGCCAATGCCAACGCGTCGTCCAGTAAAGCGCCTCGACCTGTAAGTTCAAGTCTGTCAAACCGACACGACCAGACTTTTAGAATTTTATTTTTCACCCAGTCGATCTCTGATGAGATAAGAGTGAATCCAGCCAGTGACAAGCCACTATCAAGCAATCAGGGTAAGATATTGAACCAAAATATCACTTTAACCTTGAACCATCTAATTTGACTCTATGTTTGATTTGGCAATTTCAAAGTGGCCCGCGCCGATTTTCCTACTAAATTCGGATCAGATAGAAAGCAGAGGGTGTCTCTCAACGACTTTTCGCTAATCAAAGTCCTTGGCAAAGGAAGCTTCGGCAAGGTTGCTCAATCCAGCCTTTAACTCGTCTCTATTTTGCCAGACGCTTTTATTCTTTTCCTCTGAAGGTGTTTTTGGCCGAGAAGAAAGCCAACGGCGAACTGTTTGCGATCAAAGTGCTCAAAAAAGACGTCATTCTTCAGGACGATGATGTCGAGTCAACTTTGACCGAGCGGCGAATTCTCACTCTGTCAGCCAAGCATCCTTATCTGACGGCACTGCACTCGAGCTTTCAGACTGAGGTAGCTCGCTTGGCCATCTTTCAACCGATTCGTTTCGAGTCAGCTCGGCGTCCAATTTTTAGGAACGTCTCTTTCTCGTCATGGAGTTCATAAACGGTGGTGATCTCATGTTTCAAATTCAACGCTCGCGAAAGTTTGACGAGGGCCGGGCCCGCTTCTACTCGGCACAAGTCACGCTTGCCTTAATGTTCTTGCACAAAAACGGAATTATTTATCGGTGAGTGATCATTCCAATCCAAATGTGACCTCAATTCTGACCATTCTATTCTCATTCTGCCTTCAATTTGTGCTTCAATCGTTCAGCGATCTGAAACTCGATAACATTCTATTGGACATGGAAGGTCATTGCAAGCTGGCCGACTTTGGAATGTGCAAAGAGGGCATATTCGACGGCCGTTTGACATCGACTTTTTGTGGCACGCCCGATTACATAGCGCCCGAGATACTGTAAGTGTCGCTGGTTTCACGCGGCCAGTCCTAATTTCTGACGAATGAATTAGTCAAGAGCTCGACTACGGATTCAGCGTTGACTGGTGGGCACTCGGCGTTCTCATGTACGAAATGATGGCCGGACAGCCGCCATTCGAAGCTGGCAATGAAGACGATCTGTTCGAGTCGATTCTGCACGACGAGGTCGTCTATCCGTCTTGGCTGACCAAAGAGGCCATCTCGATCTTGAAATCGGTAAGACGAGCACTTTTGCCGTCTGCTTCTCGTTTCATTCACTTTAAATTTCAAGTTCATGACCAAAAACCCGAACAAGCGCTTGGGCTGCGTTGCTTCCCAGGGCGGTGAAGAAGCAATCAAGCGACATCCGTTTTTTCTCAACAAAGTAGATTGGATTGCGTTAGAAGAGCGTCGGGTCGAGGCACCGTTCAAGCCAAAAATTGTGAGCTCAATTCGAACATTATAATTGATCACTAACGGATCTTGATGATTAACGGAATAATTTTTAAAGCGTGATTTAAAAGACACGAGCAACTTTGACAAAGACTTTACAAACGAAGAGCCCCGACTCACACTCGTCGACCCGATGATAGTGAAAGCAATAAATCAGGACGAATTCCGCGACTTTTCGTTTATGAACACAGAATGGAGGCCAAGAGCTTACACTCAGGCAAAGGGAGACGACGAGGACGACGCCAAAAAACTTGGCGCAAGCAGTCTCAAAGCAGCGCGCGAGTCTCGAGCAGCCGGCTCGACGGCGAGCAGCTTGTCTACTTCGGACAGATCGAACTCTCCGTCCGTCAACACCCTCACCACACCGACAAGCGTGTCAGAGTCGAAGAGCAACGGAGACATCGATTTGAGCGAAGCGTCGCACAGGCGAGCTATTGAGGACACAGACATTTGAGTGCTGCTTTTGCTCTACAGACGATCTCTAACCACTGAGCGATAGAAAAATGCAATGCAAGTTGAAAACGATTCGTGTCGAGCATTCGTTTCGGCCGCAAAGCACAGCTTCAGAACAAATGAGCCAACAAGCGAACAAAGATTATTGTCCATTCGAACAATTGCTTGGCTCAGAAGGCAGCTCATTCTTGGCATTCGCCAAATATGCCGGGGAACATGAATCAACACACATTCTTCTTCTTCTTTTGTACTTTGCATCCTCTTACTTGTATTCGCACCTTCACTGAACCTTCACTGATTCCCTTAATTCGTGTGTGCGTGTTTGTGTGTTGTCGATTGATTTTCAAGCAGGAATCTTCATTATTTCTTCGATGTTCAGAATTTTCTTTGTTTAATCAGCATTAGCTAGATGAGTCCTCTTTTTCTAGTTTGCACGTTTATTTATTTCAAATATTCGTTCGATCGTTTGAATTCTCCATTTTCTCCCCGAGTTTTCTTTTGCCTATTTTCTATTTATTTGCGTTGATTCGAGTACTATATTGAATAATTCTGGACATTTGTCGCTTTTTCTTATACAAATCTTATAAATATCGACTCTTGTGTTTGTTGATTATTTTCTCAAACTAGCTATTCAATGCGCAGAAGGTTTTCGGTGTAATTTTGTTTTTTATTTTTTAAAGCGCGTCTTCTTTTAACTTAATAAATTCAAACAAAATTCATTACGACTAAACAAGCAAAGCTTTGAAATTTGTGGCTCAAGAAGGAAGCCACCTTGACTACTAAGTTTCTCATACTTTCTTCAACTACCCACCATAAAAAGTTGAGCAAGCTTTGTCGGTTTTAAGTGTGAGAAGCTCTGTCAAACAGTTCACATGAAGCTTTGAAAAGAGTTTATTCATAGAAATTAAGTTGCTTTGCTTTTTTTTTAAATCAGAGAGAAGGAGAGAGAGAGAACAATTTCGTTTGTTTGTGTGCGTGAGTTTTTTAGTGCGATTATAAAAAACGAAATTTGTTAATAATTGAAGGCGAGATAAAATAGGTGCGAAAGCTGTTTTAGCTAAGCTGAGCTCGAGAATTGCGGAGCAGACCAAAGTCTAGGTTCGTTTGAAGCATGAATGACGTGTGCGAGAAGAGAATGATTGTGACGCTCGACATGGGGCTGGAAACGAGCACTAATTTCGTTTGTCCCTTAATTTGTTTTTTCTTTCTTAATAAAAGTCTGTTTCTTGTTTATCGTACACCACGGGGGATTAGACTGCTTGAAAGCTATCGAATGATGGATGTCAAGGGAGCAGTAGGCCTTCGTCGGAGGCCCAATCAAATGAAAGGAAGAGTCGAGAAAGAAATGAGGAAAAAAATGAAATCAAGAAGCTAATGACCATTGACTGAGTGGACAAGTGACAGTTGCTCGACCGGAGCCGTTCAGAGCAGCAAACACTTCTTCCTCTTTTTCGGATTGGTTTGCAACGCGGCACGTGTGGCGGTCTCAAACACTTCTCGCACTCCCTCTTTGGTCTTGGCCGAGCATTCAAGATAGGCGACCGCATGAATCGAGTCGGACACTTCTCGGCCCTGCTCGTAGCGTACCGGCTCCTTTTTCATTTTGGCAAGTTCTCGTCGCGTGAAATCGTCGTTGCGCAAGTCTTTCTTGTTGCCGACGAGTACAACCGGTACCCGGGGACAAAAATGTCGCACTTCTGGCTGCCATTTTTCTGTGATGTTCTCTAAACTGTCCGGATTGTCGATGCCAAAGCACATGACGATTACATCCGAGTCAGGGTAGGACAGAGGTCGAAGGCGATCGTAGTCCTCCTGGCCGGCTGTGTCCCACAGAGCAAGCTCGACTTGCTTGCCGTCGACCTCAATGTCGGCCACGTAGTTCTCGAACACGGTGGGCACATAAACTTCGGGGAACTGGTCCTTGCTGAACACGATCAGCAAGCATGTCTTGCCTGTCAGTCGCATTTAGAAGAGACATAAGTTTAGTTTCAGATGTGGCAAAGAGAGAGAGAGAGTGGACAAGGGGCAGCCTACCGCAGCATCCATCGCCTACGATGACTAGCTTTTTTCGTATGGCGGTCATCTCTGATAACTCTTGACGACTCTTATCTAAAAGTGGCGATTTAGATTAGCTGGAACGAGTCTGACGAGCAAGACGCTCTTCTAAGCGCATATGCTCGAAATGATTTATTTGTGTGCGCCTGTTCGTGTTCTCGTCTCTCAATCTCTCATGTAATGCAAATTTTTCATGACTCATTATAACTGGAGTGGAGCACACGAACGCTTCAAGGGTATGAAGCGAACATTTGACTGAGATGAAAAACAAACAGTACGGCGAGTGTTGATCACTTGAGTGGTGATCATGATTGCCATCAACTGCAGGCCTGGCATTCAAAATGTAATCAACCGAATAGCTGGTGGAACAGTTCATTCTTGCTGTTGTTGTTTGACGCTCTCGGCCATATAATGCCGTTTAGAGATCTAATTATGGATAGTGCTTCTTAATCCAATCGGGTTTAGTACTAACGTAACAACGGCACGCCTCGGCTCAACCTTTCCACTGTGCTCTTTGTTCAAGTTTCACGCGAGGCGACGCGATTATTGTCTGCGCACTGTATCCCTTAGGTCATTTCCCTGCTTCTCTCGGCCGACTAGAGAGGCAGTCAAGAGGCTAATCGCTTTTATTTAATATTCGAAAATCAAATCTCTAGTCAATCTGAATCCGACGAGGCGTGTGGATTATTCTTCTCCTCTTCCTTCCGGAGTCTTTCTTCCTCGGCTCTCTTTTTTTCGTTTTCCAGAATCGCTCGTATCACAGTCTCAGAGAGCTCGCCAATGCTCTCGTTTGTTTTCGCCGAGCATTCAAACCAACCTTGGCCGTTCAGTCTCTCTTTCCATAGCTCTACTTGCTCAACTGTTACTGGTCGGAGCTTTTCGTCGCCCAACTTGCTCCCGGCAATCGCCTCGTCTCTTAAATCTTTTTTCGCGCCCACATAGATGATCGGAGTGTGATAAATAAAGTGCTTGACTTCGGGATACCACTTTTCAGGAATGTTTTCCAAGCTGTCGACATTGCTCGTGTCGTAGCATATAAAGGCGGCGTCCGCATCAGGATAGTTTAACATTCGTTCTCTGCCCTCTGAGCCAGTATCTCGCAATTCGAGCTCATATTTACACCCGTCGACTTCAAATTGAATTAATTGCCTAGTAATCAGCTCGGGAAGATCGCTCTGCTGAAAATCTTTGCCTGCCATTGCCCTTAAGATGCTCGTTTTGCCTAGTTTTACAACAGCTCTTTAAGAGCGATTTCAAAGCTGACAAAGATATATTCACCGCATAGGCCATCGCCCACAATCACGACTCTTCTCTTCTCAACAAACTCCATAATCGAAATTCTAGACTTGAAAATGGCTCCCTGAATTTTTTTTCCTGCCGCTTTAGTACACGTTCTGAAGCTTTTATTTTAGGAGCGAGCCAAAACTACAGCCAAATCTAGATTGCTGCTACTTTCTGCCGCTTTGCATAATTTCAAGGTGCACTTTGGCAACCGAGTTATTTGTTTATTTGTTTAAGATCGAGGGAGCCTGCAATAAAACAGGCGCTTGTTACAAAGAGACATCGACTCAGCTGAGAGCTATTAATAACCGAAGCTGAGAATTTTGCACAACAAAATCAGTTCGGGCCGATTGAAGCGTATTTCGGCTGCTGGTCTGGGTTGCAGGGAATGTTCTAATTTCTATCCAATAGGTCTGAATAGAAGTAATCATTGACGGATAGACGCTAGTTTCTAAATTATTCAATTACAGGCAAGAAAATGTGTGCACCCGTTATCTCTAAGATGAAAATGTCGTTATTGCAACATCTAGCTCGAGTCTGGATTAGTTTGGCATCGAAGGTTTCTTCGGTAAAAAGTCCAAATATCAAAATGACAGAATTTTAAATTTGCTCCCACGTGCTCTCATACGAATTTCTGCTGAAGCGTCCTCTCTTCAAACTAATCCGAATAGCGTCAGCAAAATGTATTTAAATGTGTGAAGCCAAGTCCGACCAGCGATGCTTCAAGTCTTCGGGTCGAACTACAAGTCACGTGGAAAGATAAGAATCGGTTTTTATCAAAGACTTCTCTTCTTCTCTGTTTGCTGGGATTCGATATCACACGAATCCTTAGCGATTGTTGCTCGTGCGTCACGATTGTGACGAAAATTCATAATTTGCACGACAACAGATGAAATAGAAGCGGAAGCTGAGTAAAGTTGGTGCGAAAATTGAAGCCAGTGACGGTCAAAACGGTTAGATGCGTTCTCTCTCTCTCTTTCTCTTGAGCGTGCATATACGTCGGTGTTCTCTTTCTCGTTTGTTTATTTTGATCTGATGAGCGCGCAGAACGTGTCGCAGTCGGTCTCTTCCGATCTTGGGCGGAAGCTTCAACCCAACACACACACATACCCATACAAAGTCGGCAATTATTTTTTTTTCGGTTAATAATCATATGGATTAAATCAGTCGGTTCGCCGGATGAACAAGAATTTCAACCAAATTCATCATAGATGGCGTCGACGAAAATTTGGATAGACAAGAATTTCATCCAGTCGACGCGCGGCTCCGGTGAAGTGCTCACCCAATTGGAGAAGGCGAACATAAGAAGCGTGATTGAGGAGCTGCCAGTCACAAACGGCATATTCTGGACACGGGCCAAGCACTTTGACAAGACAAAGGAGTTTGAAGAAATTCAACACGATCACCTTCTCATCAAGCTCGATTTTGACGCGTTCAGCAATCTGCTGCGTCAGTTTCTCGACGATCGCTCGGTAGAACGAAACAGAAACGAGCTCGTTAGATTCTTGCGCGAATGCAAACAAAAGGCCCAAGTCACGTCGGCTACGCTGCTGGTGCCGAATTTGAAGCAGTTTTTCAAGTAAATCGCTGCTGTCAGTTTTGATAAAATTAATTGAGAAATTGCGGTGCCTCTTCTGGTCGCCTGAACATTCTAATTTATGCTGTTTAGGAGCTTGAGGAAAACGACGTCGGACAGTAGCAAATGCGACAAGTTCACTAGAGCAAATGTGAACATGGCCATTCTTCATCTTGAAATGTTCGAGCGAGTCTGCATGCGAACATACGAGACAGGCGACGAGCTGAAAGATCTGATTATGTGCTACACCAAGTCAGTTGGTGATTATCTGTCGCGTCAGGACGAGAACATGCTGTTTTGTGACAAGGCAGTGGAGAAATCGCAGACTAAAGTGGGCAAAGACGGAAGCGGATGCATAAATTTGTGGAAAGAGCTGCTCGAAGGATTTCCCTTGGTCGGTCCCGAGCAAGCGCAAGCAATATGTGCCGCTTATCCATCTCCGCTCTTGCTGCAGCAAGTAAATTCAGCGCGCAAGCAAATCTCATCCAAATTTATCATTAATCCACTAAAGGCGTTCAATAAATCAGGCCCGCTGCTGCTGGCTGACATTCAAGTAATTATCGGTTCTTCCATCTATATTTAGCTCGTTTGATTAAGCGCGAATATTTAGGTCAGAAGAGGCGCCGGAGTGCTTAGCAGTGTGAGACGCATCGGTCCCGAGTTGTCGCAAAAGATGCACAAGTTTTTCACGAGTCTAAATGCAGACGAGCTGCTGGTCAATGAATAATCAATTAGAATATATTTTTTTTTCTCATCGAGTCTTCATTTAATTCTTTTTTGTTTGATTAAATTTGAATATATAGTCGCATTTTAATTTGCCTTTTATCGATATCTCTGCCAGAAGCGTTTTAATCTCAAATTGGCGTTGCTTTAGATCAAACGACATATTGAATATATTCAGAATAATCGAGTTCGTCTGGTCTAGGACAGCGTGGATTAGAAATGGCCGATTTGAAAAGCATACTGATGGACGAATGGCTTAACAATTCAGCATTGATGATTCTCTCGGCGGCGATGTTTGTTCTCATAACGACAAAGTTGTTTCCTCGCCTCGGACACCAAAGTGACCGAATTTAATTAAAATCAATCACCCGACCGATATTTAAAACATTTTTCAAAATTCATAGATCATGGATCGCAGCAAATATACCAAAAAGAGTTCATTTTGTCCGAGCTGAATGAGGGTGACAGAGCGGAACATGAGCCAAGCAAAGAGACCGTAGACAGGGCCAAGAGCTTCTATGACTCTCAGCTTGAGCACGAGCAGATCATTAGAGAGAAAGTGTCACTAACTGGAAACGAAATGCTCGAGCGTCCATTTGAGACAGCCGGCTCGAGTCTGAGCGTCGAGGAGATGGAGACCGAGAAGCAGTGCCGAGAAAAGCAGTTGGAGAAGATATTTGAGCTGCTTAAACAGCAAGAGGAGAACACGAGCGGCCGAGCGTGTGGCCAAGAGGCTGAGTTTCAATTCAGCGTACTGAAAAAAGATGGCACATATGAACAAGTGAGCGTTGAAAAGACAATGATCAATGAACAGATGAAGCTCTACGGCCTGTGAGCATGTTTTTTTGCCGATCCGTTCGGAAAATGTGACGGATCGCTAAACTCCCTCCCTTAATGTTTAGTTCCATTATTTGGCTAATGAGTGATCGTCGTCGACCCCTTAATTTTGATATCCAACACAATCAGTTCGATATGTCGAGTTGTTTGTTCAAGTCAGATTTAAATTTTCTTAAAAAAATGCAGAAAAAAAGTAAGCGCAATAAAATCGAATAGGATAATTTTAAGTGGACAATTCGTCTATCGTTTACAGTTGGTGTGGCTCAGCATGCCGTTCGGCAGGCGAACAAAGCTCCCTGACGCCAGCTCAAGGCGGCAACGTGCACACTCGCTGAAAAGGGAGTGATGAGAGCCAGGTGGCAGGGCGAGAGGGAGAGAGACATACCTGTCCTCGTCAACGTAGAGTTGTTCGCTCTTAAGCTTGAATAGAACGCATTGCAGATTTAATTTATGAACACAGGCAATGTTTAGCTTGGCGCGTGTCGAATGCTTTCGGTTGACCGTCGACTCGAGCATGCTCTGCAGCGACGAGGCGCTCAGACTCATCGACCAGTTGTTGGGCATTTTCTCCAGAATCTTGGCCACGTCCAGCTGGCCTATTTCCTTGCTGTTCAATAGCTCCAACGCTGGCTTCACCAATCGCTCGCTTTCCCTTCAAATTTCAATAGTCGATAAAAAATTCACGCATTAAAAAACAAATCTGGCCACTTGAAGCTTGTGTTGAAATAGATTGAGAATAAAATATTGAACAAGTGGCGCCGCTGTTTGAACGAGTCTCTCGAGTTGTTCAAGCAGTAGTTTTTAGCCGCCTCGTAGTCATGCAGCTCATAGACGAGAATTTTGAGCGCCTTCTCGTGCTCGTCAATCTTGCCGTACAGAATGGCGCATTCCTTCTGCAGACGCGTTTCGAATTCTTTCAGCTTCGACAGAATGTACTGTGCCCTGAATGCGCCGACATTGTCCATGGCCTCTTGAAGACGCATTCTGACCAACGCAATTACAAACCTGTTCAAGGTCAACACAGATATTTGCCGATTACCGATTTGAGTCGAGACGGACGCTCCAATCTTCTGGCCGTTGGTCGTCCGATTGCCTGAGAAGGTTGAGAACATTGTCGACGTACAGATCAATTAGCTGGGTGCTGAGCTTTTCTTTCTGCGTTTATTTGCCAGTTTAAAATTGAGCCCAGCTTGACAGAGACAGAGAGAGAGATCAAGTTACCAAGAGCTTTTTGCCAAATATCAAGTACTCGAGCTCAATCTGCAGGGCCTGTCGATATGGCTGGAGCTGGGTGCAAATCGTCGGCCAATTGATCGAGTCGGACAGCGGCCGTTTGGTGAACACTTCGACAGCCTTCACTTGATCGCGTTTCATGGTCCATTCAAAATTGGACCAGATCGTCTTGTCCTCTGGGTCGTCAGTCTCAACCAGACGATCGACCACAAAGTCGAAACCAGGAAAGCATTGGTCACTCAGCTCGCCTTGGCAAAGTCTTTGATTTCAAACAGAGTCAGATTGCAAAAGTCAAAGTCGAGCTTGGGCAAGAGTGCTCACTTTCTCCACACGTCGAAGGCGATCTCGTAGATTTTGGCCGCAAAATAAGCCGTCGCCGAATCGTGGTGTCGACCCTGTTCAATAAGCCGATTGACATTGTCTAGCATGAGCTCAGTTGGAATCGACTTGATTATTTCCTCTTTTAGATTCGAATCGCTTGCATGCATGCGACCGCTGAGCAGCAGGAAAGCTTTGACCCATTCCGGTCGACTAGTCTCTCTTCGTTCCAGCACCATATTCAGCAGAACGCTCTCCAGTTCGGCCAGCAGTTGGTCGCGTTCTGTTTGCCGAAGGCTGTCGAAAAACTGTTCGAAATCGTCGATCAAACCTTGAGTCTCGTCTGTGAGGTTTGCATCTAAATTTCGCAGTTCGGGATGAAGTCGGCAAATCTAAAAGGCAATTTGAGAATGCGAACGGTGAACTGAGATAAATCAAGACCAACCTGGACGTAGTTGACACCACTTTCTCTCCACAGCTGCTCGACGCGCTCAAAGCTTCGTCGTTGAAGAATCTGAGCGAACGCTGCTTTAAGTTTGAATGATTTGATTTGCTATTGGCCCGTTAATTCGATTTCAATCAATTCAAACAGCAAACTGAACGGTTTAATTACGTTTACATATTGACGCTCGGTGGCAGTTCTGGCAATTGTCTCAACCAGATCGAGTGCTTCGTCTATGCGCTTGTGAAATAGGAAGTTCTCTGCCTGTGACAGAACGCTCGCCACACTCGCCGGGTTCAATGCGCATATTTGACTGGAGGTCGAAATCAAGAACGCGTTCTCCAGGCGAATGTGCTTAATCCAGCTGCAGTTCGGCAATGCGATCTCTTGTTTCAACTGCGAGTCGCCAAGATCGTAGAGTTTAAGCGATTCGTTCGACAAACAGAGCACGTATGGCTCGCTTATTTGAAATTGAGTGCAATTGTCACACCAGGCGACTGGTGGCCGCATTGTTTGACCGTCCGTGGTCGCAAACATTCCCAAATTGCCGGCACAGTTGAGCAAAAACTCGCCCTTTTCTCAAAGAGATTAGACATGAATCGATGGGCAGCAGATTATCGGCATCGTACAGGTCGATAATTAGCTATGAATGGCGTCAATTGCTCAATATCATAAGAGAAGAGCTGCTGGATGGTCGAGTCGAGCATGTTCACAATCATGTATGAGCTGGCCGAAGCGACGCAGATGAAATTTTGATTACACTCCTTAATCGGGGCTGTTCTAGAGGACCAGAGACAGAGAAAGAGAGAGAGAAGAGCAGAACCATTTGCAAGCAGACATCGGGCAAGGCGATTTCAGTGTAAAGACTCACGGACCCGTTCTCGATGTTGTAAATTTGAATGTATCTGCCTTTGATGCAAACACAGACCTGCAGTGAGAGAACGAGGCGAAAAGTGAAAAGAGGCTGATGCCAAATCGACTCGGTCGGCTCGCTCATACCACACTTGTCTCCAGGCCGGTCGGATTGAGCTCGTTGTCGAAGCGCTCGTTGTAGCAGTAGGTTGTCACATTGCGCAGTCTGAGCGCATTGCCACTCGCTGGCTACAACATCGCTTGTTTGAGCTTTCTTCGTGTTTTTTTTCCAAATGCGGGCCAAAGCGATTATTGCCTACCTCTAGGTTCTGAAAGTTCAGAGTCTGAAGGCTGCCGTCTGACAAGTAAATGATTTTTTTTATTTCAGTTATGGCGGTCACTGCGTTTATTGGCTTTTTCTGTATAAACCATTTAATTGAGTATGCAAGTATTGAGGGAAGAAATGACCGGTACATACGTTTGTCAACGTTTTATGGTCGATCAGTTCGCTCTTGAAGCCGATCGTCTCGCCCATGTAGCTCGACTTGTGAATCGAATAGCGCAGCAGGTTCCTGTTCGATTTAAAATTAAATTTTCGATTCAGAGATTGATTGAGAGCACTGCGAAAAAGGAGCAAAGCAGAGAGGAACTGAGAGCCAGAGGAAAACATCTCGAACAGACGACTGGAACGTTTCAATTTTATTCGCTCAATGCAAACAAGAACCAAGATTCTATGCAAAGTGAGTGACGAATAGCGCAGCAATGGAGACAAGATACATGACGGGCGAAAAGTGACCACGTCCGGCCGACGAAGTGTAAGAGTTGAAAAAGTAGAGAAAGAAATCTTTGCATTCGCTCCTATGAATCAGCCGCTTGAACTCATCGGGCGAATTGTTATCACTGCTATTTAGACACATGATCTCGTGCGGCGAAGATCGAATGTAATCTTCAACACAAAACTTAGCCACCAAATAAGCCTGACAATGGTAATAGGAGTCGTCGAGCTCGAATGATTGAGAAGAGCGTTCGTTTCTGTGCACTTGGCTGCTGGGCACAGTTTGCATGCTGGACGAATGCGGTGTTCGTTTATTCGCTCCGCTGAACAGTCTGTCCCACTGAGTGAGAAACAAACAGTTCTGTAGAGCCAAGTTGCACTTCTCGTTGAAATAGGACGTGATGTAGGCGGCCACTTCGTTGTAAGAGCGGCGTATCATGTCGTTCACTCGTTTTTGCTGCGCGTTCGGGCCGGCTGTTGATATTGCCAATGCGCACAGAAAGCTAACGAGAAGCAGATGACGGCCAAGAATCGAACGCATTCTATTCCTGTTTGCTTTTGCCTGATTTAAATGTGATTTCTTGCCGCTTGGTTTGCAACACACAAAAGTGAATTGTGCGACGTTGATGAATGACGATCGTGGTGACGGTGATTAGGACCAGCGAGATGATGATGACCCGATCAGCAGCGACTATGAGGGCAGCGGCGGCGGCGGTGAAAGTACAGCATTCACAAAAAGCAAATTACATCATTGCGTTCTAAAAGAAATGAGCAGAGCTCGTTCAAAGACTCTCTATGGGAATTAACGAGGCTGTCGAGACGACCACGACCACGACGGCGACGACAACGACTCAACAGAGTCGGTGAAATTAATAAGAAAAGCAACAAATTAGACGCCGCCTGGTGAGCAGGGAATAGTCTCCATATTCGATGTGAGCACAGATCAGGAGAGCGCTCAAATGCGGAGCGCTGGCCAAGATGACAAGAAACAAATGGGAACGCTCGTGGTCTCGGCCGTTTCGGTCGTCACCGTCGTTGTTGTGGTTCTCATCATCATCATCATCGTGATGCCGTGTCGTCGAAAAACCCAGGCGCGTGAAACAACACACTAATCAATTATTTAATTAGGCTTCAACGTGCAATAGAACCGATTAAAAACAGAAAGCGAAACTGGCTGACGGGCCAATGGTCGACCTCTGCCATTACGATTTAAGTTGGCGCTGAGCAAACTCACTGACTTTGCTGACTGGCACCCAACTCCGGGCAGCAAATGAGAAAACAAAATCAAAAACAATTCACCGATCGCGTGGAAAGTACAAACCGGCCGAGACAAAAGTGAAATCAGGCGAGCGATGACTAATCAAGCACTAGTTAGTGGCTGTGCTTGTGAGCCCTAATCTAAATAAAATTGATTATGGAGCACTTTTTCTCTTTGCTGGCCCTTCTATGCTGGCTCATTATAATTCTGCAAGTCAATCATTCTTCCTCGGCCTCTTTTTCCATTCCGAACTACATCTATTCGAATAATTAATATAATTCTGTTGACTAATGCCTGCCTGCCTGGACGGCTGCAAATTAATTAAAATAATAAACATTGCACTCGGATGCGTCCGCAATGGTCCGCTAATTACATTAAGAAGTAGAAAGATAGAAAAGGCCTGGGAGTTGAGGAGTCGAGAAAGCGCTCTAAGAACGAACAGAGATACTAGATGAGGCGAGAGAATAAAATGAGAGAAAGAGTGGCGAGCGAAACAGTCGAGCACTAATTCTTATCTGACCCGAGCGGGCAAAGTGAACGGCAGTAAAAAACCTATACGATCGGTTCGTCCGATTATTCTGATCAGGACCATATGGCCTCGATAGTGGGCCAGCATGGCGCCTCGGGCGCACATTAACTTTCATGATGCAGAATGGCAGTTTGATTCAGTTGCAGCCATTCTTACTCGATGCCATTTTCTTATCCTAACGGAAGGTTATGCGTCTCAAGTTGCACTGCCTTGCCAGGCTTGGCTCTAAAGAGCCAATTTTTGCCAAACGGCCGCGCGTGCGCTTGTGTGTGCATGCGCGATTACTTATTAAAAATAGAAGAAGGAGAAGAAGAAAGAGATTAGGCCGCATGAAATGAAGATATTAAAAACAAGTTGGATGAGCGATTGGGGAATAAAGAAGGCAGCAAGGCGGCTGTAGATCAGAGCGACTCGTGACTTGAACATCATTTCTGGAGCGTTGGCTTAAGACGCGCCACGCACAAGCAAACAATCGAGCATGCGATAACGGTTATGTCATAAAATGCGATTAAGATTCGGTTTAACCAAGCGTAATAGGACAGCTGCTTGAGTTGATACTGCCTCACTGGTTAGATGGCTTCTGCTGCTGACACTGCTGACACTTTCAAACGACTTGACTGGCTCCTCTTCATGCCAAGCAATCACACTCGACTCGAGAAGGCGCGCCTGGTTGTGTGTGTCTGAAAGGGAAAGAGCTAGAAGAGAGAGAGAGAGGCAAAATGTTGAATGATGAGTGCAATATTTGCACGGAAATGAAACAAGTGAAATTAATTTGTTCGATGCGAGTGAACATGCCTCACTCTGTTGTTTCCAACAGTAAACAGCGATCTCATGCAAAATTAACGCTCTCAAGAACGAATTGATGAATGGATGGGTGCAGTGGCTGTGTGGTAATGTGCGTCATTTTATCTTGAGCGCTTCAAATCATCACTTATTCAAAGCTTGACGAAAAACGACTGCCGCTGCTGCTGCCTGGCTGGCTGCACTTGCCTATATTTGGCTCTATTTCTCATTGTTGTCGGGCTCTATTCGCCTACCATAAGAATAGAAAGAATTAGAGGCAGAATTAAGCCCAGCCGAAGGTCCATGATGCATCCAGACACTTAAACACTGAATAAATTCAGCCAACTGCTCGCTCATCAAACATAGCAATGAATCGTCGAACGAACAATCGAACCAAACGAAAGAGGGCCGAGACTAGCCTAAACGATTTGCGAACGTTGTTGAGTAAACAAGAGAAAGCGGCGGATGGAAGAGCATAAACAAGGAAGGCACTTGTAACTGAATATCTCGGCATTAAATAGATGCCGGAAAAGAGCGAATAAACGATTCGGTATGGGCGGTACCGCTCATCAGGGTCGCACCATATTAATAATCGAATGTGATAAGCACAAGCGAGATGCTGATTTGAAGCCAATTTGGCCAACCTAATATCCCGCTTGGCCTGCTATTCACAATGAGCAAAGAGGCGGCCCTAGCGCACTCAGTAATTACTGATTTCGGCGCATCGCCCATTGATTAGGCCACAAGCAGACAGTTAATCGAAGCCGGCAGTCCAAGTTGGCCCTTTTCAGAAGGGCATGCATGGTCGTTTTGACTCAATTGAATGCATTAAATCGATAAGTTCGGACAAGTCTTGAATTGTCGCTCTATTTGTTTGCTCTTGTCTGCTCGGCTCGATCAGAACGAGTGAGTAGAATGGCAGGCACTTGACGTCTGCGTCGATGACGAACGCAACCAGGCACTGGGAGCCAGTTTCTGGCCAAGTTGAATGGAATAAGAAACAAATGCCAAATGAACTCGAGACCAGTGGAAATCGGCGACAGAGTGCACACATATATATAGACAGACGCGAGCTCCATAAATAGGATAATGAGAGAACACTTGAGAAATTGGCTGCACAGTTTCTAATTAAATTCAAATAGAATCAAGAAAGCACGACGAGTGAGAAGCGCTAACAATGGTCGTTGGCGCGGCCAATAATTTCCCTATTCTACCTGTGGCGGACTAGTCGAGAGCGGACACCTGACTTGGAATATAATTTTCAATCGACTGAATTGTCTATTCGAGATTGCTCACTTTTCTGGCTTGATAAATTAAAGCGTTTAAGAGTAAAGCGTGGTGCAGACCAAGAGAAAAGGTTCAAGAGTCGGTGAGGTTACAAATAAATAGAGCAATAAAGACGCAAATAGAAATAATTAAGCACTAACCCGTCGCCTGTTCCAATGCATAAGATTGAATTCGAGTAGTGGCAGCATTCGATCTGAAAATGAGAAGAAAATGAAAAGCGATAGATTTGGATTCGACTCGGGCGAAACGGATAAATTGATCAACTTGAACAGAGTTGAACTCATCGAGGCTGTCAACCACCGGCACAAGCTCGAATATTTTCATGCTAGTCGACTTCTGCTTGTCTGTTTATCCGAAAATAAAGCGGCGATCCGATCTAAAGCAACATTCAGGGCATGATTCGGCACACAAATATTCGTCGTCGTATTGTCGTCGAATAGAGTCAAAACACGATCTTGATAGCAGCGCGCTTTATTCTCGACTGGCCAAATGATAAGATAATGAAAGAGCTGCGAGTAATAAGAGAATGCAACGGGCGCTCTCTATTTCCAATGCTTTAGTTCGAGTTTTCCTCCCTATTCTCTTTGTTTCTTTCATAATTTTCTTTGCCCAGCCATTTCACTGTGGTGAGAATTTTTGACTGGAATTATAATGCGACACATGCAATCAACGTTCAGAATTAAAGAATGTTTTACTTGCTCCTTGACTTGGGTTCAACCTTGGGTTTACTCGCCCAAGCAATCCATCCGAACTATTTTTTAGGCGCTCAAATTCAGTAACATTGAATAAATTGAAGAAAAAAATTGAATTTTGATCGATCGACGACTGTCAATCAAGTTTGATTCTCTTTTATTTGGTTCGTTTCAATTGTTGACGAGTGGTAAACGTCAGATGGGCGGTGGCGAAAAATTGCAACAAACACGATAGGACGAGAAGAATTTGACCAAGTGAACGGGATTGAGGGGAGAAACATTTTTAATTCTCTCGAGAATAGCTGATAAGCATTTAAGGCCTCTTGCTTCGAGTTGTTCGTGTTTAAGAGCTCATGCTGGCCTCCTAGCAACAAGCTCTGTCTCCCTTGTGAATAATCAGAGCCTCATAAAGTCTATTCGGCGGCCCATACATGCTAATTCCTAACCGCTTGAGCTTGTCTCAGAGACTTTTATTGTGATTTTTGCTGCCTTTATTATTGTTATTGCTGCTTCGGCGGGGCTAAATGGCATCTGCCCAAGGATTTTTGTCCGCGTTTGATATCCGCAGCGAAGTGAGCTCGTCATTTAAAAACACCGACTATTCAAAATGGGAACGTCAGAGGAAACAGAGCGCCGGACCAAGTGCAGCCGGTAAATTTGCTTCTTCTCATTGCTGCCTCGTTGGTTGCTGATCGATGATCAATCGCTTCTCAAGGCTCAAGGCCAACCCAGAATGCATCATCTACGCTGAACAGCACCGCAGTCGCCCAGAGTAGTAGCTTGAAAAATGCAAACAAATCGAACTCAGCCAAATCAGAACCGGCTGCCGGCAAGAAGGAGAGCAGCGAACGCAAGTCAAAGGCAGATTGCTGCAATCACTCAAAACGAGACAAGTCGCACATATTCAAAACCAAAAAGCAACTTGAAGATGAACAGCGTGAGCGAGATCTGATCCGCATCAAGATTAAATGTGAGTGTGCATGGCGAGTTTTATTCTGAAAAAGACTGAGACCGCAATTGACCATCAAGTTGCCATGGACGATATTCAGTATCTCAAGCAGAGAGAAAGAGACCTCGTCGAGCTCAATCTAAACTTGCTCAAGTTCATCCAAGGGAAAGAGAACGAAACACACGAGTCGGTGGACGGCATTTTGCAGCGATACGACAAGTTTCAGGTAAGAAATTTCTAAGCCTGCTAAGCTGTTAGAAGGCCGATTAATCGCCTGCTTAATAAAGGACATGAAAAATAAGATGAAAAAGAAGCACTTTGAAGATCTAAAGCTAGCCAATGAAGAGCTGAGCCAAACAAAAAAATTTATTGCCAGTCAACTGCCAAGTAAGCAAGACGGACGGAGTATGGTTTGAGAGTTGACTTTTTTAAAGCAAAACACAAAAACCAGAGCATGAGATTGAAGTTGAGCGATTGAATGAACGCCTCAATCGAACGATTAAACTTCATGACCAGCTGATGAGCTACAAAAATCAAGAGTACCCGGAGAGGCTGATGGAGATAAACAGCCTACGCAAACAGCTGAGTGACATAAGCACTTCGCATCAGGGCGAGAAAGAGCGCATGGAGCGAATGATCAAGGCAGAGCGGCAGGAAATGGACGAGGAAAGGCTGAACTTGATGAAACAAGTCGCTTCCAATATTACAGAGGCAAGTCGATCGTAGACCAGTTTGAAAAGCCAACGAGCAATAATATGATTGGCTGAGAAGAAGGCAGTTGGCGACATGCACAGTTCGCTTAGAGATTTGGCCCAGGACAATGTTCGCTTTCAAAAGGTGACTTTTTCTACCAAACACAGAGCGAAGAGAACTGTTTGGAATGAAGAAAACGTTCAAGGACATTGAGGACTACAAACGATTGAACGAAGAGCTTCAAGAGGAAGTGGATTCCATAAAGAAGGAGATTGATCTGCTCAAACAAGACCCACGCTGCGATCCCCGGGCGATCATATTCAAAGAGGTGCTCGGCGTCAAGCCCAAGTGAGTTCAACGCAGCGAAGCGATTTAAATTGAAAAGTTTTACCTAAATCTGATTCAAATAGATGTGAGCCAGATATGGACGTTCTACTCGATTTAGAATAAATCTTTTTGATTTGATCTTTTGCTCGTTTTAAACTCTCACTTGTGCCGTTGGCCTTTTCTGCCAGTCTCATATCTTATCGCATTCAAAAGTCATAAAGATTTCAAGCGATTTTCAAGGTCAGTTTTTATGACCAACACAATCAAATGTGCGAGTCTAATGCTTCAGCAAAGTGCCTGCGCAGTTTTCAACTTGAAACAAAGAGCTCAGTGAAATGTTTTCGTCGTTTTTTTATTAAAAATAGACTCCAATAACAGCCGAGCGAATCTTAAAATTAAAATCGACATCAAATCTTCCTTCTTTTTTCCTTGCCGAGCTGAAGTAATCAAAATAATCAGATGAGGAAAAGCAGTGATGGAGAAAAATATTCAAGGATTGAAAAAAAAAAGAAGCCGCAAATGAAGGTTGTGGGATGGAGACTAACAATACGGCGGTGGCGGCGGCAGAGAAAAAAACGAAAGCGCTAGAAATAAAAATTCTTT
Source organism: Proales similis (assembly GCA_019059635.1). Taxonomy (NCBI): domain Eukaryota; kingdom Metazoa; phylum Rotifera; class Eurotatoria; order Ploima; family Proalidae; genus Proales; species Proales similis. The sequence continues at coordinate 1,210,913 of JAGVRJ010000004.1, forward strand.
TCCTCTGTCCGTAGTTATCGGATAGAAACGAACCGGTGCCATTTCTGGAACTCTCTTTTCCTCTCTTTAGGATCAACACACTCACACACACACACACATACATGATCGGATAGACTAATACAAACAGCGAAAGCGAGTGAAGAATAAAACAGAAGCGTTAGAGAGAACATTCAGCCGATTGATGCTACTGGCTATGTAAGTAAACAAACTGGCCAAGAAAATTCGAACTTGATAAATAAAAGCCCTAAAAACGATAAGACTGTGGAGAGAATACTAGCGCCAAGAGAAGAGAAGAGTGGCATTTGGGGCATCTACTTGCTGCTCGATCATATTGAACTTTACAAAATCGATCTATGCTAAAGCCCAATGCGATATTCGAAGTAGACTTAATTCTCTGCTCTAAATGAACCTGGCGTTGGCAAAAGCTGTTTGCTGGTAATACTCTCAATGCGGTTGAACGGTAAGTAAATATCAAAAATGCTGATTATATAGCCAAGATAGCAAGCCGAGGAGAGGGACAGCAAGCAATCAATAGGTCGCTTCTTGATTTGGGAAAAGAATGAATGTTGCTTCATGAATGAGAGCAGTTATTGACGCCGCGCAGTTTAATTTATACGAATGCGCTCGTCGTTGCTTGACTTGGCCGAACTGCCGGTCAAGTCAACAGTAAGCAGGCCGTCGCGCGATAAGATTGCGCGCATGTTGTCCGGCTGTACCCAGCTGGGCAGAGTGACTTGACGAGTGCACTCGCGCTTCACTGTTCCGCGTCCGTCCTCTTTTCGATGCTCTTCGGCGCTAATTTTCAACACGTTGTTGGCAGACAAGACAATTTTGATATTTTCTGGACTAAAGCCGCGGAAGTCACCGCTCAGCTTGGCCAGTCGGCCCTGTTCATCGTAGATTTCCTGGAAACTGGTTGACTCTTTCGAGGCGCTCTTCAAGCCGCCACCGTTGACGCTCACTGATGCTCTGCTGGGCGATTCGACTCGGCTTTTCTGAGGGATTTTCAGCGTCAAAATGCCGTCGTGAAGAACGTTTTTAATTTGGCTGGCGTCAACGTCTGGCTCGAGCTTAATTTCACGCTTGAATTCACGATAGACTCGGCCGAGGTGGTCGTTTGCCTCGCGGCAAGCTCTGATCTCCAGAGTTCGGTCCAAAGTGATCGTCAGATGGATATCGTTTTGGTCGAATCCGGCCAAGTCGAACTTGTAGATCTCGCAGCCTTCTCGGCTGTCGTATGTTGGATAGCCGGCAATGAGCTCGGGCGATTCGAAATGCTCGAATCTTGTTCCAACTCTATGCGAGCTTGGACTTCCGATAGGCACCGAGTTCTGAATTGTGGATGATTTAAAGTAGTCGTTGTCCGTCAAGTTGTTACTGCTGCTGCTGACCACTCGAGTGGTGTGGGTGGTCGAGCTGCTTCGCTTCTCAGTGCGACGTGTCTCTGTGGTGTCAAAGCACGGATCAAGGCTGGTGGTTTGTCTCAGATTGCTGCTCTTGGTCGGCGATGTGGCAAATGTCACCCGACTCGGAGAGTGGCCGTCGAATGCCGACCTCCTGTAGCTATATTTGTCCGCTATGACGGGCGCTTCGATGACAAGAACATTGTTCACATCCGAAGTAGACACCAACTGGTTGGACGAGCTTCTCTGCTCGTTCTCGAGCAAGAACGCTTTCAACTCGTTTGTGTCGACGTAGTCGGGCAGCGAAATTTCACGACTGAATGTTTTGGTCTCGGTCGCTGCACCGGCTTTCAGCTCTCGATCACCCTTTACCACCAGAGTGTGCGCGTTTGAGCTTATATGCAGCTCGTTTGGATTAAAGTCGCCGATGTCGAACTCAATTCTGTATTTCTTGCCTCCGTCGGCCGTGTCCTCCACACTGCTTCGATGGATGCTGCTGTTGACCGTCGGAGTAGATCGAATCGGCTCGAACGGCACTCGTTGGTCATTGTCCCAGTCGTTGAACGCAGGCAATTGGTGCAAACTGGTGCCGTTTCTGTTAAAGAACTCTTCGCGCCACTTGCGGCATCGCTCTTCAAAGTCTCTCATTCTGCTTTGAATGCGCTCTGTTTCTTCGCTCATGCCTTTCATATCGTAGGCAGGTGAACTAAACTCATCGTGGGACACTTTAAGAGGTATCCTTTTGCTTGATGACATGCCTTTGCTTCTTCTAATTAGCTCGCTTGGCAATCAGTCTATTCAGAGGTCTAAATTGAAGCAGAAAAAAAACACATTAGAGCGAGCGAGCGAGCGTGCGGGTTGGAATTCGATTCAATTAATTATAATTGAGAGCGCGTGCTGGTGAATAATAGCGCGACACAAAAGAGAAGCAGAAAGAGAGAAAAAATCTTGTGCAACATAAACAGCCGAATGTGAGGCAATAATGTCAAATACCGTCAACCACGTAACGCAAGCAGATTGCATAACTTTGATTGAAGTGGTGACAAAAATTCAAGTCAAATGTTTACGCCGCAGAGTGCTGAGAAACGCGCGAGCTGCGAGCATGCATCACAAGCGTAAGAGCAAAATAAAATTTATATGTGAATTGCACATTAGCTACAAAACACTCTGAGAGGTGCAAAAAACGAATCAAGTTAAAGTGCCTTCCGCTCGAGCTAATTAGCCGCTTGGCAAGAGAATAGAGAGCTCGACAATTGTACGCTAGGTAGGCGATTTAGCTCAGCTCTTGCGCTTGCTGTTTGCACCCAAACAAAACAAACTGGAGCGAGAAACAGTTGAAAAATTAGAGACGAAAAATGGCAAAACAGAGTCCTCTGCCCGAGTTGAGTAGAAGAATAAGAAAATTAAGGGAAAATGGCAGCGAGTGTCTGTGTGACTTGATTATTCGAAAAGAGACGTTTGATGCTGTTGCGTAATCGATCCGCCCCTCGCTGTAGTCGCAAAGAGGAGGCAACTACTGAAGCCATTAAAGAACATGGATCGCAAGTCGGCCCCTACTCCAAGTCATCCTCCTCTATTCTAAAGGGCGAGATCGTCTTCTCCATTTTTTTTGATGTTGCGCTTCTGAATGATGATTGATTTGCGCGCGCGCGCCTGCAATTTCTTTCGAAGTTGAGCAACAAAATTGCTAGGATGCGTTTTTATAGAGCAGATTATTGGATTATCTGCGCATGGCGGTGAACCTGGCTGCAGTCCATTCAACTCGAGTTGTATCCAAAATAGCCATAATAAACGCGTAAATCAAAGCGGTGGGGGCCAGAGGCAAATACCGAATAGCGATAAGCTGCCGCTTGTTTATTTAGATTGATGGATTCTAGTGAGGTCCGCTTTTGTGCAAAGTTGGCCGCCAGCAGCCGTGTGGCAGTCTTGTAAATTGAGCTCATTGACGGTCGAATGGATGCAGGCACTTGCAAATCGACTTGCTCGTGCGCAACTAATAACAGCATCAACAGTAACAATAATAAAATTAATAATAAGCGGCTAGATTTGCATGATGAAAGCACCAGCATGATTTAAATTAGAAAAGATTGAGCAATTTGAAACAAAAGAAAACCAAAGAATGTTGTGGAACGTGTTTGAGAGCAAAAAGAGTGACGGCAATATGCACATTTTTGTTGCTAGAAATGGCCAAATTATGCAACTAAATCATCCAGAGCTCAAATTATTATGATCGAACATGTCTCGTAATGTTGCTAGACTGTGATGTGTTGCGCATCGAGTCGAGCCTCTGCCAGCAAGTTGAAATAAAAATGTAGAGAAACACAGAGAGCGAGAGAAAGGAAAGATGAGGAGAGGGGCGCAGAGTGATTAGGAGAATTATTATTATTATTCACAGCAGCTCCTCGAGGCCGTTCGACTCGGCTGTTAAGCATCCTAATAAGCAAGAGTGTTTGAAGAGACGGCAGCATTATGATCGAATGCTTCTGCTCCGGCTGCTGACGTTGCCGCTGTGATCTCTCTAAGCTCATGAACACACATGCGCCGCGCGTACGTCGCACTTGACAATCAGGCGAGCGCATATGTCAAAAAATTGGGCGCCAATTTGATTGCATTCAAGTAATAGTCGTCGTCGTCGTCGTTGTCGTCGTAATAGTAGACATTGGATAAGACAATTATCATGAATTGAATCAGATTTGTTCAGACCGACGTGTAATTTGTCTATTTGGCTTAGAAGTAGAAAATACGTGAACAAGAAAAAAAAGAATTTAATTCACAAATGAGGATCGTGGCGCCTAAATATTGAACGCTCCTTTTACACAGTCATTACGTAACTTAGCCAGACGCAAACAAATCATGTGCATTTTCTTTTCTCTTTAAATTGAAGCGTTTGCATGCTTGTCTACACAAACAAGCAGAAACAAAACGGAGAACAAGAGAGAGAGAGAGGCATGAAGCAGAAAGATACAACTGCGCTGTTTAACTTGTCATGCAATCGCATAATTGACCGGCTGATGTTTGGCGCGAGAAACAAAGACTCATAATGATAATAATAATAAATAGACAAGAACAAAGAGGGAGAGGGAGAGAGAGAGCAAAGGCGACGGGCAGCATCAACAAAATTTCAAAACAACACGCGTTTGCCTGTTTGTTTGGCTTAGATAGAATCTTACACATTCAAACGTTTGAGTTAATTAGAACGTTTTGTTGAAGGAAAGGCTAGAACACACAAGTTGGATTTGGACGTGCAAAGCAAGCGGGCAAAATGCCTAGTCCCTAATTGCGATTAGAGGTGCAATTAAATTAATTAGAAATGCAAACTGCTGCGGCCGCAAAGCGTTTTGTAGCGAGTTGCGCAATAGAGCTCTTAAGGCACGGCATGAGTCTTGCCGAACAAGTCAGCAAACAAGCGAGTGAGATGATGGCAGAGCATCCGGAGCAGGATGGGCGCCTTGCTAAGTCTTTTAAAAATTGCCATGAACTATGTCCGATTGGCCTTCTCGAGCCGAGTCGTTTGCCAATTAACTGGCGAGGAAACAATTTCGAATAAAAACTGCTCCACAACTCGCCTTTTATATGCAATTTGCGTGCGAATGTGTTTGTGTTTGTGTGTGTGTGTGCCAAGTCAATAAATGTTAAACACGAGCCCAACTGCACCCATCGAGAGTTGGGGCTGGCCAAATCTGACTCATTTTTTAGTTTGGCGTCATGTTTACTGATTTAAGGCCTCTTTTATCTTGGCTTATTCACTCGTTCGTTCGCTCGTTTGCTTGCTGGCTCGTTTTGAATTTTCTAGATCTGCGTGGGCGAACGAACGCGCGAGCGAGTTGCAAAGCAGCAGCGAACAGGCGAAATCGGAGAAATCATAAAACCGGCCTCGACATGGCGCGTCTTAAAAACACTGTGAACCAGCAGCAATACAGCTGCGAATGATAAGGATCTGCACACAGGCCTGCGGCTTGGATTCGATTGAAAGGGTTAGCAGGTTCAATCTGAATCGGCTCTTATCTAATGTGCTAAGCGCTGTTCAATAAATGCGCAACAAAAGAATGCCAACAGAACATCTAGTTTAGACGCAGCCGAACGAGAAATGGAAAAAAAAATGATGAATATGAATGGCTTTTCTAATTGAGAAAGAGCGATGGCGTTTGTGTTTCCTCTCTGCTCCAGACACTGCTGTTGCGGCATGCAGACAGCACACAATCAAAACTTTGCTGCTCATGATGATGATGATGAGCAGCACCAGCCCACATAATATTGCATCGAGTGTTGGAAATAAACATCAGAGCTTGTTTAATTAAATACTTGACGCAACACTAGGCGCTAGACTCGACTGCTAGGACTCTCCAGCTACTAGTTCTAGTAGTCGTGCTAGTAGCGGCACGGGGGGGGGAAGAGCAGAGCCCAGATCCGACATTGCCTTCAATTAGTCTATTTCTCCCACCAAGCGCTAAAAGTTCAATAGCGAAGAAAAGCGGGTGGAAACCGCCAAGTCTCGTTTGGTTAATTCAAAACTTTGACGTTAAACAAGTTAAATGGTGACGGCCTTACAACTACTTCATGGCTTAGCGCATAATTTACACGGGTGTTTAATTTCATGCAGAGAAAAATAGCGGCTCAGATGCAGGGAGAGAGAGAGAGAGAGAAAGAGATTAGATAATTGAGCTGAATCAGGCGGCGGGACCAAAAAACAAGACTCTCGACGCCTCTGGGTCACACGCGCCCGAGCGCTTCATCTCCTACGTTTCGCTCGGAGCCCTATTTGCCGCTACCTGCCGCATTTAGGGTCTCGTATTTTGAAAAACAAAACTTAAGGTCATACTAAATCACGCATGGTCTCTTATCAAATAAGCGGCCCTGGTATTGTTATTTCGTGATGATGCTGAGCCAGTCGAGATGACGCTCGTTTGATGGGCATAGAACAAGCAACGATGAGGTGAACAACCAAACGAACGAACGAGCCACCAAAATAGACGCATTAGTTATTTAATCGTTTCGATTTATTCTTTAACGAGCAGTGTTGGGCCGTCGTCGTCGTCGTCATTCTAGGAACGAGATCGCGATCAAGCTCCCTGTGCCTTTCTCTCGCTCGCCCTCTTTTTTTCTTCTTTCATTTTTACCTCAACGGTTCGAGCACTTTCTTCACGTCAAGGGAAGCGAGGCATTAAGATATTTGATTTTTATTTTTGTTTAGTCAACTCAAGCACCGGTTTCATTCACACACGCCTTTGTGCTCGCTTGATGAGACGGAGAATAACAAGTGTTTGCATTTGCGTAATAAAATTCACGCTTGATTGATTAGCTGCCTGCGCGGCCGACTAACTGGCCGGATAGAAAAAGCTTCTTCTTGCCGGTCTGGTTTAATTCGCCATGCAGGAGAGGCCAAATCACAGCCGAGCAGGTCTAAGGTCAAGAGGCCGATTTGAATTTGAAAGGCGATCGAAAATCTTCAAAATAGAAACGCTCAAGTGCGTCAATTTCCTTGCCGACCATCCATTTCCAATGAGGTCTTTTGTTTGCTCGACGACCACATTAAATTGCTGGACTCGACTGGGAGCAAGTTTCATTTTGCACATTTGCCAGTCCATTTCGAACAAAGTATTTTCATTCTGAAATTAATTGAAACGAACGAGCTCGACTCAATTAACTGTGAAATGAACGCAGGGTCTAGTTGCTGTCCCGATCTCAATTGTAGGGCGAGACAACCAAAGGTTCGAATTCAAAGTTCTCTCTCTTACTCTGTGCTCCACCAGTTGGCGAGCAATTATCCTCGCTGCCTCATTGATTCGCGTCTAATCATGTCCGGTCAAACCTTGATTGTTTACGGATTAATGGCTTGAAAACATGCGGCCGCCTGTGCGCGATTCATGAGAAAAAAAGACGCATGTGTACGGGCCGGCGATGATAAATTGGCCCATGTTATTTGAGTGTTCTCATGCAATCTAATTGCCTTTTTCTTCTACTCGTTTGCGCACTCGTGGTCATCGCGTTTGTCCAAAGCTAATTGCCATTCGGTTCAATATCATTTGCTACTCTCATGAATAAGAAATTAGGCGTTCACTTGAGTCCACTTTAAATGGTTCCTGAACAACAAAGCCAACTAGCAAGTTAGTCAGCCAGCCGCCCGGTCAGGTAGTCGGCCGGCCCAGGAGTTTGCTCATTAGCCAAAAGTTAAATTTTTATGTTCCAATACACCAATTTTGTAGTCGACCTTTTATTTTCACATGCATTTAGAAATTATTTCTTGAGCTGCATGATTTGAATTTATTCGTTCTGGAGGCAGTCTGCTCTGACGGCGGCCAACATTGTCGGGCTCTTTTTTATTTTTTCATATTTATTTTTGCGGTCAACTTGCATGTGAATGATAATGTGAGATGGATTTATTCATGATGATGCGCGCAAAGGTGAATGAACGCAAAGGAGCAGGCAAGAGAGAACGAGTTTATGAACGAGCGCGCGCGCGCTCTTGTTCAATTGACCAGCTCACTTGTATGGCATTTGCATGAAGACTGCCGAGTGACCAAAACTGCAGAGCGATCAAACTCATCCACAATATTCACTTCATATTTTCTCATTTTTATAAAGAAATACTTTGCCGGTCAGTGCGGCGAGCACGCGAGCTCGATACGCCACTCGACTTGAATTAATATTGCTCGCCCTGATACGCTTCATTCCTTTCTTTTACTTTTTTCTTTCTATTCTTCAGCCGCTCTGTATCGTTCTCTTTGGCGAAAGATTCTCTCTGATCTTTATCATTTTGTGAGCCTCAGAATTAGTTGAGAATGTGTGTGTGTGTGTGTGTGTGTGGCGGCAAATATCACACGCCAACTGAAATGGCATGTTGTTGCAGACGAGTGCGCGGGACGGGCAAGTATTCTGCTCCAGATGAATGGTCGGAGGCAAACATTCGATAAATATCAGCAAAATCGCATCCAATTAGAGGCCTGTGAGGGCCAACAACCTGTGCGCGAGCAAGTCTGCGGCTCCTCGAGCGAGTCGAGTCAGCGACCTATCGACAACCAGTCAGCCAGTCACAGTCTCTACCACAGCCTGGCCACTTTTCTTGCGATGCTTGTTCGGCAAATACAAATAGAAAACAACATCGGCCCAGTGAGAAGGGAGTGCGAACAACTTAACTCTTTGCTGGCCGCTCGACCGGCCGCTTTTTGTTATTTCGTATTTTATTAGATTAATCGCAAATAAACTGGTGTGTGTGTGTGTGTGCGAGAGTGAGGGTAAGCGAAAACGAGTTGAGGGCGCTTTAAAATGAAAGAAAATAGGCAATTAAAACACACTCGAGCGCAAAACTTGTGTGTGTGTGTGACGAGGTTGGTGAGTGTGGTCAATAATTGCTTTACATATATTCGTCTTTTAGACGTACTGCTCAGTTTTTATTTTTTGAGTGTCGATGGACTCAAGCAAATGGTAGTCATGGACGACGATTAGAAGGCAGCCGGACGCGTCGCTTCATTGATTAGCCGGCACGCTACCACCTCTATTGAGCAAATAATAAGCCAGGCATGAAAACAAACCGCTCGAATCATGTCACCGGTGTTGCAGCTCACTTAAATTAGATTTAAGCTTGAACTCTTATTGTGTTGGGATGGTGCGGAGCACGATTCTTGCTTTGTTATTATTTTCTAGTTGTTGAATGCGTGTTTGTGTATGTTGTTGAGCTGCTGCAAAATTGAAGCTGACAAGAACCGAAAGAGCATTGTAAAGTGTGAGGAACCGAGAAGAGAGAGGGGAGAAGAATGAACGAGAGCCAGAGAGAAGGAGAGGCAGAGAGAGAGAGAGAGAGAGAGAAATAGGGGGGAGATGGAGAGGAGAGATTGAAGCAAATGAGATGCCTTAGCAAAACTTGAGCGAATGAAAATAGAAGAGCAGCGATTTCTTTTTTCGTTAGTTTATTGTTCGTTTCATGTCTAATTATTTTGTCTCTCAAAGAGGCCGAAGCAGCTCAGCAGCATTTGAGAAGACTGACCGAGTTAAAAAAAAAAGAATAAAAATGAATAAAGAAAGAAAATTGACGGACACGAGTGGCGTGTAATCAAGCCGCAGCGGCGATCAATCATTTCGGCCAAAGCTTGTCATTGTCAAGCAAAGAGCGAGAGAGAAATAGTTTGACCATGAGTCGATCGTTCGAGTGAATCAGATTCGAATCGACACTGACGCACTGTGTGCTCCTCCGGCCGAAACTTAATTACAAGGTGTGTCAAGATAAAACTAGTTGAACCGAATCGGCTAATCTGCCTGCAGCTTAGCGAATCGTCATGACATTTGCAGCCTACTCTTCGAAATGTTTGCTCATCAAACTCTTTTACTGGTCATTAAAGCTTCTAAATCTACAGCCAGTGCTCGATGAACAGGTACATTCGATAGGCGAATGAATGCAACATGTCCTGTTTGCGATAAGATTAAACCCATCACGCTAGCTTGAGCGCGGCGGCTGTCTCCTTGGCCTCAGCGCGGATTAAGGCCGAGCGTATATTCCAGTCATGCGCTCAATAAAATGGGTCGAGTCCTTCGGGGCCGTCGGGCTCTGTGTGTGTGTGTTTGGTATGTATGTGAGCGTGTGTATGTGTGTGTGTGTATATGAGTGGGAGTATCAGTTAGTTTTAGAGCGAGTCAGAATGGCCTGTGGTGAGCGTCGACGGCAGCGAATAAGTTGAGGCGAGTGCGAATGGTCTCTCGCGCTATCTTGATTGATACATTAATTTATCGCACCGGTCTTAGTTCGTTCGGCATTTAATTGGGCCAGCTGCACATCAAACGCAATCGCAGCAGCCTTCATGCTCGGGGCGAGCTTATCTCTATTGAAGTTTCATTTCACGCCATGCCCTATTTAATGCTGAAATTCGACTCTACTATTGGCAAACACGTCGGCCGATTAGTTGCCAGCAGCTTGCCTCTTGGTCTGCCAGCCAGCCAGTCAGTCGGCCATTCCGGCTCATCTCAATCGAGCCGGCCGCATTGGTCAACAACCACTCGCCTAGCTTCTTTCTTTTCTTTGTATTTTCTCGTTCATTATTAGCTCACTTGGCCATAATTTATTTATCGGCCAAATAAATATTTCTAATCTATTTGTCGCCGTATTAGATTTCAATTACATGCAAATACTTTTTGAGCTGCAGATGCTCAACAAAACAGCGCACGTCGATGGGCGACGCAGACACCGTCGCCTGCGTTCGCTTGCTCACCGGTCAGTCGCCTAATAAAGCATGAATATAAATTAGAAGCGACGCGCAGTTCTGTCTCCCTTGCGCTGGTTAGATAAGATTAAACCATAGAGAGTGTCGACAAGGATTTCAAGCTCGCTCGCTCGCTTTATGTACGCACCGTAAATCACCAGTGGCCATTAAACTTTGTTTCTTTTGCTCGGCCCACATCCATCTTCTTCATCGCCATAATTATTTTGATGCCTTGCCAGTTTCATTAATCGCATTTCATTCACTTTGAAATTTTCTTTCATTTCTTAAAGCTTGTTTCTTCTTTTTTTTTTGTAATTCTCTTGTGTTGCGCTGACCAGCCCTGCTCACTGGTCTCACTGGCCTCTCATTCAGCTTCGAGTCCGAATGAAACGATCGTCATCTCGCTTCTTCTTCCTTTTCTTTTTCTCCTGCCGTTTTGCCGCCAGAATTTATCATTTTCAGAGGCGCACGTCCGAATACAATAGAAAGACCATAAAAACTGAATTCAAGCCGTCTAGCTTCACTTTGCATTCCCTTAATTCTAGATAGAACGCGCAAGAGCCGCAGAAAGAGAAACAGAGAGAGAGAGAGAAAGTAGCTCGCTGATTTGAAGATCTTTTAAGCTCAAAACCAAGCGCGTTTGTGTTTTGTGTATTTTTTTGTGTACAAGCTTTGGGTAACGTCCGTTTCTGTGTGTGTGTGTGTGCGTTCAATCTGCTCAGGTTTTCTTTTATTTTCGACGGGACCCAAATTCGCATTTGCTCGGCGAGTGCTCGTAGAAAATTAGCTTATTCAAAATGCGCCTCTTTCCGGCCCAAAACGAGTTGCTTGAATTATTGTGGGCTTTTAAGCAGCGATTTGTAGGCGCGGCGGCACGCTCTTCAAGCGAGACATCTAATATATTATAAATCTATGTACACACATATCACGTTGCGGTTACATAATGGTCAGAGCGGCTCTATCGGCACCAACCAACAATCGCATTGTTTTTCGAACGTGTGTTGCCGGCGCGGGTCTATTTCAAGTGAGTTAGCGGGCAATGAGAAGAGCCGGAGAGCAAACGAACCAAACAAGTGAATGAGCTTGTTGGCAAGTTAGTTGGTCGAGCTAGAACGAGGACGACAACTCCGACCAAAGCGTATGAACAACATAACTTGTCGGCCGCTTTTTTTTTTTTCATTCTTACTTTTCTATGTGTTGTTCTCGAGGCGATCCGAACCGTCAGTATCGCTTATGCACACACGCGTGAGCTAACTCTGTATGCGGGTATGTTTGGGCAACAACTTGAGCAAACGTTCAGCTCCATTAGGCGGACGAGCGCCGATTGCCGCCCGTATTTGGCTCGCGCCGAATGAATCAGGATGCAATCGAGACTCGCTCGCAATTTACATTTTCTTGAGCGTCGTGCAATTAATACCACGTTTGTGAGCAATTCAAGAAAACAATAATCGAGACCCCTTCCTCCCTTTCTTACTCGCTCACTTCTCGCTTTCTTCTGTTTTCTACTTGAAATGCTTGATGGCGATTAGACCGAGTCAACTTCTTCTCCACTCCCAAGCCCGACCCCTGGCGCCAAGCGAACACATCGCCAATTCACCTCTTTTCCTTTGTCCATTTTCTCTAATCGTGCTTTCTTTTCTGCTCTAGACGAGTCTGAAAATACAATAACTTGCCGAGCAATCGATTGACGTCCGACGCTCGATCAACACACGACTGTGGATTGTATTCGAGTTCATATATATGCTTATTAAGTGTTAGTTGTGGTGCTAATGCTGCATCTGACTCAACTGCTCACTGATTAATTAAAATGGAATTTAAATCCAATCGATTGATGCAAAGTGCAATCACCGGCCAAGTCGAGTAAACAAGAGCGGATTAGTTAAATAACACATCGTGGTGTTGGCGTCCAATCGATAAAATCAAATCGAGAGAAGAAAATTCGGAAAAACGTGAATAGCCAACAGAGAGAGAGAGGAAGCAATGCTGCCACAACCAGCGCTCGTGGTTCACATTCTATTTGCTGTGTGCTCATCGGCCGCGACCTATTCGCAATCGCAGTCCTTTCCGCCTGTTGTCGACAACAACTCCGCATGTCCCAGAATAATCTACAACGGAAATCGAGTAGTGCAGAACTGCAGCTCGCTAAATCTGGCCGCCAACTGGTCAATACTCGGCGTGGACAACTATTTTGTGGGCGAACTGCTCCTGCTCGACAACAATTTCCGCGATCGTCTTCCCTATCAGGCGATCAACACCTATCCGCGTCTCAAGTCGCTTGATCTAAGCTCCAACTTGCTGAGCGAGTCGACCACCGACCTTCAGCTGATTGACTGCCACCAGAATTGTATAATTGAACTGAATCTAAATTTCAATTTGTTCACGCGCATACCCATGCTGAGCTTCACCTGCATGTTCGAGCTCAAGCGGCTGCGAATGCGCAACAATCCAAATCTCGTCGTACTGGACAGCATAAACGCGTTCACGTATCCGATATCGGCCAACAACACAGCCCGCGACATGCCCAATCTGGAGCTGCTCGATCTGGCCTACTGCAGTATTGAAGTGATAAATCTGAATCAGTTCACGATCTTGTCCAAGTTTCCCAATCTGAAATATTTGAATTTGTACTCGAACAAAATTCGCATGATCTACCAGAACCCGTTTCTGGTCACGCCCAAGCTTGCCTACCTCAATCTGGACGGTAATCAGCTCAACTGCAAACGCGAGCTCTTATGGCTCAAGTATTATCTCATTCGCAATCCGCTGCTCTCAATCCACCCGAACGGCACCACTCTGAGTCTAAACTACACGCCGTCTTGTTTCACTGTCCTGTCCAACTCGAGCGAGTCGATCGTCGATCTAAACGACAACTTGTTCTATACGGACATCTTCTTGAGCACCACTCGGACTAATCTGGCCAACATTGAGGTGTTTGAAGGCGACACAGTCGATCTAGACTGCCAGCAGTACAGCGTTCCAGCATCCGATCTCTGGTGGACGTACGACGATCGAGTTCTCACTCGAATAGTCAGTCCGGACAGTCCGTATGTGTTTATTGAGAACTTCAACGCGACCAGCTCGCCGTTCAACAAGACCAGCGTCTTGCGGCTCAAGGACGTTAAGCGCGATCAGGCCGGTCTGTACGCGTGCGCCGCATATTACTCGGGCGCGATGAAAAATGCCAATCAGAACATAAACCAGATAAACTTCAGAGTTAAAGTGCTGCCCAATCCGAGAGTGAACGAGGGCTCACTTTCAGGCGGTGCGATTGCCGGCATAGTGATCGGCGCTTTGTTTCTATTTTTATTGTTGTGCTGTCTCCTGTTGCTGTGCATATGGTGCTGTTGCTACCGACTTGGCCTCTGCTGTTTCAAGTCATCGTCATCCTCCTCCTCTTCTTCTTCTTCGTCCACATCCACAGCGGACTTGTACAAGAAGAGCAGCAGCAAGCACGCGCTTAAATACGACTCGAGCCAGAACTCGCAGCTCAGCGAGCTTGACGAGAACGCGTCCGGCTTCAAGGACATAAATCGTTCGCGGCCAAACTACGTTATAAGCACCATATCGAAGGCTGGCTCCAGCAACATGCAAGTCAAACGAGTGGGCGAGACATATCCGGACTCGTCGAGCACGTGGAGAGTAGAGGCGCCTCTTGACAACAATGCGTTCACGCTCAGTTGCAAAGATCTGGCCATCGAGCAGCAAGAGCTGGACGAGAGAGAGGCTCGCGAAGACGCCGCAGCGGCTTTGGCTTCCCGTTACTTGGACGGAGCGTGCGCTCGATACGAAGTTGACTGTGACGATCATTACGTCAAGACGATTAGCCGAGACTGCGAGCCGGTAACTGTTCGTCAGTACTCGTTCAGAAGTTCGAGTCGGGATCGAGCAGCTCCTCGACACGCTCACGTCAACTCCTACCAGAACGCAGAGCCGTACTTGTACTCGAACAATGAGCAGCGAGCGCCGTCTCGCTCCGACGTTTTCTTTTCCTACAACGAAGAAAGGCACACGACCAACACGGAATATGTGCGAACGACGACCAACTCACACGGCGATAATCACTTTGTCGCCTCGTCAGCTCTCAGCAACGCTCGTCTAAATCAGAGTGATTCAAGTGCAGAGGGCCGAGTAATTCCGATCGAATTGAGCAATAGCCGTGCGCAACAAGAAATCAACCAAAGCCTGAGCAAATACGACAGTGATGTTTAGTGACAGCGACCTTGATACATTGAGCCGTTCTGAACGGCTGCATTTCGATCAATCGCTTTGATCTTCGATTCGCTTCAGGCGACCAATGTCAATATCCGCCTTTTACATTTCTTCTTCTTTTTTTCTCGCAGGTTGCAGCTTTTCTTCTTTTCTGTCTTTGAAAACGTTTTCTTTGACTCCATTTGATCAATCCAGACTAAATTATTATTGGATCGCGAAAGTGACAGGCGACCACGGACGAAATCATCGAAATCAAGAACAAGCTGTGCGATTTGCGCATTAACTCTATCGGCAGCTTGGCTGTCATTTTTATTCTCGCACCTGTTTTTCTATTTGATTTCCAAGTCTCATTTTAATAAAAAAAAAGCTTTTTTATATTCAGTTGAGCTCATTTGCTTTCTTGTTGGCGGCGTGGTTTTCTCCCAGTTGTTCAATGCCTCCTAATTTTCACTGTCGGTCGCCTCGTCGCTCAGATTCAAATCTTCGCCGAATATATTCTCGGCTGCGAATAAAGGCAGGTCAGTTTATGTGCCTCTTTGGAGAAAAAGAGAGAGAGAGGGCCAAGAGGATTACCTGTTTGCGATCGAGTCGAAGTGGGCACTGACATGGACACAGACGGCGGCGAGGGTGTCAGCTCTCTGAACGAGTTGTTCTCCGGCCTCGATTTCGACATTGACGTCTTTTTACTGCTCTCGTCGGGCTTTTTGCTCTTTCGTGCCAAACTGCTCTCGTTGGTGGGCGTAATTGCCCGCTGAGATGCTACAATCTGGGCTTTGCTTGATCCCTCGAGTCTAGCGTTTCGTTTGAGTTTGGTCGTCTACAAAGCATGTGAGCCAAGTGAATCTCACCGACCTGCTGCGCTTGAGAATGAAATTCGACTGCAGCCGCTCGAGAGTGAACTCGTTCGTTCGTGTGTCGTAGATGAGAACACACTCTTTTGTTGAGCTTGGCTGCTTGTTGCCTGTGAACTGAGTGTACTTTTGAGCCGAGCCCTGTCACCGAGCAAACCGGAGTAAGCGTGCGAACAATCAAATGAAAACAAACTGAATAGACTGACATCGACATGCGGCACTTGAATTTGAACATCGTTCTTGGCGCCGATCGTTACTTTGGCTTCTTGGTTCTTGTCTATTGACGCCGGCGTGAAGTCATCTATTTTTCGATTGCAATCTCTCTTGTCAAAAGCAATTTGCGCTCATTCAAAGTTCAAGCTTTACATTTAAAATTGTGATAGGACACTTTTGACCCGTTCTGGAACGTTTTTCCGATATTCAGCTCGTACGGCTGCTCGAGCTCGATCAGATCGATCAGCTCGTTCATGTCGCCGTGCTTGCTTTGCCTTTCTTCCTACTCGCGCGGCTGCTCTCCTCTCCTCTAATTCTCTTCTCTGCTTCTCCTCTACTTCTCCTCTGGCGTGTACGGCTCTCTGGCGTCGTTCTACTCAGCCTGGAGTAGAAAGCTAATTGTGTACGTGAATATAACCCAAATGAACTTATTCACTCTTTAGAGTCGATTTGTTTGGTTAGATTTCAAATTATTTATGGCAATGAATGTGTTTTTGTTGTGCATGTGCAATTTAGGCCGGCGTATTTAACACGTCGATTTGACTCAGCTGAGGACAAGGAACATGTACGCCATGCAAACTGGAATTTTCCCGCTTCTCTTTGCCCCATTTGCCTCTTTGTACGCCTCACTCTTTTCTTTTTTGCGTTTTGGGCCAATTTCGTTTTTTCATTTCATCTTCACATGTCACTCTGACGGCTCTCTCTCTCTCTTTCTCTCTTCATTCTGCGTCATTCGTTTTTAGCTGGATAAAGCTCGCATATCTCGAGCGTTTCTGTGTCATCCCAGTCACTTTTTCACTTTTCTAGAAGCGACTTTAAATACACGTCAGCAATTCAAATTCTTTTATTTTTCTTGGCCGCATTTGCCTTCGAAGATGCCAGTTGCACTCGATTTAGCATAATTAATTTGATTTATTTCAACGTCATTCACCATCATATGCGTAGTAGTGCTGCTGGTTCGTTAACATATTTGCTTCTATTTGTAGTCGACTAGAGCTTGGTGCTAATTGTGGCCGTGCAGATGCCAGCTGATTCTAGTTCCGCATCAGTTAATTCCACTTGGTTCATTCAATGTTGGTCCATTTAGAGAATGGCTGAGTTCGACGAGGCCAGCGAAAGTAAAGAGGCTCGCCTCCTACGACAGAGCTCAATAGTCGAGCCGGAAATACGCAATCCGTTCATTCTGAAGCCAAACATTACATGGCTCGACAAATGCATGGTAATGGCATGCCTCTCTTTGCCTCGTTCGCTTTTCTCAAACGAATCGAACTAGTTCGGCCTGAACGGATTCTTGCTTCTGCCTTTCCGACTGGTGTCAATCACAGCATTGATTAGCGTCGCCTATTTACTCAGTTTGGCGATCACTATCGGCTATGACGAGCAAAAACTTCGCAACAAGCCGCTGACCGGCTGGAGAGGCAAGTTGAAGACAGCCATCGGTTATTTGGGCCGTGCCGTGGCCTTCTGTGCTGGATTTCATCGAATTAAAATGAACGGCATTCGCGCGGCCAGAGAAGAAGCGCCAATATTCGTCGCCGCGCCGCACTCGTCTTTCATTGACGCTTTCATATTTTTCATTCTTGGCCTTCCGATGGCCGTATCGAGGGGAGAGAACGCCAAGATTCCTGTTCTCGGACGAATAGTCAAAGCCGTTCAGCCCATACTTGTCGACAGAGTGAACAGCACCAACAAAATGTACGTGATCGAAGAGATCCGAAAGAGAACGAAGCGAAACAGTCGCTGGCCTCAACTTCTTGTGTTTCCGGAGGGCACCACTACAAACGCGACCTGTCTGATCACATTCAAGCCAGGTAACGAGCCGACGAGCAGCGCAAACGCCAAAGCGACTCGTCTTTAACCATTAACTCAGGAGCATTCATTCCGGGCGTGCCGGTCCAGCCAGTGGCCATTCAGTACAAGAATCGACTGGACACGATCACGTGGACTTGGATGGGCATGAGCGCGTACAAATGCTTCTTGCTCACGCTTTGTCAGTTAAACAACAAGATGGAAGTGACAGTAAGTGTTGCCAGTTTCATTTGCTTCCTTCAGTCAACTTCAACTCTTTTTGACTTTTTTTTTTCTCAAGTACCTTCCAGTCTACCGTCCGAACGAGGAAGAAAAACGAGATCCGAAGCTGTTCGCTCGAAACGTTCGTGCCCGAATGGCCACTTATTTGAACGTGTCGACAACCAATCACACATACGAAGACTGCCGCCTCATGCTTCAGGCAAGAAAGCTCAATTTGCCGTTCGAGTCTGGCCTGATTGAGTTCGATAAGCTGAAAGATAAACTCAAGTAAGAAAAGCAAACCATCCGTCAGCCGGACGAATGAGCTGATGAAAACAATTTAGAATTGATTACGAAAATTGCGAGAGCATACTCAAACAGTTCACCGAGCATGCGCGTCAGAGAAGCGGCAAAATGACCTTGAAAGACTTTAGCGCTTACCTTGGCCTGCCGCCGTCGGGCGTAGTGGTCGAAATATTCAACATGTACGATCGCGTAAGTGTGATTTAACTGATTCGAGCCGTAAGCAGTGAGCTGATTTGAAAAACAAAAAAGGACCGCGACGGCTACATTGACTTTAGAGAATTCCTCATCGGCCTGAGTCTTCTCTCTCAGCCGATTGAGCCTGAAGATTCACTTCAGCTCGCGTTCAAAGTAAGTGCTGCTGGTCGCATTTTCCACAAAAGAAGCCTTGAAGAAATCATTGCACGCTTAGCTGTTCGACAATCAAGACAAGAATTACATAAGCTTGGAAGACTTGCAGACTCTTTTACTCTCAGCATTTTCAATTACGCCCGAAGAGACTCGTGACTTGTTCAAGAAGATCGACTCGAAAAACGACGGTCGCATCACATACGGTAGGCCCCTTCTTGTCCTTTTTGACTAAGAGCCGACGATCGTTTAGACTGGTGCTTTCAGACGAATTCAAGAATTACATAAATCAACGGCCGGAGTTTGCACACATATTTTTGACCATGAGCGAAATCCGTCTGCTGCAGAATAACGTTGAAGTGGACAAATTGGCCGAGATAAAGAGCGACTCGGAGGAGCATTCCCAGAGCGAAGAGAGCTCTGAAGACAGCGGCGCAGGCGATGCGAATCTACGCCGGCGAACAATCAACAACGACAGCAACAACAATGATAAACAAAGCGATCAAGAAAAGCTGGCCAAAGAGACGCCGGCACAATCGCAAACTCAAACAACCGATCCAGCTGATCACGCTAAGCAAATTTAATTCGTTTCATTGGTTTTTAGTTTTTCCTCATTTGTTTTCCACAATTATTCATCAATTTTGTTTAAGTTTATTGAAAAAGCAAAACAAAAATCGTAGTGAAACAAAGTCTAGGAAATAAACAGAATCTCATGTGAATATTGAATTCTAGTCAAATTGAGCTGCCTTCTGTGGAGTACTAGTCACATGACTTGTTGTAGACACAGTTCGCTTGTTGCCCCTCTTCGCATTCAGCTCCATGCTGTCGAATATCGCCGTTTTGATCTCTTCGTATTTGAGATCGGACTCGAGTTGCGTTTCTCTCAGGGTCTTAAAATTGGCAAATTTACTTCAACTCGCAACTTACAATTTTTATTTCTCACAAACCTGAAGAAGATTGTTGAGCCGATTACTCTCACACGAGATTGGCTTTGTTTGCTGCCAAACCATCGACTGAGCTTTAGACGAGCTCGAGTCGTTCAAGATTATGATCGGCTCTGGAGTTGGATCATCAAGCTCGCATAGATGTTCAATCACTATTTTCCTTATGATTTCAATGCAACCGTCCAAATTGACTTTCAAATTTGCCGCTTTATTCTGAGCCAGCCCGAGCTCTTGGGTCTGGAGAGTAGAATTAAAAGAAAATTGAACTGAAAAATCGAATAGGTGTCGATGAAAGTTTCAAGAATTTACAGTTTCGTCCAAGTTGTTCTTCAGGGATTTTATTTCAGTTTGAAATTTGGCCAGCCGTTGCGCACTCTCTCTTTGATGAGCATTCAGTCTCTGATTTTCTTTTTTCGCCTCCTTTTACCGTCGAGATTGTAAGCAAATGTCAAGTGAAGAGCGTCTTTAAAACACAACAAACCTCAAGCGACTGTTTAAGGCCCGAGTTTTCTTTTTTAAGTCTCATCATCTCTCCTTCGCTTGTCTGAATGCGTTTTGCCTGGTTCTGAATGTGTGCATCTTTTTTTGTCATTCTCTCCGTCCAGCTCTTGGCAACCGACTGGCTACTGTTCACTTTTTCTGATCCAACACAGTCAGTCTTCGATTGAATTGTCAGTTTGAATCGAACATAAAACAGTTACCTTGTTCTTGTTTTAATTGGCTTCGTAAAGATTTCAACTCGGCCTGCACTTGGTCGAAAGCCTTTTCGTTCCGCTTGAGATCTCTCTCAAGCGTTTTGTTTCGTTTTTCAAACTCTTTCAGCTGTTCGTCTTGCTTCTCAAGCTGACAAGCCAGCAAAATAATTTCCTCTCGCTGTTTTCGGATCAAGCCATTCTGTTGGCAAAAACTGCATGACATGATAGCTTCGTCTGTCGAACAGCAGTGAATGGTCTCGCTCGGATCGACTCGTTGGAGCCATGACAACGCGACCGAGGCGGACGGCTCACATTCTGACCAGCTGCTTAATACGCAGAGAGCCGACATGAATAAGACAAAGTCGAAATCAATGTGTCGATGACTAGATCTCGGGTCTGCTCTTCAAACTCTTCTGTTTTATGAATTAGAAAACTTTTCAACTCGAAGATGACCGATTTGGCCAAAAACATTAAAGCCGTCTTCAAGCTCAATGGCTACAATATCAACGTGTAGGTTCAGGCTTATTGTTCTCCGCTGCGACAGTTCGCCTCTTTGAATCGAATGCTTGAAAACCTCTCGAAGTGAAACAACAAAATTTCTGACCGACACTCTGAGTCAAATCGCGCCCGAGTCGATCGACGAATTTTTGGAGAAGTTTATCGACGAGTTGACAAAAAGAAACGGTAACAAAACTGCCAAAGTATTTTCAATCCAGTTACTTAAGAGATGACCAACAGTCGAATCAACGAGCAGCATCAATCGAAACCTGCTCGACGACATACTCAAGCAGCTGAACATAGGCGACAGCAAAGAAGAGTAAGAATTCATTTCCATTTCTAGTCGGACATTTGAGCCGACGATTGACCAAGAGTTGAGTTGTTGTCAGTGATCGACGCCTATGACGTGCCCAAGTCGATTTATTGCGAGCAAACCAAAAAGCTGGTCAGGTAACAGCTTTTAGAATCGAACTTTGCCGATCTGAGCTCATGAGCGTGCGTGGTCAAGAGTAAACCGAAACTCCAAGAACTATCGTGACCACGCCCACACTGGCCTGATTGCGAATGCACAGGCGAGGATTCAGCTTTTCAATCAACGTTTCAAACTGATGCATCAGGTAAACCGACTGACCGATTGGACGGAGCTTGTCTTTTCGCCTTGAGCTTTTGGTTCGTATTTTGCCGCTTAGAGAACTGTTCGTCATGAGCTGTTTAGTCCTTGTGTGATCGGAGTGAATTCCAACACAGGCAAGAAAAAGTTTCAGGTAAAAATAGAGCAAAAACGAAACAGTGGACCGAGGCGTCAAAGTTGTTCAATTTAGCTGAAGCCGATTGAATACTTGCTGAGCGGCTCGAGTCGAATGGAAGACATTATTGTGCTGGGCGTATTGTCACAGCTCAAGGAAGTAAGTTGAATCTTGATTCGATCAAAATGTCTCACTTTAACACTGGGGTGAATCAAGAACAAATTCTTCCTCGAAGACCCAACCGGAAGTCTTCCCCTAAACTTGAACGAAGCGGTGAAGTGAACTCTTTGTACGGGCAGTTGACTTAAAATCTCAATCGGTTTTCAAAAAAAAGAAATATCACGGCGGCATATACACGGAGGGATGCTTTGTACTGGCAGAAGGAACTCTGGTCGACGGCGTGTTTGAAGTGAAAGCGATCGGGTTCCCTCCGGCCGAGCCAGAGTCAATCACGAGGTGAATTGAACGTTGAACCATCAATGCCTGTCTGTCAAGTTGTTCTCATTGTACAGCTTATAGAGCCTACTTTGGCAATCTGAACTATTTCGGAGGCAGTGACGATCTCAGTTGCAAATCATCGGCGGCATTGAGTCAAGTTCAGTCTTCCCTGGACACAATGATCGTATTCATCTCGGACGTTTGGCTCGACTCCGATCTTGTAGCTTTGCGAGTTTTTCTCTTTGAAAATGTTTGCCTCCTCGACAGTTCTGGTTGAAGGTCATGGAAAAACTGCAAACTCTCTTCATCGGCTATTCCGAATGTCCGCCATACGCGTTCGTAATGTGCGGGAACTTCCTATCCGACATGAAGTACGGACTTCGATGCAGCGATTTGGCCGGTATGTTCACTCGACAGCATTTTGCTTAAGCCACTCTTCTCTAAGCTCGTTTGCAATCTAAAAGATGGCTTCAAGCGCTTGGCCAATCTAATCAATCAGTTTAGCACCATCAAAAAGCACTGCCATTTCATATTTGTGCCGGGGCCGCAGGATTTCGGGGCCGTCAAAATTTTTCCCCGTCCGGCTGTGTTCAAAAACTGCACTGATTACATAAGGAAAACGATTCCCAAATGCCACTTCACCACAAATCCGTGTCGTATTCAATTCGGCTCGAGGCAGATTGTGGTGTTCAGAGAAGACATACTGCAGAAAATGGGCCGAAATGCGATCAAAATTCCTGATTGGGAGCATGCGACCGAAGACGTGAGTCACATTCAACTGACTTTCACACGAGCTTTGACTCAGCTTTGTCTTTTGAAGTTTACCAAAACAATCGTGTGCCAGGCCCATCTCTCGCCATTGCCATTGCACGTGACGCCAATCTACTGGAACTACGATCACGTGATGCGGCTCTATCCACTTCCCGACCTCGTTGTTGTGGCCGACAAAATGAAAGCTTTCACTCACACCCACGCTGAATGCACTGTCATCAATCCGGTAAGTATTCGAGCGCTCTAAATCCGCCCTTGATTCAGGACAGTACAGTTTTATTGAAAATTTGGCCAAAAAAAAGGGCTCGTTTCCGCACAATCATTTTTCTTTCAAAGTCTATGTGCCTTCGAGCAGGCAGATCGAAGATTGCATGATTCCCAACGAGGTCTAGCCGGCATTCAGATGTTCTTTTGGCGAAAATAATCGGCTGATGTTGCGATGCAATCGATTTGAATTAATTGATTTTGATTTAAGAAAAAAAGAAATAGCATTTTATAATTCGAATAAAAATTTCACAATTCAAAATTGAGTAATACCGAGCTTTTCGATCGCCTCGATGCAAATCGACGGATACATGCCTGGCGTGTATGTGCCCATCAAAATGCTGCGAACAGTCTGTGTTATGACAAGCCCATTCTTGCCCGACTGGTTCATTCAAACTCACGCTTTACTTGAATGGAAGGATGTAAAATATCAGCTCTTACATCAGCTGCGTAGATTGAGTCCTGATCGGCTCTCAGGCAGTCATAGTTAAGCTCCCTGAAGTAAATTCCTCTATCTCTGCATCGGCTCGTATTGTCGAACGCTTCGATCAAAGTGCAAATGTCCTCGTCCGAGAGCTGCGAATGTTTAGACTTGGGCTACGTTCAACAGCAGCTTTTCAGCCTACTTGAAACCCAATCGATGAGGCCCGCACTTTCCTCTCCTCTTTATCGATGAGCGCACACTTTTCCACGTGAGCGCTGGCGATCAAAGTGTCATGCAGCAGATTTTGCAGCTGATTCATCTTGCGCCAGCTGATTGGCGACCTATAACAAAATGGTCCGATTCGTTCGACAAGTTGCCCGCGAAAAATAAGAGTCAGATCTTTTCAGGTTCGCTGGCAAAGTTTTATTTTAATTTGTCGGTTGCCATGACAACCAATACTTGCACACTCTTCATCAATTTTTATCTAAACGGCCTTCTGAAAGGCTCATTTGAATATTTTTGATCGATAGAGTTCAAATAAATTATCTTTTTCTTTGACTACAAACTGAAGACTGGCTCTCCTAAAGTAATTTGAATCGATTTTTAATTGCTCAATCAAATTCACCAACGGGTAGTTTCGTTCGGGAATACCAGGCGCGTGGAATTTTATGTGACTAAAGTGAATGTGAAGATGATAAAACGAAGGCTGATAATGAACATAGGCCCTGAGCTGTGAGCTAGCAACCTTGAACCGTTGCCAAATGCTCTCAAAAGACTTTTGCATTAAATTCTCAAGCAAAGGAATATGAGAGGCGTTTAGATCGCGGATTGACTTGATGCCTCGCTGATTCACGATCGCCAATAGATAAAGATTTTCGACCACAGACGAGTCCCATTTCATGTCCGGAAGTAGAATGAATCCACTGAGCGGATCAGGGTCTTGGAAAATGATTCGCTCGCTCTCGGTCTTGTGCTCGAGTATGTTGTACACCCACTTGTATCGATTTCAAATGGCATAAATTCAACTCATGCTAGTCGACGTCATCCTACCTGAATATCAAAAGCCGATTGATGAATGTATGGCAGAGTGATGTTCTCATAGTCATCAGGACTTTCAGTCACAAAATAGCTCTCTTGACTCGAGTATTTTGATATGTGCTTGTCAGTCGCCGGATAGATAAGCGACACTTGAACATCTAAAGAAGCAGCATTGGACTCGCTGTTAAGAGCTGAATGAACCCACAGGACACACATTCTGACTTACTGTTGAACGGCTCGAGTGCTGAAAGGCAAATCTTTTTGTAAATGTCATTGTCTATGTACGTCTGAGTTGGATGATCAAGCGAGAAAAAAGACCGGGTTTCGTCGGGGCCGAAATGCGGCTTTTCGAAAATGATCACTGCGTTTCTATTCGATTGGTCGTCTTCATCTGGCCGTCCTTTTCTAACAGCCAATATGACAATTGTCTTGTTCTCTGAGTTTTCGTTCAGAACCTTGCTGAACTCAAACTCTTTCAGGCAGTTAAGCGACGCGTTCTGTTCTGCCATTCTTCTTGTTTCTAGTTTTGCTTGATTGTCCGCCAAAGAAACCAATCATTGAAATGAAGGGCCAGGAGGGGCATATATTTGTTAACTCGGAGAGCAAACAAGCCGCTCTTCTTGAGAATGCCCGGTTGTTTGTAAAGTTTTATTTGACACGCGCCTGACACGCTAAATACATAAAATGTAAAGCTTATGCGTAGCCTTTCAATTTGAAAAAAGTTGACCGTTCGACACCTATGGACTTTGGAACCCTTCCGGCGTTAGGTGATTCGAGTGAATCAGAAGCGTCAAATCAGAGTGAATGCAAAACTCCGGCCAGCCATGCAGAAGTACAAGAGCCGATTGTCGAAAGGGCAATAGACGTTCTGGCAGAGGTTGGCAGACGATGACCTTTAAAAAATTACCTGACATTGAAACGATTCACTTTTATTTTAATGGGCAGAAAGAATCGTTGTACAACGATTACAAGCAGAGTCTGCGTCTGATTGCGTTGAAAAAGGCCGAAGATGCCGAGTCAAAGCTTGCATCGTTGCTCCAGCATCGACTGTTCACTCTGGTGGGCACACAATTTCCACCAGATACATTAAAAGTGAAAACAATGCATTTGAACAGGATTTGGACAAGGAGCCGAACGAAACACGCACCGAACTGAATCACCTCAAGTATGTGATTCACAAGAACTTGGCCAAATTGAACGTGGAAAAAAACAACCTTGAACAAGCACTCGAACATGAAGTAGAAGTAAGCTTAGAAATCAATGAATACTAAACTCGATTTGCTCAGCTGAAATTGAAAGGCAGTAAAAATAGACGCCAGCGACCAGTGTCTTTGGTTTGAGCTGGGACAACACGCCATTCATTCTGAAAAGTTTGAAATGGCTCGATTCGCTTTTGAGCAGAGTCTTTGTCTGGACTCGACCTACTGGCCGAGTCTAGATCAGCTCGTCATTCTTCTCTACTCGACTGGCAACTACGCCTTGTGCTTGCACTATCTCACACGTGCGCTCCAACTGGACAAGTTCTACCTAAACGGGCTGGTCGTGCTCAAGCAATTGCAAACGTTCCCGGAAAGTCACATCGCCGATGCGGCTTTGAAGCTTCAATCAGAGCTCTAGTGAGTAGATGAACATTCTTCTCCTCTTTGGGCTCAAATCAGAGCTTCAAACAGTGAAAAAAGCACCGAGCTCAACAGCTATTTGGACACAATTCCGATCGAGCTGTTCGAGGACATTCTCGACAAAATCGACGCGCTTGGTCAAGTCTATCATGCGCAAATTCGTCAGCGTGATCTAATCCAACTCGAGTCGTTCTCTAAATTGACCATCAGCGTTCCGGACAAGATGAAAACGTGAGCGCCTCTAGCTTCAATCTCTTTTCAAGCGGCCTAAAAGCAGCCAATTCTCAATCAAGCTGGAAGCAGTTGGGCGAATTCCTGAACGAAGCATTTCAATCCGGCGATTATGTAAGCTCACTATTTGCCGTTTGAAAGCTCAAGTCTGGCGTACAATTCGAACAGAACGTTTACATTCCTCTGGACGTCAAGTTGGTGGAGAAAGAAATGAGCATCGACGTAGAAGAGGAGAAATCTGCAAACAAGAGCATCAATCTGACAGGTTAGCAGCTCTGAGTGAAGAGAGTGGACTGCTGTTTTAAAGGTTGTCAACTTTTTGAAGAAGCAAAGTCAAAGAGCAAAGCGGTGGCAAAGAGAAAAAGAAACGAAAACGGAGGCGAAGCATGGAACAAGCGCAAATCGCTTCGAGTGAGCTGATCAAAAGTGAAAATTGAAATTCTGATTTCATTTGTTCAAAAGATTGGCACAGACAAGTACGAGTCAAACGAGCAGCTCATATCCGATTTGATCAGCAAATACTTTGGTGAAGCCAATCTCAAGTAGATCTCACTTTTGCGTTTTTCTTTTGCCTGCTGCAATGTGCAAAATTGCAAAATAGAGATCCCAGCCTGGGCAGTCCAGTCAAGTCTCGATCGCAGCATCCGATCGACGTTAATTTCGACCAGCTGGGCGAAACTCAAGAAGAGACGATCGTGAAATTCTGCTTGACTGAGGACTCTCAAATTCGCCTCATTGACTATCTTGAACGGTATCTGTTCGAGCTCTGTGCCAACTGGCACAAAATTTGGAGTGACGATGTGAAAAGCATGTTTGTGTGCCTGTTTACAATCTACGAACACCAAACGAACTTGTTCGAAGAGTTCGCGAGGTGAGTTATTCGAGTTAATCGATTAAGTTTGACTGGTCGAATGAAATCTGCTTGAAGCCAAATTGAGAGCGAGCTGTTCTTGAACAAGTGCGCTCTGATAATCACATACGCAGACGTGCTCTTCTCAACGTTCAAGGAGAAGCAGAAAATGAACCTGTTCGAACCGGGCACTGCCAAACAGACAGAAAGTGAGCAGCATCAAATCAGACGCATTTCATTTTACTTGCAGGAGGCAATCTATTGGTTGCGTGAATTTGAGCCGCACTCTCAATTAGCTGCTCAACTTATCACTAGAGGTAACAACCAGCTTGCCTAGCTTTGCTTTACTGAGTCCGATGACGAGCGTTCATGCGATTCTAGCCATGGCGCTTGAGCTCTTTTACTTTTACTCTCTTCAGCCGAGCGAGCAGAACTTGTCCCAGGAAATAGCCATGGAACTTGTCCAACGAGCCGCTCAGCAGCAAGAGCCCATAAAGTTGCCCAATTCGGCCATTTTCCGCCTCATCAAGGCTGGTAGGCCGCAGAAATTTCTTAATTGTGTTGAACGATTCAAAACTCATTCTTCGACACGTCAGACACTGTGAAAGAGTTCCTAACAACTCAGCAGACAAGAAAACTGAGCCAACTCGAAGAGAAAATTGAACAACTGTACGAGCAAGCAGAATATGAAGAGATTGTTAGTCAATTGAATGAGTTTGCCGAATCCCATCGTCTGGTAAGTTGGTTGACCTTCGACTTGAAGTTCGCTTTTCGATCACATTTTTTGTTTTCTAGCCGCTGCAAGACCCCCATTTCAAATGGACAATATTCATTCGGCTTTTGGTTAGTCTGGTCCGACTAAGACGCCATGCCGAGTGTGCTCAGCTGGCCTGCGGCTTTATTCGTCAATTTCTGAGCTTTGTCCAAGAGCAGAGCGAAGAAGCGTGCAAAGACAAACCACAAATTTACAGACTGGGCTCGTTCTTGGACGAGCTCTTGAACTCGATTAATCGGTGAGCTAGCATTACTCGCTTGTTCAGGTTCGCTCGATTAACGAATGACCAAACGCAATCTACCTTTGAAGTGCATTGTCCGGCCTAGATTTCAGCGAAGAAGCCGAACTCGTAAACGAGATCGTCTGGCTCATGTATCAGCTGATCAAGGCTCTTTTCGAACATCATCAGCTCCTTTACTCGTTTGACATGAAACCGGTCAAGGCCTTTTTCATTTTGTACGACTGCCTCGACTGCAAGGACGAGATAGACGAGAAGCGCATCGAATTTCTTCAATCGACGCACGACTACTTGGCCAAGTGAGTGGCTTGTTTTTGTTGGGCACGCCCCACCGAAAACTGAACCGTTTGCTTTAGAAACGGCTTCTGTGGCCTGAACGATGGTGAATTTCTCTTCTGGACGATGCGAGCACTAAGGCGACTGATTGACAACTGCAGTGTTTGCAACAAAAAGCCACTCGAAGCGATTCAAGTCGACACAGAGCAGTCGACGGCCGACGGCGAGAGTGACAGATCGAACCGGGAAGAGTGTGAAAACTGCTGCGAATGCAGCTGTATGCTCGAGCAAGTGTTCTACTGCCTGTTTGGCTACAAAGAGCGCAGCTCGACCAAATTGGACAACCATTCGGTGGCCAAATGCGCATACACAGTGGAGAATACAGTCGAGCTGTATAAATTCAACAAGCCCGATGTGCCTGAGTACGACGATTTGATAAAAAACTCCATTTCACCCGAAGTGAGTGCACCCTCTGGTTCAGTTCGGCTTATGTTTACCATTCGCTTCTAAAAGTTCTATGAGCTGTGCAACGAAATACTTCGCCTGATCGAGAAGGAGTCTGAGCTCCAAGAGTTCAGCGACTCGTTCTTTGCCGTATTTGAACAAAACGAGCTCGACACTGCGCTGGACTTGTTCGCCAAACTGAGTCGCACTCAAGAGCAGAGGTTTGACTTGATGTTGAAATCGATGTCTAGAACGAGTGTTGATTGCTGTTGCGTGAATAGTAAATTTGACGATATTCACTACCTGGTCGGCGATTATCTGTTCAAAACGAACAAAGAACTGCAGCACACGTGAGTGCGAGAATTAAATCTTTTCTTTGCAAATCCTTGACTTTTACCCTGTGCTTTGATGTCGGCGAATAGTTCATCGCTGAAATTCTACATTAAAGACCTGTCAGCTCATTTGGATCGATTTGACTCGTGGGCAGCCGTTGCGCTCACTTACAGCTCGAACGTTTTGTACAAATATATGGAAGAGGTTTGTGACGAGCGATTTGTTTCAATCTCGATAAGACGCATTCAGAGAGTTTTGCCGCAGGGCATTGAGCTCAGCACTCATGAGAGTTACGAGGAGTTCATGCGCGAGGTCAACTGCTCTATAAATCTATTCAAACAAGCGCTCAAATATCTTCGTGGTGATGATCAGAAAATTCTTGTCGAGTACGCCTTGTTCGTCTACCAGGCTCACTCGTATTGTTCTCGTCAACTCAAAAATGTGAGTTGAGTCTAAGCGCTTTGTTAAGTCAACTATTATTCAGTTTCTTCAAGGACAAGCTTCTCAAGAACCTGAGAGAAGATCGAACACGAGCAACGCTGCAAGAAAAGAGAGCGAGCCTGCTAGAGCAAGCACTGCAAGCGTATGAGAACTTGTGCAGGCCAACTAACGGCGGGATTTCGCCAACTGCCAACGCAGAGCAAGAGAGGGCTGAGTCCGGCTCAAGCCCATCGGACGAGAGCCAAAGTCAAACTCGTGGCATCAACAACGACACTGAACTCGACCATCCAGAAGAATGGCTGCAAAACTACATGCTGGGCAAAATTCGAGAGAAAAGCCGCCCGCTGGACTTGATGAAATGTCTCCAATATTATAAACAGGTGAGAACGGGAGTTACGCGAGCAAATTCACTAAACGCTCAACTCACTCGATTCGTTGCTAGTCGTGTAAAAAGCTCGAAGATGGCGTGGGAACCTACTACAAACGAATAAACAACAACACAAAGCATTACAACGTCGAAATGACCGAGGTATGTGTGGACAAGTTGAGACAGTTCAAACCGAGCTCGGCCTAAACCTGGCTGCTAAGGTGCTTTATCGAATCTACGCCGCCGTGCTCAAAAATATCGATCAAATAGTCGATGATCTGCCGCTGCTGGCTCAGCTACAGCACTTCCTGGGCGGTATGACCAGTATGAAGTTTGTGCGCGCACACAAGGATCTTAATTTGGAAGAGACTCGCCACTTGCTGGAGAATGCCGTCTTCCCTCACAGCCAGCTGCTCTCTTCTTCTCCGAACCAGGGTAGGTCCCGACCCAGTCTGGACTTCTCCCAACAGTCCAATATTCCGTAAATGTCCATTTTAGACGTTTTGCAAAACTGTATGGTGGTCTGTGTGGCCGGCCTCAATCAAATATTGAGACGATTTCCGCAACATTATCGCTCCTTGTATCGACTGGCCTATTTCTACGCCAAATGCTTCAACTTTCGAGTGAGTGTCGGCATCTTTTAGCTTCAAACTTTTCATTCATAATGAACGACTTTAAGCGGTTCGAGTTTGCTAAAGCTCTCATATTTCACAATCCGGCCTGGTCCAATCTGGCCTTCATGCCCTGTCAAGGCTTGTTCAACGAACGTTCAAAGGACAACTTCTTCAAAGTAAATAGGCCTCATGCTGATGCTGATTCAAGCTCTTGAGATCTTCTCGGTCAATTAGGGAATCTGGCGAATTTCAAAAGACAGTGATCTCGAGCGATCGGGCAGTTTTGCTCAGCATTTGTTCACAATCTGCAATTTTGCCACCACTGTGCTCCACTCTGTGGACGATCAGACAAATCTGATTGAAATGGCCAAAGTATTCTTTCAGACGCCGGAGCCTGAGAAAAAGTACATTGGCAGCGATAGTCAGCGAATTTACCTCGCCAAAGTCTGCCTTAAACGCTCGCTACGAGTGCTCGAGGTCAGTTATTTTTAAATCCGTCAGGCTCATTGAACTTTTCTAATCGGCTCGTAGAAAATCTCAATTTCCAAACTAAAAGCCTCGTTCATTGACTTGAACGAGTTCAACGAGTATCAGAACGGCCTGAAGCCGCTGCTTCTGGACGCCTACGAAATATACAAAATGGCGGCTAAAAATTACGAGTCCTTGAAAAAGGACAGCGAATCGCTTTTGTTCAAACTTTACGTTCAGTTCAATCCGGTTGTTCTCATGCAGGTATTTATCAACGCTTGTTCGGACCGATTCTTAAAGCAGTTCGAATTTTCAAACACCGTTTTGCTGTCGTTTTAGCAACGCAACATTTCAATCGACGAAGTTGTAAAATTCTGTCAGAGCATAGAAAAAACAGTGAAAAGTGTGGGCCGACAGAAGAAAGGAAAAAGCTCGATCGGCTCAGTGGCCTGCACAGGAAGTTCAGCCCAGGCCGGTTCCAAACTTCAAGATCAATGAATCTTCATTTGAGTCAAATGATTTTCAATGAAAAGCGCCGAAAGACATTCTGAAATCTCCAAATTTCGAATTAATCAAAACTACTCGCTCAAATCGAGCGAACCTTTTGTAGACCCGGCTCACTTATCTTTATTGTCAAGGCATAGAAACCTTGAGCATGTTCATTAAATCTTTCATTGTTTTTTTTTTACTTTCAAGTCATTCGGTGCTTTGTTTTCATTTAGATCGAAAGGCAAAAATGATCAGTCTGATTGTGTTATTTGCCAGTCTGTTGTCATTTTCAGCTGCTACTCAGTATGCAAATCCGCGATTTCCTTTCGACGTACCACTCGACTATCGGATAAGTACAACTACTCCAAAGTCATTTGACCTTGGCGATCCAGACGCCTTTTGGCTGGGTAAGACATTGCTTCACCGGCTGGATTCCGAATATTGGCCACTAATGCATTTTATTCGTTCAAAAAAAGGCTTCTTCCCGATCTGGGGCGCGATTCTTGTCTGCATGACCGGATTTTGTCTCGGAGTGGCCATGCTCGGAGTCGTTTGTTGGTTGGCCGGGCTGAGCAACCCATGGACCAGAAGAGAAAAGCAAAAGCAGAAGCCGATCATGTTCGAGATGGCCGAAGATCCTGCCGAAATTTACTATGACGAAGTGTCCATGAGAATGATCGAGCAATTCGAGCCGAGATCTTCGGACGTCTTCTCGGGCTCTCGATTCACAAGCGAATATGAATATGTCGCTGATACAAAGCTGAAAAAGAAGCTGTTCATGCGTGACCATCTTTAATCTCGAATCTCAATAGTGTTCATACAAGCCATTCCAAATCAATTGCCTCATTCACTGTTATATAGCAAATCTTACAAATTCCTTCTTTTCTTTTTTAGTCAAATTTTGAACAAAAAATAATTTTTTGAATTTGACACAATTGTTGCTTTCCAGCATCGGAGGACGAGGAATCAGATCCTCGTTGCTGAAATCTGTGAATGAACAATAAAATTAAGTCGAGCTGCTGTGTAAACATTTCTAGAAGGATGCTTATCAGATCGCTCGCTTCAGTTAGACGCGGGCCAGTGATAGTTGGACAGCATCATGCTCGTCATTACGTGAACCCTTTCAATCATAACGAAATATCTGATCTTAAGGAAACCTTTATGCGCATCGACCGGCCCGATTTTTACCAGAGGAGGCTCTCCAATCATAAAATGTATTCAAAGGCGACCCGAGCTTCAGTGCTAGTGCCAATCAGCATTCAGACGACCAGTCGAACGCACAAGACCTACTTTACGCTGTCGAAGCGAACGGCGGCGATGAGATCGCACTCGGGCGAGGTTTGCTTCATCGGCGGTAAGCAAGATCGCGAGGACAGAGACGAGATATGCACAGCCCTGCGAGAGGCCAAAGAGGAGGTGAACATACAACCGAATCAGATCCACGTGCTAGCCCAGGCAAGCCCTGTATTCACTTCTAGCGGCGTTCTGGTCACTCCAGTCATATGCTACTTTGACAAGACCGACTTCAAGCCCATCTTGAATCGCGATGAAGTCGACATGGTGTTCGAGCTGCCCACTGATCGTTTTCTATTCAACGAGCGATACGAATCGCGTCAAGTTAGCAGAGGCAAATCCAATTATTTCATACACGGCTTCGAGGACGAAGTAAACGGCCAGTTGATAAAGACTTGGGGACTGACCGCGCTCTTGTGTATTTACGTCAGCTCGGTGCTTCACTCACGCTTGCCTCAGTTTCCTGTCGATCCGGACATACCGCTAACAGAGCAGAACCTCTACAGCTACCTTGAGCACTATCTTTTCCATCGATGGAAATGAATCGAGCCCCGTTGAGTTTTATTTAAATCAAACAGTTCAGTTTAAACTTTAGGCGCTAATTGTGTCACCAAACGTTTCACGCCAATAAATGAGAATGACGTTTGCCTGCGGTTGCATTTTTCAAGTTGCAGAATAAAAGAGAACCAAAGGCTTAGACGTCAAAGACAAACCGATAGACACATGCTGAAAGTATAACGACGACTTGCTAGGCGAGCGCGTGTGAAAATAAATTTTCCCATTTACTCTGTGCTAAATTGAACCCAGACGGCACTTGAACCTGATATCAGAGGCATTTCTAAGACTTGTTTAGAAAAAAATTCCGAACGGACTGGCTTGAAGACTCAAGATGGGCAAGAGCAAGGACAAGAAAAAGAAGGGCAAAGGAATGGAAAAGACATTGGCGAAAACCGAGAAAAAGGCACAAAAACAGCTTAGAAAAGAACTTGACGAAATTGGCGAGGTGAATCCAACAGCCGGACGCTTGAGCATCAAAGTTGACTAACGAGTTCGGGCTCTTTAAGGAAGATATTGAGTCGATACTGGCCGAAATTGCAGCCAAAGAAAAAGAGCTCAGTCAAGCGAGAGAAGAGGTGCTACCGGTGGGCAAGTTCCCCTCCAGAAGGTTGGAGAACTAATGTTCCATCATTTGAAACGAGGGACCTTTATATTTGATTTGATTGGGTAAAGAGGAGGCGCCACTTTCTCCCTGCTCCCGGAACGTGATGAGTTGATAATGTTTGGTGGCGAGTTTTACGATGGAAAAAAGGTCTTTTAGATAATAACAGACA
Source organism: Proales similis (assembly GCA_019059635.1). NCBI lineage: Eukaryota > Metazoa > Rotifera > Eurotatoria > Ploima > Proalidae > Proales > Proales similis. The sequence continues at coordinate 1,245,025 of JAGVRJ010000004.1, forward strand.
CCAGCTTCAATTATTTACATTTGCTTGATGGCCAGGTTCAAATGTTCAACGATTTGTTTGTCTACAGCATAAAGAAGAATCAATGGACTCTGATCAAAGCGCCCAATCCTCCACCGCCTCGCACTTTTCATCAGGCAGTGGTGTTCTCGCGCAACGGAGGCGAGCTCTGGATTTTCGGTATTTATTAAATTGATGGAAGGCAGCCTCGTTTGTAAACCACCGATCAATAATAGGCGGCGAATTTTCATCTCCGTCACAATCACAGTTCTACCATTACAACGATCTCTGGGTGTTTTATTTCCAGACAAAGCAGTGGAAAAAAATCAAGTAAAATGATCGTCTGAGTTGTTGTAACAATCAGACTGAGATGAAAAATTGAAAAAAAAATTAAGCGCCATTAACGCACCTTCACCTCGATCTGGACATAGAATGGCTGCTTTGAAGAAGCACATACTCCTGTTCGGTGGCTACTATGACAATCTCATATCAATTCACTCGCTGCTTGTAGCCGCTTGTCCGATCGCGTCTACACAACCTGGAGCAGAAGCGTAATATTATAGAGCAAGATGCATTGGAGAACATAGTTGTAGGATGATTGGCTAACGATCGGTCCATTAGCAGTAGCGCCGGTAGCACTAGTCGGGGTTCGAAATTCACATGTGAAACAATATCTATAATGCTCGTCTTCTGCAATCCAATACGGGAAAATGGCGAATTTTGCGTCTCCGTCGTATAAAACAAAAAGCCTTCTAGCGAATATAAAAGGAACATGCTCGGAAACAATTTCGACCTGGCAAAATGTCGACAAACATTTTTAAATTGACGATTGTGATTCTCACACAAATTTGTTTAATCAAATCGGAATATCTTGAATGTGAAAAGAACAACTGCATACTGAAAACATGGAACCCGAACAAAAGACACGTTATCAATTACTCTTCGACGGGAGAAATATTACTTGAAATCGAATCGCTTACCCGACAGCCACTAACAACAAGATTTGAGCTAGATACTCCAAACTGTAATGTCAGTTCCCTAAAGCTGATGAATTTTGCTTCAATTGATTTAAGATTCGATTTGACCAAGTTCATGAGCAGAGTTCTAAATGTTGACCTTATGTTTTCTAATTTCAAGTTTACTAATTATATGGAAGACGAGACCCATTTCTTTTCGAATATTCATACCGTCAACCAATGGATGAACACGGAACTGAGTAATCAAATGGACCCAAGAGTCTTTAAAAATGCGGCTATAAAAGAAATTAATTTTATGAGAATGAGCGACACTTTAATCAAAAGAAATGTGATTTCATTCAAAAATGTAAGCATCACAGAACTCAATTCGTCGATCAGCACTGTCTACATGGAATGTTTTAATGTTAAAATAGACAATCGAATTCTCCATCCCCAAGTATTCGAAAAACTGACTCGTATAACATTCGGATCATTTACAAAGAGAATTGAGCCGGACACTTTTTCTCGTTTTGCATTGCTCCAAGATGTTTTGTTCGCAGTATTTTCACTCAAATACTTATTTCATGAGGACTCTGCATGGCTGCGCAGCCTCAACTCAAACGTGAGCGTCAACTACAGCGCTCCGCGCGACGAGGTCATGCGGCAAAAGGCTCTCCTGCTCGAGCTGAGGACAACGCACTTTTTCAATCGACCCAATCTCAAGAACAACGCCTATGACTTTCCGGACGAGGACTTTTGCCTCTTTCGCCACTTTCCCTTCGAGCAGTACGTGTTCCCGGTTCTGCACGTGAGCACCTGCTCGTGCACCCGCGCCTGGCTCACTCGCTTCTTTTTCTTCTTTGAGCTGGACAGCCATATGCTGTGCTGGAATGACCGCTTCTGTGATTTCGACCGCATGCTCGCCCGGTGCGACCAGCCTGGCAAGATTCAAAACTGGAGCATGCCGATCGACATTTACTACGTCGACGACCAGTACTGGCACTTCAGGACAGCCAACTTTGTCCTCTCCATGTGGGTCACGCCTGCGGTGTCACTGGTCGGCCTAGTGGCCAATCTGCTCAGCGTGGCCACTCTGCGCAACTCCAACTTCCGCAAGAACATGAAGCAGCGCATGTTCGACCAGATGCTCGCCAACTCGGTGATCGACGCCACCGTGTGCTTGATCGGCGCCCTGGGCCCGCTCTCGCTCTGCATCGACGTGAACAGCAACTTCTGCATGCTGGCCGTTGTGTCCAGCAAGCCGCTGCGCATCTTCTTCATCGTTCTCAACCAGTACGTGTCGGGCGTGCTGCGCACCTGGTCCAACTGTGTGCACATCATGCTCTCGCTCGACCGGTTCAACCTGTCGACGGACTCGAACCACAAGCTGCTGGCCAAGTTCGCCGAGATCAAGCAGCATAAGCTTCTGCTCGCCTCACTTGGCTACTCCATGATTATCAATATTATAAAGCTTTTTCAATTCGATTTTGATATTATTTCTGCATATGTCAGGTTCCCGTTGTTGAATCCCGTATTTTTCAATTTTTTCAAAGCTCAAGCTTACCTTAATTTGCTGGTGTTCTTATCCAACAGTTTTGCTCTCGTCTTGTGTCAGCTTATTGTCGACATTGTTCTATTCTTTTTTATGAAACGAGCCCTTAAGGCCAAGAAAATGTCCATGATAGCCACAACAGTCTCTGCGCCTCAAATAGCCAAAACAGAGCACAGCAAAGATCGCATCAAGAAAATGGTCATCATCAACGGTTTTTTAATTTTCTTCCTCCATCTGCCCGAGCTCTTGGTTTCAATACATTTATCGAGCCTTTTTGGACATTTCGGTGAAATCATTTCGGCCGACTCGTACGAGAGCGATTACTTCGAGGCGGTCGCTCCTTTTCTTACCGAGGCCAGCAACGTTGTTTATCTCGTTTCCTTTATTGTCAATGTACTTTTCTACTTTTTCTTTAACAAGATCTTTCGCAAGTCTTTCAGAGACTTATTGTGCTCAAAATGAGCTTCTTGGCTATATTCATATACGTAATAAAGTAAATTGGTCACCTGGTCACCTGATTTGAATGACTGCGATCGTAAATGAGTCAGAACTAGTTTAGCTTTGATAACTTTCTTTCACAACTTCGATGGCGGTCATTAGTTTCATATGTAAGGTTCGATAAGAGGCAGTCGCTTTGAAATTGAAAACATTAGTTTACGTTTGTAAGGAACTTTCGCTTCTTCAATGACACATATTTGTTCAACGTGGAGACCGAGCATTGGGAGGAGATGAAATTCTCGAGCAGCTCAGATCCGCCCTCGCCTCGTTCTGCTTGTCATTTTCTGCCGTGCGCCAAAAACAACACGGTTGTCATGTACGGCGGGTTTACCAAAGAGAAGCTTAAACGCGACAAAGAAAAAGGCATCATCCATTCGGACATGTACGTCCTCAGCTCGCAAAGTAATCCAACCTCAGCTTTTTAGATGAAAGATAAATTTTTTTAACGCCCGCGTTAGCAAAGAAGACTGACACTGTCGAATGGACCTGGCGCCGTGTTAAACAGAGCGGCAACAGGCCATCAGAGCGAATCAGTTCGTCAATGGCGTTGACAAGCGAGGACTCGGCTGTTTTATTTGGCGGCGTCTACGAGAACTCAGTAAGCAGCTTGGGGCCTATCACCGAGCAGAGTCTTATGATTGCAACAATCAGGAAGAAAATGAGGAAGACGAAGAAGAGGTCGAGAGCAACTTTTTCAACGACCTTTACAGACTTGACTTGATCAATCACAAATGGAGCGAGTTGAATCTTAGGTGAATATTTTCCAACAAAAATGACATACGCAATTTGATTGAGGTCAATTTGGAAGAGGAAAGAAAGAGACCAAGTCTAGAGGGAGCCGGAAAGGTGACCAGGACGAAGCGATGGAAACATCTGACAGCGAGAACGAGCTTGACGTTGACAAAATGAACATAGGTGAAACGACCGAAATCGACGACGGTGTCTTCAAAGTCACTAGCTCGGCGCCAACCAAAAGTCCAAAGGAAGCGGCCAGGGAGTCGGATGAGACCGTTATTGTTCAGGATGCACAAACAAGCCGCGTTCTGACACCCCCTGCAAGAAGGAGCGCATACTTTCAATTTCACAAAGGCGTTCTTTACGTTTACGGCGGACGTTACGATGACATTGAGGACAACGAGATCACTTTCAATGACATGTACTCTTTGAATTTAAAGAAGCTCGACGAGTGGAAGCTCTTACAAGACGACGCCGATTCCCGAGCGCGCCTCGCTCAAGGTAAATGCACTCAAGAACGCTTTTAAACGGATTGGACGCAATTATTGAAATGCGCATGTTATAATCAAATCAAGATGAGGCTTGGGACAGGCAATCGGAAGGAGACGAGGACGAGGAGGAGGAGAGCGATGATTCTGAAATGGAAATAGACGCTCCTGAGCTGAAGAACAATGAGTCTCTCCAGGCCTACTACGAAAGAACAGAAGAATTCTGGCTGCAGGAGGCTGCATCGGAATTCCCGGATGAAAGCTCCAAGCGGTTGATTAAGAAGATGGCATTCGAGTTGTGTAGCTTGTCTTATGAGAATCTTAAGCCCACTGAGCAGAAATAAAATATATTGCATATGAAATCTTGCGTATGAAGGCATTCGGCGACTATTTGGTATAAAGGACCTCTGTCGAGAAGAGTCGATTCGCTCTCTTTTAAATTAAATCACAAGCAAACATTAAAGGTTTTGAAAATGAACAATTTCTTTGACAGCCTCTTTAATTACAAGTCAAATCTGGCTCGAACTGTGATGTGGATTTTTATTTTGTCCAGCCTGATTGCTGAAAGCCTCTTGATAAATTGCCCTCAGGACAAGCATGAGTGCAAGCTTTCAATATGGACCGATCAGATCGGTGACACAATGATAAATTGCAATCAGAGCTCAAGGATAGATTTGTTCATTTCAGGAGAGATTCGTCTGCCGTTAAGTGAGCATCTTGTCCCATTGGTAAATAATTGTCGAATAAGTAATCTGGTTTTGGTCAACTTCGACTCGTTTGATATCGGCTGGAGTGGAAATGAATATCTACGGGCCCTTCAGTTGAAAATTTATTTTTCCGATTTCAAATTTTCTCTTTACCAAAATACAGACGAGAGTGAACAGAAAGAGCAGAAGCTGTTCAAGTATTGGTCAAAGGTAAGTCTAGGCCCTGGAGTCAATTTTAACAGCCCAACTCCTGCAGTCGTTTTCAACAATGCGACCATAAAGACTTTAGAATTCGACCGCATGTTCGACACATTAAATAGAAAACAGCTCATTCAAATAACCGAGTCAAACATCGAACAAAACACAACAATTCACAAAGCATATTTTAACTTTTTCAATGTCAAGCTTGACAGCTCGATAATTTCAAAACAGATCTTTTCAAAAACAAATAGTCTTTACATAAGTTCACACTTGAAATCAATCTCAGCGAATTGCTTTACAGAATTAGTCAACATGAACAGGATAATCTTCTCGGTTTTCTCACTCAAATACTTATTTCATGAGAACTCTGCATGGCTGCGCAGCCTCAACTCAAACGTGAGCGTCAACTACAGCGCTGGGCGCGACGAGGTCATGCGGCAAAAGGCTCTCTTGCTCGAGCTGAGGACAACGCACTTTTTCAATCGACCCAATCTCAAGAACAACGCCTATGACTTTCCGGACGAGGACTTTTGCCTCTTTCGCCACTTTCCCTTCGAGCAGTACGTGTTCCCGGTTCTGCACGTGAGCACCTGCTCGTGCACCCGCGCCTGGCTCACTCGCTTCTTTTTCTTCTTTGAGCTGGACAGCCATATGCTGTGCTGGAATGACCGCTTCTGTGATTTCGACCGCATGCTCGCCCGGTGCGACCAGCCTGGCAAGATTCAAAACTGGAGCATGCCGATCGACATTTACTACGTCGACGACCAGTACTGGCACTTCAGGACAGCCAACTTTGTCCTCTCCATGTGGGTCACGCCTGCGGTGTCACTGGTCGGCCTAGTGGCCAATCTGCTCAGCGTGGCCACTCTGCGCAACTCCAACTTCCGCAAGAACATGAAGCAGCGCATGTTCGACCAGATGCTCGCCAACTCGGTGATCGACGCCACCGTGTGCTTGATCGGCGCCCTGGGCCCGCTCTCGCTCTGCATCGACGTGAACAGCAACTTCTGCATGCTGGCCGTTGTGTCCAGCAAGCCGCTGCGCATCTTCTTCATCGTTCTCAACCAGTACGTGTCGGGCGTGCTGCGCACCTGGTCCAACTGTGTGCACATCATGCTCTCGCTCGACCGGTTCAACCTGTCGACGGACTCGAACCACAAGCTGCTGGCCAAGTTCGCCGAGATCAAGCAGCATAAGCTTCTGCTCGCCTCACTTGGCTACTCTATTCTCGTGAATGTCATAAAATTATTTGAATTCGAATTTGATATTGAAATAGCCAATTTGAAATTTCCCCTCCTATGGCCAGAATTCTTCTTTTTCCGCACTTGCTATTCATACTTGAATCTGATTTTTGTTATTCTGAACAACATCTTGTTGATCACAGTTCAGTTCGGCGTCGATTTTGCCCTTTTTCTGTATCTGCGACGTAAGCTTCAAGAGCGGGCCCGAACACTTTTGTGCCACAGTACTGCTTCGTCGGGCCGAGTTCTGGCCGAAAAGAGTAAGGAAAAGATCAAACGAATGCTTATTATCAACAGCGTCGTTGTTGTCCTTCTTCATCTGCCCGAAATCGTTGTCCTCGTGCATTTAGGCTCCTTGATTGGCCACAGCGGAGATGTCATCATCCCGGATACATTCGACTTTGTCTATCTGGAAACAATCGGTCCAGTTTTTATGGAAGCCGCCAACACAATATATTCACTTTGCTACACGTTCAACATCTTCTTCTATTTCAAGTTCAACAAGACCTTCAGAGATTCGTTTCGTTCTCTCTTCGTCTGCTCTCAATAGCCCAGCAGATTTCATCGCACCGACTCAGTGTTCTCAGCTTCGAAGCAAAACATTGTGTATTGTTTATTTAGAAAATATGCTTCGAAAATATTGAATGCAAAAGAGAGATTGACAAGCTTTCATATTTGCTGTTGGTATTCAGAGTGTATTGGTTCTCAATAAAATAATTCATGTTTTTGTTTACTTTTTCTTTTCAAACTGCTCATTTGTGTGTGGGTGCTGGTTGAACACGCTTGATTGAAAGGGCAAGACATGCCGCCTTGCACGAGCTCTTGTTCTCAATTTGTTTTTAATGTCGCGGCGATTCCTACATACAAATGTACATTCAAGGTCAGTGCTCATTCAAGGACTGGACAAAACTGGCCTCAGATTCAGCGTCAGATTACTTCGTACGAGTCGTGTAGGCGATAGCTGTAGCTCGTCATTTGACTTTATTTCGCTCTTTCGATTTGCCGACTGCTGCTCGCGTGTTTCACTTTTCTCGTCCGAAGAATAGCTGCCTTGCAGCTGGCTGCTCTGGCAATCAGCTGTGCTCATTATCCGATTTATTTCGTTCACTGAGCTCATGGTCACGGTCGAGAATGAATTTTGCGACGAAGCCGCACTGTTCTTGCTAAGCAGGTCACGGTCTGAGTAGGCGCTTACAATCACGCCGCTCATCATGTGATAGCAGTCCACGCACACGTCCAAGACTCGGAGGTCTGCGCCCGTGGTGGTCTCATTCTCGTCGTAGAGTAGCTCGTCTTCGCCTGGCTGCGATATACGTTCGCCGGCCGATTGGTTATCGCTGTCGTCGTTCGTTGCTTCGGTGCTGACCGAATTGCTCGAGTTGTGCACGCTCTCCTCCTTGTTCGGACAGAGTTTGAACAACGGAACCTGCACGATTAGGCCGTTCTTAATCTGAGCCTGTCATTAAATTTCAAGGTCAAGTACTGGTCTAATGGTCTTAGCCCAACGCAGCTTCAACTTACGCTTCTCTGACACTTTTTGCACACTCGCTGCTGGCACACTTTGCACTTGATGCCCCAGTTGAACAAATGGAACTTGCTCTTGCGACACGAGAAGCAAATTTTGCCCTTGGAGACGTCAACGAACAGCTTGTTGTCGAACAGAAGATAGTCGAGCTCGGCCTTGGTGAGCACGTTTCTGATGTGACACAGCTCGTCGAATGTGAGCTTCAGGCACTCCTCGCTGGTGACCAATTTCTAATTGTTGATTAAAATCAGACATTCGACAGGCTAAAGCGAGCGCTCAGAGGCAAAGACGACAAGGCGACCACGACAACATGAGGAAACAAGGACAACGTCGACGCGCTTCTTACTTTCACTAGTTCGTGCGAGCTTACAAAGCCAAAATCGTCTTGGCCTGGGCCGCTTCTCAGATAGACAGGAGTGGAATCAGGCTGACTTACGCTCAAATGCTGGTCGTGAGGCGCTGCTTTGAAGCCGGAAAACAGATTGAAGGAGGAAAGGCGACTGGTCATTGAGCCAATGTCGCCAATGTTCATTGTGTGACGTCGTGGAATGTTGGACGCCCGCTTCAAGGTCGAGCTGGCCAAAACGTCCTCAGTGACCAACGCCTTCCAATTCTCGGCCGGCTCTGTCCACGGCGAGAGTGGAGAGCGCAGCGAGTCGGGTGCGCTGATTTTCTTCTTGTTCTGCTCTGCAACCAGGTTGGTCATGATCTCGTTCAAAAGCGTCTTGTTGTAAATCGACTCGCTGAGGTAATCCTCGTCCAGAACAGATAAACTGTTCAAATCCTCCGAATCGATTTCGCTTCCGTCCTAGAAAGAGAATAGTTGGATTTTAATTTGCCTGTTTGAACTGGTCAACGCTCTCTGCTACCTCGTCGCTTGAGATGAGATCTCTGAGCAGTCTATCGTCGGCTTTTAGCAGACGCTTGCTTGACTGACTCAGATTTGAATCGTTCTGATTGACGCGCGGAGCCATCTTGCTCTCGTTTGTGACGGTTTTACGCAGCGGCGCCGAATGGTTGCGGATCGAGGTCATGAGCTGCTCGTGCAGAGTCGGCTGCCGCTGCATCAACGGCTGACGACCAAGTTTCCGCAGCGACGCCTTTTTCAGCGGCGGTCGCGACCTGATGAATTCGAGTATTATCTCGCGGGCGTCTTTTCTCTCGCCCGGTCCGATCGAGTTTTCCATCTGTTCAATGTGTGTTTAACGGCCGACAAGAGGAAAGAGACTCGCCTGTGCTCACTTACATTGACTTTGCGCAGCTGATAGCGTTTGGCTCGAATCTGATCGAGCAGTATCTCGAACGGCGTCAGCTCGTACTCTATATGACGCCTGGTCTGATTGGGCTTGTCGCTTACTTTGCGCAGCTTAATGCCGTTTCGTAGCTCGTGAATAACTTGCATCCACAACTTTGCCTAAATAAATGAGTTAGACGCAAGGATTAAGCGAGCTTTGGACCGGTCTTGGACTCACCCAGTCGGTCTTGTCCAGTAGCTCGAAGCAATAGTCTTCGGCGTCCTTGCCGGCTTTTTGTAGATGATTCTAGACAACCAGATTAGCGAAAGGACGAGTCGAGCGATCGGATTGAAACGGTTTTACTTTGCTGTGCTCGATCTTGGCCAAAAATACTTGGAGCTCATAGGCCTGGGCGTACAGACCTCTACAGACAGCCTTGTAGTGGTAGTCGGCCTCGGCGACGTTGCTTCGGCAAATCTGGATTAACCGCTTTTAGCTAGACATGGATTAATTGGGCAAACAGACTACTCGCCTCGAGCGCCTTGTCAATGCTGATCGGCTCTTCTTGTTCGATTAGGTTGTACGAGCTCGACTCGTTGTCTGTGAGCTCGTCTTCGTTTGCCGCCCGGTGACTAAACTCTTGGTAATGCCCTATTGACGAGTCAATTAGACAAGGTCCAGCTTCCTCTTTAGCCTATTTGGCGCCTACCCGAAATGAGAAGCAGGAGATGTGAGAGAGAGCTCTGAAGCACCGGCTCGTTAAGGTAATTGTTTCCGTAGTCGAGAGCGTCGAATATCAAATAGGCGACCACTTTGAGAATCTGCGCAAGAATGGCAATCGTCGATTAGAGCAAGTCACATTCGACTGGACTTGAGAGCTCACCCGAGTCTCGAGCGAGTGCTTGTCATCGGCCGAAAAGTACTCGTGCTCGGGATCGGCAGCGGCTCGTTTGAAGCAAAGCACAATGGCACCGTCCTTGGCCAAGTTGATGACATTCAAATCTATTTCGTCTTCGTTCTGCTCGAGCAGGGCAATATTCTCGTCCAGCAGAGACTTGATCTGGTCGAGCATCTGGTAGAGAACTGCCCACGCTTGCTCTTGACTTATGGCGCAGCCGAACAGCTCCAGAATGTGGCGGAGAGTCAACAGCTCTGTCTTGCAGCCGAGCATTGCGCTCATGCGACTCGCGTTCAAGCTCGTTTCACCGCCTTCGTTCCATGACTGGTCTCGGCTCTCGTTCATTTCCTCGCTTGCGAATTAGAAACAGAGCGATCGGTCTTTGTGAGCTTCTTGTTTGCCTGTCTCTGCTCGCGTTTTCTAGCTAAATTTAACTTTTTCGCTCATTACATTAGCTGCATTAGATTCGAACTCGCGCTGTTCAATAATAAATTTGCATAAGAAAACAAGAAGCAGTCACAAAATGACAGATGGGTTTTGCTCTGCATGAACAGGGCGGACACGTTTCTGCTGGTGAATCAGTCTCAAATTCGCCAAATTCTCTTCTTCTCCGCATGAATTGCTCGTTTCATTAAAAATGTGAAAAGTCACACAGTGTATAAACGGCTGAATCTGACAAGATCGAATTCACGACAGCAACACACAGTGACAGCTTGATTTTGCCAAGACGGCCGCTTCGGCAGGCAAACAGACGAGAGGAAGAGAAGCCAAAATAGAAAGTGAGAGAGTGTTTATGGAGGAAAAGGTGGAAGTTTAAGGAGGAGAAGCGGCCAGCGATTCGATAGACATCGGTTTAGTTGCTTCAAAGTGGATAGAAACGGGCGCAATGCGAAAATGAGCGTCACGTCTGAAGGGGACTCGGCTTTGTACAATCTTCGGCTCGGTGATTTGCGCTTATGCGTCAGCTGAACATGCTATTTGAAGTGTCAACAAAAACAACAGATGATTGCCAAATGGACATTTGAATTGACAAATGCCACATATTTGGACTCTGAATTAGACGCAATCATTTTGATTAGGAGCAAACAGTCCAAAGCTCAGCTCATGAATGCGCGCGCACACACACACAAACAGAGCACCGAGATAGGTAGACACTTGAATGGATGAGTGGCCGATGTCGAGTGTTTTGCGCTGCTTGAATGCGTGTTTGTGTTGGCGTCTGAGCGAGTCATAATTCGTTTAAAGAGACGGAAACTCGTTATCACTTGTTAAAGTGGCACAGGCCACGAAACAAAATGTGGCCCCGCTCAACTACATCGATGTTCATCTAATTTGCTCGCACACACATATTTATGCCTCTGACGCAAGCGTTTCTTAATGTCGGCTTCTCTTTGTTGACTTAAATTACTCACACACCGCCATCGGCTGTTATGCAAAAGAGGCCAACTCGAGATGGCTGCTGAAGTTGAAGCACACACAAATACTCTCACATGCACTCACACGCATAGGTAGGCTGGAGGAGCGAGCGATCGCGAAAAAACTCGATATACACGCCACAAACCTTAAAGTTTCATTCATCGAGCGTCTAAAATTGGCCAACGAGAGAGTTTACTCGCCAAGGCATGATGAATGACAGATTGAAAATAATGAGCACTCGATCCACACTGGGACTTTGAGGCCCACTATGAGCCAAATAGAACAGAAAGAGTGAGAAGGAGAGGCATGGAAATCGAGGCTATTCGACGACGCAATCGTTTCGAATGCGGACAACACGAAATGGCTGCAATGCGATTAGCGAGTGCGAATTCTAATAGACGATTGCAAAACGAGCCGAGAGATCCGATTTAAGATGACTGCGGCGATCATGATGACGGCCGATGACGATCTCTGATTCGACTCATGACAGACGAGTTGAGACGAATGGCCCGCATAGAGCAAGAGGCCCGCAATCAACTCGCAACGATTAAAAGCGAGCGCAAAATCACACACACGCACAGAGCGGCGCTTAGAGTCCGTTTCGTTCCTCGTATTTTCATTGCTCTCTTCATAATGATAGATTTGGTGCTCTCACCAAAAGATTATCGCTGGTCAAATACTCAACGAGTGCAATGTTGAGCCGCGCAGTTCTAATCCGCGTCGAGTCGCGTTTGAGCTCCAGGTGCACACTCACAAATTGCCCGATTAGAGTCTGATCGTGATTGAAACAAAGTGCCCGATAAACAATACATCGGCCTATCATTCTCACGCACCATCAAAAATCAGACTATCGGCCGCGGCAAGCTTGCGAGGCCACCAATTCAAGTGGCCTCGAACGCCGGCCTGGCCGACAAATCATTGACAGCAGCAGCAGTCCAACTGCACAGCAAATTAGGCGAAAGCGAATGAACGTCAAGAGATAGAAAGAGAAATTGGCGCGACGGCTTATCTTTGCGCTGGCCTTTGCGACGTCTTGAAACATGCATGGCTAATTGGATGGATGGGTTTGTGGTGGGGCATAATTTCAATGGTGGAGGTGGCGTTTGTGGCCAGCCATGCTTGTTGTTGTTGCTGCTGCTGCTTGCTTGTTGGTCATGTCGTGAACTTAAAAATAATTGATAAATAAAACGACCAAGTGAGAGAGATAGAGAGAGAGTGAGATGAAGGAGTGCCGAGAAAAAATAGGCGATAAATTGGGATGGGCTGGCACGCATCATTCAAAATAGACACTGGTATGCATTGTTCGAGCGCCTTTCTATCAAACGCGTGCGACATATCGAGGTCGTGCAGTAAATCGGCAGCTGTCCTGCTTGCGCTCATCTTGACGAAATTGTCGCTTTATCATGTACAATTTGAAACGTCTTGATTCGATACAGACTGAAAGTGGACGTGTGTACGTGCGTTGACGTTGGAGCGCTCGCATTCAATGTTTGCCAAGCAGAGGTGACGCTGTTTGCGTGTCTCTCTGTGTGCGTGTGTGTGTGTGTGTATGTCCAGTCACGTCAACGAGCTGAGCGAAGCCAATTGACTCGAGACGGACGGCCCAGTCGAGTACGTGTCTGCGCACTGCTTGCTGAAAAAAGTCGAATCAATAAAGGTCACATTGACGAACGAATAAAAAACGAAAAGGCCATTCTGACAAAAGCGACAATGTATTCATCCATTCAACGCTCAACAGACAAAGTGTAAAAGAAAATGCAAAGAATGAAAGCGAAATCGGGAAGGCACACAGAGCCACGGAGCGAGAAAGAGAGAGAGAGAGAGACGAAGGTGCCTGCACATGCACACAATCGATGCGCGCAGACGCCGTGTCCTCTTGGTGTTGGAGAATTATTTATACGAGAGCCGGTATGTGTTTGGATTGTGTTTCACTGGGCTCACTATTTGCTTATTCATTAAGAATGAGAAAAAAAAAACGAGAAAAGTTTCTCTTTTCTCTGAGCCAAATTTAATTTCAAGCAGAGTGCGAGTGTATTTATTTAGACGACATAGTTGTGACCGAACTTAATTTCTCTTCTCGGCTCAATTTCAATACCATGATCGTTGTTGTCATCATCACATAGATGAATGAGGCACAAGAGCGATTAACCCTTACATAACGCACCTTACTCGTATCATTTTCTATATTTTATTTCTGGACTCGTTGACTGCCTGGCTGGCTTGCTCACTCGTTCGCTCTTTCTGACCTCTCGCCGAGCAAATCTCTCAAGCGCAATCGCACACTGCTAGGTTGAGCCAAATGCCACCTTGAGATCGTCGCACGCGTATGCGCGGCAGTCCGATACCGTTGTCGCCACGAATATAAACAAATCGCCGAGTGCGCTTTGCTTCTTTTCTCTGTTTTTGTACTTGACTCTCGAGTAGTTGGCTCGGTCCGTTTCACGCTGTTCTACTCTGAAAAACCCGCTGATGAACCTTCTACTCTTAAGGTGCGTGCGTGCGGGCGGGCCGGCGGGTGTTGCACAATTTGAACTTTAACCGCGAGCAGTTGATTCCAGGCCCACTCATAAAAGTCTTCTTCTTCGGCCTCAAGTCCAATTCCAAAGTGCTTTTTAATGCCAAATGAAATAAAAGACTATTTTTGCAGTTGAAGGTGACTTGGCGTAATCGCTTCTTTTCACACGCGTGTTTCCATCGAAATGAAAACTCGATGCTAATGATGAAACTGGGAGAGAGAAATGAGTGAGCTAGCTAAGCAAGTCAGAAGAGGCAGAGAGAATTAAAAGCGAGGAGGAGGCAAGAGAAAGAAATGGCGAAATAGCTGCAGATGATGAAATGACCAGCGATATTTTTGAATATTAAATAAATTGACTTGGAAATTCATGGTCGTCACTGAAATTGGCTTAAACAAATCGAAAAAGAGAAGCGCGACGCAACTGCCAAAAGAAGAAATAAAAAGAAAAAATCGCGCCCGGGCAGCAAGAGCCTATCAAGCGAGCTCCTCACTGAGCCGACGAGTAATTAAAATAGTTTCGCTCTTCTCTTTCAAATGGAGCGCACTGGAGCGTGCCTAAACTTTTGCCAACAAAACTAAATTGATAGAACTCAACATTCGACATGCGTTGTCTGCCTGAATGCGCTGCGGCCGACTACCTGTCTAGCAAATGCGTGCTCTCAATTTTTTTCTCTCTATCTAGCCGATTTCTCTGCAAAAAAAAGACCAACACCACCACTAACAAAAAAAAAAAAAACTCATTTATACGGCTCCACTCAGCGCCGGCCCAAATAGAGCAAGAGTTGACGCGCTTAATCGAATCGAAGTAGTCACCGTCATCATCGACGTCGTGGCCGTCTTGAGTCAACGCCAACCGAAAGAGTGGACAATCGGTGTGGTCAAACGACCTAATTTACGGCTCGTTTAAATTTAACAACCTATTGACCGGCGTTGTCCTCTTGAGCTCTCGACAATTACTTGAAAATGATTGGCACACCAGAATAGACACACACACAATCGCACAAATATGCGGCGTACACGCATGGACATGGAGATTGCAAAGGGACGTTGGGCGTTGCGTTCGAGATCCGGCTCTTTGGCCGATTTATTTCAATTATTAATTATTAAAGCAGCTTCTGGCGTTGATTGTGGCGAGCAAAGAGAAAAAAACCTAGACGGCGATCGAAATGCAATTTTGAACTCAAAAGGCTTCCCCATCATCTCTGAGCATTTAACCGAGCCTTTGCTTAAGCGAATAGTTTATTCAACGCCTCTTCGAGAAGCGGCTGCCAGAACTTGCGCGAATATTTTATGTCCGTGACGGCCGAGTGCCGAAATGTGTAACCGTTCACTTGACTGCAGCCGATTGACGAGAGCTGCGAATGAGCAAAGTTAAAGGAGGAATACTGGGGCGGGAGAACAAGCAGGAGATCGCGCTCAAGGCCTTTGCTCGACTTGAAATATCCCAACAGAGCGAGCAGCTCGAACTTGTTGACTTTCATGAATTCTACGATCTGCTCGCATTTGAACTGGTCTTGGCTCAGCCATTCATTGACGCTAAAGTTGATAGATGACATTGCCCAGTCTCGGCTGCCGATGCGATACTGTTTGAAGTCTTTTTTGAGTATGACCTCTACGGGCTCGTCACTGACTGCGAACTTGAGCTCGTCGAACTTGCTCGCCAGCTCGCTTGTGTCCATTTGAACGAACTGGTTTAGATACTCGACCATGGCAAAGTCGAGCTCGCTCGCTCTATAAGTCAAATCGTTCGTGTCGAATATGATCGGATAGAGCATGAGCGCAGAGAATGATTCGTCGAATTGAATTTTCGACTGCTCGAACAGTTTGGCGATCTGACTTGTGTTTGAGCCCACCGAGGTGTTGACCATTCGTGGCTGGGCGTGTGCGAACTCGCCTTTGTCTACGTGATGGTCAATCACACCGGAAACAAGCTGGGCAAGGCCGAGACGCTGCTCATTCTGATCCAACTCGTTATGATCGACTAAAACGACGTCCAGCAGACGGACGGCACTCAGCTCGCTAATGAACACCAAGTCTTGCAGGTCGATCGAGAATCGCTCCAGCAAATGCATGCACTCCCTTTTTGACTTGAGCACCATCTCCGACGAATTGATCACTGGCACAACGTTGGTGCGCTGTTTTTGCTCGCTCAAGTAGAACGCCATCGATATGGCGCTTACAATCGAATCCAAATCGGCCGACTGGTTGCCGAGCACGGCCGTGCAGCCGGCCTTTGATTGAACAAAAGCTGCTTTGCTCCTTTTAACAAACTCTTTCACAGACTGCATTCTTTCCAGCTGAGTCGTAACTTGCCGAGCTGACGGAATTTATTCGGCGCGCTCGGACCAAGCAGAACTTTGTTTTGATTCTGTCATGTCAAGCGTCAGCTGAAGGCGCTGATTTGACTGCTAAACAAGACTGCCGTGTGAGTGCGAGCACCGGATTTCGGATGAGACTGTAGGCCAGGAACCATTTGTTTCGAATGTAGAAGCCACGCGAACTGCGAAATCTAAGCGATTGGCCCGAACGCCGTCTCTTGTTGAGGTCTCTGATCAACACGGCCACAAACGAGATGAGCACTGGATGGGCCTGGCCTTGTTTGTGTTCAAGCGACTTAGAAACAAAAAGCAAAAGTTGGCTTGCTTGTGAAAAAGAACTTACTTTCTTCCATTTTTAGAAAGCAAACATAAGTGCTGAATCCGTCGTCATAGTCCTCGAGCTGACGGCCCAGGAACGAGTAGCCCATTCGACTGCCCATCAACATTCCGCACGTCATGGCGAACAAGAGCCGAAGCACTGCCTGGAACAGACTTTGAATTGACGAGCATTTGAGTGACGAGTTTGAGTGAAAATTCAAATTTGCTGTTATCGATTATCTAACTCACCCGATGCAGCATTCGAGGAAAAAGCCGAAATAGGAGAATATGGCAAAGAGCTTGAAATTGTCGATGGCCAGAATTTTGCTGCTCTTTTGCAAGAAGAAGCCGCGCACACACACAAAGTTCATAATTTTCGTCAGAATGAAGGAAAAGACAAACGGAACCAGTTTAAGCAGCAGATCCACAATTGAGTTGAGTTCGACGAAAAGATAAATGAACATCAGCAGAGTGGAAATTAACAGGAAAACAAAGGCGACTGCTAAATTGCTCACGATGCAAAAGCCTTCTCAAATTCAATGGGTTTAGAAGGAGACTGGCCAAGGATTGAGAGAGAAGCATTCGGATTAGCTTGCCTACGTAGAAGCCGCAGAATTTGAACGAGTTTTCCTTTTTTTTTTTTAAACAATTGACCATCATCCAACCGCCAAACTGAGATATACACATACCGCCACGTCCTGGTTGGACACTTCCTCCAATTTCATTCCCAGACCCGAGCGGCCTTTGCAGAGGTGAAGAAAGTCGCGGCGGAAATCGCGCAGGTTGTTCACAGTGTTCAATATTGTGCTGATCGCGGGTATTAGAATGGAGAGTGAAAACACAGTGAAGAAATAGGCGTAGACGTTGAGATCATTGAAGACTGGAAATGGAAGTGTATTTGAATTTGCGCAAAGTGAACTCACGAGTGAAGTGTAACAAAGAGCGAAAGAGGCGAAGCTGGATGCATTCGACGAGTTGGCCATTTGACGCATTTCAGACTCGGTGACGGAGAAAAACTCGGGAAACGCTCGCAAAATGAGCAACGCCACCAAGGCAAGAAGATAAATGTTGCACATGAGACAGACCGCAATGCTTGTGATGAAGCGAAGTGAGTAGCGAAAGTAGCAGCCAGGATCAAAGTACTGCTTCAAAAATCGGCTCGTCCACTCGAAAAAGATTCTGGCCGCTCGAGTCTTATTCGGCTCGTTTGTCTCCGCTTGATTCGAATGAAACAGTCTCCGGGTGTATTCGATTTCCACTTGACCGAAGTGGACGTCTCCTTCGTCCAAATAGAGCCGATCGTCTTCAGAGTTCGATTGACTTGGTTTGATTATCTCTTCAATCAAGCTGTTGAACACAAGGTTAAGTCCAATGTATGTGAGCAGGAATCCGTGAGGCGCGGAAATCAACGCCAGCAATATTCGCCTGATGTTCTGCACTCGATGCGGTTGATCTAGGTCGAGTAGAAACCAGGCCGAGAAGCATTTTACTTGCTCGTACCAGCTCATGTACAAATCGAAACCGGCGTAGAGGCCAGCGACGAGCCTCAAAAAGAGCTTGGTCGATGAAACTCCGCATAGCAGTGGATAGTATCTGGTGCCAACGATCAGCACGTTTATGATCTGGTGAAGCAGCGAGCAAAAGCCAAACAAGTCATCCAGAACAATTAAATTCTGTGATCCAATCGAGCCCGCGTAGGGCTTTAGGAGTTTGACAAACACTTGAAAAGCAATCACACAGAACGAAAGTGAGTAGAGTGCGCGCTGCTTGCGGGCGAATACACTTTTAAGCGGCGGCAAGCCGAATATGTTGGGCAGCAGTCTAAGTCTGGTTGAACGCCGCCGATGAAATAGCGAGAACAAGAGGATGAGCGCTAGAGAAATGGGCGTCTCAATCAAATTGACTTCGTCAAAAAGGTCAAACACTCGGTAGCGGTGAATGCAAAATTCGCCCAGCTTGCCGGCTCGATCTTCGCCCACGTAGAATCTTATCAAAGCATTTGTGTAAAAGAACGAAACGATCGCAGACACGACAATCCATATTAACTGAAGCAGGCATTTTGTATAAAAGATATTGCCCCTCATTTGATCGGCGATTTGCTTTCCAATTCGATTAGATATGAGGTGGATTCGAGGCCGGCGAAATTGAAATGTATGATGCACCATTTTGAGGCCTTGAAATGTTGAAACTCTTAATTTTCTCTCTCTCTCTGTTATTCTGTTTGCCTGGCGAATTTATAGGCGAGAGTGTCACCATGAAATCTAATATTTGAAGGCATTCGGACAAACAAATGTGACATGAGCTAATCGGCTGGTTAAAAAAACTTTAAATTGCATTAGAGCACACAAACGTGCTTACCTAAACTCAATCGAGCCGGCTAATCGAAGTAAACTGATCGAGTTTTATTAAATAACCATCAACTCTGACGGAAAAATGTCACAGCCGTGGATCGAAAAATAGTAATTTTCGCTCTCGGCTTTTAATGCGCATTTAAACGATGCAAATGGATTTAGCCGACCGAAATGCGTCGACGAAGTTAGCTATCAAGATGAGATCGTGTCTGTGCTGAAGAAAATCATCAGCAACACTGGCGGCGAGGTAAATGGCGTGGACAACATTGACATTTGCGTCAATCTCAAGCAAACATTTTTCATTCAATCAAGTTTCCCAACTTTTTGTTCTACGGACCGCCCGGAACAGGTGGGTGTCCTATTTCAGTCATTCTGGCTATTAGGTTAATTTATCAACTCGTTTAAGGCAAAACTTCCACAATATTGGCGGCGGCGCGCGAGCTATTCGGGTATTTCATTTCATTTGATTGGCTCTGGTCGGGTCCCGTGGTCTAGGACGAATCTTTTCTCCAAAGGCCAGAGCAAATGAAGACACGAGTGCTGGAGCTCAACTCGTCCGACGAAAGAGGAATCAATGTGATCAGAGAAAAAGTGAAAACGTTCGCTCAGTTCACGGCCAGCGGACAACGAGCCGAGTAAGATCAGTCATGGACAGCTCCTTCTTTTTGAGCATTTGCTGATATTGCGCGCCTCTCAAGCGGAAAGCCGTGTCCGCCGTTTAAAATTGTGATCTTGGACGAGGCCGATTCAATGACCTCGAGTGCACAGGTAGGCCGCAAATGAGCCGCTTTGCGCCTGTCAATTCAAGTCGCGGTCTAGGCTGCCCTGAGACGAACAATGGAAAAGGAGTCGAAAACAACTCGATTCTGCATCATTTGCAATTACATTAGTCGGTCAGCTTTGCCTCCTTGCTTCGACGTCTGTGCGCTTTTTTTCAAGAAGCACGCTTCTTACTTTAGAATAATCGAGCCGATCACGTCTCGCTGCAGCAAATTCCGCTTCAAGCCATTGTCCAAGGACATTCTCAAAGCTCGCCTCGAGTACATTTGCAAGCAAGAAAAGTTAAATTACAATCCGGAGGTGAGGCAGTCGAAAGGACAAGCTCGGTTGTAAATCTGACTGATGTGATTTGATTAAGATGCTTGACACATTGGTGGTTTGCTCGGAGGGCGATCTAAGAAAAGCGATTTCGTTTCTTCAGTGCGCGGCCCGACTCAAAGTGGACAGCACAATTGAGCCGTCAGATATACTCGAAATCGCGGGCATCATAGACGACAAAATGATTGAACAACTTGTTGACGCGTGCTCGAGCAAGTCTTTCTCCAAGGTCGAGTCGGCTGTTCAGAATCTCATAAACGAGGGCTATGGCTGCAATCAAGTGGTTACTCAGCTGCACGACTACCTTATGGAGCGAGCCGATCTGGAAGATGCCAGGAAGGCGGTCATTTTCGAAAAGATCGCGATTGTCGACAATTGCCTGATGGAAGGCGCGGACGAGTACCTTCAGCTGCTCGATTTACTCATGGTCGTTATGAAACAAATGAAATAATCCGGTTTGATATCGAGCGCATTTTCAATTAATTTCTGCTCTTTTTTTTCACTCATTCGTTCGTTCGTAAAATGTAAATGTAATCACAAATGAGCCCAACAAGCAATGATTTTTCTTCACTTTATTCTCGCACAAATAGAATCGAAGCAACAGTCTGACAATAACTCAACTAAAATAATAAAGAAGAATAAAATTTCTGATCCAATTGCAACACGCTGTGATCAATTTTTAAAGCAAAAATTGCTAGCAAGCATTGGCTCATTGATTGGCTCGGTCAGATTTGACACTTCGACTGCTCAGCTCTTCGTCAGTGAGCTTGCGCAGGTCTTTGCGAGCCACTTTGATTGAACGAGAGCTGACGCTCTTGCTTCTGAGAGTGTCTGATAATTCTGTGCGTCCGCTGGCCAGCAGAGTGTCTTCTTGGCCGTTAAGAGCCAGCTCGCTTCTCTTTGTCTCTTGTCCATCGGCTCGAGGAGTGGCTGCTGACTGCTGCTTGGCCTTGAGCATTAATACTTTTTCCTTGTAGATGCCGATCTCTTTCTGCAGCTTGGCGCATCTTTCGTTCGACTCGCTCAGCTGGCGCATGAGAAGTTCGTTCTGGTGCTCGAATTTGGCCCGATAGCTGCTTAGATGTTTGTCAGTGTCCTCGTTGGACGAGTCGAGCGCTTGTTTGAGATGTTGAATCACTCGGCTTTGCTCCTCGATTTGAACCTTCGTTTGATTTGTGAAACCATCTGCCGAACAGATTGCGGTCGAAAGCTTGCTCACCTGCAATTCGTCGCACTCGAGTTGAAGCTTTTGCTCGCTCTCGCGTAGGTGCAGAATTTTTTTGAAAAACTTCCTGATCAGCTGCTGCGCTTCTTCTTGAGAAACAGAGCCGAGTTTGGCCATGACCTTCTCACATGCCTAAAACGAAGAGTTGAGAGATGAACAGCACTAAAGAGCTCGAACGCTGCTTGCCTGGTTTTCGTCGCTCTGAAATATGACCGAATTGCGCAGTTGGTTTTCTTGCTGTTTAATCGACTCGTCTTCAAACTCGAGCGTGATATCAATCGCTTCGATTGTCTCTTCGATCTCAATCAGACGTCTCTCTTCTTTGGAAGTAAGCGCGTCGCCGCCTTTTAGCTTTTGCTCTAGCTCGTCTCTTTGCCGAATCAGTTTGACTCGGACGGCTTCGAGCTCTTCAGCGCTCGCCTTTGCCGACTTCCTCTGCGTCTCGAGTCGGGACAATTTCTCTTCCACTTGCTGAAGGCTCTCTCTGACCTGCTGGCTGCCCCCTTTTGACTGCTTCTTGCTCAACAGCTGCTCCTTTTCTTTGACCAGCGACTCTTTTTGCTTGATAAGCTTTTCACGTTTCTCGAGCTCTTCTCTCAGCGAATCGATTTGCTGCTTTTCCAGAACAATTCGTTCCATCTCAGACTCGAGCCAATGCTTTTGCTCTTCTTCGTCGCCTTTGTTCGTGGCCGAGCTGGTGCGCAACTTTCGCTGCGCTGTCGCCAAGTCTTCTGTTTTCTTTTTCAACACTTTCTGCTGTTGCTCTGCTTTTATTTCCACTTCCTTGAGCTTCTGCTGCTCTTTCTCGAACTCTTTCTCCACCTTGAGCCGCCTGTCTGCTTCTTCTTTGAGCTTTCGCTGCAGCTGCTCGTTTTGCTGACGAAGCTTGCCGATCGCCAGCTCAAGTTCGGCCAGCTTTTTCTCGCTAGTCGCATTGTTGTTCAAGAACTTGTTCATTTCCCTGTTCTTGGCCTCGAGTTCGTTTATTCGCTGCTGAGCAGAGTCTAGTCGACGCTTGGGGTCCACTTCGGTGGCTCGGTTGCTAAGATCCTTGCTCGACAGCGACAGATTGGAATGGCCAAGCTGCTGCTTCAATTCAACGTTCTCTGCCCTCAGCGAGCTCAGTTCGGCCTTGAGTTTCTCAATTTGATGCTGATACTGAAGATTCATTCGATTTGTGAGCTTGCTGTTGGCCACCAGCTCTCTGATCAGCTCCTCTTTCATTCTGTTTTTGTTGTTTTAGACTGATTGCAAGAAAAAGCTCTTATTCAATTTTATACGGCACCTGATGTTTATATTCAGATCGCGAACTTCCTTCTTCATGTCGGATTGAGGCAAGACTGCCGCAGAGCCCATCTCAATCGCTTGTCTGTTGCGGGGCTTTTGAACTCTGAACGTTCCTTTTCGCTCAAAGCTGCGCACAAGCAAATTGACAAGTCGCTTCTACGCACCAAGGCTGTTTTCTTACTTTGACTGAACGTCCGGCTTGGTGCTTCTATCAACTTGTTCTGCGTCTCCTTCTTCGTCTTCAAGGTCAAACGTTTCGTTCAGACAATTGTGCTGTACATGGTCGTTTTCTTCTATTTGTTCGGTGAGCAGTTGATTTCGCGCCCGGAAGTTCTGCATCATCAGATCGAGATCCAACATCGCCGGACATGAGAGCACTGCTCGAGTGCGCTTGAGCTTTTAGACACAAATTGAGCTGAGATTCAACACAGCCGAAGTATTGAAGTGAAAACAATCAACTCACTTGTCTTTCTGCTGGCCGTAGCGAGCCGCTCGGTGCAGTTTTAGCCCGGCGAACGTCCTTGAGCGAATTTTGCAGAGCGAACGAAGACTTGCTGTTGGCCGAGTCGGTCTGTCGGTTATTCTTGCACTCTGTTTGGCTTTCCTCCGACTTTTGCATGAGTTTGTCGAGCTGAAGTTGAAGCTGGAGCAATAGCTCTTGCTGCTCCTTCTCTCTCGAGTAGCCTTCTTCGACCAGACGATTGGCGCAGCCGAGTCTACTTTCCAGATCGGCGATTGTGCCCCTCAGTTTGTTTATTTCTTTTTCCTTGTCACGAAATATCTCCTCGTCTGATTTGAGGTCGTCCAGCGCCTAAGTGAGCCCAATACGATGAGCACAGCCAAGTGCATAAATCGTTTCGGTTGCCTACCTGTTTGAGCTGGCTTTCTAAATTGCTCAAACGCTGCTTGCTGAAATCTTCGACGTCAAACTCAGGCCTGTGTTGCACCTCGTTGTAGAGAGAGAGCCATGCGTCGATGATGGCGTTTCGTCGCTCTGGCTCGCTCGTGTCTTTCAGCTGCTCGAACTTGTCATAGGCATCGCTGAGCAGCTGCTTGTTCTGATTGAGCTCGACTTGGGCTTTTTGAAGTTGATCTTCGAGTTGGAGAAGCTCTTGGCTCGATGACTCGTCGCTCGGATTAACGTTTGCTGCGGCGTTGGCCATGAATGCGGTCCTTTGTCGTTGTAGCTCGTCTCTCAGTGCTTGAATTTCGCTTTGCATTTCAACGAATCGCTGAGTATGCGGGTCCATGTTCACGATGGGCTTGTTCTTAATGCATCTGGCTCGACTGGCGTACTTGAGCGAGTTGACCGACTCGTACAGATTGCAGGACGACGGGCTAATGCAGCAGATCATCAGAGTGTTCGAGTTGCCTCCAAGCGAGTCCTTGAGGATTCGCGTGATTTTCGAATCGCGATAAGGAATGTGACTTCGCCGCTTGGGATCAGTCGAACTCAGGGCGCTTATCACGTTGCCGAGCGCCAGCAAGCCGCTGTTTATGTGAACAGACTCTTTGAAGCGATCGCCCACATTGCCCGTTCGCTGGACTCGTTCAGAGCCGGCCAAATCGACAAAGTGAAATTTCGCTCCGAGGTAATACTCGCTGCCCGAGCCGGGCGAGTTGAGATCATAGAGAGCCGAGCTGTCGCGAACGCTCTGGACAGGATCGGTCCAGGTTTGCTCTAATTGTCGGACAAAAGCTAAATTGAGAAAAAAAGAGCCGATTAGCCGATGCCGATTACTCACCGATCGAAACAGTAAAGACAGAATGAGACCGACTCGACTGCTCGTTCATCAAAGTGCTGCCTGTGTGGCGGTGTGAGTTGCCCGCTCTGAAGCAAGCCATCACCTCTTCGAATGTTGTGCAAACAATTTCATTCGCTCCGGCGATCACTTGAACCATCAATGAACATCTATGAAACGTCGGATGGAACTGCCAAAAGAGCTGAAGCACTCACGTGTGTTGCCGTTCTCGTCCTCTCGAATTTGAATCTCTTTCGGCGCCGAGTCGAGCAGGTCTTTGAGCTCTTCTTTGTAAATTTCGATAAAGTTCACTTTGACCGTGTAGTTTTTGCTTGTGTGCGAACTGGACCTCTGGCTCAGTTTGGCAGAGTTCGGAGGCGAGCGTCTCATCAACGAGAAAAGTGTCTCCATCGCTCGCGGAATGATGCCCAGCTCGTCCACGTTCGGCTCGCCGCTAATCGTGTACGTTTTGCCCGATCCCTTTTTTAGAAGAAGAAGAAAAAGAGGAAATTGGCGAACAATTAGAAACGAGTCGAATTGGAGAGAGCGGCGGCGAAAGGAAACTCACAGTTTGACCGTAGGCGAACACAGTAGCGTTGTAGCCTTCGAAAAGGCCTTGGACCAGATTCTTAACGCATTTGTCGTAGAGCTCGCCCTGCGACGTCTTTGGCGGCAGAACGTAGTCGAATGAGAATACTTTGTCTTTGCCGATGACGAGCTGGTTGCTTTCAGTGGAGAGCTTCACGCATGGCTGATGCTGATGCAGCCTCTCACGTTTGTTGAGGGGACGAACGCGGACGGCCACTTTGACGGGCACTTCTTGCAGGGCGTTCGACGACGGCGATAGGCTCATCATGGCGCCTGAGTCATTGAATTTCGACGAGAAACTCGCTTCCCTATCCGGCATTGCAAATGTGTTGTAAATGTGTTGAGCGCACAGGCATCAGGTCGAAAGAATGTTTCTGGTTGCCAAGGTTACCGACCGCTACGATGATTCACGAGCAAATGTCACGTTGGTTTTGCAGCGTGTTTGTGTCAGATTAATTGAGCGTCGACGTGCTGCACTCGACAGACATCTATGGCCGGCAGCGGCTTCAACTCAAGGCATATATTATCAAGCATTCAATTACAGCCGAGCTGTGTGTTGACGACTCTCTTTCTGTGTGTGTGTGTGCGAGCGCGCGGATATGACGGACCGAGCCGAGCAAGCAGAGATCAAGCAGGAGCCCAAAAGTGAGCAGTTGACTCAAGTCAAACTAGAGCCGTCTCAGGCGAAAGAGGAGGCCAAACAGGAAGAGTCCTCAGACGCTGCCAAGTCGAGTGGCCAAGAACTAAAACACGACTCAACAGTTAAAGATGAACCGAGCTCTAAAGAGGAGCCGATCGAAGAAGAGAAACAGCCCGATCCGCTCTTGGACTCGTTCTACTCTGAGGTGAGTGCAGCGCATCGTGCAACAAGTTCATTGAAATAAAGATTGACTGACTGACGCACGCAATTGTAGATCGAGGGAATACTGCCTGACAATTTCAAATCGACAAGCAAACAAGAACTCGACCGGCTGAACCGTGCGGGCTCGACCTACTTCAACTTGAATCCGTTCGAAGTGCTTCAGATCGACCCGTACACGCCTGTCGAAGAAGTAAAGCGCAAATATCGTAAACTGTCAGCGTACGTGCATCCGGATAAAAATCCGAACGACAAAGAAAGAGCAGAGGTTGCGTTCGAGGCGGTAAATCGAGCCTACAAGCTGCTGACTGACGACAAAGACAGGAAGCAGTGCTTGGAGGTCGTGGACGAGGCTCGCGAACGAGTCAATCAGGAAGTGAGTGTCTGCTGTTGAGGAAAAGGCAGCCAAAGTGCGCTAAATTCTTCACTTCATTCAAGTGTGAAGAAAAGCGAAAGAAGGCGAGACGAGACATTTTGCAAAAAGCGATGCAAGACAAAAAGACGCGCAAGCACATCGACGAAATCGCTCGCCAAGAAGTGAAAATAGACGAGGACGATCCAGACAAGGTAGGCCGTTTCTGTTCAACGAGTGTTCATCGAGTCATTTCAACGCGTTTCAATTAGATGAGGCACGCTGTTTACGTGATGACCTGCAAGCTGTTTGCCGACATCGAACGGCTCAAAGTGCGCGAAGGAGAAAAGCAGGCCACCGAAAAGTAAGCGCATGTAGCTGCCGATCAGTTTGCCGCTCATTCGAAAGCAAATGAATAGGAAACGACGAGCCGAGGAGAAAGTGGAAGAAGAGTCGAAAAATAAACTTCAAAAGCAATGGGACAAGAACTTTGAAGCGAGCCGCAAAGACAGAGTAAAGAGCTGGCAGTCGTTTGTAGATAAGAAGCTGGCAGCGGGACCGAGCGCAGAGAAAAAGCCGCTCACCAAGTTGACCTCATTTCGTCCGCCCAAGCACAGGCCCGAAACTCGCTGAAGCACTCAAATGTCAATTCTTCAACACACTTCTATTCTTTCTTTGGCTGTTCATAAAACAAAAGAGTTGTTTGGATCGTTTCAATTTGAATTGTTTGCTCACAGGATGCTGATAACACCGCATTCCTTCAACAAGTTGTCAACTTTTGATCTAACTTGCTTACTTTTCTCAAGCCAATGTTGTTCGACTAGATGCTTTGCTAGTGGATATGGTGAGAGATGATGACGCAATTGAGAATTCGTTCAATCGAGTCGCTAATCGTTTTTTTTTTTTACAAATTTAGGGCAATAATGGTTCTATTGAAGCCGAAGTGCCGAACGAAGAGCGCTTCTTTGGCCTTGCAAACGTAAGCTTCCGATTTGTGCCTCTTTGGTTGCACATGCTCTAAAAGACGCTCTCAACAGTTCGGCAGCACCTGCTATGCCAATTCGGTGTTACAAGCGCTCTACTTTTGCCGACCGTTTAGGGAG
Organism: Proales similis; assembly: GCA_019059635.1. Taxonomy (NCBI): domain Eukaryota; kingdom Metazoa; phylum Rotifera; class Eurotatoria; order Ploima; family Proalidae; genus Proales; species Proales similis. Next base: position 1,272,230 of record JAGVRJ010000004.1, read on the forward strand.
AAGATAATTCAGTACAAGCTTGCATACAATCAACGACTTGCGTATTTAAACAATAAATTGAGCGTGAACGGTCTGAGCGCAACAATGGTGGCCAACACGAACGATTTGAACGCTAGCGCACTTCGCGCCGCTCTATCTGACTCGAGCATTCTCAAACAAGATCACTTACTCAACTGCCTTGCAGAGCTCTTCTACACAATAGTGACCATGAAGAAAAAGAAGGGCAGCATTCAGCCGAAGAAGTTCATGAGCCGCTTGCAAAAAGACAACGGTACGTCCCCGTCCAATTGACCGCTTGTTCGTTAGTTCAGGGTTCTAAATTGCGTTTCGATTGCAGAGTCGTTTGATAATCACCATCAGCAAGATGCGCACGAATTTCTCAACTATTTGCTGAACACATGCGCGGACATACTCAAAGACGAAATGAAAGAGCTGCGCGAGCTGAGGCGCCTTGAAGAGCAGCTGATGGCCAGCGAGCAAGCGAACAAGCTGAGCACGAAGAGTCACAAGAGCTTGTCGGATAAAGCGTCAAGCCACAGCTTGAGCATAACCAAAATGAGCTCGCTGATAAGCAAACGAAACAGTGGCAGTGCGAACGGCAGCCTGCGCAGCGTGTCTAGCACGAGCTCAAGGACCAAAGCGACCGCTCATCAGCACGACCTGTCGGACAAGATCAGTCTGGACAACAGCTGCGCCGACTGCGACAACGAGCTCACCTGGATTCACGAGCTGTTCCAAGGCATTCTGGTGAACGAGACCAGGTGTCTGAACTGTGAAACGGTAACTATTTGCTTGCCTGGTTGCTCTGCTCTGCTCAGCGTCAATTCTCTCTCAAGTCGAGCTCAAAAGAGGAGAATTTTCTCGACCTGTCGGTGGACATTGAACAGAACACGTCGATAAACCACTGCTTGCAAAAGTTCTCCACCATGGAAATGCTGTGCGGCGAGTGTAAATACTATTGCGAGAACTGCTCGAGCAAGCAGGAGGCCGAGAAGCGAATGAGAATCAAAAAGTTGCCACGCGTGCTGGCATTACACCTGAAGCGATTTAAGTTTGTAGGCCGCATTGGCCAATTCAAAAAGCTCACCTACCGCGTGGTCTATCCGTTCGAGCTGCGTCTATTCAACACGGTAAGCTCCGATCGTCAGGCATTTTTAAACCAGCCAAACTCTGAATCGGACGAAATTGCTCTCGACCAAAAGACCGAGGACTGCTCCAACGGTGACCAGATCTACGACCTCGTCTCGTTCGTAGTGCATTGCGGAATAGGCCTCAATCGGGGCCATTACATTTCGGTGGTGAAAAGCAACGGATGCTGGTTCCTGTTTGACGACGAGCAGGTCGAGGTAATTTTTATTTTGCTGCCCTCCCTCCTCTGGTCTGATCTGCATCTAACAACTTTGCGCTAGCGAATCGAAGCGGCCAATTTCGAGGACTTTTACGGTCTCATCGAGGACACGAACAAAAAATCCGAGACGAGCTACTTGTTGTTTTATGAATGCCGTCAGCAACAGTCCGATTGAGCGCGGTGGCGGCGGTGGCGTATGTGCACTCACGAGCCTATCGCGTCTTGATTCCCTCTTTCTTTCTTTTCCTATTTATAATTAAACTCGACCGTTCCAAAAAGCAACGCCATCGACTATCTTACGAAGCGAACAAACCGATTCCTTCTTTCCATTCTTTTTTTTTTATGATCAAACGTTTATTTTAAAATTGCTCTAGATTATATTCGATCCATTTTTGCGCTTTATTTTTAAGCTAGCTTTGACCAATAAAGCTTGATTCAAGTGTAGACGCACATTCTCGGCTTGCTCGGCCTTTTCACACAAAACGGCGCCGACCGATGCTGCACACTCCGGTCGCCTCTTGTCTGGTCGCTTCAACGTAATGTGGGCGGAGAGCAGCGCGTTGCGTTAGAGCCATTAGACGTTGAGATGGCCAAGCTATTAATGCAACTGAGTCGGGCTAGCTTCCAGTTTATAAAAGAGCAGACAGCACGCGCTCATTTGAATTGCTTGACTCTACAGCTTTAATCGAGAAGAACATGTCGGAAGAGGCTCGCGACTCGCCTCCCTCACTGGTCATAGACGAGACAGTTCAGATCGAGTCAGGACGCAGCGAAACTGCCAGTGACCACGACGAAGAGAGCGAGTATCTCGAGATCCATTGCAAAGAAGAAAGCAATGAGCCACCAACAGATAAAGCCGACACAACGAAGAGCAGAGCAGACGAGGCTAAACAAGTTCCAGAAAGCAAAACAGCTCCGGCTGACTCCGTGCCAAGGAAGAGAGATTTGACCTTTTTTCGGCAGCTCTCGTCCACGCGTATCTACAGGTGTCCTGCAGCGTGCAATTTGTTCGCCAAAGATGTCAACAACAACTACGAGTCGGAGACGAGCGACCAAGATCTGCTCGAGTTAAGAGAGTGCGTAATCACAGGCTTTTCGTACAAAACTGACGACGAAGCACTTATTTCACTGTTGGAGAGATATGGCCAGATCTGGGAGCTGCGAATAAATTCAAGGCCGAAGAGAGACCAAACGACCGGTGTCGCTTTCGTTTTGTACGAAAAGGCCGAGCAAGCGAACAAAGCGCTGGAGGAATTCGCCAACGGCAAGCTGCATCTCGACGGCCGGCAATTGAACGCGCGACTGTGTGAGGGCGCGAGAAAATTGTTTGTTACCCAGATTGACACGACATGTGAGCCGCAAAAGATTGAGCAAGTGCTCAGAGAGAAGATGAGGGGAGTGACAGCGATCGAGGTGCCGCCTAGTGATCGATACCAAAATCGAGGCCACTGCTTCGTTGAATTTGCCACCAGCTGGGTGGCGACTGAAAACTTTTTGGCGCTCGAATCAGCCAAACTGGACGAGCTTGGTCAAAGAGCATTCGTCTCACGACTTGTGCCCGAAAGATCCAAATCTGAATTTCGCCTTTTGCTCGTCTCTAATTTGGAGTATGAGCTCACTGAGAGAGAAGTCGGCGACTATTTCCGACCGCTCGGCTCGATTGAGTTTGTCAGACGATCGTCAAGCGTCTTTTTGATCCAATTCAAATACGCCAAGAGTGCAATGACCGCGTATTTAAAAGCGGCACAGAGAAGCATCAAGAGTCGTCGGATGAAGGTCGAACTCCAACCGGCTGAACAAGTTGCCCAGAAACGCTTCAGTCGAGCTTCGTATTCGAATGAAAACGCGCCGCTTCTCTACGCACCGCCCGCCCAGCGCAAGGTCGATGAAAGCCAACAATTCTTGACCAACTACGTCTCAGCTCTTGCTCAGGCAGCCGTGCAGCAGAGTCTGGCGATCGCTGTTCAGCCAGAGTTGTCTATGCCGCCTTTGGCCGCAGCGTTTGCACCGCCACCTCTGTCCCGGCAGCCGCATGTGCCTCTAATGAGTTTGCCCACATTAAAACGTCGATCAGACCATTCGGATGAGTTGTACTCGGCAGAAGAATATCCCAAGAGAAGGAGATTCGGAAGGGACCAGACCAACTTGAATTAGATGTCGCCTGTTCGCGTTTACCCCGCACGTTTCGCACAAATTTTGTTTCGTTCGATCTCGTTTCGTTCTGTTCCTTGTCAGGTTTAAGAGTTCACTTTCGCACAAATTCAATCAACCGTTTTGAGAAATTTGTTCAATTTCGCAGTTCCAATTCACTTTGTTTCCATTTTGTCGGTAAAAACTAGACCAATTTGCACCAGTTCATTCTTTTCAATAAATCAATTTTGCCAAAATCTTTATTCTTTTCTCAAGGTCAGAGTTGACAACTTGCACTATTGGACAGGGTCAATGGAGCTGTATTGGGTTTCGATGGCATTGTAGTATCGTCTCAGCTCGGTTCGCTCGATGACCCGCTCAAACACGGCTCTGAAGCGGCAAGTGTGCTCGACTGGCTGGTCCGATGTGTCGATTTTGTAGCCGATCAGCTGGAGTAGATCATGGTCGTAGTTGAAATCGGCCAGAAAATGATCAGAATGCGACATGAGGTCGATGAAAACCTCGAATCTCTGCTCTCTGTCGACTGTTTCCTCGCTCTGCTTGAATCTGAGGCCGAAAAGTCTACCGAGTCGGTCCAGTTCTTTTTGTCGGTCTGCGATAGACTCCACACTGAAGAGGACAATTTGGCCGCCTTTTGAAGCTGCTTGGTCCACTCGGCCTGTGATGCGAAGCATTCGCTTTTGGCCTTTGGAGTCGAGGCGCTCGAGCTGTGATAGCTTCAGCTGGCAGACGACTTCTTGATGAAAATTCGAACTCATCTCGCGTGTAAATTTAGTTCTGAACAAGTGGCTCGTGCTTTTTATGCGGCCTTTAACTGCCCGCTGCGTAAGTGTGAGACTAGTCCTCAAAATTGGACTGAGACAAATCGAAGAATTAAGTCATGTCACTTGCGTCCGAGCGCTCAAGGCGCCAGAATGCGGGCGCCAAAATGGCAAAACTGCTCGACCAAGAGGAAGAGGACGAGTTCTACCAGACGGCATATGGCGGCTTCCAGGAGGTTTCAATTTTCTCGTTTCTTTTTGTGACTGGCCGTTGACTAAAGGCAACCAACTAGACTGAAGAAGACAACGAGTTTATGGCCGAGAACGAGGAGGAAGAGGAGGACTATGTCGACTCTGACTTTGACATGGACGAGAATGAGAACGAGGAGGCGGCCGAAGCAGACGACGACGATGACGAGGAGAAGCGAAAGCGGCGAGCGGCTCGTCGCGGCGGAGTCGTCACCAAAGCGTATCGAGAACCTCGCAAAGAAGCCGCGGAGAGTGTGAAGAGAACCAAGGCAGACGCAGCGAACGCTTCGATTGAGATGGTCGAATCGAAATCTCTTCGCAATTCGACCGCCCAGAAGCGTCGGGAGCTAGAAGAGCGCCAGAAAGAGTCGAAAAGTAGAGTGATTAAGCGAACAACACCGTCCGGCGAGCAAGTAGACCTGCGCCGCCTGACGCAAGAAGAGCTGATGGAAGAGGCCAAGATCACAGAAAAGATCAACTTGGCCTCGCTGGACGCTTACCAGCGACTTGAGCTCGAAAAGAAGAGACGAGCATTGACCAAAACTGTGAATCGAGGACCAATGATTCGATACCATTCTGTGGCCATGCCTCTGCTCGAGCCGACCGAGGACATCGAGCAGATCGACTCGAATGCGCCCAAGCTCAACAAGCAGAGCAGGAACTTTATTTCATTTTCGAACGACACCGTTCTACGCCAAGTCTTTCCCAAGCAAGAGCGTCAGCCCTTGCCGCCAAAGAAGTGCACTGTCACCGGCCTGCCGGCCAAGTACTTTGACCCGATCACCGAATGTCCTTATGCCAACGTGTTTGCGTTCAAGGCCCTGCGTGAAATGCATGCGAGCAAGAAAAGCAAATAGCTTTCCTGCTCCTAGTTGCTCGCTGTGTGTACATTATTGAAAATCAAGTTTCTCGTAATGAATAAAGCCATTTTGCACTGGCTCTGATCGTGTCTAGATCGCCGAGCTGATAAGGCAACACTCAAACCGGTCTCTTATCAGTTTTCTGTTTGTTCACGTTCACATTTTGAATTATGAATATGGATTGTTGGTTAACAGACACTTGTTGTTGTTGAACATTTCAGTATCAAAATGAGCCAACAGAAGAGCATACCGATTTGGAAGGATTGTCTAATGCAGGTGAGCGCGGGCGGAAGTGCAGGTTAGAGCTGAAGAGACCTTGATTCGTCGTCAATCGACCTGAGCAGCTGCTTGTGCTTAGGCTTCATTGAAATCTGCATAATGCATCCGCTGGACGTGGTCAAGACAAGACTGCAAGTTCAGCAAGGCAACGCGGCCAGGACGAGCATTGCCGGCTGCTTCAGCACCATGATTCGAAACGAAGGGTGATTAGCCTTCAAAAAAAAGAGATGGCCACGATGGTTTCGAACGCTGCCTCTCGTAGATTTCTGTCCATTTACAAAGGAATCCTGCCTCCGATAATGGCCGAGACTCCCAAGAGAGCGACAAAGTTCTTCACTTTCGAACAGTACAAAAGCGTGTTCTCATTCGGCTCGAACAACATCGGCAGCTTTGTAAGGCAGCTTTTAGGCCTCAAGCCGTCAATCAACTTAAATAGAGAAATCTTTTATAATTCAGGGATTAGCCATGGCAGGTCTGTGCTCAGGTCTGTCCGAGGCCATCGTGGTCAATCCTTTTGAAGTGGTCAAAGTTCGGCAGCAGACCGATCAGCAGAAATTTTCCAAGGTAAATCCCATCAGTCAGTTGCTGTTGTGCCAAAGTCGTTCGCTTAGGGTTAACTAAACTCACGCAGCAACAAAGCACATTCGCGATCGCGAGGCAAATATACAACGAGAACGGCTTTGGACTGAAAGGACTGAACCGAGGCTTGACGTCAACTCTGGGCCGGCACGGTGTCTGGAACATGATCTACTTTGGCTTCTATCACAGCATAAGGCCGTTCATACCCAAATCGGAAGTAAGCTGCAGGTGTCGAGTGATCTCGCCTCGCCCAAAGATGAGTTGAGTTTAAATACCCAAAGAGCAAAACAAGCGAATACTTTTACCGGGCGCTGGCTGGTTTCACAGGCAAGTTTGAACTGAATATCAATTTAAAATGCTGATTGAACGAGCTGATTAAAGCGGGCACCATCGCATCAACCATCAACATTCCGTTCGACGTAGCCAAATCGCGAATTCAACGCTTCCACGAGAACGAGGCGAGCCGCAGATACCACACATGCTCACAGACGATCATGCTCGTGTTTAGAGAAGAGGGCTGGCGAGCGTTGTTCAAAGGCTTGGCGCCAAAAATCCTCCGCCTCGGTCCAGGTACCACCAGCCTTTTTGGCTGATTTAGTAAATTCGTGTTCATTTATTTCCTGATTAAGGTGGCGCGATCATGATGATTGCTTACGAGGAGATTTACAAATTTCTCAAGAATTCTAGTCTCCAAGTTCAATGAGAAATAAATGAGCAAAAGAGACAATTTTCTTCATTTTCTTTAAACAAGACTATTCGCATTTGAGTGCATTTTGAGCTATTTCACATGATTTCGAAACTCCGGGTTGAACAAGTAGAGTAGAACAAAGTTCTCGAAAAAGCTAAACGTGTAGAAGAGCCGAGAGATGTTGAACAGACTCGGGCAAACCGAGTGCATTGAGTCATAAGAGAGCTTGCAGGATGGAAAAATCATTGGATTGAAGGTGAACGCAATGTAGCTGAGCGAAATGGTGATTTCAGGCGTGCGAAAGAGAAACGAGAAGAGGCCGTTGAGAACGATCATTTTGGTGACGCGCGACTCGACCTCCTCTTTTCTGCGGCTACTTTCAAAACTGCGAAGGAAAAACAAAAGACGAAGGTCAACAGTAACATTGAAGAGGGTGAAAACCACGTCGCCGAGAACCATGTTGATTAGATAAATCGAATTAACGGCAGTGGAAGGCAAATGCTTGAAAAATTTGTCTCGAATGAGATAATAAAATTGGTCGCGGGAAAATATGACCAAATCGAATCGTTGATTATCAAACAATAAGATGGCGCTTAAAGAAAGAACAAATGGAAGCGAAAATAGAACAAATTTGATCGGCCTCACTCTTCTCATGTCCTTGAGTCTGTCGCTGTTGATGCCGTAGCGGTAGAGCACAAACAGCGAGTTGGTCATGTTGGCCATCAGCTTCAGGCTGTTGCCCAGGTAGCTCTGCACGAACAAGTAGAAGCCGTGTGCGAACCGGGTGAGTATCAGCGGCGAGCAGTAGATGCCGTCGTACTCGATGCAGGCCGTGAGCGGCTCCACCGCCAATATGAGCGCCTGGCACAGCACGAAGAACGTGTTGAAGTAGATGTAGTCCCACAGGGGCAGGTTCTTGTCGGTCAGCTTCTTCTTTCTGAACTCGGGCGACGAGCGCATCCGTCTGAACACGACCAGCACAAGCAAGTTGAGTATGGCCGCAAGGCAGCTGACCAGCGGGCCGAGCACGGTGCTAATGGCGAACTCGGCCATCTTCACCCTCCAGACGAACGCGTAGCCGTTCTCTTGTCTGATCGGCTCGATGGTCTGAATCTCGCAGCGCGCGCCCATCGAGTCAAAGTCGCACTCCTGCTTGATCTGCTCCTGGCGGAGGCTGCACTCGCCAAAGCTGCTGTAGTAGGCCGGGTACTGCGGGAAGGTCTGCAGGAGCCAGAAGAGCACACAACCGCAAGAGCGCTGCGACTGCCGCTCGAACAAGAGCCCGTAGAGGAAGACGTTGAGCTGTTTCTGCTTGACCCGGTAGAAGAGGCAGAAGCTCGAGTTGCTGTCGAAGAGGTCGTCGTCCCGATCCAGCTGATAGAGCGTTTCGTATTGTACATTTCCTCGGTTTATCTGAGTTTGAGTATACCATAAAATGTAATGCCATGGTTTTCTTTTGGCGCCGTCGAGAACAATGTACAAAGTCTCGTTAGTCGAGCGTTCATTCGCCTTGTCAAGCCAGTCTACGTTGTTGTGCAGGAATCTTCTCAGTCCAGTCGACCTGATTAATATCTGGTCTAGACCCCTAGAAACGAGTATGTCCTTCTCAAATGTTTGAATAACGCCTTCAATTAGGATCGATTTAGTCGTGCCGAATACTTTCCATGGAAATGATTTGCGGTCCAGAGATACTCTGTATCCCTCTAAAGTCAGTTTTTCTATTCGACTGTTAAGCTTTCTCACGGCCTGGCTTTCTTGAACAGCAAATCTGTTTCGCTTAATCAACGAGTCGTCGATATCCGAAAGTTGCAGAAATTTCAAGTTGGCATTGTTGAAAATTTGATCGCATGTGTCTTGATCGTACTTGATGCCCACATCAAACAAGAGTTCGAATGTAACGCTTGAATTCAAAGCCGAAACATTCAGGTCAGCCGAGCAGTTGGCTTTGCGGCCGTTCTCATCCAAAAGTCTTAGGTGGATATATCTCAAACTGAGGCGCGATAGATGGGATCCCAAATTGCACACTGAAAATGACTTGTCCACTCCAGTCAGAGCGAAATAGGTGAGCTGAAAGTTTTTCTTCTTTTCTACACAAGCCGTTGGATAAGAGGAGAAAAAGGCATCAAAATTCACCGAGTTCTGTAAACCGATATCAAAACCGAATCGAAGAAAAGCAATGAAGAACACGTCGCCCCTTGGTTTCGGCCTTTTGCAGCATTCGTAATCACTGAGATGCTGGAGTCTAAGGTGAGTTGAGTTTGTTGATTTATGCTTGGGACAATCGATTCTTATTGAGCAGAACGAAACAAAGTCTTGAGAAGTGCTCAGACATTCTTGATCGTAAGCCAGGCTGACGACAAGCAGAGCAGCGAAGAGTATCAGACAAAGCCGATTCATCTCGAGTTTGTTTAAACCATTCAATCTCGCATTCAATTCCGATCAGAAAAACTGAAGCGCCAAAAAGCATTTTCTATTTCCTCATTCTCTCACATTGAATAAACGGCTTAGAGGCTTCAAATTTCATTTTATACAAAAAGACCGCCTTCAGAAATAGGCAACAGCTCCTACAGCGACTCGAGCCTATTCTTCAGGATTGAAAAGACCCAACGAGCTGCTTTGATCTATGCTGATATCCAATGGTGGATATTAACATTTTCTAATCTGTGAAGATCAATTTAGAATGAAATTTAGCGCCTTAAAAACACAAGCAAACGAATGCGATGCAAAATAAAAGGAGAACGCCAATATTATTGCGCAGGAGAGACTAAATTTGAGAAGATGAAAACAGAATTCAGTTAAAAATGATTAGCTCTAAATGCAAACATTCTGGGGAAATAAAAAAAAAAACTGGTTTTCGGCTGTAAACATTTGTTGAGAAAAACAATCTGAGTAGAAAAGCTGAGTAAAAAGAAGCTAGTTGACAGGATAGGTTGATGAGAACGATTTGAAAATGTTTTTGGCATGATCCCGAAAATCAGAGTTGAACAGGAGGAGAAGAATGATGTTCTCAAAGAAAGTGAATGTATAGAAGAGTCGAGAGATCTTGAACAGACTCGAACAAACAGAATGGGTTGGCTCATAGGCAAGCTTGCACGAGGGAAAAAGCAACAAGTTAAAGGAGAAAGCAACGTAACTGAGTGCGCTGGTGATTTCAGGCGTGCGAAAGAGAAACGAGAAGAGGCCGTTGAGAACGATCATTTTGGTGACCCGCGACTCGACCTCCTCTTTTCTGCGGCTACTTTCAAAACTGCGAAGGAAAAACAAAAGACGAAGGTCTATCATCAGGTTGAAGAGCGTAAACGCAACGTCACCTAAAATCATGTTGCTCAGATAGACGACAGTCAGAGCCGGTTTAGTTCGATCCTTTGAATATTCTTGACGATACAAATAGTCGAATATGTCTTGAAAGAATATGTCAAGATCGAAGCGATCATTTTTGAACAAAGTAACAGCACTGATGGAGAATGCGAAAAAGAAGCAGAACCAGACCACTCGGACGGGTCTCACTCTTCTCATGCCCTTGAGCGTGTCGCTGTTGATGCCGTAGCGGTAGAGCACAAACAGCGAGTTGGTCAAGTTGGCCATCAGCTTCAGGCTGTTGCCCAGGTAGCTCTGCACGAACAAGTAGAAGCCGTGCGCGAACCGGGTGAGCATCAGCGGCGAGCAGTAGATGCCGTCGTACTCGATGCAGGCTGTCAGCGGCTCCGCCGCCAATATGAGCGCCTGGCACAGCACGAAGAACGTGTTGAAGTAGATGTAGTCCCACAGGGGCAGGTTCTTGTCGGTCAGCTTCTTCTTTCTGAACTCGGGCGACGAGCGCATCCGTCTGAACACGACCAGCACAAGCAAGTTGAGTATGGCCGCAAGGCAGCTGACCAGCGGGCCGAGCACGGTGCTAATGGCGAACTCGGCCATCTTCACCCTCCAGACGAACGCGTAGCCGTTCTCTTGTCTGATCGGCTCGATGGTCTGAATCTCGCAGCGCGCGCCCATCGAGTCAAAGTCGCACTCCTGCTTGATCTGCTCCTGGCGGAGACTGCACTCGCCAAAGCTGCTGTAGTAGGCCGGGTACTGCGGGAAGGTCTGCAGGAGCCAGAAGAGCACACAACCGCAAGAGCGCTGCGACTGCCGCTCGAACAAGAGCCCGTAGAGGAAGACGTTGAGCTGTTTCTGCTTGACCCGGTAGAAGAGGCAGAAGCTCGAGTTGCTGTCGAAGAGGTCGTCGTCCCGATCCAGCTGATAGAGCGTTTCGTATTGTGCATTTCCTCTGTTAATTCCCGCTATGAACCAATTGTAGTAATTCAAGGGATATCTTCTAGCTCCGTTTAGAGCTACTCTCAGAGTTTCGTTTGTGGATCGCAGGTTGGTTTGATCTAGCCAGTCTACGTTGTTGTGCAAGAATTTTTTCACGCCTGTGAAACTTATGGATAATTCCTTTAGACTGCTCGAGAAGAGAACAGAAGCCTCAAATCGAATGAGGTTGCCCTTTATCTCAACTGATCGTGTTTGCATAAACACCCGCAGAGGAAATAGACCTGTGTCAAATGAGATTCCGTAGCCATCTAGAACAAGTTTTCCTATTCTGCTGTCCAAATCATCTACAGCTCGGCGCCCTTGGATGCCAAACCTGTTGTCTCTTATCATCGAGTTGGCAAGGCCTTTCATTACAAGACGATCCACGTTCGCATTTTTGAACATTTGGTCGCACGTTTGCGGATCGTATTTGTTGCCTTCGTTGAATAAAAGATGAAATGGATATTTTGAATCGAATACAGCCGATCCCAAGTCAGTTGAGCAGTTGGCTTTCACTCCGGCTCGATTCAGCAGTATAATCTGGCTAAACCCGATGTCGATTTCAGAGATTCGAGCCTCAAAATTGGTCGCCGAAAATGAACTGTCTATTCCAGTGACAGCGTAAAAAATGAGTGCCAGCGATTTTTCGTTTAGTCGGCATTTATCCGGAAACGTGGTCAAGTACGTCTCGAAATCGACTCTGTTGCTTAGTGTTGAGTCGAAGGCCGATCTTATTGAGGCCACTATTGTAACCGTGGGTCTTGGACTCTGGCTACAACACTCCAAGGTTTCTTGCTTTTTAATAGGCACTTGCTCTGAGCGGTCTGCCTTAGGCTGAAGGCAATCGATTCTTATTGAACAAGTATAGTTGCCGTCCAGATTGGTGCTCGTACAGAGCTCTTGGCTCGCTATTGGCCATATTCCACAAAGCATTAGGATTTCAAAAAGCATTTTATAATTCTTGGAGATTTTTTAGTGATTTTCGGCAATTTTCTCTTCCCGTTATAAACGTTTTTTGAGGCCGATTAGTATTGATCAATCAAATCTCATCTCATTTAAGTCTACCTTTGCTCAAAGGAGGCTCATGTTTTTAATCGATAGATCATTCGATTTTAATCTCTTTAAATGCTAAAGCCTTTGGCTCTTCTGCTGCTCTTCTGCATCTCAGATCAGACGCCATTCCCATGTGGAACTGCCGCGCATTTATTTTTAATCTGAATTTCCATCTATTTAGAAGCAGCCGCTGTTGATAGATTTTAGTTTGATTTGGCACTTTGGCGTCGAGATTTCCCTCGATTCAGCTCTGCATGTTCATTTAGAGATTGCTGCTATCATGACCAAGCTTGCATGTTAATCGGTGCTCTTATCGTTTTGAGTCGACATGTGACTACGTTTGAAATGAGGCGATGGAGAATTTTGCCAAACGACTCTCTTTCAACCTCTGGAAATGAGAAGCGTTGTTCTAATCGCGTTAATATCACTGGCACTGGCTTGGGCCACTCCTCTGGACGACTATGTGAAACGACCCGACCCGCATTACAACTACAAACTGATTCATGTCTACGAGCTAGAGGGCTACACTCTTTACGTGCTGAACCTGACCTCGCAAAAGTGGCTCGACGGTAGGACAGAATGAATCGAATAAAGGGCCGAAAGTAACTAACACGAACGAATAGAGACGGTGAGCTCACAGCCTGTCTGGTGGCATTTCCTCAGCGTCACAGTGCCCAAGAACCTCACCAGACCGGATGCAGCGTTCATGGTAATTGACGGCGGCAACAACAATCCAGATCCGAACTCGTAAGTCACCATCGTCAAATGAAATAGAATTCCGCCTTGCTGACGCAGAAATGACCGACAGACGAATTCCGAAGCCGGCCGACGGATCAATCGCGCTGACCTCGCTGTTTGCGGTCGGCACCGGATCAATAGCGGCTAATCTAGAACAAGTTCCCAATCAACCGATCATTTTCAAGGTGAGTCGAATATTTCACTCCGTCAATCGGTTGCTTCATTTTGTCGTCTCTGTTCAGAAAGACCCGACTCAGAAGCATCGTCACGAAGACTCGATCATCGCATGGACTTGGTAGGAAATCGTTTGGCGCATGCTGCAAACTACGACTGAACGCGACGGGAAAGGAAAACTTTTATCGAAAATCCCGACGATCCGGACATTTTGATTCGGCTGCCGATGACCAAGGCGGCGTACAAGGCCATGGACGCCATGACCGATTTTGCCGCCAAGAACAGCTTCGCTTCAATCAAAAAGTTCATGATCGCCGGCTACTCCAAAGTAATCAATGGCGTCGATGCGATTTCAGCTCTAGCTCGATTCTCATTGACTTGCTGTAGCGAGGATGGACCACATGGACGACGGCCGCAGTTGACAATCAGAGAGTTTTTGCGGCCGCGCCGATTGTCATGGATTTTCTCAACCTCAATCAAGTAAGCAAGCGCTCGCAGCCGAATTTGAGCGACTTTTTTACTTTGTAGAACCTTCACCATCATTACCGCTCGCTTGGCGGATGGACATTTGCGTTCGACGACTACTACGACCTAAATGTGACCAGATACATCGACTCGGTCGGACTGTTCGAAATGCAGCGAATTGTCGATCCTCATTGTAAGTGAGTTGGCCTTGAAGACGTTGCCAATATTGACCAACTGAGGCAAAATGAAGTTTACTTGGAGAGATACAAGAACACCAAGTTCATGGTGATGACCACCAGTGGCGACGAGTTCTTCATTCCGGACGACAGCTACTACTTTTGGTCCGATCTGAATCAAGTGACTAATGGCACTGCTCTGATGAGAAAAATCCCCAACGCCGAGCACACATGCGTTGGTCATCAGTCGAGCATATTCGCCAACTTGGTCAGCTTCTACTTGGGCGCCTACGAGAGCCAGGTGATCTGACAACACACAAGTCGCTCAAATCAAAATCACTAATGAACGATCGCTGCCAAATAAAAGGCAAATCAACTTCCCAAGCTCAAATGGACTATACCCAACAACCGCACTCACGGCGTGATCAGGGCAGTCGTTGACACGGTGCATGGCCCAAGTCCGGACAGCGCCATTGTCTATTATGCTCAGACGCTCGACGACAAAAGGTTGGTTCAAGGCGCAGAATAGCATCAAGACTAGACGGAGAATAAATTGCTCTTTAAAGACGAGACTTTCGCTTGGTGATCGGTGACCCGGCCGATCCTCATAAGCCCATCCCGCATCCAGTCGTTTGGAAATCAGACGCCAGTGTGCTCAGGCGCAGTGAGCAGACCGGATCGCTTCACTACGAAGTGGCCTTCGACTATCCGTTGAGTGGATGGTTCGCGTTTTACATTCAATTCACCTTCCCCGGTCTGCAGGACACTTATTTGCAAGTGACCACCGAGACAAACATAATTCCGGAAACATTTCCTTTCGAGGACTGCTACGCCGAACAGTGCTACGGCCATTTAGTTTAACTTTGCGGTTCGAATAGCCGGACACCGATTTAGTTTGTCGAAATGAATAAAGTGAACTTGGACTTTTGGACTCTGACTGAATGCGAGAAGGTGCGGATCTTTGAGTTGGAGGCTTTAGTTGGGGGCTTGGAGATGAGCAAGACTCGTTCGAAGGTCATGCTTGACGAGTTTGTCTTTGCAGACAAATAATCGCGCGCCACTAAGGACACGGCAAAAGCGTCGGCCCTAGTCGGGTACAGCATAGCACAGTACAAGCAACTTAACCCCAGCGCCATAGTTTTCATTCGACAAGTCGCCGACTGACCGCAGAGAAATTTGAACAAACCACAAACGACGGCGTGTGGCTCTTGAATAATCGCATCCTAAAAATGATGCCCATGCAGCCTATGCCGATACAGCAGCAGCAGCAGTCAGCGCCACAGCAGATGCAGCCGCAGCAGCACGGTATGATGAATCATCAAGGCCAAGTGGTCTATGCGCAGCCCGTGGGCCAGCACCATCATCATCAGCAGCAACAACAACAGCAGCCGCCGCAGTCGTCAATGCCACTGAATCAGATGCCCTCTCAAATGGTGCAAATGAACACGAACGGCTATCCGTCTATGATAACATCTCAGGCCAGTGTGCCTCAGCAGGCTCAAAGCCAATCCGCACATTCCGCTGCCGGTCACGACGATCAAGCAAGCCAGGTCTTTACCACGCAGCAGTTCCATCTGCTGCGAAGTCAAATTCACTCGTACAAGTTGATATTGCGAAACGAGCCGGTGCCCAAGGCATTGCTTGATGTGCTCAAAAGCAAATCTTCCTCGAGTGGTCAACAACAGCAGCAGCAGCAAGTCAGCCGAGTGCTCACTCCCAATCCAGCACGTCCGTCAAGCAGTCAGCCAGTGGTCGCATCTCTCCTCTCGTCCAGCAACGGACCGCCTCCCAATCAGTCCATAGCGTCCAGTCCAGCGCCAACTCAGCAGCAGTCTAGCGCGACCACCATTAGCGCCATACCAATGGTCGCCTACAGGCAACTGCACAAAGTGGCGCCAGTGGCCAAGCCGGCCGGCCTCGATCCCGAAGAGCTGCTCAAAGAGCGCGAAGTGTACATAAACGAAAAGATAAAATGCCGCATGCACGAGCTTGAATGCATTCCGCTCGACAAAGTGGTCTCTGAAGATCTAAAGATGAAAATCAGCATTGAGCTGAAAGCGCTGCGTCTGCTCGATTTTCAGCGTCAGATCAGAAACGAGATCGTCTCTTGCATGCGCGCCGACACCACTCTGGAGACGGCGTTGAACAGCAAAGCGTACAAGCGATGCAAGCGCCAGACGATCAGAGAAGCTCGTCTCACCGAAAAGATCGAGCGGCAGCAAATGCAAGAGGCCGAGCGCAAACGTCGCCAGAGACACTTGGACTATCTCAACACCATTGTGGAGCATTCGAAGAACTTTAAGGAATATCACCGATCGAACGTGCAAAAGGTGGGCAAATTGGCCAAGGCGGTGATCAGCTGGCACCAGAACACGGAGCGAATACAGAAGAAGGAGCAAGAACGACTCGAGAAGGAGAGAATCAAGCTTCTGATGGCCGAAGACGAAGAAGGCTATCGAAAGCTGATCAACGAGAAAAAGGACAAACGCTTGGCCTATCTGCTGCAGCAAACAGACGACTACATCGACTCGCTCACCAAACTGGTGCGAGAGCATCAGGACGCGATGCACAGGCAAAAAGCGCGCCAGAACAGGTCGAAGAAAGTGGACGAGCAGCAAGACGTGCACGTCAAAGTGTTCAAGGGCGACGAGGTGCTCGAAGGAGAGCTGGCGCCCAAAGCGTCTGAGCTCGCTGTCTGGCTCGAAGCTCATCCGGGCTGGCAAGTGGCCGAGGAAAGCGGCGAAGAAGAGGCGGACAAGGAGCCAGAGCCAGAAGAGAATGCCAGCGTGGCTGTCGAGGCGAGCACTTCTGAAAAGGGCGAAGAGCCGCAACAGGTCGAGGACGACGAATACCACAGCCAGGCCTCCTACTACAACCAGGCGCACAGGACCCGAGAGAAGGTCACCGAACAGGCGAGCATTCTCATCGGAGGCAAACTCAAGCCGTATCAGATCAGAGGTCTCGAGTGGCTCGTCTCGCTCTACAACAACAATCTGAACGGAATATTGGCCGACGAGATGGGCCTGGGAAAGACCATTCAAACGATTGCGTTGATCACCTACTTGATGGAGAGGAAGAACGTCAACGGCCCCTTCCTGATTATCGTGCCGCTCTCCACCCTGCCCAACTGGGTGAACGAGTTCCAGAGATGGGCACCGTCTGTGATCAACATCGTTTACAAGGGCGACCCGGCACAGCGACGTCAATTGTCGCAGCTGATCAGAACGGGAAAATTCAACGTGCTGTGCACCACTTATGAATACATCATTCGCGACAAGGCCATTCTGGCCAAGGTCAAATGGCGCTACATGATCATAGACGAAGGTCATCGCATGAAAAACCACCACTGCAAGCTGACTCAGATATTGAACTCGTTTTACATTGCGCCCTACCGTCTGCTGTTGACCGGCACGCCGCTGCAGAACAAGCTGCCCGAGCTGTGGGCGCTGCTCAACTTCCTGCTGCCGAGCATATTCAAGTCGGTGACCACGTTCGACCAGTGGTTCAATGCGCCGTTTGCGACCACCGGCGAAAAGGTCGAGCTGAATCAAGAGGAAACGCTGCTCATCATTCGGCGCCTGCACAAAGTGCTGCGGCCGTTCTTGCTCAGGCGTTTGAAAAAGGAAGTGGAAAACCAGCTGCCCGACAAGGTCGAGTACATAATCAAATGTGACATGTCCGCGCTGCAGCGGGTCATCTACCGTCACATGAAAAACGGCGGCGTCATGCTCACCGAAGACAACGGAAAGAACGGCGCCAAGGCGCTGATGAACGTGATCATGCAGCTGAGGAAAATCTGCAATCATCCGTTCATATTCCAGGACATTGAGGAAAAGCTGTCGGCGCATCTAGGCTACCCGAACAGCATCATAAACGGACCAGAGATCTACAGAGCGAGCGGCAAGTTCGAGCTGCTCGATCGAGTGCTGCCCAAATTTCGCCAGACTGGACACAGAGTGCTCATGTTCTGTCAGATGACGAGTCTGATGACCGTCATGGAGGACTATTTCGTCTATCGCAACTACAAGTACCTGAGACTGGACGGAGCCACCAAAGCCGAAGAGAGAGGCGAGCTGCTGGCCATGTTCAACGCGCCCGACAGCGACTACTTCATCTTCTTGCTTTCGACTCGGGCGGGCGGCCTTGGTCTGAACCTTCAGTGCGCCGACACGGTCATCATATTCGACTCAGACTGGAACCCTCACCAGGACCTGCAGGCACAGGACCGAGCCCATCGTATCGGTCAAAAGAACGAGGTGCGAGTCCTGCGTCTCATGACAGTCAACTCGGTCGAGGAGAAGATATTGGCCGCCGCTCGTTACAAGCTAAACGTCGACTCCAAGGTCATTCAGGCCGGCATGTTCGACGCCAAGTCAACGGGCCAAGAGCGTCGTCAGTTCTTGCAGAACATCCTCAAGCAAGAGACGAACACGGCCGAAGAGGATTCAGAAGTGCTCGATGACGAGACTCTGAATCAAATGGTCGCTCGTTCGGAAGAAGAATTCGAGCTCTTCCAGCGCATGGACGAAGAACGGCGACGAATGGAGTCCAGTGCGCCCAATCCCAAGCCAAGACTGATGACCGAAGAAGAACTGCCAGCCTGGCTGCTCAAGGACGAGTCGCAACTCGAGCAAATGCGCAACGAGGCCGAAGACAACGAGCTGTACGGCAGAGGCACTCGAGCTCGCAAAGAGGTCGACTACTCCGACTCGCTGACCGAGCGCGAGTTTCTCAAGGCAGTCGAGGACGGCAATCTGGACGAGGTGAGCGAGACGAAAAAGAGGCGCAGAAAGGAAAAGTCCAAACGAGTCAAGTACACGGACGATCTTGACGACGACGAGGACGAGGCCGAGGCGCCCGATGATTCAATAAACAGCGCGCCCGAAGAGAAGCCAAACACTGTGAAGCGTAAGCGAGGCCGTCCGTCACTTGCCTCGCGGCAAAATCAGCCGCCAAAGGCGATGAGCAAGCTGCAGAAGAAAATGAGCTTTTTGATTGACTGCGTCCTCCGCTACAAGGACACCGACGGTCGAGTGCTCAGCGAGCCGTTCGTGCAGCTGCCCACCAAGCGAGAGCTGCCCGACTATTATCAAATAATCAAAAAGCCGATTGATCTCAAACGCATTCAGCAGCGCATCAGAGACAACAAGTACAAGAACCTTGACGAGCTGCAGGGCGACGTGGAGCTCATGTGCCACAACACTCAAGAGTACAATGTGGAGGGCTCGTTGATATTCGAGGACTCGATCGTGCTGCAGTCTGTGTTCAAGAGCGCTCGCAATAGGCTCGAGAATGAGACGATGGGCGAGAGCAGCGACGAAGACGATGCGGAGATCGACGAGGACGACGAAGAAGAGGCCGAAAACAAAAAGAGCAAACGAGCCCGTCTGGACAAGTCGGGCGCTGAAATGAAAACGCCCAAGAGCTCAGATAGAGTGAAGAAACGCGCCGACGACGAGTACGAGGAGGGCGAAATGGACGAGGAGCTCGAGAATGTTCAATTTGACATTGAGGCAAACGATTCGCGCGATGTACAGTTTAGTCGAAGAGAGCAGCGAACAGCCAATGACGAGAACGACGAGGACGATGATGTGGAGATAAATTTCGAACAAGACGAGGACGAGGAGAACGTTCAAAGCAGCAAGAACAGGCAACGAAATAGGCAAATGCTGCAAGGCGGTCAGTCAGTTCAGTCGGGCACTACAACAACAACAGCAGCAGAGAAGCCAATCAACGGCCACAATCAAACTGCTGTCTCAGAACAAAACGGCCATCACAACTCGCAAGCTGACCACGACTAGCGCGAATCCAGTCTAAATTAAACGTCTAAAGCACTTGCACTGCTCGCAAATATTTGCATTGTTCTCTGTTCTGAATTCTTTATTTTCTTTTTCAAATTAGTTTCTCTTGATCTGATCTGAGCATTTGAGAAAAAAAAAACAACAAACACGATCGTCAATAAATCAGTCATATAAATAATAGTAATCATCATCGACAGCCGTTCGTTTTTGCTCTCCTTGTCCGGGCCTCTCTCTTTCTCTTAGCCAGTCTCTCTCAGCAGAGTGTTGGACGCTTTTATGCAGTTAGATATGCATCCGTCGTATATGCGATGGGTAGAGCTGAGGGACTGAGCGGAGGGTCCACTCCAAGCGCTTGCATAAATACATACTGTTTTCTCAAACTTGAAACGGCGTGAATTGGCAAAAAAGAATGCTGGTCAACTTGTTGGGCGCTTGTATGAGGACGGTGGGACGGGGCCTAATGGCACAAGGAGCCGATCTGACGCCCAAGTTGACTCGTTTGACGGTCAGTTCGAACTGCTCGCTCTTCTCCACCAGCGCGAGTCGGCCAGATCTGATGGAGTTCTTTGACGACAAGAAAAACTGGGCCGAGGCCAAGGTTAAGCACGGCCGTCCGTGGAATGTTGACGAACTTCGACTCAAAAGCAACGTCGACTTGCACAAGCTCTGGTACGTGCTTCACAAAGAGCGCAACATGCTGCTCACAATGGAAGAGTATTACGCGAAGAAAGCGCTGCCGCTGCCGAGTCCAGAGCGGATAGCCAAAGTGGACGAGAGCATGGACAACCTGCTGGCAGTGGTCGAGGAGCGAAACGTGGCCTTCAATTTGCTCGAGACCGGCCAGACTGGACAGGCTATTCCGTACAGACGCTACAACAGCTTTGGCTTCATTCAGCTGTACAGGCCGCGAGAGTATCTGGTTCCCTGGTGGCTCAACAAGACCTGGAAACTCAAATACCATTACAAGCGTTTGCCGGTAAGCCTCTTTTTCTCACTCTCTGGTGGATGCCGAATCACGGCCGCTTTTCTCGTTTTAGTTCTGGAGCAAATTCTATCGAGCCTGCTACAGAGTGCTGCTTAGAAAAGAGCGAAAGAAGATCGAACGTCGCGTGAACTATGCAACTAGAAAGGTGCTGAGCCAACATCCGGAGATGCAGTCGGACGAGCAGTTTGTTCGAAGCTACTTTGAGAAGAAATACGGCTACAAGCCACCGAAGCCGTACCATGAGCTGATCGCTCGACCGGCGCCTGACCAGTTGCCTCCCTCGATGGCGAAACGAAAACAGAGCCGAGACAACTTCCCCAACGACGAGTTCTAGTCTTCCAATTCTGTGTTGACATTGTGAATAAATTAAAAAATCGATAACAAACACAACAGACGACAGAGCGGGCAGTTTGACGAGCGAACAAGAACGCGACAACGTGACCGATTGGGCTAATCGACAGATTCGGACATGGAGAAGAAAGGCTTGGCGCTCATGAGGACAATTGAAATCGGTATGACGAGTATGAAGCCGAGAAAGCACAAATGGTCGAGATAGACGGAGACGAGCTGAAACTTGGGCGAGTTGGTCACACTCCACTCGACGCTGTATGGCTCTTCATGGCTCGCATACACGCTCGTGTACTCGCTCAGCTGTTGCTTGTAGTCGCGTAGGGTTCGATGCAGCATTTTGCACTTTTCTTCTTCATTGGGACAGGTAGTCGCTAGTCGGCCCGTTTCTTCTGACGATTCTCTCCTCGGTCTTGTCCGATCAACTACCACAGACGGATGCTGAGCTGAACGGGGTCTGGTGAAAAGCTGCTTGTAGTCCTCGAGCAGATCAAGATACTCGATGAGGTCGTGGTCGGCTTTCATTCTGATCAGATCAGGCCTCCTCGCCTCGTTTTGGTCGCTTTTCGAATCACAATACCAGCGCATGAACATCTTTAGTGTGCGAACGTAGCCAAGCGTCATATCGGACATGTCAAGTTCAAGTCGCTGGTTCTCAAGCGACAAGCAAATTTGATTCAACTTGAGCAGTTGTTCGTTCACAATCTTGAGCTCTTTTTTCAAGTTTTTCTTGCCGAGCTCGCCGAGGCCGCCGCCTCGCTTCTTGCCGAACATGCTCAAGCTGTTCAGGATGTGATTGAGTGAAAAGTCGCGCGCCAGCTCGAAGCGTTTGCCCAGCCACGTGACGAACATGCCGCTCCTGTAGACGTAGTAGGTGACGTAGACGCTGACGGTGAACACACAGCTGGCGAGTATGTAAATAAGATTCAGATTGAGAAAGACGGACATGAGCGACAGAGAGCTGGTCTTGGGCAAAAAGTGCTGCACGTCCTTCATGTAGATCAGGCCCGAGATGAGCACACTGGTCAAATAGCTCTTTTTCTCGCCGCTCTCAACCGGCAGTATGAACACGAACGACACGACCAGATAGAAGATCAAGTAGGGAAGTATGATCTTGTTCAGATAGAAGAGTACTTTGCGCTTTAGCTTAACCGATAGACTAAGCACACAGACACTGTTCGTCTCGTCCGGGTCGTTGAGCTCTGTGCCGCTCAGACGAACGTCGTAAAAGTTAAACTCGCCAAAGTTGCTCATTTTGCCCTGTTTCTCTGCGCCGCCGCTCATCAGCCTCAGCTGTGCGGACGAGTAGGCGCTCGAGCGAAAGTCTATGCTGCATTTTTGCGTGTCGAACGGATAGCTCTCCAGCTCGAGCATGCACCAGGTCAGTGTTTTAATCGGAAATTTCCACACACAAGTGCCATTTGACCACACTTGCACTTTGAACTTGAGCTTCTCGTTCACGTCGTAGGCAGTTGTGAACGGAATTCCGTCTGCGCTCTCCAGTCTGAACGAGCGAATCGAATTGTTCACAATCAAGTCGGGCGTCCATATCTCGCCCGGCTCGAGTAGATAATCCTGCGGATAGAGGCTCGAGTTCCAGACAAGAAACTCGTTTGTCCACTCGAGCCTCAGCATCAGACTGGTCGTCAGGGCCTTCATTTAAGCATAAGATTGAATGAGACCGCTTTGCTCTCTGTTTACGACTCACTTGATAGAGCTCGTCTAGAGCGACAACGTGCACCCGTTCGACTCGGAGGAAAACGTCCACCGCTTTCTGGCTGTCGTATACGGGCCGAGCGCCAATGTCCAACGACGACAATAGGCCCTTCTTAAACTCGAAGATTGAATCGTAGTCGATCACAGGCTGTCTGCTCTGCTCCTGTCCCACAAACGACCAATTGTTGGGCTGAATACTCGACAGAGCCGAATAGAAGAGCAATTGAGCCAACAGAACTGTGTTCACAATGTTCATTTGAAAAGGCGTCGAGCTATTTAGAAGCTTATGAAGGCCAAGTAAAACCGTTTGCCTTTATTGGGACGTGTCTGTCATCTAATCAGAGCTGCTCTGTTTGCATCTTAATGCCATTAAGGCAGATGGGGCCGTTTCAAATGAGCGATGAAATCAGAGCAAACAGAGAGAGAGAGAGAGATGAGAGGCTCGTCGGCTGTGAGGAGGTTATTGCGTCTGCAACTTGACTCCTAATTAGATCTGAGGCATTTGCGCGTAAAGTCTGAGCATCATCCAGCTGTCAGTGTTAATTTATTTAAATTGGAACATACTCCTCTTGGAAGAAGCGCGCCGCTCGGATTAGATTGAATTAGAGCGTTGGAGAGCTGGATGACAAGATGCAACGGCAAGTGGAGATGGAGGCAAAGTGATTTAAATGAAAGGCGGCACGGAACGATGATTGCCAATCCGAGCAAATCAATGCATTGTTGTCGAAAAAACGGGAAGAGAGAGAGAGAGAGGGGGCGGAGAGGTGCAGCGATAAGACAAACGCGAAAATCAGACGAGTTCCTGTGACCTGAGCGACGCACGTGAACTCGGCAATGGTCGACTATGCAAAGCATATGCACGATGACGAATCAGCGAATCGCGCTTCGAGTCCGTCGTGAACTCCATATTGCGTTCGACACATGCGCGCTGCGATATAGAACAAGAGCTCATTCGTTGTTGGTCTTCAACATTTAAGATAAAGCGCGCGCCAAGCAGCAACAGCATTAACAGGCCAAAGCAAACGCATACTACACAGAGATGGAGAACGAAGAATTGCTCGACTACGAAGAAGAGGAGCAGACCGAACAGCAGAATGGAACCCTGAAGACCGCGGCCGGTGGCGAACAAGCCAAAAAGGACATAAAGGGAACGTACGTGTCAATTCATTCGTCCGGCTTCAAGGACTTTTTGCTCAAGCCCGAGCTACTGCGCGCGATCATGGACTGCGGTTTCGAGCATCCGTCCGAGGTGCAGCACGAGTGCATTCCACAGGCCATCCTCGGCATGGACGTCATCTGCCAGGCCAAGTCGGGCATGGGCAAGACTGCCGTCTTTGTCCTCGCCACTCTGCAACAACTAGAGCCGGTCGACGGCCAAGTCAGCGTGCTGGTCATGTGCCACACTCGCGAGCTGGCGTTTCAAATCTGCAAGGAGTACGAGCGATTCTCCAAGTACATGCCCAGCACCAAAGTGAGCGTCTTTTTCGGAGGCGTGGGCATCAAGAAGGACGAAGAGACGCTCAAGAAGAACTGTCCGCACATTGTGGTCGGCACGCCGGGCCGTGTGCTCGCGCTCGCCCGCTCCAACGTCCTCAATCTGAAGCATGTGAAGCATTTTGTGCTTGACGAGTGCGACAAGATGCTCGAGCAGTTGGACATGAGAGCCGACGTGCAGGAGATATTCAAGATGACACCGCACGACAAGCAGGTGATGATGTTCAGCGCCACGCTCAGCAAGGACATCAGGCCCGTGTGCAAAAAGTTCATGCAGGATCCCATGGAAGTCTACGTCGACGACGAGACCAAGCTGACACTTCACGGCCTGCGTCAGCATTACGTCAAGCTCAGCGACAATGAGAAGAATCGCAAGCTACTCGATCTGCTCGACGCTCTCGAGTTCAATCAGGCAAGTGGCGCCACGCCGACTCCATTTCAACTCGCTCTAATCGAATCGCTCTCAGGTCGTCATCTTTGTCAAGTCGGTGCAGCGCTGTATTGCCCTCGCACAGCTGTTGGTCGAGCAGAACTTCCCGGCCATCGCCATCCACCGCACCATGGCGCAGGAGGAGCGTTTGTCGCGCTACCAGCAGTTCAAGAACTTTCAGAAGCGAATACTGGTCGCCACCAACTTGTTCGGCCGCGGCATGGACATTGAGCGTGTGAACATTGTGTTCAACTACGACATGCCCGAAGACTCGGACACCTATTTGCATCGTGTGGCTCGTGCGGGCCGTTTCGGTACCAAGGGCCTGGCGATCACGTTCGTGTCGGACGAGGCCGATGCTCGAATTCTCAATCAGATCCAGGAGCGGTTCGTAGTCAACATTACCGAACTGCCCGACGAGATTGACATTTCCACCTACATCGAGTCAAGATAAGCCAGCCGAACCATGTGGTGGCCATTATACAAGACGCTGCACCCACACACCCCCACACTTAGATTCAAGTTGAAGCACTCAGTTGATGCCTATCAACAATGACAAAAAAAATAAACAAAAATTTCATTAAAACAAATATAATACATTCAAGTCACAATAAAGTCGTCTGCTCTGACAACTCCAATCCAGCGTTCAGATTGAGCAAACAGCAAAACTCTAGAACAAGAAAGGTGTCCGGCCTTGCAACTCCTCAGCCTGTATGTGTAAATGCGTCCTCATTCCTTTTTACTGCTTTTGTTTGTTTGTCGAATGGACGCACGATAGTAATAAAGACAGACTAAATTAGTACTGGTTTCACTTTATTCACCGTTCGGCTTCTAGAACAACGATACAATCGAGAGACAAGAAGCAAAGAAAAGCAGCATAGCTGGCTGCGAACCGTAGCTGCTGCGCTCTCCTTTATTGCACAAGTCCGTGTCACAGCAGTAGTAGAACACCCCGTAGCCGGCAGAGCCTCTCAGCTCATCGCAGCGCGGAGTACATCCCCTGGCGACTACACTCGGCGCAAATGGAACGATCGAGTAGCTTTTCTGAAATTGAATAATCCTGAGCACAACGGTGCCGCGAAGCAGTTTGACCAGTTGGCTTACAAAACACGATGAATATGAAACGGGACAGATGAGTTGAGCGGCGCTCATGTTGCTCATGTGATGATGACAATTGTTGCATTCGTAGCAGAGCAAGGCATCTGTTGAATCTGCATTGTTCATTTGGAGCATTTTTAAATGACATTTAACACATTTGCCAGTCCAGTACTCACGCCAGATGAGGACGAGGAGTAGAGAAAGTGCTTGCATAAGCCGCATTCTGTCTTGGAAGTTTTATTCGTCAAACAGAAATGATTGATTTAAGCGAGTCTTGGAGGGCGCATAAGAGGCGCTTTTGAACCAAGACCCACAGAGAGAGAGAGAGAGAGAGGGAGTCTAAAAGGGCCAGGAGGAGGGAGGCAGGGTAATCGAGTCTAGATTATTAAAATTGAAATGAGCGATGCCAACAAAACGAGGCAAGTGGGCGTTGCGAGGCCTTGCAGTGAATGATTGCACAAGTCCGACTCACAGCAGAACTCATAATGGCCATAGCCAGCGAAGCCGCCTCTCTTTTCGCTGCATGTGCTTGAGCAGCCGCGACGCACCGACGGCTTGGCGAACAAAATGTTCTCAAAGTGTTTCTGCAAAGCGGTCCATGTCAATCGAGCAGAGCCAATCACCAGAGCCAGTCAAGGACATTTACCACACAATATCTGGAGCTGTCAGGGTCGCACGTTATCACTTGGCTGATCTTGTCGCCTTCGTTGCAAGCGGTGCAAGTGTAGCATCGAAGTGAGAGTGCTGGTGCGGCTTGAACAGCAAACAATTTCACTTAAAAACGGACCTCGTCCACTTAGAAAGCACTCACCCAAAGCAGCCAACAGCAGCAGATAACAAGTTGAGTAAAGACGGTTCATGTTTGGAGTTTGATTTAAAAAAAAATTCTCGTCTAAGCTCGCTCTTGCGCGCCTCATTTTTATTAATTTCTCTGGCATTGCGCAGCGATTGAATGGCATCCAGAGAAACTTGACAAACGCGTCTAATCAAATTAATAAACGAATTGCTTGCCGACAAGTATTGTTTGGCTTCGCTCATTTTGATGGCGAATTGGGCAATTACTCGTCGGACTTTTGCCAAAGGTCACCCTCACTGGCTCAATTGAGCTTGTTGCAGTCGTGGCCGGGCGTCAAGATAACCGGCGACAATCGTGCATGTGACTTGGACCGCTTTTGTTGGGGCTTTCTAGTTGAAATGTTGACCAGTCTGAGATCAACGGAGCGACACGGATGCGGTCACGCACCGTAATCGCCCACTCGGCCCTTCTACTGTTCAACAAGCAAATAAGCAAACAAGACATAGTCAAGAATCATTTCCATTCGCAAACATTCAACAAATCGACAAACGTTTGTTTGAATTGTGGAGAGACGGCCAGGTAGAGGAAGAGTGAACAAGAAAAGAGAAGGCTGAGAAGGGCACACGTTTCTCCTGGGCAAATACTCGAACGAGGGCAAACAGAAGAGAGTGAAACACGCGCAATTCTATTCGGGCTCTGCGGTGACAAGCTGTTGCTCGGCAATGTTCACTGTGGACACGTTTCCCATGACCAAATAGGCGAATCGTGTTTATTACACAACGCTGTTTGCTCATCAATCAATTAAAGCTTCTTCTTTTTCTAATTGAAACAGTGCACTTCACAGCGTGTTTCGGGGGCCGTTTATCGCACGACGTTATACAACCCTCTCTGCGCTGGTCGAGCATTCATCATCTGCTCGTCTCTATTTTTTCATTTAATTGCTGGTTCATTCAAATTCGGAGCATTATCTGTCATCAGCACAGCGTCCACTCAAATTTTCGCTGCCTCTTGGCCACTGAATGAGCAGCCAGGCTTCATCGACGCGCTCCTAGAGTGTTCTCTGACAGTTGTAGTGCATCACCGCTTTACGCAACCAAGTATTTGTCCACTCAGAGTCCAAGCCGCCTCGCTCATTGGCTCTTCTCGTGCTGCTACGTCTGAAATAAATAATTAAAACAAATAGAAAACTATTTGAAGAGGCATTCACGGTTTGCAGAAGCGCAGCTCAAGGGCTTTCTCTCTCTCTCTCATCTCACGTCCTCATTCTCTTCTGCGGCTCTCTTGGAGCTACTCTTCGCTCGCCTCTCATCACTGGCCAGCGGTATTCCTCGACCCCATCAGCTCGCGTTTATATTCGGCTCAGGGGCAATTAATCTGTCGCTCAGTCGTCATTCAACGCTTGTTTCACCTGACGACTCGAGCGGCTTGCTTGCGCGTTCATCTGGCGCTTCTAATTAAGCCGCTTTTTTTCTCATCGATTTTCTCCTATTTCTTGTTCGTCTTCTCCTTCTTTAATTGATCTGGCTTCATTCCGATGTCCATAAGAACACACGCACACACCAATCGAACAATAACGAACAGAAAATAAAGCCGCGGTAGCGACCTCTCTTCTTCTTCGTCTTTAAGATTAAAGACGAGTGCTGCAGCTGCCTACCGAGACATTCAAGTAAATTTCTAGGCGCAAGCTGATGAAAAGTAAAATGGAGAAAATGCACGACATTGATTTTCTAAACAACGAGAGCCGTAAACGCCGCCTCGTCTACGGATATATAATCCGCGACCTCTTGATCTGGTCGCTGTTTCTGTTCGTCTTGCCCTCTATCTTGTTCGCCGTCTACTATTACTGCATGCGGATGAACGGCGGCCGGTCGCTGATCAAACACCAAGTCGACGTGTTCACGTCCATGGAGCCCGGACGCGCACCAATGCAAAGAGTCAAACTCGACGAGTACGAGGACGCGGTTTGCAACGATGGCTCAGTGGCGGACTATTACATACGGAAATCGGCGAATAGCAAGCGCTGGATAATTCTCCTGCAAGGCGGCTACTTTTGCTACGACGAGTCAACCTGCATTCAGAGGACAATAAACTCGTTCAACTTGACATCGTCGAGCACCAATCAGGCCTTCCTAGTCGGTAATTGGCTCGACATGCTCCCGCATCAGAGTCGCCTCGCGTTCACTCGCTCTTCATTTCTTAGGCGACGGCATTCTCTCAGATTCAACATTCGAAAAC
Source organism: Proales similis (assembly GCA_019059635.1). Classification (NCBI taxonomy): domain Eukaryota; kingdom Metazoa; phylum Rotifera; class Eurotatoria; order Ploima; family Proalidae; genus Proales; species Proales similis. Next base: position 1,300,947 of record JAGVRJ010000004.1, read on the forward strand.
AAACACTTCGCCGACGCAAACGCCGTGTAAGTGTGCAATCAGCAAAATCCCATCCCAGTGGCTGTTTGTTCATTTTTCATTCAAAAAGTAAGGTGCCCTACTGCTCAAGCGATTTGTGGATCGGCAGCAAAAAATGTCAAAATTGCAGCGGCAATCGCCAATTTGACTTTATGGGAAGCGCCATAGTCGCTCGCGTGTTTCAACATCTCATCGCACATCAAGGCCTCGACCAGGCCCAACTCGTTTTGTTCGCTGGTGTCAGGTCAGTAGACTTGCCCTGTCACTTGAAATTCAATTCTTTCAACTTTGGCAATTAAAGTGCGGGCGGAATGGGCGTGCTGATGAACGCCAACAAAATTCAGCATTTTCTCGGCCAATCGGCACCCAACGCCGAGCTCAAGCTCTTGATCGACTCGGCCTGGCTTCTCGACCTGCCCTATTCGTTTCTGTGCGATTCGACCGAGCGAGAAAGCTGCGTCATTCACCGAATGTTCGCCAACGCAATCGAGTAAGCAGACCACTGCTTGTTCTAATTTAGGCAAACTTTGGTCGCTCTAACTTGCGGTCTACTCAAAGATACTGGAATGCGCAGTTGCCTGACGAATGTGCTCGATTGCACTCGAAGCCCTGGGACTGTTTTTTGCCCAAGAACCTGCTGCCCACAGTGAAAGGTAAATTGCAAGTGGCTGCTGCTGCTCGTCTTTTTCAAGAGTAAACCTGGCCCTGCTTTTCAGCCGACCACTTTGTCGTGCAGAGCATGTTCGACGAATCGTTGGTTATGGAGCAGCACAATTTGATAAAGACCCGTTCTCCGGGCCTGCCCAACGACGTCTACTTTTCAAAAGCGCTGAGATCAGTGAACGAGCGGATGAGATCGGACACGGCCTCGATCAGCAACATTTTCATGCCCTCGTGTGTCTCGCACATGCTCATAACACGCAGGTGAGTGAAGCGCACGATTTACAACCCGTCGAGTCTCTAAAAACGTGGCCTCTCTAATCTCTCTTAAAGCGATTGGAGTCAATTCAGAGTGGATGGCACTCATCTGGACGAGCAGATCAGCTGCTGGACGAGCCAATCAGCCGAGTGCGCGTCATCAAGAGCCGTCGAGGAATGCGAATGGCCCAACTGCGCCAGCACTTGTCCACGTCTGCAGCATCCGTACTCGAATCTCGATGCCGATCCGATCGAATACTTCAGCTATTATGGCCTGGTCGACTTGGCCTCGCTTCGTCGACGTTTGCACTTGAACTCGAGCAGAGTGAAAACGCTCGGCTATCAGCGTCTTATCAGATTGTTGATGAGCTCGGCGAAACTGTTCTAAACTGAACGCAATTATTTATTTTGCATGTCGTTCCGTATTCGTTTCTATTTATGACGAATCGTTAGATTTCCAAAAGTAAGCAAATAAAACTCAAAATCTTGCTGAGCATTCAGTTCTTGTTCACCTGTGTGCCGTCGCGCTGATTGCCCTGATTGCCCCGTGAATGTGAAAATGAAGCGACCAGGCGACTGGCTATCTGAGTGGCTACCTGGACGCTCGCTGGCTATCAGCTTCAAGTGAGACCTTCAAAAACGTGCGTTTCAGCTATTTGCGCAACAATTTCATTCACTTTTTTAAAAGCGATATCATCATTATTCATCATGAGTGCGATAATGACAACCATGATAGTGACGACAATGAAGATAATTCAGACGGCGGTAATAATTGCCAACTGCTTGCGCCACTTGAACCGCCTTATCTTGTCAGCGCAATTCAATGAGCAAAAGCGCTGACGAACCAAAATAAAAAAAAAAAAGAATCGTCTCGAATCTAAAATGTCAATGCGAATGCCGATCCAGGCGCTGCGTTATGTAACCGGTATAAATAAGAGTGACAGACGGCCTAAAGCGGCATAAAGCCAAGTTAAGAAAAGTGCTCAGGTTTCTAGAGAATTTCAGAACAAACAGTCAACACACGGCCAGAAAATGTCAGTCTACGTCGGAATACCACAAATGGACCTCGACAAATACAGACGCAAGCGTAGTCCGAGCAACAAGCGATTTCGCGAGTGGACCAAAAGCCAGCGCAGCAACACAAGCAGCAGCAACACAAGCAGTTCGAACCAGTCGAGTACAGGTAGCAAGCTGAGACTGGCTTCTCAGCGAGTAAAAAAGTTCTTTCACTCGTCCTAAAATGCTGCCCGAACGCTCAAACATCTCTTGGCCTCTAAGGGAGGGGCGCAAATGCTTTCATCTATCGTGCTAGTCTTTTCTCTCGAATTATTCTGTACGCTTCCTGAAGCATCATGAACAATAATTTTGGTTTTCTTTTCCTTAACGAACAAACTTTTTTCCACATTTGTCCGACGAAAATAAAATTGGTTGGCGCCCAAATTCAAACTCATGCTCAACTTGATTTAATTCAAACTGACCAAAAGGCGAGTTAGTTTTGCCATGTTCATCTCAACTAGCTGCCTGTTCACCCAGTTTGCTCTTCTTGCCCAAGTCCTTTCAATCTTTAGTCAAACATCTTTTTTTTTTTGTTGGTTTATTCACAAGAATGCCCGTCAAATGTGTGAGATGTGAAGAGAACCGGGCGATCCTGAAACGACCCAAGACAAGCGATGCAATGTGCAAGGAATGCTTCTTTTTTGTGTTTGAAGAGGAGATTCACAACACAATTGTGGAAGGTGGCCTTTTCAAACCGGGCGAGCGCATTGGCATCGGCGCTAGCGGCGGCAAGGACTCAACTGTGCTGGCCAGCGTGCTGAACACGCTGAACCAGCGCTACAACTACCAGGTCGAGTTGATATTGCTGTCTGTGGACGAGGGCATCACCGGCTATCGCGACGACTCGCTCGAGAGCGTCAAGAGAAACCAGACCGCGTTCGGCCTGCCGCTCAAAGTGGTCACGTACGAGGAGCTCTACGGATGGACTATGGACGAGATTGTGAAAAAAGTCGGCAGGAAGAACAACTGCACGTTTTGCGGCGTATTCCGACGCCAAGCGCTCGACAGAGGCGCCATGATCCTTCAAGTGGACAAACTGGTCACCGGACACAACGCTGACGACGTGGCCGAAACCATTCTGATGAACATTCTTAGAGGAGACATCGGACGACTTGAACGCTGCACGGCGATCACCACCGGCCAGGAGGGCGCCATTCCACGCTGCAAGCCGTTCAAGTACACGTACGAAAAGGAGATTGTCATGTACGCGTATTTCAAGAAGCTCGACTACTTCTCGACCGAGTGCATTTACTCGCCGAACGCGTATCGAGGCCACGCGCGAGCCTTCATCAAAGACTTGGAGGCGATTCGTCCGCGCAGCATTCTCGACATAATCCACAGCGGCGAGAAGTTGGCCATTAAAAAAGACGCCAAAATGCCGGTGCAGGGCATTTGTGAACGATGCGGATACATATCGTCGATGAACTTGTGCAAAGCCTGCAATCTGCTCGAAGGTCTGAACAAGGGAATTGCCAAACTCGGCATTGGCAAGACACATCGTCTTCGAAAGCAGTACAATCTCACGCCGACCTATTCGCTCAACTCGAGCATGGCCAGTTTGCGCACCAGCAGCGAGCAGTCTCTGCTCCTCGACTCTGATGCGAACAACAACCAGAAATGCTGCGCAGGAAAGGGCTCCTGTTCGAAGCGGCCAGAAACGGAGCGTCTGGAGCCCGTTGTCGACTCTCTTGACGAGCCCTGAATAAAAGCAAAAAAAAAAAAGATTAACCGAATAGATTGAGTGTTCTCTTCTCACTCGGCCTTTTTTGTTAAACAACAGCGCCATATGGATCAAATAGGCGAGTGTGAAATTTTGGGCTGGAACTAGCCAAAGTCACGTGATTCGTAGGCCACGAGCGAGATAGAGGCGTGCGTGAATTGTTTCAAGTTAAATAACTGTAAATTGAAGAGACAAAGAACAGAAGCCAAGAAAAAGAGAGAAAGAGAGAGAGAGAGTGTAAACAAAAGACCACAAAGAAGAGAAGGGGCCGATATTTTGAATCTTCTGGATGGTCGCCGAAGCACCAGATGAGCGTTAGATGGCATCGTTGGTTGACGGGCGTTTTTTGGTCCGAGCTGGCATGGTGGTCCTTTGCTTGGACAATCGTGAATTTTCTTCGTGACTCGTCTCGTCTTGGCTGAGTTTTCGTTTGCCGTTTGCTTCCTCGTCTTTGTTGGGAATCTGCTCGAGAGTTGAGACCATCAGCTGCATGAGAGGAACAGGCGGCGCACTTGCATCAGATTGAGCCTCTCCTTTTGCCACTTCATGGCCGGCGTGGCTTCGCGGCTCGGCTTCTGCTGGTCGCGCTTGCTGTCCTTCAAATTGTCTATTTGCTCTTCTTGACTGGTCTGTCCTTCTTCTGGAATGCGGCTCTTCGTCTTCATCGCGATGATGATAATCATCGCGGCGATAGTCAGGCACCGAATAGATTGAGTGTTTATTGGGCGACGATAAATGAGCGGTGGACGAGTGCTCGTCCCTGAATTCTTCGTTCAGCAGCGCGATCATTTCCTTGTCCAGGCCCAGGCCGGGCAAAGTGACCGACCCTTGCTCGTTCTCCACGCTCGGCTCTTTTGCATTTCAATTGTACGTTAATCAATCAGACGCGAGTGATTGAAATTTTTTTTTCGAAACCTGCCACTTCGATGTTTTTGAATATGATTCCAGTGACGCGCTCAGCTTTGGACGTATTGGCCTCGTCGGCCTTCTCGCCCACTGGCTCGCCCGGTCGGTTACGGGTCCAGAAGCGGCTAATTAAATCGGTTACGCTTGACATTAAACTCCGCGTGAGATGAGAGCGAGAAGATTCGTACGTGCTTCGATCGTTCGAGCCAGAGACGAGCATATGTCCGAGTGGATGCCACGACAGGTCCCAAATCATTCCTTCATGAGCGTCCTCTAAACTGCCGAGCTCTTTCTCCGCTCTGAAAGCGAAGCCGAGCCTCCGATTAGTAGAGTGGCCCACACGCTACGACAAGCAACGACTTACCCGGCCAACCAGAAGAACAAGGAGCCGTCCGCACCGCCACTGGCGAACAGTCTCTCGTAGACCGGATGCCACGCAACACCTGTCCAAGTCACTGCACTCAATGGTCGTCAAGCAGAAATGAGAGAGCCAACTTACTGCAGGCGTCTTTTTTATGGCCGCGGAACGATTGCACTTCGTGCTTCAGGTTCCTGATGTCGAACAGTTTGCAGAGGTGGTCCCTTGAAGAGCTGATCAGCCAGTTGCCATTGAACTGGTTCCATTTCAGATCGGTGCAGGTGTTTTTGTGAGCGTGACTTGAGTAGGACGACCATTAGCGGCAGCAGGACATGCCAAACTCGAGCCGAGCTCTACTCACAGAGTGGTGATTTTCTTGCAGCTACGAGCATCCCACAGAATGATTGGCTGCTGCGAGTCTTTGCTGCCCGAAATTATCACTCCTTTGTTTGGATGCCAGTCGACGCATTTCACGTCCGAGCCGTGTCCTTTCGTTCATCGGTCAGTGGTCGTCTCTAGCAGCGCCAAATAGGCACCAACCTTGTAAAACACTTTCTTCAGTGCAGGTCACAAAGTCGAATATGCGCACGGTCCGGTCGTCTGAGCACGAGGTGAACTTGGCATCGGTCGGCGAGAAGCTTAAACGAATAAAAAGCAGTTCAGTTGAATGCGTTCGGAAAGCGGTTGCTGTGCAGCGGTGGCCAAGTAGTAAAACGAACGGACTGGGTGGGCCTCGACTCGATCACGTTCTCTGTCCTTTCGTCTGCTCCTCTGCCGGTTTCAAATTATTCAACGCCGAGTAAGAGAATGGTTGGTAAACTTGTCAAAGCAATTTATTTTTTGCTTAGAGAACTGCTCGAGCAGCCGAATGGACTAGTTCAATCAGTGATTAAGCGAGCGATCTTCTCGCACAGCAGCCACTTGCCAGTCCCTACTATTCGCCTTTATTTCTTCACACGCGTGTTTTAGTACCTTAGGCCTCGAATCGCTTCGAAGTGTCCCTGAAACATTTTCACATTGTTCATGTTGGCTTGCCAGTATTTAACGTAGCCCTTGTCGTCGCCAGTGAGCATCCATTGTTCGTTGTGGCTCCAGATCATGGTTCGCACGGCACAGTTGTGCGCCTTGATTTTTTATGAGAAAAGCAGAGCAGGTGAGCTGCTGGCGTCTCTCGCCTCGAGATATTTAGCGGCATGAAGCACCTGTAAGATTGTCTCAAAGTTGAACGTCAGTCCGTTCCAGAGAGTGAATTCGCCACTTGACGCGCCGGTCACAAGTCGCCTGCCGTCCGGAGTCCACTAGACGACGGCCAACGCATCACAGGACGATCGCCGCCTGAAATAGAAGAGCGCTCGACTTACTCGCACACAAAACACCGGTCGCGGGTCTTTGTTGAGGGCGGCGCGAATGAACTTGGTCATCACACAGCTCACCGGGTTGTCGATCATGTCGTGCGGCAGGCTCATTGATTGAGTGTACAAGTGATCGGACTGGAGAGAGCGGTCGTCGCGCGGGTCGCGTTTCCACACCCGATTCTCCAGATAGTGAACAACAGACGGATTGTAGTCGACCGTTTTTCGAGCGACCGCTTTCCTCAGCATCTTTCCGTCGAAGCCCATCTCGGAGGCCGGAAGAGACTGCATCGGCTGTTGCTGTTGCTGAAATTGGGGCTGGTGAGTGTAGCCCGATGCACTGGTGCCAGACGCCATCATCGGATTTGGCGCCGCTTTCATCTGAGGTCTCATGCCCATCTGAAGCATTCTATTTCAAAGAGCTTGTTCTTCTCGTTTCTCGCTCTCTACGGCCCTTTGTCTATAATTTATTCCAACAACGATAAGCCAATGAGACACAATGCGATCAATGTGACTGGCTCTTGCTCTATTTAGCTTAACAAAATGCCAGGCCTGATCTGATCGAATCTTTTCGTTGCCTGGACCGGTTTGCAAAAAGGTAAATCGGGGGTCTATAAAAAAGAGGAAGAGAGCGGCGCTGAGCAGAAATGCTTATTTTCGACTGATGAATGGTTAATATGGAAAAGCAGCTTCAAGCTTGAATAATGCTAGTTGAGGTACTTGGCTGAGGCAAGATTGCGAATTTCAAGCCCTGACGCATATATAATTCGATCAATTCTCTTGGTTTCTGTTTTCAACTTTCGGACTCGCGATGCTATCCGTGACCAAGTAGGCTTGAAATTTGCTCCGATTCGGGCAGGCAGTTTTGAATGGGCAATTCGCTAGACTAGCGGCTAAACTGGCGATTGTGGGCTCGGCCGTCTACGTCACCGTGGACAACAGCATCTGGGACAAGAGCGAATACGCGAGCAATGCGATTAGCAAGCTGAAACGGGCGCTGCCCGAAACCACCGAGCTCTACAAGAATGTATGTAAGCTTGAGAGCCACATGGGTTTGAGCTGAATTTAGTAAGACACTGAAAAGCTTCCGTCGCGAGACTCGGTGGCTAACAAATGGAACGAGGGCGTCTCGAGCGTTTTCACTCATGTGGCCAACCCGTCGTCCGACATCGAGGCCATCAGCCGCAAACTATCCGACCTTGCTTCATCATCCTCGTCTGGCCATTCTAAGTAAGGACAGAATGCTTGCGTCACAACTTCGATTTTAGTTCTTTATCAAATTGACCCCTTGACCAATTACATATAAACTTAAACAATAAAACTCGTGAGCGTGTGCCGATGGACGGTGCTGGGCAATTTTCTTCACTTTTATTCAACTCAATGTCCGTTAGTGATCTTCGACTTGAGCTGATGCGTTCGAATGAGACCGTCCCAGCTGCAAGTGAAGAGTTGTTGCTTGTCGTTCGGATTCCAGGCGACTCCGGTCACGTAGTCGTTGTGCTCGTACGAATAGCTGTTCGGTCGGAGCTGTTTTAGCGCTTGAAAGCGATTAATCAGCTGTAGCCTACCTCTGGCTCCACTTGGCTGTTTGAACATCAAATGAGCTGACAAGTGCTCTGCAGTCCTCGGAAGCGGTGCCGATGAAATGGCGCTTCATCGCAATTTGCCGAACTGAGCGATTGTGCAGCTTGGACTTGATCACGATCGGCTTGTCCAGGCAGCGAATGTCAAAGAGCGCCAGACTTCCGGCCTCGTCTCCGATGGCAATTAAATCGCTCTCGTCCGACGACCAGCAAGATGAAGAGGGCGCCGCGCCGAGGCAATGAGCTAAACAAAAAGTTAATGGCCACGTGTCATCTGACTCGGAAACATGCGAACCTAACGAGAAGGCCGGCATTTCTTTGCGCAAGTCCCACAAAAGTGCTCTATCGTCCTGATTAGACGAATAAAGTCTGTTGGAGTCCAAAGTGAGTGAATGGGGCTTCTTACCGCCGAGGTCGAGACAAACACATTGCGCTGAGCGGGGCTGGCGGATATTGAGCTGACAGCGTCGTCATGGGCTAGAGAAGCGCGTCAAGCATCAAAACAGAAACTCAATGAAGCAGTCTGTGCTACCGTCAAGTGTGCGGATACTCAGCTCTTCGCTCAGGTCCCATTGCTTGATCCTTTTGAAGTTTGGTAGAGAGCGAACTGGTACAGTTGGGCAAAGGAGAGAATACTTGGAGTCATCGGAGCCTGACAGGACCACGTGCTGGTCGAGTGGAGACGTTTGAATGCACAGAAGCATGCTGTCGTGTTCCTGTTTTCTCATCACCTCGTCAAACCTGCTGCGAGATTCGTTGAGTCGAAGTTTGATTATTTCGCCTTTCCATTCGGATTGAGAGACCAGAGAGAGAGAGAGCAAGGAAGAGCGAGGGAGAGAATATGAGTGAATCGAGCTTTAGAGCGGATACTGTGGCGCTTTGGTTTACCGTTGTCGGTGCCGAGAACCACTTCGTTGGTATTCAGCCAGCGCGCGTCGCACACTCCGGAGGTGAATTTCTGATTCACTTGGAGGCAGTTGAGAAGAGTCGGTTGAGCTGGGTCGAGACGGTCAAGCTCTTCTCTGTTCAAAACGCCAATGAAACCGATCCAGTGCCGGTAAGTCAGATAACTTGAACTGGCGAGCAGGTCGCCGTCTATGATTGGGCCGAGTATGAATTGGCTGCTTTTGCAAAGGAGAGCAGGCTACTCACTCTGGTTAAAGTCGATTGAACACAATAGCTCGTCCATTAGATTAAGGCCGGTCGACAATCACAACTGATCAGCTCGATATTTGCAAGTGGCGCGCAATTTCCCACACTGCAATGAAGTGAATCAAATTGTCAGGTTGAGTTTGCTCTGTTGGCTTCGGAGCGAACACCTCAGAAAATGTTTCACCTCACTTGAGCAGCAGTTCGAGGCAAAGGTATGTTCGAGGAGCGCAGACTTGCGGGCATTGGCTGGTCTGGCCGACTTGTCAACAACCGACACCTCTTCACCAAGCGAGCCTTGTTCCTCTGCTCGGCCGAACTTGCACTGGCATTTATCTGCACCATTGGCGATCGCTTCATATTCACCGATGACAGGCTAATAGCCGCACTGAGCAAACAGACCGGCCGAAGCGAGCAGCTCATCCGGGCGTTGATGGACAACGCGGCGCATGCATTAATCGCGTCCTTGTCTTGGTTTCTAATCTCCTATCCGAATCTGAGCCTGTCCGAGTTGGCTGTGAGTGGCGCGATCGGCTCTCTCATCGATTTGGACCATTTCCTCAGCGCCCGATCGTTTCTCTTGTCTGACGCCATTTCACTTCCGAAGCGGCCTTTCTTGCACAACAGCCTCACGCTGAGCGCCGTCAACCTGTTGATTGCGTACTGTCTCTACTCGAGCGGTTCGACTCTCAAATGGGCATTTTTGTTCTTCATTAGCTGGTTTTCTCATCATGTACGCGATGCCAATCGCCGAGGCCTCTGGTTTGGCCCGTTTTTCACTACGCCGGCCCTCAATCAAGCAGCCTATCTCGGTCTAGTTCAACTTACGCCGCTTCTCATTCGAGCCCTTTTCAACAACGTGTCTGCAAGCGAGTCCAGAACTAAGCGTTTTGTATTCGATGTTTGAATTGCTTTATATTTCGTTTTGGCTATCAAAATCGCTCGCTTCGTCTTTAATCGTTGATTTCTTCTTTATTTAAATAAACAAACAAGTCTGGCGCTATTGAATGAACAACGAAATAAACTTTCTGGTAGATCGAGCAGTAACTTCTAAAAACGATCAAGACTAGCAAAAGTGGAATACATAAATACAATTAGACAGACGACAGATGGATATGAACATGAAACGAATGGCTGGCCAACGCAAACCGAACGAATCTGAGGGGAATTGGATGTCAGATGAACTCGGAGACCGAGAGCAGGATTTTGTTCTTGATGGCCGCGCTCTCGCACAAGCCGCTTATGAGCTTGGCGCCGATCTGCTGACAAGCGAACGCGTTTGTCGAATTGGCGCTGGCCACTTTCAGTTCGGATGGCAGTTGCCCGCTCGTCGCCGTTGTGCTGCCGCAGTCGCCCAGTAACTGTTCCACATTGATCAGAGAGCCCAAGAGTATGAGCGTAAAATGCAACGCTTTCAACTCGTTCTCTTTTAACTGAAACGCTGAAGCTGCTGGCTGGCTGTTGGCAGCGAATTTCTCATTCTGAACGGGATAAAAGGTCTGGCCGGCCAAAGTCGCTCTACTCTCGCGTGCGTTGGTAAAGAAAGGCGGCGTGGCTAGTTCTGTTTGAATTGTTGGTTCACTTTTAAGCTCAAAATTGTCTCTGGATTGAGTGTCGATCGCCTTGTCCGACAGCTTGGCTCGTTTGCTTTGCCGTTCAACACTGGACTCTGTTTGGAGGGCGATCGTCGAGTAGACTCTGTTCAGACTCTCAATGAGGCTCTTCTCGTACCGACTCAGGTCGGGCGTCTTTAGTGCCGACAATGATGTGCTCCGACTCAGATATTGACTCAGCGACTCGACTTGTGAATCAAAGTCGACCAGATAGGCAAAGGCCACAAACAGGCCGCGTCTTATTAGAGAGAGTTCTTTGGAGCTCTTGGAGAGGTGAAATGTTGGAGCTAGAAGGTCGCTGTTGTGGCTGTTGTTGTTCTGATTGTTGTTCTTGTCGATTTTAAAAGAGTTGCTCAACATCAGATTGCCGAGCGTAGCGGTCAGGTCAAGCAAATGCTCTTTGATGCTCGTTTCGTTGTTCGTCTGGCGGATCAGTGTCTTCTTAGACTCGATTTCGCACATGATCGCAGTGAGCAGCTGCTCGTCACTGGCGCCCTTCAGCGAAGTGTTGAACGGCGTCGAGCCGACCAGACTTCGATCTTCGTTTAGAAACTCGAACGAGGACAGAGTCGTCGAAGAGGACGCCGACAGGTCTGTGCATAGACTGTAGGGGTCAGAGTTGAATGCGTTTCTTTGTTGAGCTGCTTGGCCCGACTCGAACGGATAGGAAAAGGCCCTGCTGCCACAAGCGGCTCGGCTATCACTGAAAAACTCGCGACCGAAATCGATCGACGCCGCCTCGTCTCTCGGCTTGTTCAGACCGCCGGCACTTATTTGACCGCCTGTGTACCAGACCGTGTTGTAGTAGGTGTCATAAGCGCTCTGACTGGTCAGCTCGGAGAACGAGTTGCGAGCATCGTGATAGGTCGATGCGCAAACGTGAGAGTAGTCATTTGTGGGACTGGCGATCTTGAGCCCAAACCGAGGCGAGGTGGACACCGCACTGTAGTGGTCTATGATTGACATCGACTGCAGAGAGTCGGGCGTGCCGAACGCGTTTGCTTGGCTGCTGGCAAGAGATGGGAGATGGCCTGACGAGTCGAAATAGACTTGGCCACTCGGCTGGCTGAACTCGTATTGCGAGCTGGACAGAACTGGCTCGTTGCTCGGGCCCATGCTGAAATAGCTCTTTTTCTCAATATCGTTCGGATAAGAATGCTGCAGCGGAGTGTCGAGTTTAGCGCTCTCCGAACGCTTCAAATTGAGCGAATGATGCTCTCGCTGAAGGTTGAAGTTGTTAGAGGACGGAGGCGAGAGAGACGACGAATGGTGATGGTGCTGATGATAGCTGGAGCCTAAATTGACCGCCGGGCCTGAGGCTGATGTGGACGCCATGTACGATGTATCCATCCGGTTGGCCTTTGCTCAGTCTAAATCTAAAGAGGCAGAAGGAACAGGTTATAAAAGGCAGCGGCGTTCAACAAACAGAAATGCCCAAACTGCATCGTTTGCTCGAGCAGCATAAACAAATAGAAGCAAGTGGGCGTTACAGTCGAGTGCGTGCTCGACTTAACAGTGACATGCTAAATCAAACGTGCGACTGTTTATCATATCACTTTGGACGTTCAATCGTGAACGCTTATCAGCATGTCTTTTTTTTTAAATGGCATTGATTTATTAGAATGATGATGTTCTGATGGCAGAACGTCGAGCACAGCCAATTAGGATCGAAATGTCAGCGCAGACACACTCGCCACTCATTGAGTTGCAATAAAACAGTTTGAGCTGACCGCCTCATGGGTGCACTTTAATGGAGCGCAAGGGCGAGCTATTGACGAGCGAGCGACCGACCAGTGAAGCGTGTTTCTTGGTCAACTCTCTGCTCGGCCGATCGCTTTCTTCCATCCTTCTACTACTGCTGCTACTCCTCCTCCTCCTCCTCCTCTTCGCCTTTTTGCTCTTCGGTTGCAATTAAGCGCGCCAGATGAGCGGCTATAAAGTGAAGGAACAATGGTCATAAAATGGCCCGCAATGCCTCATTTAGATTCTCATATTGAGCTCAAGGTGTATTTTCTTTCATACGCTTGCTCACACACACACACACACAGGCACATACAGAGTGTGCAAACAAATAAAATCAAATAGCCCGATTCGCATTATAAACTGATTCACAGGTTAGGATTTTCGTGGGAGCTCACGACTGGCAGCAAACGCGCAGCCTTGATCGCAATATGAGAGAGAGAGAATAGCGGACTGAAACAAATGAGGACTGAATAGACGTCGATTATCTTTAGAGCGTTTAGCGTTAAACAGGAGAAGCCGAAATGAAGCAAAGCGGCAAACAGACAGGAAGAGAGTAAAAGAGGGCAGCCTGCGACTCTAGGCAACGTGTCGAACGAGTCGAGCTTAGCCACCTGTTGCTAATTGGCCGTAATCAAGGATATGAAACAAGCGGTTAGATGAAGCGCCTGACGCTTATTAGACAAGTGTGAGCTCATTTCGAGCTGCAGTGATTTCACGAGAGGCCTGCTCGTTGTCTGCCACCGCAGCCTCTGTTGCTCAATTGACATTAGCGCGATTCACGCTCGGCTGATGGCCACCAATGAGTAGGCCGTTCGTCTGTGTGCTGGTCGGCATAAACGGCCGTGTGCCTGCTCTGGCCGTTCTTAACATTTAAATTCGCACGTGCACATCCGATTCAAATTGAAGTGGTTTCTGGCCGACCGGTTCCGGCCTCTAAATATCTCGTCTCGGCTCAATCGGTGCCTGTTGGATGTTTGTTTGCTGGTTTTTGTTCTTTGTTTATTAATTAAACGACGCGCACGAAGATTTATCATTTCTAATTGCTTGCGAACACGGCTCGATTAAGCCCGACTCTGACAGGCATTGTCCTCGAGCTAGGTTAAATCCGTCTGCCAGACCGGTCTGTTCTCATGTCTCGGGCACTTGAGCAAGCCTAGCCTAGCCTTGGGCGCTCGAGCGTTTGCTCTCCTTTTCTCTGTCTTTCTGTGATTCTCGTTGCCTCGCCCCTAAATAGATTGACTAGCACTGGAGGCCAAGCTTACCGTCATTCTAAACGGCAATTAATCAACTCAAATCGTCTAAAATCGAATATCCGTCTATTTGCTTAGTGTCGCATGGGCCTAGAATTGACTCTGGGTCCGAATGATTTTCTCAATTGAATACAACCAGCCACAGAGAGAGAGAGAGAGAGAGAGGGATATCAAGTTTCATTTAAACTCAGGCAGACAGGTTCATAGATAATAAACATGATGTTGATGATGATCTTGATGATCATGATGGTGGTGGTGGTTGCGATCAAGAAAGAGATGATAAAAATGGAACAAATAATAAAAGCCAGACTGACTCACTTAGTCCGAATGATTTATAGAGTCAATTAATGAATTGAGAAAGTGCACTGGCCGCTCTAAACTTTAGAGCGTCATAAAAAAGCCAAGCGAGTATAAACACGGTGTTGGCAAACCGTATAGCCTGACCAAGGCCAGTGGAACGAATTTGAAATAAAAATCAAAGATGAGCCTATCGCAGTTTAGCATGAAAGTGAGATATGAACGCTCGAGTCAGGTGGTTCAGTAGCAGGCGAAACAGAGACTAGCACAGCCGCCGACGAGAGGCATGTAACTTGAGCAAATTCGTCGTTGCTTCGAGTGGCCAGCGATCGACGTCGGTCATTTACTCGCTTAGCAGCGCGGTGAGATTTAGAACGTTTGTAATAATCGTAAACCAAATTCCAAATGTTAAATGTCCTGCTTTAATGACTTGCTCTCGGCTTTTACACACATAAACGCAAACAGAGAGTGAGAGGGCCAGCCAGAGAGCGATAGAGAGACAGAGAGGAGCTGAAAACATGGACCATCGCTTTGATGTGCGCTTAGGTAAATCGATGCGCATTAATGAGCATTGGCCGCGCTTAAAAGGCAACAGAGCGACAACGAGCGCCGCGACGACATTTAAATCTAAACGAACGTTGCCACATAAAAAAAAATCACTTGCCCTGCCCGCCTCACTTGACTCTTGGACTCGAGCGCCACTGCAACAGACCGGCTCGTAGAAACTACGCCGACTTATCCGAGACTCGCATCATGTGTTGATTTGGCACTTGTGTGACTCGTTGTGGTGTCATAGAAGAACAAGCAGCGGCAATTCACTGTGAGCACCTGAGCTAAGCAGTTTAAAATGGAATGTCGTTCGATTTAAAGTATCGGGGCGGTTGACGATCAAAGACGAACGCTCGACGACGACGACGACGAGCATTCAGACTGAATTGCTCGTTGTGCTGCAGCCGCCAATCAAATTCAAGTCGCGCAAACAGATGCCCAAATTGATTGGTTGTTTTTTAAAACAAAGACCGGCCAACGTTGTTAGATAATATTCACTTTTCAAGCGATAAGCCATTAAAATTGATGATCGCCTGAACTGGCCGAACGAGACCAACATGTGCTCTTCTCCCTTTCTCTCTCTCTCTCTTCGTTCTGTTCTGTTCGAAATATATATTTTTTCGTTACTTGGCTGCTTGTTCGGGCGCCGCGATGCATTGGCCCCGTTTAGGGACACCTAATTTGTTTTCTCGTCAGCGTTCGTCTGCGCCTCATCTCAATTTTGATTGCTCGCATGAATATTTATTCGTTTGAATGCTCGTGTTCGCTCGAGTCGACTCTCTCTCTCTCTGCCTCGTTTTTTTTTCAAAACGAATTTTGCGCCTCGTCCCGTTTCAAGTACAAGCAAGTTTACATTTTCGATCGGTTTATTTGGATTCATATTGGAATTGCAGACGCCGGCTGTCAGCCCAAATCGCACGGTCCTCAATTCCTTGCCCGGTTTTCAGCCTCTCCTTCAAAACTTCCTCCTCTTGACTGTAACGCGGTCGGCATCGACTCTGGCCAAAATGACCAGTGCCCGTGCCGACTTGTAGAAACTCTTAAATTCCAGCGGCCAGAATCAAGCCGCCAAAGCAGACAATTCAAGTGTTCTTGAGGAGAGAGCACGCGGCCACTTGACTGCGTAGAAATTTGCCCGTCGACTGGCTCTCTCGCTTCAAACGTGCTCAAGCACGTAAGTGCGGACGATCGCACCTGCGCGAATATTGAAACTGGCGGCGACCCAGTTAGACAGCGATTATGCTAATATAGTTGCGAAATCGTCCTTCACTCGACGAAGCGGTCTCATATGCACTTGGTATTGCAACAAACACACGCGTAATCTCTCTCTCTCGTTCACATCCGATTGATAGAAAGCTTCAGCAAGCAGAAATGCCCACCATATCCATCAACCGAGAGCTCTTGTTCAACAAGATCGGCCAGAGCTTCAGTGGGTGATTCAGCTAAAAGCCTAAACCGAATACCGAATGTAACCTGTTTGCTTGTCGGGCTGAATAGCTGACGAAAAGTTCGACGAGCTTTGCTTTGAGTTTGGCATCGAGCTCGACGATGTGGTCACCGAAAAGACCCAAGTGACCGAGAGCGGCCAGAACGTGGAAAGGGAACATGTCGTTTACAAGATCGAGATTCCCGCCAACCGATACGACCTTTTATGCGTGGAAGGCTTGGGCCGTGCTCTCAGCGTATTCCTGCAAAGGTGAACGTCCGCTCCGCTGCTCTTGTCAAGCAGACAGCTCATTCGCTCCATCTTTCAGGACCAGCCCTCCCAAGTTCGTGTTAGACAAGCCCTCGTCCGAGCAGCTGATCAGACTCAAGGCGTTGCCAAATGTATTCAATTGGCGAATGCCTCATTTGACGTTTAACTGACATTTGCCGTTTCTAGTGTGCTACTGTGAGGCCGTTCGTTGTGGCCGCCGTGTTGCGCAACGTTAAATTCACTCAGGAGAACTACGACAGTTTCATTGAGCTCCAGGACAAACTGCACCAGAACTTGTGCCGGTAGATAATTAACCAGAATTGTTGATGACCATTCGAGTCTCATGGCGGCACAGAAAGCGAACCTTGGTGGCGATCGGAACACACGACTTGGACACGATCAAGGCGCCGTTCCGCTACGACGCACGTCGGCCCAAAGAGATTCGTTTCGTTCCTCTTAATCAGAGCAAGGAGGTGGACGGCGAGCAGCTGATGGAGCTCTACTCCAAGGACAGCCACCTCAAGCCCTATTTGCCCATCATTCAGGACAAGGAGTTCTATCCGGTCATTTACGACGCCAACGACACTGTTCTATCGTTGCCGCCGATCATAAACGGTTCGTTGGGGTCGCTCAATGCCGCACGCTCCTCCTCGGCCTCATTCTCTTTGTTTCTCTCCTTTTCAGGCGACCACAGCAAAATAACGCTCAACACCAAGAACGTGTTCATCGAGTGCACGGCCACCGATCTGCACAAGGCGGAGGTTGTGCTCGACACTATGGTGACCATGTTCAGCGAGTACTGCGAGTCGAAATTTCACATCGAGCCGGTCGAAGTAGAGCAGTTGGACGGCACTCGGGCTCTTTATCCCACGCTTGAGGAGCGAACCGAGCTCGTGCAGGCCGACAAAATCAACCAGCAGATCGGCATAAAAATCGAGGCCGACGAGATGGTCCGTCTCCTGAACAAGATGAGTCTCAGCTCTAAAAAAGGCGCCGACGGCACAATCGAAGTTCTTGTGCCGCCCACTCGATCGGACATTCTGCACGCCTGTGACATAATGGAGGACGTGGCCATCGGCTTTGGATTCAACAACATTCCTCGAACTGTTCCCAAGACCAACTGCTTCAGTGCGGAGGTGAGCAGAGCATTTCTCAAAACAGTTGCGTAATTCGCTCGGCTAAACACGACCACAGTTTGAGCTCAATCGTCTCACCGACTTGCTCCGACTCGAGCTTGCCCAGTGCGGTTACACTGAAGCGCTCACCTTCACTCTGGTAGGCAAATTGACTCAGTCTGTGCGGGAACTCAGCTCGCTCACTCGGCACAGTGTTCAAGAGAAGACGTGGCCGATAAAATGAGGCGAAAGATCGACCAAGTGCCGGCAGTGCACATCTCCAACCCAAAGACCCTTGACTTTCAAGTGGTGCGCACCTCTCTTTTGCCCGGTCTGCTCAAGACACTCGCCTGCAGCCGCAACATGCCTTTGCCGCTGAAAATCTTCGAAGTGTCTGACATTGTCCTCACCGATGCGAGCACGGGTAAGCAGAAGGGCGCATTTAAACAAACATCGACTACAAGACACTTGTTCTTCAAATCAGAGACGGGCGCCAGAAACCAGCGCAATCTGGCCGTTCTGTACTACAACAAGACGGCCGGCTTTGAGATCGTTCACGGCGTTCTGGATCGGCTCATGCAGGTGCTTGGCATCGAGTGGAACTCGGCCTATCACCTCTCACACAAAGATGGTCGGTAACTCAAACAGCCGATCTCTGCGGCCACTCGTTTCAAAACAAGTTCTCTCCGTTTGAAGATGCGAGCTACATGCCAGGTCGATGTGCAGCGGTCAACGTTAACGGCCAAGTGATCGGCACCGTCGGCGTCCTCCATCCGGACGTGGTCACCAACTATGAGCTCAATTTGCCCTGTTGTGCGCTCGAGATCAACATTGAGCCGTTCGTCTAAACTAAGCGGCCAAGCAAAGCATCTTCTAAAAATAAAACCGTGACAGGCGAGAACAAGCCAGAATGAATTCATTTGTCTGAGCCAATTCGAGTAAAATCGAATTTTTCAAAGTCACTGCTTGTAAATCATAGAATTCACCAAGCTCAGAGTAGTGATGCGGGTTTTCCGTCTATTCACGCCAACCAAATGGAGTCAAGTAAAATTGACGATCGAGAGCGCACGAATGAGCTCAATAAACGACGTGCAATCGCTAGTGCACAGTCTGGGCTCATTTGACCAGCAACTGAGCTCGTTGTGGCTGATCAATGAAAAGAGAATATTCGACATGCCTGTGCTGTTCGAGTCGATTCGAACCTGCGCGCTGAGTCTAAGCACGCTCTTCCCTGAGCTTGAGATTGCGCGGCTCGACTCGAACAATCTGCTGGTTGAGCTCACCAGACAACAGCTCAAGTGCTTACTTGCTCACATGCTTCTCTGCAGCTTGTGCAGGTCGAGAGAGAACGTCTACTGGGTTACGTTCGAGAACTGGCTCACTGACGGGCGTGCATGCGCAGTGGCCTACTTGACCACTCTGCTGCACTATTTCGATCAGAGTCGACTTGGCCAAGAGCCCGATCAAAATCAGCTGGTCTCGTTCAAAAGGATTGTGCTGGACAAAAAGAGGCTGGAGAGCGCCCTTGCCGATTCAAGGCCTGCGCAAGCTCAGTGCCAAGTTCGCCTAGAGGGCAGAATCGGCGACCTGAAAGGAGCCGAAGTTGACTTTGCCAATATGGACGTCGGATACGGAGTAACTGGAACTCAGGAGGAGATTCTGTTTGGCGCCTCGCCCGAACTCTGTCCCGCCATGCTGTTCGCCGACACGATGAGAGACAATGAAGCGATCGTTATTCGCGGCGCACGCCGAGTAGCTCAGCTTGACGGCTACGGCACTCAGGTTTCCTTTGGCACTTTGCTTCCACTCGATCATCAGGACTGGAGTCGGCGAGCTTTAATTGCGATCGATTCAATTGACTTCAGTGAGCACGCAGAGCCGTTCGATGTGCAGTTCCAGCCTGAGCTAATCGACCGGGAGATTGGCAAAGCGTTCGCTGGCTTCAGCTCAGTCAGTGAGACACTGATCGAGACAGGCAACTGGGGCTGTGGCGCCTTCTGTTCGGACAAGAGCCTCAAAGCGACGATTCAAATCATTGCGGCCTTGCTCACAAATAACCGCCTTGTGTTTTATACGTTCAGCGATCTTAACTTTGCCCGTTCGCTGGCTTCGTTCGTAGAAGCGCTTGAGCACAAAAAGGTGTCGCCCGTTGAGTTGATTGGCTTCCTTAAATCCTTAGATGAGCCACAAAAACGCGACCTATTCAACTCAATCTTGGCCAAGCTTGATTAGACCTCTACTGAGAGCAGCCATGCCGATTAAAGACCAAATCCTCCTGAATAAATCAGAAAAATTTCTTTTTTTCAAACTTTTTGCATTTACAAACGAAACGTTTGAATAAAACAATCATCAGCAAGGTCGTTGGGTTCGTTCGAAATGAAATTCAAATTCGTTTCTTGGCTCGGCTTGGCCGGCGAAAAAGTCCGAGCTTGGGCGCTGCTCGTCGCCTTTTCGTTGATTGGCTTTAAGCTCCCTCTCGTAGTGCTCCAGTTTCTCCAGCAGACTCGCCTTCTCCTTTAATTTGAAGCAAATGAGACACACTTGGCAATTGAAGGGCAATAGAGACCGAAGCTCGAACTTGATTCAAATGATTCAGCAGCTGGGTGAACGCATAGGTGCCATCGCCCCACGTTTCTACACTGTCGCTGACCAGTTCGTTGGGCGGGTTCAGTTTGCCTTTGCCTTTGGCGTGAATCTAGCCGAAATTGGCCGAGTTTAACTCACTTCCTCAGCGTCTGTGCTTGAGCGGCTTACTTTGACCTGCTTGCCAGGGTGAAGTACAAAGTGCTTGTCGAATACAAACTGACTGGCCGGCACGTCCACGCCACGTCTCCTAAGTTTCCAGTTGGTGAGCACAATCGGCTTTGAGAGTCGAGTCAGATCAAATCGGCCGGATCAAAATTGGAGGCGAGCTCTACCTTGTTGATGCATGTGTTCTCAAGCACAATGAAATCGGCTTTCGAATCGACTCGTTTGATTGAAATCGGACCCTTGCAGCTGCGTTGGATTGTCTTTTTTTGAATCAAAGCTAACGTCAAGCGAACAAATTAGAAGCGAACGAAAAGGCCACGGCTGCTCTCAGCTTACGGATTTCAAATCGCTGTAGATCGACGCTCATTTTACTCAACTTTGCCTGGCCAAGTTGAAGGCAACTGATTGCATCTAGAAACGAAACATTTGAAGTGAGCTGAAGTCGTTCGTTTCAAGCTGGTTGGTTCGTTGATTTGTTACAACAACTTGAGCGAAGGGCCGTGCCCTTTTTATTTGCAAGCGGCAGTTGGAAACTAAAGAGCGATGATGCAACCGACGTTCGGTTGAGAACACGCATGAATCAGAATAGGCAAAGGTGAAAGCGCTCATACAAACAGGCGAAACCGCTCTGAAGCCCTCTCTACGACAGATAGGCCTCTCGTGACTTTTTTCTTTTTTAGTGCGTTTGTAGGGCAAAGTTAAGCGAGCAGACGGCCAGAGCGGCAACGTGCACAACGGCAACTATTTGCGATTAGGACAAATTTGCATAGCTGGCCTAATATGCGATCAGGCAAAGAGAAAGAGAGAGACTTGGTCGGTTGATAGAGTCGGACGACAGAAAGGGAGGAGCTCGACGTCGGTGAGTTAGATGCCCGACCTTTCTGAGCTAACGATGACGATGAGTTACAAAGCGCTCGTCTTGCTTTAATTACTTTAAACCGATCCGGCCCGAGTTGAAATAAAAACATAAAATCCAATGAGCTTAAATAAAAACGGAAATCTCCTCGATTGAAGCAGAGCATTTGGATTGACCCTTTGAAGCTAATGTAGCGGCAGGCAGACAGACAGAGACACACTCACGCAGCGCCGAGAGAGTGACTATTCAGCGCACTTGGATTGATTGCACCATTATGCAATGAAAAAGGAGGCTGAACCTAGAAAATCCATTTGAACGCCTCAATTATAATTGGATTGAAAGTTGCCCGCATCGGTAATTATTAAGCTTCAATCAAATTTTGAACAGAGCGAGAGCATTGCTGATAAATTATGAGCAAATTAAAGGCAGTTAGAGCGCGTGTGTCGACGGCCATAAAGTGAGAATGGGAAACATAGAAAAAAGTTGAGAAGGAGAGAGAGAAAGAGAAGGAGAGAAAGAGAAGGAGAGAAAGAGAAGGAGAGAAAGAGAAGGAGAGAAAGAGAAGGAGAGAAAGAGAAGGAGAGAAAGAGAAGGAGAGAGAGAGAGAGAGAGCAAAGGCAAGTACAAGTTACGGACTGAGAAAAAGTCAAAGAAAGGAGAAAAACAAAACTCGGGATGGACGGCCGGGGAGCTAGGGAGGCAAAGAGGGAGCACGCTAGGCTCAGCAGTAGCGTCAAGTTGAACAATTCGAGACCAAAAACAAGAGCTGCGCTTAAAATTCGTAAATATTTGCCTTGGCAAGTCGAGCTCATGGCTCGTTCTAGCTAACTGGACGCCAAGAGGCGATAAAGTGGATTGTTGTTATTAAATAATTAAATTGGATCTGAGCAGAATTGAAGCTTCATAAGCAAACGAGGCCGGCCCCAAGAAGACTGTGTAGGTGAGACGAGTTGCTAGACACTCGGCCTAGATGATCATGCAGATAAACGAGGCGGCTAGGCACCGACCATCGTCGAATAGAGAGATGAAGAGAATTGGAATAGAAAATGAGAAACAAAGAGGGAGAGAGCGAGCAATGAGCAGGAGAACTCATGACTTGAAAGTTCATCATCGGCAGCCACCGCTGCACATAATTGCCCTCTGGCTTGCTTCTACGCAGCGTAAAGTAGAAAGCGATTCGATCAGCGATGCTTCGAGCGAACCAGCATCATCGCATCTGAACAAAAAAAAAAAAAGAGAGAAATCTTCACATGAAAGTTGCCTGCGCGTCTAATCATTATTCGCCTGTGCCGATCAATTGTGGACTCATTGTGGATGGTGGTCAGAAGAATTGTTTGTCTATACTGCTTCTATTCTTTATTTCTTTTCTTCTATTTCAAATTCTTGACCCATTTTTACTCGATGGCCAATCTAGCACGTGTTCGACATGTATTTCGGTGTGCGAGTGAGCAACAAGAGAGTGTGTGTGTGTGTGGTCTACGAATAGACAAATGGGACGAGGGCGTCTCACTCGCCGCTGGACGATTGCGACTGAACACTTTTGATCGGATCAACACAAATACCAAGCAGCTCTCTCTCACACTCGGCTTCGTTCGGCGTCGAGGTCAACACTGATCCGCGCAACCTCGTGGTCCTTGTGTCTCTTCTCGTCGACGCCCTCTCAACGCTGGGCAGCTTTGCGCGCGTTTTACTCGCTTGCGACTTGGCTCGCGGCTTCTTCTCGTCCAACTTCTGCTTTAGAACCCACAATTATCGAGCCGATCGATTCTTGGGTTAATTTAATTCACGAACCGTGATTTCAAGCGACGACTTTTTCCCTCCCACTTCCTTGCTCTCCGTCCAGTCGTGAGCCGAAGGGTTGGGCGAGTCGCTATCCACGAGCTCAATGCTCACGTTCGATCGATTAGCCAGGCTTTTGCTTCGCTTCTCTTGACGCCCGTGCGATTGAATTGAACTTTTCTCGTCAGACGCCAGTCCTCTCTTCTGTCCGAGGACGCTTTTTTCCGCCTGGAGACGCCAACTGCGCTCGGCCTGCAGTTCCAGCTTGGCTTTGTCCAGCTCAGTCCTTAAACCTTCCAGCTCGTTTGTCTTTTAATTGTTCACTCTCTCTCTTCTCTTAATCGAATAAAATCAAACGAGATCGCCTACTCTCATTGTGAACAAGCGATTGCCTTCGACCAAGTCGACTTGATAGCCTTCAATCTGAGTCTCTAAATCGTCCTTCGGAAAGCACAAACTCGAATTCGGAACAAGAATTGAAATAAAAGAGCGCCCTGACACCTTGGCAATGAGAAGGTCGTTGACTGTTCGCTGCAACTTTTCTTCCCTCTCCCGGGCCGCGTCCTCGTTCAATTTCATTTTGGCGTTCAGGAAATTCACCTTCTCCTCCATTGAGAGCAGCTCGTCACCCAGGCTTTTCAGCTAAAATTCAATTCACTCTGAGCGTCCAGCTCTTCTCGTTTAATTCAGCCTTTGATTTACGTTCGTGATCAGGTCTTGATTTTCTGTGCTCAATCGTTCAACTTCATTTGCCAGCTTTTCTTTCAGCTGCAACAGTGCGGCCACTTGCTCTTCGCTTGACTTGAATTTTCCTTCATACTCGTCCTCGTTGGCCTTGTACGCTGCCTCAAAAGTCAACTTAAGATCGTTCAGTTCGATCTCATGTTTCTTGGTTATCTCATCCATTTCGCGGCGGCTGTTCTTTTCAATTGCTTTGACTCGATTTTCAGACTCTTTCAGCTCGGCACTCATGGCCTCAAGTTGATTGCTTAACAGCTCCAACTCTTTGCGCTTTTCGCCTCGTTCCCTTTCGACAGTTTCGCTCGTGGCCTGCTCTTGCTGTAGCAAACTTGCAATCTGGTGTTCGAGTCGATCAATTTCGTCTTTAGAACGCTCCCTGGGTCGAGAAAAGCACTCTTAATGAACCGAACCGAGGGGACAAGCGGATAGCACTCACTGAATTTCTTGGACCTGCTTCTCAAGTAAACTCAGCTGTTCGTTGAGGCCAGCATTCGACTGCTTTAAAAAATAAAAGTTTAGTAGACTCAGTGTCGAGACCGGTCACAATTTTCCAACTTTTTCCTCGTCCAATAAACGGCGCAAATCGTCGCGATCTGTCTGAATCTCGCACATTTGCTTCTAAGCTCAAATTAAAACAAGCTAAAAGTGCGATGGAATGCGAGGCACTGACATTCAACTCGTCTAGTTTGATGGCCCAAGTCTGAAGACTGCCCTTCTGACTTTCGACCGTTTTCTGCAGTTCAGCTTCTTTGGCTGTTAGAGCACCTGCGAGCAGAAGGAGCTTAAATTGACGTCAAGCAAAACTCGGGACTCGGACACTTGCCAATTCGCTTCTCGAGCTGCTCCTTAAGCTCATTGAGCTCAACTATTCTTAGACACATTTCGTTCAGACTTTTGTTCTTTTCTTTGACTTCAGCGAGCAATTCTGAGCGTTCACTGCTGAGCAGTTCGATCTGAACAGCTGACTCTGACTTTACTCGCTTCAGCTCGCTCTTGTGCTGCTCAGCTATGCTCATTCGTTTGGTTTAGTGATCGCCACCTTGGCCAATCAGGACTCACTTTCAATTCGCAGGCGATCGATTTCTTCTCGTTGAAGCCTCAACTCGTTTTGCACGTGGTCTTCAATTTTCTCAAGAGACAAAAAGCTCCAAGCGACCAAAGACAAAGACACGGCGCTCGACACTCACCTCCAGCTTGCGTCTTCTCGACTCGTTCTCTTCCTTGTAAAGCTGGTGACTCCTTTCGTCTGAGACAAAACGCCTGATTAGACATAGGGCGCAACGGCCGACTGCGAAAAGGTTGCCAACAGCAGATTATCTGATTCTGAATCTCGTCCGATTGCGAGCCAAGCGATTTCACCGCCGTGGTGATCAATTCGATCCGTTTGCTCGTCTCGGCACAAAACTTTTCCTTTCGATCGAGCTCCTCTCTCAGTCGGCTCTTCTCTATCTAACCGCACTCAAAGACAATTGAATAGGATTCAGACTTGAAGTTGCTTCACCTTCAACTGGCTGCATTCAGAGTCCAAGTCCGACAGGGTTTTCCTCAGCTCGTCAATCTCCTCTTCCTTTTTTTGAATAAAAACGATTATTGATCGCAACAGAGCGCGTGTGAGAGGCAGATAGAGAGAAAGAAAGAAAGATAAAACAGAAGAGAGTGCTCAACAACCTTTTGCTTGGCCGTCAGCTCGCTTGACAGCTTGTATTTCTTAATCAGCTCGATCTGTTTGTGTACTTGCAATGAGAACGACTCATAGCGGCCCATCGCTGACTCACTGTACCCTGCACTCGCCTGCATTTTTCGTTTTCACTTTTCAGTCAAACGCTCGAGTTTGCGTTTAAAGTAATTCGACGATTGGCGCTCGAAGCTTTTGAGTTTTCACTCGACCTTAGCCTCGTCACTCGGTCGCATTCGAGCGGATCACTCTTGCTCGTCTATAAATAGAAACAAGACGCCCTCTCGCCTCTGTCACACAATTTCCCGAGCACAGACACAATTTCAAGTGAATCAGCTTCGAATTGCTTTTATTCACAGTCGAGCATTGTGCGCCAATATACGCGTTTATGAGCTGGAAAAGCAAAGAGTTTGAGGCTGTTGGTGGCTGTTCACTGTTCCAAGTTGTTCACCGATCGACACGAATTGGGACTGAGCGGAGCTGCGTTCAAATGTTTTGTGTCCATTGCAATAGAGCGTCGACCTCGTCGTCGTCGATCTCGTCCTCCTTCTGCTCAGTGACGATCTCAATCACTCTCAGTTTGGCACTGCTGGCCGTCGATGATGTTGCTCGGTTTGGTTTCTCGTTTTTCTTTTGGATGGTCTCGATTTCGGTGGACACGTTTGATATAGAGCGGCCCCTGTGGTTCTCGCTCGACGTGAAATCGAATCGGCCGTACATGATTGCCCGGTGCTCGTTCAGCTGCCGGTTTATCTCTTCTTCTAGCTCACGAACGGATATCGACACATGCTGACCGAGCAAGTGAGGCTTCTGCAAGAGCTCGCCGTTCAGATACGGGTTCTTGTCGACCGCTTTCGACTTGCTGGTGGCGATTCCTTGCCACAGTTTGAAGTAATCATCGTAGCAGATGTTTTTCGTCGCTCCTCTTGACTCGGCTCTTTTGGCTGGCGAATTCGTCTCTCTCTTGTTGTTTGCCGCCTCTTTTCTGTTTGCCTTTTGCTCGAACAAATGCATCTTGTCAGAGCTGAGTGCGTCTGCGCTTTCAAACGCCTCAAGGCTATTCTGCGCACTGGCTCGAGGACTCGAGTCGAGCAAGTGGCGAAGTTTTCTACTCAATTGAACTGATTGCCGAGCGATCGACTCGTATCGATCTGGATCGTCTTTGTAGAGGAAGACGGCGTCGATGTTGACCGCTCTGTCGAGGAGAGGACAGGCCAGCAGATGCTGCAGAGTTCTCAGCAGTTGCTTGAGCGTGGTTCCCGCCTGCCATTTGCCCGGCTCGTCTAGAATGGCCATGCTCGGCTTTCCGCTGTGTGGGTCCACGTTCGGGTGATAAGGAATGGTCTGAAAGCAGACCTCGGGCGCTTCTCGGTCGTACTTTTCGCTGAAGCGAATGAACAGCTGAAATATGCCCGACTGCCAGCATGTTTGACTCGGGCCTTTGACAAACGCGACCAGCTCGTGGATGCTGTCCTTGTTGAGCTTTTTCACCAACAGATCCGACTCTTTGTTGGCTTCGTCGATCTGATTTTGAATTAGAAGATGCGCTCGAGAGAGCATTTTTCACGCATGACGGCAATCAGCAAACATTAGAGCAATGACTGCACAACTTAATCCGGGCTTAGGCGACTGCTGGTAGGAAAAGAGAGAGCGCTTAAGCCAAAGGCTGCTTCTTTGCGATTATTGGTTGCCATGGCAACCGTTCATCTCGGTCGGTGGCGTTTGCTCAACACCTCAGCCTAGCTTCTAAAGACCATTGATTTTGGCTTATTGGCTTTAAATATCAAGAATTCTCTAAATATCTAGCTTTTTCTTCACTTTATTTGAAGAAGTAGACGACGATAATGATCAGCAAGGGAAGATGAATAAGAACCAAAGAAGAAGAGGAAATAGACAATTGCTGTTTGAATGGAATAGATCTATTCCGCTTTAATGCACATAACGTCTCCAAAACATGTGATCGAGATGGCCATTCTGAAATGGCCGCCGTCTGAAATTATGTAATTTGCCTCTCAGGCGATTTATTGTGTTCAGCGAGAGAAAATTTTGTTTTTTTTTTTTGTCATTCGTTTTGTCGGTCGCTAATTATGACGCTGGCTGATGTCGTGTGCTGCATCCAGTCACTAAAAATTGATTCAAATTGCGATTAAAACGCGGTAATGTCGACGTGAGCCGCAATAAATTGAGAGCGTTTAAGTTAAGAGTTTGAGAAGCAGCGAGCGGATTAATGTTTAACGCAGCACAAAGAGTCTAAAGTGAGCCGTTAATTGAAATGAACGGACGACGCCACCTTGACAAAAAGAGATCATCACGGCTGGCCGGTGAGTTTAAGCGCAAGTCTTGAGCTGCGACGTTTTATCGACCTCTTAATCCACTCGAGCGAACTGTTGGGAAGAAACTCGTTCGAGAACGAGCTTCTCAAACTCTTTTTTTTTTGCGCAAAGCAATTAAAGCGTGAAGGAGCCTGAGCGAAGTGTTTTTTGTTTTTCTGTTGCATCTGAATCGAACGGACGGGACACGCGCGCTCTGTGCGTCAACAAATGAGACCGCGATGGACATTTACCTGATTGGAAGCGGCTGAGCGAGGATCTGTGCCAAGTCGGCTGCTGGCACTCGGACTGGGAACAATCGTGTTGGTCACTGGCTCACTAGTCTGCACACGATGGACAACGTCGATCGCTTGCGAAATAACTGACGGCTAGAGAAAGGGACGCGATTAGGGCGAGTCCAACTAAGACGCTTTCTCTCTTCTTACGTCTTTTTTAATTTTGACGGCACAGTTGTCTAGTTGATCGGCCGCCTCATTCCGGCCTTGCTTTCTGTACAGAGTGACCAGGTTCTTAAGAGTGGTGGTCACTGTCGGCGTGTCAACTCGCGAGGCTTTGTGCCAGCTTCCGGATACCAGATAGTCCTAGCACGAGCGAGCATCAATGGTCAAGCAGTCTGGACAAGCCGGGTGCGTCTGCACACCCCTCCAACTTACCTTGTTCTGGTTAAGGTTGTTAAGGCTGCCGCTGGCCGACATCACTTCGTCTGACTTGTCTTTTTCACTGGCCGCAGTGAGCACCTCGCGGTACAATTGCTCAGCTTCTTTGTACTTTCCTTGCTTTAGATAGGCCGAGGCTAGATTGTTCTTTGTCTTGGCCACGTTCGGGTCGTCGGCGCCGAGCTTTTTCGTGTAGATCTCAATCGCGCGTCTGTAGTAGTGCTCCACCTCGGTGTACTTGTTCTGGTTCTGACAGAGCAGCGCCAGGTTGTTAAGTTGCTTGGCCACGTCCGGATGCTCTTTGCCGAGCACTTTCTCTCTGATCTCGAGCGCTCGCTGACAGAGCGGCTCGGCCTCTTTGAACTTGTTGCGTTTGGCGTGCAGCACGGCCAAGTTGTTCAAAGTGGCCGCCACTGCCGGATGGTCTTTGCCCAGCGTTTTCTCTCTGATCGCCAGAGCGTCGTTCAAAAGGTTGGCCGCCTCTTTAAAGCGATTCTGGTTGCGGTAGACTAGCGCCAATATGTTCAGCATTGTGGCCACGTCCGGATGATCGTGACCCGACGTTTTCTCCAAGTCCTCGAGCGCCTGACGGCACAGAGGCACAGCCACCTCGTAGCGGCCTTGCGACGCATACTGAACCACAAGGTTGTGCAGCGTCTTTAGTCTCGTCGGTATCTCGTAGCCGGCCACGCCGCCCGACTGTGGCATCATCAAGTCGGCGTACGAGTCGAATCGTTTCAAGTTGTTCACACTTCGCCTGTCGTACTGCGAATTGACGAGCATTCCGTTCGCCTGCGAGTTGTCGTCCTCCTCGTCGGCCGGCAGATTGCGATTATCGCTGCCACTCTCGGTCGGTGTTTGTGGCGCCGGCGGCTTGCTCGACTGGTCGTCGTCGTAAATTTTCAAGTCTTTCATGAACTTCAAATGGCTCAGCTCTACTTCGACCTGTGACAAATGCTGCACGGTCTCTTGCAGCTTTTTCTGCGTGGCCGCCAGCTCGTCGCGCAGCCAGGCATTCTCCTGGCACAGGCGTTTCACCTGCGATTTTTGCTTTTGCTTCTCGGCCTCGACCGACTGAAAGAAGCCGTTGAGCTGAAAGATCAGCGCGGCCTCGGCGATCGCCAGACTAATGCGCTCGTCAGACTGCTTTAGCCGATTGATTTGCTCTTCGATCGAGATTCGCGCGTCCTCGTTCGACTCCACCGGATCGGTCAGCTTTTCGTTCAGTTTGGTGATCATCGACACATGCTCGTTTTTCAGCGCTTCCAGGCTTTGTCCGGTCGTCTTCACGCCCAACATGAGCTCTTCCTGATTCACTTGCGACATGCTTGCTTGCCTAGCTCGCCTGCTCACTCGCTCGTGTCTCTTCTTTTGTGTGTGTGTGTGTGTGTTGAATCTAAATATTCGCAGAAGCAAATGATTGCGATGAGTCATCTCTGCGATCCATGTCTTGGCCACCACCACTCTTCTAAACTCCGTCGGTGCTCACCAGCCAGCCGAAAGGCCGGCCAGCCGCCACCAAAATCGCACACATCACCATAATCACTCGACTATTGATTCAGCTATATATAAATACATACGAAAATATGAGCGAGCATAATCATAAATTATAACTGGGCATCATTCGTTAGAGATGTCATTGAAACATTTGCTGCCCCGTCAGGCCGCCCCCAACTCCTGCTCTAGAGACATAAATACGCGTTGCGTTAGGTCGCTCACTCGGCCTCGCTCGGGCCGAGACGAGTTTAGGAAGGCAAGCAGCTTCCTTGCTTTGTGCTCACTCTCTACCTCTTCGAAATTGATCTAATCGCACAATTATGCGAATTCTCCTTCTCTCGCTTGTGTTCATCGTCGTCGTCGTCGTCTCTTCGACACTGGCGCTTGAATGCGTCATTTTTCACTCTTTTTCATTTTTTTTTAGTTTCAAGGAACTTGCCGAGTCAATATTGCACCATTCGATAGAAATGCAAATTTAAAGTAAACTTTTCTAGTTGGTGCATTCTCTCTCTCTCTGCCTCTCTTTCTCTCTTTCTCTCTTTCTCTCTTTCTCTCTCTCTGTGAGTTTCTGTTTCACTTCCAAATTGGCTCGTTATGGCTCTGACTGGCTCGTCGGCTCGGCCTTTGTTTGCCTTCGTGTGTTTTTGCTTGTTCATACGCGCCAATTACTCAGAAGAGAAGATTGAAGAGGAGAACCGAGCGTGTATGTTTTCGACTTTGAGCTTCATTAATTCGCCATCAATCTTCGCCGAGCTCCGACCAAAGCCGGTCAGTGCAGTAGCATCGGGCAGCTCATTCGAAACAATCGCCGCCACCGCCTTCCGGCCTCCGATAACAGATGCAGATCTGCTAGTCAGAATTGAATTTCACTCGCTTGTGTGCACGCGGCGTGTGAGATAAGAACGGTTGTGTGGCCGGTCGATGGCAGAAGGCTTCAAACTCAATCCCATAAAGAAGCCACTGCTTGAGCTGTTTTCCTTGACTGCCTCGACTCGGACGCTCTATGTTTACTCAATTTATTGCTCGACTTGTTTGCCTGGCTCGGCGATAACTGGGCGTGCGAAAAAAAAAAGTAACTGCTGCTACTGCTGTTGCCATAATAGAAGCGTTGATTTAAAATCGGCAGAAAAACAATTCGATTAGACGACCCCTGCTTCTCTCGGCAAATTGAAAATTACTGTTGCAATTAAGTGATAATTAACTGAAATAAACGAATTTCATTTACTTCTCATCAATTGACTCGAGCCGGTCAAAGTGCCCGACCTGCCGGCCAATTGACTCTCAATCGTGCTGTGAATATTTCGTCTCTCATGCAAGCAATTTCCACTTTTGTTCGCCTCGCTCTGCTCTCGCCGAGTGTGTGTCTATGATTAATTAAAACAAATTTCGCCCAAGCGTTGTTGCGTTGAGCTCCAGATTTCAAAGATCATTTTTCGCCGAGTTGATCGAACGCCTGCTCGTCCTCCTTATGAGCCGGGCCCCGCTTAACACGGCGTGGTATTTGCCCCTCGCGTGCGAATTGATAATCACCAACCCGTGGCTACCTTTCACTCTCTCTCTCTCTCTCTCTTTGGCTCTGTAAAGGCAATTGAGCAATGCAAAACGAGCTTCGCCGTCCATTAGACGAGCAGCGACCACTATCTAATTTGATTAAGCAAAATGGCCCAATAATTCATCATCATTGAGCTTGCTTTAATTGAATTAGATCGATGTGCTAATGAGTCAACCAGCGCGAGTCAGGCGGCCGCGTTGGTTGATGATCACCGAGCGTGGTCCACTGACGAGCGGACAGCTCGGCCAAGTCGCCGGATCGAATGCAAATTCAATTAACTGACTGCGAAATAAATCTAATTCGATTAGGCGGCGTTAAAAGAGATCGATTGAGTTGAAAGTTGATGTTGAAGAAGAAAGAATTGTCAACAAAGCGAAAACCGTGGCAATGCGTTTGATATTGATCGCCTGTCTGCTGTTTGTCTGCTGCCTAGGCGTGCCTGTCGAGCAGGAGAAGGCGTCGGTGGGCAATGAGACCACTGCTCCGGCTTCCGTTCCTGAGGCGACATCCCGACGACCGTGGCTCGACTTTTCGTCTCTGCTCAATTTTTTCACTCGAAGCAATCAAACTGAGCCGCATGCCGGTAGATTCTCTTGCTGTTTACTAGCCTACTTGTCGTCCTCTTATAAAGCCCAGACCACCAAGGCCCCAAGGCGCCTCGAGTATTGAACAAACGCGAATACGGTAAGTGCTCGATTGCTTCTACTCGCCCGGTCCTTTGTGTGTATGTGGGTATCACGATCAGAAATGGACCAGGAGGCAGAGGCCGAAATCATTAGGAAAAGTATTGAGCTCGGTCTGCATCCGCACGAGAGCACTGTGAGGCAAGGCGTCACCTCTGGCACCGTGACTAGCACGACCAGGACGTTTGTCGAGTCGACCATGCCCCCTAGTCCCGTAAGCGACCAAACGAGCGCCTATCCATCGACGCTCGAAACTGAGTTAATAATTAGATCGACTGGCGAGGCTCAAGGTAAAATGAAAAAAAAAAAGAAAAAGAAGCGAACACCGCTGCCGATAGAGCAGGCGAGCCGAAATCCATTCCTTCTAGTTCTAATTTTAACTTAAAACCAAACGCTCTCCTGGTCTCAATTCGTTTCACAACCAATGTCCGCATTTGTTTGAACTAATGAAAACACCGATTTGCCAAATGAAGAAGACGACCAAGACGGAGAAGAAGAAGCAGAAGGCTCAAGCGACTACGAAGCGTCCGCTGGAGAGCAGGACAGCAGCGGTGAAAACGGAGAAGAGAGCTCTCAGTCCAAAAGAGGCCATCACAAATCACCTTCGTCGTCGTCGAGCTCACTCGAGTCCAAACTAAGTAAGCCGCTCTCTCTATCTCTTTCAGAGTTGCGTTAACCAATTTGCGTTTGAATGCAGGTCCCAGCCAAGTGAAGCAAATCGTGAAAATTTTGAAGCAGAAAAAGCACAGTAAATTACTAGAACGATCATAAACTAAAAGTAGAGCGCTCACTCAAATGACTCAGAAAAGGGCGGACGATCAAGTCAAATTGATTTATTGTCGGCGCTGCTGATGGCACCAGACGGCGAGCTGCATTCGAGTGTGAAGGACTCGTTGGCGGCCAGGGCGGCCAACGACGCTCTTCTCAAATGGCATTCGAAAATTCCGACCTCGAGCATCCAGGACCTGGAACGCATGTACAACAAGTTCTACGCGTTCTACTACGATCACATTGAGCATTTGTCGCCGCTCTATTATGACACGCCGGAGCACTATCATCATTTCGCCGACTATCCGCTGAGCTCACTGCTCGCCTGGCAGCCCACGCATCCCTTCAGCTATTACCACCAGCATGGCCATCATCATAGTCATCGGCCGTTCGATTTGGTCGAGTTCATCGAGAGAAGGAAACAGCTGGAGGAGGGTGAAGATGACGACAGCGACGAGCAAAAGGACTCTCTGGTCGGCAAGCTTGTCGGTACGGCGCCAAATGTCAGACTCTGCTTTTGACTCGAATTTGAAATTCGTGTTTAGAAAACTCTTATCTTGACCCGAACCATCACATCGTGGATCATTTGCACGCGCTCTACGACGAGCTGCCCGACTTGCATCTGCATCCGATGCTCAATCCGTACCACAATCGTTGGACCGTGGACAATAGCTACGGATATTATTTGAATCTAAAGTCGCAGCTTGACAGCTACTACGCCCATAATCTGTCGCCGCCCAGCTCGTTGCTGTCCGAGTTCGAGCGCTACAGGCCGCTGTATGCGCCGTTTGGCTCTGACATTCACGTAGATCACCACGATCTGATCCACTCGACTTCGGCGCCGATTTGGGAGAGTCACGCGTGGACCGGCCGGCTTCCATCCAGTCTAATGAGTCCAGGTTAGTCATTTACTCTTCTCCTGTCTCGGCCGTTCGCTAATTTCAACTCAAAGCAATCAACTTGCGCTCTCCTCGTAAGTGACCATCGACTACCGCCGCGCATTTCGCTTTTGCCGAACATTTTGTTAGTTCTCATATTTCTAATCAAAATAGTTGTCTGCAACGATTATCCAGAGCATTCGCCCGAGGGCTTCAAGAGCTTCATATCGGTCGAGGGCTGCACACAGCCGTCGTACTTGGGCTCGTCCGGACTGCCGGTGTTTGGCAACGGCTGCACATTCAGATTCATCTGCGAGCTCGGCTACGAGCCGTACGAAGCGACTGGCTCGACTGTCAAGTGCGCCAACGGATTCTGGAGCGGCAAGGCCATTTGCATCAAACAGGTGAGGCGCGTCTGACATGACCGAGACGGCGGCGACTAATTTTTATCGAATTTGAAGGGCAGCGCGGCGGCCAATTTCATGCCGCGCTCAAGCGCTCAGCCAAGTTCAGGCGAGTCGAGCAACTCAGTGGCCTTCTCGGCAGAAAGCAGCAACTTGATCGAGAGAAAGCTGAGGTCAATAGCCGAGACAGAGCCGTCTCTCGAGTCAGAAACGATGCCAGCGGACGAGGAAGAAGAGCTGCAGCAGATCGATTCGATCCCAAGCTCCGACCCGATTGTCGAGGAGCGCAGTGAGCCCGATGTTCACTTTCACGAAGAGTACCAAGTGAACAGCAACGAGCCACCAAGCTCGACTGAGGACTTTTCATCGAACGATGATCAGCTCGTCGAACAGCTTGTGAGCGAGTCCAGTTCGCCGAGCGACGATGCTCAATCAGAATCTGGGCGGCTGAATGAGCTCAGTGTGTTGCGCGAGTTGTTCAATTCCAACCCGGAGCAGGATGTGAGTGAACTCATTCAACAGCTGTCATCAGTGAGTCCAACTCAAGCGTCCACTTGGTCGACTCCGGCCACAAGAGCACCGACAACCAACGACCGGCTGACCTCAACAGTGAGCGAGACAAGCACCACAAGTTCAAGCTCTACCTCAACAAGCCGAGCCAGTACCATTCCGTTTGAGCAAGTTTCAAGTCAAAGCGAACAGGACAGTGAGTCAAGTTCACAGACATTAGCTCAAGTGGACATGGACGTTGATGACGATGAAACTGACCAAAGAGCTGACCAGAAAGCTGACCAGAACCAATCAAAAGAGCAGATCGACTGGAAGTCGATATTGAACAGCGATTCCGAAAAGACGATCTACGAATCGTTCTATGAGCTTTTGGACAATTAAATCGGCGCATTTTATTGATTAAATCGTTGTTCATTTGAATTGGGTTTAATTTTACAATTTTGATAATCACCACGACCGTGTGACTGCTGATTGGCGTCAGGCGGCAAAAAGAAGACGCCACTGCGTGACTACTCTTCGCTCATTGCTGTCTCTTCTAAATTGTGCGATTCGCTCAGGTCGGCTTGGCTCGACGCCTGAGCGGAGCGCGAAGACCGCTTGCCAGACGAGCTCAGTCGACAGTGTTTGTTTTGAAATAAATCGACACTGAACGCCGCGTCTGACTGGTTCACGTAGAGCAGCTGTTTGACTCTTAAAAAGAGACTTTCCACAACTTTCATGTAGACGGGCGCTTGCTTGGCGATCGCCATGTTGGAGTTGGTCAAGCAGATCTCTTGCAAATAGTGAACAGAGTCTTGCACTTGACGCAGCACCGTGGCTACTTGCTGACGATTCTGCTCGAACGCTTGGTCGAGCCAGGGCATGCTGTGCTTGAGGAAGTTGGTCAAGAAGAGACGCGAGTTCTTCAACAGGCCGAGAACGTTGATCTCCTTGAGAGACGAGACACGTTTCAAATCGATAAGGCTTGAGTGCAGATGGACGACTCGTTTTATTTCATCGAGCGCTTCGTCAATCGCCTGTCTGCTGGTGCCGATCGATCTCAACTGCTTTGACTCGACCGCTTTGAGGCGGTTGACGCTGAACTCAATCAGAACCTTGAAATAGCTCGCAAAGTGAAGCTTCAACGTGCTAAAGTGGCCGCAGTTCTCTCTGTCGCTCAGATAGTTCTCGTCGACCATAATCTCTGCGACCTGCTCGGCCAACTCGAGCGGCTTCTCTTCGTTCTTGAAGTAGATGCTCAATATATTGACGATCGCCTCGTTGCTTGACTGTTTGCTGACGCTCACCGGAGCGAATTTCGAATTGTAGTCGTTGAGCAGGAAACTGCGGCACGTTTGCGTTAATATTTGACGGCATTTTCTCACCGCGTCCGAGCTCATTTCAGAGTTCCTGGCAAACACTTTATTACACAAGAGCTCCATGGTCTGAGCAAGTAGGTCGGCCGTGCCCAAGTCCATGATAACCTCCTTCAGATTGCTGAGGTACTTGTAGCTGTAGAGCTCGACGGCCGAGTTGTGCTCATGACGCGTCATGTCCGATCGCAAGTCGAGCTTGGCGCTCAGCATTTTGAGCACTGTTTGTATTTGCTTCCAGCTGTTTGTCTCGTTCAGCCAAACGAGCAGCGTGTTCACAAGCTTGATCAAATGCGCAAAGCATTTGAGAATGCTCAGGTTGCTTTGGCTGGTCAGCTCGATCGGGTCTCTGATGCCGTCGTTCTTCTCCTGAATGCATTTCACGTGGCCGCTTATTTGCTCGAGTTGATCGCACACGCTCTCAAAGCATTCTTTCACGACCAGCTCAGCAGCTCGCTTCGCATCGAGCACATTCAGCTGAAGAAACGAATGCATGCGTGTGGGCTTGGACGCGGTTGACATGACACTGCCAACACGGCCACCGCCACTGCTCGGCTTCAACACGCTGGCCAGCTTCTGATTCAAGTCGCTCAGCAAGAAGGCGAGAACTTCTGGCCTCATTTTGACCGATTCGCTGTCCTGGTAGCCTTGTCCAGCGCGGCCGTGGCTCTCCACCGTGTCTGGTATGGACTGAGTTAAATCGAGCTTCAATCGAATGAAATTCAAGTTTGTGAGATCGAAATCGCGAACGAAAACGAGCAGTTTTGGAAGCTCATGCTCGTCTATGCTCTCGACCGTGGACGCGACCATTTGCTCGTCGTCCTCTTCGTCTTCAGTGTCGTTGACGAGCTCTTTTTCGGCCATGTCGTCGTCGAGCTCGCCGCCGTCCTCATCGCAGCACTCGTCTTCTTCATCTACTTTTTGAACCTTCTTCCTCTTGGCTGTTTTCTTCTCGCCCGTTTTCTTTCGTTTAACTGAGCGCCGCTTTTTCTTGCTTTCTTTCAGCTTGAGCACACTGCCGACCATGGGAGCTTGGCTGTCGCCGGTCGACGAATCTCCAAGGCCGAACACGGCCAGCGGAGGACGGTAGTGCCTCATGTACGGCAGCAGAGAGAGCAGAAGCAAGCTGAGCTCGTAAACGCTGTTCAGACGGCAGACTAGCTTTGTGACCGTCTCGTCTTGGCTGCGCATTCGAGGCATGTGAGCTGCGAACACGTTCACCAGCTCTATGAACCAGTTGACCACGTAGAATATGTTGTCGCAAACGATCTGCTTTTCCTCCTCATTCAAAGTGGAGGCGAATTTGGAGACCAGTTCGGAGCTGTTGGCGATGTCCGAGATGCTCAAGATTGGCATTCCCAAATAGCCGTCAAGAGTGGTGAACTCTTTTCTCTCCAGTGCGCCCATTAGGCGGAATGTGGATGCCAGAGTGACGATCGGCAGACTCGTTTTAGATTGAAGGAGAAACACGTTGCGCTTTTGCATGAAGCTCATCATTTGCGGCAAGAGATTCAGCGCGCCCTGGCTCTGCTCGTCGATGCCGAACTCGTAGTTGACCTTGAACGAGCCGAGCTTTTGCTTGTACGGCTTGAGTTTGGAACCGAAATTGGCGTCTATTTCGAACAGCTCGCGTGTGATCGAGGCCAGATTTTCTTTTATCAACTGCTCAACTTCGTTTGATATTGAGCTCTTGTGAAGAATAAAAGTCAAATTGTCCTCGAACAGACCCAACGACTCTGGACACGATTTGCTGGCGGTCATGATCATCTGCCAAATGCTCTTGATCTCACTGGATGCTTTGGACGAAGACGACGAGCTATTGGACGAGGCCAACGAGGCAAGGGATATCTGATCGTCGTCTGAGCTGTCCGAACTTATTTGCATGCTTCTGATCATCATGATGGCACCGATAACGCCGATCTGCTTGAATCTCAACGAGCCTGACGAGAGCTGTTTGTTCACGAGCTCGTTCAATTGCTGCTGCAATCGGCCGGCCTCGTTCTCTCCTTGGGCCGAGTAGGCAATGCTCGAGACAATCTCGTAGATTTTGCGCACTTGATTCACCTCAAAGTACTCGATTGTGTCGAGCAGGCGCTTTATTTCAATCGAATAGGGCGCCAGTCTGCTGCCGATCAACCTCAAACTGTCCAGCGAGTTATCTCTCAGTGCGCCGCTCGATGATATGCAAGTGTCGACCAACAGCTTAACTAGATCTTCGCCGAACGAGCTCTGCATGCTCTTGAACGCACATTTGAACATTTGCTGTCCAACGAAGCTGAACAACTGAACCGGACTGGCGAGGAACCATTTGGCCAGCTGGCAAATTGACTCGAACATTTCGTCCAGAATCGACGAACCCAACGCAAACATCTCCTTCACTCGGCTCTCAATGTTTCGAGGCGAGTCCTCACGCAGCAGCTGTTTAACCTGCTTTTCCAGCTGCTTGCAGCCGTTGGGCAGCGTGAAAACGATCGAAGCGACCAGCAAGTCGAGCGGACGAAGAAGGTCGCCGCCGGCCGCTTCGATTGTCTCTCTTTCAAGAGCCGCTCCGTACAATTCGGCCAGCGTGACAGATATTTGAAAGTACTCGCGCAAAGCATCGAACGTGTCGTAGCGGCACTTTTCATCTTCGATCGTTTCTAACGAGAGCTTCTCTCTCAGGCCACGAACGAAATCCATCAGTTTGAGCGAGTTGGCCGTCTTGAGCAGGAAGCGAACCGCGCTGCACACGTTCTCGTCTCTGAGGCGAGCCAGCTTGCCGAGCAGACGATTCGAAATTCTGATCAGACTCTCCTGTCCACACTTGAGACTGGCGATCGCTTCGAGAATGACGGCCAGAATGTCATGGTCGTTGAGCAGCTGCTCGAGCTCTTTGATTATCTCCGCGTGCTCTGACTCGCTGAGTATGTCCGGCAGGCAGTTGACGATCTCTTTTCGCAGCTCGATAAACTGAATGCTTTTCACAAGTTCGACCAGCTTCTGACACAACTGCTCTGGCTTGAGTATGCGAGGCTGGTACCGGAACTGGTTGAGGATATAAGTGGGCACGTTTATCTCGAGGCCCATCACCACGCGCTCTGGCTCGCCGCTCTCGCAGTAAGCGATCAGCTTTGACATCAAATAGTCGCACAGCTCTTGCTGAAGTGGCTCAATTTCGATCAGAATCTTTAGCAGACTGTCCTGATTGGAGCTGTGTGTGACCATTGATTCCATCTGATTCTTGGTCGGCATCAATGACATCAGAAAGTTGATCTCCTCCTCGAAATAGAGCTCCAGCGAGCTGATCAACTCGCGCACTTTCTCCTCTTCGTTCCTGCCACCTCTGCTGCGCACGTTGCCGCCCTCGCTCAGCTTTTCTTGCAGGCGAGCTTGAAATATTTGCTGGTGAACGCTTAGTGTGTTAGAGGTCAGCTTGTTGCCGTTCAAATGCAGACCCAGCTGAGCCATCAGCGCGATGAAATCGGACGAGTCCATGTCGGTGATTCCAAACAAATTTACATTAAAGAACAAAACAATTTATTCGCAAACAGGAAGCAGAACGTTCACATCACTCTCGACATGTCACTCACTGCATGCACAAGCCAGAACGGCAAAATAATCTTGTTGAGAATCGGAGAAAGAGAATTGTGTATTTGAGCTTTTGTGCGATGGGCAGCAGTCGGCATTGAACAGCAAACAAGAAACAAACGAATCAGGCCGCCGTGGATCTCACGCCTTTTTGATGAAGCTTTGAGCTCAAGCTGATTGTAGAGTCATGAATTGTTTTTTACATTTAACAGGAATCCTGGACGACCACCGGCCAGAAGGCAGACAGACCACAGTCAGATCGTCTTTAGTGTACTCCGGCTCGAATCCTTCCTCGCATTCGTAAATCACATACGAGCCCTCGGCGATTCCTTTTTTTTTTTAATGAAATTTTCACTTCGTTTTGAATTGGCGTTGCTCTCAGGTTTCAAACCATCACTGGCCTTGTTGAGTGTGAGCTTGTTCTTGAGAATTTTGACATTTTGAGCCGGCTCGCGCAAAATGTCAAGAGAACAAGAGGCTTGCGATGCTTGCTCACAACTCGGCTGACTGGTCCACTCGCCGTTCTCGCATGTTATCAAACCCTCGCCAACAAGCCGATAAGAAGGCAGGCAGGCAATTTCGTACGAGCCGTCGTACGCCTCAGGACCGAGTTTCACCAGATTGTTCACCTTCCGATAGCCACCGGTTGGCGGCGCCGGTGGAGCAGGACACGGCTCTTGGTCTAATTTTAAACTCAGCGATGCGGCAACAATATATTTGACGGCCGTAAATGCTTACATTGAGCCATTGAGCCGGTGGCCCACGCGGCCAAAGCAGCCAAGAAGATCATAAAGCGCATGTTTGGTGGAAATGTCGCCTTTCAATCTGTTGGACCTGAATTTTATATTTGAATGGGGCCAAATTTAGACGAGTTCTAATAAAAGTAAACGAACGAAACTATGCGGGAATTAGAATGGCACTCAAATCGGCTCAGCCAAAAGAATGTTGACGCTAAAATTTTATTCGGCTTTCGCAAGTTGGGGTGAGAGTGAGAGATGGTCGGATATCGTCAAAGAACGTATTTTCTAGGCTTATTCGGCTGCTTTCTATTCAAAGAAAAATAATAAACGACGGAACTAAAAATAAAACCGAA
Source organism: Proales similis (assembly GCA_019059635.1). Classification (NCBI taxonomy): domain Eukaryota; kingdom Metazoa; phylum Rotifera; class Eurotatoria; order Ploima; family Proalidae; genus Proales; species Proales similis. The sequence continues at coordinate 1,341,362 of JAGVRJ010000004.1, forward strand.
GAATTTAAATTGGCAGTTCGAATCGAACTCCGACCGATGCCGCCTTGGCCAGACCGACGATCTGTGATAACTTGACAGCCTATTGAATAGAAATGGGAGAATTTAAGAAGAAGCATCAGAATGAGGTCAAAAAAAGGTTTACCATTGCGGCCGCCTCGTCAAGATTGTCACAGGCAAGAATTCGGAGACGACTTGAAGCAATCAGGGCTTTGGCGTCGTCCACACGGGTTCCTTGTAGGCGGACTACGATGGGCACGGTTAGCTTGAGGCTTTGTGCGGCCTCAATGATGCCCTGAGCGATTGTGTCACAGCGCATGATTCCTCCGAAAATGTTCACCAGAATCGCTTGCACCTTTGAGCAGGTGACAGAGGCGTCGAGTTTTGTTGATTTTGAGATTCGCTTACTCGTGGATCGGCAGTAATGAGTTCGAATGCCTCTTTCACTTGAGATGTGGTCGCACCGCCTCCGACGTCCAAAAAGTTGGCCGGGCTTCCGCCATGCAGCTTGATGATGTCCATAGTGGACATGGCCAGTCCAGCACCTGGTCAGCAATTTAGCTAACGAGACCGGTTGAGAGGTTTCAAAAGAAGAAAGCGCCAACCATTGACAAGGCAGCCAATCTCTCCGTCCAGGCCGATGTAGTTCAGGTTGGCTTTGGCGGCCTTGGTGTCTCGCCAGTCTTCCTGTGACTCGTCTTTCTTGGAGAATATGTCTTGCTGCCGAAACTCGGCGTTGTCGTCGATGTTTATTTTGCAGTCCATGCACAGAACTTGAATTGAAGGAGCGAGCTGTAGTCAAAGCCAAGCATCTAGATAATCACAACTTGCTTACTGTTTCCATCAGTGGTCTCCGAGAACGGATTGATTTCGAGAAGGACGCAGTCTCTCTCCTGAAAAAGCTTGTACAAGCGAACCATTGTGTCGGCGGCCTGCTCGTGCGCCTTGCCCTCAAAGCCAAGCCGAGTGGCGATCGACAGCGCCTGAGTCTTAGTAAGGCCCTTGTCGATATCGACCGGCTCCTTGATAATGGCGTCCGGATTCTCAGCCGCTATTTGCTCGATGTTGCTGCCGCCCTGGGTGCTTGTGATCACAACTGGTCCCTGGTAGGCTCGTTCGAGGGTGATTGCAAAGTAGAACTCGCGTCTGGTGAAGATTCGCTCGCAGACCATCACCTGGTTGCAAGGCTTGCCTTCGCGGCCGGTCTGTTTTGTGTAAAGTCTATGACCGAGCATGTTCTTTGACACTCTTTCTGCCTCTTCCGGGCTATAGTTTGCAAATTCTGATCAAATTCACCGCACGCCGAACAGCTCTTGTATATCTGTACCTGTAAACAAGTTTGACGCCACCTTTCATGCCGCTGTCAAAAGTGCCTTTGCCTCGACCGCCAGCCAGAACTTGCGCTTTGATGACCACGTCTTTGCCGAGTGCTGGAAGCAAACCGAAGACGCTTACTCTCAGAGCAAAAGGAAAGCGCAAATAGCCGTTAGAAGCCCACCTCCGCTTTCTGTCGCGTGCTTTACTTCCTCGGGCTTTTCGGCCACTTGGAACTTGGGCACAGCAATGCCGTAGTCTTTCAAGAGGCCCATTGAAATGTACTCGTGCAGAAGCAGATAGCTTCTCATTTGGCTTTTCGAGTTCAATTGAGAATTGAAGTTATTCAGCAGCTAGTCGCGTTTTGAAAATAGACTTAAGTTCGGGTCAAATGTCAGCTGCTTGTTCTTTTGCGCTTTACCTGTCGAGAAGAGCCCAGGGCAGCGTTTCGGATCAGGCTGGCGCCAAGACTAATCGAGCTTTTACAAAAGTTGGCCATTCTCTCTTTCCTCTAAGATACCAAATTTTCGAATATTTTCGTGCAATACGTGCGCGCTGTACGCTCTATTTGGACTCGCTTTGAACCTTTCAGCGGTCTCGATAATTTATGCTTATGCTTGCAACTCGTATACTCGCGCAATAAGACCGCGCCTCTGCTCCCTTCTCTCTTGCTCGTATTGCATGGCGTTGCGATTCAAGCGTCATTCTCCAACATTGCACATTAATCTGCACTGTTTGCACATGCCGTAAACTGTGAGCGCTTCTCTCTGTCTCTCTCTCTCTCTCTCTCTCTTATTCTCTCTCTTATTCTCTCTCTTATTCTCTCTCTTATTCTCTCTCTTATTCTCTCTCTTATTCTCTCTTATTCTCTTCAAATAATTTCAAACAAGTGAGATAGAGTTAAGAATAAGAAAATCAAAAGCTAATCGGCTTGTCCGCCAGCTCCTGAAATAATTATTGGATGAAATTTCAGCTGAAATTCTCGATCTGTTTTCGACTGAATGAAATAAAAATCTTGAGAGTGACCAGTAGGAGCAAGGACTCCGTGGCGCAACTGGTAGCGCGTCTGACTCCAGATCAGAAGGTTGCGTGTTCGAGTCACGTCGGGGTCAAATGTTTTTTGCCAACGCGCCTTTTTAACAAGCAGCGGCTCTCAATTCGCTTACTCCGCAATCATATCAAGTCCTTATCACCTCTCTCGTAATCCAGTCAGGTAATGATTCAAGACAAGCGAAGCCGCGTAGCGACCTTGAATATTGTCACTGATTTCGGAAAAACAAAACTAGAATTTTCAATTTGATTTTGAAAATTTGTTGTTTATTCGTCAAAGCTCGAGAAATAGAAGAGAGATAGAGAGAGAGAGAGAGAGAAAAAAAGTAAAAAAGAGAAAAGAGTGAGTAAAAGTAAATGAGTGCAAATTCAAACGAAGGCGTCAATGAGCGAAAAAGACGTTTGGTCTGTGATGGTCACAAATGAATGTCGGTTCAGGTAAGTTGGCTGGCTTGCTTGCTTTCATTGTTGTGAGCCTGGTTTGGGTGGAAAAAACAGAAATAATTTGCAATTACAATCAACTTAGACAAATACGAATATCACATAGGAGAACAAAGGCTGAAGGAGGTGAGCACATGGTTGGACAATTGAGTGGCGTTGGATAGAAAGTCGTGGTTCGAAACGGCTCGCGAGTGCTGGCTGCTCGAGTTGCTGCAATCAGACTGAGAGCAAGTGTGTCACACTGCCTTGTGCCTCATAAATATTGAAAGGTTAATAAACACAAATAATAATAATAATAAAGATAATGATAATAAATAAGCGTCTCGAATGACTCGAGTTGTACGAGTTCGCGACGACCGATGTCGGTTTGTATTGTTTTGATCGACTAGTTCAAGTCGGTCATCATCACCATTCAATAGGAGCCGTTTGCGTGCCAGTAATTGCTGTTGTTGTTGCTGTTTTGTTTGTACATTTGACTTTGAATCGAGTTGAGAGCGGCTTTGGTTGGTTGATAAATATTAATCGCAACAAGCGCCTGTGATAGAGAGAGAGATGCAAAGCAAAAAGAGGAGAGGCGATGCTTCAGTTCACACTTTTAAATACTCGAGAAATGAAAAACTCAACACAATCAATGTCAATGAAGTAAACAGACATGAAGCGATGCTGTTTTGAAGGGCTCTCTTTGGCTGGGTAGATTGCGCAGCAGCGATTTGATAGATGTACTTGTCCGCCTTATTGCCGTATTCAACTGTGCACCGCACAGCGGTCTCTTTCTCTGCGGGTATATCTCTCTCTCTCTATTGTGGTCTTGTGTTGGCTGGACGATCGAGTCAAGGTTTTATTTGGATTAAAAAATGTTGAGGAATCGAGAGGAAAAAATGAACATCGCAAACGCCTGCTTATCGGCTGGCCAGAACAAACGAGTGAGCTTTTTCTTTTCTTATTCTTTTTTTTTTCTTTGCTTTTTACACGCTTCTGTTCTATCGCCTCAACTCGTTCAGAATGCAGCTGATTATATCCGACTTGAACGACTGCAGCTCCTTTCTGAACTCGACAATTAGCTCTTGCTTTAGCTTGTCGTAGTTGCTCAGCGCATTCGAGTCGCCGCTGCCATTCATTGCGGTGCCATTTGTACCATTGCTGCTGGTGCCGTTCTGTCCATTTAAATTGGCTTTTTTAACGTTTGAAGTCATGCTGGTCGCTGTGGGCTTTTTGGCCATTAGACTGGACGGCTTGTAGCCGCTTGATGTGTCGATTTGATCGTCGCCACCATTCTGCTGCATTTCTGAATGTTTCTTTTCTATTTTCTGCCGAATCTCAGTGAGGAAGTCTAGTTTGGGCGCCGTCTGTTGGATCGGTCGATTGGCGTTCGATTCTTGTCTCTTGGGAGCGGCGGCCACTCTCACAGGCTCGTTGACTGTATTGGCATTCATGAGCGGTGGTGGTGGCGGCGGAGGAGGTGCGCCTCCGACCCCAGAGGAGCTCGACGTACTGAACAGTCCATTGGGTAGTGGCGGAGGGGGCGGCGGGGCTGCCGCGTTGGACGACTGCACCGGTGCTGCTGCCGAGTCTGGTATGACGTCGTAAATCTTTTGAGAGTAATTGTCCGTGTTAGAGAACAGGGGGCCAGAAGGCGGCGGCGGCGGAGGTGGAGCGGCAGAGTTGATTGACATGCCTGAGGTAATTGTCGAATTGTGAAAGTTGTAATTGTCCGAGCTGGTGCGGTTGTGGTGGCTCTGCTGCTGCTGCTGGTGGTGGTGGTACTGCATTTGTGATGCGCTGTGGTAGCCGTTCTGGTGGTTAATGTTTATGGATAGACCGTGGGCGGACGACGTGGATGATGTGGACGATGTAGATGAAGTGGACAGTGGCGGCGATGTGACCGTGTTTAGCTGGCCCTGGCGCAGGTACTGGCCAGAGGCAGGTGTTTGCTGGTGCATTCCATTCCGACTCTCTGCCTCGTCGTAAATGGATTGGTTATAGTCGTTTGAAGAAATAGATCGCTTGCCGATTGATATGTTGTCGCCGTTGGCCGCCGCCATTCTGTTCAGATTGTCGACTGCCTGCTTGAGTGTGTTGGAGAAGGCCTCTGCTTCTTCTTTGACCTGAAAATGCAGCCCGTATACTTGCTTGAGGTCGCGCCACTGGAGAAACGTCTGACCGGCAAGATTGTATTTTATGCCCTTGGTGAGTAGACAGTTGATGACCACCTCCTGATCTTGCAGCTTGCGGCCCACCACTCGATAGGTCTGACTCATGGCGTTCTGATAAATTTGAACTTTGGCAATGCCCGGACAGCTGCCGCTTGTGCTCCATTTCTTGCTGGCGTCATCGTAGATCATCACATTGGCCCGAGCGCTCACTATGGCCTGTTCGTTGCCACTTTTAGAACACACACAAAGCAAATTAGTGAGTCAAAGTGAATGGTACGATAGGTCAGCTGCATACCTCATTTTCAAGTGCCGCTCTTTCCCTTAAGACTTGGAACTGAACTGTCTGGGTGTTGTTTGATTTTGTGATGGCGATGTGGTTTCGGTAGTTTATTTTTAATCTAAGCTGCTGACTTCAAATTGCATCCGATGTCCGTTCCGGCGCGGCTCATCTAAACTCTAATTGTACAGACCGCATGAACAGCAACTCGTTCACACAAACCGCAGCCACAAAGCGATTATGAATGGCCGTGCGGCGAATTAGCGAGCGATCGAACATTGCCGGCTCGCACAAGCGCGTGCACTCACACTCCAATCATGACGGGAGCGGTGGATTGGCGCGGCTGGCCGACCGACGGCAACGCGGATGGAACGAATAATATGGCGCTATTATGAGCCTGGCGTACGCCTGTCATTCAGGGCGTTGCCTCGGCCAGGCGCATTATGCGTCCAGTCGCTCAGGCTTCCTCCCTCCCTCTCTCTCTTTCTCTCTCTGGCAGATAAATCAACGATCGATCATGATGTTCGCTCGTTCGTCGATGAATTCGGCCACCATTGAGAAACATAAGCCAGATGTGCGACTGGTCAAGCCGGTCATAATTTATGCCGCTGGACTCTTTAAACGCTCCTAATTATGTCTGACATTAAGGCAGCTGCCAAAGAGGAAAGCCCTTGAACATTCTGAATCTTGCAAACGCTCATTTGCTCTCATTTGGCCAAACAAAAGCCGGCCTGCCGCTGGCTCTTCGCTGGCCAGTCGTTCGATGAGAATTCGAACAGCGTCTGCTCGCTCGTCTAATCAAACAACGCGGTCACAAATTGTTTGCTCGACTGCGAGCAGAGGCAACAACAACCAAAATGAATGAGCAATGCCTTTCAGAGAGCAAGACACTCTTTATGGGAGCGTGTGTGTATGTGTACGTGTTTGTGTTGTGAGCGCGCGTGCATGCTTGGATGAATGGATGGAATGAATGGACCATCATTCACTTGGTTAATTCAATCGAGTCGAGCATTTGATCCTCGCTCAGATTAACCAACAACGATGGCAGTGATTGCGTCGAGCAGAGAGAAACAAAAAAAAAGAAGAAGAAACGAAAGAGCAGCTCGAGAAGGAAAAAGGCTTTAATATTAGGACGGAAGGATGAGCCATGGCAAATTTTAGAGCCAAGCGATTAGGAAAGGACCCGTTCGAGCCCTGACTTGTTCGTCGGCCAATTATGTGGCGGTGCTCGGTCTCCCCAAGGGCCGGCGCGCGACTTGAAATCGATCGAGGAGCAGTGTTTCTCAAGAATCACATGTTGCTCGTCGTGCGCTCTCATAATACAATGCCTTGTTAATTAGGCCAATTTGGAAGTGCAAATAGGCTCGGCGGGCAACTGCATCATTCTCAAGCAGCAATACATATCTCATCTAAGCTTCGAATATGCAAATCAAAACATAAGGCGTCCAAGCTTGTTGTCCAGTGTCTGGGAATCATTACGCGCACCAAACGAGAGAGTGCGCACACACACACCCATAAAAAGAAAAATAGAGAAAATAGACCACAAATAGGCAGAGACCACGAATAGGCATCTGAGGCCGACACTTGAACTCGAGTCAAAGTCTAGGTCGGCAGCGCTCTGAGCTCAATCTCAAATAGAATCAAAACTGAAGGAACTCCATAATAAGCGAGAATTAAATAATCACTAATAGAGCCCAAATGAATTGGAGCAGTGTGCCTAGAGCAGCGATCGGATTAAGGCTCGATTGAAAGATTAATTTGGCGAGCAAGATAGATAGACATCGAACAAACAGCGAGCGACATCAGCCGGACGCTCGTAAATACTAAACATGGAGCGAAGGAGAGACAGAGAGACTCTGAATGAATGAATGAGTGAGTGAAGATGATTGGCGACGACGGCCGCGATGACGACCAGCGCGATCATCACCCAAAAAAGACCCTTCAAAACAAGATGATCGAAAATTAGGACCGAGCGGACAGCAACAATGAGCGACCAGTGGCCCTGGATTAGACTCATGCAAGCATAAATAGATGAATATGGTCCATCAAGCAACCCTCGCTGTCTGCCTTTATGTTGTTTGGAGTCCCTCTCTCTCTCTCGCTATTAAATGTTAAATTGCGGTCGAGGATCATGTTCACACAAACGAATCTAGGCTTTAATGTCGATAGACGCTGCTCACGCGCCACTCGATCGCGCTCGTTGTCTGTCGACTTGTTTGCCGCCGATGCAATCCATTGCCGACTATCGAGCGGCGAGATGTAGATTCACTGGGCGCCATCTTCATCGCTGCCAGTTAGTTAGATCATAAACAAAGACTGAGCGCGTTCTGGCGAATAGACTGAACGGGTCGAGCCTCTCGTGCAAACCGTATGTTTCAGTCGGATCAACGGCTTTGCAAGGGGTCAGGCGGAGAAAGAGAAAATTTGGCGTAGGAAAGCTCTCTGCCTCCTGCCTCTGATTTAATTGCATTTGCGTGGACCCGCTTGAGTTAGAGATCGGCAAACTGCTGTGGCCCTTTTGATCGAAGCAATCGGCAGCAATCAAGCACCGTTCTGGCTCCTCTCTCGTTGCTTTAATGCACCCGACCCGGCTATCGCAAGCACCGACCACCAATATTGGCCGAGAACAATCGACTTGATTGATAAAACAGAGTCTTGAGCCAAACAAGATTCACTTGGCCTAGTTGGCGGCGGTTCTTGTCAGCTCATTTAACTTTTCAAAGTTTACGAGGCGAAAAGTAATAAATCATGCTGCAATAAATCAGGTATCGAGGCCATCTGAAAAAGGCCAAAATCGGCTTGAGAGAGCATGAGCTAATGGCGAAGAGCGCGATGCCCGAGCGAGCCGACGCCACTATTATTGCGAGTTCCGCATTCATTCGAATAAACAGACAAAGCCGAGCAGCGAGTTGGTCAACAGAGGCACAAGTTGCAATAATAATGCCGCCGGCATATGCTGATCAAAGGCTGATTATTCTGATCGAGTCATTTGTTGATTGTGCTGTTTGCTCATCTATAAACTGCTAGGGCATCGTCATATGTAGAGCTTTAAATAAAACTCTCATCTCTGCCATTCTCTTTGACTCTCTTTGGTAATTGCTCTCTTCCTCTCACAAATTCGCTCTCTCTCTTGCTTTCGATTCTCCATTCTCTCATTGTCTCGGTCCGCTCCATTCACCAGATCTGCGCAAGCAAGCAGACACTCAGGCGAATTTCAAAATGCCGGCAAAATGGAGAAAATCGAGAGCATTTAAATCGATGCTCATGCAAAAGCGAGCAAAAGACAGTTGCAATGACGTCGACACACCAAATTATTTGGCTCATAATTTGTATTCGCGCCTATACCTGATTCTGAGCTAAGTCTCTCATTATGTGCCGATGAGGTGTACCACATAGAAAGTGGTCGGCCTGGGCTTCTGTCACTTTGAACCGGTGCGCTCTCTGAGGCGTTCGAACGTCAACATTCAACTTGCCCAGTTTGTCTTCTTAGTTCTGAGCTCGCACGGACCATTGCGCTCTAACATTCGCTCTGCCTCCCTCTCTCTCTCTGCCGGGGCGTTCTCTTTTATCTTATCTATTTGGGCGTTGTTGTTCACGGTCAATACGAGTAGTTGGCGTTTTTCTCAATTCATAATTCGATTGAAAGTCTAGAAACTGATTATTTGCCGAATGATCATCTCGCAAAGGGCTGATGAGTAACGCTTCTACATGGTCATCGATTACGTGCTGAGCGATGAGCCTTATATACGATTTGACCAAATTTGCGTTCGGCAAATCGACAAGCTCCAGCTCAACTCAAGCTGAAATGGCAGCTCAGTCGAGTGGCAGCGAATCGCAATCGACGTCACGTGCCGATCAAGAGATCATACTCCGAGCGCCAAAGCTCGAAGAAATAAAGTTCTTCACCGAGCCTCAGACAGAAGCGAGCTCTTCCACAATTCTAATCGACAGAGCGCTTCGTCTCAAGCACATGGAGCAGAAGACGCAGCGTCCGAAGAAGAAAGTTCGCTTTCCCGAGAACCTCATCAAAGACTACTCGGAGGCGCCCAAGCGAGGCTGGATGCCAGGCTCCTATTCGACAGCAGATCTTGTCCAGTCCTACGTGAGCTCGTGTGAGCGTCACAAGTGCAAGCCGCTCAACCGGCTCATTCCTCAACTAAAGGCTCTGCAAGATTTGGAATGCTCAAACGGCGAAAAGGTGAACGTGTTGAATTTGAAGAACGAACGCTTCGACTCGAGGCAAATGGAGTCGCTCGAGGAGATATTCAAGCGGCTATCGTTCAAAACTATCGATCTGGACTCGACCAGCTTCGATGACGACTTGACCGGCTCGACCCTGTTTGACATTCTCGAATACTACGACACGTGTGAACGACTCTTACTTGCAAACAACCGCGTGATTGGCTACTTGGGCTGGCAGTCACTTTCAAAATACATTAGACAGGTAAAGCAGCTCAATTGCTCTAACTGAGCTCACTCACAACTAATTTGCGTTGTCTAGTCGACAAGTCTCGAATACGTTGATCTCCAGGCTCATTCCTTTCCCGAGCCGATCTACTTCACCTATTTGGCGCGAGCCATCCGCATGACCACTAGTCTCCGCGTGCTTCATCTGGAGCACTCAAACGTCCAAGGCCGCATGCTGCTGATGTTGGCCGCTGCCATGCGCGACAACACAGTCATCAAAGAGCTCTACTTGGCCGACAACCGCCTGCAGGCGACCGACGGCCAGCCGTTGTGTGGCATTTTGAAAGAGAGCCGATCTCTTGAGCTGCTCGATTTGCACAGCAATTCATTGCAAGACGCCGGCATGTCGCACATTTGCAGCGCTCTGAGCGAGCTCAGCTCCGGCACGCCCGGAGTGAAGAGTTTGAATTTGGCCTACAACGGCATCACGTCGACCGGATTCTCTTATCTATCCAAAGCTTTGGTAAGTCGATTGTCGCTCGAAAGCCAAGAATTAATCACCGAGTTGAAATGCTGTCCAGATTCACAACCAAAGCCTCGAGTCGTTGAACATTGGTCAGAACACTCTCACAAACGAATCGATGTTTGAGTTAAAAGACGCACTGATTGTAAATAAGCGAATGGCGAGTCTATTTTTATCGAAAACAAAGCTGAGCGACGAGGGCATCGTGGCACTCGCCGAGTACATTGCCGAAACACAGTCGCTCAGGCGACTCGACATTCGCGGCTTGGACATTCGACTCGGTGGTCTGATGGCGTTGGCCTCTTCGCTTAAATTCAACAACACGTTGACCCGCATCGACATGGACCGAGAGCCCAAGAAGGAAAACAACGTAAAACAGCAAAAAATTTCAATTTCGGCAGCAGCGAGCGTTTATCGTTGTCGTTTTTTGTTTCAGTTTAAGGACAGTCTAGAGACGTCGCGACGCTTGATTGCCGAAATTCAAGAGATTTGCACTCGGAATAGACGCGCTCAGCTCAATCGGGTCGCGTCTGAGAGTCAAGAACTGAAAGAGGACGAGCCAGAGCGGTCAAGCAGCAAATCGAAGCGATCGTCTGAAACTGGCGAATTCGAGCAGGAAATGTCAAGTCAACTAGTCGAAGGCGACGACTCGGATGATCAGCTGCTGCGCAAGATTCTGAGCAGGAAAAGCACTGCCACTCTGTTCTCGCCCAGCGTGTCGGTGAGCAGCAATTTAAACGAGCTGCTCTCGCTCACTGCTCAGCCATGCGATGCAGACAAGCTCCAGTCAATACAGCTCTTGCTCGAGCAAATGATCGATAGAGTAGAGACTGATCTCAAGCAAACATCCAGGCCAGAGCCGGTGCCAGATCAACAAGCGCACGTTGATCATCTTGAACAGGTCGAGGCTTTGAGTCAAATTTGTTCAGATATCGACATGAATGAGGAGAACAGTGCGAGCAGCTAGATTTTGTTCAACTGACGCCAGCCTCCGACAAACGGACGAGCGCGTCCGCTGCATACTATCTCTTCGTTGTTGCTTTTTGTACGTTTCTGGTCGTTGGTTTTTATTATTCAATTTGAGCTTTGATTTACTGTCTCGCTGCGAGCGGAAATACTTTGAAAAGTCACAGACTTTTCCCAAATCTTCATCATTAAGTTACTAAGCCGGCCATTAAGTTTGATTGTATCGCTCGTTTGCCTTTGTTTCTGTTTCTCCTTGTCTAATTTCGCTGCTCTTTTTGTTTCTACTTTCTTCAAATTCGTTCACCTCCACTTGGCTCGCTCATTCTCTTGCTCTTCTTATTCACTTTTTTTTTTATCATCGTCACCGTCATCTTGTCAGCAGCTTCGTTTGGATCTATGTGCGAAACTCAGCTATCGGTTAAAAATAAAACAAATCCGTAAATGAACAATACAACCTCACTGGGCTTAGCCCAGAGCCGAATGAATTAATGAAGAAATTGCCGTGTCTTCAGAAACGTTTGGAGGGCATCTTTCTCTGTCTGATTAAAACGGAACTGGGTGACAGATATTGGCGAATGCATTTTACGCTCGACATATAAGGCCCTGATTAGCATATATGCGATATGGAAATAGATTCAGAGGGAACCTCCTGCTGGCCGCTCCTCTGTGGATCGCATGCGCTTACGTAATTGATCATGTCAGCATTCGCGTCAGATATTCCGTCCGATCGGCCTGACCCGGGCTCGCTCAGACCTTTCCTATTTGCTTCTGTGTCGTCTGCGTGTCTCTTATTCATGGCTCCACTTTTCCCTCGCCTCTAATCTCATCATCAATCCTCTCTCTGTGTCTTTTTCGCTCGCTTGTCTGCATGCTTGCTTTGCTTTTAATTGAACAATATGCAAACTTCCCCCTCAAACTTGTAGCCCATTTGGCATGCTAGCCATGGTCGGCTCTTTTTTTTTTATATTTTATTTGCTGCGCTTATGATTTCATTAACGTCTCATTCTACTCTGGCAGGCAAACGGCGTCCGAACCAAATGCCGGACGAGACATATTCGAGTGGAAAGCGCTCTTTCCTTAAATGAATCTCGCTTCCCGACCGAATTTCCGCCCTTTCTAAGATGTTTGCCAATTGGTGAGTGACGAACGCATGGGTGTGCGTCGACGAGAAGAAGAGAAAAACCGACCAACGATAAAGAGAGAGAGTTGAACGAATCGTTGACTCTTTGCAGGCGTGAGCATTCGCTTGTGTGTGTGTGTGACCAGACAACGAAAATTCATGAATTTACAATCGAACAAGCAATTACTGACTGTTTACCAGCTCGTTGCCGCCTCATTAATTTATCTGTTCTGATTTCCACTTCCGACTTTGGCCGGCTACTGTTTGCCGCGCAGCAGTCGAAGCCGCCGGCCAAAGTAGCAACACGTTAAATAATTCAACGGCGCGATTATTCACTCGGGCTTCGATTTGCCGCCAGTGTAGTCCGCTCTGCTTAAAACGACCTCAAACTCAAACGAGAGCCTTTCGAATTGAAGTGTAAATAGCAACTTAATCTGAGTCTCAATTTAAGCCCGGCCAGTCAACAAAAGTTGAAAATCAAATCAAATGAAGCCGATCGTTCAACAAGCGCCGCCAAGCAGAGTAAACAATCGTTCCAACAAGAGAAATAATAATTAAAAAATTAAATTGAAACGAATCTACGAGCTCATTGTTCATCTTGTTCTTCTTTTCTCAGGCCTTCAAGTGTCACTTACTTGGTCGGCTTTTTCTATTCGCATTCTGGCTCATTGCATCAATAGCTCTGCCTGGCCGTCTTTTCGCTTCTATTTTTAGTCAAGTTCTAAGGAACACAAGGAAGCCCAGATGGAGGCAATTGCTTGTGCAATTTACTCGGGCTCAGGGTGTTGAAACGCCAAATTAATTGAAACCTGCCTCGTGCCGAGCTCGTCGATTGACTTTGTGACCGGCTGAATTGGATCAGTCTGATACACCTGTCCGTCTGGCTCATTAATAAGCGCTTAAGACTTATTGCGTCTTGAGTGAATTCAGCAATGAAAGACGCAGTTTGACTGCTGTCGTTCAGATAGACATTTGAATGAGAGAAAGGAAACGAGAGAGCATGGGAGAGAAGAAGAGGACGCGGACGACAGTGTGCGATTAGGACAAGAGTGAAGCACTTTAAGAATGACTGCTTGGACAGACAGGCCTCCTGTGGAGATACGAGAGAGAGAGAGAGAGAGAGCGCGGGCACAGACGCAGCGTGTAGCAGCAGTCTGACTCGAATATTCAGAAAAATAAAGTACACGACGACACAAGGAGCCGCATGTTGGCTTTGTACTTGAAGCACTTTGCTCGGCAAATGTGCTGACCATTGGCCGGGCCCAAGTGCGTCAGTCGGTCAAATCGATCGATTTAAATATTTAATTAAACCAACAGGCCGGTGTCATTTGCATGTGAATGCGTTCATTATTGATTTGATTATTTGCGACTCTTGAATGATAGCCAGAAGAGAAGGAGAACGTTGCACACAAAGCTACAACAGCTGTTTTAGTAAAAGTAGCCGTCTAGAGCTGGTGGATGAATAGCCTCAACAACTTCGATCGGCCTCAAATCTTTGAGTTGGTCAAAAGTCAGAAAGAGAGAGAGAGAGAGAGCAAGACGGACAGAGAATGAGAAACAAGAGCGACACCTTTTAATTTGGATTCGATCTATTTCGATTCGACTGGCACTTGTTAATCAAGTTGTCAATTGTTATGATTTCTGTTTTTATGACGAGTCTATTCAAACGAATACTTGAAACGTCTCTCTCTCTCTCTCTCAATACATTGGACTTTGACTTTTTTTGTTCAGATTTGAGAGAAAGGCACTCAAGCGACGCCGAGCAGTGTGCTGTGCTCAACCACTCCTCATTGACTTTCTCGCCTTCGTTTGCTTTTTCGAATTGCAGTCGGCCATTCAAGTTTCTATTCTTTTCTGCTCCACTCACAGTGCCCCCCTACTCTCCCTCGCTCTCTTCCACTCTGCTTCTTTCAGTCTTAATCGGCCGATGTGGGCGTATAGAATTCGAATTATCTCGCAATTAGTAAGTTATTCAGCCTGTCTGACAGGCCACGAGCCCTATTAGACTCACGCCCGCCCATTTATTCCGAGTCAAATATCATGTTTGCAAATAGATAAAAAAAAAAAACGAAAACGCTCAGACAGAAAGCAAGAGGCAGAGTGGAAAGATGATGAGAGGACTGCGAAGCAAACATGATCTTTGTTTACACGCGCATCTCCAGCACTCAAATTTAGGTCACTTATCTTATCTGGCTGACCGAGCTCCCTGCCAATGCCCATCTTTCTTTACATAACTGGGCATCTAGCGTCTGTGTATGTTTGTTCGTGTGCGCGCTCAAGATAGCCACTGCGCAAACTCCGGACAGAGCGGGTGCATCTGACTGTCGAACGCATTCACATTATGGTTCCAATTGATCGCATAGACGAGGTCGGACGCGCTTTAAATCGGTTAGCGTCATATTGGTTCAAATCAAACCGACATTCATTGCTGCTCTATGCCCTGATAGACCAAGCCGGTGTCAGGCAATATCTTCTTCGTATTAGAGCGTTCATGATGAAGCTCGTTAGCAGCGAATGTTGGCCGCCTCAATTCGCCGCCCATCGCGCATCCATTCGCTTGCTCCGCGTGTTCTTTTGCCGATGATTGCCAGATGCGATTGCAATCAAATTGCCTCAATCTGTGTTTACAGCTCGGCCGTACCGTTTATATTCGCCCATTCTCCACCAAATCCTCTTCTCCTTTTTCTTGTTGAATAACCACTCGAGAGTTTTCGAATGTTTTTGAAAATCGCTTCCATTTAAAGCACTGATTTTTAAATGAACCTGAGCGCCGACTTGAAAGCGATAGTCACTTGAATCAGACTGACCAGCGTCCAATTGATCTCATATCTTAGATAAACAAAGAATTGGAATAGAGTGCGCACGCGCCAGAGAGAGAGAGAAGCTGAGACGACCCGACAACAATGGCTGTCCACGCAAGTGGTAATCTCGTGATCGCTCAAGCCACAAATTGATGCTCGCAAATCAAAATAATTAACTCTGTTCGATTAGACCCAGCGTGAGAGTGTTGTGGTTACATTTGTTCGAACGATTGTAGTTCGCCTCGATTTCGTGTATATTTGACATGCGTTTATTTGTTTAGTGCTCTTTTCCATTCAAAAATTCGAGCCCCGAAATGGATACTTGAGAGCATTGCTCCCTCGGCTCGCTCGAGTCGGACAAGTCCGAGCCAATTGTTGATTGTCTTTATTTCTCTCGAGTTTTCTTATTCTCTCTCTTTCTCTCTCTCAACTTTCTGATTGCTCTCGGATTTATCAATTTACAACGAGCAGGCCTCAAATCGGAGGATCATCTCAACTCTTCAGTTCTTTTTTCATTCGGCCGATAATTCGATTCGATTATCTGGCCGCGTTAATTGGCAGAGAAAAGCGAGCATAGTTCGTTATTTAGAACCACAGCTGCACAAATGCGGCTAATCGACAGACAACCGGAATATTGCAATATCGATTTAAGAAGGCCAGCGAGCCAAGGTTACGAAGAGATTATCAAGCCAACACCAGCATGCCTGTTCTATTCACTTTTCTCGATGCGTGCTCCGTTCCAAAAAGAGATAAGCCGATTAGACACACACACACGAGCTTGTGCAAGCGATTGTTCATCTTCAATTTGATTAGGCAATCACACACACACACATCTTGATGAGTTATGGCCTAAAAGCGCTCTTCTCTCCTTCTTTTACTCTTTCTCTTGGTTCCTCCTGTTCTTTCTTCATCGGCGGCTGCTGTTGCTGCTCGTGCGATTACTTGCTCTTCTTTGTTCAGTTGAGAGTATGTGTCTGTTCTGGACTACCTTATGTCTATAATCTCGCACCCAGCAATGGCCTAGAGTATTTCAAACGAGTCTAATCGAACGGAAAAGAAAGCTTCCAGCGGCAGCGATTTCACGCTCCAGTCGAGCAATCGCGTTCGTGTAATTGCCGTCATCGTCCGACAAGGATCGCTGTAGTTCGATTCCGAGCTGTTTGCTCCTTAAACTCAACTTGTTCCATCTGCGCTGCCAAAAGAGTCTTTTGTTTAAACGGCCAGCTGCAATCTCAAATCGTGATTTTAGCTCTCTTACTTATTTCATGCCGCATCTTCTACTTGATGAATTCTATATTTTTTTCTGCTTTCGACTCGCACGCGTGTGGTTTGAAGGCAATAGACGAGGCACTCACGAGTGTGTTTGGTGAGCTGGTTTTCAGCAAACGCTCGCTCTCTTAACTTTGTGTGTTGTTAATTGTTTCATTCTTCAAGCTCGTTCGATTAGTATGTGAGCAAATATTGCGTCTAATTGCGCTTCAAACTGGCGTATTGGCCGACCGAACAAAATTAAGCATCGAATGGGTGAGGCGCGGCTCGAGTGGCCAACTACGATTGTTCGCCTGCACAATTTTAACTGCTGCCTCTCTGCTGCCGTTGGATGCTGCCGCTGATTAGGATGAGTTGGAATAGGGGAATGAGAAGGGAAAATTCACGATGCTGCTGCTGCTGATGATGATATGGCTAATGCAATTTGAACTCGAGAGGCATGAGCGTCTGATAAAAGCCAATTGAAGCGAGCTCTGCCTTCATCGGCCTTTATTGCCTTCTTTCAATAATTTTTCGACTTTCTCAACTCTCATTGCTGGCCGTCAGAGGTCAGACTGATGCGTCAGAATCGTCGTCATAATTAACATTCGCCTGCTCTCCCTCGTGATTTTCTCTTTTAATTTTTAATGATCACATCACTAATTGAAAAATAACACAGAGAGAGAGAGAGGGAAGATTTTAATCCGTTGGCAGCTCTGATCTGTCGCATTCTCCAGTCATTTCTGTTTCAATTGGCTGCGATCAAATTCCTTTCCGCTTTTTGCTCACCTTCACGACTGCTCGACTTGGGCTTCGACCGCGTTGAGCAGCTTCAATTTTTTTTTTTAATTTTGCTTCCTGATTCGCTCTGGCGCTATTCGCGTCTCTCAAGTGTAATTTTCTCTCATTATGACTCTAATTTACGCTCGGCAATTCTCTTCTTTTCTGTTGCAGGCGCTCTGATTTCATTGTTATTCTTGTTGTAATCTGCACTGACACCGCTCATTTGTGTTGGCGTCATTTCGCGCAATATTTTCACAACAATCCACGCCCGGCTATTCGCACGATCAAAAGCCGATGACTTTTGATTCAACGCGCCAAGTAATTAACTGATTTGCGTGCTTGCGTGTGAATATTTGGCCAACTGGACGCAAGCGAGCTTCCATCACTCTTACTTTGTGTGTGTGTGTGTTTGCTAAGCAGAGCACGCGTGAAAAATTTGAGATCTGGCGATCAACGAGCAAACAACTATTTAGTATTGGCAGTGGCAGCAACAAGCAAAAGGCCGTTACGTACAAATCTGCAGAGTATTTCGCCTCCTCTGACTAAAAATAGACGAAAAGCGAAGGTACGCAGGCGCAATACTCACTCAAGTGGCACAATCGGGCAGTTGGCTTCATCTGCGCACGAATCACTCTTTTCCTTTTATTTCGCTCGCTTCATTCGATTAGGGAAGTTGGCTGACGCCGACCATGCATGCTGATCAGCGGCTGTGTGAGCTCATGCGATTATTAGACCAAAGCTGCTTTTGCACCAATGATCGATTTGTGCATTCGAATGATGCGCGTCCTCGCAGAGAAGATGCAAGCAGATCATCTGGTCGCAGTTATGTTATGTAACGCTTGTGCCTTTCTTTTAGACTCTTTGGACTTTCTAGCTCGTTGGCTATCAAGCTCGATTCCAGTCGATCATCGACCCGACCGAGCCAAGACAAACAACAGAGGAGCGGATAATTGCAAATACTTGACGCGTCTGTTGCGAAATTTTCTGCCAAAGTGAATCGAATTAATTAGGAATGGTCGATTGAGACAGAATGCTTCTATGCCAGAACCGAACAACAAATTGACTGCAATCAAAGAAACTTGAGAGAGAGCCACCGCAATAGAGCAACAGAGTGTTTGTCTATTCTGAATTAGCAGTCGTCGCAAAAACAGCACCAACACGAAGCAGAAAGAGAGCGAAATGAATTAAAATTCGACGTTTGAAGAATGAGGACAGTCGACAGAAATTCAAGTTCATCATTCAAGTCAAGTCGTCTGCGGCCGAGAGATGCCACTTCAAGTCAGATAAAGGCTCCGACACGCAAGGCCAACGCATTTGTTTATTTACTTTTATTCTATTTGATCAGCGTGACGGTAGCGCGCGGCGCACAGGCGTCCACTTATCGTCTGATGGGCGGCACAAGCTCATATGCACAGTACGCCGAGTGGCATCCGTGTCTAAACGGAACGCTAATATTCGAATTCAACACGCACGAGCCGAACGGGCTATTACTTTACGCTCAATCGCTGCCCTACAAATATATTCAACTCAGCCTGGTAAACGGCCACTTGCACGCGCGTTTCCGCATCAGCGAACGGGACGATCCGCGCGGTGTTGTTCTGGTGCAGGAGAAAACACGGCTGAATGACCAGGCTTGGCATCGCGTCGAGCTGAAGCGAATGAACGAACAGACCGTGCTCGAAGTAGACAAGGAGAAGCTGTTTCACGTGCATTTGGCAGCTGACCTTGCCGGCTACGATCTTTACTTTAGCAAACGCGCGCCATATCAGATCGGCGGCGAGGCGAACGCCAGAAATCTGCTCGCGTTCGGCGGCGTGCCAGAGAACATGCAAACGTTCGACCTATCGTACGGCACCGCTTTGTTCGAGACACGCTACAGCGGCCTGATAAGAAATGTGCGCTTGCTCAACTGCTCGTCGGCTTACATGATTAAGGCCCAAGTGATTGCAAGCAAAGGAGCCGTGTTCATCAGCGAGCAAGACGCATGCCACTCAAATCCGTGCATGAACAACGGCGTGTGTCTGGTGACTGGTCCCGGCCAGTTCGAGTGCGACTGCTCATTGACTGACCACACTGGCAGTCTGTGCGAGCTATTGCGCCCCTTCGAACGTGTGGACGAGATTACTCTGACGGGCAAAGAGTATTTCTCATTCGAGATGCCTTCCTCTTCCACTTTCATTGTCACCTACGAGGAAGAGTTCAGTCTGGAGTTCAAAACAAGCCGATCAACCGGCCTGTTTGTCTACTCAGGTAAAGAGTCCTCGCGCTTTTTTTTTGCTGTACACAAACTGAATCAATCGAGAAAAGGTGACACGCATGACCATTTCGCACTGGGCCTTTTGGACGGCGCCTTGTTCTTCAGTATCAACATCAAAGGCCAAAAGTTCGAGCGGGCCATCACTGTGCCTGGCACTCATCTTTACAACAACCACTGGCACTCTGTAAAATTCAAGCGTCAAATGAAAACGGTAAGTCAAAGCGCGAATCGTTCTCTTCATTCTTTCTCATTGCGTCATCTGGCTCGAATCTCTGCTCAGATTGAGGTGACCATCGACGACATGCGGCGAGAGACGAGCAATCTCACCGGCGACTTCATTGCCATGCAGACTCGGCACATATTTGTGGGCGGCACTCCGCTGCAGGCAGGCATCAGTCGAGTCATAAGGAAAAATTTCGTCGGCTGCTTAAGAAACGTAAGTTGAGTGAAGCAATCTGCACCTGACTGTGAATCCGAGCTGAGCCGGTTTTCGTTTTAGCTTTTGTTCAAGACCGAGTCGATTTCGCTCAATCTGATCGAGCTGGCGGTCAACAACAGCAAATTCATCAAACAAGTGGGCCGCACGGAAAAGAGCTGTCACGAGGTCATTCAGCCTGTGACGTTCACGTCGGCCGATGCCTACATTCCCATTCACGTGTGGCGCGATTATCCCAAGCTTCGCTCGTTTGCCATCGAATTTCAAACGAGCGAGAACAACGGCATTCTTGCCTACGTGATGGGTCCTGCAAATCCGAGCGGGCACTCGCCTCCATCAGTGCATCGCGACTTTTTCTCACTTGAAATACACAATCGCTTCTTGAACGCCTATTTGAGCATGGGCTCGCACTACATTCGTCACGAGGTCATTCACGAGCATGTGGCCGGCGGCAAATCGCATCAAGTGATTGTCGAGTTCGGAGATGAGCTGGCCACGTTCAGAGTGGACGGGCGGCATGAGACCACTGTGCGGTTGGAAGGAGCGAACCTCATGAACTTAGAGGGCCCATTGGTGATCGGCGGCATTTATCCGCAGCATCGAGCGGCGGCCGGCACCAATCCCTCGCAGCATTTGCCTCCTTACTTTTACTCGGGCATGCTAGACCACGGCTACGTTGGCTGTGTACAAGACGTGGAGATAAACGGCGAGCTGATGAACTTGGCTCACTACGCCACCATTGAAGGTGTGAGCGGAGTAAACACCGAAATGTGTGTGCCCATGCCCAATCAGTGCGATATCGGCCACTGCATGAACGACGGTCTTTGCATGGAAGGCTGGAACCGTTTCATCTGCGACTGCTCGGCCACTGGCCACAACGGGCCCATCTGCAACCAACGTAATTATCATTCTGCTTCATTTTAGTTCGCATATTAGTTTGCATTTCGGCATTTTGCTTTAATTTCGAAGCGGCTCTGATCGCCGAGTTCAGTGGACACGAATTCATTCGGCTTCGATTCTCGCCCGAATGGAGCAGTGAGGCCGAGCATTTTTCTCTTCGTTTCAAGACCAACTCGGACAAGTATTTGATGCTGTTCAACACCAAGTCAGAGCTGAGCGAAGATTATCTCCAGCTCTCGCTTGAGAACACTCAAGTTCGGCTTTACCTTCGAATCGGACAAACCGAAACGGTAACCGCCCGCCTCGACCTTGTTTGTGTTCTATTTGCTCATTTAGTTTGACACCATGATTGCTCAGGACATGTTCACCAACGGTGGACTCAATGACGGCGAATGGCATTCTATTCGCCTCCTCCGAGAGGGCACTCGTCTCATTCTTCAGGTGGACAACGACGAGCCAATCACTGGTACGTAATCGGTCGCTTTGATTGCTCCTTCTCGCCTCGACTGCCCGCATGTATTGAATGAACGAATGAAGGCATGCTGAATGGACTTCCCTTTGCACAGTTTCGATTCAGACATTTGTTTGTTGCTGCGACTAACCCCGAACGTAATAACGACCGTTTTGCTTAATTCTTTGCTTTTTTGTCGTCGTCGTT
Source organism: Proales similis (assembly GCA_019059635.1). Lineage (NCBI taxonomy): Eukaryota > Metazoa > Rotifera > Eurotatoria > Ploima > Proalidae > Proales > Proales similis. The sequence goes on from JAGVRJ010000004.1 coordinate 1,362,693, forward strand.
TGTTGCCTCTGTTTGTTGGTTGAATTTTCTCAATTTAACCCTCTGACGGGCCTAAACCGCTCTGACCGCCAGCTAAATTGTGTTCAATTTCAAGATCAAACAAAGGCGAGCGGAAGAGAGTCGCTCTCGTATTCGAGTGTTGCTCTGGCAGTCGGCTTCAACAGAACGCAGAGCCCGCGTCTGCACGCATTTGAAGGCCAAATGCAGCAGTTGATCATCAACGGCCGCTCTTACTTCGAGCTCATACACAACGGAGAGCTGGAGCATGTGGTCGAGAGTAGCGCCAGCTTCTCGCGAGCAGACACCATCCATCGCTACCCGATCACGTTTCACCAGCACAGCTCGTGGCTCACTCTGCCGCGGGTGCGCGCCTCGCATCGATTTCTCATTCAGCTTCATTTCAAAACAAGCGAGCCGCACGGCCTTTTGCTCTTCAACGCCGGCGTGGGCAGCGACTTCATTTCGTTGGAGCTCATCAACGGTCAGATACAGTTCGCGTTCGGCGTCGACGATCAAATCGGGCAAATAGAGTCGAAAATGAAGCGTCTGCTAAACGACAATCGATCGCACGTGGTCAGCGTCTGGCGTCCGACCGTCAACGAGTTTGAGCTCAGCGTCGACTCGCTTGTCTACACAAGCACCCTGAAAAAGTCCAGCAGCCGATCGTTTAATCTGATCGACGAGCTCTACGTTGGCGGACTGAGGTCGCCGAGCGAATTTGACCAATACAAGTCGAGAGGCTTCATCGAGTCGAAGCAGGGATTTAAAGGCTGCTTGGCATCGATTGAAGTGAACGGACGCTCGCCCGACTACGACCAGCTCTTTCATTTGACCGGCAACTTGCGTGGCAGCATCTCCAAAGGCTGTGAGAGTAAGTATCAGTCAATTTCTCTTGCTGACGCGTCAGGCTACAGTTTGTCGACTAGACCCGACCAGATGCGAACCAGACACTTGTCAGAACGGCGGCGTTTGCATCGAAAAGTGGCACGAAGATCGACGAGTGTGCGAGTGCAGCATGACCTCTTACATGGGCGACTTTTGTCAAATAAGTAAGATCCTGCCCGAACTTGAACCGAGTGCTGAATTCGACAAATGTACTTGGTCGCCACACAGGAAGCCTGGGCTTCGAGTTCCGCGACTCGATGATTCGCTTCGAATACAAAAGCCCCCTGTTCTGGCAAGAGGACAGTGTGGCATTCGGCATTCAAACTCAACAGCCTGAAGTGTTCCTGTTCCGCTCTTTCAAGCCTCGGACTAACGAGACAATCATGATTGAGATAGTGAGTAGCAGCAAGAATAATGCCGAAATTCTTCAACTATTTCAACTTGTCAAAAGGTGAACGGGATGATTCGGGCCACCATGCGAGACCTGAACGGCATCGTTCACTTGCAGCGGTTCAGCAAGTTTGCAGTCAACGATGCAGCCTATCACGTGGTTCAGTTCAAAACGGCCAATTTCAACACGAGCCTTATTGTCGACGGCCAGAGTAGTCGCAAAGAGCTGATCGCGCCCAACAGTAAGTCCCGCAGCGTTTTAAATTATCTTATTTGTCTATTGACAAATTATCTAATTTGTTCGGATCGTGTGTGTGTGTGTGTGTTTGCGAGATCGATTTAAAATGTTCCAACAGAAGAGCAAAACATAAAAAAGAAAGAAATAGCAGCAAAATGGTGCAAAATAAGAAGAAGAGAAGGAAAAAGGCCTCGGCGCACAGCATATTATTTACACAAAGGTTTAGAACCTTTAGAGAAGCGGAGTCGAACGAGTCTGACAACAAGCAGGAAAAACACCGTTATCAGAGTGAGCACAAGTCGAGAAGGACGCGAATCGAAGCATCTCAATCGGGTGAGAGTGCTGTCCGATTGATTAGGCAGTTTAGGGCCGATGCTAGACGATGCGGACGAAGTCAATCGCTCACTATCGAGTCGATTGGCTACTTGACGCATCAGCTGATGCTCTGGTGGCGGCAACGTTGGCGCAGATGGCTGATGCTTTGTTCCTGATTTCGCCTCTTGAAGCTCGAACTCGATTGACTTGACTCGAATCAGATCGACCAGTTGACGCAGAGAAACGTTCACATCGGGCAGCGAGCTGGCCAGCTCTCGACGGCACATCGGACATGTTCGCTTCCTGTGCTGAACAAACCACTGAAGAGAACAGGCACGGCAAAAACTGTGCCCACAGCTCATCGTGGTCGGCTCAATAAGCTGGTTGTGGCAGATTGAGCAGTTTAGAATTTGGCCCACTTGGTCCATTAGCAGCATTTCAGATCGATCCATCGCCTCGGTTTGTTGCCTGTTCGCGCTGATTATTTTCACTCTCGAATTTCAACTTGATGCTGAGCGCCGCTCGCTGAGTAGCTCGAGTATTCGCATTCGATGCTCGCCGCTTTTTTTAAATATCCCAGACATGCATTCACACCCTTTTTGGTTTGAATTGCTTATTCTATTTCAAACGACGTAGGTTGCATTGGGCGAACATTTGAACACGAGCGACATAATTAAACTTTATAATTCGGTCCTGAACATTTTCATTACGTAATTGTACTCTTCATCTTCTTTTTTATGCTGCTCACTTGCTCACTCGCTCTCTGGCCCTCAATTCTAAAGAGCAAGTCTATTCCACACGTGCTTTGATAAGTTGATTTTCCCATTTTGCGCACTCCCTCTCTCTTGAGCCCTGCTCGACAATGCTTCGCTTTATTTACTTTTAATCCAGTTTCGCTGGCCAACCCTTCTTTTTTTTATTGTCGAGTTTTAACATTCTTTACCTGGCGTTTAAGGTGAAGGTCCTTTGAAGCATTACAGACCATGGGCAATTCATGTGGACCCCAATCTGCTCGCAGTGGAAGTCGGCGGCTGCCTAGAGTTCAACGATCTAGACAACAGCATTGAGCATCGCGTGAGTCTGGTGCCAATTAAGCAGAAATTCACAGGCAAGCTGTACGGCCTTGTATTGAACGGCCAGAGGTAAAACTAGACGCGTCACTGGTTTAATCTAATGAATGCATCTCTCTCTAACGTAATTACTCGATGTGAAGGATTCTTGATTTGGCTGCACGACACGACAGTCGAGTGAAGCGCTATGGAACGCTGGATGAAATCCCGCCGCTGATGATCAGCAGGTGAGAATAAGAGCGAAATCTAATCAATAGCCGAACGTGCTCTAATCCAATATTATTCAAACAGAGAGCAGCTGCCAGACGCTTCTGATTGCACATCGGATGCTTGTTCCCCAAAACACGCAACTCCGGCGAGCGGCAGCGAATTCAATTATGATTCCAAGGCCACTGACGTGAGTTTCGTACTTCATTCTGGCTTGCTTCTGTCAATGCCCTCGCTGATGGCACTCGCGTCATCATTTGTACGCAACTCTGCGTCTCTTGACTCGGCCTCAAGATTGATGTTAGACATTAAGTGAACAAGGCCAGATGCAGTCATAATTGACATAATTCTCATTCTGAACCCGATTCCATCTTCTCGTGCAGGCTACTTGCCTTTTTAGCATTTGTCTCGTTTCGCCATTATTTCTGTTCCTCTCTTCTTTCATCTCTTCCACATTCACTAGCACAAGGGTTCTGTCAATAAGGCGGATTTAGTTGGCTTAGTTAGCTAGTTAGTTTTTATTTAGTTTTCTTTATCTGCCAGAGTCGATGACCGCGTCTGCTTATTCATTCAAAAATTCTTTATTCTCTGTCTATCTCGCTCTCTTTCTTAGGTCGCTGCTTGTCAAGCTTATCGCCAAGCAGATGACGAGAGCGGCGATGCGACCGCTCCATTCACTGTTTCATGTAAATTAGGCATTGATCATCATCATCATCATCATCATCATTAAAGGAGCACAGCAAAGAGGCAGAATTATTTTCGTTTGATTAAAAGAGAATTAGAGGTCTGATTGAATTAGGCGCAGCGCCAAAGAGACATTGCTGCATGATTTGAAGGGGCGGCGTTTCGCTCCAAGGATCTTAATGCGTTCCGCTCACTCGACACTGGCTATTTATTATTTATGGCGCTTGCTTACAAACAGCAATCAGCTTGAGTCGTCGAGGCAATGCCAAGTCAGCCGGTCTTAACTCGACTAAGCGCTCAAAGAGCGGCGGCAGTATGGCTCGTTTCCCAACTTGAGTTGATATTTAAGAAAATCTCTTCTCACCGCCGCTCGTATGAGTACAAGTGTCTAAGAGCGTTTCACGCAAACAGATTATGAAGTAGAATGCGGCGTGAGTTAATGCGTGGCGTCTTGCTTGCCAGATTTTTGCAGTCTTTCATCGGCAACCGCCGGCGCCGCCGCTCGTGCTCTTTTGGCCCGAGGCTGGTGCACTTGCTAATCTTTGAGACTTGCGACTTTGCCACTCGTTGCAATTTCTTCGAGCAGACCCTGGGCAAAAAAATCATTCGCCAAACATCATTTGACACACACACACACACACGCAGACAGGGTAATTCGATAATTGCTTTGGCCTGCCGATTCTCGATGATCAGATTGAAAGCGAATAAGAGTGCAGCGAGCATTCGCCGATTACTTCCATCTTCCTCACTCAATTGCCCTATTCATCCGGAACTTATCAAATATTAATGCCTTTTGCACAGGCCTTTTTCAAGACTCGAGCTATAGAACGTTTAGTTCTAGCCCTGCAGGGGATGGCAGTTGCCAACTCAGAGTTGAGCTGTACCTCTTTTTGAAAAGGCAAATATATTCTGACTACGGCGAATGTAGCTTCTGGCTTGTTGGTTTATGTTTGCCGCTGTTTGAAATGGGCCAGCGCCAGTTTACATGCATTCAATGTTTATACACGATTGCATTAAGGTCAGACAAGCTAGCGAGCTAGAGAACGGATGAATAGAAGCGATCTGCTCGATCGACAAATTAATTGCCAAGTGCAAGAAAAACAAATAGCTCGAACGATGATTATGTTTTAGAGAGAGAGAGAGAGAGAAAGGGAGGGAAAGAAAGAGTGAGAGTTGGAATCAGAGCGCCGGTCTGATCTATCGCAGCAGCCCTGTTCGACGATATTTCTATTCGACTCGAGAGGCGTGATGAGAGCACTCTGAGTTTCTTCGTCTTATTTGGTCGCCCCTTAAGTTGGCTTTTATGGAAATTCTCTCCTGAGCGGGCTGGCGGCGCTTCTATTGTCGAAGGATCTTCAACTCGTGCGGCGCCTCCTTCTCTCTTACCAAGCATTCGATTTGATACTCAAATGCCTCGCTCTTTTAGAGTTTGACGGGCGTGCGCGACGGGTGCGCTCTATTGCGCTCATGTTTGTTCTTTTGTGCCATTTTCCGCTTTGATCAGCAAATCACGACTTATTATGGAAACATTGAGCAAGCAATTAACGACGCCGTGTTTGCTCTCTCTCTGCTTCTCATAATTCACGCAAATATGTAATCGATTTCAAGCGATGCCTTAACCCTTGATGATGTTACATCATCATCATCATCATCATTGCCGTTGTGGTGGTTGTGGTCGTCGTCATCCTCAGAGGCAGCATCGTTTCTATTTGTCGTCTGTCTAATATTCTTCCCTAACTGCTCTTTTATTGCTCCCTGCTCAATTTATAATTACTCCGGCCTCTATCCGTCAAACAATTCGCTTCTCTTTAAACTTTGAAACAATGAGCAAATAGTTTAATTCGCGACAGACTTAACTAATTCGGTTTTCCTTCATTTTGTAAAGATCGTCACTTCGGCCATGTCGGAGACCACAACCAGTGTGTTGGCGTCGATAACCTCTCGCTCGCCCCAGCTGTTCGCCGGCGTGATCGCGTTGACCAAAAGCAACCTGCTCGGCTTTATAGCGGCCGGAGTCTTCTTGTTCATATTGCTGGTGTTCGCCATTTATAAATACCGAAGCAGAGCCGAGGGCACATACAAAATAGACGAGTCGAAAAACTTCGGTCCGTTCGCCGAGCTCGAAACGCCGCTCAACAGTAGCAGTGGCTCGTCCAAGGCCAAAGGCAAACACAAGCGACGTCTGAATGAAAACAAGGAATGGTACGTCTGAGCGACGTCTCATCAGCAACGCCTCATCAGCGCCGCCAACAACATCTCAACTGACCCAACTTTCTTATTGACCGTTCGAAATTTTTTCATATATTTTCTTGCCGATATTCTGTAAAGCTCTGACGTTAATTTGTTGACGCAACTAAATTCAAAGTTTTTCTTTTTAATTGTTTGTTTGTTTGGTTGATTCAATTTTTCATCAAACGCGAGAATGAATTAGTTAAAAAAATGAAAAGTTTTCTTGTCTGGAAACTTCCCACTGCCACTCGACTGCCTACCCTCTCCCCCTCTCTCTCTCTCTCTTTCTCATGACCCGGCTGGCGCCAGGTTCCTGCATTTGTTTCGTCGTCTCTAAAATGCGAGAGTGAGGATTTTACTCGAGAGCTCGCAAGAGAGCTTGAAAGCATACGCACATGTTTTGCCACTTGGCAGTCTAAACACGTTCTTTCTAGGCTTCTCTGCTTGTTGATTGTCAATTTCGTATTCTGCTAAACTGCCGCGTGCGGCTGCTCAATTGCCTAGGCAACTGAGAAAATAGAAACGGTTTAAATTTGTGACCAGCAAACGACCGATTAATGAGCGAACGTCGCTTTCAAGGCCGCCAGCGCTGTCTATCCGTCCGGCTGCAAGTTCCGGTCGATCTCTCTCTCTCTCTCTTTCTCACTATGGCTCCATTAGCTTGAAAATAAAAAAATTGAAGCTCAGACCGGGAAGGGGGCCCTGTCAATTCTGATACCCTCGAATGAGCTCGAATCAAATTGTTGTCAATCAACGCCACATAATCAAAAGTACACTTTGGTAACCTGCCAAACTTAGACGCCAATTTAGCCCGCTTGCCGTCAGAGAGCGTAATTGTCGATTACGAAAGCGCTGCCTTTGCCCACTAAACGTCGCTTTTCGACTAAAACAATTCGCCGCCAAAAGGCATTGAACTGGTTCGAAAGCCGGCTAATTTGCACGAGTTGAATATGGCCAAAGGTAAACGCACACACATTTGCTGCTGCTCAACTCGTCGAAACTAACATGAAGGTCTGAAGCGTTTTACCAAACCGAGCCCGACACCCCGGTAAGCAGTATTTTAAGCACAACGCCGTGGCTAACTTGACCCCTTCCTAGCTGCATGGCTTTCGTCCTGTGCCCAAAAAAGAGCCCGAACCAGAACAAGATGAAGAGCAGCGCGTCATAAAGGTAATTCCAATCCCTCTGGATTAGTGGCCCTTTTGACCACTTCCATTCGGGCTTTTGTCAACCGACGACCACTGACAGCTGATCGAACAAATCGAATCAGATGAAGAGTACGATGCAGATGTTCAGCGCGTAAATATTCAAATCTCATAAAAGATTTCTTTTTAAACCAACCGACTTGGTTTAAGGTACGCAACATTTACATTCGTGATGAAACGCCAGAGCCCCAAGTCGTGCGCGTATGTTTGCTTGAAAACTAGCCGTGCGGTTCGAATTCAGCTCTCAGCCTTCTAAAACTAGATTATCAAAAAACCAAAGCCTGCCCGGGTATGTGATCGAGATAGAATCGAGAAGCGAACGAATTAGCGGCTGACTGACGATCAATTTTAGAGACAAGTTGTCATAGACTCGGACGAGGACGCCGACTACGTGATTCGCACTTTGAAAGGAGCTCCTGAGCCGGAGATAATTGTAAGCGCAGCAAAGTGGACAATTTTCCAATGCGAACTAAATGCTTGAGGCGGCCAACGTTGGTGCTGGCAGTACGTTTCGTCCAAGAAAAAGAAAAAGAATAGAAAATCGTTAGTCGAACAAGACTCGATCAGAAGCGTTCCGGCCAAAATAGACTCGTATCACGACGACTACAAGCGACCAGGTGGCGATGTTGAGGTCTGTTTTTGTCCTTGATTGACTACCGGCTGGCAATCAAAGCCGCTCTAAAAGATATTCGACGATAAATCGAAGCCCAAAGGCAAGCCCAAAGTGGACAGTTTCAACAAGAACTACCAACGAGGAGGTGGCGATATTGAGGTTGCTTTCTTGGTCGTCCATCTCTATTCGGCGCTTGATTAAGCCTTGAATAGATTTTTGATGAAAAACGTCGCTACTTCATTCGACCCCGAGTTGACACTCGAAATGAAAAGTACCGTCGCAACGGAGGCGACATCGAGGTATCCATCTTGGTCGAGGCTCGGTTCCCTCTGCGAGTTGTAATCGTCTGCTTCTAGATATTTGACGAGAAACGCGAGTACTATGTAGCGCCCAAAGTCGACACTTTTAATCCGTACAAGCCGAAAAGCCGCGGAGACGTTGAGGTTCGCTTGCTCTTTGCCGTCTGATAATGCACTCGCTGGTCATTGCTTAAAAGATATTTGACGAGAAACGCGAGTACTATGTGGCGCCCAAGGTAGACACGTTCAATCGGGAATACAAGCCGAGCCGTGGTGAAGTCGAGGTGAGCGGCCAGCTTGCTGAGCAATCAGAGCGCTCTTGTTTGCGCTTTCATTCATTTTGATTGACTACGAATTAACTCGGAACAATGAAAAAGGTTTTTAGCGAAAAGCTCGAGTTTAACGCGAAGCCAAAAGTCGACACACGAAACAAAGGCTATCAGAAGTCAGGAGGCCAAGTTGAGGTAAGAGAGCGAAGAATCAATTTAAAGTAGAAGCGAGCCACGGCTCGTCGCGCTAATATCAAACGTCAACAAGGTGTTTCACGAGAAGCTCGATTTCAACGCAAAACCCAAAGTAGACACCAAAAATGAGTATCGACGTCAAGGCGGCGATGTCTTGGTTTGTTTTCTTTTCTCCATTTTTCTTCTTGCTCAATTTCCAGTTCATTTGCAAACGCGTTGCCAAGTGTCGGCTTTTGTTTCTTCAACTCGTCTCTAAATTCTTTTTTTCTCTATTTTAAGGTGTTTAACGAAAAGCAAAAGTACTCGGCGACACCACGTGTAGACGATCGCAACGACGGATACCAACCGACTGGCGGCGAAGTGATGATATTCAACGAGAATCTAAGATTCAACGCCACTCCGAAAGTGGACGCACGAAATACTGGCTACAAACGCAGTGGCGGTGAAGTAGAGGTTTGGCCTAGTTCTGTCTTGTTCTTCTCCTCTGCCACCTTTGATCATCTTCTAAACCGAACGAGATGTTGTAGATATTCGATGAGAAGCTCAAGTTCAACGCTGCTCCGAGAATAGACGCCAAAAACCAGAATTATGAAAGAGGCGGAGGCCAAGTGCAGGTAGTGCAAGGAAGGAGATCAGAACTCTCTCAAATTGAATCGAACTTTAAAGATCTTCGACGAGCCCGTCAAAATCAACGCCAAACCTAGAGTGGACGCGCAAATTCCCAACTATCAAAAGTCTGGCGGCAACGTCAAGGTAAGAATTTGAATTAGAAAAAACAAGAGCTCCTAAGTTAACTTGAAGTTTGCCTGCAAATCAGATCTTTGACGAGCCAGTTAAAATTGATGCCAAACCAAAAGTAGACGCCCTCATTCCGAACTATCAGAAACAAGGCGGAGATGTCAAGGTGCTCATTTCTATTGTTTTTAAATCGCGGTTCGATTCAATCGGCTCATGCTCTCAAAGATATTCGACGAAAAAGTAAAAATAAACGCAAAACCCAGAGTGGATGCTCAAATTCCCAACTATCAAAAGTCAGCCGGCAACGTCAAGGTACATGAGAATTGAATTCTTGCGATCAGAACTTTGAATCAGCCCGAGTGAACAGATATTTGACGAGCCGGTCAAAGTTGACGCCAAGCCAAGAGTTGATGCGCTGATTCCCAACTACCAAAAGCACGGCGGAGATGTCAAAGTGAGCGTCAAATGTTCAAATTTTCTTTTAAGCCTTTTTAAATTTTCCAAATCAAGATTTTCGACGAGCGACTGAAAATAGACGCCAAGCCGAGAGTGGACGCACAGATTCCCAATTATCAAAAGTCAGGCGGCAACGTGAAAGTAACCCTTCACTTGAGAGCCTGAGATTTTCATCAAATCTTAACAACGGCATAAAGATATTCGACGAGAAAGTGAAATTCGATGCCAAGCCAAGGATAGACGCCCAAATTCCAAACTACCAGAAGCAGGGTGGCAATGTAAAGGTACTCAATTAAGGCTTATCAACAATCACTTCTCGCTCTGTTGGCTAATCCAAGCAACCGTATTCTGAAATGAACCTCTCAGATATTTGACGAAAAAGTGAAAATAGACGCGAGACCGAAGATCGATGCTCAAATCCCAAATTATCAGAAATCGGGCGGAAATGTGAAGGTTGGCTGGGCACTTCCTTTCGCTGATTGATACCTGCTTGGTCTAATTACTGAACGGCTTTGCTTTCTTAGATATTCGATGAGAAAGTAAAAATTGCCGCCAAGCCAAAAGTAGACGCACTAATTCCAAACTACCAGAAGCATGGAGGAGATGTTAAGGTGACCGATCTTATTTTTCTCGCATTTGTCTGCCGAATGATCTAAGAACAACTGACGACTGAGAAGATATTTGATGAAAAAGTTAAATTTGATGCCAAGCCACGAACCGAGCACAAGAACAGCTCGTTCAATGAGAAAAAAGTCTCAAGCAAGAAGATTTTCAACGAGCCAATTAAGTATAAGGCGAGTCCTAAAGCAGATTCGAATGCTCATCGCACTAAAATAAGTCCGGTAAGACTGATTGCCGTCTCACTTTCCACTTGTCTAATTCAATTCGCCATTTAGGAAGTCTCTCGGGTCCAGTCCAAAGAGAATAAAGTAAAATGATTTATTAAGCGTGCACCCTCTCCGTTCCTTTTACTAATCCTTTAACAACAACAACAACACAAACCAGAATAAAATGTTCTCCTTTGTTTGTCTGACACTTGGTTTGCTTTTTTGCTCTTTGGTTCCGATCCCGTCGCTTTGGCCACTGAAGAAATAAAAAACCTCCTAAATGACGAGAGTTCAAGCATCTAGCTTGATTGTGCGTCATAGCCACTAATTGCCTGTCACGAAATGCTTAGTCAACTCAGCTCGGCTGGATCAAGTCAAACAGCAGTCAAACTTCATCATTTAATCCTTCGATTCAACCCATTTCCCCTTCCTTTAACTCTTAAATTCATTCTCAAAGACACTTCAAACAGTCAAACAAGAGTCGTGAACAAGACGAAGGAAGAGTCTGAATGGCGAACTTGCGCCACCCGGCGATAGAAGCAGCCGCTCAGCGCCGCATTTTATGCATGCTCTCCAAGCTCCCATGTGTGTGTGTGAGCGCAAAATTGAAAGAGAAATTGAAACAAAAATCTTTATTTATTGCCGATTGCTGTCCGATTAATGCAGCTAATGCCGCGAGCGATCATCATTGGGCTTTAATAAATAAAAGCAGCAGCAGCAGCAAATGGGAAAAGAGCTGCGACAAGACGTATGCCTGCCGGTGTGGACGAGCGCTCGGCGTTGATGCGCATAATTTGCCAACTTTTATTCAGTGTTTGAACAATTTATTGCATTTGATGCATTTTCATCCAGTTTCAAGTCTATTATACTTGAAACTATTTGCATCCACACTCAGCTGCCTTTGAAGGCTGGCTAATTCATTTTCAGACTCTTTTCCTACCATCGATACGTATTCACAGCATGAGCTTGCATCAGCAATGCGTAAAAGGAAACAAAAATGCCTTTGCTACCCGAGTGCCGTCCTACCTATCCTCTGCTTTCTCTTGTTTGACTTTTCATTTCGGTTTTGCTTTTCTCCCCCCGATTCTCTAATCAAGTTCTCATCAAACAACTGATTTAATCTTTTCTCTGTTCTCGCTCTGATCAGGAACGCCCATTGCTGCCGACTGCAAATATTCAGTTCAATCAGGTTCTTTCTTTTTTTTCTTTTTTGTTGCCTCTTTCACCAAGAAAGAGTCATTTTCTCGCTCATTTCTTTCTCTCTCTCTCTTTGGGTTCTTTTAATAAATGATCGAATTTTCAAGTCGAACTGGAGCAAAAGTTGGCCAAATTATCACGTGCGCTCCAGGTCCGTCGAGCGGACTTCAAATCTCAACCGTGAGCCGGCAGACAAGTCACGCACAAGCCACCAGGTTGCTGTCATAAAGCTCCAGTCCTGATACTCGATCTAACCAGCATTTACTCGCTTTTCTTAATTTGCCAATGTAAAGACCAGCTCGGCGAGAGAAGGCAATAGCATGCCACGCAACGAGCAGTCGGTAGGCGTCGCCACTCAAAGCCAGAATCGAATTGATCGAAATTCTGTTTATTTCAAAGCACTTCAACTCGAGCAAGTCGAAGAGCTGGCACGAGAAAGGCAAGCCAGGCCAGAAAGTAAGCGCATTTTACCAATTCAACTGCGCCTGTCATCGTGTCTCAGCTTAAAGCTGCTTGCGTCAAGCAAGCTAAGCTTTTTATTGCTGGAAATTCTCATGATGCAATACGAAAACGTGCTCGTGCTCTCTCTCTCTATTTATTTGCATCAATCGCTTTGATGATTCAGTTCAGAAATGTCAACATTTTATGTTTTCGAATTGTTCAGGATTCAATGAGGCAGCAGCAGCAGCAGCAGCAGCAGCAACTGCCGTTCAACTCGGACTCGGTAATTGTTAACAAGCAAAATACGGTGAGAGAGCAGAAAGATCAAGATATTCGTGTTTTCGCAATTTGAACTTTCTAATTTGCGCCCAAATGCAGAAAAGCGGCGCACAGAGGACTGGCGGAGGCACCACAGCAGCCACATTGGCAGTTACTGAATTGGGCGTAAGTATTGAAATGAAATATCGGATTGAATGAAATGGGCCGGATTAGGCAACATGCTAACAAACTGAATATTGTTTGTGTGTCAAGTTCATAGAGCCCAAAATCAAGAATGCGAAGCCAAAAGTCTCTACGTGGTTGACAAACACGGAAAGCGAGGGAAACAAGAAAAGAAAACATTACGGCGAGCACTTCAAAGTAATTATATACACACACGCACAAGCACACACACACACACACACACACTCGTGGCTGAAATCACCAGGCGAGTGTGTTGGTTGCTATTTGAGTAATAAATCATAATAACCATAGGAACGAGATCTTCCATTGAGCCCCAAGACCAAAGTCGTAACCTGGCTCCAATCTTCGCAGCCGAATAGTCCACTATCAGCCAGTCTCGATTCGCTTGACGCAAGACGAAAGAATTCGGACCGATTGCCGTCAATAAACAAGCGAAGCATGGAGCCGATCAACGAGGATGGGAAGCCGGCACCGCCGCCTCAGGTATAAATCGTCACGCAACAGTGCGTGCTAATCTTTTCCGCCCGCGTTCTCACACCTGATTTGGTTGCCATTGTTTAGTTTGTTCGCAACGAAACAACTTATCAAGGAAAGAAGGCGCCCATAACGGCAAGCAAAGAAATGATCGAAATGGTCAGCGCCATGGCCAATCGAAAGCCTGTAAAGTTCACCGGCAACAACTCCATATTCGACTTGAATGACCAGTCGAGCGATGCTAGAGTGTCTAGAAAGAAAAATGTGCAAATAAACGAGGTCTGATTGCGAATCTCCTTTCTTTTGTTCATTCGGGTTAAGAGTTAAGCTTTCGTTTCTATTTTGATTAGAGTCCAAGCGGTGCTCAGCAGAGGACGGGCGAGTATGTGGCGAAAGGGAGCCTAAGATCAGCCAAGGTAAGCCAGCGTGACCTGGCCTAATTCAGTAGAGAATGACGTTTGAAATTTGCCTTTATTTGCCTAGACTTCGAACAGCGACGGACACACTCCTGCGAGGGTAGCTGCAGCTTTCACATTGCTCTTTTAAAATTTAGGTTGTAAATGGCAATTTTCAAGGTCGAACATGTCCGCCAGTCCCTTGTGCTCAAGATGGGCGTAAATGACAATGATGCCGCTTTTTCTATTCCGAACGGCCAAATGCGACAAATGACCGCGAACGACACTGCTCCGAGCTCAATGTCTGCACAATTGATTCCGGTCAACTACACGCGTCCTATGAGCATAAACGCACAATTGAATGGCGCTCAGCCAGTGCCTCGTCCAGCCCAAATGCAGCCGATCATTTTAATCAATCCGTTCTATCCGCCGATGAGTGCGCCGCCAATGCCGTATCCGTTCATGCCTCAGCAAATGTTCTATCCGTTCATGCAGCCGCAGACAAGAGCGCCCGGTGTTTATCAAATGCCGATCAGTTCCTCGATGCCGAATGTGCGCCAGACGCCGAGTCGGCCTGCGTCATTGCGCAGATATCAAGAGTCGCCGTCGACCAGCTCATTCCATCGGCAGTCGGTGCTTAGAGAGATGCCCGACTTGAACTTGCCAGAGCCTGCTCTCTTCAACGCACCTCCCCTTCGACCCGCCACTCACGATCCTAATGCCGGACAACAGCCCACTGAGCGATCTGCTTTTTTGTACAGATATCAAAAGCCGATCACAGTCGACGGCCTTAGACACCCGAGTGACAAATACAAGGATCTGATTTACCGTCCGAAATTCATCACTTCTCGCAATATCGAGCCGCCCACAGAGGCGTTGATTCCGCCCATAGCCGAAGAGCAAGAGCCGTTCGAGCCCGACCCGATGCCTTTATCCACACCGCGCGTCCATGACTCGAGAGCTTCTCTTCTTCTCTTGAATCGAAAGCCCACGTTGGTCAAAGATCTCAAGCTTCCAGTTGAACGACCCGAACCCGAAGAGGAGAAGCCGGTCGAGAAAAAGACACGAATTGAAGAGCTCAAGCCAGAACCGGTCCCGCCGGCTGATGGCCGATCGTCGCTGGACATTAGACTCATCGTAAGTCTCCAGCAGGAACGGATTCGAACCGCTTATTAAAACGGCTCGATCTTTTCTAGCCGTACGAAGAGAAGCGACTCAATTACAACGGAAAATTTCACTATCCGATCGAAGTGGAACAGTACATGGATGGGGAAACGTTGGCGCAGATTCCACACGATGAGATTGAGACAACTCAAGACGCCGATTACTACCGGCCCAGAAGTGTGATGGTAAGCGAACATCAAAATCGGACCACACTCTGTTCTAGACGCTTGAAAAGCTCTCGCCCGAGTTGGATTTAATTTCGAGGCGAACGAGCCAAGCACTCTTCGAAAATGAGCAGTTCGAACAGCCAGACAAAGAGGAGAGAAAGAAGCGAGAGACGAGCTCAAGGTCAAAGTCAAGACCTTCAGGACGAAGGTCGCGTCTGAAAAGTGGCAAAGTAAGCCAAGTCTAGAACATGTGACACGTTTGAATCAAAGAGGAGTCTTAGATTCTGACTGAGACCGGCTCGAACGACGCCAATCAGAGAGTTCTGAAGCATTCGCTAACTTTAGGCGAACATGTAAATATCGAACGAGCCGATTCAATTGAGCGCTTCACTCCGCCGTTCGAGGAGCAGAAAGTGAGACTTACCTTCGGAACTGCTCGCTACTGGCTTAACTTTAGATGCAATCGAAGGCCAACGTCGAAGAGTATCAGGACCTAGCCAGTCTAAGTCGAGTACAAATGAACCCAACTGAAATCAGAGAGCATGTGATAAGCCATGAGCTTGCAGATGCGCCTCAACTCCGCAGGGAAAAGAGTGAACATGTAAGTAGGCATTCAGTTTGGTGCAGGTTTTGTCTTTCAACTGTGAACGAGTCCAGCTAAGTGGTGTAACGCCGCTTTCAAACGCTTCTTCAAGAAGCACTGGTCGACGCAGGCCAAGTCCTTTAAATACCACAAATGACCTTGAGTGGCGTGCGCTCGAATCGTCCACGTCTGATCTTCGTTCTGAACGAGAGGTGAACTTTAAGGCCAGAGTGGCATGTCGGTGTCAAACAAGCGCTTATTTTTTGCATTCATTTCATTTCTGCGTTTTGCTTTTGTTGCTTCGGATATGATTTCGATCGCGCCGCGCATTTTGCTTAATCCATAGCTGAGACAACAAACTAATCTGCGTTTTACCAAATCAAAAAGACAAACGTACAAGACAAGGACGACAATGAGCCGTTTGAATTGAGCAAGGCGCTGGTGAATGCCTGGCAGATAAACGAGCACCAATTAAGCTCGAGATCGTCTGCGTTGCAGGCAGAGAGCGTTGCGCACGAGAATGTAAGATTGGATGGCTTTAGTTGACCGTGTTGGCTTTTCGCTTCAATACTAACGCTGGCCTTTCATTTCATTCGCCAAGTTTGCTCCCGCTTGTGACGTTCACTCGCTCAGATTGAAGACTGCGATCGAATCGCTGGTTCAAAGCGTACAGTTCGAGCGCACTTGCTCTTTTCTGGGCAGTCCGAGCTGTAAAAGTTTGCAGCAAACGGTACAATCAACTGCCACCGTCTTTGTCTGTTTGTTGTGCGGTTAAGAGCTGCGGCAGTCTTGCACTCGTTGATTCACGCTCTTCACGATCTGTCTCCTTTTCCGTCCGTTCGATTTCTGTGGTTTTAGCTCACGACCCATGAATTGCCTGACACTGCCATGCTTCTAAATCACAAATTCAAAGTGTTTGTTCGCACTTAATGTTGAATGATGCCAATTGATATATTTGAGGGCTCAATCTAACGCTGTGTAATGAAAATCAAGGCAAAACAGATTGATGACGAGTCAAAGCATGAGCTTAAGGAACGAGCGCTTTTTAACGTGCACCAGCTGAATGTATTCACCAGAAGCGAGACGGCTATTCCGGTCGCTGCGTTTGAAGGAGCAGATCGAATTGAGACCGTAAGCTTTCGGAATTTTGCTGCGCAGAGTTGCATTAACCAGAATTGACGACCATTGCAAGGCGGTTGAGAATTCTGAATGGAGTCTGAAGAACCAAGAACCGAGCGAAAGAGTTTTATTGTTGGCGGTTGAATTTCACGAGCAAACAATAAGCGAGCAGCCGCAAGAGGTCGTCTTTAAGCGGCAAAAGAGCGAAATCGTAAGCCACAGCCAAAGTTAATAATCTGAAGCCATAAAGGCGCCTGGCAAAAGCAAACGGTCGTTTAAATTAAGCGTTTTCCGCTGCAAGCCGTCCAAGTTCAATCTGGCGCCGAATCAATATCGGCGCTTGTTTGTGCCCCGCTACCTCTATCCGTTCAGTGATGCACTAAAAACACAGCTCGGGCTCGTTGCTTTCACTCAACCAAGTCGGCTCACTTGGGCTTGACGCCATTATTGCCTCCTCTGCCAAGTTGCTCTCAGTGTTCGTGTGTGTGTGCCAGCGAGCGTGGTTTATTGTTTTTACCTTCAGCAGCACGCATAATCAATCAAGGCGGCTTAAAAGAAATTTAAATTTTTCCTCTTTGCCTCCGCCCTCTCCCGTTTCTCTCTTACTCTTCAAACAAACAACGCGCAAATAGAACAGCCGTTTGTTCGTGCCAAGCGCCACTGTGGCCTCGTTGTCATAAGTTCTAAATCCAAGCCGCAATTTCATTGTGTACGCTTTTGTGTGTGTGTGTGTGTGAATAAAACAAAACAGGTCATGGAAACGACGACAGAGAATATCGAACCAAGTGAGAAGGCTCTAAACGAGGCTCTACAGCTTGCAGAGAATAATCAGCCGGATGTGGCTGAGGAGTCATTGAATGTCGACTTGACTGCTCTTGGCCAGACGGTATGCAACTCGATATAAAAGCTTGTAAAAACTCAAGGCTGCATGTTTGTTCGAATCGTTTCCGCTTGATTGAATCGAGCACACAAGTTTTTGTTGAATTTTCCAATCGAGGTTTTAGTTTCAGTTTGAACGTGTTTCCCGACCCGTTTTCCGGCACAATTGAGTTTTTGCACCTTGAATTAAGCAACTTGGAGAGTCTAAAATGAATTTTTTTTTGCTTTCTACGCATCGTTAAGGCCCAGGAAAGAGCATACAGCGGATCAAGCACAAAACAGGGCATGAACCAAAGAGTCGAGTTGAACGCGATTGAAAGCCAGGAAGCACATCCAGTCGAAGATGTTGACAAATTCGATGACGTGCACGATATTGAACCAACCGTTGAACAGGTGAGATGCACTTTGCCTGATCTAAGAGACCAGCTTCTCATTTGGTCGTGCCAGGTCGATAAGTTGATCGAACAGCCAGCGGAGGAGGAGCCGCTGGAGCAGCCGGCACAAGTCAACCAAGCTCAAATTCAGCACGCGAGCGACACGAGTGAATTAGACGACACAAACGACGACGTCAATATCGACTTGCATGAAGCAAATGTGCGAAGGCAAACAGCTGAACAGGTTTGTGTGCGCTCATGAAGGACAGTTGGGGCCGGCATTCATTGGTTATTTAAAAGAAATCGAGACCAGAGCACCATCACCACTACTACTACCATCATCACGATCACCATGATCACTTTGGTCGATCGAGTCGTCGAGTAATTTCACTTCTGATTGCCCACTTTTGGTCGATTCTTATTTCTTTGCTCTTTGCTAGTGCTGCAGTGCGCACAGACGCAACGACCCGTACTACTACGTCGAGGCCAAAGTGCGCTCATTTGAGAACTTTGGCCATCAACCGACCAGCTCCACCTTCAAGGTAAGAAGCGGCTCCATGGTGGCCCTAAAAGTTGTTTTCTCCGACTCTACGGCGCCTCTCATTCGTTCACTGCAAGCCGATTGAAAATGAGCAGAGCAAAGGCCAGAAAAAATCGGCCAACAAAAAGAAAAAGGTTCCTTTCGCTGATTTGACCATGAGCTCAACTCAATGTTGAAAAGTTGCCTCTTTTCAAACATTAGCTGCCCGGCATTCCGCTAAATCCGGTCGGTAGTTCGTACAGAATGCCAGACGGCAATATTCGTGTAAAGCAAACAGCTCGTGCTCGTTGCTATCTATCGGTGTCCGATCATGCTTTTCATTTCGAAGATATTCTCCGAACGATTAAATTGGACTCGTCAGAGCAAGATAGGCTCGCTGAGTTTTGAGAACTTGAGATATAAGTCAAAAAATAGCAAAAGAGAGGTAAAAATGAAAAGAAAAACGAGTCCCAGTTTGAGTCAATCACGTAAAAAAAATGCAATTTTATTTGAGACCAGTTTGATTGGAAAGCATTTTGATTTGTTTGAAAGCATCAAAGAAGAGAAAAACACCAAAGCACTCGAGAGGCAGTTCACTTTAGATTTAGAGATCCGCCTCGTTGACGGCTTTCTAAATTTTGAGTTTGTTTGGCACCCTCCCACTTGCAATAGAGCTTTTTCATTTGTTTTGTTTTTTCCAATCCACTCCACTCTACTCGCAGGTGTTTGACACCGCTTTCATTAATTGATCATCTAAAACGAAACGAGTCTGAGTCTTGTTTAACCAAAACAAAAATAGATATTTAGCGACAAGCCGAAATGGCACACTGGCTCCAAACTGTCCGGCTGGTCGAACGAGAATCTACATCGATCGTCGTCAACGGGCCGGTTCACTGTAAGTAACTCGGAGGCATTTTTGCTCATTCTTCTTCAGATTCTTTGAATCTCACTCGTGCATAGATCTACAACGAGAAACTGAACTGGAAATCCGAGTCTAAGCTGAAAGCCATCTCGAACGAGAATCTGCATTACAAACCGGCAAAATCTCAGTTCAAGGTCAGACCGAGTTTGAATGTAACCTAGATAGATCGGACGCCAAACTCGATGAATTGAATAGATATTTTCGGAGAGACCTCGGTGGCGATCAGAGTCTAAGCTCAAGTCCATAATCGAGCCAGATTTCGCCAATTCGACAATGCCGTCGTCGAACCGCGTCATAATTGTAAATTAAAATCCTGTTTGGCCACAAAGGGCAAAATTTAACTTGCACTGAATAAAGTACAACAATTTGCCGAAATGGAACCAAATCGCTTCGTCAAAAGTAAACTCAATGGAGAACATCAATTACAAGCCATCAGGAGGCGGATTCAAGGTGATGCATGCTCGACTAGATCGGTTTTATTTCGCATTTTACTCATATTCGAGCGAAGATTTACGACGAAAAAGTGAACTGGAAATCAGAATCGCGACTTAGATCGATCATTCACGCAGACGATTACCATTTGAATCGAAACGACTTCAAGGTGAATGAAATTCAAAGCCTAGTTCATGGTTGAACCCTAACTTAATGGTTTTCAGGTGCCCAACTACAAGCTCAAGTGGAAAGCAACGCCGAAAATTGACTCGCGCAACACGAACTACTTGCGGCAAGAGCCGAGCATCTCAAGCTTCATGGCGCAGGTAAGCTTAAAATCAGACTCATCCAAAACGGCACACTAAGACATCGTGTGGCCTCAAAGTATCCGACCATCCGACCAGAATGGTACCCAGGGGCCAAAGTCGACTCGTTTAATGTCAACTATCGCCAGTCCAGAAACGAGTTCAAGGTAGCTTGACTAAAGACTGATGATCGTAAAGAGACTTTGATTTATACCAACGAACAAAAACCAGATTCCGATGAATCTCGCGATAAAACGCAGACACTCAGAGCCTCGTCTAAACACGTTCAACGACACGTTCCGCAGCAGCTCCAATCAACAGCCCAAAGTATTCACCGAACGCCTGAACTGGAAGGCAGAGTCCAAAATAAAGAACATGATCAACGAGAACCTCAGCTATCAGCCCAAATCAACCATAAAGGTTTCAAACAATCAACGCAGAGTTTGCATGCCAATTGACTTTAATGATGAAAGAAAGATTCCAAAACTAAAACTCAACCAAGCTAACAGCAGCGGCCAAGTGAAAAAAGAAGGACAAAAACTCAGCTCTTGGAACAACGAGTATGTTCGCCTCAAGAATGAAATTGACTCTGAGCGCGCCAAAGAGGTTGGTCTTAAAACGCCACGACAACTTTGAACCCCGTTCAGCTTATCTGATCGATTGGCAGTTGGCATCGCTGCGCCTGTCCAGACGAAGGCATCATGAGAGACTCGAGACGAGAAAGGTGACTCTTCGGCAAACCCTTTCCAAATCGTGCAACTTGTTTTGTTATTCTAATTGGCAAACAGAAAAGCTTCTCAAAGTACAAGGAGCTGCCGCCTATAAAGCGAAGCGAGGTGGAATTTAGTTGATTTAGGCCATTCATTTTAAGGAAATAATTCTGCTTGCCTAGGATCAAGTTGAGAATGTACGTCTGGTGTCACCCGAGCCCAAGGAAAGTGAACGGTCTCGCGGCCGCCAACCACAGCCTGAGTATAATGACTGGCGCCAGGTGCGGCTTGACTGGGATCACGAACTGAAACAGCGATCGACCGATGTGAGACGAGACTTGTCGGTAAGCTCGCTCTCTTTACTCGTCGGCCAGTAGAAAAGTTAATTCAAGCGTTGACTCAAAGGCGAACAATTCGACTCAGAGAGGTCCAACAGAAAGGCGAGCAGAGGCCAGCGACAGACATTTATATGGAACTGAGCTTATAAACGACTTGCGCTTGCCAAAGCTCCGCTCGCCGCCAAACAGATCAACACCGCAAAGTGGCCGCTTCCTAAGCACTGGTCAAGACCTTTCAGCTCGGCAAGAAAAGCCGATCTCTCGCCGTGATCTCACGCCTCTCGAAGCCGAGCACAGGCCTAGAGCGGTCGTGAAAAGAACAAAGAAGCCGAAAAATCCAAACGATCCGCCCAACTGGGGCCAATACCAATCGAGAATGGACGGCTTCGAGGTGATTTTGACCAAGTTCGATTGAAATGAAGCAACCACAAGCACTTAACTTGCTTGAATTTCAGCTGCAAGGATCGAACCTGCGCGTGGAATCGCAGACCAAAGTAAGACCGCTGGCCAACATGAGCATGAGAAATGCCGAGCAAGCTGCCCACGTAAAAAGCCTTGAATGAAACTAAATGCCTCAAAGAGATAAAGCGCTGCTTTTCAAAGGCAAGAGCGTCCAGCCGAATGATCTCAAGTGTGATGATCACGCCTCGAAGCTACATGAGCAACGATCTGGCGAATTTCTACTAAAAGCGACCAGCAGCTCTATGGGCCTCTACATCTATAAACAGACCATGCTCCTTTCATGGTCACGTCCATCCGTCCGTCTGATTGTCTTTTAACCAGTTTCCATTTTTTTTTATATGTTACGTGCATCAAGACAGTGAAATAAAATATCCGAATCAAATTTAATTTCATCTCAGATAATATTTGAATTTTGCAAATTTCAATCAATTCAACAAGTTTGAAATGAGCGTCAACCTCAAGTTGAGAAAAATTTCGGACGATAGATTCTTAAAATATACTTGCCAACCGGGCGATTTTCTTGATCGCTCTAAAAGCTCATCTTATAAATACTTTTATTTTTGAGTCGATTTTGAGTCAAAAGTGCCAAGTTAAAATAAAAACAATCATGAGAAAGTACTGTCAGAGTCACTTGATTAATTACAATTATTAAAGGTCAGAATTTAATTATGAGATAAGCGAGAATAAGTTGTTTGAGTCTGGTCATACCAGACACTTGGCCGTTGGAAGCTGCTTTAGTTTGAGTTTCTTCCAAAAGTTTTCGGTCAAAATATCGATGAAAGAGAATTAGAAATGCTCCGATCAAAATCAATATTGCGCCCAAGGTGTTGACCAGATCTTTTTGAATGTCGTTGCATATCGATTGAAGTATTAAAGTGAATATCAGCTCACTGGTCGTTATGATTATGACCTTAGACGCGTCTTCGAGCTCAATTGCTTTGGTCAAACAGATTGCCGCGAGTAAGGCGACCAGAGAAGCTAACACCGAGTAGAACATCTCAACCAAGAGGTCATCGCACTCAATCATCTTCTTCAACAGTTCATCTGAGACTGAGTGATGAACTAGCGATGATATACCACAAAGAACCACGCCATAGTAAGAGGCGTACATTATAGTGAGCATCCAATTTACCGATTCACACAGCTTCTTGATCAGTATTTGTACAACGGCAACCGTTAACGCAGCAATGAAAGAAAGCAAGAAGCCGATCCATACGAGTCCTGAGGACCTAAAGCCAGAATCTGACGACAAAGGCTCGAACTTAATGGCCATTACGATGCACTGGGTTTGATTGCACCTTTCAATTTGTGTTTGGCGTTTTATAATATTTGCTTGCAAACTGGTGACCAACTGAGCAGAACTAGGACCGAATAAGAAGCCTGGTTTTGTCACAAGTAAAATGCCCAACACCGAGAATAGAAGAGCCAGAAGATCTGTGATGGTGAACTTTTCACTGAGGAACACTCTTGCAAGGATGACAGTCATCAAAACACTGAGTTGAAGAATGGCCACAAGGTCGGATGGAGCGATAAAAACGATTGACCAGTTCAAGCAGAGCATCCCAATGCCGCCTATAAGACCACGTGCCGCAAGCATGCGTTGCATATCTGGCTTGTTTGGGCCCAACAGACTCAGGCCTTTGCATTTGAGGATAATTACCATGCTGATGAGACAGAATGCGTATCTTATGGTAGAATGGTCCGAACCGCTGATTGCGGGCGCCAACTTGGTCAATATTTTCGACAGTGCTTGAAAAAAAGCTGCCAAAATGGCCAGAGAGAAGCCGATATAGCCTCGCAACGCTTCATGTTTATTTCGCATCTGACCTCCACCATTCGCCTCGTTTTCCATGCGTTCGGTCTGCTCCAACTCCATGATCACTATTGACAATTTGCGTTGAAAATCATCTGCTTTCCTGCTCAGTGCTCAAATGCTGTTAGTTCTGTTATCAAACTTTTCGCG
The DNA here is from genome assembly GCA_019059635.1 of Proales similis. Taxonomy (NCBI): domain Eukaryota; kingdom Metazoa; phylum Rotifera; class Eurotatoria; order Ploima; family Proalidae; genus Proales; species Proales similis. The sequence continues at coordinate 1,386,220 of JAGVRJ010000004.1, forward strand.
CTTTATTATAATAATTTAATTGAATAAAAAACCTCTCGACGAATGAATTCACCCAGATGGTTAATTATGACACATAATTACTGTTTTATTATAATCAAGCATTAATTATTAGATTGACAGAGCGACTTTCTAATCCAAATCAGATAAACTATAAAAACTTGGCTCTTCTTCTAAAGCACCTAGTGCCTGCCTAAATTGAGATAATTGTCATTTTATGGTTTTCGCAAGCCAAATTCGCGTATTTTCTGTGATTCCTTTTTCAAATCAAGCATTTCCATCCTGAACTAGTCTTAATGTACTCAACGCACACAACTTTTATATTATATATTGCAATTAGCATAAGTATATAATTATATATAAATAGTTATATATATTAAACGCACTAGTATATATTTTATATATGTGTTGCTGCTTAGTCTATATGCTAAAATATATACATTTATGATCCTTAAACGATCCGACCGAGTCGAGAGGGGGAGCGATTCAGAATAAATATAAGCTCACGCCAGAGGGAAGGCACAAATAACTTTAATAGTTATACACGAAGTATGTATCCTCTACGGAATAGATTTCCGAAGCTACTGCGATGACGAGTGCATCGGCGGCAGGGACCTTTTTAGGTCCCTGTGCGCTGAAGCCGAGCGGTGGTTTTAATCCAAACAAAAATGAAAGTTAGAAAAACTAGAAAATATGATCGCCCATTCTTGTTTCGTTTTAAAGAATCTCCCTTTCGTGCATTATGGAGCCCAGTGATCGTTGAAAGCTCAATCTTCCTTCTAAACAGAATATATTATGAATGTGACCTTTCAAGCCTATAGCTTTCATGCCATCAACTCAGTTGCGATTTAGACCCTTATGCGCAGTTTATGATCATCTCCTCTCAACAATTTTTCTACCCCGATCTGAACAATCCACTTCAAATATAAGTAAAAGACGCGCTTCCACCAAAAGTTACAAATAACTTTAATAGTTATACACGAAGTATGTATCCTCTACGGAATAGATTTCCGAAGCTACTGCGATGACGAGTGCATCGGCGGCAAGGACCTTTTTAGGTCCCTGTGCGCTGAAGCCGAGCGGTGGTTTTAATCAAAACAAAAATGTAAAAATCTCTGCCCCGGGTTCTCTGGTGGATTGCTTCAGGCACCGGCCCTTAACCGTGTTCAAATTTAAGGAATAATTAAGACGACGAATATAACTACTGCTTTTCAGGTTTTAGTCATCGCCCATACATTCAGCCTCTAGTCCTCTCACTTAGAAATTCGAATCAGCTTTTAATTCTCGCTTGGTGATTTAAAACGCGGTTTAAAAAAGAGCAAATAGTCTCAGCATTTTTGAATGAACTTGATTGAAATAAATTGCTGCAAGAAAAGTCTACCAACAAGACTGAATGAAATAGAAGGTTTTGGTCACTGCCGCTCAGGGATGATGGCCCGCTGAATGCCGAATGTTTCCACAATCTCACGCCATTCGGCTTTGTTTATGCTCACCATTGACTGCGTGTTGTTTGTTTCGGAAAGATTACGTTGGCCAATCTCCAAAGATTTGGACTCATTATCCAACACAGGCTCTTGAATTTGTTCAGCTTAATCAAAGCCGAGCAGCATATCTCGCCCATTTCCTACTCACCCACAACAGGCAGACCGTCTTCGTCCAAATACATTCGGACATAGCCGTCCTAAAATGGTTTGGACTGGAAAATTTTGGCTGGAAAGAGCGGGCCAAGAGTTTGGGCCTTACCTTAATCAAGAACGAAAAGTAGAAAATGTTTTCGATCGTGCGACTGAACGAGGTCGGGTTAATGACAAACTCAAAGTAGCAGATGGGCGCCGATTTAGTTTTCTTGTAAATTCTCTTCAAAATGTTGAATATGCGTTCTATTTCGTTGACGGTGCTGTTGGTCTCCAACTCATCCTCCTGGCCTTCGACGCCGACCTCTTTGATCTTGGTTCGAGCCTCCTCGCTCGTGTTGTCGTTTTCGCGCTTTTGCCGCGCTCTTCGCTGACTGACACGAATCTCTTTCTCCAGCGAGCCGATCAGAAACGTTGGCCGCGGTGTTATTCTAAAATAGGACATGGCCCTTTTGCCAAACGCGCGTAAAATCGGCTCGGTCAGTACGTAAGTCTGTTCTGTGTCCTTCTCCTTCTCTCCAGCCTCATTTTCCTCGTCAAAGTCTATTTCAGCTTTCGTCTGACCGTCCAGTGAAATCATGAATTTCTTCTTCAAAATAAAAAAAGGCCATTTGGTTGACAGGCAGAATGCGGCTTTTAAAAGAATGGAGCTCTTGCCAATTTCTGAATGAACTCATTGTTGTTGAACGAGCGGTACTCGCAATGCAAATTCCTGATTCTCTCGGTGCCCAGCCGAGCGAGTTCGAGCAGGAGCTGACCATCACTGACGCCTTCGCGCGGCTTCTTGACTTTTAATTAGATCTTAAGCGTCCATTGCGTCAGGAAGCAGTTCTTTGAGCTGCTTACCGGCCTTGAACGTTTGCTGAATGCTGTCGAGAGTATGCTCGATCGCGTTGCTGTTCGGATCGACGAAATCAAGTCGATTCTCTTCAAAATGTAAGCTCAAATTGGCCTCATTCTGGAAATGCGCAATAACCACGCTCACCGCTTATTTTGTTCCGGATGGAGCGATAGGTTCGACGGATTTCGCTCGCCTCTTCGCCCATGCTCCGGTCTAGATCGCTGGTCTCCATTTGTTCTTGAGAATCGTCAGTCATTTCTATGTCCAGTCTTTTGCTCTGATGCAAACGAGAGCTTTTTTCTTCTGCTCGACAACTGCTCTTCTATCAGCGAATGCTGAATAAACACGACACGAAGCAAAAAAGCATTTTAGAAAAAAGAATTCTTTTATTTATTCTGCAAACAGATTTGCTCAAAATCAATTGGATCGAAAAAGATTTAGTTCTCGAACGTGTTGAGGTATCCGAGATTTACCAAGGCGGCGACTGAGGATCGTCGCCTTCATCGCTGTTCGCGTCGCCTAAATACGAGTCCTCGCCCGTCTCGTCGAATTCCTGCTCTTCTTCGCCCGGCTCGTTCGTGTCGGTATTAACCACATCTGTTAAAATTGGAAGCATTTAAGATTAATCAGAATGGACTAGAGCAAACACAGAAACTGAGTTCCTGGTCGCTCAGAATGGCTCACTTTGATCTTTGAGTTTGAGCTTTTCCTCTTCGAGCTCTCTTTCCAGCGCGGCCAGCTCTTCCTCTTCATTTTGGGGCGAATCGGCCGTGAACCAGAGCGGGTCGCGAACCGGCGGCAGAAGAGATGGCCATCTTGGACAAATTGACGAATTCATTGCTTGACTGACCTTCCTCTCTTGCTCGCTCTTTTACTTGATTCCTCAAGCAGGCCGATTATTCTTAATTCGGATACGTCGCAAATCTAGCTTTCACATTCGTTCTGTAGGAGAATGGAGAGCGATAAGCAGCCCAAGAAGCGCGCCGCTGATTTCTTCGGGCTCTATTCGTCGTCTGAGGACGATGAAGATGAGGACAGAGGCGATGGAGAAAGAGAGGAGACGGATGCTGAACGGGAGAGGAAAATCCGCCGCTGGGACTGGGACAAGGCAGAGAATCGAAATAGATTTTATTCAACTGAGACCACTGGCCAACAGCTCTCAAGGCCAAAATCAATGTTCGACCCAACATCAAGCCCAAAAGCAGCCGAGAATAAATCATCAAGACCACTCTTAAGCAAAGAGTCCAAATGTCTCAATGGTCACACCGATTCAGTGAACCGAATCGAATGGAATCGTTCAGACGACAACCTTCTGCTGTCCTCTTCTATGGACGGGTATTAAACTATGATCTAAATCCAGTTGGTCGATGAAATCAAAACTTTTTCCCCTCAAGCAAGATAATAGTGTGGAACTTAAAGACAAAACTAAACAAGCAATTTGAAGAGATTCACCAGAAAAAGTCAATTAGAAATGCGATTTGGTCAAACGCTGGCGACCAAATAATCTCGATCGGCTACGACCAATCGTGCGCTCAAACCGATGCTACGACAGGAGTTGTAGCAAATAGAATTGAAAATGGCCGAAATTGGCTATCGGCACTGAGCAATCATCCTGGCCAGGACTCGGTCAAGTTGATCGGCAGCAAGAGCGAAATCCTTTTGTGGGATCTGCGCACAAATTCGATCGAGAAACGAATTCGCTCCCACATGGGCCAAGTACAAGACTTGGTGTTTTTGAACGAGAGCGAATTTGCCTCTTGCGGAGACGTGGTGGGCAAGAACTCGGCCGACTACTCGATCATGGTCTGGGATCTGACTTCTACAGCCTGTATTTCTCAGCAAATATTCCATGTAAGTCAATTAGAGTCTGTCTGCCTCTCTCTCTCTCTCTCTCTTTCACACACACGCAGAGACTATTACGGCCAAATCTCGTTTGTAGGAAAAGTACATTTGCACTTGTTTACGCAAGCATCCGCTTAAACATGTGTTTTACGCTCAAACTCATGGCAACTACATTGCCGAGTTCTCAGCTCGAACGCCATTCAAAATGAATCGCTATCGTCGCTTTGGCAGACACGTGTCCCAAGGCTTCGCGATCGGCTTCGATCTCAACCAGTCGGGCAACTTGATCTGCTCGGCGAGCGTCGACGGCAGCGTCTACGTTTACAACACTCAAAGTGGCCATTTGATCAAAAGCATCAATGCGTTCGGCCAGCCGAGCAGTGTGTGCATGCATGCGACATTCCAGCCCTGGTCCAAAGCCTTCTTGGCCGCCTCGAGTTCAACAGGCCTCATAAAACTTTTCGACTTTAAGAGTTGATGACTCCGAACTGACGAGATTTTGCCCCGGACGGCTGGCAGTGATCATCGCAGTCATTATTTCGCGTTTAGCTCATAAAGTTTATTCAAGCATTGCAAAGTGATTTTTTTTCTCTTCTTTACTGTGTGGTCGGTAGATTTGTTTTATTTGTATTTTTTTCAAGTCGGCCGTATGTTGATTGCGGTTGTGAAACTTTCATGAGCCTAAAGACTATTGAGAAGGACATAAAGAGGACGAGGCTCTGGCTATGTCTAGTGCTCTTCGCCGTGCTCTTCGGTCTCATAACCATCGGGCAAAGCGTTGTAGTACGGGTTGTGGAAAAGAGTGTGGTTTCCATCTCCCCATGGGAATTTCTGCGATCCAAAGCCAAATTGAACGAATTTATGAATGAGACAAGATAAAGAGCATGCCGCTGACCTTCTCACGCTTGCGCAGATGAGTATAGGGCTTGAATTCGGGTCGAGGCGGGTGATGGTCCTCAAGCAAGAATACGTTCGCGTTGATGAGAAGAAGAGCCGGGATGCCGACAAAGAAGAAAATTTTCTTCCACAAGCTGACACCTTGGGACCACGTTAGAGGGCAAAGTAGAGACAATAACCCTGGGTTGGACACCTACCACCGTTGTGCTCAGCAGCAATGCTGTTCTTGAAGTTCTTGGGAACATCCTTGATCAAGTAGTTGAAGTTTCGCTTGCCAACGTTGCTAGTGCCCGCTTTTCGCAGAACCAACGAGCGGCTCAATACATTTTTGCCGAATAGAGACATGTCCAAATCTAAAAAAAAAAGCGAGAAGGCACGCCTATTCATCAATTGGTCGAATGAGGCGAATTCGCAACTGGCAGCGGCAGACCGGCCTTCTTGGAAAATAAAACTGCAAACTGATGGCATGGGTGTACGCACAACACTATGCAAGCTAGAAAGCGTCTATTTGCAGCGCAAGCCATTATAATTATCGTTCGTCTCTCTCTCTCTTGTGCGCTTGGTTGCAAAACAAATTTCAATTTTGCTCGCACAAGCAACAGGCAAAACCGACGCTGGAAATATTGTCCTCTTTCGAGTAAATGAAGCGCTCGAAAACAATTTTATCCTGAGATCGTGGAGACGACTGATGGCTCTCGATCAGGAATTTGAGGCTAATCGAGCTCAATTATGGTTCCGCTTGAGTTGCGTTTTTCTCAACCATCATCTTTCTGGTTGATTCACATTTGCGCTTCGAAAACTCAAACACCGGCGAAATTATTTCGACTCGTTTGGACTCAAACGCCAAGATTGGATTTGAGTGCCAACAAGATTAAGAAGCAGATAAGGCAAATGTGAGGTAAATTTTACTTCGGCCAAGACTCAAAATAAGACAAACTAAAGTGCGATTTGGATCAATCAAATCAATTGAAGTTTTGACTAGCAAATGAGTAGCGAGGATTAATCATCGACTCATCATAAATGGCCCATCCGCCCGGTCGAGTAAATCTCCTTTAAGTTTAGGTGCATGTCTCGTTTGAGCGCGCACACACACAAAAGCAACGCAAACACGCTGCCTGTTCCATTTGATGGCGCGCGTGTGTGTGTGTTGCTAGTTTGTGTCGAGCTCTGGGGCGGCTAATCCCTGCCAGTTTGGCTCTCTTATCTCCACGTCTACAAATTGGACGCTCCACAAGTAGTTTTTCTTTTACGACACTGGCTCTTTGAATATCAAGTATCTAGTTCACATTATGAGCGGCAACCTTCGGAACGCTGAATGAGTCAGCTGAAGCCGATTGCATATTCGTCTCGCTCCCTCTCTTCACAATAGGAATGTTCGTGTGTGTGTCTGCGTGAGTGCGCGCATATAAATGTGACTGCTCTGACTGTAAATTAAACAGGATTGAAAAGCCTGAAAGGCGAATCGGCCGGCGCAAACGCGTGTTTGTTTGGCAACGGCCATTTTTTCATCCTAGATTTGAATAATTCAACTCAATTCTAATTCTCAATTTTATCTTATCTTTGCTCAACCAACCCTCTCTCTCTCTCTCTGAGATGTTTCAAGTGCGACGCGTACGCTAACTGTTTTCATTTGGCTCTCTTTTAAAATTGCGTGTGCATGTCTAGATCTACAAAGTTTACATTATTTACACATAAACACATTTTCGTTTAAAAGTTAAAATTACCGCAAATCGAGCTTGCAAGCAGCACACGAGCCGAAGCAAACACTCGCGCACTTTGAATAGAACACGGACGGGCGAGAAGAGACAAAAATGCTGAAATATTTGCGCAGACAGAAGGAAGACAACGAAGCGTACGAGTCGGTGATCGAAGGTCTGAAAAAAGTCTACAAGAACAAACTATTGCCGCTGGAGCAAACTTATCGATTTCACGAGTTTCACTCGCCGCCACTCGACGATGCCGACTTTGAATCAAAGCCAATGGTGCTGTTGGTGGGTCAATATTCGACCGGCAAGACCACATTCATCCGCTACCTAATCGAATCAGATTTCCCGGGCATTCGAATCGGTCCGGAGCCGACCACTGACTCGTTCATTGCGGTGATGCATGGCGACCACGACAACGTCATACCGGGCAATGCGCTAGTGGTTGATCCGAAGAAAAATTTCAAGCCCTTGTCTCGTTTCGGCAACGCGTTCCTGAACAGATTCAACTGCAGTCAAATGAACAACGAGGTGCTCAAAAGTCTCACGTTCATAGACACGCCGGGCATATTGTCGGGCGAGAAACAGCGTCTAGACCGCGGCTACGACTACACTGGCGTGCTAGAATGGTTTGCGGAGAGATGCGATCGAATACTTTTGTTGTTCGACGCTCACAAGCTCGACATATCGGACGAGTTCAAGAGAAGCATCGAAGTCCTACGTCGCAACGACGAGAAGATTCGCATAGTCTTGAACAAGGCCGACATGGTCGACAATCAGCAGCTGATGCGCGTCTACGGCGCGCTCATGTGGTCTCTGGGCAAAGTTCTCAACACGCCGGAGGTCGCTCGCGTCTACATTGGCTCGTTCTGGGACAAGCCGTTCAATTACGACACAATGAGACGCCTGTTCGAGCTCGAGTCCCAGGACTTGTTCAACGATCTGCAAAGTTTGCCCAAGAACTCGGCGCTACGCAAGCTAAACGATTTGATAAAGCGCGCTCGCTTGGCAAAGGTCAGTTGAACAATCTTGATGAAATGAGCTTGAAATTGATTTTAACAGTTGACAAATTGACCTTGAAGGTGCACGCGTACATCATCAGTGAGTTAAAGGACGAAATGCCGAGCATGTTTGGCAAGGACTCTAAAAAGAAGGAATTGATCAAGAATTTGGACAAGATTTATGACAAAGTGCATCGTGTGCACAACATATCGATGGGCGACTTTCCCAACATAGACAAGATGCGCGAAGTGCTCGAACAAGTCGACTTTCGAACTTTTAAATCGCTTGACAAACGCCTAGTGGAGAAAGTGGAGACTATGATGTCGGTGGACATCACCCAGCTCATGCAAATGCTGCCCAAAGAAGACTATTACTCGAGCAGTGTGGACACCAGTGTGCACGGTGGAGCATTCGACGACTCGGGACCGTTCGGTATCGGTCAGGTCGAAGGGATAAATGCCGGCGTGGGCGAAACTGACTGGATAGTGGACAGAAATCGAGAGGAGTACGATCGAACGTTTCAAACATTGAATCCGAGTCAAGGCAAAGTGACTGGTGCAGCAGCCAAGTCAGAACTGATCAAGAGCAAACTGCCCAACTCGGTGCTGGCCAAAGTGTGGCGATTGGCTGACTACGATAAAGACGGCATGCTTGACTCGGACGAATGGGCTCTGGCCAACTATCTAATCAAGCTCAAGTTGGACGGATTCGAGCTGCCCAACAAACTCCCCGATCACCTGGTGCCGCCCTCTAAGCAAAGTCTCTATCCCAAGCTGAATGAAAGTACAAACGACACTGACTGAGCGGCGCAGTTCGGCATCCTACATGAGCTTCTACGCCGACATGAAACGTGAGTGTTTATAGCTGAGAGAATTCACTCTCCTCTCTCCACTGCTCCTCTTTATCGCCTTTCATCGGCCCCCAAGTCGTTTTCTTTCTGTCAGTCCTCCGCTCTCTTTTTTCTCCTAGACGACATATTCGTTTCTAGCCGCGACAAGTTTTTTTTTTCCTTTTTTTGTTTTATTTTACTACTTTGCGCACTTTTAAAAAAAAAGCTCTAAATTCCCAAGTAATAAACAAAAAGCGAGAGTTTCTGCGCACGGCAACTTAATTAAAAATAAAAAAAAATTTGCTATAAAAAAATTTACTACGTTTCTGATTTATTTGGTATTGAGTTGGTCTTCCAATTGCTATTTTTAGACCCAGATTTGGATCCTTCTGTTGAAGCCAACCAGCAACTGGTTGTTTGGCAAAAGGGCAAGATTTTTAGCCAAATCGGTCAAGGCGACTGTTTTGATATGGGCTCCAGTTTGAACGTTCCATACCACAATGGTTTGGTCATCGCTGGCGCTGCACACACTTCCGTCGGGCAAAACTTGCAAGTCATTTACTCTGGCCGAGTGAAAGCTGATGTTTCTCAAGTTGGTCCACAAGTCCAAGTCCCAGATTTTGACCAGTTTGTCGTATGAACCGCTGATTAAGATGTTGCTTGAATAGGCCACGAGAGCCGAAACATCATCATTGTGAGATCCCAAATGCCCGATAACCGTTTGGGTTAATCCGTTTGATATGGCTATGCGGCTATTGCCACCCGAAGCAAGCTTACCATCTGGAAACATGGCAAGAGAAAACACACCGTTTGCACCTGGATCATAATTTTTAAAAAGGCTAAAATTGGACAAAACCCAAACGGATATGCGACCGTTCTTGAGACCAGCGAACAGAAACTCGCCTGAGCATAGAATATCGTGGATATCACCAGGGTGGCTAAGTGACTTAAACTGCTGAATTCCTCCAGTTTGTGTGACATTCCAAACGATAATATTGTTATCGTTTGAACCACTGGCCAGCTGGTTAGGTTTTATCAGTTTTACAACGTTTACCCTCGATGTGTGTATTGATCCAGACGCAATCACAGAAAAGTCTGTGGCATTCAAGATTTCGACTCTCGAATCGATGCCGATCGCAACCAAATTTGACGAGATTACTTCGATATCCGAAATCGGTTCATTGAATTCGGTTGACTCTCGAAGGAATTGCCCTTGAAACTGGTAAGGTGTTGACGTGGACGTGGTCGGCAGATTAGGTGGTGGCGTAGTCGTCGGCGATAGCCTTTTCGATGCTTAAAATCGAGTTCGAACGGAATGTGATTGAAAGAGAGCTTCACCTTTTCGTGAAGGCCACCTGAGACCAAGACGGATCAGCGGTCGCCCAGCAAGTGCTGTTGATCGAAGTGACCAAATGACACAGCGAAGGCGACCAGATGACCGCATTGCAGCCGCTCTGCTTCCCACACTCGTGCAAACATTGCAGCTTGCCTCTGCCCAGAAAGGTCTCGATCAGGCCGGCAGCAGGCTGCTCAGTTTGATACTGAAGGCTGTTGAATGTCTCTTGGTCGAACAAGACGCCCGAAACCTGACTGGCGAGAATGCTCGGGACTAGTTTCAAAGTAGAAAAAAGGAAAAGCCAAATCATCGCTTTGCTTTTGTTTTTAATGAACATGTTAAATTGAATCAACCAATCTTGCGACTCTTATACTTTTTTTTAGCCATTAATTATTAAAACTGTCCAGCCTCGTTTGCTGACACATTTTAAATACAACGCATGTGCTAACTGGCGTTGTCTGGAAAAACAAATTTGAACTGTTCAGTTGAATAATCAATAGAAACGAAAAAAGAAAACTTTAACTCGAGTCCAAAAAGAAGTCGATTGAACCTCACTTTAAAAAGATTTGCGTTTTTTTCCTTTTTCTCAATCATGCGTCGACGGAATTTCTCGGATGACACATTGATGTAGTTGGCCGAGTTGGTAAAGCCACTGTCAAGTAAACTTATAATCAAAAACAGCTGCAAATTCTCACAGTCCATATTAATCAGCTCAAATATCGAGCGTTTTATTTACAGGCTTAGAAGAGTGGACTAGGTCAAGCCATTGATGAGTCATAGATGAACTGCAATTGGTCGTTCGCTATTGTCGAAACCTTACTCATCGAACGAAAGAGCCGGAAGTCTAAGCGGAAAGAAGAGGTTCGAGGAAGCCAAGAATATTCAACACTTGTCTCAATTACTAATTTTCAGACACAAGGCCTTTTCATAACCAGTTTGTTCGTTTATTTTCTTGACGAAGATTACCTTTACCAAGTTAATAAAAATATTGCCGTCGACTCGGCCCAAAAGGTTTTTTCTTCAAGAACATGAGAATCGATTTATACGATAAAAATTTTTTTTTAACCAAAACTTAGTGAGAATGAAAACAAGACATTTCGCTTCAGTTTCTATTAAGAGCATTTGTTTTTCATGCTTTGTCTTTGTCACAAGCTTGTAACTTATTAACATCCCGTCCCTAACCTCTACTCTAAAATATAAAAAAAGAGGAAAATCGTGGTGCGAATTCACTATATTCAAAAAAAAAAAAACAATTTCTACAGATTAGGTTTCTGATTAATTTCTCGTCGTGTTGGACTTTTTATTTTTAGACCCAGACTTGGATTCTTTTTTGAAAGCCAACCAGCAGCTGGTTGTTTGGCAAAAGAGCGAGATTTTTAGCCAAATCGGTCAAGGCGACTGTTTTGATATGGGCTCCAGTTTGAACGTTCCATACCACAATGGTTTGGTCATCGCTGGCGCTGCACACACTTCCGTCAGGCAAAACTTGCAAGTCATTTACTCTGGCCGAGTGAAAGCTGATGTTTCTCAAGTTGGTCCACAAGTCCAAGTCCCAGATTTTGACCAGTTTGTCGTATGAACCGCTGATTAAGATGTTGCTTGAATAGGCCACGAGAGCCGAAACATCATCATCGTGAGATCCTAAACGGCCGATTGCCGTTTGGGTGAATCCGTTTGTGAGCTCTATACGCTTTCGGCCCCCCGAGGCCAGCTTGCCGTCCGGAAACAATGCGACTCTAAACACATCATCTGCTCCCGAATCATAGTTGGTCAAGCCGCTAAAATCCGTCATTCGCCAAACGAATATGCGACCGTTCTTGAGACCAGCGAATAGAAACTCGCTTGAGTATTGAATATCCTTTACCGCGGCTGTATGGCTGATTGACATAACTTGCTGAATTCCTCCAGTTTCTGAAACGCTCCAAATCATAATTTTGCTGTCATCTGAGCCACTGGCCAGCTGGTTTGGTTTAATTAGTTTTACGACGTTGACCCTCAGAGTATGAACTATTTCGGTCGCAATCACCGAAAAGTCAAATGCATTTATGGTTTCGACTCTTGTGCCAATGCCGATCGCAACCAAATTTGATGAGATCACTTCGATATCCGTAATCGGTTCATTGAATTGGGTTGACTCTCGAAGGAATTGCCCTTGAAACTGGTAAGGTGTTGACGTGGACGTGGTCGGCAGATTAGGTGGTGGCGTAGTCGTCGGCGATAGCCTTTTCGATGCTTAAAATCGAGTTCGAGCGGAATGTGATTGAAAGAGAGCTTCACCTTTTCGTGAAGGCCACCTGAGACCAAGACGGATCAGCGGTCGCCCAGCAAGTGCTGTTGATCGAAGTGACCAAATGACAGAGCGAAGGCGACCAGATGACCGCATTGCAGCCGCTCTGCTTTCCACACTCGTGCAAACATTGCAGCTTGCCTCCGCCCTGAAAGGTCTCGATCAGGCCGGCAGCAGGCTGCTCAGTTTGATACTGAAGGCTGTTGAATGTCTCTTGGTCGAACAAGACGCCCGAAACCTGACTGGCGAGAATGCTCGGAACTAGTTTCAAAGTAGAAAAAAGGAAAAGCCAAATCATCGCTTACTATCGCTTTTGTAAATGCAGGAATGCCAATCATCGACTTAAACTTTTATACTTTTCTGCTTGCCTGTACTTTTCATGAATTATTTAAGCTTGTTTGCTCTTTCGGACAATTCTTTGCCGAATTTAACTCGAAACCCAGCGGAGCGGGTTGAGGTTCTCGAAAATCGATATAGACAAGAGCAAAAAACTTAAAATCAATTCTGAAAGACTTGGAAAGGAAAAAACGCGAATCGGTTCAGAAATTAATTGACGCAATCAACCTTGGACTGCTTTGCAACTTATGCCGAAATGGATCAGATACGCGAGATAGCGAGAATAAGTTATGCGCGCATGAAAGCCAAAAAAAGAGAAAAAAAAGTGAGAAAATGAGAGAAAACAATCGAAAGAACGAGAGTAAATGAGAGAACGAGAGGGCGCCTGAGGAGTTGCTTTCTGTAAATAAGTTTTGTTGACAAACGCTGATTATAAATATCTAGAACAAACAATGATTGACTTGGACGCATCTGGACCTTTGTTTGTCATAGAATTTAGTGCCAACTGTCGAGCAGACATCAAACAATGGCTTGAGCACAAGCTCAAGACAGGCAAAGAGAAGAAAGGTGCCGAGCTAGACGTCTACTTATCGGAACCGTCGGGTACTTCGGTGAGTCAATTGATCGATTCTATCGACCCACATGTCTGAGCCGAGCGTTCTGTCAGACCTCGTTTCTAATTGTGCAAGCATCTGATCAAAGGCATGTGAGCCTCACCTTGTCATCTGAGAACCCATTTTAAGTTTGCTTCTCTAGGATCTTGCGAGGCGCCGAAGAGATCGGGCTAAAGAAGCTGCACAAAAACGGCTACGTGTGTGGTTTCATCGCCAGCGAGTTGTCGAGTTTTGTTGGCTCAGGTCTGAGACTGTCCTCGCCTTTTCATCTCATTTGCTCTAAATTGTTCTCAAAGACGATCTGTCGCGCTTTTTTTCACAATCGGATCGTATAAAAATAATCGAGTTTGAATTGGATAATCTGTCGCACGACTTTGACCAGACTCAGCTGCCGGAAGGAATCGTCCTCAAAAGCCATGACACGATTCGTAAGTCGATGCTGTTCATCGCAGCCGCACACTCGCTCTTTTAAGCCATCGAATCCAAGTTAATCAGCTGAAAATCAATCAGCTCGTAAGCGACTACTACCCACTTCATGACAAGCACGAAATGCACAAGCTTGAACGCGTCTGGTACAAGAACCTATCTGCTTACGGCCCATTCAATTCTATACCGATTGGTTGGTTCATCCTACTTGACTCTTTTCCACAACAGTTCGATTAAACTCAATGCAAGAGAAGATAAAAAATTATTTCGGCGAATCGGTCGCGTTTTACTTTCGTTTCTTTGAATACTACACAAAATCGTTGTATCTATTCTGCGCAATCGGTAAGAATCGCTGTTTGACAAATTGATTGCTGACTAGGACGTCGAATTCAAGGCGTACTCATTTGGTTGCTGCCTATTTCGTCATTCACCTGCTTCATGCTGTTCGGCTTGTTCAACATGGTTTGGAGCACAGTGTTCACTGAGCTGCTGAAGCGTCGCAGCAAAGAGTGCGAATTCAAATGGGCCACATTCGACTCCAAGTTGAACGAGAGGACTCGAGCCCAGTTCCGCGGCGAGTTGAACTTATCTCCGATCACCGGCCGATTTGAGCCCCATTATCCCAAGTGAGTGTGCTACTCTCCTCTTCACTGATCTCGCCTCTGTCTTTTGTTCAAGGTCAATGCTCAACCCAGACAGAAGCGAACCATGAAGAAATATTTTGTCTCTTATCCGATAATAGGCGTCGCGTTCATGCTGGCCGCTTTCTTGATGTTCACCTATTTCAGAATTCAGTTCGCCGTCAACGATCTTTACAACCACGACTCCTATTTTCACATGTTCGTCCGAATGTTGCCATCGATCGGCTACTCGCTGGTCATCATTCCGATGAGCTATGTCTACAAGCAAGTGGCAGTTCGTCTAACCGACTGGGGTAACTGTCCTCTCGATCTGCTTGTCATCTTTTTTCACATATAATCGGGTCTCGTAAGAAAACCACCGAACCCAATCGGCGTACGAAAGCAATTTGACCACAAAACTCTTCGTGGTAAATTAAGCGTCTCGAACAAAACTGAATATCTCTATCTCAAGTCTCTTTTTCAAGTTTTACTTTGCCAACAGTTTCCTTAGTCTCTTTTATGAGGTGTTTGTGATTCAGAATTTCGACAACATGGCAAATGTAAGCCAGGAGCGAACCGCTTTCTTCAATTTCTGATTGAAACCAAATTTTGTTTGTGCGATTGAAGCTCCTGATCACTATATTGATCACGAACGCAGTGGTCAATCATTTGACCGACGTGGTTGCTCCGTACACGATCAAGCGAATTAGAAAGAAGCTTTATCTAAAAGAGAAAAACTTTGACAACGAGCCGTCGAAGGAGGCTGAGAAGCAGTCGCTTACACTCGACAAATTTGAGGTTTGTTGTGGTCGCACAGCGAACAATCAGCCCAAATCGAGCAGTGATTGAGTTCATCTGCTTAAAAGGGAACTTACTCAGACTACGTGACCTTGTTCGAGCAGTACGGCTATTTGGCAATGTTCTCGACTGTTTGTCCGTGGGTCTCGCTAGTCGCACTCTTAAACAACGTGGCCGTAATTTAACCATATCTGACCGAGTGCATTCACTTGCTCAAAAATGAAAACTAGGAGCAAAGGTCTGACGCGTTCAAGTACTGCCATGTGTTCCAGAGGCCGGGCTCAAGCAGCTCGATCGGCTTTGGCACGTGGCAGACTGCTTTTGAGATTGTTGGAGTGTTATCGGTGATGACCAACACTATGCTGATCGCCCTTCATCCGGAGACGCGCTCCTACTTTAGCGATCTGAGCGAGAGCCAATACGTTCTTTTGTTCGTTGTCTTTGAGGTAAACTAGTCACCGTTCTGTGTTGGAAATTTGCTTGCTAAAGAATGCTCATCGGCGTCGACGAGCAGCATCTTCTCGTCTTTTTGAAATTCTTTCTCATGTTCATCATCCCGGACGAGTCAAAGAAGGTGAGCATGGCCAAGCAGATTTATCAGTTCAAATCGGCCGAGGCGCTCAAAGCTCAAGTAAAATCTGGTTCCCTCTTATTCTCGAACATTTCCCCAAATCAACTGAGAACATACCAAAAAGGCAGCCAAAAAAACAAGCTGAGCATCTAACCGCTATTCAGCCTAACCAGCGTCCTTAAATCGAATCAAGCCCAACTAACGCATGCAAAAATAACAAATTCAAAAACAATTTATTGACAATTGAAATAAACAATAACGCTTTTACACCCATCTTGGCGGTGCCGATTTCTCGACTTTGAACTGATTGTCTCGTCGGTCATATGAACTTGTTTGAAGGAAACCAGAAGAGCAAAGGACTTGCCTTTTCTCGCAATTGGCTTTTGTCGGGCGCTTAATTGCATAGTTCTGACTGGCTCATAAAAAGTCTAATAAAACTTGAGATCACTTCGACTCGTCGATCAGCAACTTGATTAACAGCCGAACTAATAAAATTCGAGGCAAATATCGGTTGATTCATGTCGTTTTCCATAAACATGTGACAGTCCATTGAGCCTGTAATGAGCGATTAACAAATACTAAGAGTTTAAATTCACTGATTGTAGCGAAGCAATAAAACGGCTGCAAAGAAAAATGCCTGCGTAGGAGTTGAATTAAAGTTTCAGTTTGGCGATTGATATCTGCGAGAAGGAATAAAGCAAAGAAGCTATATTTTTCTGGTCAAACAGAACTAGAAAGCGAAGTTTGACCAAAAAAGTAAGGAAATAAGAGTTTGAGTAAATAAAAGTGAGGAAATTAAAGCAACCATTATCAAGGTGGCGTAACGTTCATTTGAGTCTCTATAGGAATTCGTATAAAAAGAGAGCAAACTGCGAACAATTCTATTGAAAGATTTTTTCAATTCAATTCTACAGAAATAGCAGAAAACGATTTTAGAAGAAGAGTTTTGGGAAAAGAACTTTCTGAAACACAAATAATAAATGATGGTTCTGATGGCATTCTTCTTCAATATATTGGCTATGGTGACTTCCATCGGTAAATGTCAAAACAAATTGCGTGTCTGTCTCTGTCTCCCACTCTGGTTCAAGTGAGTGCTTTGGTCTCCGATGGTGTTTTCTTCAGCAAACTCGAGTTCAACTCCGAGTACCAGATCAACTCAAACTCGGTCGAATCTTTGGACTATCGCACCAACATTCGCAAGGTCGCCTGCTTGTCCTTGTGTGCTAGACTGCCCGAGTGCCATTCTGTGATCCGAAAGGGCGATGACTGCCGTTTGTTGCGATGGCTGAACAGCTCATCTTGGACAGCCTCGTCCCAGCAGACTCAAGTCTACCAGAAAAAGTAAGCTTGCGAATGCTTTTTCAATCAAATTTAATTTCTTATTTTTCTTCTCAGGACCTAATAAGGCGAGAACCCTTGTGCGACTATAGAATATACGTCATGGAAGTTCTTCCAAATAATGCGCTGGCCTTTAGCTGTGATTTTTACATCAAGGTGTATGACTTGGTGTCTGAGTCGGAAAAACATAATTTTGAAGCTCACGAGGAGGAAGTTCTTTCCATGAGAACCCGAGTCCCGGCGGTGAATTTGTTTCCGGAAGTCATGACGGATTCATAAAATTTTGGGATCCATCTATATGGATTTTACTGGCTTCGTGGAACTTAGGCAGCAAAGTTAACGACTTTGCACTGATGTCGAATTATTTTTTTATCGCTGGTACTGAAAACGGTAAAGTCAGTATCTTCGAAATCGCAACGAGAACATCAACGGGGCAATTTTCAACTGGAGTTTATAACCTGATGTCAACTGTAGCCGTTTCTGGTGAATTGGTCGCTTGCGCTGGTGCTACCAAAACGGAGATCTGGGACATAAACGTATCGATTCTCGTCAAAAGTGTGGATATGCATTTAGGAAATGTTCGTGACATCATTAAGATGCCCAACGGCGATTTGATCAGTGCATCGACAGACAAAACAATCGCAATCTGGCAGAGTCCGAACTATAGATTTGAGAAAGTTCTCAGAGGTCATGGTGGGGAGTTACGCCAAGTAGCTCTTTTGCCTAATGGAGATTTGGTGAGCGTAGGGATGGAAGAAACACTGCGTGTCTGGAAGAATGGAACGTTTGAGAGCAAAATGAACGTCTCCTTGCCAAACACCAACGGAGCTTGGTCGCTCAAGGTTTGGGTGAATGGCACGCTCGTCATTGGCAGTGAATCGGGAGAACTCTTATTTCTGAATCAAATCGACTGAACCAACCATTCCAATAATCAACAATCAAGTTATCGTGTTTCTTGCAGTAAGCGCGCAAAATATGTTTAGATTTAATCCGGGTGTTGAATGTGATTTTGGCGAGCAACAATTTAGAATCCAAGCTACTTAAAAAAGAAACTAAATTTTTTTCATTTCAATTTTAAGTTTATTTTCAAGTTTATAAGTAAATCCAAGTTTTGCGCGTTTTCTCCCTTCAAGTGTCTTTCTCAAAGGGGCAAGAAGTTTCTCCGGCATTAAAAATTATTCGGGACACTTAAGTAGGATTGAAGCAAATTCGATCATCATATGCAATAATCGCTCATTGCTTTGACTACTAGGGAATTCAATCGGTCTAAGCCAAAAACAAAAGTTCCCCTGAGCTGGTGCCCATTACCAGAGTACCATTGACCCAGAGTTGCAAGCATTGGACTCCAGTAATAGCTGCAAAAGAAATGGTCATTTTGCTTTCAAATGATCCCCTTTTCCAAACACGCAATGTTTCCTCATTTCCTGCACTTGCCAGATCTCCATTGGGAAGATACACCGCCTGGCGAAGTTGTCCAGTGTGCCCATTGAGGGTTTGCTTCAATCCGTAGCCGGGGCTTTGCCAGATTTTGATCGAATTGTCCGATAATGCACTAACCAGATCGCCGTTCGGCATCATAATCATATCGTGCACGTTGGTTGAATGTGAAGTCACAATGGTGACAAGGCTCTTAGTTGAAATATCCCAAATCTCTATTCTGTTAGTTCCACCACAAGCAACCAATTGACTAGAAATGGCCACAGTTGACATCAAGTTTCCAACTCCAGTTAAAAACTGTCCCGTTCTAGTTCTCGATATCAGATTGAAAATACTAATTTTGCCATCTCCACTGCCAGCGGTAAAAAAATCATTTGACATCACCGACATATGGTTTACCCAGCCGTCTAAGATTATCTCTGCCAAAAGAGTCCAAGTGTATGGGTTCCAAAATTTGACCTTTTTATCTTCGCTCCCACTCGCAAGTTCACCGTTTGGAAGGGTTCTTAACGAACGCACTTCTTTTCCGTGTGCACTTTTATCAGTCGTAATTGAACCGCTGACCAAGTCGACCACTTTTATTCGATTGTCGCAGCTGAAAGCAAGCGCATTGTTTGGGAGAATCTCCATAACAAATATTCGCGAGCCACATGCCGAAACGCGCGCAATTAGTTCGCCTTTGAAGTTGAATCTTCACAGAAGCAAATACAACGCAATAAGAAACAAGCACTCTCGTCTAATTCAGAAACAACAAGCAAATATTTACTTTTTCTGGTAGACTTGAGTCTGCTGGGACGAGGCTGTCCAGGATGAGCTGTTCAGCCATCGCAACAAACGGCAGTCATCGCCCTTTCGGATCACAGAATGGCACTCGGGCAGTCTAGCACACAAGGACAAGCAGGCGACCTTGCGAATGTTGGTGCGATAGTCCAAAGATTCGACCGAGTTTGTGTTGATCTGGTATTCGGAGTTGACCTCGAGTTTGCTGAAAGTGAAATCATTTGTCACTAAAGTACTCACTTGAATCAAAGCGTTAATCAGAGTCAACTGCTAGAGTAAGCGTTAAAATAACTACCAAAATTCGGAAGAATTGTCAGCAGACCGACTAGAAAAGTTTTCCAACTCATAGCAAATTCAGAATAATTGAAGAAATGTCTTCTTAAGCTTTTGTTTCTCAAATAATTTTTAGAAAATAATCGAACCACCAGTTGGAACTTATCCTTTACAAGCTCTTGGCAAAGTTCAATCTCAAGTCCAAATGGCAGACCTTGAGACCAGTAGACGCTTAAGAAAACAGCATGTTTGTCACTTGTTGACGTGTTGTTTGTCAAGGAACACAAAAACAGAGCTTCACGCCAATAAGCACGCTTTGAATTTTATTTTTCTAAGTGATCGGCATTGGATCAAGCCTTTTTCACCCTCTTTTTTCTCGGCTCACTTTTCACTTTATCCACTGAACATTCATTTTTAATGACCGATCGATTTTCTCAAGACTTGACAAGTCTCGATTTGGTCATAAAATGCTGGCACATCGACAACACGACCAAAGTTGCTGAATAATTTATTGAGAGTCGATATTTCAATTATTGATGGGTTATGCGGTTTTGCGAGAAGAAATCGCAAAGTTGGCGCGTTTTCACCTCGATTCATCCGAAATCGACCCGCTACTCAAACTGATAAATTAAATCGAAAGAAAACTTTGTTACTGCTCTTGACACAGATTTTTTGAAAAATCTTCATTCTAGAACGACCGTGAAAAACGATTTTTCTTACTTATCCGAAAAGATAATTTAACACGCGAAATGGGAACCTAAACAGTCGAATAATAAAGAGGCTCAGCACTAAAATTGGGGAAAAAAACTGCAACTAACAACTGCATCAATTTAATCCAACTGGATTAGGGTTAGACCTTTCTTAATCAAATATTTAAGAGATTTCATAGAAATTCTGTGATCAGAAATCAACTTAAACCAGAAATAAAACTTGACCGGAGTTGGTAGCAATCATTAATGGGCTCGAGCTAGCCATTCAATAAAATTGGAAGGATTCGAGATGTTCCTGCGACAGATTTAAACTCTCTGTCCCAAGCTTATACAAAGTAAAAAAGAAGCAAATATTCCTGCGCAAGTTTACTAAGGTCCCATCAAAAGTTTTCTAATGAATGTGATTTTAATTTTTTTGGGTTCGGGCTTTGATGGCTTTTTAGACATACACTTGGATTCTTTTTTCAAAGCCAACCAAGAGTTCGTTGTTTGGCAAAATGGCGAGATTTTTAGCCGAATCGGTCATGGTAACTGTTTTGATATGGGCTCCAGTTTGAACGTTCCATACTACGATTGTTTGGTCATCGCTCGCGCTGCACACACTTCCATCGGGCAAAACTTGCAAGTCATTTACTCTGGCCGATTGAAAGCTGATGGTTCTTAGAAAGTTCATTGTATTCAAGTTCCAGATTTTGATATTATGATCCTTAGAACTACTGATTAAAATGTTGCTCGAGTAATTCAATAGGGCGAGTATATCATCGTTGTGGCTTCCCAAGCGACCGATAACAGTTTGATTGAGTCCGTTACTTAGATCGATATGCAAGAGGCCGCCAGAGGCAAGCGTACCGTCTGGAAATAACGCAATTCTAAATAACTGATTGAGGCCCGATGGGTAATTTGCTACGAAGGAAAAATTCATCATTCTCCAAACCAATATGCGACCGTTAATAAGCCCAGCAAATAGAAACTCGCTTGTGCATTGGATGTCTTCGACTGCATTCGGATGACTTAATGACCTGAAATTCTGAATTCCTCCGGTCTGTGTAACATTCCAAATGTTAATTTTGTTGTCATCTGAGCCACTGGCCAGCTGGTTAGGTTTTATCAGTTTTACAACGTTTACCCTCGATGTGTGTATTGATCCAGACGCAATCACAGAAAAGTCTGTGGCATTCAAGATTTCGACTCTCGAATCGATGCCGATCGCAACCAAATTTGACGAGATTACTTCGATATCCGAAATCGGTTCATTGAATTCGGTTGACTCTCGAAGGAATTGCCCTTGAAACTGGTAAGGTGTTGACGTGGACGTGGTCGGCAGATTAGGTGGTGGCGTAGTCGTCGGCGATAGCCTTTTCGATGCTTAAAATCGAGTTCGAACGGAATGTGATTGAAAGAGAGCTTCACCTTTTCGTGAAGGCCACCTGAGACCAAGACGGATCAGCGGTCGCCCAGCAAGTGCTGTTGATCGAAGTGACCAAATGACACAGCGAAGGCGACCAGATGACCGCATTGCAGCCGCTCTGCTTCCCACACTCGTGCAAACATTGCAGCTTGCCTCTGCCCAGAAAGGTCTCGATCAGGCCGGCAGCAGGCTGCTCAGTTTGATACTGAAGGCTGTTGAATGTCTCTTGGTCGAACAAGACGCCCGAAACCTGACTGGCGAGAATGCTCGGGACTAGTTTCAAAGTAGAAAAAAGGAAAAGCCAAATCATCGCTTACTATCGCTTTTGTAAATGCAGGAATGCCAATCATCGACTTAAACTTTTATACTTTTCTGCTTGCCTGTACTTTTCATGAATTATTTAAGCTTGTTTGCTCTTTCGGACAATTCTTTGCCGAATTTAACTCGAAACCCAGCGGAGCGGGTTGAGGTTCTAGCTGTGGGAAACTTGAACCAGCTTATTGAGAAAATCAATTGAGAATTGACAACAAGAAAGTAAGATAAACATCGGAAGACTATGAAGTGTTCAATATAAACCTACGAAATCAACCTTGGAATGCTTTGAAACCGATGCTAATGATTTGGGAGCCGTCTGTTGTTATGCTGGCTTTTCTGGGTGTGTCTGAACACATCTAGAGACAACAGTTATCGACTTGAATGCCACCAGACATTTGTTTTTCCAAGACTTGACTACGAAAACTAACTCAAACGAACCAAATCAGAATAAGAAAACAGGGTGGCACAAAAACTTTCGTTGGTAACCAAGCCGTCGAATTTGGTAGTTGACAGAACATGAATCAATTTGGCGGGAATTCTACAACTATGCAATTGTCCATACCTTGGCTATAAGAGAATGGTGAGCATCGACTTGGGACAAGATCTCAGCTTCACTAATGAAGCAACAGACTTTTTTACGCCTCGCGAAAGCATTCAAGATTCAGGTTTACAAGGAGAGACGCTTTATTGATTAGAAATAGATCGACTTGAATATTATAAGAGTGGCCTTAGACGAGAATTTGTGCGGTAGAACAATCGGAGTTCGGGAAAGGATAACGATTCAGATCGATTAGGATTTATCTTATCCGTCCTTGAAAAGCTCATTTGTTTGGTAGCTAGTTCATCTGATTTGAGTTCATCTGAGAAATAAAAGTTCTCCTGATCTGGTGCCAACCACAAGCCTGCGATTGTCCCAGACTTGCAGGCATTCAAGTTCGTCAGTGGCTGGGAACGAAATGTTCATTTTGCTCTCAAATGATTCACTTGCCCAGACACGCAATGTGTCCTCCAATCCTATACTGGCCAGATCACCGTTCGGTAGGCAAGCAGTTTGGCGTAGATCACCAGTGTGTCCAATGAGTGTTTGCTTCAGTCCATAGCCGGGGCTTTGCCAAATCTTAATCGATCGGTCGGTCGATGCGCTAACCAAATCGCCGTTGGGCATCTTGATCAGGTCGTGCACGTTTGCTGTGTGCGAGTTCAAAGTGGCAAAAAGAATCGAAGTTGAAATGTCCCAAATTTCAATTAGAGTATCTCCACCACATGCGACTAAATTGCTTGAAAGAGCCACAGTTGACAGCATATAACCAACCCCAGTCGAAAGCTGTCCGCTCATATTCCTTGATCTGATATTGAAAATGCTGATTTTACCGTCTGTAGTTCCAGCGATAAATACATCACTTGACATCACTGACATATGGTTTACCCAGCCGCCTAAGATAAACTCTGCCAACTCAGTCCAAGTGTATGGGTTCCAAAATTTGACCTTTTGGTCATCACTGCCACTCACAAGTTCACCGTTTGGAAGGGTTCTTAACGAACGCACTTCTTTTTCGTGAGCATTTATCTCATATGTTATTAAACCGGTCACAAAGTCGTAGACTTTTATCAAACCGTTGCAGCTAAAAGCAAGCGCATCGTACGGCAGCATTTCCATCACGAATACTCGCGAGCCACATGCCGAAACGCGCGCAATTAGTTCGCCTTTGAAGTTGAATCTTCACAGAAGCAAATAAAACGCAATAAGAAACAAGCACTCTCGTCTAATTCAGAAACAACAAGCAAATATTTACTTTTTCTGGTAGACTTGAGTCTGCTGGGACGAGGCTGTCCAAGATGAGCTGTTCAGCCATCGCAGCAAACGGCAGTCGTCGCCCTTTCGGATCACAGAATGGCACTCGGGCAGTCTAGCACACAAGGACAGGCAGGCGACCTCGCGCATTTTTGTTCGGTAGTCCAACAATTCCACCGAGTTTGGGTTGATCTGGTAGTCGGAGTTGACCTCGAGTTTGCTGAAAAATACACCATCAGAGACCAGAGCAGCCACTTGAATAAAAGTGTGAGACAGAAGCGATCTGAAAAGCCATGTTCGCTGATATTTACCGAAATACGGCAGCATAACCACCAGACCGGACAGATATTTATTCAAACTCATCACTGATTAAAAGTTCTTTCAACTAATATCTTTTAAAGCTTTTTGTGTTTTTAAATTCGACTGTCGTGTAAGATTTCAAGTCTTAAATATTTAGAATCGAAGTCTTTTTGGTTCAAGTTGCTTTGGCTAATTTGCTTGAACTTTTATACTTGTTTGGCTGAAATCTTAGTCGATGTAGATTGCTACAAGCAATTGTCAACTAATCTACCGTCAGTCCAATTCGAATCTACATTTTTCTTTCCGTTTATTAAGATCACGGCTTTTAGACCACACTGTCGAGAAATAAAAATTTCAATCAAATGAAAGGCAACAGATTTAGTTCTATGGCTTTTTTCATTCAATCGACTCTGATTTTTGTCAATGCTTTCAATAGTCAGAGCCATGCTTTAGCAGTGTAGCCCAAATCAACAAAAACAGAAGCTAATGTCAAGGAAGTCAACAAGCAACGAGTGACGTTAGTGAGTAAGTAAAAAGGGGCAAAACAATCGTTCCTATTTTAAAAATGCTTAATTGCTGCGCCGACTCGTCCAATCTGCTTTGGGCGGCCGAAATGAATTATGGACGTCTTGTTCGATTACCAACTACTAAAAGCCAATTCCTATCGATAAGCTCACACCTTAGTCGTCAACCATACATTTTTAAGCAATCGGTCGATATTGCTCAGACTTTTAGGGTAAGTTAAACTGCTGTTTTTCTATGAGCCAATCAATCTAGACTTTTTGACCTCGTTTGCCGTTGATGCTCAGCCGAAACTTGACAGCATTTAGGTAGACTGGCTAGAAATTTCATTCTACTGATTGCAGATTATTTTGCCGAATGCAGAATGTATAAGAGAGGATTACAACTGTAGACTTTATTTATTGCTATGGAAATTTTTTCAAATTTTATTTATTTCTAAAGGGCCTCAACAGTTACATATTGAAAATCAGGTATAAAATTACTTTTGGCCAGCAAAGAGGCCGCAAGAAATTTCTAATCGAGAAATTGATACAAAATGGATTTAGACCAGGAACAAGAGTTCTCCTGCTGTGGTGCCAATCACAAGCGTGCCATTTACCCAAAGTTGCAAAGATTCTAGTTGAGCTGCATCTGCTATAGAAATATTCATTTTGCCCTCAAACGATCCACTCGTCCAGACACGCAATGTGTCGTTCATTCCTACACTCGCTAGATCACCATTAGGCAGGAGGATAATTTGGTTTAGTTCTCCAGTGTGGCCAATGAGTGTTTGCTTCAATCCATAGCCGGGGCTTTGCCAGATTTTTATCGATGTGTCCAACGAGGCGCTGACCAAATCGCCATTGGGCATCGTGATCATATCGTACACGTTGGCAGTGTGCGAGTTCATACTGGTAAAAAGGCTCGAAGTTGAGATATCCCAAATCTCCATTTTGATATCTCCGGCTGCAGCAACTAAATGAGGAGAAACGGCCGCTGTTGACCTCAGTTTTCCAACTCCAGTTGCGAACCAACCGGTCACATTTCTCGAATTCATGCTCAAGACACTGATTCTGCCGTCTCCAGTTCCGGCGACAAAAATATCATTGGACATGACCGAGAAATCTTTAATCCCAGCGGATAAGACAACTCCTTGTAGTGAATTCCAAGTGTATGAATCCCAAAATCTGATTCGTTTGTTATTTATCCCACTCACAACCTCACCGTTTGGAAGGGTTTTCAACGCTGTTATTTCTTTATCATGCGCCTCAAATGAGGCGATTGTCGAGCTGGTTACAAAGTCATATGCCTTTATACGTCGGTTGCAGCCGAATACCAGCGCATTGTTGGGTAGGATGTCTATGCAATTGATTGGGTGGTTACATAACGAAACGCGACCAATCAGTTCGCCTTTGAAGTTGAATCTTCACAGAAGCAAATAAAACGCAATAAGAAACAAGCACTCTCGTCTAATTCAGAAACAACAAGCAAATATTTACTTTTTCTGGTAGACTTGAGTCTGCTGGGACGAGGCTGTCCAGGATGAGCTGTTCAGCCATCGCAACAAACGGCAGTCGTCGCCCTTTCGGATCACAGAATGGCACTCGGGCAGTCTAGCACACAAGGACAGGCAGGCGACCTCGCGCATTTTTGTTCGGTAGTCCAACAATTCCACCGAGTTGGGGTTGATCTGGTAGTCGGAGTTGACCTCGAGTTTGCTGAAAAATACACCATCAGAGACCAGAGCAGCCACTTGAATAAAAGTGTGAGACAGAAGCGATCTGAAAAGCCATGTTCGCTGATATTTACCGAAATACGGCAGCATAACCACCAGACTACGGCAAGATTGATAGTAAATTGAGGATCAATTTTATCATGCTTTTTTGGCAGACTGAGGCTTCTAGCAACCGAAATTCCTTGATCTTAGCCCTTTTCCCTTACTCTTCTTAAGCTGTCGTGTTTGATTTCTAGAACCGACTAATTTAAGAATCACTGATTTGGAGATGGTAAATAAGTTCGCTTATACGTTTTGGTCAAGCCAGCTTGATGCCGTTTGGCGTAAAAGCATTCAAATTTCTAAAATTCTTATTTAGTTCTGTTTTTGGCTGAGACGATACGACTTTTATACGATTTGAGTTGACAAAGGTTTGCATCGGCAAGTAAGCGAATAACATGCCGTCGGTTATAATTCATTATTTTCTTACAGTACATTCGGATCAATCAATTAGGTGAGAGAACTGCGTCATTTTATTAATGGAATGTAACACAGCACATTTGGTTCTGATGGGTATCAACAACTCATTATTGTTTTTCTCCAATCCGTGCGATCTTTGAAGTTGTTTCCCATATCATCTAAACGATTCTCTTCCTCATCTCCATGAACAAGTCAAAACTGAAGTGTAAACATATTTATTAAAGACAAAGGTCTTGCATTATCTGGATTTTTATGAAAGAAATTAGTTGCGCGAGTTAAGGCGAGCAATTGAGACTTTCTACTCTAACGCTTTGAAGCCGAGGCCGAAATTAGGACCTCTGGCAAGCACGTGTTGTTGAATCGTCTAGCGAAACATAAAGTCACATTTTCAGCCAAAATTAACAGCCGTCTGGTTCTTACCTTTTTATACATTGCGAAGCGCATTCGATTTAGTTGCTTCTCCTGCTCCAACTTTTTCCTCTCTTCTTTCTGCTTGTACTCAGGCAGTTTGAAATAGTTTTTACGCGACATTTCTTTTATCTGCTGCACCGATAGCTGACGCTTTCGTTCGGGGCGAATTTCAAAATAATTGCATTTCTCGACTGGCTTTGGTGCAGGCATGACTGGCGCAGATCTTCTCATGTCAACAGGCTTTTTGGCGACCGCTTCTTCGTGACGTTGCTCCGAACGCTCTTTAATGGCCTCAATTCGTTGATTTGAACGCTTGATAACATCTCGTTTAAAAGTCTTGAATGCCTCCTGTAGACTCATTTTGTCCAATGTCTTGGGCTGCTCGAGCTTGAACGCCTCGTCGGTTTTGGCTGCTGCTGCTGCTGAAGATCCCCAAGAAACAATGCTTGACGGCTTGAAACTGGGCATCGCTGCTTTCACGGAGTTGGAGCGGCTTCTGCCTTGATTGCGAGCTAGATTCTGTTCATTGCTAAGCCGCCTGACACACGACGATCTCATTTCTGAATGGATCGAGTTCGAAAGCGTGAAGAAAATTCGTCCATCTTCGTCTGCGTGGAGCTCGTTCGTTTGCTGAAGTTTCCTTGATTCGCCCTCTTTAACAATCTGAACTCCTTTTGGCACATGTCGAACTTTGGTGTCTTTTAAATCGATTATCTCGACTTCACTTGATCTGTTGGACAGTTCAAAGCTCATCTCTGAGTTCACACAACTGTCTTCGAAGTTTTTCAATTTCGGCCTTATTTTGTCCTGACGAACCAAATTCGATCGCTCCTGGTGTTCGAGTTCAAATTTGCTGTACAAATGTTGACTCGAGTCGCTGTCAAGGTCAAACGTAGCATCGTTTATGGTCGTCTCGTTCTGCATCAGACTCGACTCGTTCTGAGCGTCGAGCATTTTTTTCAATCGTTCGGCATGCTTGCGCTCCAATTCAGCGAGCCGCTCGAGCTCGCGCATTCGCTTCTCGTGCTGAAGTTTTTGAATTCCGATCAACTGCTGCAGTTTAGCTTTTCTCAATTGTTTTTGATTGTCTGTCTGCTGCTGCTGGGCGACATCTTTCTGCTTGAATACAGGCTCCATGAAACTTGTTTGGGTAGACACCTCAGATGAGCTGCTGCTTCTCGGCTCTTTTAAATCGTCGAACAACTGCGAGTTTGGGCGAACTCTTTGATTCGGACTACGCTCGACAAGCACTGGTCGATTCACGCTCAAGCCATGCTTCTCACTGATCATTTTCTTTATCTCGCTCAACTCGCGGCGCAGCTCTTCGATTAGCTTATCATTGTCAGAGCGACCACTGAGGCACTTCAGACCGTCCTCGTCCGAAGAGCCACTTGTTAGCCAGCTGCCGGGCTTAGGCAAGCCTTGCACAAGAACGCAGTCATTGCGTGGTGGCTGAATCTCCCAAGTCAACGAGCCGGTCGACTTTCGCTTATCGCCTGCTCCTTTCTCTGAATTCAATCTGGCCTGTCGCCTTTTTTTCAATTTGCTTTTCAGCTTTTCGTCGATCAGCTTATAAAAGTCTTCGTCGAGGCCAGATTCGCTCTCGCTCAGTCTTTCCAAAACGCCCGGCGGCTCGCTCAGAATGCTGTTGTCTTTGGTCACCTGAGTCATGTCGATGGCGCGAGAAAACTCCAGTCTTTTCTCCGCCCTTAGACTAGTTTTGGGTTGAGCGTGACCATTTCAAGGACAAATACCGATTAAAACTTGCCTTAGATCGTCGGGCACTTTAATCAAAGTCTCCTGTTCACTTCGATCTTTTATTTTTGTGATGTCGGTTATTGAGTCATTTTCTTCGTCAATCTGGCCATTATTTAGCGAACGTATGAGCTCTTGTTTTTGAATGCTGGTTGAAAGAGTTTGCTTAAGTTACTACCTGAGAACCAGCAATTTGGGATTGTTGGCTGGTGATGAGACTAAGGCACGGCTGAGATTCTTCGTTCGCTTGATTGAGGTCGATCGTGTTCTCTGCCGATTTAAATGCTGATTAGAGGAGATCTGGTTGCGTTACGGTAAAAATTGCTCGAACCTGCTCGAAATTGTTCGATTTGAGTGATGTCTTGGCCGCCCCGTGCCATTTCGACGTCACTGTGAATGAACGACGAGTAGTAAGGATTGCTCCTTTTCGCCTGGTTCTCACGATTCGGCCAGAAAAGCATTGATGGCGAGGAGAATGGCACAAAACCGTCTACTTGACTATCTTCGAAGCTGAGTAATTTGAGCTACAGAATATTTTCGGTTTCTAAGGCAACCGCGCACATGAGTCCGAGTGGTCAAGATCATACCTGATAGGAGGTTTCATTGTGACTTCGGCTGCTGACCGTGAGCGAGTTGGCGTTCGTTTCACGTTCGCTCATTGTCGAGCCCTTTTGATACTCTACTGCTGCCTTCGTGTTCCAGTTCAAATTGGACGGATCTCAATTCGTAACGTTCCTTCCGATTGACTAATTAGTCTTCCTTCAACCTGCGATAATTAGCCATGCCTTGGTTCATTCTTTAACTGGACAACCAGAGCAATACTAACTTGACATTAAAATAAATTCATGTGCCAAGAAAAACAAGCACTGGCCATGGTTACTAGCCAATGAGCAAAATCGTCGAGAATTTTCTGTTCAAAAATCATTTAGGACGGCAGCGGCCTCAAGCCTCAATAGCGCAGTAGGTAGCGCGTCAGTCTCATAATCTGACTTTGAAACAGAGAAATCTGGAGGTCGTGAGTTCGATCCTCACTTGGGGCATTAGTTTTTCTATTTTTCATCCAATTAGTTATGTTTTTGCTTTTTGAACTTCAAGCCAACTGTTTTATTTGAATTAAGACAAGTTTTGATCACATTATAGCTTGGAAGAGACCATTTGTTGACTGAGTATCATCCTACTTTTAGTCTTCTCTTGACCTCGGGCTTGGATCCTACTAAATTTGGAAAAGAAAGAAAATCCAAACAAAACGCGTTCGTCTATCTTGCCAAACGATTAAATTGTTTGTTGAGAGCTTGATCAAATAAGCCTCAATAGCGCAGTAGGTAGCGCGTCAGTCTCATAATCTGGCTAACACAGAGCAATCTGGAGGTCGTGAGTTCGATCCTCACTTGGGGCATTAGTTTTTCTATTTTTCATTCAATTTTTCTTCACATTAAATCACCGCTTTATTGAGTTGCAAAAGAGCTAGAGGAACAGATAAGAAAGTAGATATGATCATGATTTTGGAATTTTGGAATTTGTGCGCATTTTTGATTGTGAAAATTCCAGAGAAAAAAATGAAAAACAATCAACCGTGCAGACTTGAATAACTGGAAAATGTTTCAAGTTTGATTGAGATTTCATAAAATCTTTTTGATGCGTGGTCGTTCGACTTTGTGAGAAAACTCATGAAGACTTTTAAGAAAACGACCGATAAGCGACAAGAACTCGATTGGTAAAAGTGCGACTTGAATGATTTGCTCTAATTGTCTTTTGAGTCCACGAATACCCATGACACAGGATGAGACGGCTGTGGTGAATTTGGTTGGCCATGAGGCTACGGCTCTGGCGGTGAGCACTAGATTTAGCGAAATTGTCGATATGGAATCCTTTAACGATCGAAAGCTCAGAACAACTGACTGAAGACTGCCGATCATGTCTCTAATTATTTGACTCGCTTTTCCATGATTGAACGATACCAGGCCGGCTGCGTAGTGGACCCAGTTGTTGAACCAGTTTATTTTGGCACGAACGAGTAGAATGTCAAATGAAAAGTATGCGTCCACAAACCGAAGCCAATACTCATAAAGACGTTTGATTTTTGGCGTGAAAAATAAAAAATTGAATATCGACCTGGCGGCTTGCTTGATTTGGTACTTGAGTCCAAGGCCGTACGAGCGAATGATGAAAAGCGTGCCCCAGAACGCCAGTACACACGTAAGTATTTTAAGCTGAATTATTGAGTACGATTCTCTCTCGTGCCATTCATGTCCGCTCCGAATTAAATTGTGGTAAAACATGGTAAATTTTCATTAGATACAGAGTAGGAACTGCTCGAATGGCTAGTCGCTCCCACAACGCTTGTCGCTCTCAAGCACTCTTTGTGGGCTAAATCTCGAGATTAACAAGCAGTTTAAAGGTTCAGAATTTCAAAATTATGTTCGGTAACAATGTCACAAATTCTAATTATGACGGACAATTATGTGGTTGCTTTAGTTCAAGTTTAGATTTCGAATATGCAACGAGAGAGAGAGCGAGTGAAGAAGTCTACCGTCTGAGAAAGATTAAACTCTTGGGATCGAGCAAACCTGGTCAAATCGATTTGTATGTCAGCTTCTGCTGTTCAAACTAAAAAATGCATGACCTTGACGATGCTTTCTCCAGTTGTTCAATATTTCAGAATTCAAGCGTCTATAGCCAATTTTCTTTTTTTTTTCTAAATTTTTTTCAGGCCAGACGCAACCATGCTCGAAAGATTGCTCAGGTAGAGTATCAAGCGATCGAGACAGACATAAACAATATTTAAAATTTCTTTGCTCCCTCGGGCTTCAGCAGAGAAATTAATTCAACAACAGCAAACTTGATTGAATTTTGACTCACATTCACTGGGTTTGTACCTTCATTCAAGATAATTCAGGCGAACGAAATGGATTGTTCCCGCACTGTGAGACAACCGCTAAAAAGAATTGCTCCCTCTCAACAATTTTTTTTTCGTCCTCTCTCTTTCTCTCTGTTTCTCATTTTATTCTGATGGATCTCAGTTTTCTCAGCTCAGTTCTAGCCCAAATGTTCCCGAATAAATTAAATGCTGAAAATCAGCCGATTCAAGTGTACTGAAGAGGAATAAAGAAAATGAACGAAAAAAGGCGACAGACTTGACAGTCAACAGTCTAGAGGGGACTGATGCCGGGTACCATAGTGTTTGACGAAACCGAGAATGATGAGCCCTCCCACTGAGCAATTAAACGGGCAAGGTCTACATCGCTAGAAATAGCCTAAGAATAGTTAGATTAGATCTTTTCTTGAGTGAAAATTCATTTCTATCAAAGTCTGATCATGTGATTTCGAGATTAGAACTGTTGTTCTGTTAGAGCTTATCGTTTCATGCTTCCAATTGACAATTGCATAAGTTGAAACGAAACCAAAAAACCCAACGGGCTGGATATGGATGAAGACAAACTGCGATTACTTCGTCTTTTGGCTGCGCCTCTTAATTTTAGAAAGGAAATCCTTTTTATTTTTGTCAAGCCAGAATAGGTTGCTTAAGAAAACAAATGCCCTTGATTGAACGCAACTAGAGATTATGCTGTACTCTTACAATTCTCATTATTGATGTTTGTTCATTTTAATTTATTGTTTCTGCCCAAAATATATCGCTCGGGCTGTTTGTAATGTTAACGCCAGGAGCTGAAATGCATTTTTAATTATCTAACGGAAGCAGCGAATTTGATTCGTGAGCTCAGAGCGCAGAGTGGCGAGGATTTGAGACACATTCGGCATAATGGTCCAAATTATGTGGTCTCATATTTGTTGATGATCGATATTTTGCATTAGTCACATTTTAAATTATCTTTCCAGGTTCAGATCTCTTTAAAAAAAAAAGTAAAACCGATGGCGCTGAGCAAGTCGAGCCAGCGAACACTCGCTCTGTTTGCGTTCTATGTCATCTATTTGGTTGTCGGCGCGGCTGTCTTCTCCGCACTTGAGCACTCGACCGAAGAGCATTTGATCAAGGAAGTGAGAGAGCGGCGGCAAAAGTTCTTGCAGGATCACAAAGACTGCCTGACTGACGAGCAGCTTGAAGAGTTTATTCAGCACATTGTTGACGCAAGTGACCGCGGCATCTCCACAATCGCCAATTTGACTGTTGAGCCCAACTGGAGCTTTGGACAGGCCGTGTTTTTCGCCGGCACTGTTCTCACGACGATCGGTAAGACAAATCTTTCTTAACTTGTCTTTTTTGTGGCCATCTGAATCGCGGCTCACCTCGACAGGCTATGGACACATCTCACCGCTTTCGATGGGCGGAAAAATCTTCTGCATCTTGTACGCGATCGTCGGCATCCCAATGACTTTGACACTCATCTCAGCTTGCGTCGAGCGACTGCTTCTCATCACAAATGCACTCTATGACACGATGCGAAAGAGTAAACTGTTCGTTCGGCCTGACAAAGGCCTCAATTTGGCTGCGCTCACTTACACGCATCTGGTGATTGTCGTCTCGTTCATTTTGGTCGTATTCATCCTGGTCCCGGCCTTCGTGTTCTCCAGTATTGAGACCGAATGGAATTACCTTGACGCGCTGTACTACTGCTTCATCTCTCTGTCAACCATTGGACTTGGGTAAGTTGACTGGTCGCCATTTCATGGTCGAAAATTTCGCCATCAATCAATATCTGAACAGCGATTTCATTCCGGGCGACAACCATTCTCAGCCATATCGGACTCTATACAAATCGCTGACCACAGGTAAAGTCGAGTTCACTCTCTGCTCGCCGGCCGTTGTTACTTTAACTGAAAAACTCAAGTCTATCTCATCCTGGGCGTCATGTTCGTTATGCTGGGCATAAGCGTTATAAATCAAATACCGGAGCTCAACATCGCCAAACACTTTTCCTATGAAAGCGACTATCAAACAGACCCAGAGAGACAGCAGTTCGCCAAGGCCGGCCTAACACCCTCGATGTCTTACACCGAAACTCAAGAAGAATAGAATGGGCACATTGATTTTAAATAGAACTTTCTCTTAATTTATTCGAGTCGTCGCAGAATTTGCTAAATTAATGTCTCTTATAATTTTACTCGGTCATTCTTAGTCCTTAACTCAATCGACTTTGTACGTTTCCAAGCAAGCTAGTCTCTGTGCCCGTTGTCTCTGTGTGTGGGTAAGCGAATCGTAATCAACTTATCTTAAATATTGTGCGACAAAAAGCAATAAGATGAAAAGCTCGCAGCGTAGAAGTTTGTACGAATAAATTGAAAATTTTCTCACAACGCGTCTCATTTTGCTTCTTGAACGTCTTGGAGTCTTGAATCATGGGCCAGAGTGTTGATCACCACTTGGACTTTTTCGGCAATTGGCCATTTTGCGCCATAGCCGGGTTGGTTTCATCTACGGACGAAGAGAAGGCGTTGTTTTGCTTGGAGGTGGCGATGCTCTTGGGCGGCTCGTAGTTGGCCGGCGGTATCATAAGGCCGAGAGCAATCGCCTGGTGTATGTTGTTCATCGCCGCTTGACTTGTTGTCTGCTTTGAGACGAGCAATTGGACGTGTTTTTGAGGCGCTGAATTGAACAATACCAACTCGGGCTTCTTGGTCTCGACCTGTATCACCAGTTTAAGCACAATGATCACGGCGATAAATATCAGCACAGAAGCGAGTGCCACATACGATGAGAACGGGAATATTATCTCGTTTGCCACTTGTTGAGTGTACACATCGCTGCCCACATAAACTGCCACAGAGCTTTGGTTTGACATGAAGCCAGTCGGTGGTGAGCCAACGAGTGAAAGAGAAAGTAGACAGACAGTAGAGAAACCGAGACAAGTAGAAAATCTTAAGTCAATTGGTGTTTAGATGATTAGAACATGAATGAATCGCTTCAGACCAACGAATTTATTGAGCTTGTCAGCAGGAAACGAAAAGAAACAACAAAAATTGAAAATAGAGACATGTAGAGACTGATTGGCTGCAAACATGCCTCATTTTGAATGCATCGCTCAACACAGACGGGCAGTCTTCAATTTTAATTGAACACGAAACATGAATGTAGTTGACAAGACATCAGATGCGAATTTTAAATTAACTGTGTTCAACACCGATCGGAAATTATTTGGAAGGCTGTCCTGATTGCGATTCCGCCTCATATTCAATTGATTACCGGGACCATAATGTTTCGATCGAAAACAGACAGCTGGATACAGATCGAAACGGTTTACGGCCAGCTCGTGCTTAAATTTACGCGTCCAAATCCAAAACCTCTAAACACACGCGCACACACTCTCTCTCTCTTTCCCTAAGCCGAATGAGAAAAAGCAAAAGAATTGAAAAAAATCTGGAAAACAAATTTGTTTTATTCTCGTTTCTGTTCAAGTCCTCATATTGGTGATTAGAAATGCGAGGGAGCTGGTGCCGATTTTTGATTCTTTTCTTGCTTTTGTGTCGGTTACATCAGAAACAAAACCGATTTCGATAACTCGTCGCCAAGATCGTCACGATGGCACACTTGCTCATCACGGACAGATTCGCATTTACGGGCATGCGAATAAGCAAATCATAAATATAATGAAACAGCATTAAAAAGACAGCCACACAAGAAAGACCGGCAACAATCTGGTTCTTTGAAAGAGGAGAAAGTGTCCTTGACAATGAGAACGCAGAATTCTTGAAAAAAGAACTTGATGATAGGAGCTGAAGAAAACGAAAAGAGCAAAAGCAGTGGAATCTTTGCCAAACTGAATTTAATCAATAAATCAGGCGGTATAGAAATGAAGCGAACAAAGCAAACATTGCTCAAGTAAAAATTCAGCCAAGTAACGACCAACAAAACAAGAACGCGTGAGCTCAAGCATGAGCGGCGAATGCAATTTTCGCCTTTTTTTTCTCTTTTGCTCGACGTCGTTGATGAGATCCGGTTGTGAGAGGAAGTTTGACGAATAAAATTTTTTTCTCTTTTTTGTTTTCTGACTCTTTCGCTCGGTGATTGTTTTAATTGGCTATTTTTGTATCAAATTCGGACTTGTACATGCCTATGCCTGATTCCTTGGCAGCAAGCAAACGCGTCTCATCCGGTTTGGTTCGAGTTTATCTTCTCCTCTCTGTTCAAGCTGCTCAAGCGCATCTCTATAGGCATCCATCAACCCGTGTCTCAATTTTCTGGGCTCGTTTTGGTCTCAAACAAACCTCGACAGATCAAGTCCTGGTTCGAACCGATCTTTTCGATCGGTCGGCTCTGACGCTTTCTTTCAAGAATCTTTTGGCAGATTTGTGCTGGCTTTTTCCGTTTAATGAAATGAAAAGAAAATATGTATTGGCTATTTAAAAACGAAAATAAGACGGGAAAAGGAAAGGAGAAAAGAAAAGACTAAATGTGGATGCTAGAATTGAGTTTGTTTGCTCGACGTTTGGCCAGGCCAGAGCTGTTCACAGGCGATAGACTTAGCATATGATTTATTCGGCTCTCTGGCCCGACTAGTCTGAACGCGCTGGTCAACTCGCTCAGATTGGAGGCATCGAGCAATGACGGCTTGACGTTCGATAACCGGTTCATGTTGAGAAACCACGGATGTTTTATGGCTTCGCTCGCTGATATTCGCTTGGTCGGATCCATAGTCAGCATTCGACTGATCAAGTCCTATTTACCAAAAGCAGCACGATTGGTCCAATCAAGACTGGTATTATAAGAAATACGAAAGTTAATTACCTTGGCCTCGTTTGACACGTGTGCAATGCTCTGGTTGTTCATGTCAAGTTTGGCCTCGTTTATGCAAGCGAGAAGATTTTCAGTCGACGGATCGAGCGGAATTCGAAACGGAGTTTTTCTTTTACGTTTCACGTTAGCTCTTGTTTACTCTAGATGCTTCGCAGTCGCCTACCCAGAAAGAAGAATGTAGAGCAGAACTCCAAGTGACCAGACATCACAGCTGGCATCGTAGCCCTGGCGTTTGAGCACTTCAGGCGCAGCGTAGTTGGCCGTGTAGCATGGTGTCATCAACAGGCCTGTCTGATCGCGAATCTGCTTGGCAAAGCCGAAATCAACGATTCGAATGTCGTTCGGATCGTCGCTGTCTTTGGCCAGCAGAATGTTCGACGGCTTCAGATCTCGATGGACCACGCCGTTGCTGTGCAAGTAGCTGACTGTTTTCACTAGCACATGCATGATTCCGGCCGCTTCACGCTCTGAGAACGACTTCTTTTTCATTATCTTGTCGAACAGCTCGCCGCCTCTGCACAGCTCCAACACCAGGTAGATATTCTTGCCGTTAAAGTAAATCTAGTGCGTTTAGATCGATTAGGCCAAGAGCGGACAAGTGCCAAACAGGCGAGCAATATGATTACATCTCGACTGCCGGCTATGTGAGGAAGATGGCCGTATTTGAGAAGAATTTCTATCTCTTCGGATGGATCTCGTTTGGTTGCGTCAATGATCTAGAACAGATTGACGAATCGGATTAGCAAAAAACAAATCGCAACACATGGAGGCTACTGCTTGGGCATTTACTTTGACGGCAAAGTTGATTTTTGTCTTACGATGCATGCATTCATAGCATACGCTGTAGGCGCCCGACTTGATCACTCTCTTTATTTCGTAGTCGTGTTCGAAAATCGCTTTTTTTATGAGCGGTCCTCGGGTCATATTCTCCAAGGCGAGTGAGATCTCTTTTTTTTCGCCTTCGGCCTGCATCAAGCTTTCGGCCTGCGTCGACGTTGTCATGTTGACTAAACAAAAGCGGTTAATCACAGGATGAAGCAAATTTCATCGCTTTCAAATCTGCACATACTGGTCGAGTTTGACGAAATCGACGACATGGAGGCATTGTTTACGCTACTGTAGCTACTCGCGGTTGTCAGAGTAGAGCCCGTAGTAGTCGTGTTCAAGTTGGTCAGATTCTGCGCCACGAAGCTAAAGCCTCTGAAGAGCTCGTGCGATGTGCTGCTCAACGGAATGGCTGGAGAGTCGGTCGGCGGTCGAGATGTAAATTCCTTGTCGAAGTAATAGGCCTCGTCGGCGTGCACTGCTGGCTGAAACGGAGGCTTGATCTCTTTTCTATAAAGCTTTTCCCAGTCCATTTGGGCAAAAAACGGATGGTCCTTGATTTCCTGAGATCCTTTGGGACCGGCACCTTTTGAAGATGTATAGAAGAATTTTGACGCTAAATTCATGCGCGCCCGAACATACCCAGTCGATTGGCCGGAGTACGTTTGAAGAGACCTCTGAGCAAAAGCTGCGCTTCTTGACTCAATAACTCGGGCATACGAAGTCGCGCCCTCAATATCAGATGCATTGTTTGCCTTCGATCACTGGATGAAAACGGAAGCTGGCCGACTAGCATTTCGAACTTGATTCATCGACACAAATTAATTTCGATTTGGCCTCAACATCTTCTGGCTGTTCTAGCTCACCATTAAAACGCCAAGCGACCACCAGTCGCAGACGTGAGTGTGGCCCTTTTTGCTCACAACTGTCGATGTCGATTAATCAATACGGAGACGAAAAGCCAAGAGCAAATGAGTGATAATCACCTTCTGGTGCCATGTACTCGACAGTGCCGCAGAAACTATACGCTCGATCGTCCGTGTTGGTAAATATGGACTATTTGCTAAGGCCAAAATCTGTGAGAGCAATGTGTCCATCGTAGTCGAGTAAAATGCTTTTTGTTTTCGCTCGATTAACGATTAACGATGGAGCTGGGTAGATGGCGGTCGCTTACTTTTCAGGCTTGAGATCACGATAAATGATGCCAAGCGAGTGCAAATGGTCCAGAGCCAGCACAAGCTCGGCCATGTAGAACTTGACGTCTTCCTCAGTGAACAAGATCTCTTTGGCCAAACGGCCGAACAGATCGCCGCCGCGCAAAAAGTCCAGCACAAGGTAGAGCTTGCCCTCTGTTTGAAAGGCGTAGTGAAGACGAACTATAAACGGATGATTAATGCTCGCCAATATGTCTCGTTCCATTTTTGTTCTCTGTCGGTCTCTAATTTTCAAACTGGCTTTTTTTAGTATTTTCATCGCGTAGAGGGTGCCAGCGTCTGGCTCGGTGGTCTTGCGAGCCAACAGAACCTGAACAAAGTGTGTTTAGTTTAATTTGCTCGATGCGTAAACAAAAGTAAACGAAAGAGTGGCGAACCTTGCCGAACGAGCCCTGGCCAAGAACCTTGAGCAGTTCGAAATGAGCCGGCATTGGCTTAGGAGATCCTTCCTTTGTTATGTCGGTGATGGCTATGACTCGTCCTTCGTCCCCATCCTGTTGAACAAAGTGAACAAAAAATTTACTCATCGTTAAGCTACACGGCCATTCAAAACACTTACTTGCTCGGTGTCTAAAGATTTGACGAGGCCACTGCCGCCGCTGCTGTTATTGTTATTTGGATCGGACTGATGAGCCGGTTGATTGCTGGTGTCGACAATCGCTTCACCGTCTGACGAAGAAGAGCCAGTCTATGAAAAGTTTTTTTTTTTTAAATAATTGCCGACTGGGCGTTGATTTGACCGAAAATTACCTCGGCTCCGTATTCGTGAGTGATCTCAACTTTGGTGAAAGGTTCAGTTAGGCCTGCGAGCGGCATTTAGGCTGAACTTGGAAAACAATTTTCGATTCAGTTTTTTCTTTCTTTTTCGCTTTGTTTCGCTTTGTTTATTGCTCCAAGTCGAACGATACGACGAGAATGTGAGAAGCCAGGATTGAAATCGACGCGGCTCTCTAAAGAAAAAGAGAAATATCGATTTCAGATGTTCGAAAGCGGAATGCGTGGCCGATCGAAGCTGAACGCGGCTGTGCGCGTTCGCGATCGAACGCATGCGTTCAAAATTTCTCTAATTCATCATGTCAGCCATTAGTTTACATCGTTCTCTCGCCCCCTCGCACTCATTTTCATTGCTCAATGCTGAGCTTGGCCGCGCGCGCTTCAGAATCATCATCACCTCTTCTCATATACTGAACGAGTCTTTTAAAATTTTTTTCTCTCTCTGTCGTTCGCTTCCTCTGGGAATGCGATTGAATAATATTATTCCTCTTGTTTGAGACAAAAAAAAAATTCAACTCAAATATGTTTCACTCGGTCGCCTTACTTGTGCGCTCATAATTTGCTCGGAAATTGACTTGAATGCTGCTGCTCGAAGCGCTCGCAGTCAAACGATCTCGGCATTTGCCTCAATCGGTGGTTTCTCTGATACATGAAAGCCCTAATTACATGTGCGCAAATAGCAGTGGGCACACATAAAGCGAGCTGCATGAGAAAAATGAAAAAAAAAAGAAATAAACTCTTAGAAGAGAGAGAGAGAGAATTTGAAAAAAAAGGAAAAGAAAAACACACATATGGCATGGAAAGCAAAGAGAAGGAGCGAACAGGCCATGGAAAACAATGAGCGCACGCCCACACACAATTCTGGTGGCCAACCGACTCAAATCAAACTCAGAGCTATTAAATCGGGCGCACATTTGGAGTCGAGTATGTCGCCTGTCATCGACCTAGTAAAAAATGATTTCCCATCTGAGATAGACGAGTTTCCTTGTCTCTGTCCTTTCTTAGATCCGTGAATGAGGCCTGATGAGGATAAATTTGGTGTGCGTGCTAGTCGACCGACCGTGAGAAAAACTGAAGGGTAATGCTTCATGATTAATTCCACTTCTTCACTCTGCCGCATACAACTCGTATAATTGAATGGCATGCCGCTTGCTGATAAGATCGTGTGCAATTGCGTCAAAATAAAGGGAAAGCCGCTCATAATGCTGAGGCCGTTGGCCTTGCTCGCAAATACTAACTAACCGCTCTCGGGCATAGTTTTTGGTTTCATTGAGAAGGCTCGGTGGCCTTGGCATACCAAGCAAATTTACCATCAATAAACACGAGCAGCGGTGACGGTGAGAAAGAAAGAGCGGGGCGTGCCGGCCTATCGCCATATGCGCCGATCGGCTTAGAACAATAAACTCAAAGAATAGAGCAGAGCGTGTAACTCAAAACTTGACGAACTTGGCTCAGTATGTGCGTCGACAAAACTAAATCGAGTAGGCAGACAGGCGGCCGCTCTACACCAAAGATAATATTAACCGCTCATCTCGCTCGAGCATCGCCCCCACACTCGGCGCTCATTTTTAAGCCATTTTCAATGGGCGGCTCATTTTTTAGGCGGAGGAGGCGAACGTTTTTGCTCTCGTTCTCGATTTAGAAGTGAGCTTGGTTGCCAACTGCAGCTGCTTGCGTATCGATTGCTATCAAGAAAAAAAAATTAGAGAAAAAAAATTCACTGCATACCAAGCTTTGTCGCCAGTTTGAATAATTTCGGAAGCAAATCTCAAATACTATATAGTTAGCAATAAATAAAACAAATACACAAGAATGCGCACATAGTATACACAAGACGAAACACATCAAGTGATTGAGGCAAGCACAGACCAGAGAGAAAGTGAGAAGGATAAGGAGCGAAGGAGCAGAGTAGATGGATAGAGGAGACGGGGAGAGAATTCACGTAGGATTTTAGTAGAAGGGCCGGGCCAAATGTGAGTAGATTATGCGTTAAACATCGACGGCTGCCAATCTAGATCCGGCCAGATATGAAACATCCTTTGGCCCGCTGCAATAATTA
This sequence comes from Proales similis, assembly GCA_019059635.1. Classification (NCBI taxonomy): domain Eukaryota; kingdom Metazoa; phylum Rotifera; class Eurotatoria; order Ploima; family Proalidae; genus Proales; species Proales similis. The sequence continues at coordinate 1,427,729 of JAGVRJ010000004.1, forward strand.
TTTTGCAAGTTACATAAGGCTACAACGCATTATGCGCTTAAGACACAATAAATGGAGAAGGCAACAGTAATGCCTGGCCGTAATCCGCGCTCGTATTTGACGATTTCGCACTCTCTAATCGATAAGCTCTTGAAATATAAATTAAATGCCGATTCGATTGAATTCGAGTCTGAGTGCCGTCATGTCTCGCTCTCTGTCTTTTGACTTTTATTCCGTCCTCCTCTCTGTCTGGCTCCATTCCAATCTTGGCCATTTTGATTAAAAGGTGCAAATAAAATTGGCAGTTAATAATAGAATCAATCTTCGACCTTCACATAGGAACGCGACACAAAAAGGATCAAACGACTGTGAGCTGACGTTGCATCTCACGCTTTAGTTTTTTTTTTCTCTCTTGCGCTTTGATCATTTATTGATGAAAGAAGGCGTTGGAAACCATGAAACGAGCAAGTCAGAGAGCATAAGGCAAAAATAATCGATAGATAAAATTAATCGATTTATTCCGAATAGACTGATTGAATTGAATGGTTTCACAATGATTGTATTTACACCGCCAGTGTGCTGATTGATACACAGCTAGAATTTCTAGAGTTTTAGCGTGCGCTCGTTGAAGTTCACTCGTTGAGTATTTCGAGTAAGAGCTGCTGTTGATGTTGATGATGATGTATCGTTTACAGGCTTGGCGCCCGCTGTTGCTCTTTGAGGAGCGGCAAATGTGGATAGGAACGCTTGCTCGGGAGATTTGGCTGCCTCGTTCATGCTAAGTTTCATCTGCGCGATCAATGAATGCATTTTCTGAAGCTAAAAATAAACGAGTTGAAAAAGCCAACGAGTCTAAATTCAACTTGATCGCGTCTCACCTCCGCTTCTTTCTGCTTCAATAGCTTTGCTGCTTCCTGTTCGGATTGTGGGCGTTCTCCTCCTTCCTGTTTATTCCCGCATTGCTGCCTAAGCTCTCGATGCTTTTCGCTCGTTCTAAAGGATTCGAATTAGACCAAGCGAACCAGTGCACTTCCTTTTTATTTTTTCTCGACTTACTCTGCATGGCCGTGCTGAAGCCTTTGCATATGTTCGGTTCGAAAATTCTCGTAGTGAATGTCGTGCGTTAGATCTTTCAGATCTTGCATGTGACTGCTGCAAAGGAATGTCTTGAGCTTGGTGAAATCACAAGCGTCCGAGTCTATGTCCACGATGCCCCAGGGGTAGACACGAGCTCGAACGCGTTTACCGCCCGACTCAATAACCGAACTGCTGCCGATTATGCCGAACGGCACAGCCGCTCTGATTTCCTCGTCGACGCGTTTAAACTCTTCATCGTCGTCCGAGTCGCACAGAGGAAACTCGTAGATCTTCACATTGTACTTTTCAATGTCATTCAAAACCTAAAGCGTTTCAATCAGCATCGGCACACTTGCTGATCAAGGCGCAATCGCGTTACATTTATTTTCAGCTGAGTCAGTTCGTGTCTCGTCAAACTGTCGGCTTTGGCTATGACTGGCACGATGTTCACTTTGGCCTCTAGACTCTTCATTGTTTTCACGTCGATCGGACGAAGCCTAGTCACCCAAGTGAATCGTCAAATAGACTCCCAAAATCGACTTGAGAGTGGCGAGGAACATTACCCTCGCACATATGGCGGAATGAAGTACAAACAGCAGTGAATCCTAGTGTCCTGGATTTTGCGACGGTCGAGACCGTAGCTCGACTCGTGCGAATAAAAGTTCAAGAATTGATCGTCAATGTAGTCGGCGATCGGCTTCCAACTGGCCAACTCATCAATTTTCCACGCCTGGTCTGGTAAGCTTGCAAAATTGAATTACCATTGCTGTGCGTCAATTGCGTCGCCAAAGCCAGGCGTGTCGACCAAATTTAGCTTGAGTTTGACTCCGCGCTCTTCCAGTTCGGCTGTTTTTGTCGAGATGCTCGTGGTCTTTTGCATACGATCTTGGCAATCACGTAAAAAAATGAACTTTGGGCATTCGGGCGATTGCGTTTCACAATACCTTCAACTTCCGGAATGATGCGATCACTGTACAAGTTGGTCATGAACAAGCTGTTGACCAACGTGCTCTTTCCCAAACCCGAGTCTCCTAAATGTTGAAAATTTAAATAGAAAAGCGTTTCGCCAGCTCTCGCTAAGCGGTCGTCTTTTGGTTTACATACCGACTACCAACAGGGTGAACTCAAAGCCCTTCTTGAGGCTCTTGCGCTGCACTTGCTCCGGAAGCTTGGAGAAGCCGACTTGTTCCTTCGAAAGAAGCATTTTAGATAAGATTAGAATTTGCGTGCGGAGTGAGTGGACGCTAGCTTCAGCTCAATGCTCGCCTAGCTTGGGGATCATCTAGAAAGACGTACAACTCTGGTCCGACGCTTCCTCGTGCTCGTTCGTCTCAGACCTGCGCTCATTTCGTCTCGATTTAGTGGAAAATTGTTTGCGATTCTTTTCTTCTTCAAGTCTTCTTAATACTAAACTTCTACGAATAACACAACGATTGAGGCGTGAGAGAACACACATTTACACACACACAGATTTAAGAAATAAATTAGAAATGAAGTGACCATATCGAGTCGCAATCTAGCGCCGCTCGGCCGATTAGGCAAAGAGCAATTAGCCAACTGGCCACGAGTTCATAAATACAAGCGTTGTAAAGTCCTTTATCTATTTTATGAACGTCAGTTGCTTAATCGGAGAGAAAGAGAGAGAGGGAGGGCCGACTCTATTGCACCTCAGAGATAGTCGCTCAAGAAGCGAAAGATAGAAAAAAAAGAGAAATGGAGAGACGGAGAAAGGAACGAGAGCCTGTGACTAATCACACCGAGACAATTGGTTGAGGTTAAGAGTCGCGTTAATCTCGTGCCCCGATTTAAGCCATTCGAACTAACCGCTGCATGCGTGCGTGTGTGTGTGTGTGGTGCAAATTCCCATGAAATCAGAACTGCCCGCCTCCTCATCTGGGTCAGCGTTTGTAGTGTTCTATTGTTTAACGGCAAATTGCTGCACAAAGCTCGGCGGCTTTTTCTCAAGCTGATCTCAATCTTGCATCAATGCGAAGAGGAGAGCAGGATCGGGCGAGGAGGTGGAGTATGTTGCTTGAAAGTATCAATGTGCACTTACAACTTGAACTAGTTTGTACGTTGCGTTTGAAGGCTCGCTCGCGTTCGTGATCAAGTCCATTATAGAGCCGTTTGAACGCTCATCGACCTGCTGCTTTGTGTTTTCCATCTGTGAATTTCTACCATTCGACGTTGCGCGCGCAATCTCTCGAGCCCCAAGTAGACCGGTCCGGTAAGCTTCTGGTTCTTTAATAAGAATTCTGAATTGAAAGTGAGACATAGAAAAACAACGAGCGGGACAACAATGAAAAAGAGCACTGAATAGAGAGGTCGCAATCAAAAATATAAAAAGAAGCAAACCGGCACACAATAGCCGAATCTAAAAAAATATAATAAGACGGCCAAAACAGGTTCTAAAAAAAATTCGACTGAAGAATATTGAACAAGCGGTTATGAAGGAGCGACGGCTCAATGAAAGAAGCGGCCATTTGACTTTTCTATTCTCCCCTCTCTCTCTCCCTCCTGCTTGTCCATTCTTTTTCGCTTCTCGTCGTATATTAGTGAATAAAACAAATATAATTACGAATAACGAGCCGCGCGCACTTATTCATGAGGAGCTTATCAAAAATCAAAAGTAAACACACTGTTCCGCCAAATGGTTTTTAGTTTCTCGCCTATTCAAACGCATGCATGCTACGTAGTGCCCAATAGCTCCAAGTTGGCGGTTATCTCTTTGCATGAATACTTAGACCAAGCCGGTTGCGTCAGTGAGTTGCGATCGACTAGTCGGTCAGGGATGCGCCAACTCACTCGGCTAGCTTTTAAATTTACAAGCTGAGGCCACTTGATGAGGAAATCTGAATCTAATCCGAGCACAATCAGAGTTGATCGCTCTTTTTTTTCTATTTAGAATCTAATTAAAAGAATAATAAACTAGAAACGACTAGAACGAACGGTCGATTGCCGTCGGCCTGACTCGATCATTTAGCGGTCTAATCGCTCACTTCCACTTTTCGGCTTCAACGATTGAAGTCTTCAGCATTCGAGCCCGATTCAAGCGAAATGAAATTATTATCTCATCTTCAAAGAATATTGCAAAGCGCCTGCATTGCTGCATTTGAATGAAGGCTTAACCGTCATTGGGCAGTTTAAACCGGCTCGAAAATAAATATAAATAATAAATACATATAAATCATGATCGGGCAGGGGCGATGGTAGACGACGATTAACATTGTAAAGATGGCTTAAACACGGCCTAATTTCTCGGACAAAAACTAATAGATCGCCAACGTGAGTGCGCGCCATGTGGCATGGCCAGCAACAACTGCTCAAAAGCCACCGTCCTAGTCATATCGTCGTCAACTTGACCGAAATGAATTGAACAAATTTCTTCTAATGCGAACGGCAAACATAGGCCTCTCTGACAGACAAGATGACTGAATAAAAGCGAAACGACCCATCCAAGTGATAAATAACGCTCATCTGGCAGTTGAAAGCGGCCGCCCTTCTTTACAACTAGGCGGCAGCCAGCCTCGCTTATTCGCTACAAATCGGGCCCGATTCTTGGCCGCCCGCGAGCCCATTCACTATTCTCGTAGTAATTAGAAATAAAGAGAAAACGTCCAACGCCTATTTGGCACACTTATGAACCTCTAGTATGACGTGCTCTCGAGTGCTTCAAAGACCTTCGTTCAACAATATTATTCAATCTGTTCAATTGTGTGTTTTTTCGTTCTATCGTGCCTTTAACTCTGCCAGGCTTGTTTACGTTCTTTTCGGTTCCTAACTTGACGCTCGCCTCCTCAATCATTCTGTCTATGGTTGTTTTCGCCTCATTTCTACCTATGAACGATTCGCCGCTTCATTGCAATTCAAATGACCGATTGCAGTCGGCAAGCATGATCGCAGTCGAAAGCAATTTACATAAATATCAAGTGGGGACTCTAATAGTGATTGTTGGACCCTATTTAGCCACTTAATTATTTACCTTGGATTGCGGTGCTCTGTCGACTCAAAGGGAAGCCATGTGACACTTCTCATTCAACCACCCGAAACCAACTTGATCCAAAACTGGCCTTCATTAAACCTTGAGAGTAACCCTCTATCAGAAATAGACTTCAGAAATAGACTCGAATATACTTTTATGACATCACACTCCTTTTTGAGTAATAAAACGATTCACAACTTTATTTATTGAGGACGCGAAACAAAATACAAACTAGAGCCACAAGTTGGAGAGGAGGAGAGACTCTTCTTGGGCTAGTCGGACTCTCGCCATTCGTCGAAGAACTTGGACAACTTGTTTTGTCTACGAACGTAAAGATAGTCGTTGATTAGCTGTCGAATGTAATGAGCAGTCTCTCTACTGTGACAGTGGAGTTCGTCAGTTTTAAGCGCGTCCTGAAGATGACTTGAGTTGAGCATAATCTCAATCTTCTCCTCCTTGATCGTTTTGCCCAACACGATCAAGAAGGGAACGCCGACAAGCTTAGCGTCGATGATTCGGCTTCCGATAGTCATCCAACTGCGGTCGTCCACGAGCACCTCATTTCCAAACGCTTTCTCAAGCATCTCGGCCAAATAGATGCTCATGCCGACACTCTTCTCAAAGTCGGCACTGCCCTCTTTGGCCGGTATGATGCAGAATTTGAACGGTGCCACCTCGAGCGGCCAGTTTGGGTATTTGCCTTCTAGATTGTGCTCTTCGACGCAAGCCTGCATAAGTCGCGAAACGCCGATTCCAAAACAGCCCATCAGCATGTCTTCATTGGTGTCGGTTTTCAAATTAAAGTCTTTTGAGTATCGATTTCCCAGCGCGAACAAATGGCCGATTTCGATCGATTGCTTTGACTTTACTTTTTTCTCTGTGGCCGGGTAGCGACCGCAGCCGAGTTGATCGCACAGTTGCGTTTGCCCGATCCTGGAATCATCTGACTCGAAAAAGTCCGAGTTGAGAGCATTGCCACATTGCGGACACTCGAATATGCGGTCCTCGCCCACTTTAGAAACGACATGATACTCATGCGATCGGCTCCCGCCCATGGCACCACTGGTGGCCACGACCTTGCGGTACTGAAGCTCGAGCCGGTCGAACAGAGTCTCGTACGCTTTGCTCACTTGCTCGTAGGTCTCGTCCAGCGACTCCTGGTTGTAGTGAAATGAGTACATGTCCTTCATGAGAAACTCGCGTCCTCTCAGCAGCGCGTGCTTCGGCCTCGGCTCGTCTCGGAACTTGCGGCTTATCTGATAGAGCTTCAAGGCGAACTTGTCGCCCAGGCACTCGCTGGATAAGCTCTTTGAATAGTTGGACACCATGCTGGTCACAATCTCTTCGTGGGTTGGACACAGCACCAGATCTTTGCCGTTGCGATCCTTGAGGCGGAACAGCTCGCTGCCCATAATCGAGTCTCGTCCAGTCTGGCTCCAAATCCTCTGATTGCACAAAGACGGAAACTCAATCTCCTGACCGCCAATTTTGTCCATCTCTTCTCTGATCATTTTGCCCAGTTTGTTGAGCACACGAGTGCCAAGCGGCAGTGCAGTAATCAGGCCGGGCCCGCTCTCATGAGACACGAACCCGTTCTGCTCGAGTATGTCGGCGCTCACACATTTGCTTCCTTTTGAGCTCTCATCCGTCTTCTGCTTGATGCCGCCGCTGCTGCTCGGAATGAACAACTTGCTTCGATTGGTGCACACCGTTCGTTTTAAAATCAATTCAACTGTTGAGCACCGATACATTTCTGCTCTGTGTTAGATGATCAGTTAAATCGGCTGCAATGAGCCCCATGCTTTCAACAACATGGAATTCTATGTCGAACACAGTGAACTCGCAACTCGGGAATGTATTTGCATTTATTTTTATTAATTGATGATGAATTTCAGTTTTCCTCAGCGACCAGCTGACTGAGAGGCTGAGTCGAGCTTTCGCTCTCCTCCATGACCACTTCGACCTTTTCTCGTCTCTTTGTCTTCCTCTTGCTTCTATTCACCTCGATCAGTTTTTCCTTGCTCAGCTTGAGCTCTTCCAAACGCTTGCTGGCCACATCATGCAAATGCTCCAGATGAGGGTTGCTCGCTTAATTTCACCCAATTGAGACCAGAATCTGGCCAAAGCTGTGGTAAAGTTTCAACTCACCGTGCGGCGCCTTGATCAGATGCATAAAGTCCCTGACCTCTTTGAGGTCAGCTTCGTCACGATTCTGAGTGCCCACTTTGAGGCGATTGAGAATGAACTGATTTTGTCGTCGCTGCTTGATCTCTTCGATGCGCTCCATCGCCTTGACTGTGTTGGTTTGAATTTATTAGCGCTTTTGCGTTCACCAGGCCAATAACAAATTCTTACGAGTTGTTTGCCACAATTCTCTATTGTACTTGACCGGCTCGTGTCTTCGCTGTTCAAACTCGAACACGGCGTCTTCGGCCAACTCTTTGCCGGCCGATTTTCTGTAGGCTTTGGTCCATCGGCATTTGCGTGGATTACGCTTCTTCTTGAACGCTCTGTGGCACTTTGATCGGCAGAATTTAAATATCTAGCGAAACACAGAGAAACAAAAACGTTCAGTGCGATATTTGACCAAATTGCCAAAGTCGTAATTACTCTGCAGTCGTTGCGAACAAACGTCACTCCGTGACCTGGGTAGATGGTCGACGAGCAGAAGTAGCACTTTTCTAGACGCATTGCGCTTCAGTGTTTGTGGTGTCGAGTGCTTGATCGAATATGTGCAGTCTGGAGCCAGGCGAGAGCATGCTCATACGGGCCAACTAGAAGCATGTCTTTCAAAAGCAACAAGCTGAAATCCAACTTAACAATAGACACAGTCTGGCTTTGTATCCAGCTCTGCTCTCTGAGCGATATGGTCAAGAGCACATCGATGACCATAGTCGACTTTAAAACAAAACATCTCG